>CM060680.1:190440728-192840728 GCA_030686995.1 Artemisia argyi | reverse complement strand
CTTGGAAATCTTGTAAAGGGCTTCTCAAAGTCTGCAGAGACTTCAGTAGAAATGGGAGAGTGTGCATCATCAGCATCTTTGACCTTATCAGTGGTAATAGGTGTGCCTTCAGTAGAATCGTCAGCAGTATCCTTGTTTCCACTGACTGCTTGGGTTGATTGATGTAGGATTGCTTCAGTCTCTTGTGTAACCTTTTCATTGAGTTTCTGAGCTTCCTGAGTAGCAGCATGTTCTTGCTTCTTTAGTCTTGCAAGATCCTCTGCATAATGTGACTCATCATCTTGTTCAGCAGCAGAATGATTACCTACAAAATGGTTAGGTGGAAAAGATGGTACAACAATGGTATGTTCTTCTAGCTCAGATTCACAGTCTGAGTCATCATCCATGGAACCTGCAGGGTTAGAATGTGGATCTTTGGTACCTGCATTAGGATTAGAAGCATGTCTAGTATAACCCAAATAGTCAGTCAAATAATCTAGGTCAAAATACCAAGAATGGCCTTGTCCCTGAGTATTAGGCTGATCTTCAAGAAATCTTAGATTAAGGGTCTCTTCTATCCTTTTGGCATTTAGATTATACATCCTATAGGCCTTGCTATGAGCTGAATAACCCACAATATATCCCTCATCAGCTTTCCCATCAAACTTACCCAGTATATCAGCAGTATTCAAAATGGTCACTTTGCATCTAAAAGGCTTAAGGTAATGAATATCTGGAACTTTCCCAGTGAGAAGTTCATAAGGTGTCTTGACATGATGTCTAGTGATGGATACCCTGTTCAAGACATAGCAAGCAGTACTTACTGCTTCAGTCCAAAACATAGTGGGTAATTTGGAGTCTGCAAGCATTGATCTTGCTGCCTCAATGAGGGTTCTATTTTTCCTTTCAGCAACCCTATTTTGTTGTGGGGTCCTTGGAGTACTATAGTCCCTTCTAATCCCCTTAGACTTACAGAATTCTATGAAAACAACATTTTTGAATTCTGTCCCATTGTCACACCTAATTCCTTTAACCTTTTTATTAAGCTGGTTTTCAATTAAAATGATGAATTCTTTCAAAATAGGAGTTGTTTCATCTTTAGTTTTTAGAAAGAATACCCAGCAAAACTTGCTAAAATTATCTGTGATAACCAGGCAGAAGTACTTGTGATCTATACTTCTGATAGGAGTTGGACCAAAGAGATCCATGTGCAGCAACTGAAGAGGTTCTGAAATGGTGCTCACAGCATTGATGGCTTTGTAAGAGGCTCTGTGTTGCTTTCCCTTGTTGCAAGCAATACAATTGTGTTCATTGGTGAAGAGTTTAGAAGGAAGACCCTGAACAAGACCAAGTTTAGACAACTTGTTGATAGTCTTGTAATTCACATGAGCCATTATCCTATGCCACTTGGTAGATTCATCCTGGGAAGCTTTGGCCACCAAACATGTTAGATCACCTTCTGGCTTGACATCATTCAGATTGAATGTGTACAAGTTGAAGGTTCTAGGAACTCGCAACAAAACAGTTGTGTCTTCTGGAAGTTTGAAGTCCTTGGAGAGTACAAGACATTCATCCTCAGAGAAGAAAACCTTATTCTTAGTGTCACAAATTTGTGATACAAAGAATAGATTAAAATGCTCTAGTTCCTTCACATAATAAACATTTTCAAAGTCTAACAAAGGTGTCTTAATAGTTCCTTTCCCAGTAATTTTGCCATCTACACCACCAAAAGTTACAGTGCCTCCTCCTTCTATGGGTACAAAGTCATGCATCTTGTCCTTGTTCCCTGACATACTTCTAGAACAACCACTATCAACAATACCTACTTCAGTACTTTTCAAAGGATGATCCTACAACAACAACAAAAATATACAAAAGTTAGTACACATTGGAGACTCAAGTCATTGCTGACTTGAGCCTGCCTTGTGGATCATTAGTGATAGGCCATGTAGATGTTTTAGATCCACCATTGTTCTTGGGTCTGTACTGCAAATTAGGTCCCTTCTTTGTCCAAGAACAACCTGCTGAGGGCTTCACAGCAGTATTCCAATACCCACCACCATAATACATTGAGTCAAAGTGATTAGGCCAATAACCATTAGAAAAGAAAGAACTAGTGGGTCTAACATATGGTCTAGTACTGGTTCTTCTCCATGAAGAATGTGGTTCAGCAGAATTGGATTTCTGCTGATGTGGAACAAAAGAGGGTATTTCACTAACATTCTTCCACATTTGCCTAGGTTTCATTTGACTAATACATTCACCCATTCTTTGCTCATGAAATGTACAATCCTTAATCAAATGAGATTTACTTCCACACACAAAACATTTCTTCTTCTTAGAAGATTTATTCAAACCAAAGGAAGTTGCATAACATGAAAAAGTATTCAAACCACCATGATAAACAGAATTGTTTTTAACAAAACCAAAAGTATTATTTTGCAAAGAATTTAAAAACAAGTCTTCAGTAGAAACTGTCTTGTTATCAGCAGCAACTCTAGAAGGCTTGTGGGGAGTCTTGGGTGATGTCTTTGGTGTGGTCTTGGGAGTGGTCTTGGGCAGGTCAGACTTCTCACTTGAATCACAGCTGGCAAATGAGGTAGACCCTTCATCAGAAGACTTGTCACTGTCACAACAAGAGACAAAGTCAGTAGATTTCATAATAGGGTCTGGCAAGTCATTTGACTTTTTGCCATAGAGATGGTGTGATCCATCAAAGTCACTAGGTATGGACAGGTCGATAGGCATATGTTCCCCTCTTATAGGTCCAGGGACAGCATGTAAGTTACCTTCTTTGACAAAGTTAGCTAACCCTGCTGGTGTTGATTTACCTAGGTCATTCCTAGCTTCTAAACCAACATATTTTTTAAATCCTAAACCTATTCTAGAGTTCACAGCCTGACTACCATAAAGTTCACTAGCTAGATTATCACCTGATATTAACCATTGTTTATTTCTAGCTATCTCTTTGTCTAACTTAACTTGTAATTCTTGTTTTTCCTTTTCTAGATCAGACTTCTCCTTTCCAGTACGTCTTAAGTCTATCTTAGCCACTTCTAAATCACTTTCTAGAACTCTTATTTTTTCATCATATTTAACTTGATTCTTTTGAAACCAGACTTTTTGTTTCTCTAAAGTTTTTAAAGCCATTTTATAAGACTCTACTTCAATATAACACTCATTGTACTTTGGTTTCAATTCATCAAATTCTTGTTTAAGCTCATTGTATCTTACACTACATCCAAACACACAGTTGTGTACCTGAGAGATTCCCATCAAGGAGACTTGCTCCTTCTTGTCCTCTGAAGGTGAGTATGCCAGCAGATTCACTTGTGAAGAAGTAGAAGCTTCCTTTCCAGCAGGTTCATGTTCAGCCCAATCAATCTGGTGATCCAGAGTCACCATAGCTTTTGAAGGTGCAGCCTTACTAGTTCCTGCTTCCAATGGGTAAGAGCCATATCTGACTTCATCACCAGACTTCCTCTCCTTGCATTCTCTTGAAAAATGTCCCACTTGACCACAAGTGTAGCATTTAACCTTCCTCCTATCAAACCTTGCTGCCTCTCTTCCATTAAAGCCAAACTTCCTTCCAGACTTGGTTTCAAACCTCTTAATGTTCATGGAGATCATTGCAAGCTGCCATTTCAAATGCATCTCCTCCATCTCCAATGGATCCACCTGTTCAAAATCCTCATAAGCAAGAAACTGCTGATGTTCATATTCAGCCACAAATGAATGAACAATATCATCCAACACACTACTGGATTTTGATTTAGGAGCAGATTGACTTTGGGTTTGAGAAGATGCTCCTGATGAATAAGAGCTTGAGGTATGATGCACAGGTTTTGTAGTGGTGCCAACAAATGCTGAGTGAGTGGATGGACGAATGGGACTTCTAACATCAGGCTCAAGTGATTTAAGCCTGTTGTAGAGGTCATCAAAAGACATCAAGTCCAATCCACCCTTGGTCTTGAGAGCAATACAGACTTGCAACCAAGATGGTGGCAAAGACCTCAGAAATTTAGCATTGCAGTCCTCATTGTCAGGTCTAGCCTTCAGCTGATTGAGTTGACTTAAGATCTGGTGAAACCTGTCATAACCTTTATGGATTCCCTCTTCCTCAGATATCTGAAACTCTTGGAACTTCTGCTTGAGCATTGACTTCTGCAACCTCCTTGATTCCTCATTCCCACCAAATCTAGCCTTTATTGCCATCCAAATTTCCTTGGCATCCTCCATGAAGTGGAAGTTACCCATGTGGTCATCTGGTATAGCTTGGAGCAGAATTGTTCTTACTTTACTCTCCCTCTGCACAGCCAGAATCTCTTCAGCAGTTTTGGGACCTAGAATTGTAACAACCCCATCAGCATCTTTAACATGCTTCTTCAGGCTATTCCCCTTTTTAACTACCTCCCAAAGATTCCAGTCTATGTTTGTGATCCAGTTCTGCATCTTCATTGACCACAGATGATATTCTTCAGCATTCTTCAAGTATGGAAACTTAGCATTGCTGTTGGAGAGGTTGAGTTGTTGAAGAGAAGTGGTGTTAAGGTTTTGTGTTGTATCAACTTCATCATCAGATCCAGGCATGTTTCTTGATTGGTTTGGATTCTTAAGGTGTAAGATTTGTGTTTCTTAGTATAACAGAGACTCTCTCGAGGCTCTGATACCACTTGTTGAACTATGAGACCTTGATAGATCTTCTTGAGCACTCTAGAATCGTTAGTTATGTCACTGTAATCAATAACACACTAATAGACAATCTCTGTAACTTGTATTTTAAAGCGGAAACAAACACAAGTGTAATACTAAGAACTCTTGATCCTCTATGGATCTTTTAATAATAATAAGAGTGTTTTCTAAAACGTAATGCAATACATAATCGTGTGTTCCTTTTATACACAAGGAACCCTAAACCGTTTCCCAAGAAACGTATATTCTAAAACTTCTAAAAGATATGCATTATCACTTCCTAAATAAACTCATGCATATCCAAACTATAATACAAAAAATACGGAAATACTATATCCGCATAAACTAATAATGCTGAAACTAGTCTTCAGCAGTACACTGCTTCAGCAGGAACCAGCTCTTCAGTAGTAACCTTCAGCAGAAACAGTCATCAGAATTCTTACTTAACAGAATTCCCAACAGCATTGGGTGAGTATATTGCTAGTGCTCCGCTCACACCGCTAATCAAGCCAGGAGGTGGTATCCGTCCCATCGCTGTGGGGACTGTTTGGAGGCGTTTAGTCTCAAAGGTTGGTGCTTCTATGATCGGCCACTCCTTAAACGGTTATTTAAATGATCTACAGTTTGGTGTTAGGGTCCATGGAGGGGGAGTGGCTATTCTTCATGCCGTGAATAGGTTTATTGAGGACTGGGGTGGCGAGGAAGGTCTCTCGATGTTATTGGTTGACTTAAAAAACGCCCTCAACTTGGTGGACCGAGAGGTCATGTTACAGGAGGTTCACCTACGTTGTCCTGCCATTTCACATTGGGTGGAATTTTGTTACTCTAGCCCAGCTAGATTATATTATGGGGAACACACGTTATGGTCGCACCAGGGTGTACAACAAGGTGATCCACTTGGACCTCTTCTCTTTGCTCTCGTGTTACATCCTTTAATATGTAAGATTAGAGACTCCTTTAGTGTTTCCCTTCAAGCTTGGTATCTAGACGATGACACTATTATTGGAGATACCTTGGTTGTGGGGAAGACTTTAGAGCTTATTATGTTGGATGGATCAAGGCGTGTTTACTCATTGGTGAAGCAATTCTTAAAGTTCAAATTTAGTCTTAATTTGAACTCTTATTTTTTTTATTAATTATTTGACAAAAACAATGTGCATTCAATATAAATTGAGGGGGATAAAAGTGGAAATAAAAAGGGTAAATTATAAAAAGTTTCATTACTCTTAAGATATGAGCAGTGAATGAAAATTTGATTTAAATTGAGTAAAGTTGATTAGTTAAGCTTTTTTATGTGTGCTTTTATATGCACGTCAATGTAGGTTTCTGTAAATCGTGTTTATTGAATTACTAATAATGTTGGGTACATAAGAATATATAAGATACAATATGGGCCAATACATTACGGGCTTAACATCCTAATATTAATCTAATACTAATCCGTCTAACACTCCCCCGCAGTTTGAGCGGGAGGAGACCGAACACTCAAGCTGTCACGAAACTCAGCAAATAAGGCAGATGGTAACCCCTTGGTAAAAATATCAGCATACTGAAACCGAGAAGGAACATGTAGAACGCGAACCTGACCAGTAGCAACTAAATCACGAACAAAATGAATATCAATCTTGAGCCATTCCGCATCCTGAGTCGGTGGTGGAGGAGGTGTGGTGGAGGAGGATGCGGGTGGATCAACAATATGATCCAATATTCCATAGCCATGACAAAGTTGAGAAAAATAGTACACCCATGCGGAGTAGTTCATCTCATCAACATCGAGTTTGATAGGCACAAAGGTGGTTAGGTGATTCATGGCCATAAGCTTATCCGACAAAGTGAGAGTGGGTGCGGGAGGATTTGTATTCACAGTCATGGTGAAACAATAAAATAAAAAATATGTGAGTTGAAGGGACAAAAATAAAAGGGTTGGTTGGGTATTTAGTGTTTTCAGTAGAGGAGCACCAATCGAACAAATAAACAAAACCAGTAGGTATCAAACAAAGCAAACAGTAGATCAACAATAGCTATCAAACAGTAGAGGAGCAGCAATCAAACAGTAGGTCAACAATAGCTTAGCAAACAGTAGGTATCAAACGAACAGAACCAAGCAAACAATAGCTATGGTTTAGGGTTTATACTGCCAATTGAACGAAGACAGGAAACATGTCGACAACACACAAGGTCGACAAACAAAGATAACACCCGTCGACAACACACTTCGGTCGACAAACAGAGACTAGAAAACTGAAAAAGTAAGCGACTAGTTTAGGGTTTAGATTTGCGGAAGCAGGTTTGGTTTAGAGATCGTAGGTGTGGCTTGATACCATGTAGGTTTCTGTAAATCGTGTTTATTGAATTACTAATAATGTTGGGTACATAAGAATATATAAGATACAATATGGGCCAATACATTACGGGCTTAACATCCTAATATTAATCTAATACTAATCCGTCTAACAGTCAACTCTTTGAAACAATGTTTATCTGTTAGAGTGTAAAGATAGACTCTAGGCTTTTGGTTTTTATGTTTGGTTTTAAGGTTGCACACAAATGTAATAAGCACAAGTTGATAAGCTCTGTGAAAAAAAGTGAGCTTTTCAAATTTGATATAGACCTATAAGCCTGAAAAATAAGCTAATACAAACAACCCTTTAGTAGTGTTATGAGCCTCATTAGTGCTAACACGTTTAAATTAAGTGTCTACTTTATTTTTTATAGTACCTGATGCTTCAAAGGTTGATGTAATAAGTTCCTTTTGTATCTCAGGGAATTCACAACACTAACATAGAAGTTTGACAATGATCATTGAAATGATTTATATTGCAAAATTAATACATGATGACGTTTGAGATAAAAGGGAAATGAGAAAAGGTAAAAGCTTTCGGAATATTGATATATTGTTACTAAAATATCACTCTACTTTGGGGTTGTAAATCAGTCACATAAGTAAATTGAACTTTATACTTACTTACTTCTGTTTTCTATTCATGAGACCCATTGTTACTAAAATATTAGCTTATGTAAAAGAAAGTGGAAAACGAAGCTTGCAAGGCTTAATCAACCAAAAGAAAGGAGCTTATCCAAACACTAAGAGCACCTTATTGTTGCTAACTAAGATAATAAGCCCAAGAAATCAGCTAAAATAAACACCACGCTTAGTTTTGGAAGAATGTAATTTCATATAATACACTAAGAAATTTTTGTTGAGGAGGTTGTTGGCTCAAGTTCTAAGGTACTAGCCATAACCAAAATTTTCACACTTATTTTGGTAAGGGCATATAGAATGCGGCCTAAATTTTGATGTCATAGATGTTCATTGCACTTGACATGAATTTAAGTTACCTTACACAATATGTACGTGGCTTGAAATTTTGATGTTATAGTTGTATCAAAACACAATATACATAGTAGCATTGTTTAGATTATTTAGCTTATAGACTTATAGCAATGTTTAGATTATTGACTTATTAGCTTATAGACTTATAGCAATGTTTAGATTATTGGCTTAAAGACTTATATTTATAAAAGTGGGATAAGTGATAATCATCCTTATGTAAGTTGCGATCTCTCATGGATTTCTGTTTTGTTTCATGGTACAACGACTTCTTCTATCTTGGGAATTTGTCATTAGCAAGTCACCAACAAGATGTGATTTGGCATCTATCTACACTATTAAACAAGAGTTTTTGATGAAGTCATCTTTGAATAGGTGGATCCTTTTAATTGGTTAGTGGAATTGAATATTAGTTCTGTTGATGTCATAAATCCAAAATACATATATCTAAATGAATTTTTAGCATCTACTTTCTTTGCAGAAACATTTGGAGAATGGACATGCATTGGAGTACTTTAAAACTTCCACAACATACCAACTCAAATTTAAATTTTACTCATCTCTATCTACCTATTTCTTGATTTGAATCGTGAGGTTTAGAGTTATAGTCAATCCACTGATCATTGTATCCATTGTCAATATGTAGATTAGGCAAATGGTGGTAGTTGCTCTTCTGTGTCAGGCATTAATCTTTGAGAAACATCATAGAGTGTCGTTGACAAGGTACTTTAGTTGATCATGATTTTTGTTTCCAAGGCCAGACTCTTTTTCGTCATATGATATGGTTAAAAAAAAGGGTAAATGCTACTCGGGTCCACATGGTGTTGGACCATTCTAATATTGATAATTTTATTTATACTATTACTTATAAAGCATTTAAGTTGTAGTATTATTCAAAAATTAAGATTAAAATTAGGCAATTATAAAGTGACATGTATCACTTCTCAACTAAAAAGTCACATTTATTTTCAAAGTGAAATATTTATTTTATTTTTTTTATAATCTAATTTAACCATGTTTTATAAAATCTTGTGCTCTTTAATCCATTATCCATTTTGATGTATTTTTTTGAATTTTTAGTTGGTTTATTTTATTTTGATTCAAATTTTTTACAATTTTAGCTTTAATTTGAATCAATACAAATTTGATTGTCAAAATTATACTTTTGGAGGAGTGTTTTACGGGTAAGAGAGTGTGAGGGTTTTTTTTTTGTCAATATGGTGTTGCGAGAAAGCTACGAGAAATCCAAAGAAACAAACACATATACATCCGAAGTATTGCGAAACGAATTTACTAAGCGTGTAGGGAATTGCGAGAAAAGTTGGGTTAGCAATCCATTCGCTATATTGTGAGACGGGTATTGCTTAAGGTCAAAATGTATAATTTTCAGGACAAGTTAAAGGGGGTTTGTTAACCAGCCAAAACTTTTTATTGTTCGTATTATATTTCAGTAGCTATAAAATATCAAAATAATGATGCTCCAGTCTTATTGATAAAGCAATCCATGAAGTTGGGCTTGAGTATATTGTGGACTAAAATTAAACAGTTAGACCCGTTTTCTATTGGATAAAGATCCTCTCAAATTGTTATCAGCATGATAGGTCATATTTTGTATTTTGTGAGAGGGAAAAATACAAGTAGGTCCTTAATTTTTATTAAAAGAAAAATATTTATTCATTTAACTTTTTCATAATTGGTCAACATGACCTATTATGTTAAAATTAACTTTAGAGGATCTCAATCATTTTCTATTAGTTAACTTTTAAATTCTACCCATTCGACCTGTTGGCAATAAAATATTACAAACACTGACTATTTTACATAAATAATAAGATGAATATGGCGTCACTTGGTATCACGTTGCTTAACTTCTAAGCAATCTTTGCACATTTTTTCTTAAAATTATGAATTTATGATACTGCTTAAAGTTGAAAACTGTTTTTTGCAAGAACAACTAACAAGCACTTATAAATAAGCAAGTTGTAACCTGAAGAACCCAATTGACCTGCCTCTTTATTCTTCTGAGTTTTATTGTACCATTTTGACCCGTTAAAGTTGCAACTTTGAACCCATCTATTTTAAGTGCCCCTATATTAAGCATTGTTATCTTCATTCTTGATTTTCCAACGTCATATACTAAACGATTGCATAAAGATGGCTTTCTTAAGTTACACCATACCTTTTGCCCTTTACTCATTCCTCTTTACATCACAAGGATAGTTCTGTGAGAAAATTTAAATTGATTGTTATGTTTATTAACAATTGGCTTATTTTTCATTATCCATCATAAGCTTATTGTTTTGAGTGCTCTTAAGGGTGTTAACATCTTGTGCTGGGGTGATTGATGTCGAAGTCTTTTGTTAATTGCGGCCAATCATGGATATGTGTACAAGTCAAATAAGGACGCTTAGTTACTTTCGAAGCAAATGCATATTAATTTAGTTAGTTTTTTAGAGTAGTTGGATTACCATTTTTCGTTTATACGGTGTCTTAAGTGGCCAATTGCTGAATTTTGAGTTTACTATCCATTTAAGACTAGCAGGGTACCCGCGCGTTGCAGCGGCGGGTACCCTTAGCGACATTATAAACAAAAAACAACGGAGATACTAAAAATCATGCATCCAACTAACCCCAACTTTGGAGATACTAAGTACATGAATTCCTAAAATCCCACTTCAACTTCAAATAAGTGATAATGAATTAACCCCGTATTCATTTCTTACTTTTAAATACCCAATCTAGCCTTTATATGATTTAAAATAAATCTTGGTAATGGTTTATTCCCAATCTCGGCAATAACACATAATCTAAAAAATTAGTAAGTTCTAAAACACTCACTAACCAAGATTATACCAATATTAGCCATAATACACAATTTGCAGCCAAGACGGCCCGATAGTATGACAGGCCTAAGCTCCTTATTAGACCAGGCCCTAGTTACAAACACACACACTGTCCAACTCCAACCCAATCCTAACCCAATCCAAGGATAACCCAGCAACTGGTCCAACCCACACCCTAAGTTTTAGGGATAGAGACCACAACCCTAATGTTTAGTTATTTGGTAACCCTAAAACATTGTGTGCAGCCAAAAACACACGCAATGAAAAACACAGCCACCATCTAATCCCATTTCTCTCTTCAAACACAAGTAGCACACAACAAACTACTTCTACTACATAATCCATCTTATAGTTTAAGAAGATCGAATCAACAACAACCCTGATTTGTTTCCTACAGCTAATCCGAAGACCTTTTCATTATTTATTCTCCAATCGAGCTTCAGATAAAACATGCAATTAGTGTATGGTCTCGGCTAAGATCTTGGTAACCAAGGTCTCGGGTAGGCATTTGTATTTTTTTCGTTTATAAAACTTGACCGATGTAAAGGAATAATGGAACATAATTGTTCCTGTTATTTCTTTTTAATTCGGATATATGAAAGAGGTTTCGCTTCAAAATGATCAATGATGGTTTGCGTTACGTGTATTTGATCTCTAAAGGTCATGAGTTATATTGACTAACACGAAACTTGGTAAGCTGAGATCAATATTTATTTTGTGTTTACGTTGGACTTGTGTTTAAAGGTCATAAGTTTTCTTTGCTGGACTTGTGTTTACGCAATTATCATTTTCCTAGAATAGAAGACACGATATAGGTCATGTTACATTTACTTAAATCACTCTTTTATAACTTGATACGAAGCATAATCATGGTCAATCAGAAGATATATTCCCTCTTTTATGGTTTTATTTTTGCTGAACTAAATATTACGGAGTATTTGTTCTTTGTAGTTCGAAATACGTTTTTAATCAATTTAAGCAGCTTGCTTGGTAATTAATATGGATGGGTTTTAATAGAGGGTTGCAGCTATTGTACATTGTGCATAAATAGTTGTAATTTTTGGTAAAGGGGTGTTTTTAATAGTATTAATGTTGTGATTATGGAATTTTGGTCTGAAAATGATATTATGCTTATTTTTGTTGTACAATATGCTTATTTTGTTGTAATTAAGAAAATTGAGTGCATTAAAGTGTTGTAAACCTTGCATTATTTCTTGTAAATCTGAAAATTTTGAAGAGGGAGTGCTTTGTGTATTATATGTAGTATAGATACCTAATGCTAGGGAATAGATTATTCTTAGAGTAAATTACATGGATGGTCCCTGTGGTTTATCCAAAATAACAACTTTCGTCTCTCGAAGTTTAAAGTTGCACTGGTAGTCCCTAAGTTGGTAAACAAATAACACCACCGGTCCTTCAGCTTAACTGGTGTTAAGTAGTTCCGTTATAATTTACACGTTAGCCCCTTTGGTTAAATAGTGTTGCATCGTTTATCCTTAATAATAACGGCTATTTATAATTTAAAGTTTCCATACATTTTTATCCATTTTTACACGTTTTCGTCCGTTTTCATACATTTTTATTCGTTCTCGTCCGTTTTTAGAAGTTTTGACCGTTTTTATACATTTTCGTTCGTTTTTCTTATGTTTTCATCCATTTTTATATGTTTTTGCCCGTTATCTTACATTTTTATACGTTTTATCGATCCTTTAGTTTAACTACTTAAATTTCGAGGGACGAAAGTTGTTATTTTGGACAAACCACAAGGACCATCCATGTAATTTACTCTTATTCTTATGATCTTTGATTTTTGAATTTTGATTGTATGGGTTCTGTAGTAAGTCGAGTTGAAACATGGTCTGTAAAATTAACATTACTTTTGAATTAATAAAACGTTCCCAAGACTTCGACCCTATAAATAACCTGCATTTTCTTTTCCTATTGCATTTTAATTCTAACAAGATTTTTTTAGCACGCGCATTACAGCGGGTGTGAAAAAAATCATTTTGTAGCTATGAAATAAAGTTTAACTGTAATATATATTTTTAATAAAATGTTTACATCAAGTAAAATGATATAAAAGAGTAAAATATATAGTTTAATAGGTTTAGTGGTTAGTTTGTGATATCATTAAAACTTTAAAGGGGTGTTAATTATAAAGATTTAATCCCTTCGTCTTATAATTATTGTCCATATTTCTCTTTTAAGATGTCTCAAAATAATTGTCCACTTTTTACATTTAGTAATAAAAATTTACTTTTGTGAGAGAATATTTTATTTGTATGGTTAAAAATTGTATTGGCCCCACTTATATTAAACTTTGTGTTTTTTTTATCTCCTGACAATAATTTTAAAACGGAAAGAGTATTAGTTTCAAGGCTAATTTAGTATTTTTAATAAACTTAAAAAGGTGATATATATACTAGGGTGTTAAAATACGAACTCAATGGATTTATGGCAAAAGTTCAATATATATCTCATATTTGTCATAAATTCAATGAACAAATCTTATCCATTTATTTTTTTGATCAACACAAAAAAAAAATAATAAACTTTCACCCTTTTTTTAAAAAATTAAATATCTCGCAAACCGTTAATCGTTACGCGAAAAAAAGTCATATCATCGCGATGAGAATTAAATTATATTTCTATAGATATACACTTCTATATACTTTGGACAATTTTTTTTTTCCAAATTTTCGCCTGTGATTTTTTTGAGCGGAAATTTTGAAAAAAAAAATAAAAAATAATAAAAAAAAAATCGTCAAAAGTATAGGGAAGTACATATCTATAGATAGATAATAATTCTCGTCGCAATGGTGTATTTTTTGTCACTTGAACATTTATCGTTTGCAAGATATGTTGTTTTTTAAAAAGGTGAAAAATGGTTTTTTTTATTACTTTAGATGGAAAATAAATGAGTAAGATTGATTCTTTTGATATAGGGAAAATTATCTAAAAAAGCATCATATTTGACACTTTTTACCGTTGTGTGTACTCAACTTTTTTTTTCTTCTTAAAGTATCACTATACTTTGTAATTTGGTACATTGTGTGTACCCGGTGACCTGATAACCGGGCTCGTCCTACGTGGAGCCGGTTGCTTGCCAAATCAGCTCGTCCTAGGTACACACAATGGTAAAAAATGTCAAATATGATGCATTTTTAGATAATTTTCCCTTTATTTTTTTTCCTTTTTCCCCAACTTAATATATTATTCCCAAAAAAACCCTAATCCACCATTACCCACACTCATCATTTCTCTCTTCTTCTCGGCCGACACCCACACCTCACCCACACTTGCTTCTGAAACAACTGCGCCGCCAATTGGAGGGTCAAGTATGACGACGCCGCCAAAACCCTCGACAATAACTATACCAAACAATAACTATACTGCATCTTTATTAAAAAAATATATATATATTGAATAAAAATATTTTTTTAGAAAAAATGTTTTTTAAAATTTTTTTAAAAAAAATATTTTTATTCAAAAATATTTCTAAAATTTTTTTATTTTTTTTCTAAAAATATTTTTTTTTCTAAAATATTTTTTAGAAAAAATGAATAAATGTTTTTGAAAAAATGTTTTTGAATTAAAAAAAAAAAAGGTTTTCCAAAAAAATGTTTTTGAATTTTAAAATTCCAAAAACATATTTTCGAAAAAAAAATTAAAAATTCGAAAAATTTTCTAATTTTTTTTTGAAAAAAATTTAAAAAAATCTAAAAATTTTTTTAGAAAATTATTTTTATTCATTTTTTCTAAACAATATTTTAGAGAAAAAAAAATTTAGAAAAAAAAATATTTTAGAAAAAAAAAATTTAGAAAAAAAATAAAAAAAAAATTTAGAAAAATATTTGAATAAAAATATTTTTTTAAAAACATTTTTTCTAAAAAATATTTTTATTCAAATATTTTAAAAAAAAATTATTCGAAAAAAACTTTATTCGATTTTTTTTATAAAATGTTTTTTAGATTTTTTTTTTTATTTTTTTCTAAAAAATATTTTTAGAAATTTTTAGAAATTCAAAAAAAAATTAGAAAATTTTTCGAATTTTTTAAATTTTTTTTCGAAAATATGTTTTTTGGAATTTTAAAGGGAAAATTATCTAAAAATGCATCATATTTGACAATTTTTTACCATTGTGTGTACGTAGGACAAGCTGAGTTGGCAAGCAACCGGCTCCACGTAGGACGAGCCCGGTTATCAGGTCACCGAGTACACACAATGTACCAAATTACAAAGTTTAGTGATACTTTAGGAAGAAAAAAAAAAAGTTGAGTACACACAACGGTAAAAAGTGTCAAATATGATGCTTTTTTAGATAATTTTCCCTTTGATATATGACAAATATGATATGTATATTGATCTCAACTCATGAGTTTATAGTGTTTTTGTAAAATAAAGATTAAAATATAAAGTCAATGGAGGTTAAAGTATAAAGCTTTATAAGTTTAGGGAGTACATGTAACGTTTGGATTTATGGGAGGTGATTTGTACATCATTTTTATTTGTCATCCACCAATAAATTATGCATAGCGGTGTTGTACTGTGTGCATTATTGGTGTGATTTAGTGGTGTATTGCTAAAAAAAATAGTGCACTGATCATCTCCCTGAATTTATTTCCAATTATAAATATGTAGATTAGCATTTTTCAGTCTTTAGAAAAGTTTGATTAATTAATCAAATGATAGAGTAAAATAATAAATTTTCCTCATTTTGTAACAGTTATTAAGTTAGTTAAGCGTATCTTTTTATATAATAAAACAAAACCTTAAGTAGAGACTTTAAAAAAGATTATTTTCTTATTAGGTAATATTTTAATTATTACTCTATTTTTTACTTTATAAATTTGTTTTGTTGATATACTACACAAGTAAAAGATAAATACAAAAAACATAGATAAGATGCAACTAACAATAGGATTAAACTTTTTAAATAACTATCTTTAATAATAAAAAAAAACTATAATTAAAACTCATAAATCAAACAAAACAAAGATTAAATTATTTTTGTAAAATAAAAAAATATATCATTCAAAAAACTTTAAAAAAAACTCGCGCGCACGGGTATTGTAACTAGTAAACAATATCTACGATTAGTCTAACGATAATTATACAAATTATACAAATAAAATGAACATAATATTCGGTAACAACTTGTCAAACAATTCTTTAAAGTCCAAATTTGATGATAAGTGTGCGAGTACAAATTACATGCTTGAAGATTCGAGTATCCAGTGTATGTTGATACCTACAATCTAGTATCACTTACTAAAATAAGTGAACAGCGGAAATATTATCTTATAATAAAAGTGTGACTAAGGATGCAAATTTTGGAATGATAAATATCTCGGGTGGTGATTGCATGCCGGTAACTCATATTATTCATATGTTTTTACGCTACATATCCGGAGTCAGAGTCAAGATTTTAATAATGGGAAATAAAAGGTATCGCGAATGCAACGATATGCCTTTTATGCATACTCCCTCCGACCCAAGAAGAGTTCAACAAATACAAAATGAACAAATTAAGATATGTGTGTTTAATGATAGTTTTGATTAATAAAAGTCATTTTTACATTCATAGTTAATACACATAAATTAGGAATAAGTAATTAATGCATGATTTGATTATATAAGTAAAGTAGGAAAAATAGTCATAATTACTATTAAAAATAAAAAATTAAACTTTTTTTATGGCAAACATATATATAGTAAGTCGGACATTTTCTATGTGACAAAGTAAATATCCCATTTTATCATAAGACATATTGAAAAAAATATAAGGAGAGACATGATAGAATATTTGGTGTGCCTCAAATGTTTAGAGAAGTGCTATTTGATGAAGATGATGATGACATTATTATATTTCAAATAAACCAACATTAAAGATGGAGTTTTTTTTTTAAAAGACAACAATTTGTATAGAACCTCTCAAAGAAAGAAATTAAAATACAATACGAGATATCCTTCATTAATTAAACAAATATAGAAGAAGTGACCTTTTAATAATACCGAAGAAGTAGTTCAATGGATTAACTTTTTAATAATTCATGTATTTTAACGAACAAACACCTTAATAGTGATAACCTCACAAACATATCATAAAGTAGCCAAGATTAAACACAAGGTCGGCACTCAAGGTTAAAACCACATGAACAAATGCAAACATTGTTACAACAAATTGGCCATCCAGCTTTACATATCATGTTGCAACTACCACGTACAGTAGGGTCACAATGCTGACCTTCTTGAAGTAGGTTTGTAACATTCTCACCACTGTTCTTAGATAATGTTGGGTGATTTACTACTGATTCTTTATCGATTGATTGGCACGAAACATTCCAACCTGTAAAATAATTTCATTAGCAATAATTTTCAAGACATATGGAAAGGTAGACATATATGAAGAGTAAATTACCAGAGATGAAAAATAACAATGTGACCAAGAAAAATATCTTTATTTGAGCCATGATTTCGTAGATTACAATGCAAAACCAAAGAAGCTAATTCAAAATTCTTATGGATCAATGTCGATTGTGTTGCCTCGGCATGTATATAATAAACGTTTTGGAGTGTTTGACAAACAAATCATACCCAAAATCATGTAATAAATGGCTACAATTATTGTTATAGTTATGATATTCTCATAAATGCTAAATAAAATCAAATATGCAATTAATGCATGTTGATAAAAGTTGAGTTTTCTTAGGGGAGCATGGAATTTTTTTAAAACTAGACGAGTACCCGTTAATAGCAATGAGATTTTATAGTGACATATAGTTTATTGATAAAATAATTTATAGGTTATAAACGAAAAATAATAAAAGTTTGAAGATTTGGTAATTAAATATTATGTTTAGAAACCCGGTTCGACCCGAGTGGTTCAACCGGTTGAACCATTCCGATCAATAAATGGTCGATTTAAACCGGGCCACCTTGCTAGGTTGGGTCAAAAACGGGTCAAATTAAACCAAGTCAACCCGCCGGGTTTGAAGCATCCCGGGTCAACACAGTTTTTGATTTGTATTAATAGTTTCCTTTTGAAATATATGTTTTCAACATTTCCTTTTTTAGTTTCAACTTTTCACTTTTCAGTTTTTCCTTCGTGTACCCTGTGACGATTAACCGGAGAAATAGATCTCGATGAGGCCTGATTCACCAGTTTGTATCAGTTTCAACGGGTCCTCTCTGGTTCGTTTTCGGATGGTTTTTATTGGTTAGCCGAACCGGTGGTGACATCGGTCCAGTTGAACCTCTTGGTCTCGTCCAGTTTTCAAAACTATATGTACCATCAACTTGTTAGGTTGTATGAAACTTTGTGTGTTTTATTAATTTGTATAATGTGTATAATAACATGTACTTTTCATTTTAAGGTGTTTAAAAGTAACATTAATTAGTGTGTTTAATTATTTTATATGGGTTATGTTGTAGCTTATTTAAATTGTACATTATGAAATTTTTATTGTACTTTTTATTAATTAGTATTTTAATTGGTTGTATTTAATTTGGTAGATATATTTTTAATTGCCTGTACAATGTGAATAAATCATTGTACTTTTAAGTAATGTGGTGTTTTAATAAGAGTATTAATTACATTATTTTTCTCTCACATATGATCAAGTGTTGAAAACTCAACTTTTCACTTTGACTGTTTTTCCTTTATAAGTTGTATATATATTTTAGAAAGCATGTATCTCGGGCTCGTTTGATTTGCAAATGTGTCTAGAATTTAGATTTGAATATGAATTTAAATTTAATTTTGGAATAGGATTAAAGGTGTGTTTTGTATGAGCCGTTTAGTCACTACAGATTGACTCAAAGTAGAAAACTTTATTTGTTACATATCCAAGGGTTTTAAAATAAGCACTCACACCCTCAAATGTGGGTTTTCAAATTACTCATAAAGAGGTTAGGTGTTACATATATTTGGTTGACAAGTTTGTTTTCAACCACTTAGTTTTATTCTTTTTTTGTATTTCTTGTTTGGTTTTCAAAATAGAATTTACACAGAGGTTTGTGAGTCGAATATGTGAACAAAGTCCGCTAGTTCACATATGACTAGGTATCGACCATCTCAGCTGAACCTTTTATGTTTGTATGCTCGGATGCTTTTATGTGACTACATGTATAAGACTATAAACACTTTTATGATTTTAGCCTTATATGACTTTATATGTTACATGATACTAGTTAGTTTTTATGTGTATGTTTTGCGCATACTTTTATATGTTTAGCCTTATATGCATTTACCACTATTTCCCAATCTTAATTTGTGTCCTAGTAGACTCTTGTGATATTTATATATTTGTCTACTTGTACGTTAGATGTTTCTCTGTTTGTAAGATTACTATTGTCGGATGTGTTTATGGAAGCAGTCCATTTACCCTTATGTTGGAGTGAGCTAATCTACATCATACCATTTCATATCCCACTACGACGAGATTATGTAATATATTTATTTGGTTCCCTTCACATTTATTATATAAAACTCGAAATAAACAGTTTTTGATTAAAATGAAAAATAAGAACAATAATCATTATTACAATTTATATTTAAAAATTTGACACTTTTTGAGACAAACATAAATAATATAGGTTATGGCAAAAGTTCAATATATATCTTATATTTGTCACAGATCCAATGAAACAATACTGACCATTTAATTTTTATCAAAACAAAAAAAACTTTCACCTTTTCTAAAAAAAATATATATATATCTCGCAAACCGTTAATTGTTACGGGAAAAAAATCATATCATCACGACGAGAATTAAATTATCTTTCTATAGATATGCACTTCTAATTGGAGGTGTCTCCTCAAAGACTTTTCAGTAACATAGATGGATTGCCCATCCACAGTTGCAGTTAGTGTAGGTATAGGTAAATCCTCATCATCTTCATCAAGTGTTATGACAGATGCATTCTACCAAAACTGTTTGATTTGTAAGGAATAGAGAGTGAGATTAACCGTGAGAGCATACATGATGTAGGAGTTGTTAAGGAAGTCCACAATTTGATAGAATTTAGGACCATCCCCTTCCTCTGATTTGGTCAAATAAGCAACATGGTTGTGTATCTTTGAAAATTGAAAGTTAGCCATTTAAGAATCTTTAGATAACAGAACAGCGATCGTTTATGAATGAATTTGAGTTGAGAACAGACAATTAAGTTATTATAGAGAAACTGTTAGGGTTTGAGAAACTTGCACAAGAGATAAGAATTATCTTGAAGAATTATCTTTAGAAAAAGAATAAGGTAAAATTAGGAAAGAAGATGATTATCTCGTTAGAAAAAACCCTATAAGTATGGTAACAATAAATTTAGCCAGCGGCTATAATCAAAATTCTTTTACTGACACAATAGTTGCAACGGCTAACTGACTTTGAACTAGCAGTACAAACTTTTTCACAAAAATTTCAAAGAGCAGTAGAAACATAAAATTGGTTTAAAATAGACTTCTCATGCACAGTTTTGAGTAAACTACCAGCTATCAACAGATTTGATTAGTCTTTATCAATAGCCGTTTGCTTTGGACTAGCTAACTCTTCACTGTTAAGTATGGTGAGTTAATTACCATATAGTTTTTGGTAAACTATCAACCATAAACGGATTTGAGAAGTCTTTACCAGACACCGTTTGCTCTGGACTAGTTGGTTCTTAATGTGTGTCAGACATGGTGAACCAATTTCCATTTGTTGTGTGGAAAGCAACACACATTTTCATTCCAAAGCACACTACACTCAATACTAGTCATACTTCTTTACTAGCCTACAAGTGTTAGTCCAAAACCAAGAAAAATACAAAGCAGAGTATTTTCTATATATGAAATTTATGAATAAGACTAACAATGCAAAGTGACAATAGCAACTATTCTTTAGGTACCCAAGCCATTATAGACTTGTATCTACCTCTTTCATCAATATAAGTATGTTTCTTTAAAACCATAGATGCTTTGTCACTAGTGATTGGTCTCCAACCCCACTGTGTTGAGACCTTTACACCATTTCCCAAATTACCCTTAACAGCTTGCATTTGCCTAGCAGTACTAACTGTTGACCTAGCAGTAGAAACTTTAGCCTTAGCAGTTGTAACCTTAGGCATCCATTGTTGATTAGGTCCAGCTGTTTTCTTGAAAAAGGTATTGTTAAATGTTTGTGCTTCATCATTATAAGGAAATTTTGACTAGAAACATTTTTCTAATTAGGAGAAACAAACTTGTTTGGTCTAGCTGTAGAAAGTGGTTTGGTACCAGACATTAACATGACCGCTCTAGGTATCATATTAGCATTAGAGTGAGTTTTTTTTGCATAGTTTTTGTTCACTCTAGCATGATTATTCCAAGAAACCCTTGTATCCCTAAAATATACCTTTTTCCATGGATTGTATTTACAATATGCAGCAAAGTGGTCAAAACTTCCACATACAAAACATGTCTTGTTCTGCATGACAAAATCACTACCTAGTTGTTGAGATTTCAAATTATTCCAATTCCTTTTATTACCTCTAGGTGTGGACCTGTACATCTCTGCATATCTAACAATATTCCTAATTGGTTTACATTTTCTTGTTTTACCACTTTAGGAACATTAGAGGCTTCTACTTTGACCTCTGACTCAACCTTAGGGACACACTCATTGACTAGAGAAGTGTCACTTGCACTCTCAAAAGAATCCTCAGATTGTTTAACAGCAGGGCTCTCATTGGTCTTAGGACCATAAGGAGGAAACTCCTTTTCTTTAAATTCATCTAGACCAGTGTGAGCTAAGTCAATGCTTGTGGGCACAAACATTCCTCTGTTAGGAAGTGCAACAGATTTATATCCTAACCCTGATTTAGCTTTGTTGACAAGTTAAGCTTCTACAATCTTTTGTACACCTTTTGATGTATACTCAAGAGTGTCAACACTTAACTGTATGTTTTTCTTTTGTTCCATGAGCTTATCTAAATCATATTTTAGCATACTGATTTGGGCATCTCTGTGTTCTAAGTCCCTTTTTAAGACAGCTATATCCTCAGTAAAGTTTGATTCATTTTGTCTATAAAAAGTAAGTTGTTCTTCTAACACACCTAGTCCTCTTTTATGATTAACCAAACTAAAATTAACATCATTAAGTTCAGTTCTTTGACTATCATATTTAACCTTAAGTGCTGACGAGTATGTAAATACTCATCATTTTTTGTCAATCTGAACTGCAAAAATATTTAAAAACACCCAAAAATGCATCAAAATACAGAAAATATCCCAAAGATCATGTCTAATATGTTTCAGATGCAAAATGATTGAAAACAGATAAAAACCGAACAAAGTTTGCATAATTGGCAGTTTCAGTCCCCCAACTTTCAAAACTTGACAAAATCAGCCCCTGAGTATTTATTTTAAAAGAAAAGTGATGAGGCGAAAAGTGTACCACTTTTAAGGAGTCATTTAAGCCCAAATTCGTGATTATTTGATCAAATATTGCCCTAAATCGTTCCTTTTATCATTTTAGGTACTTTTGGAGAGAAATCTGGAAAAGGAAGCATTTTGGACGTTTTTGGAGCATAAAAGTAAAGAAAACGGAAAAGTCTCAATTTTCCTTGCTGGAACAGTACCTGACGGCGTCAAGACTCTCCACATGACGGCGTCAAGAGTTACAAAAGAGATGGAAGTGGAAAATACACGTGACGATCCAGAGAGTTTTTAAGCTTGTGGCCTGACGGCGTCACCCAAGGCCATCAGGGTCCAAACATTAGTGACGACCCAGAGTATTTCTACACATGACGACATCACAAATAGATCTAGGCAATATGATTTTATCATGGCGGCGAGTTGACGGCGTCACAGGCTAACACATGACGCCGTCAGGATGTAATATCTATATATAGTTTTCCAAATTTCATTCATTAGTGTGCAACTTTGAAGGAATAAACCCTAGTCCGAATTTTATTAGCTTTTCAAGGGTTTCAACCCCTTGATTCTTCCATGTTCAATTGAATATAAGTATTCTTTCAAATCATTCAATATGTCTATGTGTTGAGTGATTATATCTTACGCTTGTCTTCTCTTTAACATGTTAGGCTAGATCTTTATTGTGTTTGCTTAGATGTAGTGAAATCTAGATGTTAATTATGGGTTGATTGTTTGTTTATAATTGTTACGGATGATTGTATTCGATGTTAGGTTTAAGAAAACTGGCAGACTTCCATTGGTAACTTGCTTGAACGTCTTAAGAAACATGATCGGAGGTGTACTACAATTTTTGGTTGTATTTAATGCCTAGGAGAATTCTAATGATCCCATGTTAGGAGCTTCTAACGGCTCGACATATGAGTGAAGGAGGATCCTATAGAGTTAGGGAATATTGTACACGGCCCTACGACTAGTATTAAGGAATATGACCCGTCATCCATGCAATTGTAACAAGCTAATCAACCTGTAAAAGATATCTAGGGAGCAATGAAATCTAAGTAAACACAACTTTCCTCATTATTGTTTCCACCACATTAGTATAATAGTTTTATTTTCATTTTTGTTATTTTATTTTGATTGCATCTTTAGATTAATTGGGTTAGTTGGCTAGCAACTAATTCCACCCACTCCTTCAAAACCCGAGATTTTTACTTGCTTTCATAAAAATATAAAAATACAAAAAGAATCATCCCTCACCTCTAGACCTAGTTTAGTAGGCTTTCTAATCCTAGCGACACTATTCCTGAGTTGAACGATCAATCCCCCGGTACTTGTCACTATACTATACTACAACGATCAGGTACACTGCCTGGTGGGGGTTGTAAGCTTCTCGAGATCCCTTGAGAGGTAAAACCTGTTGCGAGGGCGCAATTCCCACGTAACAAGTTTTTGGCGCTGCTGTCGGGGTATAGTTATTGTCTAGGTTAGAATTTCTTTTTATTAGGTCTACTTGCTAGATTCCTTTCTAGTAAGATTTTTATTTTTATTTTTTATAGGTTTTCTTTAGTCTATCTTTTTCTTTGTGCCTTTGTTAGTAAATTAAGTTCATTGACTATTCCGTTAGCCATTATGGAGAACGCGAATCCACCATACTACCAACCACGAAATTCACCCACTCCAAATGACATCTTGATGTTCAAACAACATCAAGATGAACCTATCTATGATGCATGGACTCGATTTAAAAATTTACTCCGACAAGTTCCTTATCATAGTTTCGATCTGTGGTCCCAAATTGAAATATTTTACCATCGTGTCGACCACTATACCAAAATGGACATTGACCATGCAGCAGATGGGGACCTTTGGGGATTAAGTGCTGAAGAAGCATGGGAAGCCATAGAGAATTGTGCCATACTCGCTAAGAAGTTGGACAATCCAACAAACGTTGTTACGGATCAATTGATAGCAAGTTTGAGGGAACAATCAAAAAGTTTGTTTGGGGATAATAAGCCTATAGATGAGATATCTAGGTGCACGAAGTGGTTTGATTTCACCATAATAAAAGATGAACACATAGGTAATCTAGATACAATGGAGGATGAGGTGGATAATCCAAGCCCACAAAGTACCTCACAAGTCCTACCATCATTTGAGGCACACACACCACCCGTGACTTACCCGAAAGAAGTAGAAGAGACTATAGGAGCCCTGATAGAGATAGAGCCCTTGGACCAAACACAACTAGAGGATATAGGTTTGAATACTTATAATGATAACCTTACTCTTAGTTCTAGGGAAGTTCCTAGTTTTGATGAACCGGAGCCTCAACAAAATCCGTTACCTAATCTTCCATCCTTGGATGAAAATTTAGGAATTGAAAAAGGTCCCGATCCACCCGTCAAACCATATAGTCCGGGTAGTCTTCGGATAATGGTAGTAGACTCTAAGCCTTGTAGAGAGGAAGCTGACATAGGAGTGAACCATGATCTTAGATACTTACATCACCCATTTATGAGTGATCACAAGAAATATTATGGGTTTAAACCAGGTTTATTAGGTCAAAATGGATTATTAACTAGGAATCTCTCTAAGTTGATAGAAAATGATCCCTTTCTAGGAGAAAATTTTAACTCACCCATTGACCAAAGTGAACTAGGTAAGGTTATGATGAAAGGAGCACACCCCTTTGAGCATATAATTCATTCACCGCTCTTTACTCATGAGGCATACTTCCACCGAGATGGTGTGCATCGCTACTTTAAACCCGCACTTAATCCTAAGTGTAGGGAAAACCTCCTTGATTTCTGTTAAATAAGGGTAGAGTCAGGCTCGTGACTCGAACAAAAACAAGCGCTTCTTGGGAGGCAACCCAAGCCCTTTTTATATGTTTTGTGTGATTTTTATTTGTTTCAGTATGCACGTTTTATTTTTTATTGTTGGTAAATTATATTTCAAAGTAAATTGTGAAAATGCTTTATTTTGTTGTTTAACTTCGTCTTAACTTCATATAAAGGTATTTTGCAAAAGCTAAGTGTAAGGGGAAACCCCAAATTTGTTTATAAGAATGAAAATGATCTTGATTCGCCACAATATTAAATGAACATGTGTAATAGTATTTGTTAGAGTCAAATGCTTGTATCGAGTCATAATGATGTTTTGCAGGATTTTCCAGGAAGTAGGACAAAAAATTTTCCAGAAATTTTCCGGAAACTTAACATAAAGATTTCTGCAGGTCACTTCTGACGGCGTCAGGATATAACTCCTGACGGCGTCACGTGTAAAATTCTGGAAATTTTGCGAGTTTTGTTTTTCTAACGGAGTCTTAAAGTTTTTGTTAATCCTTTAGTTTTATAAACTCCAGGAAATCTGCAAACATTCATTCCACAAGCATTATATCTTAAATTGTTTTCTAGGATTTGTTAGTATGTATAGATTGCCGCCGATTTTACGCGAGGTTGCCTTGTTTTTTTTCTCAGGTTTAACAGGTTATATATGACAAGAAGATGATTTATATTTCTGGAAGGGAAGCTTTGAACGTTCATTTTCTTGGAGGAAGATCTAACCTTGTTGACACACTATCCACACCGAACGAATCAGGAGAGTATTTGTTTTCATTCTTTTACCTGTTTTACTTTTACATCCTTTAATTGAACATTGGGGACAATGTTCATCCTAAGTATAAGGGGAGGGTAAATGATGATACCTTATAGGATACTATTGCACTTGAGTTTTGTGGAAAACTAGAAGGGGGGTTGAATAGTTTTACGTCTTTTTAATTTGTTATAAAAGATTGTTTTATTGTTTTCTTCGTTTTCAAAATTTAGATTCAATAGTATATGATCTCAAGTCTTGCGCAATATAAACAACAATAAATAAGCAAAGTATAGCAATGGTAATGTAAGTGATGAAATAGATAAGAGATGGAAAGATCGAACCGCGAGACAAGAGATTTACAGTGGTTCGGCTACAAGGACACCTTCCTTGCCCTACTCCACTCCTCGAGCACCAAACTCGAGAGTTTTCTTCACTATATCAACAAGCTCCCTTATGGCGGAGAAAACCTTACACACCAATTACACACCAAAATTTCGTCACAACGAAATCACACCTTCTTCACAACTATCTCACACCAATCTACTACACACCTATCTTCACAGCTACTTCACACTAACTATCTTCACTACAATCTAGTTCACACCTATTTTCTACACACCAATTATCTTTACTAAAATCTTCTAGCCAATCACACTATCTATATTCCTAACACAACTATCTACAATCAAATATTCACAACACACTACACAAAGATATATGTAAATATTCTTGATGATGCACCAACAACTTGGATGTGGAGGTCACAACAAGTTGTAATACTTCTTGTCTTGGAGGATAGAAGTATTCTTCTCTTGCACTTGAGAGGATGATGTAAGAATTACTTTGAAACAAAGGATTATGTATTTATGATCAAAGGATTTGGAGCATAGAAATGGGGATCTAGAACAGAAAGTTTAGGAGTGCAAAAGGTGAGAAAATTCTATGGGATGAACCAGTATTTATAGGAAAAGAAAATACTGTTCTGGAGCGTGGCCGGTCCCCTTAATGATTAAGGGGGCCGCCTAAGGAATTAAGGGGGCCGCCCCTTCAGAACGTTGTATTTTCTTGTCTTTTAGTGGGGAAGATTTTTCTGGATAAAACTTGCCATTTTTTGTTGGAAATTTGAAATCATATATTTATAATGAATTAAACATATTTTTTAATTCCAAAAATAATTTTGTAAAAGATATAGAATGTTTAATACATTTTATAAAAATTCTAGTGATTAGAAAAATTTCCTTTGATCATAAAATGCAATAAACACTTTGTTTATTCATACCTTAAGTGATATGGATGCAAAAACAAATGTTAAGCACTAAAAACTTGTTTAATCATAATTTTTAGATTAATGAGTTTATTCTTTGTAATTATCAAAACATAGAGACATTGTTAACAAGTTAACAATGTTTTTAGACATTATTAATTTATGTCAACAAGTTTGTTTGTTTGATGGTAGGTGTGTAATAAAACTAAGAGAAATACTTGTTAGTGTAATTTTAGCGCCAAATTTAAAATTTTTTACAACATTTAGGAGTGAAACTTTAGCCTTAACAAGCGTCTCATGGATAGGAGTTGTATGACTAGCACAAAACCGTACCATTCAGAAAAATTTTCCACCCAAATATGTGAGGTTCGCCTTTAGATTTGATAGGAAATACATTTATTATTAGTGCTTATGAGTGTACCGGTAGCATTTAGATTCTAGAACTTGCGTTAGTGATGCATCCCGAGACCGCTAGTGAGACTACATTCGTGTAGTAGGATTTACTACATGATAAGAGGCATTAGGATCACCCTTGTGTTAAACCCGTATCATAATTATTTGACCATTTAAGTCATATTACTTGACTAGTAAAGTCAATTAATTTTTCCACACCTTAGCGTTGTACTCATTTTTAGTACACGAAACCCCTAGTACACCCCTCCGAGCCTGTCTTTTCGTTTATAACTTTAAGCATTTTACTTAAAGGAAGAATTTGTTACAACCCACCCAAATGTGCAACCAAATCGCCTTAGCCTTCCGTGTATGCACTCATCTTTAGTGCATTATTGTTACATGTTTAAAACCTTATTTAATTATCTAATTGATTACATGGTTGCTAAGTCAAGTCATATCTTGTACGTATTGTTTTGGGACGATTGGGACTCATGGGTAAAGTACTTGCGTTATGGAGTAATGGGGAAGAACATCAAATTATTACCCCCACATGTGCATTAATCTTAAAAAGTATTCCAAGTGTTTTGATTATCTTGATTCGAGTAATTAGATTAGTTCATTGTAAAGTATGTAAAAAGTCAAGTGTAAGGGGAATGTGAATTCCCTATGATGTATTATTTTGGATGGTAGGGCAAGAGTGTATGCAAAAAAAAAAAAAAAAAAAAAAAAAAAAAAAAAAAAAAAAAAAAAAATTGAAAAATCAAGAAAAAGAAAAAAAATAGAAAAAGAAAAGAGAAAAAAAAAACATACAGACTACCATCCCGTTTCATTCTATGTTTGTTTTATGTTTTTGTTATTTTTGATTTATTAGCTTAATTCGAGTTTAGTCTTGGCTTAGCAACGCCATATTGTACATGTAATTAACCAAGATGATTAACTCGCCACCAGTAAATATAGCCTTTATCCAACAAAACCGTGTTTTCCATATCCCTACACCTAACGTTATAACCCTTTAAAAGACCTCTTTGATAGTTTATATGTTAGCATTAAAAGTGACGATCATTATTGAGTCGACAAGTATTGTAATAGTTAAGGATATTTGGCTATGGACTTGGTACTTATTAAGTATATCATGTAAGCCTTTATTATAATATGTAAAGCAAGCCCATTAGATAAAGCCCATAGAAAGCCTTTTAGGGCATGATGTAACATTCTATATAAACACCTCAAAGGCTCATTTGAGGTGTGTGCTTGTGTGTGTATTATGTGTGTTTTTCTTTAATAAAAGCTCTCATCTTTTCATCTCTTTCTACATATACACGATTTACATATTCATATCAAGTCACCATCTCTACTTCATCTTTGCATCTATATTTGTTATAAAGTTGATATATCTAAGGTCCTTCAAGTGGTATCAAGAGCCTAACAATGATTTAGGATGTGTTTCGAATTTTTTAAGCATCTACACGAATTTTTTGAAAAAAATCATCACTTTTCTTGTTTTTCTTGGTCTTTAACACTTTTTTTTATTACAAACTAGTGTTATAAACCTTTTCTAACAAGAAAGTTTCAATCTTTTTGAAGTTTCAAAGCTTAAAAATTTTGATTTTGGTTATTGTACTTGTTTTCTAGAACACAAAAAACTTTCATAAAAATCATCAAGTTTGCAACTTTCTTTAAGTTTTGGTGTTTTTATAACTAGAAGTACAAGAATCTTGAAATACAAACTTCATTTGGATGAGCTTTTAGCAAAATCAAAATTCTAGCAAACTTTCTAGAACACAAAAAATTTTCATAAAAATCATCAAGTTTGCAACTTTCTTTAAGTTTTTGTGTTTTTATAACTAGAAGTACAAGAATCTTGGAATACAAACTTCATTTGGGTGAGCTTTTTGCAAAATCAAATTTCTAGCAAACTTTCTAGAACACACTTGTACCATCTTTCTAAATCACAAAGTATCTAAATCACAAAGTTTCTAAATCACAATGTTTCGAGAACACACTTGCTCCCCGTTGCTTACTCGGTGTTTCCCTTGCTTGTATAAGTGAGAAAACACTTCGACTCGTGGTATACTCTCTAAATTGTATAATTTAGAAAGTTTTGGTGCTAAGTTTCTAGAACACTGAAAAGTTTCTAAAACACTGAAAAGTTTCGAGAACACTGAAAAGTTTCGAGAACACTGAAAAGTTTCTAGAACACTGAAAAGTTTCTAGAACACTGAAAAGTTTCTAGAACACTGAAAAGTTTCTAAAACACTGAAAATTTTTCTAGAACACCTTTTAGAAATTTTTTTCTAGAACACTTTTAGAATTTTTTTTTCTAGAACTCTTTTAGAAAATCTTTTGGTGGACAAAGTTTCGAAAATTGTTGGTGGATTAAAAGTTCGTTGACCAAGGAAAGTAACCTTCACCAAACCCAACTCCTATTTCGTTGGAACGATCCAAGATCAACTTTATCATACACCAGAAGTAAATGGAAAAAGATATGCAAATCCAAGAGAGAGATTCAAAGAAAAAGTTTAGAGTGTTCAAGTCACAAGTTGAAGAAGTCTTTAATACATTAGGTTTAGAAATAAGGTTCGATGAAGCATTTGAATACTACGTCAGAGACCGATTTCATTGTTTCCAAGAAAAACTCAATCAAAACCTGAATCAACTTGAAAAACTACTCAATGAAGAAGAACTTCATACGCGTAACTGCAAGGAATCTCTTAAAGTCATCCAAACTCAGTTTCATGAATCTCTTAAAGTAACCATTGGATAATGAACCAGACAGAGTTTATCGATGCGTTTTATAAAAGATTTTTGGTAGACTATTCGACATTCAGAACTCAATGCATAAATGACATGGGGGAACTCGAAAAGATACTTGATGCTGAGGAAGCTGAGTTAAATGAAATTGAGAAGCTGAAACGGGAAAGAGAGCAGAGTGACAAAGATATGAAGTTAAAGGAAACAGAGGTGATTGAGAAAGAGACAGAGAAAGATTTTCAAACATAAGAGGAAACAGTCAATGAGGGTGATGCATTAGATGTTAGTTTGGTTTTCACGGGCAGTGATACATCTTTAGTACAACTGTTTGAAAGCAGCAGTCCTAGCTATGATTCAGATACTGATGGTACACCAGAGATATTGGCTACAGTACAACATTCAAACAATTATGATAATGCTGTTGTGTTCGATAATGTGTTTGCTCATAATCAGACACATCCTGAGCATCCTGAGTCTATTAGTGAGACATATGTGGTGGAACAAAATGATAGTAATATTATTTTTGCTACTCCAGATATGGATCCTAATAGAGGTGAGCCTGCCCAGGATGGATCTTCTTATGAATAAGATCGTGCCTTGTTTGCTTCTTTAATCAATAATTTCAAACATGAACTTTAAAAGTGCAAAGAGGACAATCGCAAAGCTAAGCAAGCGAATGTCTTATTGACAAATGAGGTTGAGAGATTTAAAGAAATGGAAAAAGGTTTTCATAATGTAACTAAAAGCAAAGCTGAACTTGAAATTCAAATATCAAACCTTAAATCTCAAGCTCAAAAGTTTGAAATGAATGAAAAATCTATCAAACCACTTTTAAAACAAAAAGAAGCACTTGAAGTTGGTTATAGAGAAGCTGTTCTTCGTGAAAAATGTTCCATTTAAAAATTGGGTGAACAAATGGTCCTTAACAACAGAAAGGTTGAAGCACTTTTAAAAGAGAACAGTGATTTAAAAAGTGAAAATTCAAGGCTTCAAAAAACCACTTCAAATTTTGAGATTGTAAACAGAAAACTTGAGAATGAAAAACAAGAGTTTTTGAAAAAAAGCAAACGATCTTGAAAACAAACTTCAAAAATTGGGACAGACTTCTCAGACTATCAATATGCTGCCTACTAAAGATGAGGAAGTTTACAAACAAACATCTGGAATTGGTTTTGATAATTGTGCTCATGTTAAAAATGAAAAACCTTGTTTTTTAAACAAAGTGCAAAAGTTGACACCTATTTTGTACAACGCTGAAGATATGGGAAAAGAATTGTCAGATGATCTTTTGTTTGAGTCTCAAGATATTTTAAAATCTGAAGAGGAAAAACGTTTGAAAGTAAAACAAACAAAAAACCCATTCCCGTACCACGGATTTGTGTATGGCTATACACAATTGACAGATATTCCAAAAGAACCTTTCATAAGGAAAGACACAAATGTGGAAAGATTTTTCAAAGAAGCTCAACTTGCTACTTATGATGCTAAGTTATGGCAAAATAGAGCAAGGAAACAATTTTGTAATCTTAAACATCACATTGTGCAAACATTAAAGGTCATTTGGTTTAAGCAAGAAAACATCACAAACAACGTTTTCTTTAATACTCTTTCATCAGATGTACGCCTTAAGATTGAAGTCAAAAAGATTTTGAAAGATGAGATTGAACCTCATGTGAAAAATATCAACTTAAGTTTTGAGTACTTTGAAAAACATCTTGTCACTGAAATGAGAGAAGATTTAAAGTACGTTCATTCTCTTGAAGACGAATTTGATGAAAAATGCTTAATACTTGACATTCAAAAGGAATTTTTCACAAATCAAATAAAGTCTTTCAAATCAAAATCTGTTTGCCATGAGAAAGTGAATGAGAATTTTGAACAAACATCTTTCTTGAAATCTGAAAATCTTTGTCTCAAAAAGAAAATCACCGAGCTTTCAAAAGAAGCAGTTGATGTCAAAGAAGAACTGTCAAAAAGAACTGCTCAGTTTGAGAAACATCTTGCAAAACTCGAAGCACAAAGTATCTCTTTCCAACTAAAACTGCAAGAGAAGAATGAGAAAATGTCTTCTGAAAACTCTTTGACATCAATGCTTAAAGAAAAAGAAAAGATTTTTGAAGAAAATTGTGATGATACCAAAATCAAGTTTGATCTCGATGAACTTGATACAAAAAATATTGAGTTGGAACATGCTGTGGCATCATTACAAAAAGAAAATGAGCATTTGAAACAAACTTACAAAAACTTGTTTGATTCAATCAAGCGGTCAAGAGTTCAGAATCAAATTTCAAACAAATCTGACTCTCCGATCGCACAAAATCATCTTTTTGAAAAAGAAAATTTTGTGCTTCAAAAGAAAATTGTTGAATTGGAAAAGAAGATTGCACAACAAACCAAGGATTTTGGTGATGCCGAAAATGATTTTTCAATCGAAACAGACAAATATGAAAAATATTTTGCACATCTTGAAAATCAAAATGCTTCTTTGCAAGAAAAACTGGCATCATCAGATCATCTTTCTCTTCAAAAAGAATACAATGATTTGAGAACGTCATACAATGCCTTAAAAGCAAAGTTTGAGGTTCTTAACCGGTCAAAAGGAAAATCTCAAGTTTCAAACGAGTCTAAACCACAAGTAAGTGTTTCAGAGAAGGTTTACACAGGTGAATCTTCAAAACCATTTTTGAAAAAGGTTTCTCAGTTTACAACCTATTCTTTGCAAAAAGGAAGGAAGTTTTCAAAGAGACCAAATTTTTCTGAAACATTTACTCCTCAAAAGGTTTCAAATGCAAGTGCTCATAGAGAAAAGAATCAAGTTTTTCAAACTCCATACTCTCGTTTTAAATTGGTAAAGCCAGTGTGGAAACCAAATCAAAGCCGTTCAAAACATTTGAAATACTCATACTCTGAAATACTTCCGTTACAACAGAAGAATGGCTATGCTTTGAAAAAACCAAATTCTGGAAGGTTTCCATTCATCTCAAAAATGAATTTTCGAAATGAAACACCGAGTTTCTACAATGGATGGAAAACTTCTTCTTCAAGTTTTAAAACTCCAAGAGAGACACCGAGTTTCTCAAACAACTTTCAAAAGCAAAAGAGTTTTAAATCACCGTTGATTCCACGAGCTTTATTTCAAAATGAAACACAGGTTTTCAGTCCTCGTTGGAATTCAACTTCTTTGTCTCGGATTGACACAACTTACAAATGGATTTCAAAATATGGTAACCCAGTTGGCGCCATGCTTAAATGGGTTCCAAAAGTTGTTGTCTAATCCAAAAACATAATGGCTTTCGTATACTTCTGTACGAAACCCGGGCTTAAATTTATGACTTCTTAGTATTTCAGCTAAGGACTCGTTCTTCAAAGAAAGGAAAGTGCTTAATCAAACAAAGGTTTAAATATTTTCCGTGCACTTATCCTAAAAACATAATGGCTTATGCACACATAACAGTGTATAACCCGTGATTTTCAAAGAAAGGACCCTGTTGTAAATTTTGTTGCAACAATCCTAAAAGATAAGAAGACTTCTCACCAAAAAGCTTATCAAAGTCTTCTTAATTTTTTGAGCAAAATGTTGAAAAATGGTTCAAAAGGTTTTCAAAACTTTTCATGATGTAGCTCAAGATATTACTCCCTCAAATCCTTAAAAGCTTAAATTTACTCAAAATGTTCTATTTTTGAGGGGGAGTAATAAAATGATGTTCCAAAATGATCATGCTTAAAGGAAACTTATACGGAATTAACAAACATCTGTTTCTCCCATAAGCTAGCCAAAAACAAAGGTTTTAATCAATCGGTATCAAAAATACCATGGATATGCTATTTTTGAGGGGGAGAAATGTGATTAAATGTGATCTTGAATCTCAAAAGAGCTCGACTCAGTTGTAACCAATGAATTGATGAAGCTTAAATGTCATTATTCGAAAAGACTTGTCCTGGACGGGTAATAACTTCAAACTAGTCTAACTAGTGATGTAAGCGTGTCTCGAATAGGACTTGTCTAAGTAGAATGTACCGTATCTAGAGACTTTCTTTGGACTTGACCAGGACGGGTAATAATTTCAAGCTAGTCTAACTAGTGATGTAAGCGTGTCTCAAATCGGTCATTTTCGTTGAAAGTGGATCTATTCAAAAGTGCAAACTCCTCACGCATGTGCAAATTTCTTAAATTCCGTGAGCACATGTGAAGGGGGAGTCCTTCAAATGAAATGCAAACCTCTCGAAGTGTTAACAAAGTATGTTTTATTATCATAAACACTTTGAGAAATTTTCACAAATGGTTTGATGGCAACAATAGGATAGTCATGATGTTATAAGGTGACTAAGGTTAGGTAAAACCGTCCTATGATCCGCCAGAGCCGGAGGGATCTACCCAAGGACAAATCCAATAGATTAGAATTAGAAGTCCTTAGGTATGATTGAAAAAGGGAGAAAATGAGAAAGGAGAAAGAAGGGGTTGAAGAATTAAAAAGAAAAGTTATGAAAAAGGGTGAAAAGAAATAGCCCTCCATATGTTCAACCTTAGGGCAGAAACCGGGTTCAATTCATATGCTACTGGTTGTTACAAAAGTGACACCAGTATTGAAGATAAGACATCATGGACCCAGTGAAGCACTGCACTTAACCTTCTAGCCACTCAAGTTCTCTTAAAAGAGCTTGTTTCATTCTCACGGGGAACCGGTGTAAACTATCAACTTATCTCTTAGAGATGGTTGATATTGAAGCAGGAGACCCATCCCTAGTCTCCGCATAGGAAAACCAAATTATGCACTTATCGAGTCTAGAGCCATGAGATTCATTAAAAGATCTCTTAGGATACACTTCCTATGAATACACTTGTGTTCGCCAAAAAGGACACGAGTTGTAAGAGTCTTTATGAGATCTACGGATCTTGCCTTATCTATCATGATGGTTACTATGTCTCAAATGGTCTACAGTCGTGGGGTGATCTCCAACGACTCACCCAATCGTTGATTTACTTAGGTAAATCTTGTAAGCCCTCTTAAGGGTATCCGATTTAGGAACGGCCTTGGTAAGGGTTAGAAGGAGTCTTCACACTATGCGGTTGACGATCTCTAATTCCAAACTTGTAAGTACCGGATACTTTATTGCTAACTGTTTTATGCTGGTACTCATGAATGTTCCTTGGAGAAAGACCGTTACCATAACTCAAAAGATCCACATGCTCATACCCTTCAAAGCTCTCTTCAAAGATCAAAGCAAAGCTAAGTTCAGAATGTTTCTAAGTCAAAGTCAAAGAATCTTCAAACTAAATAAACAAAGATTAAAGTCAAAGAAAAGAGAACTTCACAAAGATTCAAACAAAGTATGAGCATGTTGGAAAATACGTAAAGACAACAGTGTAAAGATGTTGATCAAAGGCAAGAACGACCAATCGACATTATTCAGAGATCACAATGCATGATTGGAACAAAGGAACTTGCAAAACTATTACACAACAAGACTCAAAGTTCAAAGAGAACAAGCTTCAAAGATCAAAGATCAAGGTCACAAAAGAGAGATCTCAATGATCACCCTTAGGGGGAGATTGTTAGCATTAGAAGTGTTGATCATTTATGTAATCAAAAGGAGATCTCAATGATCGTCCCTTGGGGGAGATTGTTAGCATTAAAAGTGACGATCATTATTGAGTCGACAAGTATTGTAATAGTTAAGGATATTGGGCTATAGACTTGGTACTTATTAAGTATATCATGTAAGCCTTTATTAGAATATGTAAACCAAGCCCATTAGACAAAGCCCATAGAAAGCCTTTTAGGGCATGATGTAACATGCTATATAAACACCTCAAAGGCTCATTTGAGGTGTGTGCTTGTGTGTGTAAGTGTGTGTTTCTCTAATAATATTCTCTCTTCTTTCTTTCTCCACATTCTCTACTTTCTCTCTCTAACATACTTCACATATCAAGTCACCAAGGCTATTGTGGGTGATAAAGTTGTCATCTTTATTTTCTTACATTATCCTAGGTGCTTACGCCAAGTGGTGGAGGTTTGATCCTTACTCAATCCTATGGTAATCAATTTTGCTATGACAGGTAGTGAGAGATGTTTTCCATTTCCTTATTGTGATATATACTTTATTACACCCGAGAGATGTGAGTATCTAAACACTATTTGTGAGGTGCTAGTGTATGACCTCCGTGCTTGTTTTTGGTTTTTAGTGGAACGATTATTTGTTTTAATTACTTTTATATTAGTGTTAAATGACCCCTAACTTATATTTTAATTAGAATAAAAGAGCATTTGCTTGAGAACAAGCAAATCTCAAGTGTAAGGGTATTTGATGAGGCGAAAAGTGTACCGCCTTTAAGGGGTCATTTAAGCCCGAATTCGTGATTATTTGATCAAATATTGCCCTAAATCGTTCCTTTTGTCATTTTCGGTACTTTTGGATAGAATTCTGGAAAAGGAAGCATTTTTTACGTTTTTGGAGCATAAAAGTGAAGAAAACGGCAAAGTCTCAATTTTCCTTGTTGGAACAGTACCTGACGGCGTCAAGACTCTCCACATGACGGCGTCAAGAGTTACAAAAGAGGTGGAAGTGGAAAATACACGTGACGATCCAGAGAGTTTTTAAGCTTGTGGCCTGACGGCGTCACCCAAGGCCGTCAGGGTCCAAACATTAGTGACGGCCCAGAGTATTTCTACACATGACGGCGTCACAAATAGATCTAGGCAATACGATTTTATCATGGCGGCGAGTTGACGGCGTCACAGGCTAACACATGACGCCGTCACGATGTAATATCTATATATAGTTTTCCAAATTTCATTCATTAGTGTGCAACTTTGAGGGAATAAACCCTAGTCCAAATTTTATCAACTTTTCAAGGGTTTCAACCCCTTGATTCTTCCATGTTCAATTGAAGATAAGTATTCTTTCAAATCATTCAATATGTCTATGTGTTGTGTGATTATATCTTATGCTTGTCTTCTCTTTAACATGCTAGGCTAGATATTTATTGTGTTTGCTTAGATGTAGTGAAACCTAGATGTTAATTATGGGTTGATTGTTTGTTTATAATTGTTATGGATGATTGTATTTGATGTTAGGCTTAAGAAAACTGGCAGACTTCCATTGGTAACTTGCTTGAACGTCTTAAGAAACATGATCGGAGGTGTACTATGATTTTTGGTTGTATTTAATGCATATGAGAATTCTAATGATCCCATGTTAGGAGCTTCTAACGGCTCGACATAGGAGTGAAGTAGGATCCTATAGAGTTAGGGAATATTGTACACGGCCCTACGACTAGTATTAAGGAATATGACCCGTCATCCATGCAATTGTAACAAGCTAATCAACCTGTAAAAGATATCTAGGGAGTAATGAAATCTAAGTAAACACAACTTTCCTCATTATTGTTTCCACCACATTAGTATAATAGTTTTATTTTCATTTTTGTTATTTTATTTTGATTGCATCTTTAGATTAATTGGGTTAGTTGGCTAGCAACTAATTCCGCCCACTGATACGTGGGAATTTCACCAGGCTTTACCTCTCGAGGGATCTCGAGAAGCTTACAACCCCCACCAGGCAGTGTACCTGATCGTTGTAGTATAGTATAGTGACAAGTACCGGGGGATTGATCGTTCAGCTTGGAATAGTGTCGTTAGGATTGAAATTAATCTAACTAGGTCTAAAGGTGAAGGATGATTCTTTTTATGTTTTTATATTTTATGAAAAGCAAGTAAAAATCTCGGGTATTGGAAGGAGGGGCGGAATTAGTTGCTAATCAACTAACCCAAAAGCTACTAATTAAACTAATGTGCAAGAAAACTAAACTAAGGTTCTACAAGATAAGTGAAGCATGTCTACCTATGATATGTTACTCCTTGTTAGCTATCCAATCCTACCTATTGAATTGTAACCTTGTTTTAATTGACGGGTTGTATTCCTTAATACCATTCATGGGGTGGCGCACTTAATTCCCCAATCCTATGAGTGCCTACTTCACTCCTATGTCGAGCCGGCTAAGAAGCTCCTAAAATGAGATCATTAGAATTTACTCATGCATTAAATACAACCAATAAAACCTAGTACACATCGGTTCATGTTTCTTAAGATGTTCAAGCATGTTACCCTATGGAAGTCTGCCAGTTTTCTTAAGCCTAACATCGAATTCATTCAATCAAAACAAGAATCAATAGGAAACAAGAATTATAAACTAAACCAACTAGATCTATTGAAGTTGTCACGCCTTAATTGATGGAGATAAACACACACATCAACAAGCCCCTCATTAATGGAGATAGATACAACATCAACAAGAAATCAATGAGATCTAATCAATTATATACAAGTTTCACACAATCATAAGTAGACACAAGGTGAATTAGCAAAATATCATCAAAGAAGAGCAATCAACAATGATAATGGAAAACATAATTAAGATAGAATCAATAAACCAATACATGATATTTATGGAGTGATTGAAACCCTCTAAGTTTCTGGAAAAACACCTACCTAAACCCAGGAATCGACCTTAGGGATTAGGGCTTACAAAAAGTGAAGTTATGATGTTATATTTATAGGCATGTTTTCTGTCGGCAAGTCTTGACGGCGTCAGCTCGTTCTTCTTGATGCCGTCAAGATCAAACTTTTTTCACCAATTTGTAGATCTTTTCGTCCCGATCGTTTTCTTTTTTGAATCGCTCAAATCCGAGTTCGTATGCAAAAGTTATGGCCAAAACGGTGTCAGCTACTCCGCACGCAAGTTTTGACAAGTTAACACGTGACGCCTTCACGTTCTTTCTGGGCCGTCACCACTTTTACTCTTGACGCCATCACAATTTCCTTCTTGACGCCGTCATCCACTGTTCCCTGCAAGGAAAATTAAGTCTTTGCCGTTTTCTTCACTTTTATGCTCCAAAAACGTCCAAAATGCATTCTTTTCCAGAATTCACTCCCAAAGTACCTAAAATCACAAAAGGAACGATTTAGGGCAATATTTGATCAAATAAATTCAATTTTGGGCTTAAATGACCCCCTAAAAGTGGTTCATTTTTCACCTCATCATATACCCTTACACTTGAGATTTGCTTGTCCTCAAGCAAATATGCTTTTATTCTAGTTAAAAGACAAGTTAGAGGTCATTTAACACTAATATAAAAGTAATTACAACAAATAATCGTTCCACAAAAGACCAAAGACAAGCACGGAGGTGATATACTAGCACCTCACAAATAGTGTTTAGATACTCACATCTCTCGGGTGTAATAAAGTGTAGATTACATTATGGAAATGGAAGATATCACTCACTACCTGTCATAGCAAAATAGATTACCATAGGCTTGGGAAATGATCAAACCTCCACCACATGGCGTAAGCACCTAGGATAAACTATCAAAGAGGTCTTTTAAAGGGTTGTAACGTTAGGTGTAGGGATATGAAATACACGGTTTTGTTGGATATAGGTAGTCTTTACTGGTGGCGAGTTAATCATCTTGGTCAATTACATGTACAATATGGCGTTGCTAAGCCAAGACTAGACTCGACTTAAGCTAATAAATGAAAAAAAAAACAAAAACATAAAATAAACATAGAATGAAACGGGATGGTAGTCCGTATGTTTTTTCTCTTTTCTTTTTCTATTTTTTTCTTTTCTTTTCTTCTTTTTTCGATTTTTTATTTATTTATTTATTTATTTTTATTTTTTTTGCATACACTCTTACCCTACCATCCAAAATAATACATCATAGGGAATGAACATTCCCCTTACACTTAAATCTTTACATACTTTACAAATAACTAATCTAATTACTCGAATTAAGAAAATCAAAACACTTGGAGCACTTTTAAGATTAACGCACATATGGGGGTAATATATGATGTTCTTCCCCATTACTCCATAAAATAAGTACTTACCCATGAGTCCCAATCGTCCTAAAACAATATGTACAAGGATATGACTCGACTTAGCAACCATTAATCAATTAGAAAGTTAACTTAGGGTTTAACAAATAACAATAATGCACTAAAGATAAGTGCATACACGGAAGGCTAAGGCGATTTGGGTGTACATTTAAGTGGGGTGTAACAAATTCTTCCTTTAAGTAAAATGCTTAAAGTTAGAAACGAAAAGATAGGCTCGGAGGGGTGTACTAGGGGTTTCGTGTACTAAAAATGAGTACAACGCTAAGGGTGTGGGAAAAATTAGTTGACTTAACTAGCCAAGTAATATGACTTAAATGGTCAAGTAATTATAATACGGGTTTAACACAAGGGTGATCCTAATGCCTCTTATCATGTAGTAAATCCTACCACACGAATGTAGTCTCACTAGCGGTCTCGGGATGCATCACTAAAGCAAGTTCTAGAATCTAAATGCTACCGGTACACTCATAAGCACTAATAATAAATGCTTTTCCTATCAAATCTAAAGGCGAACCTCACATATTTGGGTGGAAAATTTTTCTGAATATACGGTTATGTGCTAGTCATACAATCTCCTATCCATGAGACGCTTGCTATGGCTAAAGTTTCACTCCTAAATGTTGTAAAAAAATTTAAATTTGGCGCTAAAATTGCACTAACAAGTATTTCTCATAGTTTTATTACACATCTACCATTAAACAAACAAACTCAAGCGAAAGTGTATCTGTAAGGTATCATCATTTTACCCTCCCCTTACACTTAGGATGAACATTGTCCCCAATGTTCAAGTAAAGAATGTAAAAGTGAAATAAGTAAAACAAATGAAATCAAATACTCCCCTGATTCACTCGGTATGGATAATAAGGTGGCCAGGTTAAATCTTCCTCCAAGAAAATGAACAATCAAAGCTTCCCTTCCAGAAAAATAAATCATCTTCTTGTCAAACATAACCTGTTAAACCTGAGAAAACAAACACAAAAACCCAAAGCATCAATCCGAACAAAGAAAACTCACAACTAGATGTAATTCCAGACTTAGGAATAAAAATAAAACAATTAAAGATATAATGCTTGTGGAATGAATGTTTGCAGATTTCCTGGAGTTTATAAAACTAAAGAATCAACAAAAACTTTAAGACTCTGTTAGAAAAACAAAACTCGCAAAATTTCCTGAATTTTACACATGACGCCGTCAGGAATTAATTCCCTGACGCCGTCAGAAGTGACCTGCAGAAATCTTTATGTTAAGTTTCCGGAAAATTTCTGGTAAAACTTATGTCCTACTTCCTGGAAAATCCTGCAAAACATCATTATGACTCAATACAAGCATTTGACTCAAACTATTACTAATATACATGTTCATTTAATATTGTTGTGGTTCATGCTCAATTTCGTTCTTATAAACAAATTTGGATCTCCCTTACACTTATCTTTTGCAAAATACCTTTATATGCAATTAAGACGAAGTTAAAAACAAAATAAAGTATTTTCACAATTTGCTTTGAAACATGAACCACAAACAATAAAAATAAAACATGCATACGGAAACAAATAAAATCAAACAAACAAACAAATAAAAACACACAAACAAACAAACAAATAAAGCTTGGGTTGCCTCCCAATAAGCGCTTATTTTTGTTCGAGTCACGAGCCTGACTCTACCCTTATTTAACGGAAATAGGGGAGGTTTTCCCTACACTTAGGATTAAGTGCGGGTGAAAGTAGCGATACACACCCTTAGGGTGGAAATATGCCATGTGAGGTGAAGGGGGTGAGTGAATGGCTTCCTTCATCCTAAAACTACCCGGATAATATTGGTTGATGGGTGGGTCGGTCCCTCTTTTGTCTCCAAGAAATATATCTAAGGATGGAAAGGTGTGTAAAGATTGAGGTTCCGGTTCATCAACACTAGGAAATTCCCTAGAACTAGAAGTAAGGTTATCACTACAAGTATTCAAACCTATATCCTCTAGTGGTGCCTGGTCTAAAGGTTCTACCTCTATTGGGGTTCCTAAAGTCTCATCTACTTCTTCCGGGTAAGTCACGGGTGGTGTGTATGCCTCAAATGATGGTAGGACTTGTGGGGTACTTAGTGGGCTTGGGTTTTCTACTATCTCTTCCATCACATCAATATCACCTATGTGTTCATCTTGTATTATGGTAGTGCCTAACCATGACATGCAACTAGGTGGCTCAACTCTAACCTCACGTGTGTCGTATGTTTTGGTGAAATCTATCCCGCTCATGCAACTAGGTAGTTCAACACTAACCATCTCATATTCTTGGTTTGATTCTAAGTTCATGTTCTTAGAAACTAGGTCATCTCGCTCATACGAATCCACCAATTCGTTGAACTTATGGGTAATGGTTAGGAAGCTTTTCTCAAAATTCATCCAAAGGGTCTCACTAAAAGGAATTAATCCTGATAATGATCGTCTAATAGAAAACACACATGCATAAAATTCATCAAACCCATCTAACTTTACACCCATCTCCTCTTGTAAATATCTAAGATCACTTAAAAATTCATTGGAACAACAGGAGGCAAATCTATCCGAGTAAACTAATTGTTCCTCTATAGTTAATGATCTAAATGGAATTTCATCTGCCATGGAGACAAATGAAAATGGTATTACAAACAAAGGGCACAAAGAAAAAGATAGACTACAAGAAAGCTAATAAAAAGAAAATAAAAATCTCACTAAAAAGGAATCTAATGAGTAGACCTAATAAAAATCAAATTCAACCTAAACAATAACTATTCCCCGGGCTGCGGCGCCAAAAACTTTATGCGTGGGAATTGCACCAGGCTTTACCTCTCGAGGGATCTCGAGAAGCTTACAACCCCCACCAGGCAGTGTACCTGATCGTTGTAGTATAGTATAGTGACAAGTACCGTGGGATTGATCATTCAGCTAGGAATAGTGTCGTTAGGATTGAAATTAATCTAACTAGGTCTAAAGGTGAAGGATGATTCTTTTTATGTTTTTATATTTTATGAAAAGCAAGTAAAAATCTCGGGTATTGGAAGGAGGGGCGGAATTAGTTGCTAATCAACTAACCCAAAAGCTACTAATTAAACTAATGTGCAAGAAAACTAAACTAAGGTTCTACAAGATAAGTGAAGCATGTCTACCTATGATATGTTACTCCTTGCTAGCTATCCAATCCTACCTATTGAATTGTAACCTTGTTTTAATTGACGGGTTGTATTCCTTAATACCATTCATGGGGTGGCGCACTTAATTCCCCAATCCTATGAGTGCCTACTTCACTCCAATTTCGAGCCGGCTAAGAAGCTCCTAACATGGGATCATTAGAATTTACTCATGCATTAAATACAACCAATAAAACCTAGTACACATCGGTTCATGTTTCTTAAGACGTTCAAGCATGTTACCCTATGGAAGTCTGCCAGTTTTCTTAAGCCTAACATCGAATTCATTCAATCAAAACAAGAATCAATAGGAAACAAGAATTATAAACTAAACCAACTAGATCTATTGAAGTTGTCACGCCTTAATTGATGGAGATAGACACACGCATCAACAAGCCCCTCATTAATGGAGATAGACACAACATCAACAAGAAATCAATGAGATCTAATCAATTATATACAAGTTTCACACAATCATAAGTAGACACAAGGTGAATTAGCAAAACATCATCAAAGAAGAGCAATCAACAATGATAATGGAAAACATAATTAAGATAGAATCAACAAACCAATACATGATGTTTATGGAGTGATTGAAACCCTCTAAGTTGCTGGAAAAGCACCTACATAAACCCAGGAATCGACCTTAGGGTTTAGGGCTTACAAAAAGTGAAGTTATGATGTTATATTTATAGGCATGTTTTCTGTCGGCAAGGCTTGACGGCGTCAGCTCGTTCTTCTTGACGCCATCAAGAACAAACTTTTTTCACCAATTTGTAGATATTTTCGTTCCGATCGTTTTATTTTTTGAATCGCTCAAATCCGAGTTCGTATGCAAAAGTTATGGCCAAAACGGTGTCAGCTACTCCGCGCGCAAGTTTTGACAAGTTAACACGTGACGGCCTTGGGTGACGCCTTCACGTTCTCTCTGGGCCGTCACCACTTTTACTCTTGACGCCGTCACAATTTCCTTCTTGACGCCGTCATCCACTGTTCCCAGCAAGGAAAATTAAGTCTTTGCCGTTTTCTTCACTTTTATGCTCCAAAAACGTCCAAAATGCCTTCTTTTCCAGAATTCACTCCCAAAGTACCTAAAATCACAAAAGGAACGATTTAGGGCAATATTTGATCAAATAAATTCAATTCCGGGCTTAAATGACCCCCTAAAAGTGGTTCATTTTTCGCCTCATCACCCACTCCTTCAAAACCCGAGATTTTTACTTGCTTTCATAAAAATATAAAAATACAAAAAGAATCATCCCTCACCTCTAGACCTAGTTTAGTAGGCTTTCTAATCCTAGCGACACTATTCCTGAGTTGAACGATCAATCCCCCGGTACTTATCACTATACTATACTACAACGATCAGGTACACTGCCTGGTGGGGGTTGTAAGCTTCTCGAGATCCCTTGAGAGGTAAAACCTGTTGCGAGGGCGCAATTCCCATGTATCAAAAAGTCAACCCAAGTCCTTTTAAAGTCAAAAGTTATCAAAAAATGGTCTTTGGGTAAAAGTTTTCAAAAATGTAAAAGTTTAGTCCTTGGAGTTTCACATTTGGCAAGATTGGTCCCTGTACTTTCAAAGATTATCAAAAATGGTCCCTGGAGAGATTTCATGAAGAAAAGTCAACAATCACCCTCCTAGAATCATCAAATGACAAATTTGGTCCTCATAGTGCAAATTTTGAAGAATTTGCAATTCAGTCCCTCAAATTTGCAATGTTAGCAATTTTGGTCCCCGGATATCTTATTTTGGTAATAAATCATCAAGAGGTCCTTGGAAAGTTGTAACATGACAAGAATGGTCATTGGAATAACTTTGGAAATCTGCCAGCTTTGGTCCCCCAAAAATTAAAAGTTTACACAATTGGTCCTTGTTGTTATTTAAGTGCAAACTAAAGGGATCATTACAATCCGTCCAAAACCAAACCTTGATCCAAATCCAGTCCACCCAAACCAATCCATAGACCTAACATACACCTCTTGGCCCAAACTTTACCAAAGCCCAAACTCCCACCCGTTAATAATAAACCTAAATTGGTCAAATGGTCAACAGAAGTCAAAAACGGGTGAAACTTACCCCTTCTTCCTCCTCCCTCCCAAAACACACTGGGTAATCCACCATCACTCCACCTTCACCTCTGCAACACTCCACACCACCCTCAAAAGCACCCCTTACCACTCGCCATCCCACTATACCTTTTTCCCCTCCTCACAACCCCTACCTAACACCTGCCACCTCACCAATCCACAACATCATTTTTGGTGCCAAAACCTGAATCAAGAGCTAGGATCATTTGTAATCTAATCCAAGGGCTGGGATATGTTCACAAGATCACAAGGGATTGTTTACAGCTGTTATCTCTTACCAAAGAAGCACAAGAGACCAACTCCTACCTAATTCGATTGTAGTATAAATAGAGGACTCATGTAAGCCATTGGGGCATCCCTCTTTGTATCTTTTCTTTGTTTTAGACTTAGTTTCAGTTGTAATTTCCAAATTCTCAAGTTAATTTAAGTAATCTTTCAGTTTTAATAAATTCGTATTTTTACTTTAAATTTTAAGTTTCTTGTTTTGTTTTGCTTAAATTGCACTTTGGTTAGCCCCAATAACTCTTATAAACTGTTTTAAGGTTTATTTGAAGTTTAAAGTAAGTATAAATTCAGAAAAGAAAAGAAACAGAAAAATACAAAGAAAAATAAAAAAAATACAAAAAATTTGAAGAAAGAAGAAGAAGCAGTAGCAGATATGGATATGGAGTATGGTTTAGAGTCCCATGGGGGACAGTAGGTTGTTCTTTTAGTCCTGGTTCTCAGATTACTAGTAGCTTTGGAGGTCAAGTAAGAAATTGCACCATTTTACCTCATATTATGAGTTGATTTATATATGCTGTCATTTGTTGTTGCTTTCTGTTTTTTTTAGCTTATTTTAGCCTAGTGTAAGTAACTAGTCAAGTTTATGTGTCAATTCACTCATTTGCTTTGAAATTCTTCATTTTCAGTTTCTATAGGGGTGTTTGGATTAAGATTTCCTACTGTGTTATTGATGTTAGTTTTAGATACAAACCATTTGGACATCACTTTCAACCATACATTAGTTCATTTCAACCTTGATCTTGGTGGTTTCCTTTGTGAAAGTCAAAATTGGATAACAATGCCATCAACAGCTTAACTGTTGTGGATTTGGCACACCAAACTCTTGATTTCAATACCTAAGTAGTTAATGTTGGTAGATCTAGCTTCAATTAGCCATAATATATCATAATTAATCAACTAAGGTCTGTGAGAATCCAATTAAGTCAACTTTAGGTTAAAATCTCAAAAAGTCAAAATGTACCATTGAGCAGAAAACCAAGTTTTGCACGAATTTTCCTGATTTTTCTGTTTGGATTTAGGCTTTGTAATTTGTACCACTTAGAATAGGGAAGCTAGGCTTTAGGAATCAAGATTCAACTTATTTTTAGAAATTTTCTTTGTGGCTTATTTTGGTGCTTAAATCAGCATGCAGGGCCAAATCATACCCTGCACCACACCCTTAGTACCAATCAGCCCAACTTCCAAAGCCCCCACCGAGTTCATTAGTGGACCCCACCTCTTATTTTTAGGCTTATCTTGTAGCTTAGCAGGTAAACTTGTTGGATCAGCCCTCTCCTTGGGTTTCCAAGCTTGTTTGGTGGGTCCCATTGTGGCCTGCAACCACCTCCTTGGCCTGTGTGGTTGTTTGGCTATATAAGGTTATTTGCAAGCTTATTTGTTGATTGCTTTGCCTGTTTCTCTGATTATTTTAGCTTTTTTAGGTTTCCCCTGCATGATTTGGATTAGATCTCCTTTAAGTTAAGCTCTTAAGAAGCTTTAGATTAGTTTTTAGATTACATAATCATTTAAGTTTAGCTTATGCCTTAACTGCTTATCTTTGGACTCTGAAACAGCTTATTCATAGCTTTTTAAAAATAGTTATAGTTTTATAATTTGCTTATTTTCATGTGTTTAATCAAGTTGTAAAAGAAAAATTGAAAAAAAAATATTTGCAAAAAAAGTACATTGTTGGGATTCGAACCCTGGCCACCCAGCTCACCACACCACACCTTAACCATTCCCCCTTGGGACTTTTTTCAGTAATACATTGCAAAATGAATTATAAGACCCTTTCTTTTTCCATTTTGCTTAAATAAGCTTTATCAGGTTTTATTAGCTTATTCTTTGCGTATTATACACTGTACCTAGCTTTTTTATAATTTTCTTAGGATCTTTGATAAGTGCTTAATCACACATCCTTTTTAGACCTAGAATCAGACTAAATACACCAAATACTAACCAAATATGCCAAGAGAATGTGTGTTTTGTATTTGTGTATGTGCAGGTACGGATATGTGAAAAATGAACAAAAACAAAGCCAAAACCGACAAAAACGAGCACGAGATTGGAAAAAGGTCAAAAGCCGGAGCCGGGGAAGCAAAATGATCAAAGAAAGCTCAAAATGTCAAAAATTACTCTTGGAGATTCATAAAGTTGCAAGATTAGTCCTTGATTAAATTTGGAGATATTGGCAACTTTAGTCCCTCAAGTTTCAGAAAATTACAAAAATGGTCCCTTGGAAGAAAAGTCAACAATGGTCCTCCACGATTCAGAAAATTACAATACAAGCCCTTGGATTACAAGTTTGGGAAATAATAGATTCAGTCCCTATGATTTTCAATAATACAACTTTGCTCCTTTTCTAAAAATATTACTAATTCCCTAACACTTAACCGGATCCAATCCAAAAATATTACTAATGGCCTGATCCAAAAATATACCAAAGCCCATAAACCACAAGCCCACTACCCTTAATATCCTAACCCGATCCGTCCATCCCTTATACCCATGGTCAAACCATAACCACCCGGTCAACCCTTCACAACAATAAAAACACCCAAAACTTTTACCGCCCCCCAATTTTCCCCCCACAACCCAGATTTTACTGTAGCAAGAACCCTAGTTCACCCCACATCAAAATTAACCCAACTTAATAATAATTACCTAATTATTGGTGTTTCTAGAAGCTGACAACGAGTCAGGGAATGTTTGAGGGACACGTGGTCCAATCAGGAAAGACACGGAGGATCAATCACATCACATACGCAATCCAAGGGATGAGATTAAAGCGTGGGTATGAAGCTGATATCAAGGGCTGAGAGGGACGCAAACAAACACAAATCACCCACGGATCGATGACTTGGCATACTAGAAGCATCTCATCTCAGGCTATAAATACCTCCCTCCTCACTCACAGTTGAGGTGTTAGATGTTAGAATTAGGAGTAGGTTAGTATAATAGATTTAGTGTAATTTTTAGTTTCAGCTTATTGTAATTTTCTAAATTTTCAAGTTGTACTCATTTTCAGTATCAATGAAATTCTAGTTTTCATTTAAATTTCTTGTCATTTTAATTTTCAAGCAATTTTTTGTTTTCAGAAATTTTTTTCAAACTTTCATTTCATGTTATCATAAGCTCACTCAAGCTTAATCAAAAGTTGAAATAAGCTCTTTCATTCTGTTTCTGTTCTATATACTAGTTTTCTCAGTCAATAAAAGTCAAGGTTTGTTCCTGGTATTGATTACTGGTTTATGGTGTTTGATTGATGATGAACGGGATGATTGAAGCCTATCTAAAAGATAGGATGTGTTCAAATGTTTCCCCTGTTTAGCTGGGGAGTTTATGTAAATTCCATTTTATTTCCATAATTATGCATCTTCTTTTTTTAAGTAGCCTAGTATTGTAGATTTTTTAGACTTATTTATACTCTATCCTGCTTATTTGTTGATTTATACAGTTATTAGTTGCTTGTTTAGTACTTGTTTAATGCTTTGAGTTATCCCTGCATAGTTTCAGTTTCACTACTGCTATATCATTGCTAGATAGGCTTTTTAGATTTCTGATTGATAGTAGTTGCTTATAGTTGTTGGTTTAGTTTAAATTAGAGTTAATACATTCTGTTGGATCACTAAATCATAAGTTTCTAGTTTAAATATGCATTATGTAGTGTAAGACAGTCACTAATGGGGTGTTTGGATTACTCGTGTTCTAAGTATTTTTGTTGATTTCTTGCTTAGTTCTCTGCACCATTAGCTCACTTTAGTCTAGTATAGGATAACTATAACATAATATCAGTAGGTTTTTAACAAAAAGTCAAAATTAGCTTAAGCTTTAATCTATATGTACAATAAGGTGCTACTGCTGCGACATTCTTGAATCTGAGTAGAATCTAGGTGCATATAGGTTATCTAGTTCATAAATTAGCTTAATACAACACCTAGGGTAAGTTTAGTTCAATAGAATCTCAAATTAGTCAAAGTGGCATAGCAATCAAAAAGTCAAGAGTTGAATTCCATGCAGTCTTACTAGCTGCTGATCTCAGTTTCATTTAAGGGTCCAATTTGGTTTGAAATTCTTAGCTTTGTGGTTTTATTAGTTCTCAGTAGTATAGGTTAGGATTTGCCCCCCTCAGGTTTAATTTTAGAGCTTATTTGGTGTCTTAAATTTAAGCTGCAAGTTGAGTAGTTGAGCATAGTGTCTGTTTTCAATTTCAGTCCTGCTTAAGAGATTTAGTGGTTCTATTTTGAGTATTGTTGCTTATTCTAGTTCATTTGTGCCCCTAGTTGCTTATTTCTCTGGTTGGAACCTTTTTACTTATTCTGAGTTACATTTGATTATTTGATTAGAGCTTATTTGAACCTGTTTGATCCTTATCTTAGTTTCTGAGTGTATTATGGTCTAAGTTCTGCTCCTTTGAGTTTATTTTAGTCTAAAAATCATTTAGTCAAAGTTTCAGTTCACTTGGTCAAAGGAGTTCTTATAAATAAGCACTCCAAATAAGCTGTTTCAAGCTTATAAGCACTTTTCTGACTTATTTTAGTTTCAAAATTTTTTTTCTCAATCTTATTTTAATATTTTAGAGTTTCTGTACTTTTTCTAAATTTTTCTGAGTTCATTTACTATTTTTCTTATTTTATTTTCATTTTTAATCAATATTTAATACTTTTTAATTACTGAAAAATCCAAAAAAATCAGAAAAAGCCAAGAAAAATCTAAAAATATTTTAGAAATTTATTTTCATTTATTTTAAAATTGTAGAAATTTAATTTGCATTTTTCTCACTTTATTTGAATTTCCTTTGAATTTTTAATTAGATTAAATAGTTTTTAATTCATAAAAAATAAATAAAAAGTCAAAAAAATATTTTTCTTTTTCTAAAAATTTTCTTTTATCATTTTTAACTTTTTAAAATTATTTTCAAATCCGTAGGATTAGTGTAGCTTAAAATTCGCGTTTTATTTCGTACGTTAACATTTATTTTACGTTTTAGCGTACGGTTTCGATTTTACGTTACGTTTTTAGTTTCCTTATTTGAATTTCGTGCTTAAGTGATTATTTGTGCTTCATTTACTTATTCATTAGTATAATCTCATCAAAATCACTTTTTACCACTTTCACGACACGTTTCACGATTCGGGAATTAAGAATTCCATTCACACCTTCGTTGGGACACGACCCGGGAAAATACTTTCCTAAGCATTTCTTCGGAAATAAAACCTATATACTATCAAAAATGACAACATCAATCTTAATCACCTATTATAATTTAATTAGTGTTTATTAGTAATTAATTCTTAATAAATAGAATTTTATTTGAAAATTTAATTTTCTCTTTTTTTAATTTTCTTTTGTCATTTAGTACATAAGAAAATTGTTTGTAATCCCGTAGGACTTTTGTAGCTTAAATTTCACGTTTTATTTTACGCGTTGACGTTTATTTTTTATAAACGTCACGTTTTTTAACTTAGATTGCGTTTTAAGGTTTCCCGTTTTCCCTATCATGTTTCCCGTAGTTTTTTAGGTAATTTTAAGTATTAGTTAGTATTCCTTTGTTTACTTTCACATTTAGGTTACGTTTATTTTACTTTCGTTCGTTAATTCTTAATTTCCGTTAATTTAACGTACCACAAAACAAAACAATCTTTCACAACCAAACATACAAGGTTTTAATCTCGATCTTTTCACGAAGCTTTCCATTCACACCTCGTTGGGGTACGACCCGGGAAATCACTTCCCGGTCTCACAAATAAATATCACTTGCACGAGTTTACGAGGTAATCTTTTTACTAAAAGGTTTACTCGTAATTCTCCACTTCTTGTTGTCTCACGATAACATTGACATCACGTTTGTTGATATTTTGATAAATTGTTTTGCACAAAAACACAACGAATCAAGTGCCTCATACTCTTTTAAAGCAGGACAAGAGTTAGAACAACTATTGATATTGTATACCTCAGAATCTGAGAAAGCCATCAGTGCACACTCAGTGGGTGCTGCTTCTTCCTCCATAAAGCTCCAATCAAAAGCAGCCCCATCAATAGCTAACATATATAGCTTTAGAAGAAGGTTCCTTCACAGATACATCATTCCAGTTGCCCTTCTTGTAATTATTGTCTTTGTTTTGTTGTCTGGGGCTTTTGCATTCCCTAGCAAAATGTCCTTTCTTCCTACAGTTGTAGCATTCCACCTTGGACTTGTCATAGCCAGCCACATCACCTGAGTTGAGGGTGATCTTCTTTCCAGTCCTTTGAAAGTACCTCTTTGCCCTTATGCTCATCAAACATTACTGCCACTTCAAATCCATTGCTTCCAAATCATCATCATGAATTTGAAGTAGATCTTCATTGTAGAGATGGGCATCTTTAGCTTTACTAGCCAAGAAAGCATAAACAGTATCATCACTTAATCCAGCATTGCTAGTTTGTGAACTAGCAGTACGAACTCTAGGGCTAGCAGTAATAACTCTAGGGTTAGCAGTGCAAAGATAAGTGGAATCATCCTCATCATCAGAGCTACAATCCTTATTAGATGATAAGAATGCCATGTTTCCAGTTGTTGTGCTTGTACTTCCTGACTTCATAACCTTTGGCTCAGTAATCTTTAGGTTATTGTAAAGATCATTGAGAGTCAATTTCTCTAATTTAGGCTTGTTTAACCAAACAACAACATAAGTATACCATTCAACAATCAAACTATTGAGAAACTTAATGTTAAGTTCTTCTTTTGAAATAGGAGGTTTCAACACAGCCAGTTGGTTGACAATCTTTTGAAGCATATTAAAGACATGATCAAGTGATTCATTGCTTGTGGCAGTGAAATTCTCATAGCTTTGTCTTAGTAGAGCCTTTTGGGTCTTCTTGGTTGCTTCATTACCACCAAACCTTTCCATTATTGCTTCAAAAAGAGTCTTAGCAGTCTCATGATGACTAAAGTTTAGAACTGATCATTAGGCATAGCCATAAGTAAGAGAGATGCTTGGCCTTTAGATCATTCCTTCTGCGAGCTCTTTCATCATTGGTTACAAGTTCAGCATTGAGTTTGGTTGACTTGGAATCATCAGCATTGGTAACTTCAAATGTAGATGGTTTGTATGAATCACCATGCTTGATGATATCCCATAGTGCATAGTCTTGCACCATGAAGTATTGCTTAATCCTGAGCCTCCAAAGATCATACTCATTTGTCTTGAGTATGGGTAGCTTGGCTGTTGTTGATGATGACTGAGTGGTTTCCATGTCCATCTTCTTGAGTGAGAACAAAAATGTTTCTTCTAGATCTTCTAATTCAAAGTATCAGAACCTGTCTCAGATACCACTTGTGAAGGATCTTGAACCCAAGATTTGTGTTGGGGATACATTGAGTATATACTACTAGCATGCGGAATTTACTAGCTAATACTTATAACACTTTATATATGATTTAATGGAACAGTTGTATTGTATTAAATAATAGACAATGAACATGAATATAACAAAATGCTTCAATATTATTGATAATACAAGTGATCTAGAATATCACTAGGGTTTACAACCTTGAAGCTTTTTTTAGAGTGATATGTGAAATCTGTATATCAAACATCTAACCTAGTTTAACACAAGTAGTCCTTTACAAGCAAACTACTTTAATACATTATATGTATCAATCTATATGTATAAGATATACACAATATCTATTCTATAATTATCTTCTTCAAGTATATCTTCATAATCTGTCTTCAGCTCATAAGCAGTACAAACTTGTTGTACTAGCAGTACTAAGTGAGTTAGTACTGCTAGTCTTATCCGTAGCAGTTCTAACTTTATCTTCAATAGTTTGTACTGTTAGTTTAATTCCTAACAAAACCCAAAGAAGCTAAGTAAAATATTTATGGATCAACATCAACTGTGTTGTCTCGGTATATATAGATAAACATTTTGGAGTGTTATGGCAAACAAATCATACCCCAAATCATGTAATAAATGGCTACAATTATTACTGTTATGGTTATGGTATACTCATTAATCTATACTATATAATTGGAGTGTTATGGCAAACAAATCATACCCAAATCATGTAATAAATGGCTACAATTATTATTGTTATGTTTATGTATACTCATTAATCTATATCTATATATATACTATATAATAAGCATGAATAATGAACTACCCCATGAAGCATCAAATGCATTAAATTTTCTGATGTGTCTTGATTATGATTGGTTGGATATTTAATGCATACAACACAACAATGCCATTCTTTCTTCACACCTTTTCATCAAAAACGCATCGCTAAACTCATTCAATTATCTCATTCAAAGAAATCAAATCAATGGTCATATTTTTTGTAACTAATTAATCATTAAAATCTTTGTAACAGAATCTCATAAACCAATTCAAAACTAAATAAAAAAAAAGTCGATGAAGCATATAAAAAAATCATATTTGCTTTAATAACCGTAAAATCGGAGATGTTATAAGATACAAGGCAAAACCTATTTTTGGTTTTGATTGTAAGTCTTATATATATATATATATATATATATATATATATATATATATATATATATATATATATATATATATATATATATATATATATATATATATATAACAGGAGGCATTTTGAAGAATATGCCACTTCATTGCTCAGTCAATTCCCAGTAATTCATTATCAGCCAAGTCATCACATTCAGGCCATGTAAGCAATTTTTTTTAAATTTATTTATTTTGCAATTTTTTTAATTAACAGGATGCGTATGACGTCATCAAATGGAGTTGTCCAGTAATCAGTGTTGCCACCTCATTGTTCCACGTGGCACTATGAATTAGATTTTTTTTTTTTTTTTTTTTTTTTTTTTTTTTGTAAAATTTGTATTTAATTTAATCCCATTTAAAAATTCGGTACTAAAAATTTAACTAACAAGGTTCGAACATGGGATCTCTACAAACACTAACAAACATCTCAACCGCTGGAACAATGGAAGTTTTGTTATTTTCTTTCCAAGTCAAAATTGATAAAGCTACATATATACACTATTATTTCAACAATAATATATATTCCTTATCTTTGGTTAATTATAAAGATTTTTTTTATTAAAAACCTGGTAACAAAAAAAGGTACACCTCTTCTTTTCAAACCCTAATATATGTTTTCTTCTTGAACTCATAATATTTTGCAGGTTTGATCGATTTGATTACGTCAAAAGTAAGTTGTTACGCTTATATAATTAGCTTTATAACCAATTTTATCAAAGGAATTTTTCGTTCAATATTCTATATATGCAGGGATTAATCAAAATCCAGGTTAGTTTCTTAGTGATTTTTATAGTGGAACACTATTTATTTTATTTTGTGTTCTTTTTTTAACGAGATGATTTTTTTTCTTTCTAATAATCATCTAATTCTCTTCGACTTTTTTTGTTCATGTATTAGGGTTATTGAAAGATTAATCCAGAAGATTACTAACATTGATACCCCAAAGGTAAAAACCCTAATGATGACTGGGTTATACTTTTTTCTATATTATGTATGCATGTGTTCAATAAAGAGTTTTGGTGAACAAGAATGTGTTGCAACTTTAAATCGGGTAACTTTTTGATTTTATCACATAATGTGTCAATGGAATATATTTTGGGAAGTACATGCTAATACTTGGTTGTTTATAGGACTTATATTTTCTGATTCAGTTGCAAGAAGATCTATCCCGATATGGGTATTAGGTTTGTTCAAACCGATTCACAGTGGTATTCTATTTGGCTTACGTAGGAATGTTTTGATATTATACTTTTATTTAAGTCTATTTATTAGTTTTTTTTTTTTTTTGTCAAATATTGTGTTCTGATTTGTATAATGATGCTTTCAGAATGATTAACTGTGAATGATGTGGTGACCAGACTGATGAGGAGAAAAATGAACCACTTTTAAGGGGTCATTTAAGCCCGGAACTGAATTTATTTGATCAAATATTGCCCTAAATAGTTCCTTTTGTGATTTTAGGTACTTGGAGAGTGAATTCTGGAAAAGAAGCTGTTTTGGACGTTTTTGGAGCATTAAAGTGAAGAAAACGACTAAGTCTCTATTTTCCTTGCTGTGATCAAGTTCCTGACGGCGTCAAGAGTACTAATCTGACGGCGTCAGATGCATCTTCAAATAATTTTACCGAGAGTTCATGACGGCGTCAAGAAGGAGAGGATGACGGCGTCAGAGTACATGGAATATTTTACCGAGGGATTGTGACGGCGTCACAAGAAGGGCGTCAAGAGTAATTTTTATGACGGCCAAGGGGTGACGGCGTCAAAAGTAGATCTAGCCCGTCCGAGTAACTATTTGGCGGCGATCTGTCGGCGTCACAAGCTTGTTCTTGACGCCGCCAGACCTGTTTTCCTATATATACTTTTCTAGTTTTTGAGTTTTGGAGAGAGAGTTTTGGAGAGAAACCCTAGATACGAATTTGGTGTAACTTTGCAGGTTTTTCAAGGGTTCTAAACCCTTGATACCTTTCAAGTTTAATTAAGATAAGTAATCTTTTATTCAATCAATATGTCTATGTGTTGGTTGTTTATCTTTTGTTCTTGTCTTGATTCTACTATGCTAGGCTAATCTATCTTTGTGTTTGCTTAGATCTAATGAAACCTAGATGTTGATTATGTGTTGATTACTTGCTTGTAGTTGTTTTGGATGAATGTTTTTGTGTTAGGCTTAAGAAAACTGGCAGATCTCCAAATGGTAACATGCTTGAACGTCTTAGGAAACACTGAACCGATATGCACTAGGTCTTTATTGGTAGTATTTAATGCATGAGCCACTGTTTCGGATCCCTATGGTTGTGTGGTACATGGCATAGGAGTAGATAAGAGCTCATAGAATTGGGGAGTTACGTGCATCACCCCATGAATGGTATTAAGGAATACAACCCGTCATCCATGCAACTATAACAAGTAATTAACATATAAAAGATATCTAGCGAGTAAGGAAATCTAAGTAAACACATTTTCTCCAATTCTTGCTCACAACTTTAGTATAATTAGTTTTTATTATTTTATTTTGTCTGCATATCTAGTTTTGGGTTAGTTGAATAGCAACTAATTCCGCCCTTATCCTTCAAACCAGAGATTTTATTTGCTTTCTAAAAAACTAAAAAAACATAAAAATAATCTTCTTCCGCTTTTAGAACTAGTAATTAGGTTTTTCTAATCCTAGCGACACTATTCCTTGCTGAACGATCAATCCTCCCGTACTTGTCACTATACTATACTACAACGATCAGGTACACTGCCTGGTGGGGGTTGTAAGCTTCTCGAGATCCCTCGAGAGGTAAAGCCTGGTGCAATTCCCACGCATCAAGTTTTTGGCGCCGCAGCCTGGGGAATAGTTATTGTCTAGGTTAATTTATCTTTTTATTAGGTCTACTTGCTAGAATCCTTTCTAGTAAGATTTTTATTTTTATTTTTTTTTAGGTCTTCTTTAGTCTATCTTATTTCTTCGTGTCTTTGTTCGTAATCTTTACCATCCGACATCATGGAAGGTGGTAACCTCTTTGAACCCGTCATCCCACCACAACAAAACCCACCACTAGAACCACTTAGACCCCGAACCTTTGGAGAGTACTCCCGACCTAGCCACCAAGGCTACCGAAACACCATTGAGCTCACCGGAGCCAATGTGACTCCCTTGCGATCCGACACCATCCGGTTGGTGCAAAGCGGATGTGCATTCCATGGACTTCGTTCCGAAGATCCAAACCAACATCTTAAGGACTTTCTCAAAATCGTTGATTCCATAGACCTAGATGTTGCAACTAGAGAGACAACCCGACTCCGTCTATTCCAATTCTCTCTACGGGATCAAGCTAGTCAATGGCTTGAGCGTTTACCCGCGGGATCCATCACCACATGGGATGATCTCATCACTCGTTTCCTTGCTCAATTTTTCCCACCGGGGAGAACTACCAAGCTTAGAAATGACATCCTGATGTTCCAACAACGTCAAGGTGAAACTCTCTATGAAGCATGGACTCGTTTCAAGGACTTACTCCATAAAGTCCCTCATCATGGCATAGATCTTTGGCTCCAAATCCAAATTTTTTATGACCATATCGATCTCTCCACGAGGCGAACCATTGACCAATCGGCTGGTGGTAAGCTACGTGATCTAAGTGCGGAACAATCATGGGAACTCATAGAAGATCTTGCTCTCTATGACAACGAAAGTTGGAATGATCCCCGTGATTTGAACAAAACGGTCAAGGCAATATCTTTGCCTTCGAATAATTCTAGCACTCCCGACCGTAGGATCATGGAACTTGAGGATCAAGTCAAGTTTCTCATGAAATCTTACGAAGCTCCTAAGCCTTCAAGCCAAGTGAACAAAATCACTTCTTCATGCGAATTATGTAGTGGTCCTCATGACACTCGTGATTGTGTGGAACTCCCCGGAACAGCTTTTGCGGACTATGCATCCATGCGTACCGACGAAGCGGGAGATAAGTGGTACACTTTCAAGCCCGAGCCAAACCCTTACGGTGATTCATACAACCCCTCTTGGAAAAATCACCCAAACCTTAGGTGGAAACAAAATCAACCCAACTCATCCAACCCACCTAATCGGTACCAACCAAACGGTCCACCCTCCAACCGTACTTTCAACAACAATCCTTCTAACAACTATGGTAGTACCAACAATCTTGAAGGATTGATGTCTAAGTTCATAGCATCTCAAGAAGCCCGCATAGCTAGGTTTGAAACCGAATTCAACCAACAACAAACTGAGATGACCAACAAGATTGACAACTTGTTGAAAGCCCTCAACAACCAAGCGTTAACCACACCTAGGAAGGACACCAAGGACCCCTCGTCATCCAAACAAGTCCACTTTGTCAATGTTGTCACTATTAGATCAAAAGAGGAGGTTAGAGAAGAAAGTGACAAGGATGAAGTTGGGATAGAAGCAAAGCTTAGGGATGAAAGTAAGAAGGTTGAGGTTAATAAGGAAGAAAAGTTAGAGGAAGTAGAGACTATTGAAGAGCACTTTGATAAGTTGCCCACCAAGGAAGAACGGGAATATCATAAGGATTTATTCGATGATCCCGAGACACCATATATCCTTGGTTTACCCCTTATTAAAGTAGGTGATTCCTCTAACATCAACATACCATGCAACATTGGGCATGTGCATGTATGGAAAGCTTATATAGATCCTAGGTCTCCTATAAACATCATGACTAGGACCTACTATAATTGGGTAATGAAAAAGCAACTTAATTTTAGGATGATGCCCAGTAAGAACCTCATAAGTAATTTTGTAGGAAGAGTAAAGGGATTGCATATGATCATAGGTAATCTCACCTATGAAATAGATTTTGTGATAGTTGAAGACACTCGTCCGGTGATAGATGCTTGCCTAAGCCAAGTAATATTCGGGAAACCATTTGTTGAGGCCACTAGGATGAGTTATGATCCGACTTTAGGGATAGTTAGATTTAAGGAGGAGAATGATGAGGTTGCCTATCAAATGCCTTACAAGATTGAACAATACCGCCTTCTCTCTAATTTCGAAAAAGAACACAAGCAAGCGGTTTACTATAGGAATGAGGAGGATAGACGTAGAGGAGTTGAATATGTCATGAATAGAGTGCTTGGTTTCTACAAAGAATGCTTGCAACTAGGTCCGGAATACAAAACTGGTTTAGAAGACGACCTAGAGAGTGGAACCAACGATAAGATTACGTAGTAACCCATGGCCTTGAGTCTAGCTACAAGACTCGTAAATAAAGAAAAGCGCTTCTTGGGAGGCAACCCATGTTTTGTGTGTTTTTATTTTTGTTTGTTTAATTGTTTGATGTTATTTGCTTCCGTATGCATGTTTCATTTTTATTGATGGTAGATCATGTTTGAATTAAAAAGTGGAAATACTTTACTTTGTTGTTTAGCTTAGTCTTAACTCCACCTTAGAAGTATTTTTGCAAAAGATAAGTGTAAGGGGAAACCCCAAATATGTTTTTAAGAAACACACGATCATGATCTTCCACAATATTAAGTGAGCATGTATATTAGTATTTGTTATAGTCAAATGCTTGTATCGAGTCATAATGATGTTTTGCAGGATTTTCCAGGAAGTAGAACCAAGTTTTTCCAGAAATTTTCCGGAAACTTAACATAAGAATTTCTGCAGGTCAATCCTGACGGCGTCAGGTGTTAAAATCTGGAAATTTTACAATTTTTGTTTTTCTAACGGAGTCTTATGGTTTTTGTGAATTATTAAGTTTTATAATCTCCAGGAAATCTGCAAACTTCATTTACAAGCATTATATCTTACTTTGCTTTATAGGATTTTGTAAGTTATATAGGATACCGCCGATTTTACGCGAGGTTGTCTTGTCTACTTTCTCAGGTTTTACAGGTTATGTTTGACAAGAAGACGATTTATATTCTGGAAGAGAAGCTTTGATTGTTCGTTCTCTTGAAGGAAGACTTAACCTGGCCACCTTTAATCCATACCGAGCGAATCAGGGGAGTATTTGATTTCATTCTTTTTACTTCTTTTACTTTTACATTCTTTACTTGAACATTGGGGACAATGTTCATCTTAAGTGTAAGGGGAGGGTAAATTGATGATACCATACAATACACTTTCGCTTGAGTTTGTTTTGTTTGATAGTAGATGTGTAATAAAACTATGAGAAATACTTGTTAGTGTAATTTTAGCGCCAAATTTAAAATTTTTTACAACATTTAGGAGTGAAGCTTTAGCCTTAGCAAGCGTCTCATGGATAGGAGATTGTATGACTAGCACTTAACCGTATATTCAGAAAAATTTTCCACCCAAAAAAGTGAGGTTCGCCTTTAGTTTTGATAGGAAAAGCATTTACTATTAGTGCTTATGAGTGTACCGGTAGCATATAGATTCTAGAACTTGCGTTAGTGATGCATCCCGAGACCGCTAGTGAGACTACATTCGTGTAGTAGGATTTACTACATGATAAGAGGCATTAGGATCACCCTTGTGTTAAACCCGTATCATAATTTCTTGACCACTTAAGTCATATTGTTTGGCTAGTTAAGTCAACTAATTTTTCCCACACCTTTAGCGTTGTACTCATTTTTAGTACACGAAACCCCTAGTACACCCCTCCGAGCCTATCTTTTCGTTTCTAACTTTAAGCATTTTACTTAAAGGAAGAATTTGTTACACCCCACTTAAATGTACACCCAAATCGCCTTAGCCTTCCGTGTATGCACTCATTTTTAGTGCATTATTGTTATTTGTTAAACCCTAAGTTAACTTTCTAATTGATTACATGGTTGCTAAGTCGAGTCATATCCTTGTACATATTGTTTTGGGACGATTGGGACTCATGGGTAAGAAAAGAGAAAAAACATACGGACTACCATCCCGTTTCATTCTATGTTTATTTTATGTTTTTGTTATTTTTCATTTATTAGCTTAAGTCGAGTCTAGTCTTGGCTTAGCAACGCCTTATTGTACATGTAATTAACCAAGAATGTTAGCTCGCCACCAGTAAAAATTTCCCTTATCCAACAAAACCGTGTAATTCATATCCCTATACCTAACGTTACAACCCTTTAAAAGACCTCTTTGATAGTTTATTCTAGGTGCTTACGCCATGTGGTGGAGGTTTGATCCTTTTCCAAGCCTATGGTAATCTATTTTGTTATGACAGGTAGTGAGAGATATCTTCCATTTCCATAATGTTTTATTACTTTATTACACCCGAGAGATGTGAGTATCTAAACACTATTTGTGAGGTGCTAAGTGTATGACCTCCGTGCTTGCCTTTGGTCTTTAGTGGAACGATTATTTGTTGTAATTACTTTTATATTAGTGTTAAATGAACTCTAACTTGTCTTTTGATTAGAATAAAAGCACATTTGCTTGAGGACAAGCAAATCTCAAGTGTAAGGGTATTTGATGAGGCGAAAAATGAACCACTTTTAAGGGGTCATTTAAGCCCGGAACTGAATTTATTTGATCAAATATTGCCCTAAATCGTTCCTTTTGTGATTTTAGGTACTTGGAGAGTGAATTCTGGAAAAGAAGCTGTTTTGGACGTTTTTGGAGCATTAAAGTGAAGAAAACGACTAAGTCTCTATTTTCCTTGCTGTGATCAAGTTCCTGACGGCGTCAAGAGTACTAATCTGACGGCGTCAGATGCATCTTCAAATAATTTTACCGAGAGTTCATGACGGCGTCAAGAAGGAGAGGATGACGGCGTCAGAGTACATGGAATATTTTACCGAGGGATTGTGACGGCGTCACAAGAAGGGCGTCAAGAGTAATTTTTATGACGGCCAAGGGGTGACGGCGTCAAAAGTAGATCTAGCCCGTCCGAGTAACTATTTGGCGGCGATCTGACGGCGTCACAAGCTTGTTCTTGACGCCGTCAGACCTGTTTTCCTATATATACTTTTCTAGTTTTTGAGTTTTGGAGAGAGAGTTTTGGAGAGAAACCCTAGATACGAATTTGGTGTAACTTTGCAGGTTTTTCAAGGGTTCTAAACCCTTGATACCTTTCAAGTTTAATTAAGATAAGTAATCTTTTATTCAATCAATATGTCTATGTGTTGGTTGTTTATCTTTTGTTCTTGTCTTGATTCTACTATGCTAGGCTAATCTATCTTTGTGTTTGCTTAGATCTAATGAAACCTAGATGTTGATTATGTGTTGATTACTTGCTTGTAGTTGTTTTGGATGAATGTTTTTGTGTTAGGCTTAAGAAAACTGGCAGATCTCCAAATGGTAACATGCTTGAACGTCTTAGGAAACACTGAACCGATATGCACTAGGTCTTTATTGGTAGTATTTAATGCATGAGCCACTGTTTCGGATCCCTATGGTTGTGTGGTACATGGCATAGGAGTAGATAAGAGCTCATAGAATTGGGGAGTTACATGCATCACCCCATGAATGGTATTAAGGAATACAACCCGTCATCCATGCAACTATAACAAGTAATTAACATATAAAAGATATCTAGGGAGTAAGGAAATCTAAGTAAACACATTTTCTCCAATTCTTGCTCACAACTTTAGTATAATTAGTTTTTATTATTTTATTTTGTCTGCATATCTAGTTTTGGGTTAGTTGAATAGCAACTAATTCCGCCCTTATCCTTCAAACCAGAGATTTTATTTGCTTTCTAAAAAACTAAAAAAACATAAAAATAATCTTCTTCCGCTTTTAGAACTAGTAATTAGGTTTTTCTAATCCTAGCGACACTATTCCTTGCTGAACGATCAATCCTCCCGTACTTGTCACTATACTATACTACAACGATCAGGTACACTGCCTGGTGGGGGTTGTAAGCTTCTCGAGATCCCTCGAGAGGTAAAGCCTGGTGCAATTCCCACGCATCAACCAGACTGAAATTCAAGAGTGTTGTTTCGATGATAAAGAATCGGTAAGATTATCTTCTGTGTATACACACATTTATCAGCTTGATAATGTGGAAAAGATGGAATTCGATGACCAGACTGAAATTGGAGAGTGTGGGATTAACCTTAGCGGTGGTCAAAAATATAGGATTCACCTTGCCCGTGCTGTTTCTCAAGACTGTGACATCTATCTTCTTGATGATGTCTCCAGTGCAGTTGATGCTCACACCAGTTCACAACTATTTAAGGTAATCATAGTAGGATTAAAGTGTATGCATTTGTTTTGTGATTCAAGTCTTACAGTTTTCTTCTGTTATTGCAGGAATTCTGTACATTTGCAAAAAGCATGAAAGATCAGCAATGTCATACCATCATAAGACAGTAATCTAAGAGTAAGTGTATTTGTGCTTTTATCGCGTTCCTGATGCATTTGGAATCGGATTTTTCATAGTTTAATTACTCTTGGTTTTAGGTTTAAGCCCATCGGTGACTATGGAAGGTTTGTTTTTTCTATATCTGATATGATATACACGGACGAAGCAAATGTAACAGTGGGTGTAGTCATACAAAGATACCATGCTGGATAATTATCTTACAAATCTGATTCACGCTACGCCCGTACATACTAATTATTTAAGCAAATTAATACTCAAATAAATAAGTAAATAAATAACAATGTTGCTAGGTCAACATGCATGTATTATTTGAGTTTAATGAACCTTTTTTAAGTTCAAAAACATGGGTTGTTGGGTTTGAGGTTAAATTTGAGGGAGTTTGAATGTTTTTGGCGCATATATACTTCACTAAAAACATTTGACGTTGGGTTTTGTCTTTAGTGTGTGTGCATGTGATATGGTGAATTAGTATGTTTTGTGATTCAGGCAATTATGCTAATATCTACAACGTTCTGTTGGATACAACGGATCAAAAGACCTGGGAAAAATTTAGAGAGCTCGATGAAGCAGTAGTATGTATTGGATATTCATCTCTCTTTTCATCTTTTATAAACATGTTTGTAGCACATACTTATTTCACTAAATATATCGTGTGTGTATGTGTGTGTGGCAGCCTGAACTCACAGAAATAGTATACCATAATGATGAGGAACAAAAAAGTCAATTACAGATGATCATATCATTGTTAGTTTTATTGGTGAATTTGCCTTTGATGCCTTCAACAAGTCCTGTCATAAGGTATATTTGGTTACATCTTTCTTCTACCTGCTTTCAATTTTTGAGATTGTTTCTCTATCGTTAACTATTTTACTTGCATGTTGTTGATAGTGTGTTTAGGATTTGAAAATAATATCTGATTATTGTGTTTTGTAACAGTAAGTAATTACAGTACTAATTAGTATATGAGTTAAGTAATCTGAATATTCAAAATGAAATCTTGAACACCCTCTTAGATCAGTATCTTTTTCTTAATTAGTCTCGAATGTCATCCAACATTGACATATGCTTACGCTTTAACTGTTATTAGGTGGTCATTATTTCTTATTTTAATTTTTCTATCGAATTTCATTGGCTGTTATCTGGGTGTAATCATATGAATTGTTTTGAAAAATGATCTTATATGTATTAGGAAGCAAGAATTAGCATTTCTACTTCAATTAAAAATTTTGAAAGCTAATCCAAACACCCCATTTTAGGTTGCTTTATGTGTATTAGGATCTAAGATTTGGATTTTTTTTTAAATAACAGATGACCACCTTTAAAAAGACAGGGCACCTGAGCAATGTGGATCTTCATTGTAGCTTTTGCATTGACTTGAGCACTAAAGAAGAATGTGGTCCTAACAACAGATTGTTTTATGTTCTGCTATGTTCGTGTTATAGAGGGTTGCCGTTGCAGTACATTTACTTATCAATGAGCTGATTTGGGTTATGGTGATACGTGGGAATTGCGCCCTCGCAATAGGTTTTACCTCTCAAGGGATCTTGAGAAGCTTACAACCCCCACCAGGCGTTGTACCTGATCGTTGTAGTATAGTATAGTGACAAGTACCGGGGGATTGATTGTTCAACTCAGGAATAGTGTTGCTAGGATTAGAAAGCCTACTAAACTAGGTCTAGAGGTGAGGGATGATTCTTTTTGTATTTTTTATATTTTATGAAAGCAAGTAAAATCTCGGGTTTTGAAGGAGTGGGCGGAATTAGTTGCTAGCCAACTAACCCAATAAACTAAGATGCAATCAAAATAAAATAAAAGAAATGAAAATTAAACTAATTTACTAATGTGGTGGAAACAATAATGAGAAAAGTTGTGTTTACTTAGATTTCATTAATCCCTAGATATCTTTTACCGGTTGATTAGCTTGTTACAATTGCATGGATGACGGGTTATATTCCTTAATACTAGTCGTAGGGCCGTGTACAATATTCCCTAACTCTATAAGATCCTACTTCACTCCTATGTCGAGCCGATTAAAAGCTCCTAACATGGGATCATTAGAATTCTCTTATGCATTAAATACAACCAAAAATCGTAGTACACCTCCGATCATGTTTCTTAAGACGTTCAAGCAAGTTACCAATGGAAGTTTGCCAGTTTTCTTAAGCCTAACATCGAATACAATCATCTGTAACAATTATAAACAAACAATCAACCAATAATCAACACCTATGTTTCACTACATCTAAGCAAACACAATAAAAACCTAGCCTAACATGTTAAAAGAAAGATAAACATAAGATAGAATCAAACAATACATAGACATATTGAATGATTATTGGAGCACTTATCTTTATTAAAACATGGAAGAAAGAAGGGTTTGAAACCCCTTCAATATGCAGGAAATTCGACCTAGGATTTGTGCACAACTTGTTCCACACTTTGTTCAACACTTTACAATGAAAAATTGGAAAAATATATATAGACATAGCATCCTGACGGCGTCATGTATTAGCCTCTGACGCCGTCAACTCGCCGCCAAGATGAAGTTCGTATTGCCTAGATCCACTTCTGACGCCTTCATGTGCAAATCTACTCTGGGCCGGTCACGTGTATTTGGACCCTGACGGCCTTGGTGACGCCGTCAGGCCATTAACAAAGAAAATGTTCTGGGCCGTCACGTTATAAGTTTCACATCCACCGCTTTTGTCACTCTTGGCGTCGTCATGTGTTAAAGCTTGACGTCGCCATGTACTGTTCCCAGCAAGGAATTTGAGACTTTGCCGTTTTCTTCACTTTTATGCTCTAAAAACGTCCAAAATGCTTCCTTTTCCAGATTTCTCTCCAAAAGTACCTAAAATGACAAAAGGAACGATTTAGGGCAATAATTGATCAAATAATCACGAATTCGGGCTTCAATGACCCCTTAAAAGCGGTACATTTTTCGGCTCATCATATGGTTTATGTCTAACAGGCCAAATGGCTAATGATTTTTATTTTTTTTATACAAAAATGAGTCAAAATATATTTTCAATGCAAGTTGCGTCCAAATTCCATTATTGAATATAGGTTTCTAAGCATTAATAGTGACAAAACTATTATTTAGGAAATATAGTGTGTGGGTCAACCCAATTTAACCCGAATCGACAAGAACCAGAACAACCCATTTTGACTTGAGATGTATTTTTATTTGTAAAATAAAGCTCAACAAAGTAAAGGAAGCATAATACTCACCCAAAAAAATATAGCATCTAAATGAGTAGGAACTGATGACAACATAGATAGTTGGAAATTATTGGAAACCTATCTTTTCAACAAACACATAGTCATGTAAATGAAGTGGATAGCTGATAGATAAAGTAGCTGCTATGTCCAATAATTCTGGAGCACTAATTATGATACTACAGCTAAAGGGAAAAGAAAAAGGTAAGAAAAATAAGGCATGGCTATATAATTGAGAAAGATATCTAATAGAAATGGTAACTATCTATAAGCTAATTAGGTATTGGTGTCGGTATCCTAATAATGGCAGTACATGCTCAAGAATTCTGGACTACCAGTTATGGTACTACAGCTAAAGGAAAAAAAACAAAAAGACTAAAAATAAGAACCTCTTGACTACGCTATAGTTGTGTTGTTCATTTTGGCATGATTCATGCCGGGTATATCTTGGAGGATAAACGTAATCAAAAGCAAATCAAACCAAGTAATACCAATGTTAAAAATAGAGTGTGGATCTAAACCTTATGAAGATATCAGGATCATGTTACAACATGTGAATATGTAATGTACATGGATAGAAAAATTTGTAAATTGCAAAACTTTTTGTTTATGTTTATGCACATATATGTATGTATTTATGTTTATTGTTTGGGCGTATTCTGTTAAACTATAGATTGAATGGCGCATATTGTTGACAATATAATCTTAAATTCAGGTTAACGAGCCATATCTCCCTTTGGCTGGTAGGGAAATATCTATGGAAACTGCTGCCATCATCTCTTCATTATCAGCTATCGTGGTATTTCAAATGATTATTGATTCACCAAACATGAAGACATATAAATCTGAGTGAAGCTTTTTATAGAACCTTTTTTTTTCTGTATCCAGGGCTTATTGATTGCATGGATTGGATCTCCACCATTGTTTTGGCTTTTTCTAACTTTATATATTCAATACTGCTAATATATATACTATGCTCTTGAAGTCATATTTGTATATATGCTTACTATTTTTAGCTGCCCTTAATGGGATGGAAGAGGTATCCTCGGACAGCATCTTTTTATTGGCACGTTCAGTTTGCCACCGCAAAAGGTACTTAGAAGGTATGTTTGTGCTTTATAGTACTTATGATTATATGGTATTCAGGTCTTGAAGTTGTAATAGTCAGTTTTATGAAGAAGAACATTTTTGGGAGGTGACTTGGAACGTTTCACGATTAAGGCATCCAAACATCAGAACACTTAATGGGTAATGTGTAGGCCAGGGGCAACATATGCTTATGTATGAATATGTAAGAAATCTCTCACTTGACCATGCTTTGCATTCTGAACTCTGAAGCATATATGCCTTTATCTTGTGGCATTTGTCTAAGAATTACTATTGGAAACTTGGAATAACTCGGGCTCGGAAGAAAACATTTCGTGTCTGTTCCATTTTTTAAACATTCTGGTATATCCTTTTTTTATTATCTAATTTTGGTTACACTAATATGATGTTGCAGCTACATGCACTCAACATGTGTGCCTCAAAAGTACCTATTTCGCGTTAAAGTTCCTTTAAACTGATTTGATAGACTTTTTACTCTCATTTTAGTAAAACCATTTGATTGTTAACTGTGTTAGACTGTAATTACATTTTATTTATATCATTAGCTGTCATAATTTTCATTTATATCTCATAAGCACCAATCAGGTGGCACTCACATTCTTTACTTAACTACCTGATATGGCATAGTATAGATTTGATCATCACATTCTTTACTACGCATTAAATTCCGTAATATGAATATATGATATAATATAGTTTGACCCATGAGATATCTTTATTCACTAACGGGTCAACCGTGTAGCTTAAAACAAAAGCGTTGTGGTTCAATCATCTTATCTTCTTGAGAATCCGATTTTGCACCCGACTATTATTGTTGAGGTCGCTAACTCGGTGATATATATCCATCTATTACCTATATAATCCACTATTTTTCATTGCTATAGCTATCAAACTTTCTAAAATGTTTTTAATATTGCATAGGCTAGAATAAACGCAATCCGTGAAGGTCACACAAGGTACACTTGATCCATTTGTTTTACCACAAAAAACATTATGCTCTAAATAATATGTCGTACCCATGAATATGGTTTGTAACGAATATCACACATTCTGATATGCTCTATTTGCATGGCCTAGAGTGTTGATTTTTGGGTTTGTGTGTTGGAGTGAAAGATGGAATTGGACTATTAGTTCGGAGATATTGAGATAAAATCTACTTGCCCCTTGCGTTAGTTTAGGCCCTTGTTTTTTGCTGTGCCTTTGTTTTAGGCCACATGCGTTGCTTTGCCTTGCCCTTTGTGCCCCCTAGGTTTGCTTGCTTTTTCTTGCTTTTGCCTTTAGCCTTAGTCCCCGTGCGTTTTTGCTTCTGTTTTTTTGCTTTTGTTTGCCTTTGCCTGCTTTTTCTCGCTTTCGCTTTTGCTCTATCTATAGGCCCCGTGCGTTTTTGCTTCTGTTTCTTGTTTTTGGTTGCCTGCTTGTGCTTGTTGTTTATTGTCTTTTGCTCTTTTTGCTTTTCACTTTCAGCCGCACACCTGCACTTGCCGGAGGTCTCATTGGAAGCAGTCTCTCTATTCCTGGGTTTATCCTGGGGTAGGGGTAGGATCTGTCTACACTCTACCTCCCCCATACCCTGCTACGGCGGGATTGGGTTTGTTGTTGTTGTTGTTGTATTGTGTTATCTTTAGATTACGACCCATAATTATAAAACATGCATAATCAATATGAGTATTTTGTATCACATTATCCGTGATGTTAATCCTATGAAGGAGATCTTGCATGTAAAAGTACAATTTTTGTTGATAATTTATTGTTTAAATGTATAAATTTTTGAGATTGCATTGTTGATAATTTATTCTATAGCAAAAACCCCTCAGCAACGATATTTATATAAAAGTCATTTACCACCCTTCTTTCGCTATAGTGGCTATTGAACAAGGGAAACTTGGAGTCTATGAGACCATAGTCGAATTCAATCCACATGATGGTGAAAGAACATTGGAGAAGTTTGTTCTTACGGATCGTAAGCCATTTGATACGTGATTAATTAGAGAATTTATAGTACTGTAAGTCGGTTTTATCTTTTTGAGTTTATCCAATGTTTACGTTATTGATATTAAAATTCTATAGGGCTTTAAAAGCTACTGATCTACGAGTTTTAACCTTAAGATGCCAAGTTTGCTATTTGTATATAATTTTTGCTGAATTAGAGGGTGTTTGACATTGCTGTAACAGAACAGATTTCAAGAGACCGCGTTTGGATGCGATTCTGATATTAGCAAATTCCATTTATAAAATACTAAAAAGTATTTATGATTTCTCAATATAGCCACTTATCTGCTATGTTGTGACCATGAATGATTAGTTAAACAGGCAATCCCAAACACCCCTTCATAAAATGACCCTGAATGATAAGATAATCCTAATCAACTATGTTGAAGCTACTCCTAAGTGCTGCTAGGAATCATGCTCCTGCTGAGATTGCCGTTCGTATTAAGTGTGGGTCGTCCCATTCCTAGGTTGCTAATTATTTGAATAATATATACCAAGCCATCCGATTACTAAAAGTCAATTACCTACTTTAATTTCCCATATATGTCATATAGCTGATAATTTATATCGGAATACCCTTTACCATTCCATTATTTTTGGATATTAAACATTTGTTTTTAATCAAACAACAAATGAGCTGTGGCTAAACATGTACTAATATGCTGTTGGTTATTGTTGTTATATGTATGAATGAAGGAGCATAGATGAGTTACAGTAGCTCAAATCCAACGTTAATCACATTTCTGTTGCAATGGCTGTGAACCAACGTATAAGAGAAGTTTCTAAAAGAGTTCCGGAAATCGATTCAGACAACATGGATGGGTAGGTGGGAGTGCTATTAATGTTAATCCAACATTGCCACCTGAAATGGCCACTTTTACAGTCCTTTGCATAATACCGGGTATTACAAGTTTATACCCTTAATAGAGATCACTGACCATGAGTTTGATACTAACTCTACCTCAGCCGAGCCCGAATCAGTAGGCTTAACAGACCTTAAAGTGGGTGAAGAATACCAAGTTGTGGTATCAAATTTTGCAAGTTTGTACCGTTGTCAAGGTGGCTGGATTTTATAGCTCAGCCCCCAAGCTCCTGTTCATATGCAGAAGAAACCTAATGTTAACCATCAACATCAACCGAATAAGATCTACAGTTATCTGTTGAAGCAGCAACCAATATCTTTACTGTTGAAAAACTATAAGTGCTTGACCTCAGTTTAGAGCTGAGCCATTATGTGATCTTTTGGAAAGTGAATGGAAGTTACTGATTCAATGTTGCAACTGTTTGGACACGGCGTTTCTTGATTCGAGATATGTTAGTTCACGAAAGACCAAGGCAATGGGACCACTTGAACGTCGTGTTCATTCCAAGGGAACATTCCAAAAAAATTCTTCATCATTATGTCCAACACGGGTCCGTGTTGAACCAGTTCAAGACGCCGATATCCCTATTCAATGATGAGGTACACGTAAACATTATCATTTTAGATGATTTTAAATAAAGAATTATTTTTTTATTTATTTTTTAAATAAATTAACCTCTTTACTTTTCATATAAGACTTTGCTACTTATGCATGAGATGTTTATAATTTTAAACATGTCTACTTTTTCATATGAGTTCTGTAATCTTTTCTGGCTACATGATGGCAAATGGTATCATCACCAGTTAGAAGTGCTAATAAGCCGCAAAAGCCTTTAAACATCAGGTGTTGTGGCTAACATCTAGAGTTACAATACCAAGTTTTTTCGCAAAAAGTGTTTAAACAATTAGTCACAAGCTTTTTGCTACATGATGACACCATTACAAGAAGCCACAACAAGCCTTTAAACAGTTGTTACACAACATTTATTATACTCCTTTCCTATAACCAAATACGAGATAGTTACAAACCTATGCTGAATGCTTGCTTGAATAGCATACATGTTTGAAAACATCAAAGTGTTCAAGCAAGCGTACAAAGGAACTAATCGTTATGAAACATAGAGCCGAACAGGTTGTAGGAGAATTAAAGCCAGGTGATCTTTGTGGTGAAATTGGTGTTCTTTGTTATAGACCCCAACTTTTCACAGTTCACACCAAAAGGTTAAGTCAGTTATTAAGGTTGAACCGTACACATTTTTGAACATTGTTCAAGCCAATGTTGGTGATGGAACTGTCATTATGAACAATCTCCTGCAGGTTTGTTCAAGTTATAGCATATCTCTTTGTATGAATTATAATACCCTTCTATGACAATTGTAGTATCTCCTTGAATCTTGATTCATTAGACTTATGTATTTGTTTATTTTTATTTTCTGAGAGCAGCATTTGAAATAAAAGAATGATCACACTACTTGGTCAGCTTAATATTATCCAAAGTTTGTATAGCAATTTCTTTCAAATAACATGTATAATTGTCGTACAAGTTGTTGAAAGTGAAGCAATTATTCATTTATTTTTTTCATTGGAACTAAAAGCTACTGAATGTTTGAATATAGGGCCCTGCAATTTTTATATCACTACTACTATTTTTTAATTTTTGTATCTATGTTCTAAAATGGGTTTTGTGTGTTCTCTTTATTTAATGTTCTTTTATACGCTTTTTTCAGATAAACATTAAGAGGGAAAATGATGTAAAAGTTAAGTTACATATGACCAATGTAACCCAAATAACATAACCATCTACATTGGGGACTCGATTGATTACTTGCTTTGCATTTTATAAGTATTGTGATCGACTCGAGCTAAGTGTTAGGGAGCCATTATGGTGTTTCATATATGCCTTTGTAGCATGGTTTGTTTATGAAACAAAAAAGTACGTTAAAAGTTTGTATTCAATTGGAATGGGCTACCGGGAGTTGTATATATAGAGCTCCAAATTAAGATGAATTATGTCTTGTATCTGGACTAATTGCATAATATGGGCGTGTATTTTAACAAATATCATAGTTCTCAGTTACTCTTTAATTGGGTACCACTTTCTGATATAATAACTGGAACACTTCGTACTATTTTTTTATTGATTCATGCCGTCAAGGTGTTTTTTCTTTGTTTATTTAGTATCTTTAGATGAAAATGTAACACATAAAATTGGAAAAATTAAATACATGGGTCAGACACCTAAATAATTATAAGTCATAATGAGCCGATAAGCACCAAATAAACTTTGATTTGTAATGGATCAAGTGTTCTTCGGTTGAACTATCTAAGTGTACATGTAATTCCTTTCCTTTCAGATGGTGTTCACATTAATTTGATAGCAATATGAGTACAACCCTTTCTTTCACCATGTACATTTCTCAACCATTTTTTACCACCCTACTTTCGTTATAGTAAAATATGCCAATGATAATTATAAGTAGAAACAAAATATTTTAAAAATTAGGATAATGACCCGTAATTTTAGAAACCGAATATTAATTAAAGAAAAAAACAAATATCTATTAATATTTAGCATATTTTATCTTCTTTTTATAACATATTTCAATTTAAAAAAAAAACGATAATTATAGCAACAAATTTTTAATTAAATAAGATTAACACCGAAAACAAAATTAATACTAATAATAATGAAAGAAAAAATACAAATACGTTATAATAAAATATATAATAAAAACACATATCCATTAATATTTAACATATTTTATCTTCTTTTATAACATATTCAATTTTTTAAAAAATAAATAATTTTTCAAACAGACTATTAAATAAATAAGATAAACATAAATAATAATAATAATAATAATAATAATAATAATAATAATAATAATAATAATAATAATAATAATAATAATAATAATAATAATAATAATAATAATAATAACAACAATAACAATAACAATAACAATAACAATAACAATAATAATAATAATTTTGTGTAGGCGATTTGGGTGACACTGCTTGTTCACCTTCGTCCCCGATCCATCGCCTAGCTGGGAACCTTCGATTCAACATTGCTTGTTGGATTGGGGTTTAGAGTCCCTCTATTTGCTTTATTTTCTCGTTTCTAGGGAGTGCGCCGGTGTAAGGCGTGTCTTGTGCCTTCCTTCCGGGCATCGGCGTGTATACATGTTCCGCCTGGTTCCTAATGCTTTCCCTACCCCTCGGTTGACCTGCGTGCGTGGAAGAAGAAACCCAACCTTGTGCCTTTTCTGAGTTGGGACCTGTTTTTCCTCTTGGGTTAGCGGTGTGGTAGTATGTAGCGGTTTGATCCTGTGGGGTTGTTCATATAGCGGTTTTTTTTTTTTTTTTTTTTTTTAAAGAAAAGAAAAAAAAAAGGAAAAAAGGGAAGAAGAGGATAGCGGTTTGCTTTCATGGGAGCGGTTGTGTTTGTCTGTGTTAGCGGTTTGTTGCGCTGGTTTTTATCCAGATGGGGCCCACCCGCCTTGGCTTTTTCCTGAGCATTATTTTGCGTGGGTTTTGATACTCTTTTGGTGGCTGGTGGGCTTTTTTATTCGTGGGCCTATTTAATTCAATTCTTGGGCTTAATTTACCAAAGGTTTATTTTCTATGGCTGGCCTTCGTATATCATGCCCGCTACAAGGACACGAGGGGTGTAGTGGGAAGGGATTCACTAAGAAATATTTTATAGACCATTTGGGCACCCGCCATTTCAAGTCGGACGTTTTGAAAGCCTTTCACAGAGCGCGTATCGCGAATGATCCCGCCTTATTTTCTACTTTGGACCATGCACTCCAGCAGGCAGGTATATGGCTTTGCGGAATGCGGGGTGTGTTTTTGCACCCACACATTCAGTAAAAATTGCAAACATGTTGTTGGTGATGTGGTTTTCGCACCTAGTTTTGACGAACTGGCGATCCACGGTATCCCTATGCCTCTTAGACCGGCCCTGAATATTGTTAAGGACAGTGTCGTCGGTGAGTCTGTCGGTACTCTCGCTGGGGATAAGATTGTTGAGGGGTTTGGTTCTGAGATGCCCCCTCCTGGGGTTGAGTTCAGTTTTGACATCAACCTTCTTGATCAGGTTTTTTCAAAGAAGATTTGCACGGTTAAATGTATTCCCCCTAGGGCGCGGCTTGGTTTTGCTAAGATTTTTTGTGGGGCGTTAGATAAGGTCCTTGCGCACCCAGGAGACCTATCTGCATGGGTAAAACTCCTCATTTTGCCTTCATGTGTGTTGTCCACTTTTGTGCCAACAAACAGAGCTCAATGACGATCCGGTGAGAGAGAAAGACACCAGCTTGACAGTATTACTCGGGCCATCCTCAGATGGAAGGATCCCGTCGACAGGCTTGGTTTGGTTAAGGAGCGGTTGGCTGTTAAGCCTCCTTCTTTTGATGGGGTGATGAAACTGAAGGATCCAGACGGAGTCAACTTGGGTTAATGCAAGCGTAAACTTGGGGACGGGCACTTTACTGCTGCCATTAAGGTGCTTACGTCTTCGGGCATCGCCCCGCCCACACCTGACACTCTGCGTGAGATCGAGGCCAAAAACCCTTATGCATCCCCTCCCACTCTGCCCTCTTTTTCCCCTGACGAGGATGCCCTTTTCGTCCATAAAGACTTGGTGCTTAACAGGATTCGCAGTTTCCCCAAGGGGACGTCGTGTGGACGTGATGGGCTCCGGGCACAACATTTGATGGATATTTTGGGTGGAGCGGCAACTGTCATCGCTGATGACTTGCTTGGGTCTATTACCGGAATTGTTAATCTGCTCCTCAGTGGTAAGTGCCCCATCCAACTATGTGAATTTATCGCCAGTGCCCCATTGACCCCTTAGTCAAACCCGGAGGTGGTGTACGGCCTATTGATGTTGGTACGGTTTGGAGAAGGCTTGTGTCCAAGGTTGCTTCCTCGTCGGTTGGTAACTCCGTGAATTCTTATCTGCAGGATTTCCAATTCGGGGTTGGAGTCCCGGGGAGGTGTGAGGCCGTCCTCCATTCTGTGAATAGGCTTATTGAGTCTAAAGGTGATGAAGTCGGACACTCTATGCTCTTGGTGGACTTTAAGAATGCTTTCAATTTGGTCGAGAGGAGTGTCTTACTGCAGGAAACTAGAGCGTGATGCCCGTCCATTGCCCCTTGGGTTGAGTTTTATTATGCACGCCCTGCCAAGCTTTATTATGATGACTCTATCCTTTGGTCATGTCAGGGGGTTCAACAGGGGGATCCGTTGGGGCCTTTGTTATTTGCCCTAGCTTTGCACCCTTTGGTTCATGCCATTAATCACTCTTGTGAGCTTGCCTTTCAGGCTTGGTATCTTGATGATGGTACTATTGTTGGAGATACTCTCATGGTCGCTAAGGCGTTGAACATCATCAGGACGGAGGGCCCGGCTCGTGGTTTGTTCTTGAATGTCGATAAGACTGAACTCTTCTGGCCTGTGAAGGACCCTAGGAGTAGAGCAGATGGTGTGTTCCCTGCGAATATCGCTCGGTCGCTCCATGGAGTCAAACTTCTAGGGGGTTCTGTCAGCTTGGATGACGGTTTCTGTCGAGACTTGGCTTCCAAAAGAGTCTCCAAAACCATATCTTTAATGGAGGCCATTAGCAAGCTCAATGGTCCTCAATGTGAACTGCTCCTCTTGCGTAATTAATTGTGCAGGAGTTTCAAAATTATCTTACGCATTGAGAACATGTTCCTCCTTGTACTTATCAGAGGCCCAAGCTTATTTCGATCAGATGTGTGGAAAACTAGAAGGGGGGGTTGAATAGTTTTACGTCCTTTTAAATTTATAAAAGCAAGTTTGTTTTAAAAAACTTCGATTCTAGTTTAAGTGAATTCAATACTTGCACTATATGAGCAATTGTATGATAACTAACTAACAAAACTAATATAGTAAAGGTAAATAAATAAGTAATGAGAAGAGTTAGAAAGATCAAACCACAACACAAGGATTTATAGTGGTTCGGCTACAAGGACACCTTCCTTGTTCCTACTCCACTCCCCGAGTCACCTACTCGAGAGTTTTCTTCACTATGTCAACAAACTCACTTATGGCGGAGAAAGCCGTACACACCAATATACACACCAATTTACACACCAATCTTCACACCAATCTACACACCAATCTACACACCAATCTTCACACCAATCTTCACACCAATCTACTACACACCTTCTTCTACACACCAATCTTCACAACTATCCTACTTCACAACTAATCAACTTCTACTATCTACACAACTTCTATATCTACTACACAATTAATCACAAGCACAACACAATATTCACAAATGAATATATATATACACTATACACAACTACTCTTCAACACTTCTTGAACTTGGTTGTAGAGAGTTCTTCTTTTGCACTTAGAATGAGAATGGATGATGAGGGATTGAATCACTTGAAACAAGGATTAATATACAAATGATCAAAGGGTTTTGGATGAGTTTAAGATGGTTATAGATCTGAAAATTTCGTGCAAAAGGTAGGGAAAAATTCCAGAATTAAGGTGGTATTTATAGGAGAAGAAATCTGACAGTTTCTGACAGGGGAGCGTGGCCGGTCCCCTTAAAGCATGGCCGGCCCCCTTAAAATTAAGGGGACCGCCCCTTATAATTAAGAGGGCCGCCCAACTGTAACGGCCAGAAAACTTGTCTTTTAGTGGGGAAAGTTTATTTGGTGAAAAACTAACTGATTTTGGTTAAATATTTGAAATCATATATTTAGTATGATTAAAACATTTTTCCTTATTACCAAAAGTGTTTTTCAAAAATATATAATAAGATTATATAATTAAATAAACTTTGTATTAGTTAATTAAATACCCCTTTGATCATGAGATGTATTAAGCACTTGTTTATTCATACCTTAAGTGATTAAGTTGGATATAATGATATAAACTAGCTTAATACTTGTTTACGTAGTAATCATACGATTGACGAGTTTACATTTTGTGATCGTCAAAATATAGAGATATCGAAAAATATAAATAACGTTTTCATACATTATTTATGTCAACAATCTCCCCCTTTTTGATGATTACAAAATTTTAAACTCATTAGTCGAAAGTTAATTTATATCCAAGTATTAAAGTGAGTTTATATCACTTCTCCCCCTTTTTGTGAACATCAAAAAGGTTTATCCCTTGTTAATGGAAGCTCCCCCTTGAAGTAAGCTCCCCCTCGTTTTGAGGCCAAAAGGAATCGAGATATGGATATCTTGCAAAAATATTTAGTAGCAAGCAACATATATATGTATATAGCATGCAAAAGTATAAACTAAACATAACCATATCATTAATCAAGTGAAATTAATACATCAAGCATTACATCAACAAATGAAACAAGTAATGCTACAAACAAAAGCCTTAAAGGCTTACAATCATCACATAACAAATAAACCAAAGCTCAAACATAAAAGTCCTCTCTAGAGCTTGCCATCCAAAATGGTTTAAGGTACTTTTATTTGTGAGTCACCAAGCATGTTTAATTGGGAGGAATGGATGGTGAACATGGAGATGGTGATGGAGGAGGAGTGTTTGTTGATGGTGGTGGAGGGGTTGTGTTTATTGTTGGTGGATGCAATAAGTTCTCAATATGAGAAAACATGTATTGCATTTCATCTCTTAGTCCGAACACAATTGTTCGGTTGTGGATGCAACAAAGGCAAGTGTCACCATGAGCTTCAAGTAAGCTCCATGGGACGGGGTTATAGGTTGGTGGATTGATAGGGGATGATGAGAAATGTGCATCAAGAGGTGTTAATGGTGATAATGAGAGGGTTAATGCAAGGGTGGAGTGTTCATTGGTAGGTTGTGATGGTTGAACCATTGGTGGAGGAGATAAGTGGGTGTTTATGTAGTCATTAATGGATGAAGTGGATGGTATGGAGGAAGTAGAATTTCCATTTGTTGAGGGTGTTTTGGAGGGTGCATTAGGTGCACTAGGAGATGAACATTGAGGTTGTGGTGATGGGGTGGTGTTGTCTTCATTTGTAAGATCAATGAAGAGTTGTTTGGGTGGAATAATGACAAGTTTTTGTTTCTTGGCATTGTTTGAATGGGTGGTTCTTGGTGATGACATGATGATGGTTTATGAATGATAAGGATGATGAATTATAAATTAAACATGCATGGGGATTATATAGTGGGAAAACATGTTTAGAAGTGGAATTATTTTGAAATTGTAATGTTATATTCCAAAATCAGTTTGGTTTTTAAGAGTAATGATAGCTGGGACTAGCAAAAGGGATCACATGATGCAAAAGAAAACAGTGTAAAAACTGTTTCAGATGGCCGGTCCCCTTAAATGGAGGCCGGTCCCCTTAATTTTAAGGGGGCCGCCCTTTATGATTTAAGGGGGCCGCCCATCTGACGACCCAGAAATCAAATTTTTCAAAAAATTTCTGGAAAAATGTTATGTTCTGTTTTGTATTTGCAGCAAGCTCTATTTGGACATATCACATTTGCTTTGGTCTATTTCAAAGCATAATATATATATATTTATAAGCTAAACATTCAAGTATATATATATATATAGATTAAGAGTTAAAGCATGCATTCATAAGCATAAATAAAACATAATCAAACAAGTTCACATCCTAATCATGTATCCAAACAATTATTTCAAGAAAACAACAAGTACTTCCGAATACATTTCGGACAAATAGCATACAAAGCATAAACATAAATATTGTTCAACAAGCATAAACCAAGCAAATCATTTCTTTTTCTTCCCGAAGATACCCTTCAAAGTCTTTCCAATAGATTTGAAGCCGCCTCTAACTTCTTCATGTAGGCTCTTTTGTCTTCGAAGCATTTCGGTAGTTCTTTCATGAAGCATTTCTTCGTTTTGATCACTAGGAGATGGGGTAGAATAGACAGGATAATCTAGATCCTCTAAATTGTCCACGAACTCAGAAAACGAAGGGGTACTAGCATCATGGATGTTTTCCTCCTCATCGTCATCGTCTTGCCTCGAGGAAGATCCATGAAAGCTATGACGACGAGATTTACCCTTGTCACTTCGAGTTCGTCGAGTTTGTTTTAGAGCAAGAGAGCGTAAGGTGGGATAGATGGACTCATAGATACTATTGTCAAGATCGGGGTAGTACTCGATAACATGACGATAGATACGAGTGAGGAACATTCCATATGGAAGGTTGGCTTTGGGAGTTTTTCTAGCATGCTCAATCCGTTTGATAAAGAAGTAGGCCAAATTGTACGGCTTTTCGACAGCGATACAATATAACATGTGAGCAAGGCTCGCCGGGAGATGGTCCCGGTGACCTCCGGTACCAAACGCATTCTCACGAATGAGTTCTTCCCAACGCTTCATGTGAGGGCTTAATTCCTTGAGGAGAAGTTGATATGGAGAGATGTGAACGTTTTTGGATTTTATCATTCGGCTTGTGGTGGCACGTTCTATACCAAGGACTTGACGAATTTCGTCGGGATGAGGAGTTTCGTCGAGATATGGACCGAAGGTTGGTCGATAGCGATTAAGAGATTCGAGGTCCCATTCGCTTGAGAAAACGGCTTGACCTCTAAATGGAATTTGGAGGATATGACCAAATTGTTCGAGAGTTAGGGTGATAAATTCATTTTGAATCATGAAGGAGATGGTGATGAATCCAAGATCATTGGTTTGAAAGGTGACTTGGCTATAGAAATCCATAATGAAGCGAGGAATAATAGGTTCATTTATTTCATAAAGACAATTGAAGTTGATGCTTGAAAACAAGCGATTTATGTACTCGGATTGAGCAAAAGCAAGATCTACTACACGTCCCTCATGAATATTTCTATCTTCAATTTGACGATAGATAAGTCCAATGGAAGGAGATGTGGTAGGGAGTTGAGAAACTTTGGGAATGTAGTTTTTAGTGTGAGAAAGATCTTCGGTAGTTGCTTTGGGCATTTTCACCTAAACACATCAACAATACAAAAAGACCAAAATAAATATAAAGAAAGATAAAAGTATATGTTTATTGTTAAGGCTTATGTTGGAACGTAAACATACTTCGTCACTAATCCTAAGAAGTAGATTACTATGTTCCTTAATGTTGTTTTTAACTCGTTCTAGATATATTTTACGAAGTTTAATGGGTGGTTATGGACAAATCCAAACGCCCTTTAAACATATATATATATATATCATGAAATTTGCTAGATTTATATTAGATTGTAAAACTAGCTATTTCTTGCGAGTTTCTTATGCATGTAATTTGTTTTTGAAAAAGATGGTTTGTATTTTTACTTAAAAATGTCATTTTTAGTAATAAACCAAACGCTTCCTTAACTAGTGACTTATAACTTAAGTGCGTCAATATACATATGAATTATATATCTTGACGAGTTCGATAAACAATTTTAAGGTTTATAATTATAACAAAGTTTTATAAAAATTATAATGACTATGTTTTGAAATTATTTGGACATAATCCAAACACCCCTATATTGTGAATCAACATAGTTTTTCTTAGTCGAAAAAATGTAATTTCAAGTTTTACAAATTACACAAGTATAATGTAATTAGTTTTAACACGTTTTCAAATCATTATTCAACAATAAGTTTACTAAAATTTTTGAAAAGGAGTGTATGAAATTTTTCAAAAATTTTCGACATGATAGTTTATAATAACTAGTTTCTAGTGTTAATCAATCATTCTAATCCTATGGGAAGCATTTAGTTATGAATATTTAAAGCTTAATTTGAAAGAAATTGTGAATTTAAAGAATTTTATAAAAACATGCATAATCATGAGTATGATCGAATATGGTGGAATTAGATGAAATGTGTTATGAAAAACTTACAATATGTAGTGGTGATTGTGTTAGATGAATTTGCCCTTTGCGAATTTACCCGAATAATGTGATTTGGAAGTGAATTTGGGTGTTTTTGGGTTTTGAAATTCGTCACAGCAGAAGCAGGGAAAGAGAGGGATGAAAAAGTGGAGTGTTTGGCAAAAGAAAGAAAGGGAAAAACGGGCTTGAGCTCTCAGAGGGCCGGTCCCCTTAAACATTAAGGGGGCCGCCCTTGTATTGGCTGCCGGTCCCCTTAAACATTAAGGGGGCCGCCCTTAAAAATTTGATATTTCAAGTTTTGGTTTCTGGAACAAACAAGAAAATATTTATATATATATACTAGATTTATATTTAATCAAAAATACGTTGAAGAGTATACGCACGAGAGGAATTACTTGACATTTTTACTTGACATTTTGTCAATAAAATTTTCTTGATTGTTTCGGATGAGATTTATCAAGTTGTCAAGCAAACGAGAAAGTTGTGTAAGGTTTATAAGTATATATATATATATATATATATATATATATATATATATATATATATATATATATATATATATATATATTATATAGTATAGGCTTATAAGACGAGAACATAAGAGGGAGACGTATGCAATGGAAGCCGGGAGTTTGTTTCATCCATAGATTTTTCGACTCATCTCACTTCATCAGCATGAGTGTTGATTGAACATTAAAGTTCAATAAGGCAAATGGGGAAAAGAAATGTTCGTAAACGAACAATCTCTAGTTCTAGAAAATCAACAAATGAATTTCCTAGGTTATAAGATCCTAAATATAGCTAAGTATATAAATATATATATATATATATATATATATATATATATATATATATATATATATATATATATATATATATATATATATATATATATATATATATATGTATATATGTATATTTAGATATAAAAGAAATAGAGATTAATAAGTCAAGTAAAATCAAATAAATATAACACACTAAACTAAGCATGCATTTCTAGACAAGGAACTTAAAAGGAAATGTGTACCTTTTGTCTTTAATGCGTTAATCTTCAAGGTCTTCAAGAAGTAAATCGGACAAGAGGTGACAATGAAAAGTTCCATGTTTGGATGGCGAATATTATTTACGTTGGTGCCCATTGTTTCATTTGTCCAAAGTTATTTGGTCCGAACATGTTTTGTATTTGACTTGGATGCATATAAGATGGAAACATTCCCCACGGATTGAAGTTCCACATTTGTTGATTATAGTTAAAGTTTCGTCTATTATGGTTTGTTCTTGGTTGAGGTGTTTTAGGTCTAGGATAAGAATTATTTGGTTTCCTAGGTGGTGGAGTTTTAGATCTTGTTTTAGGTTTAGATGATCCAACTTCGGTTTTTAAAGATGGTTTATAAAATGGTTTTATTTCTTCATTACTAGCGATAGGTATTATTTTATTTTTTATGAGTAAATGTTTAGGATTAAGTATTGAAGGTTTTGGTTCATTTTCAAATTTAACGTTTTTAGCTCCACTTGTTGAAGATTCAGTTGAGTTAAATCCTAGTCCGGTTTTATCTCCTGATATTCTTTGAATGCTTATAATTTTACTAAGTGAGTTACTACTATTTTCAAATTTATCAAGTTTGCAAATTTCATCCTTAAGTATGTTGTTTTCACTTTTAAGCTCTTGACATGTTTTACATTCTTCAACAATTTCTTTTCCTTTTTCAAGTTGATGTATTTTAATTTTTAGTTCAAGCACTTCGTTTTCTAGTTGGTTGTTTATGTATTTTAGTGATTTATTTTTAGCCATAACTAGTTGTCCTATTTTACATAATCTATTGTATTCACTATCTAAATCTTTTTCATCTAATGATAAATTTTCATCACTAAAGTATTCGGATTCGGAACGTACCTCACTTGATGATTTGGCCATGAGACACTTTTCATCCTTTGTTGTTTCATTCTCATCTTCATCACTATCACTCCAAGCACCTCCAACGAATGCTCTTTGATTTTGATCTCTTGTCATCATTGGACATTTTCCAATGAGGTGATTCGGATCACCACACTTGAAACACTTTCTCTCATTCTTGCTATACTTGTCGTCATTATTCTTTTGAGATGTTCTTCTTTCATCGTGTGGTTGTCTAACGAATCTTCCTCGCCTTTTGAAGAATTTCTTGAAGTCTCTTACGGCCATGACATATTCTTCGTCATCGCTTTCGGAAGATGAGCTATCTTCGTTGTTGGATTCCTTTCTAGCTTTCAAGGCGATTGACTTGCTTTGCTCACGTTTTCCTTTAACCATTTCAGAGTCCTTCTTTATAATTGCTTCGTAGACTTTCAGATTTCCAATTAATTCATCAAGTTGTAGTGTTGACAAATTCTTTGATTCTTCAATAGCCGTCACTTTAGCTCGCCATTTTGGGTGAAGAGCTCTAAGAAATTTCCTAACAAAATTCTTACTAGAGAAATTCTCATCAAGTGCTTTTAAACTTGTGATGATAGTGTTAAATTTAGCAAAAGCATTATCAATTGATTCCTCTTCCGGAATCGTGAATTGCTCATATTGTTGAACAAGTAGATCTATTTTGTTATCTTTGACTTGATTATTACCTTGGTGAGTTATTAATAAAGAGTTCCAAATTTCTTTTGCGGTTTCACACATAAAGATCCTTTCGTACTCTTTACGTGGTAGCGCATTATAAATAACCATTTTTGCTTCATTATTTTTAGCAAGTTTTCTTTTTAAATCATCATTTTGTTTTTCAAAAGGTACGATTTCATCTTTCTTAGTTTCGGGGTTATTTTGAATAGGTAAAAAATCACCATTGGTAATAACATGCCAAAGATCTAGATCTTTTGATTTCACATAAGTTTCGAATCGATTTTTCCAATATAAGAATCCATCACTCTCAAATAGTGGTGGTCTTTGCATAGATTGCCCTTCTAAATATTTTTCAGATTCCATAGATCGTTACAAGTTTTAAAATACAATATATTTTAAAAATCTTGCTAGACGTGGCTCCTGATACCAATTGTGGAAAACTAGAAGGGGGGGTTGAATAGTTTTACGTCCTTTTAAATTTATAAAAGCAAGTTTGTTTTAAAAAACTTCGATTCTAGTTTAAGTGAATTCAATACTTGCACTATATGAGCAATTGTATGATAACTAACTAACAAAACTAATATAGTAAAGGTAAATAAATAAGTAATGAGAAGAGTTAGAAAGATCAAACCACAACACAAGGATTTATAGTGGTTCGGCTACAAGGACACCTTCCTTGTTCCTACTCCACTCCCCGAGTCACCTACTCGAGAGTTTTCTTCACTATGTCAACAAACTCACTTATGGCGGAGAAAGCCGTACACACCAATATACACACCAATTTACACACCAATCTTCACACCAATCTACACACCAATCTACACACCAATCTTCACACCAATCTACTACACACCTTCTTCTACACACCTTCTTCTACACACCAATCTTCACAACTATCCTACTTCACAACTAATCAACTTCTACTATCTACACAACTTCTATATCTACTACACAATTAATCACAAGCACAACACAATATTCACAAATGAATATATATATATACACTATACACAACTACTCTTCAACACTTCTTGAACTTGGTTGTAGAGAGTTCTTCTTTTGCACTTAGAATGAGAATGGATGATGAGGGATTGAATCACTTGAAACAAGGATTAATATACAAATGATCAAAGGGTTTTGGATGAGTTTAAGATGGTTATAGATCTGAAAATTTCGTGCAAAAGGTAGGGAAAAATTCCAGAATTAAGGTGGTATTTATAGGAGAAGAAATCTGACAGTTTCCGACAGGGGAGCGTGGCCGGTCCCCTTAAAGCATGGCCGGCCCCCTTAAAATTAAGGGGACCGCCCCTTATAATTAAGGGGGCCGCCCAACTGTAACGGCCAGAAAACTTGTCTTTTAGTGGGGAAAGTTTATTTGGTGAAAAACTAACTGATTTTGGTTAAATATTTGAAATCATATATTTAGTATGATTAAAACATTTTTCCTTATTACCAAAAGTGTTTTTCAAAAATATATAATAAGATTATATAATTAAATAAACTTTGTATTAGTTAATTAAATACCCCTTTGATCATGAGATGTATTAAGCACTTGTTTATTCATACCTTAAGTGATTAAGTTGGATATAATGATATAAACTAGCTTAATACTTGTTTACGTAGTAATCATACGATTGACGAGTTTACATTTTGTGATCGTCAAAATATAGAGATATCGAAAAATATAAATAACGTTTTCATACATTATTTATGTCAACAAGATGTTACGTGCATCCTTGGAGAAGATTATTACTACCTCAGGGCCGGGTTTTGGTGATTGGCAGTGGCGGCTTGCCACTCTCCCAATAAAGCTCGGTGGTCTCGGTATTCTTTCAGCGGGAGATATCATACAATATGCCTTCCTCGCTTCTCGTACGCAAACGAGTGACCTATAGGAGAAGATACTTACCAAATCCGGTATCGTTGCACATGGCCCTTCATTCCAGCATGCCTTGGATAATTTCAACGCTACTTGCAACACCGACTTTCTCACTGCCACCGGGGGCGCTTCTGCCCCCCAACTGATGAAAACATTGGCAAAGTGTTATTTCGGTGTCATTGAGAAAGACCTTGTTTCCAAGTACTCGCTAAGTCCAAGGCAGGTGGCTATACTCAGTAGTATCCGCGCCCCACATGCACAGGACTTTCTCTTTACCATCCCTATCGATGGTCTAGGACAAAGGATGAATCCTCGCCAATTTCGATCTGTGTTATGTTACAGGCTCGCGGTTCCTATGTTCTCTGAAGGCAGTCTATGCCCGAGTTGCAATACACATCGTATGTACCAATGGGGGGATCACGCGGTCCACTGCGCTAGCGAAGTGGGTGTTAAGTTTAGGCATAATTTGGTACGTGATATCCTTGTTGACATATGCTCCAAAGCCGGGATTATGGTGCGTAAAGAGACCCCAATGGGATTTCTTTCAGAGGAAGGGAGAGAATTACGCCCTGCAGATGTGCTATTATTCAACTGGTTCCAAGGTAAGGACGCATGTCTGGATGTGACTGGGGTCTCTCCGTTTGCTGGGACTGGAGTAACATCATGGGCTCCTGGGGCTGCTTTGAGTATTGATGTAGAAAAGAAAAGGAAGAAGTATGCGTCCAAGTGTGAAGACAATGGATACAAGTTCGTCCCTTTCGCTTTTTCTACGTTTGGGGAACTTGATGTGGAAGCTTTGAATACACTTTCGCGTGTCGGGACTATTGCCAGCAGCCACTCTAACAACGTTAAGAGTTGTGCTTTTATTTTTCATCGAGTTAGTTCTGTATTCAAAAAGGGGTGGGAGCTCAGATTGTGTCTAGACTCCCCTCCAATTTTATGTAATTTTCATGGTTTCAATGATATATCACTTTATTAATAATAATAATAATAATAATAATAATAATAATAATAATAATAATAATAATAATAATAATAATAATAATAATAATAATAATAATAATAATAATAATAATACACATATGTTAAAATTATATATATACTTATTTATATTTATATACATACAAATAAAAAAATGTTATATTATATTTTAAATGCAAAACATGCATTTAACAACAAAATTAATAAAGATGGTCAACTTAACAACAATAAAATAATGTACATGTAAAAAAGTTGATTCATTATACACATATTATTTCAACATACCATTTATGTTATTTAAACTATTATAAAACATGGTCACAACATTGTGTAAACTTGATTTGTTGTATTATTTATGATTGTTTTTTTTACATATAATACATGAGAACTTATTCATTATTTATCTTACATGTAAGGTCGCTCGCCCATCGGACGGGCTATGCATAGCAAATGCAACATTCATGTAAATAAGTTTGTAAACACGAAGGTTGTCACTTTGTATTAATCCGTTAAATATATAATTTAGTATGTTTAGTATCTTTATATCTTTATTTTTTGTCAACTTGCTTTTTTCAACGATAATCACAAATCATGCCCGCCCATCAGGCTGGCTTTGAAGTCGTGTGTGTGTGTGTGTGTATATATGTATAGACACATTATGTTTGAATGATTATGCTAATTAATAGAATGATTATACTATTTATGTATGATTTATTTTGTTTTAGTAAAATGTTTGAATAATTATAATTATATATTGGGATAATTCCTAATATGCCCCGATTACCCTTGATTTGCTTTTTTTGCTATATTGAATTCGGAGTTTCTGTATTTAGAAAAGGCAACTTGGCAACTCGACCCATATGACGCCAAGTGTCCGACATGAGGGCCGCCAATTGCCAAAAAGTACACAAGTTGCCCAAAAAGTACACAAGTTGCCCTACCTAGTAATCCGAAAAGTGACACTTGTCACTTGCAAATTTCAGTTGCCCAAAAACTACAGGTTGCCCTGGTCAAAATATAGAAACTCTGAATTCTGGGGTAAAAAAGCAAATCAATTGGACAATCGGGGTATATTAGGGGTTATCCCTTATATATTTAAGGCTAATGATGTTTATGTATGACTGTTCAATGTGGTATACGTATTGCCTAAAGTTAATTTTGTTCAAATTTTTGGGGAAAGTTGTTTAATGAAAACAACATTTTCCTTTTAAGTTGATTACTATTGTTTCTTACCTAAGTTTTAGAGATTTGGCTGGAATTGAGTCACGGTTTTGAAAACCTTCTAAAATTTTTTGCCCTGATTTTAGGATTCACCTGAAGTGTTGGGGTTACCAGCCTCAACCTTCTACTTCTTCAATCGTAACTACTCAAGGTGGAGTGGACAGTTCCTCTTCCAATGTCCTACCTCATGGCAGTGGTGGCCAACTTGATCCTTCTTGTTAGGATTCACCTTTTTCTTCTAAGGATTATTCTTTTTAGGATTAGGTTAGTAGGCCATAACTTGCTTACCCTTGTCAAACTTACCCGTACCCTTCATGTTCGCCTGCGGTTTTAGCTTTTGGATTCTACGTCCTTGTATAGCTAATACCTGAGGAGTAGGTGCCTTCTTTAGTAAACCTTTCTCATAGTCAACAAGCATTGCAAGCAATTCTGTTACTGTCTTCTTCGTGCAATGCATGTTATAGTTTCTCACGACACCTGAGATATTATTTAGTTATTTGGATTGTTGATTGGTAGTCGGTATACTATGGGATATTTGTAACACCGGATTTGGAATATACATATTTTTGACTTGAGATATTATTGAATTGTAGACACTTCGGACTATTGGGACATGGAACGACTACAATATATTAGACACGACATGAATTTAATGTATTTGAGCCGTAACGGACGAACAATATGAAAATGATGTCTAACGAACAATAATATTTATAAACTCTTGATAACAAAAACATGTTGGGAAACGAATAAAGTCACTTGACTTGGGACGCTTCATAAGCAAACGGGACATGGAGAAATTTTATTTAAAACATATAAAACAAGTATTTTTTTTTTTTACGAAACTTAATGGGATTATGGGATGATATCGACGACTACCAATCCTTTCAACTACTTGATGTGTTTGTTATGCGCGATACTTGAGAGTCATTTCTTCGTCACTCCCTGACTTTTGTCATGTTTTTTCATGACGATCCAGTCGTTGTCATTTGTCTTGGCGTGTGTACACTTAAGTCAGCGTCCTTCACCACTACACGAATGATGATACCAAACGTTTATAAAAAGGATCAGACAATATTATTTTTGGAAATGGAATTTGATTATATTTTGGAAATGGAATTTGATTATTTCGGGAATGGGAATAGTTAACCCTTGGAAACTTTTACACTTTTTGGAATATACAATAAGACAAGTTTTATATTATTAGGTTGTACCGAGTCCGTTGTGTTGTGTTATCATAGTTGCTGTTGTGCTATACTGCCATCGAGTTGTTGTGTTGTGCTACTGTTTGGGTTATTGTGATGTTCTACCCTCTGATATTGTTGAGTTATTGCATTGATGGACTGAGGTGAGTTCACGGCCCCTACTTTTACTGGCTTTATAACTATTTTGGCGGAGAATACATGCTCGCTTTTAACTAAACTAAATGATTGTTTATTTGGATACGTTAAATGTTTACTCAAGTTGAGACTGTTTGGCCAAAATATTTGATATGGTAATTGGAAAGTGTTATGTGTTTGCTTGGATTTTATGTGAGTTCATAGACCCTACTTTTTACTAGTTTTATAGTTGTTTTGGGGGAGAATGCATGCTTATTTTAACTAAACTCAATGTTATTTTGTTTACTGAACTGTTTACTTATGATTTGACTGTTTGACTGAAATATTTGATTTGGTTTCTTGAAAGTGATATGTGTTTAACTGATAAACTATTTATGAATGGACCTAACTGCTATTCTATTACTTGATATAACGTGTTGACTGGCTAAGGTTAGATATGAAATAGATATCCAGTTTAGACCAGGGTAGCAATCCTTTGCTATAACGTGGTGCCTGGCTAAGATTTGATATCTATACCGGGCCTAGACCAGGGTAGCAGGGTAACTGCATATACCTTGCTATAATGTGTTGCCTGATTGGAGTCGCCTAGGGCCCTACTAAGATCTCTCTATTGGTATTGGAATGATTCATTATTGGAATTTTGTGGAAATTATGAATTATATCTATCTTAGTCATGTGTAACGAATAACTTATCTTGGTCCACTGTTATACTTTTGCTTAAACCTATGAACTCATCGGTGTAAGCTGACTTTTTAGCATGTATTCTCAGGTAACTGATGCAACTATTCTAGAAAGCTTAACTTGGAAGCTTGGAAAGTTGCACGGCTCATGGATCAATTTCAATTCTGATAACTAAATTGAGGACCTACCTTATTTTTGACTATTGGGCTTACTTCCGCACTTTTGTCTAAATGTAAACATTAAATATTGGGTTTGAAATGTTTTTATATAAACGGGTAATGTATTTATGTTTTCTTATGCTTGTGTTGTGTACCAATCACCGTAGCACCCTGAAAGCTTGATTAGTCTTCCGCTGTACCATATTTTGGGGGTGTTACAGTTACCGGCGAGTCGTCGCGTCGGTTTGTGTAATAGATACAGGCCGTCATGATGGTTCAGGCACAAATTCCGGCCATCAGATAAGACACAACCTTTCTGAATCGTCTAGGGTTACAAGGGTGGTGTCCGGTGTCTGTATGGAAAGGGTATGATGACTGTTTGAACAGTCACGACAAACCCTATAAAAGCGATATCTGGGCCAACGAATTTTGATCATCAAACATTCAACATCATTTACAAATTACACCATTCTTCTTTTACCTGATTTCTATAAGTTATACTGCTATAGAATATAACTTATAGTGTCTAGAAATCCTCGATAACTCGGTAGTTCATCTGGATTATTACCACCATCGTGTAGTGTTGATAATTGCTACATACGTTGCTTCATTGTATCTTGGGAGGCAATTCGTCAGTAACCAAAAACACGATTGTTTGAAAGAACGGTGGGGGCGAAATTGCTTTAAGGACAGAGAGAACTCGCCTTGAAGTAACAAGTAGTAGCGTTAAACTTTGTTTGACTAAACCATCTTTCTAAACCCCGAAACTAACAAAATATATGAAAGATAATCTTAGATGATCATAAACTACACCAGGTAATTAATCTCCGTAATTGTCACGTCATGTATATTGTTCATTATAATCTTTTTGTTTATATCTACTAGAAGATGTTTTTTAGGAAATTCTTGTTGGAATACCTAAAACTTGATGAAAATACTCAAAACTTGTCGGAAATGCCAATCCAATTAATCATCGATTAATCCCGCCTAAACCTATTACAAGCTACAAAAGGATCGACCGCCCGCAAAATGTATTGTTTCTATTTTTCAATTTTCGATTCGTGTATGGAATAATCAGCTTTTTTTCTATTCATGTGTGAAATAGTCAACTTTTTTGTGGAAAACTAGAAGGGGGTTGAATAGTTTTACGTCGTTTTTGTTATAAACACTATGTTTTCAAAATTCTCGATTCTAGTTTTATGTGAGATCAATACATACACACATATGAATACTAATATCTATGAAAGTAAGCAATAACAATATAAATAAGTAAATAAAGAGATAGAGATGGAAAGATCGCACCACAAGACAAAGGATTTATAGTGGTTCGGCTACGAAGCTCCTCTTCGCCCTACTTCACTCCCCGAGCACCTAACTCGAGAGTTTTCTTCAATATGTCAACAAGCTCCCTTATGGCGGAGAAAACCTTACACGATTTTTGCTTACACCAATTAACGACACTAAGCTAAATGTAGAGTTCTAATCGTAGCTAGAACCAATCTCACACCACTAGTCACTACACGACTTCTTCACAACTTCTTCACACCACAACTTCTTCTTCACGACACTACTTCTTCTTCACAACACAACTTCTTCTTCACTACACTACTTCTTCACTACTTACACACCTAAAACTACCTATTATAAACACTCTACACCTTTACAAACAATATACACAACAACAAGACTATTTACACAAATCTACAATACTTCTTAGCTAGCTGTTGAAGGAGTATTCTTCTCTTGCACTTTGAATGGTGAGAGATTGAATCACTTGAAACAAAGACTTATAATCTTATGATCAAAGGATTTAGAATGATGTTTGGAAAGGATTGGGATAGAAAATATTAGTGCAAAAGGTGAGGAAAAATTGCAGAAATGAACCAGTATTTATAGGCAAGAGAACCTGGCCACAGGAGCATGCCGGCCCCCTTAAATGATGGCCGACCCCCTTAAAATTAAGGGAAAATTACTAAAATGGCCCGTTGCCCTGCGGTCTAGGCATATTTAGCCCGTTTTTTAAAAATTCCCGTTTTAGCCCAGGTTGCCTTGGGCAACTTTCGTATAGCCAACCGAAAGATGACAAGTGTCCTAAAGTTGCCCAAAATACAAAAAAGTTGCCCAAAATTCAAAAAAGTTGCCCCGACGTGGCAATCTGTAGTTGGCTATACGAAAGTTGCCCAGGGCAACCCGGCTAAAACGGGAATTTTTCAAAAAAAAGGCTAAATATGCCTAGACCCAGGGCAACCGGGCTATTTTACTAATTATCCCTAAAATTAAAGGGGCCGCCCCTTATAATTAAGGGAGTCGCCCTCCTGTAACAGCCATTTCTCTTGTCTTTTTCTGGGGAAAGTTTATCTGGTAAAAATGCAACTGATTTTGGTTAAAATTTTGAATTCATATATTTATTATGAATTAAACAATTTCCTTTAATTACCAAATTAAAAGTGTTTTTCTAAAATATATAAAGTGTTTATAACATTTTATAAAATTTGAGGTGTCTAAATAAAAATCCTTTTGTCATAAAATGTATTAGACATTTGTTTATTCATATCTTAAGTGATTTTGTTGGATGAATGATATTTGTAACTAAATACTTGTTTACGTAATAATTTTACGTTTAATGATTTTAGATTTTGTGATCGTCAAAACGTAGAGATATCGAGAAATATTAATAACGTTTTTATGCATTATTTATATCAACATTTTTATAATAAAGTATGGAGTAAGAGTAGTTTAGTAAATTCACAGTTTACGTTTCTTAAATGTTAAGTAAATATGTTTCATCTTTATATGTATATAGGGAAGATATGAAAGATTATGTTTTTAACAATAATGAACCTCATTCTATTTCTAAATTTGGGTTAATGAAAGGAGTTACCCCATTTTAATATCAATGAAGACTAGACGAGTACCCGTGCATAGCAACGGATTTTCTAGCGGCAAATAGTTATAGGTGTGATATTATGGTTAAGTATTTTATGTAACGTTTATACATAAAACAATAAAAATGATGTGTGAAAAGTTCTCTTTTAGCTAATCGAGAAGATGAAACTGATGGTTGTTCCACAGAATCAGAAGGGGGTGTTGTATTATAGTTGTATTATAAGTTGTTGCAATGGGTGTTGATGAAGCACGTGTTACCACATCCTGGAAGACATGGTCAACAATATTTTTTTACCAATGAGATTAGTGAGTAGTGCAGGTAGTATTTGACTTATGACATTTCTCAAAAAATTTTGCATATATGATTTAGAATCAGGCTTTCTTTTAGACAATATCGCCTTTAAAAAAATGACATGTTATTTTTTTGCAATTCGTTTAATAACATGTCATGTTTTTAAAGGCGGCAAATAGTTTATTTATAAAAAGTTTATAACAACGGGATTTTATAGCAACAAATCATTTATTCATAAAAAAAAGTTTATAGGTTATTAATGAAAAATAATAAAAGTTTGGAGATTTGAGAATTAAACATAATGTTTTGAAACCCGGTTCGACCCGGGTGGTTCAATCGGTTGAACCGTTCCGATCGAAAAATTGGTCGATTTAAACCGGGTCAACTTGTTAGGTTGGGTCGAAAACAGGTCAAATTAAACCGGTTAAACCCGTCGGGTTTGAAGCCTTCCGGGTCAACTCGGTTCGTGATTTGTATTAATTGGTTGTATTTAATTTGGTAGATATGTTTTTAATTGGTTGTACAATGTGAATAAATCATTGTACTTTTAAGTAATGGGGTGTTTTAATAAGAGTATTAATTACATTTCATAATTTCCTTTAATAAAATTTTTTCAAGATTTCCACTTTTCAAGATTGACCATTTTTTCAAGATTGACCATTTTTCCATTATAGATAGTATAGATAGTTCTAACAATTTGCAAATCTAGAATATTACCAAAGTAGTCGGTTTGAGTGATATTATCATATATTTCAAATACACCAACACCAGAAAAGTAGTTCAATGAATTAACCTTTTAACAATTCATGTATTAAACATTTTATTGGTGATACCTCACAAATATATCACAAAGTAGCTAAGACTTATCACAATCTATGCACCCAAGACCACAATTACAAATGCAAACACCGAAACAACATTTTGGCCATCCAAACTGACAATGTTTGTTGCAAACATGAAGGTTATTAAGGTCACAATGCTCACCTTCCTCAAGCATGGTCATAACATTTTCACCATGGTTCTTAGATAATATTGGGTAATTTACTAGTGATTCATAGTCAACCGGTCGGCACGAAACATTCCAACCTGTTAAACAAATTTCATTAGCAATAATTTTCAAAACATATGGAAAGTAGACATATATGAAGAGTAAATTACAAAGGTGAGAAACAACAATGTGACCAAGAAAAATATCTTTATTTGAACCATGATTTCGTAGATTACAATGCAAAACCAAATAAGCTAAGTAAAATATTTATGGATCAACATCAATTGTGTTGTCTCGGTATATATAGATAAACATTTTTGGAGTGTTATGGCAAACTAATCAATATCTAAAGGGAGGTGATTTGCACACTCTCATATTTGATTGAGACACGCCAAATAATGCATTAAATAGTTATACCGTAAATATAAACTGTTTTACTCGTAATTGTTTATACATTGAGTGTCCCAATAAATTTTTTGAATGTACCAATCAATTCTCATACCGAAATCATGTAATAAATGTAACAAATCATACTTAATGCTAAATAAAATTAAGTTTGCATTTAACGCTTATTAATAGTTATTAAAAGTTGAACTTTTACATTATTAGAAAATACTTAAGTACCCATGCATATTCTGTAATGTTCAAGACATATGAAGAGTAAGTTATCATAGACCATCATCCTGAAATAAAATTTTCTGGTGAATCATGAATTTTTGTTTATTATGTTCTTTTTAACAATTTAAATTTATGGATACCAAGAATTTCGTTTATCCCATGGCCTATTTTGACCGTGCCCGTTCGTGCTCGAGCCTTTTTGGCCCATTGCCCGTTCGGACTTGAATATTTGTATACCGTGCTTTATTATTTGTATTAATGACATTTAATAATTGTGTTTGAGTTGGTTGTATAATATGCTTGATAATTTGTATTTCTTATGTAAGAGGTATTTTAATAACTACATTAATTGTATTTATTAACCAATTAATTAATTGACTACATTAAATATCTTGACCACATTAATTGTGTTTTAATTATGTGCAAACTATTGAATCTTACTATAATAAGCAATGCTGAATTTAAAGAGTTTCTAATTTAAATAGGCCTTTATGCATTACAGTATAATATAGTACGATGAATAAAAAATGTGACCAAGTAAAAAAAAAATAGAACGGAAAATTTTCACGACCTACACCACCTATCTCGCATGTCTTCAACGAGACTTGAACCCACAACCTCAAAGTTTTTTTTTTTGAACCCACAATCTCTAAGTTGATAGGTCACTCACATACCGCTGGGATAAAAGTCCTTTGATTTACCAAATAAAATATTTTTATTAAAAGATATACTACATTCTCTTTTATTTTGATGGGTGTTAGGATTAGCTTATTTTATTTTACAAGTCTATGGACTTATGAAAATTTTATGATCCAAAACTCACAAACTTATGAAACAAGCTCATTCAAACACTCTATAAGCCTATAGTTTGACCGTGGCATAAGTAGATTGAAGCCCAATAATAAAAATTGGTAGCCTAATACACTTATATTGGATCGACTAGGCCCATACAAACATTTATATTTTGGGCCGCTTTACACAAAATGCGGGCTCATTTCTTCATAAATGAAAGTTGCATTGAAATATATATTTAATATTTTAATTGTTTAATAATTTGGTTCATGCAAATCGAAATCAGGAAAACAAACAATATAAAAATTAACTTAATCTTGTTAAAAGTTCGGACCAGTTTTAGTAGTGGATTACAAAATACATTATTTTTAGAATAAATTTTCAGATTCAAATAATTTTATTAGTTTTTTTTATTATGCATACTACATTGGAAAAAAATTAATAATAATAATAATAATAATAATAATAATAATAATAATAATAATAATAATAATAATAATAATAATACCGACGACTGCAAATCCTAACACAGAGTTGGAGGGAAAAAAAGTCTCCTAAACCTTTTGTGAAAATGATCTACTCTTTACAAACTCTTCTAAAAATGAAACAGTAGTTCATTATTAATCATTAAAATCATCAATTTTACATCCATAAACTAACTCAATCATCATATATCAATAATATTAATGATTAATTGTTAACGAGTTATATTTATTGTTAATGATGTGTATCTTTGTTACATACAAACATGAATATGTACTTGATATTATTCACCCACAATATTTGCTTTTTCCAGATACAACAAAAGGTACTCTTCGTTTGACGGATCGATATCAAGTTGATATATTTGTTTGGAGTAGGCATGCCGAAATAAATTGGTTCTTGTGCTCAGCAATCCATAAGTTACATTATTTTGATAGGTAGACGGAATTCGAGCAAATTATACGGATCGATCATTGCTTTCTTTGACTGACATATGCATGAAACCTCTTGGCGAGGCTTGTGCCACACAAAGTATTCTGCATGTAATTATCTTTTAGAAGGCTGGGAGTAATAACGTATTAACGCAAATTCGTCCTATGTGGCAACAAAACAACGCAGTTAAGGCATTATTTCCATTTCCAGGGTCTTAGCGTTGGTACTGCGTTTCGTTTTACATTGCTCTAAGATATGTTTTATATGCTTTTTGTAGCTGATTAAATTGTTTTCCATGTACCATATCGTGTTTTTACAATTTTATTCGATTGTATCATATGTTGTATATTATCTAAAAATTTCTTTTTCTTCTTATATGTTGTAGTACGAGGTTTTTAGCCCGCGCGTTGCCGCGGGATGTTTGTATACGTAACTTATATTGGCATAACAAAAGAGCATACTAAGCTAATAAGGGTGTAAAAACTGAACCTGTAATTTTTTTTTCACCTAAAATCAAATAAAGCCAAAATTCTGCTAAATAAGCTGCTAATTCAAATCGCCAAATTAGCAAAACAACTGCGACACTATGAAATTCAGTCCGAAGGCTAAAGAAGCATAGAAATGATTTAAAATGTTTTATGTTACTGAGTATTGCAAGTCACTCTAACAGTCATTGTTTAACATATGTCTTGACACATATTTGTGTGACCGGAGTACAAATATTTTGCAAAACATGGAATATGGCAACCTGTAGTGTGCTACTCTACTCATACAAAAAGGGTAGACTGTAGAAAAGAAGGCAACATCGTCAGCCGAACAGAAGGCTGCATCATCCAGCTTTTTTTTTTCTCCTCATACTGTCTTCAAAATTTCCACGGCAGGCGTTGTTGGTTCAGGAAACTTTATCTGAACTTGAGTCTATAGACGCAAGCAAAGGGAATAATCAATGTCACAAACTACCAAGAGCAACCATAAAAAGTTAAAAACATACCGACAAAATACGTCTTAATGACCTTGATCAATGGAGTAGCTGAAGCCATTCGCCCTGAGCACCCATTATATTGTTTTTAATGGGTGTTTTGAAGCTGTGAACACCCACTAAAAATACCCACAAAAGCCATAATACCGTACCCAAACACCCCATAAAAAATGCAATTGTAGCAACTCCAAAAACTCCCCTTCAAATTTAAGTTTAAGACCAGACTTCGGTAGAAAGTGAATTCAACAGTTTTTTTCATATAATTTCACCCTAAAAACACATTTAGACTTCAATATAGCATAATAACCAACTCAAATAACCAATAACCCATGTGAATACCACCAAACGGCAAACCAACATCGACTTAAGCATTAGGTTGGAAAATTTACACCGGAAACTTAAATTTGACCAAAAAATGAAGAAGTTAGAAAGTTACCAATACGGTTGCCAAAAGGGAGCCCGTGCTCTTCAAGGAACGATAATAATTCCTTTTCTTGCCGATTCCCATATCTACAAAATGATTGACTCAAATTAGTAAATTTCAGGTGATTGTGAGCATTATTAAATTTAAAGTTGGATATCGGGTGACTTAGTGTTATGTAATCTTGAATTAGCGTCAGTGTTATCTCTTAAATGTTTATATGTCAGCCAAAAGAAGTACACTAACTCAGTAAACTGCAAGTTATCAAAAAAGTGTATTACTTTCAGAGGAGTGTTGCAAAATGACGAAAGCCCAAGATGTAACAGAATCTGCACACAACAGCTAATCACTTGGACAGGTTGTTCAGTAGCGATGTCTATATCTTATAGTTATATCCCTCTTCCTCCAATCTGTTCTCATAGTCTGCATAGAACAAATCAAAGGTACACTATAATAACTCAGAAAAGAGAGAAAACAGAAAAAATGGATACCATTGTAATAATAAACAATCACATACCTTCAATAAAGGAATCCGTACCAGCGACAAAAATGAAGAAACATAGATCAGTTTCTTTGTGTAGTTAAAAGTCATTCTCTATGTGTTTGGGTCTTCCATGTTACTGTTGGGTCACTTTAAAATAAACAGTCCCAAATACCCCTTAATATAAAGTTCTATTCTAAACAATCAACCCCCCTTAGTTGCTACATGTTACAGATCCCTTACGCAGTTAGGCATCTATCCATTTTTAATAGTATACCTAATTACATATACAAAAAAAAGTAACTAACTTTCCGGCACAAATGCATGATATCGAACTGCTCAAATAACCCTCATCTGTGTCTAAACACAATCTAATAACCATACCTGCATGTTACCTTCCCAAAATATAATGACATAACCTTTACCCAACTAAAGACAAATGGAATACTAATATTCTGCCTAGCTACATAAGCACGTAACTTTTAGCCGAACAAACACGGCTGCTATGATAACAATTCCCAATAGAAGCACGTAACTTTTAGCCGAACAAACACAGCTGCTATGATAACAATTCCCAATAGCAATACGACGAATAGTAGATAAGTTTTATAATGAAAAGAAGAACCAATATGTTTTTATTTTGACTATAAGCAGTGTATGGTATTGCACCTTTCCAATTCCATTTCCACCAAAGGCGCTAACCAATAAGAGATTGCAAGCTGAGCTATCAAAGTTGAGCTAATGATTTTGTCATACGAAGCAATACTATGACGCTGAGCATTTTATTATTACCTGCTATTGATGACATCTACTAACCAACTATTGTGTTACACTCTTACCTATTAGTTTCATGATCATTTAAGTTAATTCAGAAAGATAGATCCATTGTAGGTTACAGGATTGCATTTCCTTTTTTGAAAATTAAAGTTTCAAAGTGCAATCACTTGACTTCTTAGTAGTTGACGTTACAATCAAAAGGAACACATGTACATGTTGCATGAACATTAATATTTGTACTCACCTGTGCACAGCTCACGAAGAGATATCCTAGCATGACTACATACTCGTGACCCGTGGATTGCGAATGTTTAGGTACGCTCGACTGTTTCATAAGTCTTTGAATCTGACCCATTTTAGCCGCCCATTCAGTCCCGAATCCTACGTCTATTACAGCTTCAAAACTGACCCATTATAGCCCCCATTCCAGTCGCGAAACACGACCATTTCAGTTCCAAACTCACTTATTTCAGCTGTCAAATGCACCTATTTGAGCACGCCACTTTAGTCTCCAATTTCACACCCATTTGAGCTGCAGTTCATCATCAAAACCCATGCATTTCAGCCCCTAGACACACCCACTTAAGCCCCCATTTCAGCACCCCATACGCACCCGTTTTAGCGACCACTTCAGCATCAAATGCCACACCCATTTCAGCCTCTAAACTGACCTATTTCAGCTTCCAAACCCGTGAAAACTCATAAGAAAAATACTTTGATGTGATGACGATGGCATTATAACATAGGAGACCTACAAAAAACTGCAAGTACACAAATTATTAGCAGGTGTTAAAAACAATTTGTACTAAGCTTGATGCTTTTGATGGTATAGTAATCTCGAAATAATGATTTCTAATTTAGTTCTTGTCGCAAGTGATAAAAAAATATATTACATCAAGTTTACCTTTTTAATGAACCTGTAATTCCATTATTATTGCTGGAATACATTGGTTCTCATTAGCATGTGTCTCTGTTCCCGTAAGCCTTTTCTATCATAGAAGGGATTTACTTTGTGTTGGAAAGGAAACACTTTTAAAAAAGTGCCCATGATCTAAATCATGTAACGATACATATATTTAATGAATCATGAAATTATTACCTCTGTTTTTCCTCCTGCATGACCAGCCTCCATGTCACTGCCATCATCATCATCGTTATGATACCTATTAGGATTAGATCTGCATAAAACATAACTCAATTGTCATCATGTTCGAAGACAAAGTGACACAGACTGCTAAGGAAGTAGTCAAAAACAATAAACGGATTCGTTGTTGGTTTTAAGCAAATCCAAGAACCTGAGACAATTAGCATGAAAGATATTGTCTCTAATAAATCCTGTAGCTGTTGGTACGTCAAAATCATATAATTTAGGAAAAATTGGGGCTCAAATCTAGAAATATAAGAGTAGCCATGTAAATAACTTACAGATTGGAGCAGCAAGTGAACGTGTTGATGGTTTCTAATTTTTTGTTTACGGCCATTGGTGTAAAATATTTCTTCTAAAAAGTAAAACTTATATGGTTATTGGTGTATTGATTCTTTAATTACTAATGGAGCCCAAATCCAAACACCCCCTTATTTCTCCTTTTGTGGAAGTAATAAATTGACCAAAAAAAAAAAAAAAAAAAGAGCAAAAGTTACCTCCTCCAATTTTTCCCCAGCTTCACCACAAAAAAGTCCTCTTTCATCGAGGATCACACCCTGAAAAAAAAGTATATATATATAGCTAAGATAAAGTAAAAACATGTCACAGGACTTATGAACCAAGTTAAAAATTTACCTCATTTACAATAGGATCATCATATTGTGGAAGCATTTTCTTTTCAAATCGAGCCTCTTCATTAAACCTGCACACAATGGATCACTTCTTAATTCTAATTAATAAAACATTGAAATACTTCAAGTTCTTTCCATATACTGATTATATATATGTGCCTTATATCAAGCTTTTTTATTTATTGTTATTTTGTGAAGCTTCAAATATGTGGTGACCCATATCTGCTTTGTTTACTGACATCTACCCACAGATCCCCTCATATTTTGTCTTATAGACATATCACAAAAGGAATAAAGCTTACTTGAAATGGCATATGGGTGTAAGTATTATCCTAATCTAAATACACCATAATAAAGAAACACAACTCAATTCTGTTGATTGTGTAGCAAGTAGATACGAACACATCTTACTGATGCATTATCCTAATCTAAATACACCTCATTTATGCAATGACCTGATATATAGTATTTCCCCATAACTATTTTATCAGTACAGGTGCACCTTCAAATGGCAATGCCAATCAATTAACGGCGACCTAGATTGTCGTATACACGTCAGATATTTAGCTCAATGCATTCAAATTGTAGTAGCGGCAGAATGATATACGTATTCAAAATATGAGCTTGCGTATCTGGAATGCGTCAAACAGGTAAAAAAATCGGTCAAAATCTGTTTTGGAAAATAAATTTTCAGATATGTTAGTTCAATAAGTCATTCTTTAGGTAGTGTAATAACTATATGCAACACACTAAATTATAAGGGCACATAAAAAGGTTGAGCAAAAAGTGTTTCGGGTGAAATCAACCTCACGTTTTAGCCCGCACAAAGAATTACCCTTTACCCTCCTCATTTGGCCGTTTTGCCACATGAATATTTATATCATCTACCTCTTAGACTGACATTCTAACTAAGAATAATGAAATAATGAAGTGAGAGGCAAACCTAAAGGGGTTTTAACTGATCCGACGGCCAAGTGGGAAGAAGCAATTCGAACCGATGTTACTCGAGAAGCAGATTTCCAACACCATTGACTTATTATAAATAGCTACATTCACCCAGAAAAAATGTGAAACAAATCCTCAGGTATTGCAAACTACAATATAAAAATTCACCTAAAATTATAACCATCTTTTAGTGTGAATCCTAAAACCTAAAATTACACCTAACAAACAAAGTTAACAGACAAAAGTAAAGGGTTACCTGCCTACAATAAATGTCAACACACTTTCAGTTGCGACCAACATCAGCAAACTAACCTGCAAAAGGATTACCCAATGGTAAGAAAGGTTAAACGAAACCTGCAAGTTATGACTAAACCTTAGTTTGAAAATAATAAAACTTGATAAAATAAACACCTGAGAAATGTATGGGTTTTGTGGGTTGAATAATGTGTGTGTTTTTCTGTGTTTTGTGGGTTGAAGAAAGTGGGAGAGAGTTCTGGAAGGGAGGGAGTAAATATTATAATCGTGGTGGCTACAGTAGTTTGGTACAGAAGGGGGAGGGAGCATTACTGTTCATAAGAAGCCTGCTGATTGTTACGTAGTAGTATGTATGTATAATAATTACAAGATGGACCCTAAAAATTAAACTACGATGACTATGGGGGCATTGACCATGCTGATTACTGCTTTCATATATAAAAACAAGATGGTACCTATATTAATTTGGTTGAAAAAATCTATTCTCGATAGGAAGTGATGCTTCTTAAAACTATGTGGAATTAACATTTACTAGTAATTGAATTAATGTGTTGCGCTCGGTTTAGAGGTCTGCATCTTGTTGTACTACTAGAATCATGCATCATTTGTTTTGTTTGCAACAACGTTGATTATGTATATATAGCAGTTTTTTTTTTTTTTTTTTCCTTATCTATTTGTCAATCAATTAATACTACTCAAGGGCTCGGTTTAGAGGCATAAGCCCGTTAGTGTATCTTTTCGTGATTTTATGTGTTAAAAAATTAGTTTTTTCATCTCGGTCCTTCCATCTAATGTTTTTCCGGAAAAATTTTTGTTTCGGCCTTCTCACAAAATTTTTTTTAGCTCCGCCACTCATACTATTAAAACAAGTTTTATGTTGATGTAATCTTTGACTAGGTGGAGCAATTCTATTGGTCAATGCAATTAAAAAACTATTATTATTAAATGATGCCATAAATAAAAAATAGTTTTTTAATTTAAATTCTGATAATAGCCCATTATACAAAACCTAATTTTAAATCTAATATTATCCAAAGCTTACACCAAGAGACCATGCGTGTTACTCATTGGTAAAGCAATTCTTAAAGTTCAAATTTAGTCTTAATTTGAACTCTTATTTTTTATTAATTATTTGACAAAAACAATGGGAATTCAATATAAATTGAGGGGATATAAATGCTCTATTTGTTTGATTTTTTTTTTTTTTTTGAAAGGTGAGTTTCTTTGAAAACTTCGTGTCGCCATTCGACAGCGGAAGGTCTAGCTTACGTTGTCTTAACCGGGCCCACGCTAGAGAGCTCCCTCGAAGTGAAAGTCTTATTCAAATACCCGATGGGGGAAAACCCCCTACTAATCCGCCCGAAGGCACGACGATTAATAGGGGTAAACCCTGCCCCCTCAGACTTGACCTGAGTAAACCCGCCCTCATAGAGGGACTTCCTTATATCTCAAAGATGACCACAGTGGGGTTTGAACTTGAGACCTCACGGTCAACAAGTCAAGTCCCAACCACTGGACCAACTCATCATTGATCTCTATTTGTTTGATGAACACCAAAGAATGCCTAAATGGAAATAAAAAGGGGAAATTATAAAAAGTTTCATTACAATTCAGATATGAGTAGTGAATAAAAATTTGATATATAATTTGAGCAAAGTTGATTAGTTTAGGTTTTTTTATGTGTGCTTTTCTTTGCACGTCAACTATTTGAAACAAAGTTTATCTGTTACATAGACTCTAGACTTTTGGTGTTTATGTTTGGTTTTAAGGTTGCACACAAATGTTTGTTAACATGCCTGAATGAATAGACATAAATTTTGATTGATATAGGTCAAATTTTAAAAAGCTATAGTATTTATGCATTTACGAGGGGTATAATGAGTGGTATTGGTCGGTGAAGATATGTAATAAAGGTGTCCGACCAAATGGCTTTGTTTCTTTTTCCTTTCGCTACCACTGTTTTTTTTATTTTATTTTTTTTTTTTTTTTTTTTTTTTTTTTTTTTTTGATATTGTGAGAATTTATGATATGTAACTACACCATGTTTAGGGGTGTTTCTTTTCTTCTTAGTGGGGAAGAAAAGTAGGCTCAAACTTTTAATGTCTCTTAATTGGGAGGAGCATTAAAGCTTCACTCTCCCAATTAAGTGGCTAATTAAGTAGTTCATAACCACTTAATTTGGTAAACACCACCTATGTATATCTATCTTTCTAATACTATTAGGGGGGTGGCAACGTGATCGGTATGAGGTCGGCATCGATCGGCAAAGCTCGGCATCACATTGCCACTTCATCGGCATGACAAAATCGGCAACCGAATCGGGAATCCTCACCGATTCGGTATCATTTGAAGCATTCAATTTTTTCGACCGTTGGGGACATTTTCCAAAAAAAAAAAAAAAAAAAAAAAAAAAAAAAAAAAAAACCTTTAAATACTCAAGGCATGGTTAGGCATCACATTGCCACTAAAAATATGTAGTTAGACATGGTTAGTCATGAAATGTGTTGTATTCAATCTATTGGCTAATTACAATTTAGTTTGACGTATTGTTAGGCAACATTACCACCCCCTTAGAATGACAGATAAAAGCCAATAGGTAAAACATCATATGCTATATTTTGTTTTATGATTTTGTGTTGTGTTTATGCTCTTTAGTACTTTGACAAAAGTGTTTAAGGCCGTTATTGTATTGAATTCGTATCATATTAAGGAACTTAAATGTCATGTGTAATGTTTAGTTAAGTTGCTTGTGTCAATTTAAGAGCGTCTAGGATTGTTTTTTAGAGACTTTGGTTATTTCATACTTTTAATATTTCAATAAAACTATTTATTTCACAAAAAAGGGGTGTGTGGGATTGATTATGTAGGCTTCTGGTGATTGCATTACTCAAAGGTCAAAGCTTTTAAATCACACGAGTCTAAAGTATTTTGTTAAACTATGTCTATCTTCTTATTAGTACTTGCATATTACCGATGTAACTTGATCTAGCGGTTCAATTGCTTTCAGGAATGGGGTGTGGTTTTTACTCGACTACTCAACTTATGGTTAAAAAGAAAAATTTAACAGGAACGCGTGTTAAATTATCAATGAGCCGTATTCCTTATTTTTTTTCAAGGTTGAAAAAATTGGTGAATCGGTACCCTTTTAAATATACACACTGTTGAAAGCCACCATCTGCTTTCATGTTTAACTGTTGGTTTTCAATTTGATGTATGAAATGTCAGTGATTACACACAGCGGTTACTAAATTCACCATCGAATGACTCTTTGTGAAAACACCCCGCGGTAACGCGTGTAAAAGACTAATAGTCTAACACTCTTTTTTGCAAGTTTTATTTTTCCTATGTCATATTTTACATCATTTAATACCTTTCTACTATTTCATATACAGTTAAAACAACATGGATAATTGTTGATTACTTATGATTTGTAAAAAAAACTAAGGGTCCGCTTGGTTCAAAGTGGGAAAAGGAAAAGGGAAAGGGAAATGAATGCAAATGAATAAGTGAGGTGGGTAATCAGTACCTTACCCCCCCCCCCCCCCTATTTACTCTATAATGGTTGATTACCCAGTACGAGGTAATCAATCCTTTACCCCTTACTAACCAAACACAAAGAATGAGGGAGGTGGGCCCTTAATGAATACCTTACTCATTCCCCACACCCCCCCCCCCCCCCACCCCCCTTAACCCCTCACCAAACACCCCCTAACTACTATGGCACAACTTTAAAATTTTAGATATTCAATTACTAATTACACAAACAATAAAGTTTCGTCTAAAGTTTCGTCTAATCATAGCGAAGATCGACTTTAACTAACCTCGTTTAGAAACAAAGCTAGATTTCATCATTTTCTACATATTGGTAGGTGAAGATACAAAAACGATTCATTTATTTTAACTTATGATTCGTTGTGTTTTGGTGTGTGCAAACAACAATTTATCAAAATATCAACAAACGTGAAGTTTAATTCGTCGTGAGACAAATAAACGTGAAGTAATACAAGTAAACCGTTTAGGAAAACGATTACCTCGCAAAACTTGTGAAAGTGATATTCAAATTGTGAGACCGGGAAGTGATTTCCCGGGTCGTACCCCAACGAGGTGTGAATGGAAAGCTTCGAGTGAGATTTGGATTAAAATCGTGTATGATTGGAAAGGTTATTTGGTTTTGTTGTACGTTAAACTAACGAAATTGAAAATTAACGAACGAAGGTAAGAATAAATTATCGTAAGGCAACTAATTAACTAGTAAAAACCTAAAAACTACGGGAAAACATAATTAGGTATCGAAAATCCTAAAACGTAAACTAAATTAAAAACGTAACGTTTAATTAAAAATTACGCGAGTGCGCAAATTAAATCGTGAATTTTAAGTTACACAAACTCTACGGACATGAAAATTAGATTTTTATGATCCTAATGGTACAAGATAATTTTGAGAAAACGAAAAATATTTTCTTAACTTTTTACTTATTTATTATTAATTAAAGAGTATTTATACTAAACTAAATCATTAAAAATACTAAAACAATTGAGAAAAATCTAAAACTTTTTTAATAAATATTACAGATTATAACTGAGCTAACAAAAATATAAAAAATGGTAGGAACAATTCAAAATAAGCAAACGATAAGCAGTTAAAAAGCTGAATGGCTTATTTAAGCAAATTGTGAAACTAAAGGTTTAGTATTAATTTTTGTAATCCACTACCAAGACAAGACCCAAGGGCAGTTGGTATTGCTAGTTGTGTTGAGGTTGTGAGAAAGCGTGAGGTCTGGGGTTCGACACCCAGTTTTAGCAAAATTCGATTATCACTTTTTTTTTTCTTTCTTTTGGCCTCTGATCAGTTAACACAACATCAAATACGCAGATTTTCTTGAAGCAGATTTAAACCAATGACAACTTTAAATAGATTTGAGAATCAAAGTTAGTTTCAAAAGCTTTGTTTTCCTTTTCTTTTCGTGACTACCACATTAGATTTCATAAGCTTAAAACAACTTATGACTCTTATGAGTTATTTCAACAACAGGTAGTAAATCTCAAGCCCAATAACATCAACAAGGATGATTAAATAGCTCAACAATCAAGTATTCAGTCGACCCCTTTTTTTTATCTCAAATCAAAATTAAGTCCAAAACAATGAATGGAGATCAAGCTACTCTTAAACTTGCATAATTTCTAAACAATGACTAAATGATGTATCCTAAGTGACTGAAGATAACCATACGAATAAACTTAAACAAGCCTAAGGGTTGTAAAAGCGTCAACAACAACAACAAAGTAGCAGCCATGGTTAAGCATTCAAAAACAACAAATAAGCTCGAACATAAATAGCACTCGAATAAGCTCACTAGGCTAAAATAGGCTCGATTTAAGTAAATATAACAACTAAGGTTTTACCAACGATTATAAACAACTAGAATTTAAACAAGAATTCTAATAAAAACAAGAACCAACAATAAGGACAACAACAATAACATAGCAGTAAAGGAACAAAAGTAATCAACAAACTCAGAACCATTCAAGTTATCATAAAAAATGTAAGGCCTACTTGTCACCAAGGCAATGTTGTTTCTGAGAATCAAATGTTCAAGAACCACCTATTTGCCTCCCTAGGCTCTAAACCATTTTCCAAACTCCATAGCTGCAAATTATTTTTCCATTCTTCTGCTCTCTTTTCTCTCTTTTTTTTTTCTTTTTGTGTTTTCACTCGAATTTAAGCAAAATAAAAATAACAAAATAAAAAAAAAATCTTGAAACTGAGATAACTTTTAAAACTCCACTTTCATTAAAACCTTAAAATTCAGATTACAACTCGAACTAGAGTTTTAAATAAACAACGATTACAAAAAGTAATTAAATGAAATAAAAGACAGAATTCGAATTGCCCATAAACTTTTAATAACCTTACAAGAATGAAAATTAAGGATGCCTCAAGGGCTTACATTTTTGCTCTATTTATACTAGTAATCAAAGAAGTGGTAGGTACCATTTCTCCATTCTTTGTCTTCTCCCTTGTGTTTCTTCAAAATAAGTCTTGACCTTTGGATCAAATAGAGATTATTACAACCCTTGATTCAGTCTTTGGCGCCCATTTGAGTGGAGGATTGCCACCATGTCCTTCTGTGATTGGTTTGAAGGAGTTAGGTATGAGCTGTGAGGGGAGTAGTGGTGAGTGGGATTGGGAGAAGATATGGATGGTGATGGGGAGGGATGGTGATGGTTGTGTTGGCTGTTTGTAGTCACGAGGGGGGGTATGGTGATTTGGGGAAGAAGACAACCCAGTAAACGTTTTGACCATTCGCTTTTGCTTCTTTATGTTTTTATTAATAAACCAGATAGTGGGGGAGATGGGAGAAGGAGGAGGTGCGTACGTTTTATGATTAGGGTTTGTGGGATTGGCTTATTAAACGAACCAGGGGAAAAAGGGGGGTGGGCTTAATATGGGTGTTGGGCTTGGATGGGTAATAACAAAGAGTGGGCTAGTTGGGTTTGGTTTATCAAGTAACAAAAAGGGTCCGTTGTTTTTGGTGTCATAAGTATCACAAGGACCATTGTTGTAACCTTGCTGAAACTTGAGGGGTATCACTTGCCAGATTTCCAAAATTAATCCGAGGGACCATAGTTGCCAAGTTAAATAAACCAAAGTACCAAAATTGAATTTTTCCATTTCAAACCACCCGGGACTAAAACTGCCAATTTGCCAAAGTACGAGGACCAAATGTGTAATTTTCCAAAAGTTTTACCCAAAGATCATTTGTGATTCGTTTTGACTTTTAAAGAGCAAGGGTTGACTTTTCTTTGAAAATGATTGACCAGGGACTAGTTTTGTAAAATTTTGAAAGTCGGGGGACTGAAACTGCCAAATATGTAACTTTTGTTTGTTTTTCATTTGTTTTCACTTGTTTTTCATAAGAAACATATAAAATACGATCTTTGGGATTTTCTTTGCATTTTGGTGCGTTTTTGAATATTTTTGATCGTTTTGCAGCTTAGATTTGACTCAAAATGATGAGTATTTACACACTCATCAACTTACGAATGACTACTAGAGAATTTATTACACTAAGAAGATAACTTGACCTAACGGTTCAATTGCTTTCAGGCAAGCTTTCGATAATTCTCCAGCAATATTTGCCTTAAAAAATAGCATATAATAGATGTAAACATCGACTATAAGTGATTAAAACAAGTTTCCGACGAGGTTTGGGTATTTCCGACAAGATTTTGCATGTTTTTGGTAACTTTAGCCACCGTTGACAGTCATTGACTGTGGTTGACCGACTTGCACGAATCGAAAAGGCATTTTTTTAATAAATAAATTTAAAAAAATGAAAGTTTTTGAAAAGAAAAGACAAAAATACACCGTTGGTCCCTAAACTTTCCACAAAACATCACCATGCACCTTAAAACATCGTGGTGCGTCCAAACCTTAAAGTTTTGAGGCATTGCTTTTAATTCTTATTTTAATCTACGTATAACTTATTAACTTCTTACTATAAAATAACACATTGCAATCAATTGTTAAAAGTAATTTGATAGTGAAGTTCAAACATCGATTGAATGATTGTGAATGGTGATGTCGTTATTCTGAAGAACTCTGAACTTGGACAGATCAAACTACAATATCGCATTGTATGCGTCTCAGTTTTCAAAAGAACAACGTTGTTTTCAAAAGAACAATGTTTTTGAACTTTGTGAAGACTTTAGCGCCTCTTTGCATGGCTTTGCATTCAAAGGTTTCAAAGAAATATAGAAGAGCAAGGTCGAAGCAATTGGACAATTTGGTATAATTAATCAACTCGTTTTTAAGACTAATTTAACATACTTTTTCTTTGGAACATTCACATATTTTTGTACCCGTAACTATACTAATTGGAACTACAAATTATTGATGGATTTTTGGCTTTCAACAGACACATGATCTCATGCAATATATTTTACTTAGCACTTTGAGAGAAACCAAATTACCTATACTACATGTAAGGATAAAATGCTTAAAAGACTCGAAATAAGAACTAAGAAATAATATAGCTTTTATGATCAAAAGTTTGACTTTTACTATCACTATTTATAATAACCATCAACTTCCTTTTTTTAAAAGCTTTAATTTTCATTCGTAATTTTTTTTTTTTTTTTTTTTTTCAGTTGATATGAAATTTAATAACTTTCATTTATGCAACAACTTTTTAGCCAAACTGAGCATCCCTGGGTGTTTTGAACATCCATGGGTAAAGATAAACATTAGACAAAACATGTAAGCACAATGTAGTAACGATAAAAGTTATGCAAAACACTTAACCACAATGTTGCAACTATAATCGTTTTTCACTATAAATTTCGTCCCTATACATGAGTATTCACTTATATAATATTTACGATTTTTAAATAAGTTGTAATTATTTTCAAGTAGTTATATAGTAACTATTAAGAGTGATAAAAGTTTTGTTGTATGTGAGGAGGGTAATCTTGAAATATCAAAAAAAAAAAATAGTCACATCTTAACAATATGCCACAATAATGAGTTAAATTAAAAATAAGTGTCATCTTGGGTTATAGATTTATAGTTTTGCAAATTTCCTTACTCTTAAATATATGTGTTACGGTGATAATACTAAGAATGAAATAACATGTTAGATGAAATGGCTAATAGAAACTGTTTATTTAGGATTTCATTTGAATTTGTGTTCTTCATGTGATAAAATTTACAATATTGTATATTTATTTGTTTGATACTTTAGTCTTTGTTTAGACCTATTTATCATTTTATAAACCTTTTCGTAAACTACTATAGTGTATAGCTTAACTTTTGTTTAGAAGCCCACAATAAAGTTTATCGACAACATTACAACAATATCTCCTGATTTTACTTCATGTTCTCTTTTAGTTATCTAAGTATTTGGTTTTATTATACTTATGCTTATTTGTACGGATTTTCTTTTTCCCGCAGCTACTTTTACAATATACAATTTATTATTTATTTATTTTGCCTCATTTTAAAATACCCGTGAATTTCACGGGTCTTTTAGCTAGTATGTACATATAACTCATTTAACTATTCTAACTTCTTTTTAGTCATCAATGTATTCGATCTAGTTTATAGGAAACCAAAGTGTGTATTGATTCTCATGTACACCACTTCTGAGCAAAACTTGTTAGAATTTTATGAAACGCCAATAATTTAGGTAACTTCGACACAAATAGTATATAAAACTAAAGCCTATACGCCTCTAAATTTGTATAGTACTCCATGTAAACATTTGTTTGTTTACAAGTAAACAACCAAATCCAATTGATTCTCTTCCCATAGTTGTCAGGATTCCAATCCTGATTTTAGGATCTTACAATTTTACGATACTACAAAGCAAAAACGATCCGGATCCTACATAGGATCTTTGCAAGCTTAAGATCTTATAGGATCCCGATCTTAACCATACGATCTTAAGATATAATACGATCCGATCTTACTTTTCTCGGATTACAATCTAAAAAACTACAAATTTATGGTTTTCTTTTTTTTTAATTGAATTCAAAAAACAATATGTTATTCTTTTTAAACATTTCATAAACATAATTTAAGACAATATTTCTATAAAACATTCATAATATTTTGTATTTTTAATGTATAATAATTTATAGATTTGTATAATATTACAAAAACTATTAAATAACATTAGAGTAGGATCTTAAGATCCCGATCCGATTTTACGATCACGATGTTGCAAAGACGAAAACGATCCTGGGTAGGATCCCGATCTTGAAAACCTTGTCTCTTCCATTATAAATCCGTAAAAAACATTATAAAATTTGAAAAGCACTAAGAAGTTAAATGTTATGTGGTAGATGAAATAAAAGCCAGTTGAGTCTTTTCCAATATAATCCGTTTATAAATTCATAAAAAACATTATAAAATTTGAAACGCATCAAAGAAGTTAAATGTTACAGTATGTGGTAGATGAAATAAAAGCCTGCCGCTAATGAGAAATCACAATTATTACGAGGATAAAAAAACGCCGCGGATAGCATTGGCGGAAGAGAAAAGAAACTGGCCACCTAATAGCAATTCCCATCTTCTAATTACCAACTGTTATAGAGTAACAATTACTTTGGTAAATTGTTATTAGGGTTTTTCTATCTTGTGCTTTAGGAGTATAAATTAAGAAGATAAAAATAGCAAAATAATAATAATAATAATAATAATAAAATAATAATAATAATAATAATAATAATAATAATAATAATAATAATAATAATAACTAAAGGACTTAAGAAAAATACATTTTCTATGGGTTCCTGAGTCATTTTTTGTGAATTCCAGAATCCTTTTTGTGTTATATTTGCCTTATCCTATGCCCTTAGGGCACAAGATAGAAAAATCATTGTTATTATTAAAGAAAATAAAAAATCATTGTTATTATTAAAATAAAATAACTATATTATAAAAGAATTATTGTTTATTATATACAATACTTCCCTTACCTTGCTTTGGCGAAATTGGGTTTGTCGTTGTTGTATATACAATAGTTGAAGTACATACAAGTAGATGAATAGACGACTTACAATGTCGAGTCAGAAACAAGGTAACCAGAAAGAAAAAAGATAAAAGAAAGACATAAGTAATCACAAATGAAGGTTTAGAATAAGGATTGAGATCCTCTCATGTTCAAGTTGAACATGAGAGGTCATGTTTAAGATTTATGTGAGTGAAGGAAAAAAAATAAAATAATTATTGTGGGACCGTTATTTTGTTAAAAAAAATATTAACCATTATTCTTTTTGATTTTGTGAGTCAAAAAGATATGTTGTTTATATAAATGCACAATTAGTTACAAACAAAGCTTTCGAGTAATGGTTAACACACATAAAGGTTAAGTGTTTTAGACTAGCACACAACAATTTTTTTCTTTTTTCTTTTAATTAACATTTAGTTTTTTCAACAAATTTATATGACGAGTTAATGAGATGGCAATGTTGAGGGACCTAAGTTGGTAAATAACGAGGTTTTAAACCCGCGCGTTGCCGCGGGGTTTTCTATACAACAAATTCTCATACACACTGTTATCAATACTATTGTCATATAAGTCTGACATCGAAGGAACACGGTCCAGAAATATATTAGACCTGCCATTTCGCATATGAAAGAACCTCTAGAAAAAATTCATATAAATAGTGGCAAACACATTACGTAAATGTAAATGGCTTTAGCAACCTTCATCCATAGAGTTCACAGTTTCAATATTTACATTAGAAATAGTATCGTCTTGTTGTTGGATAACGTATGGCCGTCTTCAAACTGCTTTCTTGCAAAGATGAGCGTCTGTTGGTCAGGAGGAATCCCCTCCTTGTCTTGGACCTTAGCTTAAACATTACCAATGGTATTTGAACTCTCAACCTCGAGAGTGATTGTTTTGGTAATGAGAGTGTTAACGAAGATTTGCATTTGCATATACAAAAACCAATAACGTCATAAGAAACCTAATCAATAACAAATATTCATGTACACCAACGAACTAAAACAGATTCATCTGATTACAACTATAAAATATTGGACACTGCTGATGCACTTGAATATACCATAATGACCAAATCATAAAACAATTTAACATCACATGTTATCATTGGAATTAACGCCCTGATCTATAAATATTCATACCTATCTACACATCAGTTATAACACTGAATATCACTAAGCAATTAAAACGAACGCTAAAAATCGATGGTCGCCAATCCATATTGATGTATCACAAATACATGAAGAAATAAAACTCAGATTATACAAAATTCCATATCACCTAACATATATTTTGTAAACAACTTAGCCACTGGTTTGAAAAGCCAAACTACATAATTGCAACCACGAAACAATCAAGTCCAAAAATAAAATTTACATGTTCTAAGACGCCTAAATATATAAAAGCATTTTATAAATCTTTGAATTGAAATCATACCTACACATTTTCTCAGGTTAATATCCAAGGGTATCCAATTAAGTTACTGAACTATTATTATTTTTTTATTTAGAACGGATGTATATATATATATATATATATATATATATATATATATATATATATATATATATATATATATACTTCAACTAACCTACATGTCGTATTCTATAAGACCCGTGATCTGCACGTATACATTCAGTGACCTATGTGAAGAATAAACTAATTCACTAATCTGAGTAAAACAAAATTGGAACCTAGTAGGGCTGAGCAACGGGTCAAAAAGACTTGGATCCAAACACCACATTAACATATGATAATCTACTATAATCCATGACCCAAAGCAAATACACTAACGAAATAAACAGCAAGCCAAGAATTAAAAAAATATCTGAAATAATACCTATTTTTAGACCGATAACTATCTGCTAGTGCATTTTCGGAAGCACTTAGACAATCAATCTAAGACATTAGACTGTTTATACCTATTCTGGCACATTTTGCATCAACATAAGCTTCAAAAAATACCAGCGAGGTAAGCTTTATTAAACCAAAGCAACGCAAGGTAAATTCTCGTTACACAGTGAAAAGCATGTTCTGGAAATTTTTAAGCGCTAGAGCAACTTGACAAAAAAAAGTTCAAATTTAACATACCAAAAGGATTATACTGGATAGAGTAATCGACTGCTATACTTGAACATATATATTATGTGGTGAATAACCTAAAGTGATCTTGTAGCATATGGTTTCAGTCTGTGAAGCCTGCTGGCCTCACTGCAAGCAATTAACATTTATCCACTTTGTTTATAGAGGTTCGTGTATAGTAAAAGGAAACCTTTATTTTAAAGCACGTAAAAAAAAGTAAAAGAACTTACGAAGCTCGTGTTAGTATCCACACGTCATGTGAACAAATTGCAGATCACTAAGCCATGGCTGTAGTAAATCTCCCACCAGTCACTGAATTAAACAGTCGCCATGGCTGCATATGTAATAAATTTCCTTGCTGAGATGCGTACCATGTTAGGTTTATCAAGGCCACCCAAAGTCAGAGCGATCTGCAAAAATCAAATACACAATCAAAGTTGCTGATGTATTTCAAGAATATTATATACTTCAGCAAACAAAAAATATAGTTTTCATATTCATATTTGTAACATAATAAATGAGAGAAATAATAAGTAAAAATGAATGTTCTCTGGTCAACCCAACCCGTCTTGTTTCGACCAACATTTACAATAATCTATTTTGACCCCTTACACTATCAAATGACTGAAAAACAGAGTATAGAAATGACCTGGAACACGAATACGCTGCGTAGTCGCGTAAGTCCATTCCGGGCAAATCCTAAAAAAAGACCTGCAAATAACACTAACATAAAAAAATCAGCTAAATTTTTAGCGACTACATCTTTGCTATTAAGCTGAAAGACTGAATTTTGATACCTTTCCATTCCGGGCAAATCCTAAAATAAGACCTGCAAATAACACTAACATAAAAAAATCAGCTAAATTTTTAACGACTACATCTTTGCTATTAAGCTGAAAGACTGAATTTTGATACCTTTATTTCCATGTCTTCAGAATTGCTGGAAACCTAGCCGAGCAGCTGCAATTGCAGCCGACACTGCTGCAAATATAATGGGTATCTATATGAAAATAATGACTTGTATCAGTATAAGAAATAACAAATAGTACATTATTAATTTTGAATTTGTATACGCAAAGATAGGAAGACAATCAACATTAGACCGCCAAATGTACTCATAATAAAGGGATTTTTGAGAATACATATTTTTCCTACTTTTCTACTTAGGTACCAAGTAATCAGGACGTTTGGGATTACCTATGTTTTCTACTTTTGGGGTTATACACTTTTTTATAACTGCAACTAATAAGAGGATGTGTGCGTTTAAGCTTTCTAAGGTTTAGCCACCGTTGACCATCATTGACCGTGGTTGACCGACTTGCACGAATCGTAAAGGTTTTTTTTTTAATATATAAATTTAAAAAAAAATGAAAGTTTTTGAAAAAAAAGAAAAGACAAAAATACACCGTTGGTCCCTAAACTTTTCACAAAACATTACCATGCACCTTAAGTTTTGAAAAACGTCGTGGTGTGTCCAAACCTCAAAGTTTTGAGGCCGATTGCAGGTCAAAGGATGCAATCGGCCTCAATTTGGACGCACCATGACATTTTTCAAAACTTAAGGTGCGTGGTGATGTTTTGTGGAAAGTTTAGGGGTGTATTTTTGTGAAAAGAAAATAAAAAGATACAGTATATTACTATTTGTATCAGTAAAACCAAAAACACACTCTCTCCCACCATTACCAACAACATTAGCATCTGCAAAAAGAAAAAAGAAAAGAATGGCGATCTGAGATATTACAGGTTCAATTTTTTTTTTAAATGTTATTTATATGATATTACAGGTAGCTTTTCTACATTTAGTGGTTGGATTAAACCTGCAAAACACAGAAATTATACAGAATGGGTTTGTTTATCTCATCATGTGTTTCCAATAACAGAAATTCACGCAAATTAAAACTAGGAAGAAAAGAAATATATAACTTATCATTTACAAAACCCTAATTTGATAATCGATTACGGAAAGAAAGAAAGAAAAAAAAAACTCTAGATCTATATCGACATGTCGTCGTCGTCGGGGATAACAGTAGTTCTGTTGATTGTCGTGTTTCAGGCTTCTTTCGGTGTTGCCAAGCTTCCCCCATTTCCAGCTCACAAGCGTGGAAGGGTCGATATTCCTATAGCTGTTCATCATCAAGGGTAAATAATAAATTCATCTGATATTAGTTGGTTATTCATAAGTGCTTGTTAGTCGCTTTTATATGCTTATTAGGTCTTATATTAGTTGGTTATTCATCTTAATTTCATTTTCAGATTTTTAGGGACTGTTTGGGATAAGCTTGTTTATGTGTTTTCGTCAATAATTAAGCTTTTCTACATACTTTTATAATTTCTAGACTAGTTTTCAAAGTTTAGAGTCCTAAAACAGTTTTAACTAGCTTCTTTTGTCAAACCACTTTTTAGTTGTTAATTTTAGTCCAATCTCAGTCTAAAATGTCTATTTTAGTTTATGGTTTAGAGTCCATACTTCATTTTGCAAGTCTTCTGTGTTAACAAGTCTAAAAACTAAAAAAAATATTGTCTCAAGTACCTTATTATCAGCTTATTTATAAGCTGAATATAAGTCCAAATTATCTGAAACTCATTTTACAAGCTCTTTACTTGGTGATTTATGATGTTTCCCATTTTTTTAGCTTATTTAGATCATTTTTTATAGCTTAATGGTGGTCTAGAAAGTAGGTGTCTAGGTGTGTGTGCGCTGACTCAGAATTGACTGTGTCCTAAGTAGTCATTGCTTATTTCTTATCCAAAATTTCTGAATTTGAGTTTGTGAGCTCTTTGGTGTACGGTCTATGCTGTTTCATGGTCTTCATGGTTTCGAATATCCGAAATTTGAGTTGATAGTTTTATGTTAGACCCATTATTTTAGCTAAGTTTTTTAAGTTCAAATATCCGAAAATTCGGATAACACTTTTATATATCCGAATATCCAAATACTTATAATTTCTTGAAAACTTTTATATCAGTTCCAAAACTAACATTTTATAAAACCCAACATTTCAATAAATTTTGATCAATTTTTTGGATATCCGAATACAAATATATTTTGAACATCCAAAACCTAAATAAAGAAATCCCATAATGTAAGTTGAATATTTTGTCGTAAAATAATAAAAGTGCATAACACGTATATAAAGATGAGATGTGCGAACATATATGAAATAAAGAAAACTAACTTTACGAATTTATTATAATGTTAGCGAATAAACATCTGTTACGAATATCTAATCTCAGTTTTTTGAATTTGGTGATTACTTGTATCAAAACTAATACGTATACGTAAACTTTACGAACATATATGTGGCGGTTCGGTTTTTCGGTTTGGTTTTCATATAAAGGGAAGGGATCTAGTTATAATAAAAACTAAAATGAGAAGAATGAGAAATATTTCTCGTCACGTATTTCAAATAAGATGGAGAATTTTAAAGAGAGATACATCTATTTTTGTGGGTGCATATGAAATATGTGGTTTGTGATTTCTTCTCATCTTTCTCATTTTAAATTTTCTTCTCATTTTAATTTATAGAAATTCAACCTGTTTTTAGAATGAATTTATATCTTTTCTTATCTTATTTTGTTTCCAATTACAGAAAATCAAAACTACGAAGAAAAGAACCTGATCTATAACTTATCATTTAACAACCTGGTCGATCTAAACTTTTATGAATTCAACATTGATGTTGTTGGTTGTAATAACACTATTGTTGATATTGTTTCAACTAGGGATGAGTATGGTTTTAGAACTGGAACCGGTGGATCCGAGAACCGATTTTTCTGCAAAGTGGGAATCGAGAACCGAACCGAATATAGCTTTTGGTTCCGATTCCAGTTCCGGTTCTTTTAAATCTATCCGTATAGGAACCGCTTTTCTATTAAACTAATAAAAGTGGCTACGTGATGATGTTAGATAATAAATAATGTATTAATAAAAGTGCTAGCAAATTTTAGCATGATGAATATATAAAAGCTAATCGAATGCAAATAAATATAAAATATAAATTTACTTCTATTGTTTTGATATTGATGAATGATCTTGGAATGTTATTAGGTTTAGATTAATTATTGATTTGTGGATGTTTTAGTAAATTAAAGATTAGGGTTTAGAGTGTTTAGCTTGATGGCTACTAGGGTTTTTTTTCTCTTCATGATACGTAGGATTTGATTAATATTTTGATAAGAAGTAAAAAAAATTATGTATTTTTATAATTATTGGATATTTGGTTCCGGAACCGAGAACCGGTGGAACCGAACCGAACCGACCCAAGAACTGAAAAATCTCAAAATCAAGAACCGGAACCGGAACCATTAGTTCTGGTTCCGGTTCGGTTCTTCATGGTTCCGGTTTGATTCTCGGTCCGGTTCCGATTCTTTGGTTCTTTTGCTCATCCCTAGTTCCAACCATGGTGTCGCGACTATGCTTAGGCTGGAAAATTTTTTTCCAGCCAAGCATGAGCTTTCGACACTTCTAGCTCACGATCTTCGTCGAAAGGTCGATTTTTCAATTGCTTCTCATCAAGGATATGTCGTTTTTCTTTCATTAGGTCCATACGTGTAAATTCATCACTACTTTTAGGCCTTTTTTGGCGTATTAGACTGAATGCTTTGATGGATTATCATCACTGGTATTGCTGATGACTTAGGTTTTTTATTAGACACTTATTGGTGTATTCGATTATGATCTTTGTTTCTGCTGATGATTATAATTAAGTTTGACTTATGTCATGATATGAGACATCTGTTTCTGCTGATGATTAGACATTTTCGGTTTATGTAAAGAACCATTGTTTCTCTTCGAAACCCTACTTTTCCAATTACGCTAAGGTTTTATTGAGTGATGGGTTGAGATTATTGAGTGGTTCTTTATCTCATTGTGTTTCCAATTACGGAAAATTAAAAGTCTAAGGGTGCATTTAGTTGGAGAGAAATTCCCCATTTTTTCAAGAAATTTTTCATAAGAAAATAAAAAGACTGAAAATGCGTTTAGTCGCACTTTTTTCCAACAATTTTAAAAAAAATGAAATTCTCATTTTCTAAATTTTAACTAAGAAATTGGAAAGCCCATTCTACCATTCTCACTTTTTTCTTTCTCATTTTTTTTTCTCAACTCCAAAAAAAACACATACACCATTCTACACCTAATCTCTCCTGTCATCCTTCACCGCCGACCGTCGCCGCCACCGCCCGCCCGCCTTCGCCGTCACTGTCGCAATTTGAGGTAATCTTCTTATTATTTTTAAAAAAGAAAAATATAACTTCAACTAAATGCGTTTTCAAAATTCTCAACTCTTCTCTAGAGAAGAAAAACCATCACATTCTCAAGGAATTTAGAGATGGAAAAATTGAGAAATTTCTCTCCAACTAAACGCACCCTAAACTCTTCGAAACCCTACTTTTCCGATCTAAATCAGGTTGCCAATATGATGTCGTCGGGGGCTAATGTAACACTGTTGTTGATACTATTGTTTCAAATTTTATTATCACTTAAGCTAATTTATTTTTTATTCTGAAAACTCTTCTTAAATTGATACTTAAATATTGTAAGTAAGTGAATAGTTCTTGCTATATAATTTTTGTATTTGTACAAACTTTTTTTGTTATAATTTTCTTTTTGTAGATATTAATCAAAGATATGTAATACATATGGTTTTGATGAATAAATTGGTCACAATGGATAAAATAATGTGTATGTTTAGAGTCGAATGAATTGAACAATCATTTTGTGTCATCTACACGTGTTCATTGTAATCTTAGTACAATATCTAATACGAGTATTTAATAAAGCATTTAGATCAATGGATAGTAATTTGTACTAAACGATCAAAATGAATAACTTAATATTACCGAAGAGTTTTTATAATTTTATGGCTCAAGGTCTAGCATTTTTTTTACAAGTTTGTACTCAGTTACAGTATATTTCAATTCTTACATGCCTAACATGTTTATTACTCTAAATAGGTTATCCATGTCGAACCATTGTACGTATGATCAACTTTGCGTCCATAACCAGTTTAGTTGCAACTACCTTGTATATTATCGTATCTCTCGTACAGTTAAATCATTCAAGGACAAATATAGCTAGCTTCTTTACGTTACTGTAGAAATGTTTATGATCACTAATCATGTTCATTTAATTAATACGATAAAAGCTTAAATAAAGTTCAATTTTTTTTTTGTTTTTTGTTTTGTTTAAAAAAAAAAAAAAAAAAAAAAAAAAAAAAAAAAAAAAAAAAAAAATTCATGATCAACGGGTTGATTTTATTGTCGAATATACAGCAAATTCAAACAAGATATTTCAATCTTTTTGCTGCTATGAATCTGAGCCAGCATTTTGTGTAGAAATTAGCCCAAAACTTAAATGGTTGTATGGGCGATCTAATAGAACTATAGAAGTGTACTAGGCTACCAATGGGCCTGAGTCTACTTATCTCACGGTCAATTATCGGCTTATAGAGCTTTTGAATGAGCTTATTCTATAAGTTTGTGGATGTATTTTGGATTATAAAAGGTTTATGTCCATAGACTCATAAAATAAATTAAACTAATCCTAACACCCACAAAATAAAAGATATATGTTTGCACATGAGATTATGGAGAGATTATGCTTATTTTTTTCAAAAAATAAGCTACTTAAAAAATGATATTTTTTTGACAGACAGAACTTTCAAGAGATTATATAAAAAAAAAAATCTTCTATAATCTCTTAAAATCAAAGGTTACTTCATGTAGCTTATAAAAATAATATTTTTTTATAATCTCCATCACCAGCATCATCTCCAGTTCCAGCAACAACAGTCACGTTTGCCAAACTGATACGTGGGAATCGCACCAGGCTTTACCTCTCAAGGGATCTTGAGAAGCTTACAACCCCCACCAGGCAGTGTACCTGATCGTTGTAGTATAGTATAGTGACAAGTACCGGGGGATTTATCGTTCAGCTAGGAATAGTGTCGATAGGATTAAAAAACCTAAATACTAGTTCTAAAGATGAGGGATGGTTATTTTTGTATTTTTATATTTTTTAGAAAGCAAGTAAAAATCTCGGGGTTTGGAGGATTTGGGCGGAATTAGTTGCTAGTCAACTAACCAAATACTAAAGATGCAATCAAAATAAAATACTAGAAATGAAAATAAACTAAATTAACTAAGGTTGTGAGCAATAAGTAGAGAAGTTGTGTTTACTTAGATTTCACTACTCCCTAGATATCTTTTACACGTTAATTACTTGTTATAGTTGCGTGGATGACGGATTGTATTCCTTAATACCATTCATGGGGTGGCGCACTTAATTCCCCAATCCTATGAGTGCCTACTTCACTCCTATGTCGAGCCGGCTAAGAAGCTCCTAACATGGGATCATTAGAATTTACTCATGCATTAAATACAACCAATAAAACCTAGTGCACGTTAGTTCATGTTTCCTAAGATGTTCAAGCATGTTACCATTTGGAGATCTGCCAGTTTTCTTAAGCCTAACATCGAAATCATTCATCCAATACAACTATAAACAAGTAATCAACACATAATTAACATCTAGGTTTCATTAGATCCAAGCAAACACAAGATAGATCTAGCCTAGCATGATGGAATTAAGACAAGAACAAGATATAGACAACCAACACATAGACATATTGATTGAATTAAAAGAATACTTATCTCAATTACACATGAAAGGGTTCAAGGGCTGAGAGCTCTTGAAAAACCTGTAAAATTCGTACTAAGTTCGGCCTTAGGGTTTCTCCAAAACTTCTCTTTTTTTTTTTTGAATGAAAATTAGAAAACTATATATAGGAAATTGAGGCTGACGGCGTCAAGACCAAATTGGTGACGCCGTCATCTCGCCGCCAAAATAATTCTCGGACTGCCTTGATCTACTTTTGACGCCGTCACGTTATAACATTTTCCAGGCCGTCACGTATTTTACTCTTGACGCTCTACCTTGTGACGCCTTCAATTCTGTACTGGGTCGTCATGAAAATTACTCTTGACGCCGTCAGGATTTTCTTCTTGACGCCGTCACCTACTGTTCCAAGCAAGGAAAATTAAGACTTTGGCGTTTTCTTCACTTTTATGCTCCAAAAACGTCCGAATTGCTTCCTTTTCCAGATTTCTCTCCCAAAGTACCTAAAATCACAAAAGAAACTATTTAGGGCAATATTTGATCAAATAAATTCAATTCCGGGCTTAAATGACCCCCTAAAAGTGGTTCATTTTTCGCCTCATCATATACCCTTACACTTGAGATTTGCTTGTCCTCAAGCAAATGCGCTTTTATTCTAATCAAAATACAAGTTAGGGGTCATTTAACACTAATATAAAAGTAATTACAACAAATAATCGTTTCACTAAAGACCAATAGACAAGCACGGAGGTCATACACTAGCACCTCACAAATAGTGTTTAGATACTCACATCTCTCGGGTGTAATAAAGTATAAATTACAATATGGAAACGGAAGATATCTCTCACTACCTGTCATAGCAAAATAGATTACCATAGGCTTGGGAAAGGATCAAACCTCCACCACATGGCGTAAGCACCTAGGATAAACTATCAAAGAAGTCTTTTAAAGGGTTGTAACGTTAGGTGTAGGGATATGAAATACACGGTTTTGTTGGATAAAGGAAGTTTTTACTGGTGTCTGGTGGCGAGCTAACAATCTTTGTTAATTACATGTACAATATGGCGTTGCTAAGCTAAGACTAGACTCGACTTAAGCTAATAAATGAATAATAACAAAAACATAAAATGAACATAGAATAAAACAGGATGGTAGTCCGTATGTTTTTTCTCTTTTTTCTTTTTCTATTTTTTTTTCTTTTTCTTGATTTTTCGATTTTTTTTTTTTTTTTTTTTTCATACACTCTTACCCTACCATCCAAAATAATACATCATAGGGAATGAACATTTCCCTTACACTTGAATTTTTACATACTTTACAATAAACTAATCTAATGACTCGAATTAAGAAAATCAAAACACTTGGAGCACTTTTAAGATTAACGTACATATGGGGGTAATAAATGATGTTCTTCCCCATTACTCCATAAAATAAGTACTTATCCATGAGTCCCAATCGTCCTAAAACAATATGTACAAGGATATGACTCGACTTAGCAACCATGTAATCAATTAGATAGTTAACTTAGGGTTTAACAAATAACAATAATGCACTAAAAATGAGCGCATACACGGAAGGCTAAGGCGATTTAGGTGTACATTTAAGTGGGGTGTAACAAATTCTTCCTTTAAGCAAGATGCTTAAAGTTAGAAACGAAAAGATAGGCTCGGAGGGGTGTACTAGGGGTTTCGTGTACTAAAAATGAGTACAACGCTAAGGTGTGGGAAAAATTAGTTGACTTAACTAGCCAAGTAATATGACTTAAATGGTCAAGTAATTATAATACGGGTTTAACACAAGGGTGATCCTAATGCCTCTTATCATGTAGTAAATCCTACTACACGAATGTAGTCTCACTAGCGGTCTCGGGATGCATCACTAACGCAAGTTCTAGAATCAAAATGCTACCGGTACACTCATAAGCACTAATAGTAAATGCTTTTCCTATCAAATCTAAAGGCGAACCTCACATATTTGGGTGGAAAATTTTTCTGAAAGTACGGTTATGTGCTAGTCATACAATCTCCTATCCATGAGACGCTTGCTATGGCTAAAGTTTCACTCCTAAATGTTGTAAAAAAATTTAAATTTGGCGCTAAAATTATGCTAACAAGTATTTCTCATAGTTTTATTACACATCTACCATTAAACAAAACAAACTCAAGCGAAAGTGTACATGTAAGGTATCATCATTTTACCATCCCCTTACACTTAAGATGAACATTGTCCCAAATGTTCAAGTAAAGAATGTAAAAGTGAAAAAGTAAAAAGAATGAAATCAAATACTCCCCTGATTCGCTCGGTATGGATAATAAGGTGGCCAGGTTAAATCTTCCTCCAAGAAAATGAACAATCAAAGTTTCTCTTCCAGAATATAAATCATCTTCTTGTCATACATAACCTGTGAATCCTGAGAAAATAGACAAGACAACCTCGCATAAAATCGGCGGCAACCTATATAAGTTACTAAATCCTAGAAAACAAAATAAGATATAATGCTTGTGGAATGAAGTTTGCAGATTTCTTGGAGATTATAAAACTTAATAATTCACAAAAACCATAAGACTCCGTTAGAAAAACAAAACCGGTAAAATTTCCAGATTTTTACACGTGACGCCGTCAGAAGTGACCTGCAGAAATTCTTATGTTAAGTTTTCGGAAAATTTCTGGAAAAACTTGGTCTCACTTCCTGGAAAATCCTGCAAAACTTCATTATGACTCGATACAAGCATTTGACTCTAACAAATACGAATATACATGTTCATTTAATATTGTGGAGAATCATGATTGGTTTGTTTCTTGAAAACATATTTGGGGTTTCCCCTTACACTTATCTTTTGCAAAAATACTTTTAGGTGGAGTTAAGACTAGGCCAAAACAACAAAGTAAAGTATTTCCACTATTTAATTGAGAAACATGATCTACCAACAATAAAAATAAAGCATGCATACGGAAGCAAATAATAAACAAACAAAATAAAATCACACAAAGCATGGGTTGCCTCCCAAGAAACGCTTTTCTTTATTTACGAGTCTTGTAGCTAGACTCAAGGTCATGGGTTACTACGTGATCTCATCCCTTGAAATGATATACCCCATGTAGTTGCAATCATTACTGTTATGGTGGTAGTGCCTTAACCTATCGATACTTGCAATCACCATTCCACCTACTTCACTTCTTAGGTTAACCATCCCATCTTGGTTCATGCTCTCAAGTGTGAAAGGCCCATACCACCAAGGACTTGGTTTATCGGGTGGTATTGTTGTTTCCAAGTGTCTCAAGAGTACCAAGTTCCCTTCCTCAAATGGCACATGATTTTCTGCGGGTTGAGTATGTTCGAATTCGACCTGAACCTTATTGCTTTTGCTTCTTTCATATTTAGCCTCCTTATAGCTTTTGATTCTTGCCTCCCATGCAAGAATTTTATTCTGAACACGAATGGGTGTTGTGTCAATGTTGTTTTTGATCTTTCTCCAACTCAAATTCTCATGCCCACTCCGCGGAGTCATGGGGAAGCTAATCTTTCTTTTTCCAGATTTAAGCTCAATTTTCCTACCTTCATACTTAATGACAGCCCTAGTGGTGGCGAGGAATGGTGCCCCAAGGATTATTGGCATGCATCCATTTCCTTTATCATCGATGATCATAAAATCAACGGGGTACATGAACCCTGCGACATTAACTAATACATCTACTGCGATTCCTAGGGGGTATACGTACGAGTGTCCAGCGAGGGACAACCTAACACGATTAGGGGCTGGCATTTTTTACGTTAGTTGGATGTAAATAGTTAGGGGTATAAGATTTACTTCCGATCCTTGGTCGGCGAAAGCACTAAGATATTTTAAATCCCCGATGCTAGTTGGTATCTCAAAGTTCCCACACGCTATCTGCTTAGTAGCCACTTTTTGTACCAATAGCCTCTCGAATACTGATCCCCCGGGTAACGTATCATACTCATCTCTTACCTTTTCCTCTTTCTCAGAACCCTGTTTGGAAGGTTGGTTACGCCCGTCACCCTTAATCCAATTTGTTATGGTGTTTTCGTTTATATCATGTTTCAGGTAGTGACTCAAAGGTTGGGATTTTGGTGGTTTTTCCAAGGTCTGTTTAGTAGGGACTTCTACCTTCTCGTTATCCTTGTGGACAATTGTGATGGAATTAACAAATTGGGTAGTGGGAGTGGCGCTTTCTTTCCTTAGTAGCATTCTTTCGGGGGTTCTCTGGTTATAGACTCATCATCTCATTCATTTTCTCCGGCATCTCCTCTTTTTGCTTATAAACTGCTTCCTCGAATCTAGCAAGCCGATCTGAGTGAGTTGCCATATATTCTCTCATCCTAGCTTTGAACTCCGAGCTAAGCTCCTCGGGAGGGGAACAAGGTGGGGCATAGTTTTGAAAAGTCCCGATATTTTCTCTGGAGGGTGACTCTGATAATGGTGTTGAAGTCGGTTTCGAGACAGAATTGACAGTAGCCCGTCTAGGACTTAAAGGTCTCCTTTGCCTTTCCTCAAAATAGTCAACTTTTGCCTCGAGTTTGCATAGGAGTTCATCGGGGATTTCGGTGGTTCCTCCAGATGTTGAGACTGCATTGATGGCCGCTTTTATTGTATGATTAAACTCCCACATCTCATGATTATCAGCGGCGAGCTCCTCGATAATTGCCCAAGACTCCTCGGCGTTCTTATCACGCAGTTTACCTCCCGCGGCCCTATCGATTGTGCGCTTAGTGTGATAGTCAACATGGTCGTAGAAAATCTGGACTAATAACCAAAGGTTTATACCATGATGAGGGACCTTATGGAGGAGATCCTTAAAACGGGCCCATGCTTCGTAGAAAGTTTCACCCTGATGTTGTTCAAACATCAAAATGTCATTTCTAAGCATTGCAGTCTTCCCCGGTGGGAAGAATTGAGTAAGGAAGCGATTGGTGAGATTTTCCCATGTGGTGATGGATCCCGCGGGTAAACGCTCAAGCCATTGACTAGCTTGATCCCGTAGAGAGAATTGGAATAGGCGTAATCGGGTTGTCTCTCTAGTTTCAACATCTAGGTCTATGGAATCTACGATTTTAAGGAAGTCCTTAAGATGTTGGTTTGGATCTTCGGAACGAAGTCCATGGAATGCACATCCGCTTTGCACCAACCGGATGGTGTCGGATCGCAAGGGGGTCACATTGGCTCCGGTGAGCTCAATGGTGTTTCGGTAGCCTTGGTGGCTAGGTCGGGAATACTCTCCTAAGGTTCGGGGCCTAAGAGGTTCTAGTGGTGGGTTTTGTTGTGGTGGGATGACGGGTTCAAAGATGTTCCCATCGTCCATGATGTCGGGTGGTGGAGAATTACGAACAAAAACACAAAGAAATAAGATATACTAAAGAAAACCTAAAAATAAAAATAAAATCTTACTAGAAAGGAATCTAGCAAGTAGACCTAATAAAAAGAGATTCTAACCTAGACAATAACTATTCCCCGGGCTGCGGCGCCAAAAACTTGATACGTGGGAATCGCACCAGGCTTTACCTCTTAAGGGATCTTGAGAAGCTTACAACCCCCACCAGGCAGTGTACCTGATCGTTGTAGTATAGTATAGTGACAAGTACCGGAGGATTTATCGTTCAGCTAGGAATAGTGTCGCTAGGATTAGAAAACCTAAATACTAGTTCTAAAGATGAGGGATGGTTATTTTTGTATTTTTATATTTTTTAGAAAGCAAGTAAAAATCTCGGGGTTTGGAGGATTTGGGCGGAATTAGTTGCTAGTCAACTAACCCAATACTAAAGATGCAATCAAAATAAAATACTAGAAATGAAAATAAACTAAATTAACTAAGGTTGTGAGCAATAAGTGGAGAAGTTGTGTTTACTTAGATTTCACTACTCCCTAGATATCTTTTACACGTTAATTACTTGTTATAGTTGCGTGGATGACGGATTGTATTCCTTAATACCATTCATGGGGTGGCGCACTTAATTCCCCAATCCTATGAGTGCCTACTTCACTCCTATGTCGAGCCGGCTAAGAAGCTCCTAACATGGGATCATTAGAATTTACTCATGCATTAAATACAACCAATAAAACCTAGTGCACGTCAGTTCATGTTTCCTAAGACGTTCAAGCATGTTATCATTTGGAGATCTGCCAGTTTTCTTAAGCCTAACATCGAAATCATTCATCCAATACAACCATAAACAAGTAATCAACACATAATTAACATCTAGGTTTCATTAGATCCAAGCAAACACAAGATAGATCTAGCCTAGCATGATGGAATTAAGACAAGAACAAGATATAGACAACCAACACATAAACATATTGATTGAATTAAAAGAATACTTATCTCAATTACACATGAAAGGGTTCAAGGGCTGAGAACCCTTGAAAAACTTGTAAAATTCGTACTAAGTTCGGCCTTAGGGTTTCTCCAAAACTTCTCTTTTTTTTTTTGAATGAAAATTAGAAAACTATATATAGGAAATTGAGGCTGACGGCGTCAAGACCAAATTGGTGACGCCGTCATCTCGCCGCCAAAATAATTCTCGGACTGCCTTGATCTACTTTTGACGCCGTCACGTTATAACATTTTCCAGGCCGTCACGTATTTTACTCTTGACGCTCTACCTTGTGACGCCTTCAATTCTGTACTGGGTCGTCATGAAAATTACTCTTGACGCCGTCAGGATTTTCTTCTTGACGCCGTCACCTACTGTTCCTAGCAAGGAAAATTAAGACTTTGGCGTTTTCTTCACTTTTATGCTCCAAAAACTTCTGAATTGCTTCCTTTTCCAGATTTCTCTCCCAAAGTACCTAAAATCACAAAATGAACGATTTAGGGCAATATTTGATCAAATAAATTCAATTCCGGGCTTAAATGACCCCCTAAAAGTGGTTCATTTTTCGCCTCATCACAAACATACCCAATGTATATGTACATATAACTCATTTAACTATTCTAACTTATTTTTAGTCATCAATGTATTCGATCTAGTTTATAGGAAACCAAAGTGTGTATTGATTCTCATGTACACCACTTCTGAGCAAAACTTGTTAGAATTTTATGAAACGCCAATAATTTAGGTAACTTCGACACAAATAGTATATAAAACTAAAGCCTTTACACCTCTAAATTTGTATAGTACTCCATGTAAACATTTGTTTGTTTACAAGTAAACAACCAAATCCAATTGATTCTCTTCCATTATAAATCCATAAAAAACATTATAAAATTTGAAAAGCACTAAGAAGTTAAATGTTATGTGGTAGATGAAATAAAAGCCAGTTGAGTCTCTTCTAATATAACCCGTTTATAAATTCGTAAAAAACATTATAAAATTTGAAACGCATCAAAGAAGTTAAATGTTACAGTATGTGGTAGATGAAATAAAAGCCTGCCGCTAATTAGAAGTCACAATTATTACGTGGATAAAAAACGCCGCGGATAGCATTGGCGGAAGAGAAAAGAAACTGGCCACCTAATAGCAATTCCCATCTTCTAATTACCAACTGTTATACAGTAATAATTACTTTGGTAAATTGTTATTAGGGTTTTTCTATCTTGTGCTTTAGGAGTATAAATTAAGAAGATAAAAATAGCAAAAAAAAAAAAAATAAATAAAAAAATAAAAAATAAATAAATAAAAAAAAACACTCAAGGACTTAAAAAAAAATACATTTTCTGTGGTTCCTGAGTCATTTTTCATGAATTCCATAATCTTTTTTGTGTCATCTTTGCCTTATCCTATGCCCTTAGGACACAAGATAGAAAAATCATTGTTATTATTTGTTATTATTAAAATAAAATAACTATGTTATAAAAGAATTATTGTTTATTGTATACAATAGTTCCCTTATCCTGCTTCGGCGGAATTGGGTTTGTTGTTGTTGTTGTATATACAATAGTTGAAGTACATACAAGTAGATGAATAGACGACTTACAATGTCGAGTCGAAAACAAGGTAACCAGAAAGGGAAAAGATAAAAGAAAGGCATAAGTAATCACAAATGAAGGTTTAGAATAAGGATTGAGATCCTTTCATGTTCAAGTTGAACATGAGAGGTCATGTTTAAGATTTATGTGAGTGAAAGGAAAAAATAAAATAATTATTGTGGGACATTTATTTTGTTAAAAAAATATTAACCATCATTCTTTTTGGTTTTGTGAGTCAAAAAGATATGTTGTTTATATAAATGCACAATTGGTTACAAACAAAGCTTTCGAGTAATGGTTAACACACATAAAGGTTAGGTGTTTTAGACTAGCACACAACAATTTTTTCTTTTTTCTTTTAACATTTAGTTTTTTCAACAAATTTATATGACGATTTAATGAGATGGCAATGTTGAGGGACCTAAGTTGGTAAATAGTAAAGGCTTTAAGATAAAAGGTGCAAGAATGTGCTCTTTGTTTATGCAAAAACTACTTTTGATAATTTGATTGCTTTTTAGTTGTGACTTCGAATTTTTTTCTACTAGACTAACACTCTTTTTGCAAGTTTTATTTTTCCTATGTCATATTTTACATCATTTAATACCTTCTAGGCTTCTACTATTTCATATACAGTTAAAACAACATGGATAATTGTTGATTGCTTATGATTTGTAAAAAAATAACTAACTACTATGGCACAACTTTTAAATTTTTGATATTCAATTACTAATTACACACAATAAAGTTTCGTCTAATCGTAGCGAAGCGCGACTTTAACTAACCTCGTTTAAAAACAAAGCTAGATTTCATCATTTTCTACATATTGGTAGCCTGGTAGGTGAAGATACGAAAACAATTCATTTATTTTAACTTACGATTGACTACTAGAGAATTTATTACACTAAGAAGATAACTTGACCTAGCGGTTCAATTGCTTTCAGGAAAGAAGTTGAGGTGTGTTTTTTACTCGATTACTCAACTTATGGGTTAAAAACAAAAACAGGAACGCGTGTTAAATTATCAATGAGCCATATTCCTTATTATTATCTTTTTGTCAAGGTTAAAAAAATGGTGAATCGGTACCCTTTTGTAGCTTGTAATTGATCTAGGCGGGATTAATCAGATTGGCAAGTTTTGGGTATTTCTGGCGAGCTTTCGATAATTCTCCAGCAATATTTGCCTTAAAAAAACAGCTTATAATAGATGTAAACATCGACTATAAGTGATTAAAACAAGTTTTCGGCGAGGTTTCGATAATTCCAGTAATATTTGCCTTAAAAAGCAGCGTATAATAGATGTAAACATCGACTATAAGTGATTAAAACAAATTCCGACGAGGTTTGTGTATTTCCGGCAAGATTTTGCATGTTTCTGGAAAGTTTGGCCACCGTTGACCGTCAATGACCATCATTGACTGTGGTTGACCGACTTGCACGAATTGAAAAGGCTTTTTTCGAATAAATAAAATTTAAAAAAAAATGAAAGAAAGAAAAGACAAAAATACACCGTTGGTCCCTAAACTTTTCACAAAACGTTACCATGCACCTTAAGTTTCGAAAAACGTCGTGGTGCGTCCAAACCTCAAGATTTTGAGGCCGATTGCTGGTCAAAGGACGCAATCGGCCTCAAAACCTTGAGGTTTGGACGCAGCATGACGTATTTCAAAACTTAAGGTGCGTGGTGATGTTTTGTGGAAAGTTTAGGGGTGTATTTTTGTGAAAAGAAAATAAAAAGATACAGTATATTACTATTTATATCAGTAAAACCAAAAACACACTCTCTGATATTTATATCAGTAGTGCTGTTGATGATTGTCCTGTTTCAGGCTTATTTCGGTGTTGCGAAGCTTCCGGTGGTTCCGGCTCACGATCGCGGAAGGGTGGATATCCCTATTGCTGTTCATCAAGGGTAAATTCATCTGATATTCCAATTGGTTTGAGATTATTTAGTTGTTAGTATTTGCCGATTGATTTTTTAGTATGCATCTCATCTGATTGTACACGTTTCGGTCCATTAAACAAATAATCTGTTGGTGATTTAGCCTTTAAAACTTTTATTTACTCATTACTGCTTATTATTACTTATAACTGCTTGTTAGTTGCTTTTATAGGTCTTAATCTCTGTTGAATCTCATTTTCAGATTTTTAGGGACTGTTTGGGATAAGCTTGTTTATGTGTTTTCGTCAATAATCTAATTTCATTTACTTTTAATTCTGTCATATAACTAGTTTTTAAAGTACTTTTTAAGCTTTTCTACATAGTTTTATAACTTCTAGACTAGTTTTCAAAGTTTAGAGTCCTAAGACAGTTTTAACTAGCTTATTTTGATTAAAAGATATGTTTAATCCAGGAATAAGTATTCGTAGATCAAACTAGCAGCAAAACAACCTGGAACTCAAATGAAGAAGAAATGGGTTCGAACTTGAATTACGATTACTGAAACAATAGATTGTTACAGAGTTGGTTACAGATTACAAGAAAGGAGAGAAATTGGTTTACAAAAGCTTAATGAATGAAATGAAACAACATGGTATTTAAAGGGTGTGAGCTAGGTGGGAAAAGCTGTTGGGATACCCACGTGCACCTCACGTGCTCTAGTTTAGCAACTAGGCACGTGCACCTCACGGCTAGTCCAAAATGGCTCGTATCAATCCATCCCCCTTCAAATGATACTTGTCCTCAAGTATCAGCTGAAATGAGGGAATCTCTGCATCAGGTCTTCCATTCACTCCAATGTAACATTAGTAAAAACAATAGCATTGACCCATTGCACAGGCACATAAACATCAACTTTATTGCTCCTCTTTTACATCCTTTTGTGTAGAATCATTTGCAGCTCAAGGCATGGGTTTCCTTCAACATTACGAGATGGACAGTATGCTTTCTGGATCTTTGCATTCACCTCAACCTGAGCAGCAGCCAAGTCATTTTTCTCGTTACGTCTTACAAATTGACAACACCTCGTTACCCCGTGAAGGTTGTTTCTTATAGCAATATCCATGACCAGAGGCAAGTATTCATGTATTCTTTAAATGATCTCAGCTGAAGCCCAAAGGAATTTGACATTTCCTACATCCATTCCAGCAGCTTCCCAAATTTCAATCAAATACTCTCCAACAACCCGAATTTTATTCAGAACTCCCTCTTGAATGCATCCTTCTCCAACACTCCTCACAATTTTGTACTTATCTTCGTTCCAACAGAACACAAGCTCTACACATAACTCTTTCCCTCTATCCTTTTTCCGCTTTGGCCATTTCCACATGTCAAATTTCCACTTCCTAAGCTTAACTTTGCATTGTGTGCCCCTTATTTTCTTCCTTGTATGCCATTTCCACATATCAAACTTTAAATAACCAAAACTAGCTCCATACTTCAAAACTCTAAAATGCTCAAACAAAGACTCTACATCTAAATGTGTCCATTTTCTTTTAAGCCCACCCCATTGTTTATCAAATTCCAAATCACATGTTACTCCATTCCTTTTTGAAGCTGTTGTTCCAATCTTTACTTGACTAACCACATGTATGAATCCTTTAGTTTCCTTTTCTAAATCTTTAATCCACCTCCTTTGATGATGTAACTTATCATCACCAAATTCAAAGCTTCTCAACAACCCGCAAGTGAATTCAAGCTTAAACAGTTGTGTCTTGTAACATTTTCTAAAAGAGTTGCAAAATTGACAAAAGTTCAAAAGACTTACCCATCTTAACTGTGTTGTGTTTTGAGCTGTGCATTTGGACAACATCCACACTCTTTTTAAAATCAGCTTTCTGGTCTTCCGAATGCCTCCAACCATCATCACTTGCAACAAAAACATCAGTCTTAGAAACTCCCTTTGTACTTGCATTGGTCCTCATACCATCAACACCATAACCCAAATTATCTAAACACATGATTTCGTCATCCTCCTTAACCAAGTTGTCTTCTTTATCTTCTTGAATCACTTGAACGTAAGCCTTTGTCTTTTCAATTTCACTTCCCTTACAACGACTATCAAAAGCCACCCAACACTTGCTATTAATCTCGATATCTTTTGAAATTTGTTCCCCTGTATCACCATCTTTAGGACTATCGAGACTCAACATACCTATGTTTTTGGCATCCAATTCAACCAACTTCTTTGATTTCATTCCTATACCCTCAACCTTCTCTTCACAAAGTTCATCAAAAACCTTCAACTCCACACATTCAGTTTCTTCACCATTTGCATTATTTGATCCTATAACCCCATCATCTTCTTTGTCATCCCCAGTATCTTCCTGTTGATCCCTTTTTCCAGATTCAGTAACACTACTATCATCAAAAGTACTAACAGCAATACCAACATCACTAACACTAGAATCATGTATCACAACATCCTCTTCTTTGTTAATGACTCTTTCTTTACAGCCTACACTAATCACTTCACATGTTAAATCATAGTTAATCATAAGCATATGCAATGGATAGCTAAAAAGCAATAAAAGCATTACCTTCTAATCCATTGTTATGGCTTTGTAGAATAGATGAACTTTATCGCAAGATTGATTGTGAAGGGAATACTTATTTCTGATCTTATGGTCGATATAGAAGGTTTGAATAGTGTTTTTGTGAACATGTTGGAACCTGCATATTGAACGCATAATTACTACAATTTACCCAATTATATTTACCTCTCATCTTTTACCTAATCTGATCAGAATTGTCAACTACTAAAGTAACTAATAGTTATCTGATTATTTCAGTATCACATTTTCATAAAGACTATCTCCAACAGTCTTTTTTATTACAGTTAATTATCTGAAATCCTGCTAGCTACTCATACTGAAATAAGATTTCAACATAAGCTGCTATCGCCTTCACCTTAAGATTTGCCTCCATTATCTGTTTTCTATTTGCTCGAGTGTCATATGCACCACACAAGCCCGTTTTAGACAGCATTATGTCTTTATGATCCATCCCGGGGGGTGGAAACGAGCCCGAGCCGAGCCTGCGAGAAGTCGAGCTAGGCTCGTTTATATATATAAAGCTCGAGCTCTAGCTCGAGCTTGTTTCGAGCCTCATATTTTGAGCTTGAGCTCAGCTCGTGAAAATTTTCACAAGCTCGGGCTCGGCTCAAGCTCGATTAATTTATATGCCTTGTTAAAGGAAAGAAAGCTCAAATGAAACTCGTCTCGTTAATCGCACTAGGCGCGAGCTCGTTTATACATAATTATGTGTATAGACAATTTATTTATACATATATTTCTAGGGTTCGTTTAGGCTCGCTAGCTTAATTGATCTTCATATATAAAGCTGGGGCTCGAGCTCGATTATTAAATGAGCCCAAACTTAGGCTCGAGCTCGGGCTCGAGCTCGTGTAGGCTCGGCTCGTTCAAGCTTTTTACCGATCCGATCCCGAGCTTTTCACGAGCACCTCGGCTCGTTTCCACCCCTATCCATCCCCCATACTAGAATTTCTTAAATATGCACATACAACAACATTAGATATAAATGATGCCTCATAAATTGTCGTTATACTTGGTTTTTAAGATCATGTTTGACCCACAACACCTGCACATCAGATAAGTTTTGTGAAAACATTTAGACGATAAAAAAAATACACGGGTATCTAATCTGGTTAATCTCGAATCGAACCATGTATATAATACCTGATAGTGAAATTGGTTTTGTTTGTAGGCTCTACTATGCAAAAGTTCTTTTGGGATCTCCACCAAAAGAATTTCTTGTACAGATCGACACCGGCAGTGATGGCCTATGGGTCAGCTGCAAATCATGTACCGGCTGTTCCCAAACCAACGTATGCTTACTGGTCTATATATGTGGGTTTAATTTTATCAAACTAAAGTTAATAATGACTTTTTGTAATACTAACTTTACTTTGTCGTTAATATAACAGAACTACTATGATGAGTCGGTCTCCTCAACAAGTTATCTGATCTCATGTTCAGATAAGCTTTGTTCAAGAGCCGCCAATACGTGTAACAGTGACCGTCAAACTCTGTGCAGCTACACACTCCATCATAGTAGTGGCACTACAGTAGCAGGTTATTATGTTTCTGATGTCCTCCATTTAAACATAACTGGAACATCAGAAGCTCCACCTACCATTCTCTTTGGGTGAGTATTCCATACGCTTCCACCTTTTCTGTTTTTTTAGTAGGAAGGTTATATATTTATTCATTTATTTATTCAACAGGTGTAGCACATCTGTAGGACAACCCCAAGGAGGACTTGACGCCGACGGTGTGTTCGGATTTGGTCGACGTAGTTTTTCAGTTATCAGCCAACTGGATTCTCTAGGGATCGCTGCTCACGTGTTCTCCCATTGTCTGGACAGTGTCACTGGTGGGGGTGTATTGACCATTGGCTACCCACAGGAGCCGGAGATTGTGTATACTCCACTTGTTCGAGACGTGTAAGTTCTCTTTTTGGTACCATTTTGCATGTGTATCTTTATTAGCTAGAAGACCCGTGTAATACACGGGCAAGTCTTAGGGGATGTTTGTTTAAGCTTATTTATGGGCTTAGGAGCTTGTATATTTTTAACTTATGAGTTATGATTATGATTTATAAGCTTATACAAACTTTTATTTAACAAACTTATACAAACTTTTAATTTCTCGTCTTCTTATCATATTTATGCGCTCATATAAGTTTATTTAACAAACTTATATAAGCCCACAAGTTTCAAAATAAGCCGAAAAACTTGAGCTTATAAAATATAAATCGATAGAATATAAGTTTATAAGCCTATAAATAAGCTTAAACAAACACCACCTTAGTTTATTTTCAATTTAAGTAAAGAGAAAGTAACTCCCAATTCCGTCTTCCACGGGTTATGGGTCCCAATACCGTCTTCCACGGTGTATGGGGGAGGTTGAAATGTATACAGCCGTACCCCTACCTAAGGTAGAGAGGTTGCTTCCTGTTCTACGGTTCTACCAAAGGTAGAAAAGGACCCCCGGCCTTTTTGTAGGGAGTGAGGATCGAACCCTTGACCTCTAGGTTAAGAGGCAAGGGGTTTTCCAACTGATCCACCCTACTATATTTAGGGTGTATAATTAGCTTTGCATTTGAGAATGTACAACATAATTGCTTTTTTCTACTTACCAAAACCAATATTCTAGTCATAATAAAATACCTTAATAGATCCATTCATGCGAACCGCAAAAAGAATAATTCTTCTACATGTGTAGGTGTGCTGACTATATAGATTTCGGTTGGGAGTGTAGGAGAGATGACTGCCTAACAATAAAAACTGACACCATCTGAAAAGTCTACGTCTAAAAAGGTTTATACATAATAAAGAACTTAGATCAGATGGCCTAATTATATATAATCACTCACATGAAGTGTAGAATGTTGTGCTAATGGTACCGATATAATTGAGCAGCACAAGACCAGACCCTAGTAATGCAACGTTTTGTACTCTAAGCATTGCTGCAAAAGTAGAAATCTGAATCAGATAAAAGATAACATGAATAATTGGATTCAAAATGAATAAGAAACTTACAAATGTACAAACACGTGGAATTGGAAAATGTAGTCAACAAAAACACTTAACAAGAATTAGGCAATGGAAACCACTCTTGAGCAACATAGGCTTTATGAATAAGAAGTCTCTGGGCAATGCATTTATCAAACACTTGGTATTCAACATCTCATTTTTAACAAAAGATACTATTTCTTAGGAAGCATTTATCAAACACATGGTGGGCATAACTTAAAAGTAAAACCAAAATTCAAAATAAAAACACAAAAAGATTCAAACCAACATAAGTTATGACTACTGTATCAAAATCTGCAAAAATCTTGACCAATTCAAGAAATATTGGAATTAGGGAGGTATGAACGGAGATAAAAAAATACTACTGTATTTGAGTTTGAATATTGAATTAGTGTGTTGTATAAGCTTTGCAGCATCCAATGAAACATTTCATCTTCTTAGTTTCTACATATTTTGCTGGAATACTTTTTAAAATGGAATATAATAATTAAAATAATTTATTTTGCATAATTTCAGGATAAAATATGAAATAAATTTGGAGAGCGTATCAGTAAATGGTGAAACCTTGCCAATCAATCAATCTCTATTAAGGCAAGGAAGAACTAGAGTTGACTTGGGAATAGCTCAGGCGTACCTGGCTAGAGGAGCTTTCTTGCATTTATTGGATGCTGTAAGCACAATCCTTTTCTGCGTTAATACTCTTGACAAAATATTTGATTAATTGTCAAACTTATTAATTTTTTTATTGTTGGTTTCAGATTACAAAGTTAGCTCCAGACTATGTACAGCCAACTATTAGAAGCGGGGTCCAATGCTATCTGTCTAACGGCAGGTTTTCCTCTGTTCATTTATTATTATAGCATTCACAGTTTTTCAAATCTTATGAATTTCTAACAAACCAAACATGTGACTGATGTGAGGCTATTTCAAACTACATGATTTAAAATGCTTCAGGAATTAAACCCCAATGATCTGAAATCCCAAGAACCAAACACCCCCTTAATAGATTTGTGATGTTTTATTTCAGTATTCTTGGAAAATTTCCGGGCGTAAACTTGAACTTTGCTGACAATGCATCATTGCATCTAAGACAAGAGGACTACCTTGTTCAACAACAGTCACAGGTATGTTATTTAATTAACTGTAATCTGCAAAAATTATTGGTGTGGCTTGTTCAATTTCGCCCTAATCATCCCTTGGCGGTACTATTTACAAATATCATCCCTAGGAGGCCAAAAGTACACATTACATCCCTCCTTGAGTTATGTTCGGGTTAAAATGGTCATTTACTTCAGAAAAAGATGTTACAAGGAACAAACACCTCATTACCATGAAAACAAAATTCCATCTTTAAAACCCTCAGTATATTTTTCCATTAACAAACCCTCGTAAGTTAGGGATAAAAGTCGGTCGGTTCTTGCAAACTTTTTATTCTGTTCAACGATAACTTAATGGGTGCCTTTTTTCACATCGGGGGATTGTTTCATTAAAAAGGTTACAAAACGCATGAAGCATGGCTCATCAGCTCATCAGGGTTTTGGTAAGTTCAAATAAGGGTAAAGTGGTTATTTTATGCCGGGTAGGGATTTACCGTGTTGGATTAGACTTATGATTTCCTGCTAGTAGCAACTAGAGTGCCAACTCCTACAACCCACATGGATGGCTTTTGCAGTTTACTCTTAATAACAGTTGCCTTTTAATACAATTTTTTTGCTTGTAGGGTGATAGTGAGGTCTGGTGCATTGGCTTTATGGAGTCAACAAATCAAGACACTATTTTAGGAGGTATAATAATTATGGAAATGAATCTTGTGAGAAAATTTGACCATTTTTGATGTTTTGATATTTGTTTTTAATTTGTGCAGACCTTTTTCTTAGAGATAAGCGCATTGTCTATGATTTGGAGGGTGATAGATCTGGTTGTAAGTCATTTTCTCACTATTAATAACAATCACACACAAATCAAGACACCTCTTGACATTTGATCTTAGATATCTACTAACTTCTGTTATTGTTTTCTTAGGTCCATCGTATATAAATGCCACTACTGCCCCCCCATCAAGTGGCGTCACAAGCGAACCCGAAATTCTATTGACGGGGGTTCTTACTTTACTATTATTGGGCATTATTATGTAAATTTAACATTATGTAAATTGTTCATTGCTTGGACTATTTTTCAATAAGATTAAGTTAATTTTCTTCATATTGATTTTTCCTGATTTCGATTTGCATGAACCAAATTATACACTATTATACATTAGGTGTGGGAACGGCGTCGTTTAGGGGGGGAAAGAAATAAAACCACATCGTTTTGTGGGGGAGGGTGTCGTTTGATGAGATTTTTTCCCACTAAAACCCCAATTCAGTTACACAATCCAACCACTCACAAAGCACACACTACCTAGAACATTCTTAAACAAATCCCGACTATCATCTTAGCGATTATAATTGGTGTACCCAATTGATTCGAAGAGTATCTTGGTATGTATTCAATCCTTAAATCTGATTCTAATTTGGTTTTTAAATCTATTAATTTTGAACTTCAAAATTGCAGGCCGTAGTTTGATGGGTTTTGTTGAAGATTTGTGAGACCTGTTTATACTTTCTCTACTGTTGAAGAGTTCTCGAGGTAGTACTTTACTTCCTGTTATTTTTTGTTTAATTGATGTGTTTGATTGGTTAATTGTGTTTATTAGCAAACAAGATAGAGAATATATGGTATTATTTGTGGTTAAATTCTTCACCTACAATCAAGAATTAACCTCTGATTGGGAAGCTAGCTTCAAATTGCAGGTATGTTGTTTATCTCTTTTGGCAATAAAAAGTAAACCGTTTTGCATGACATCGTCAATCATCAGGTCTTGGCTTTGAAAACTTTGATTACAGTTTTAAATAATTTTAGGGGTTTATTGGCTTATGACTTGAATTTTGAATTTAAAGAGATAGAGAAACTTGATATAGGGAGGCATGATAATTCTTTCAACATATTAGAAATTGTTATAATATATTTTGCAGAATGTGTTTGTTGTTAAGTTCAAGATTGAGGCATTTGGTTTCTGGGTCTTTTTGATTATGTGTTTTTTATGGGTTTGATTTGATTATTTATTTATTTATTTATTTTATTATTTATTTATTTTATTATTATTATTTATTTTTTAGTTTTTAAGTTTTATGTTTATTACTATGTTAACAGCAATATACTATTAGTCCAATGTTTTAGAAATTTCTCAGCAACCTAGAAGGTCATGTGTGCGATATAGTTTGACAATAAAATGGCATGTAGAAATTTTGCCTAAATGTCAAAAGAAATAACATGTTATGTAGGGTTGTTTTCGATTTTGTTGAAATTTTTGGGTTCTTGTAGAGACCTGAGTTATTTGGTGTCACATCACAGGTGGAGCATCAGGCGGGGGAACAACACTGGAGTGTGTGCTTTTTGTCAAAAAGAGAGAGCTGAAAGAGCCCCCAATGAGAGCAGCCCCTTTGGTATAAAACATTACAATCCTTTTAGTGAAGTGTTTGTATTACTTTTGAATATATAATTCTCGGAATCTGATCATTTCTTTTGTGAAACTTGTAGCATCATGGGATGCAACCAACGGAAGTCGTGCAGTCCCTCAACTGAAAGGGATAAAGGCATTCACTTATGAGGAGGTTAAAATTACATCAACAACTTTTCAGAGACTAATAAAATTGGAACTGGTGGATATGGAATGGTAAGTATTTGTGTCTATGGGTAAATGTTTTGTCCCTTCGGATCTTGGATCAATCATGGATGAACTTTAATAATGAAAACAATAAGAGTATGCACATCTGTGCAGGGACTCGTTTAATAAACAGAGAGGGTGGGAGTTTTATATATAAACACACTTAACTTTATTATCCACACTAAAATACAATACATGTACATGAGTATATATATGTTGCCAATCGGTGCCATGTGAACCGATGCAACTCTTCCTAAAAGGCATGTATCTAAGCGACACACCCTTTTCTACTTTTACAGAAAATAACTAAATAAACTAACATAACAGTTAATAAGTTTCTATCTAACATATATGGTCCTTATACTTTAAAGACTTATGTTTCTTGATTATATTCGATGCCAACAAAATGTACGTCTGCCAAGATCAGTGGGCTGGGTAACACAGGCTAAAAAGGGTGGAGGGTTTTGATCCTTTTGTTAATGTAATACTATGCATGCCTTACAAGGATGTTTTGTATACTCTTTCGAATTTTTTATGCTAACCAAGTGCCATTTTGACACTTATGCCTAAGCTAAGTTTGAACTTTTGAATTGTTAGTCTTACAATTTTGACAACTAGGAGCGTAGGTAGACGGTGGGGCCCCCATAGCACTTTGCATAGAGATGTAAACGAAATCTTAAGCTTTATGCAGAACGTAGAGAACCTAAACTGTGAATCATCGCTTATGCATGTTGCACGTCCGTGCTTCACCAGTATTATGTTTTTATCCTGAAAAGTGATTATACACCATGCACATCCTATATCAGAACTCATAGTTCATATATTACCAGCACCCTCATAACTCGAGTTGAAAGTGCAACCTCTACATATTTAGTTGCTAGATCTTAGTTTTGCTCTCATTTTCTTAACATGGGGCGTCAAAGAATATGAATTACCTGTCGTTTTTCTTTCCATAAACTATTGAATGCAGGCGCGTGTGATGTGGATGTTGTGTTGGGGTTGGGAATTACACACGACAATTACAAGAAGGGGCTTCTTCCGATTGTATGATAATCCATGGTACGGAAACTCCACATGTGGGATCAAACGGCGTAGACCCTCAAGGTGAAAAACTGTTTTTGCTTGAAAACGTGGTTTTAGAATTTATTCTTATACTTACCTGTCGTTTTTGTTTTCAAAAATCATTGGACGCAGGCGTATGTACTGCTTACAGTCTGAGAGGAACAAAAAGAGGGCCACAGATTGTTCTTAGCGATTTGGAACAAGGACGTTCTTATGGTCCTTTGCTGACCTGTGGTGCAGAAACCAAACGTGCAAGATCGATCGAAGTTCAGACTCAAGGTGAGTAACAGTTCTTTCCTAATACATCGTATTGATTTGAAAATATGCTTTTATATGTTACCCTTATGCTTAACCGTCGTTTTGGTTTTCAAAAACCATTAAATGCAGGCGTATGTTCTGCTTTTAATCTGAGAGGAACAAAAAGACGGCCAGAGATTGTTCATAGCGATCTGGAACAACGATGTTCTTATGGTCCTTTGCTGACCTGTGCTATGGAGCGTGCAAGATCGATCGACACTGAGACTCAAGGTGAGTAATATAGTTTTTTCTTAATAAATGTGAAATGTTTCCTTAATTAGCTACCATTTTTTATTTGACATCTTAAAGATGCAACACAACTCGAATCGACCCGTTAACAGGAAAGAGGTATGATTGACACTTTAGAGCTAAATTTTAAATATTATTCTATTGAGTAAAAAAATGAGCGATTTAAACTTTTATGTTCTGCACTAACAAAGAACTGCACCAAATGTATACTTTTACGCTGAATTTGTTATTATGTTTCTGTTCTACGCTGAATTTGGACCTAAATTTGTTATCGTATCTAATGAACTATATGCGTAGTTCGCAGATTTTTTTGTATAAATCTTAACCAAACACAAATGTGTTTAGTCATTAGTAAAAAACTGCCTTTTGCCGTTAAAATTAATATAAATTTTATCACTATTAGTAAATGCTTCTGTATGAAAATAACACATAAGGGTATTTGATGAAAATGAGAACGCGCATATATTACAACTTTGTAAAGCATAAGAACAAAATTTATGCATTTTCATTAATATGGGGGAATCAGACATGTTCAATGTGTATTTTGTTTTATTGTCGTTTTTTAAATTTCACAGTAGGTGTTTATTTAATGTAATACCATTTCTTCACCTTCATCATAGTTTGTATTATGTTAGTATCTTTATTTAATGTAATACCATTTCTTCACCTTCATCATAGTTTGTATTATGTTAGTATGTTTATTTTGTTCAAGTATCTAATTTTATTCATCTAGCTGGAGGAGTGATAATGGAGTTCATCAACAATGTGCACGCTGCAAAAGGGAACGGAGGGAATTTAGGGTACATATACATGGAATGCACCAAAAATCAAGGTGCAAATGTTCATCAACATTCACTAGATGGTTGTGGGATACACCAGCACAACCAGATGACAGGACCAACATGGTTTTATCACCCAAGTCCTTCAGCATTTGTGCCAGTGAGGCCATCTCTTGTTGCTAATAACCATGGTCCGGTTCCTGTTCCTTTACAGTCTGTGTGAATGGAAAACTTGGAAGGCAACGGGCGGCTTCCAGAAAAGCGGCCTAGGACAAACTTCACTAAAGCTCAGAAAGACCGGATGCTGTCTTGCACCCCAGGAATTAAGGTGGAGTATCCAGAAAGAAAGTAAAGGTTTGGTACACCAATTTTGCGAAGAAATAGTCATTAACAAGAATGTTTTCAAAATATGGATGCACAACAATAAACACACCAAAGGTAAGAAGCTTTGATTATATCCTTTGGCACTAAACAGATTCACCTGAATTTTTAAGAGTTTGGTGTTTTATTTTTTGTTGAGAATTAATAACCAGATAGATTGTTTAACTAGATTATTAGTAATGCTATGATAGTATATGCTTGAGAATAGTAGAATAAAGACTAGATGAGATTGGTTAGCAAGAGAAGTTTTAAGTCGGAAGTCATAGTCGAATTATTTTAAGTTCAGATGATTTAAGTAAATGAGTTAGAAGTTGAGTGATCAAATTGGTGAATGATTGTTAGGTTGTATTAAGTGTTTAGTGGTTTATGCAGGATAAGGTAAGATCATTGAATTTAAGTTGATTGAACATATGAACATGTAGGGTTCATGCATTCATAATCGAGACTTTGGGGTAAAAGTGTCATTGAAGTAAATCCGTGCTTGATAGATGTTGTTTGATTAGGTCCTTTCATAAGACTACATTTTGAAGTTATATTACTATTATCTAACGACTTATGTCTTTCCCCTGCACGACCCCGAAGGTTTCTTTCCATGTATTCTTGGTCATGAAGCTGCTGGGTAAGTATCTGCACTTATCCAACTAAAAGTTTGTGGTCTCTTTGTTTATCAAAGGACACAGAAGCCTGTGGAAGTTTTAATAGATAGCATTGCTGATAATATCATACTGAAACTTCTGAGCATTCAAGTAAAAAGGTTTACACAGGTGCTCAAAGTTTCAGAGAGTTGGAATGTGCTATAGTACAAGATGAGTTCCAATATACTTGGTGTGTTTGGGTATGTGGGTAAGAATTGGGAGGGCTACCATTCTAATAAGCACAGTGAGTCATGGTGGGCTACTTGACCTTGGTCTTTGGTTCCTTCATCTTACTCGAAGGAAATGTAGTCCACTTCGTTTGGAGCTTGGTGTTTGGCTATGAAAATGGTGAATAAGTACAGGACATTGGAGTTGATCCAACATGATTTCCGTAAGGATGAATATGATCAAGAGGGCTACAGAATAGAGAATGTTACGCTGATGCAGATTTAACTTTGTTGCTTTGGATGTAGTTTCAGTTATGTGTTAATAATGTCTATCAACTATGTGGTCATCGATAGAAACATGTTCTTTACTTATGTAAGTTAAATGTTTTATGATACCTGCCGATATCAATCGCTTACACGATCTTTAGTTTTATGTTGCATTTAAATTATGCAATACTTGTGGCATCGAAACTTACATTGCTTTTGTATTTACATGCTCTGCCGCAACGCGCGGGCTTTCAATCCTCGTTATTAAACAATGTGGAATAAATTTGTATCTCAACTAGTCTAATTTATACACGACTCTTACAAAAAATCATTTTGCATAATAATTGTGAAACTGGCAACAAAATGAATCACTTCTTAAAATAAAAAAATTAAACTTAGGAATAATATAGAATAATAACATACTATCATGTATTCTCCTTTTTCCATTATTTTCACTACGTTAAAATTTGGAATATTAAGATTTATTTTTATATCCATTTGACTTTTATTAATTTCTGTATCTTAATCATCATTGACTTTTAATTATTTTTCTATCGATTTGATCTCCATTATTTTGTATCCAACTATCTTATATATTATTGCTTATTTTTTATTTATTTTACCTGAGTTTTCGACTCAACATTAAAAGCTGACTAATCTCACGATGATAACGTTTTTGAATAACCCGAAGTTGACACAAATGAACCTTTGTGGCTATAAGGGAATTAGTTTTCTCCCCGTTAGATTTAAACCCTAAACCTCTGTTTTGGAAAGCTGGTAAGATATGGATGTCATTTGCCATTATGATATGGAATTCATTGGTTTATTTTTTACTTACTCAACCTTAGTATTTATTGTTTATAAAAACCAACACGATTCATTACCTCATATTGCTTTACTTTACATTTAGCAAGTAAGAACAGTTGGCTGAAAGTGTGAGACTCATGTGACCATTTTCTTATTTAAGCTTGCTCCCAAACTCAAATAATAGTTGTCAAAGTGGAACAAAAATGTAAAAAACATGTGATCGACATTCTACGTCTAGGTAAAATAAACTAAAGCAAGTGGCCGCGTGAAACCGTAGTACATGTTTCACGGGCTTTGGAAATCAACAATGTCGACTTCCTACAATAAGTCATCGACGTACACTTTCATATATGCACATTAAAAAGAGGTTATACACTTATATGGAATGCTAAATGGGATTTAAAACATTAATCTTCTTTCATAAATTACATTTTTAGTGTGTGTACATTCACATACCAATATGATATAAATTACTGTATTTGATTACTATTTTACGCCTATGGATAAACTTAACAAATTTGTAGCAAGAGTTCCACTAGGCACTAACATCACTTTTCATCTTAAACGAGTAGCGCGTTGGTCTGCCGCGTTGCGGCGGGACGTTGTAGTTGGCGGAGAATTTAGGTAAGATTTTTATATAGTTTTCTGCTTCTTAGCCACGTCGTAGTACATGCTATTTACTCCAATATATACAAATTTCTTTTAGTAAATTGCAAATTGCAATTCGTCCCTTGTGTTTCTGTGTTCCACCGGCAAAGCAAAAAGCCCAAACAAATCAAGTGGCCCAACTCCTTTTCATTCTTGTCCTTTGCTGCGTGTCTCACAAAATGTTGTATCAGTGAGTGGTGGGCCATGGTAGCCCAAGAAAAAGAAATCACAAACAACAGCATCATGGGCCAGAGTAAGCCCAAAAAAAAAAGCGGGGAGGTGGGCGTGGCAATGAAACGACGTCGCGTCTGCTTCAAATTAATATATATAGTAATGCAACTTTAATTTATGTAGAACTGCCAATTTGCAAAATCAAGCCCCATTTGCTGCTATAAATAATCTAAGTGTATAAATCAGCCCAAAACTTAAATCGTTGTATGGGCCTAGTCGATCCAATTTAGTGTTTCTATGATATATGTGCCCGTCACATGTTAGATTCGGGATCTGGTATAAGAGTAGTAGCAACCAACTCTGATTTAAAGACATTGTAATTTTGAGATGATGTGGAAACTTTGAATTTTGATCAATTATATTTGGTCTCAGAGATGCAAATGCAAGTTACTGGATTTCTTCAAGTCTGAAGATTTTTAATCCTTTGAAAGTGGTATACAATTTAAAAATGATTTGAATTTGTGTGTTTTGTATGTTAGCCAATTGTATTGGATGTAGATGTCGATGTAGATGTTGATGCATGTAACATTGTAACAAAAACAATGAAATCGGAAAACAGGTCGTACGACCAAGTATCATCAACATTTCCCTCAAACCGTCGTAGCAAATAAGAATATGCAAACAACACCGACACGAAGTGCGGGTAACAAAACCTGTTAAATGTAGAACTGCCAATTTGCAAAGTCGAGCCCCATTTGCTGCTATGAATCTGAGCCCGCATTTTGTGAAGAAAACGGCCGAATATATAAATGGTTGTATTGGCCAAGTTGATTCAATAGAAGCGTACTGGGCTACCGATTCTTATTATTGGGCCTCAGTCTACTTATATCACGGTCAAATTATAAGCTTATGAGTGTTTGAATGAGCTTATTTTATAAGTTTGTGGGTGTTTGGATTATAGAAGTTTTATAAGTCCATAAACTTGTAAAATACAATAAGCTAATCCTAACACCCATCAAAATAAAAGAGAATGTATGTATATCTTTTCATAAAAATATTCTACTTGGTCAACCAAAGGCCTCTTGGTCTATCAATATGTGAGTTGCCCATCAACTTAGAGGTTGTTGGTTTAAGTCGTGAGATAGGTGGTGTAGGGGGTTGAAGTGGGCTATCTTATAAGCTCATAGAGTGTTTGAATGAGCTTATTTTATAAGTTTGTGGGTGTATTTTGATTATAGAAGTTTTATAAGTCCATAGACTCATCAAATAAAGAGTAAATTACACAGATGGTCCTTCTGGTTTGTGTTTACTTTCTTGTTTAGTCATTTGGCTTTTATTTTTTTTATTTTTTTTTTATTTTTTTTTACTTTTTTGATTTTTTATTTTTGCCTCAAATTGTCCTTAACTCCAAAACCTTTAACATTCAGAGTCCTTTGATGTAATGATCGTCAAGTTTGACCATTACATGAGGGAATTATGGTTATTTTGTTTCTTAACTCATCTTCTTTATTAGATCCCGAAAACCTACATTGCCTCCGTCTTTGTAACAATTCACAATTTTGAGGTCATTATTTAACTATTTAATTTACTTATTATTTTTATTTTAAGTAAATTTACTCTTGCGAGCAACTAGATAAGTTATTCTACGTACGTCGTTAAACATTCATGTTGAGGCAACATTATCAAGATCTCCTAATGTTTTAATAATGATAAATAAACCTTCGAAACACATAAAATAACAAACGGTAGCCAAAATTCCCCGAACCACATACCTATTCCTGACGCGTCACCCACGCGTTGACGCGTGGCTGACGCGCCAGGCTTCTGTATGGTTCGGGACGAATTTTGAAAGTCGGCTTTCCCCTTACCCGACAAATGTGGATCTTTCAATACAGGTATAATTATGCTATGTGCTTAATTAAGAACACTCAAAACGAGTTTTGGGATTAGAGAGATCCAACTTTTGAAACACCCGCTTATGGGAAAACACCAACTCATGTTTTCTAACTCTTACCTCTAGCCAAGGCTTTTCTAAACTTAGGTTATATATTTCACGTAACATCAAGTGAAAGCATCCATATGCTCATATCTCGTGCTTACACCTTCTCTAATCACATAACAAGTTTACTCCCTTATTGGTCAAACTAAGTCAAAGGTCACTTTGCGTAAACGCATCATTTCCCGCTTGGGTTATGCTTTACATCATGGAAAAGCACTTGGCTTGTTTGTACCAAGGTGTTAGTTGAGTACATCGAGTCGTGGAAAGTCATGAGTTATGAAACTATGAATTCTCGACGTTGTGTTACTTGGAATAATAAGTAACCTATGATTTTCTCAACCCATAGTCTTAATTGTCTAGACCTTCTTTTCTTAATGACAATTAGATTATTTCTTAATCTCTTCTTAATCTTATTAATCTCTTCTTTTCTTAATGATGATCTGAGATATTACAGGTTCAAATTTTATATATATATATATATATATATATATATATATATATATATATATATATATATATATATATATATATATATATATATATCATATTACAGCTAGCTTTTCTACATTTAGTGGTTGGATTAAACCTGCAAAAAACACCCCATTTACAGAAATTCACCAGAATGGATTTCTTTATCTCATCATGTGTTTCCAATAACAGAAATTCACCAGTTTTTGGCAAATTAAAACTAGGAAGAAAAGAAATATATAACTTATCATTTACAAAACCCTAATTTGATAATCGATTACGGAAAGAAAGAAAGAAAAAAAACTCTTGCTGTTGATCTCTAGATCTATATCGACATGTCTTCGTCGTCGGGGAGGGCTATTGTAACAGTAGTGCTGTTGATGATTGTCTTGTTTCAGGCTTCTTTCGGTGTTGCCAAGCTTCCCCCATTTCCAGCTCACAAGCGTGGAAGTGTCGATATCCCTATTGCTGTTCATCAAGGGTAAATTCATCTGATATTCCAATTGGTTTCAGATTATTTACTTCCATTTTATTTTTTTACTATGCTACTGCTTATTGTTGCTTTTCATTGCTTAGTTGTAGTATTGATATCATTATTTCAAGTCTTTCATAAAAAAAATCACAAAAACCAAGCTTAATTTGTTTTCTTATTAATAAGTGCTTGTTATGTACTCTTATTATTTCAGATCGTGGGATTTTAGATCATTGGGGTTTAAAATCCATAGGAATTTAAATCCTTTTAGTTTCACACGAGTAATCGCCAAAGTCCAAAAACTAAGAGATTGGATATTTGTAACAGATGTTTATTAGCTAATACTATAATAAATTTGTAAAGTTAGTTTTCTTTAACTCATATATGTTCGCACATCTCATCTTTATATACATGTTATGTACTCTTATTATTTTACGACAAAATATTCAACCTACATTCTAAGATTTCGTGATTTAGGTTTTGGATGTTCAAAAAATATCCGTATTCGGATATCCGTAAAATTGATCATAATTTATTGAAAGGTTGGGTTTTATAAAATGTTAGTTTCGGAGCTCATGTAAAAGTTTTCCAAAAAATATAGGTATTTTGATATTCGGATATATAAAAGTGTTATCCGGAATTTCGGATATCCGAATTTAAAGAACTTAGCTAAAATAATGAGTCTAACATAAATTATCAACTCAAATTTTGGATATCCGAAAACCTTTACAGGATAAGAAAAAGCCAAAAAAACGAAACTTAAGCCCAGTATCAAAACGACAACAAATGGCACCGTTTTTGAACGACTCTTAGAATATAGTATAATTTGTTAATGCAAATCGAAATCGGCAAAAAAAAAAAAAGAAATTAACTTAATCTTATTGAAAAATATTCCATAAAGTTAAATTTACATAATGCCCAACGAGATTGATGCTAGTAATAGTAAAGCAAGAAGCGTCAACAGAATTTCCGGTTCACTTGTGTCGCCGCTTGATGGGGGCAGTAGTGGTGGCATTGATATACGGTGAACCTAAGAAAATCATATACAACAAAAGTCAGTAAATATCTAACATCAAATGTCAAGAGGTGTCTTGATTTGTGGTAACAAACATATTGTATGATTCTTATTAATTGTGATAAAATGACTTACAATCATAATTAGCCCATCCAATTCTCTGACGCTCCAAATCAGACAATTAACTTATCTATAAGAACAAGGTCTGAACCAATTAAAAATAGAGATCAAAAAATAAAAAATAGTCAAATTTTCTTTCACAAGATTCAGTTTCATAATTATTATACCTCCTAAAATAGTGTCTTGATTTGTTGATACTCTAAAGCCAATGCACCAGACCTTAGTATCACCCTACAAGTAAAAAAATTGTATTAAAAGGCAACTGTTATTAAGAGTAAGTATGTGGGTTGTAGGATATTTTTCTGAAGTATGAATGTTTTAGCTTTAACTTAATTCAAGGATGGATGTAATGTGTTAGACTTTTGGCCTACTAGGGATAATAATGATATTTATAAATTGTATCGATGATTTTGCAGTTTACAGTTAAATTAAGTAGCATACCTCTGACACTTGTTGAACAAGGTAGTCCTGTTGTCTTAAATGCATTGATGCATTATCAGCAAAGTTCAAGCTTACCTTCGAAAATCTTCCAAGGATACTGAAATAAAACATCACAAATCTATTAAGCGGGCGTTTGGTTCGTGGGATTTCATATTATTGGGGTTTAAATTCCATAGGAATTTAAATCCTTTTAGTTTGATACGAGTAATCACCAAAGTCCAAAAACTAAGATATTAGATATTCGTAGTAGATGTTTATTAGTTAACACTATAATAAATTTGTAAAGTTAGTTTTCTTTATTTCATATATGTTCGCACATCTCATCTTTATATACATGTTATGTACTCTTATTATTTTACGACAAAATATTCAACCTACATTCTAAGATTTCGTGATTTAGGTTTTGGATGTTCAAAAAATATCCATATTCGGATATCCGTAAAATTGATCATAATTTATTGAAAGGTTGTGTTTTATAAAATGTTAGTTTTGGAACTTATATAAAAGTTTTCCAAAAAATATAGGTATTTGGATATTCGGAATATATAAAAGTGTTATCCGAAATTTCGGATATCAGAACTTAAAGAACTTAGCTAAAATAATGAGTCTAACATAAAACTATCAACTCAAATTTCTTATATCCGAAAACCGAAAATGGAACCGCAAAAAACCAAAAATCAAACCGAACTTTTGGTGCCGGGTTTGATTTTAAAAAACTTAAAACAGAATTTTCGGTCGGGGGTTTGGTTTTAGCCAAAAACCGCCCCAAACCGACCTGCCCACTTCTAGCTATAATAGTTCAGTAAGACCACTTATATTCAGTTGCAACACTTTGATCTATATATCCTTGTTTTTCAAAATTCAACCCAATTTGTGATTCTAAAACACGTACGGTCCTAACGAAAGAAAAACAACATACCCTTGATGAGAAGCAATTGGAATATCAACTTTTTGACGAAGAACGTGAGCTACAAGCGCCAAAAGCTCACGCTTTGCTGAAAAATATTTTTCCAACCTAAGCACTTTGATCTATATATCCTTGTTTGTGTTAATTAGTTATTGAATATCTAAAAAATTAAAGTTGTGCCATAGCAGTTTGTTTTTTCACTTATCATACGTAAGCAACAATTATCCATGTTGTTTAATTGTATATCAAAAAGTAGAAGGTATTACATGATGTAGAATACGATATAAGAAAAATAGAAGTTGCAAGTGTTACACTAGGAGAGTAGAAAAAATTCAGTAACAAGCAATCAAATTATCAAAGTAGTTTTTAATTTGCAAAAACAAAAAGCCCATTCATACACCTTGTATCTTAAAGCCCAAATTATTTACCAATTAGGCCCATCAACCATTGCCACCAAAATGTCATTAAGACATTAACTCAATAACTCCGAAATAAACGGTAACCTGCATAGCAACGAAATTTTATAACGGTAGGTAATCGTAGTGATAAAAAAATGTGTGTTATAAATGAAAAATAATAGAAGTCTAAAAATTTGGAGATTAAACACGATTTAAATTAAATGAAAATAATATTGGTTATGGTTTATAAACGAAAACAATAATAAAAGTTTAGGGTTTTCATATATAGTTTTTTTAATTTTTCACGGGTTTTATTCTATTTATGGTGTGTTAGGTTAGAATGATGTGAAATTTTCTATTTTCATAGTTCTCTCATATAGACTTGCAACACGAAATGCTCTAAGAAATTATATACAATTACTTAAATGGGTTCTTTCTAGGATTTGTGATATATTCTAAGTTGCATTGCTGACTCGTTGGTGCTATACACCAAATTGTGATGAAAAGAGGTGTAAGCACTCAATTATGTTAACTAGATGTATGCTCTACAAATGTTCACCATGAACATGTACATACGCATATTGTGCACATACGTATGTTATTGTGAGGTAAGGTTACGATGAACTACTCTAATAAGACATGTTTTATCATAGAATGAACGCTGTCCACTTTCAGTGTGGCTGATTAACTAATACAAGGGAATACAAGGGGTGAATACGTTCTTTTAAAAATTATTGACTAAACATGTTGGTATATCGACTTAACAAGAAAATGCGATAATGTAAAGAATAAAGAAGAGTTATCACAACACACAAGAACACAACGATTTATAGTGGTTCGACATGAGCTCCTTTCCGAGTTACATCTACCCCCCAAGCCGCCAGTTGAGTGTTTCCAATTCAATAACTCATGACATTCGTGTTCTTCTTTCGGTAGAATCACCGTTTTCAATCAATCTCAAACACCCTTATGGTGGAGAACCCAAATACCCGATCAATGTTCTTATACTCGGCCTAAGAACCTATCAAACTAGTATGCCTCAACTAACGTGAAGTGTTTTGTTGTTACATGGTGGTGATACAAAGACACAAAGTGTTGTATGGTGGTGAGGCAAAACACTTGATTGTACAGTGGGTTTCACTAACTAGTCTAACAACAAAGAAAACTAACTAGCCTGATTACTCACTTGGAGTATACGGTAATAAATGATTTGGTAAACGATTGCCATTATACTATATCTCAAGAATTTTCAATGATTTGTTATATGGTTTGAACATAATACAACATATTCGAACCTATGTCGAAGCTCGGAGAGCTCGAGATATTGATTACTAGAAATGTTGGGGAACTTCCGTTTTGAGGTTTTACAATTTCATTTAGCTTATGCATTTCAAGTTATATGTTACAAATTGTATATTCGTCATCATTAAATGATAAAGAAGTTTTTATATTAAATATATTTTCATATTTGCACTAACAACTAAGATTGGCCAAGCTATGCTTTTTTACTACATTGCACATATTATTGACAGAATCAACTTATTAGATGATCAGGAAATCGAGAAATGTTAGGTCTTTGCACGTTTTTACACTTGAGAATATATCACACTCGCATGAGTTTGCCATTTCATGTATGTTGCCTGTCAAGTTAGGCTCTTTTCGGTACCTCGTTAGTTTAATTCGTGGATTAGGTCGTCTAGCCTAATGTACGAGTAATCAACATTCATGTCAGTTCTCTCCCTCGTTTTAAAGATTCTAATTTTACTTATATTAATAAAAACATATGAAGTAGGAGATATTACATTACTCTTTCACGTATTACATCACAACTCATGTCACTAGTCGTTCGATCCTAGGTGAACTTAAGTAGACAAGTAGTGGATGGAGATTAGAGTTTGCTAGAATGTACACATAACACAATTGACCTAATTTGGTGAAGTGGGTATGAGGCCATCATCATTAGACATAGAAAAATTGTAACTTCCCAAATAGTCATTATTGAAAAGTGGTGTAAAGGTGTGTGAAATTTGACTCTACTCAAAAGCTTTTTCTCATGATCCAATACCCCATTCCCAACTGTGAGTTCTTGGTTCCCAAGCCAAGTATAGTGCATCAATATTGACTCAAACAAAGGCCATCATCTCATATGGTGTTGCTATTCATGTATTAAAGTTGGTGCCTTTACATCTATAGAATTCACCAATGATATATTTTCAAAAAGTATCATATTCAGGATAAGTTGTTCTTTAGTTGAGTACATTTTGATGTTGAAGCAAAATAATTAGATTGTGATTAAAAGGCTATGGTTTCTTAAAGCCTAGCTATATGATTCTATGAATTACTTTTTGCATATATGTAAGATTTATAGCTTATCAAATAACAGTTTAAAGGAATATATAAGCATGAGTCAAATATGTAGCACTCGAGAATAATACGTGAATCTATACAAAATAAACAGTAGTAAAGGTTATCTAGAAAATGGGTTTTATCAACATTTTTTAAACACTCGAGAAAATATTGTATTTGGGAATACGAGACACAAGGAGACAATTGTCCTACAAAAACTATTGTGATTTTTGAGTTATCAAAAATGATTTGTTATGGAACTCGTGAAAGTGTCCCAACTTGTTTACTTGTTTAGTTTATATTTATGTTGATCCACAAAAATAAGTGTGAATCTCCCACAATCTAGTGCAAATGTATTCCTAGAAAGGTGAACATTTTCCTATGGAGACTAGGTTGGATCGTCTCCTTCTACGACTAAATCTTTCGAAACGAGGATTGGATATTCAATCTATAACGTGCCCTCTATGCTCTAACTGTGTGGAATCAAATGATCATTTAATTTATACGTGTGAAGTGGCGTCAGGTATTAGGCGCTTAATTGTGGTTTGGTGTGACTTGCATTTCCCGAACCTTATTCATCGTCAGAATGTACATCATGGATAGGTAATATGCGGTTATCAAAGGATAAGAAGACTCGTATCCAGGTGGTCATGGCAGCTACTTGGTGGACTATCTGGAAATTTCGAAATTCGGTTACATTCAATTCTCAAAATTTGAGAAAATGTGACTTGTTTGATAGCATTAGACTTAATTATTTTTCTTGGTTACAAAATGGAAGTTCTATATGTTTAGCTTGGCATGATTGGCTAGAAACGCCATTGTAATTTTCCTAGCTTTTTGCTAGTTTTTCTTAATTAATATACTTGCCGTTCAAAAAAAATAAAAATAAAAATAAATAAATAAATAATAAAAAAATCCACAAAAATAAGTAGTACTAGAAAGTCTAATAAGTTAACCTAAATAATTACATGTATATTTTTCTCTTGTATTAAAGGTAATTTTGCTATGTGAGTTTACTTGCAAAGAGAGAAACAAGACTAAAAACTTCGGATATGCCTAATTATGGAAACTCGAAAACAAATATGTCATTGTTCTACACTGTATGAGATAGTTCGTGGTAAGATTTAAAGGTCCGATTTTGTGGCTAGACGACGACTCATACTGGTTAAAAACATTGAATTCATGTTGTTGTTCAAACTATGATGATTGTTGCATACATCTAATCTTACCAAGATTATACCTTTTCAATTGCTCTCGTATTTGCGATAGTGATGTTTAAGTGTCACACGCGTAATATTATAGCTTGGCTTCTCTTTTTAGGATTTTGACAAGCTAAACTGGGTTGATGTCTTATTCTGTACAGAATTTATCATGTTGTTTTAAATCCTATAAATTTTGTTATACGTATGACACATGCCAAAAGTAAATGTTTGTAAAGTAACTTAAGGCTAGTAAAGTAGAGAAATACATATCTAAATGATAAATGACGAAAAAAAATCATCTTTCAAAAACCATGTTCTTTGAGTCTTTAAAAAGAAACAATTACCATGTGCTTCTTATTCTTTTGGTAGACTTCTAACTTTAAAACTTTACTCTTTCAGCAGAGATAATACAAAATCGTTATGAAAAATATTACTTTATGAAAGTTATTTCATATTTAGGGGGTGTTCGTAAAAAAAATGTGGTTTTCGGTTAATGTTTTATAAGCTCATTTTTTTTAGCTTATTTTGAAACTTTCCGGCTTCTATAAGCTTATGATGACATGATAAGATTATATAAGTCGAAAAGTTTCGTAATAAACCACCAAAAATAAGCTTATAAAATACAAGACGAAAATCAAATAAGCCATAAGGCCATTTTATAAGTCGTAGCAAACACCCCTTTAGTGTCCCTAATTAATGACCAAATAGAAAAAAACCTAGAGGTGTTCTATAGATTTTGAAGACTATTGACAAAAAATGAAAACGGTATCTCAAAGGCTTAACTAAAAATGTATTTTTTTCTAAGAAGTACAATTACAACTATTTATATATAAAAAATTGTCATTCTTCGAGTATACTTATAATTAAATGTCTTATTTTTATTCATAATGATATAAACCTTTAACATCAGTTATAATTTATACACTGATCAAGATTTTGAGGTCTTTAGATACTTAAGGCCTTGGGCGATCGCTCATTTCGTCCACCCTAAAAAATAACCCTGTTTGAACCCTTTGGAAAATTGACGTAATGAACAAGCTTCTGGTTATAAGTTTGCTAAATTCTTCAAAAGGGTAGGATTAGGGTTGGAAACGACTCAGACGAACACGATCGGAACTTTGTTCATGTTAGTTCGTTTAATTTTAACTAGACAAATAAACGGACACGAACGCTTAAACAGACGAATTTTTTTGTTCATGATAGTTTATTAAGAAAATGAGTTGTTCATGTTCGTTTATATTCATTCATTAAGACAATAAAACGAACCTTAAATGATCGAACATAAATGAACGTAGAAAAACAAACATAAACTTTATTAAAATATGCATGATTTTTGGTTTATAAGTGTTGTTATGTTTAAAAAAACCAATGTTAAAAGTATACATTAAGGATATGATATACGAACATAAACAAATAAATGAACATAAACGAGCGTTACTAACTACATAATCAGACGTTCACGAACATAATAAACGGACATAATTTTGGTTCATTTAGTTTATTTAATTAAAAGAATGTACAATAATGTTCATGTTCGTTCGTTTAATAAATAAATAAAGATAAACAAACTTTTTATTAAATGATTCACGAAATATTCACTGAACATTCAATTTGTTTAGAGAAATATCTTGGATTAAGCAATGTCATTGTTGTCAGGCATCTTCAAGTGGATACATAACATTGCGCTATCTTTTTTTTTTTTTTTTTTTTTAATCTAGATTTCTACTTGCTAAATTCCACAAAAGGGTAGAAGGGTACTATTGTACTTTCACTTTTTATCAAGTGGGTGCCTGGATATTTCACATGCTTTTAATCAAGTTTTGTAATTGTATCAAAGACTTTCTTTACAGCCTAACCTCTCCTAAACAAGCAACTAAGATAAGATGGCCATTGAAATATCACACTTTCTACTTCACCTACCTTTTACATTTGTTTGGTTTCCACAATGCAAAATATTAGTACAACAACTTTATAGTATTACACTTTCGTTATAAGGTCCAAACAACTTGCTTAATCGTTTAGTTGTTTTATATAAAATAAAGTGAACTCCAATAATCTTTTCTTCCATAACTAAAACCCACACAAATATTATGGTTGAAAAATATATATGGTGTTGTTTATGTGTCGTATGTGGGGTGATAGTATCCTGATAGCAATTAGAAGTCACGAGTATGAACGCTTTCAGATCGATTAAATTGGAGTGGATACCAATTAACGACCGGATAAAATCTAATTGATTCAAGTTTGTGTATGATGTTTTTGTTCTTCTGTTTCTGTATCTCCAGAAAACGTTTTTTTTTTCCGTATCCTTCTAAAACGTTTTAGGGTTAACTGCCTTTAGGCAGTTTCAAGGTCTCAAACTGTCAAAATTAGTCCCTCAATTTCCGAAAATTTAATTTTCTGAGGAATTTTTGACATAGCAACTTAGTCTCTCAGGGGCGTTGCCCCCGAACCCCCACCAAGGGGGCTACCGCCCCCTTGGAACCCCCGTTAGTCCAGTTAATATTCATATAAGTGTCGACCCTTATATGCATATTAAACTCAATCTATTTTATACTAAAATACCAACATATGGGACATATATCTTTTTCATATTCAACAACCCATTAGAAAAAGAATGCATTAAAAATTGTGGTATCCATAAAAGGGTTGTTATAAATTGTAGTATAACTCTATTTCATCTTCCTATTTTTGTTAGGTAAAATCATCATGAATATGTTCTATTTCATTGAAAGTTACATATTAAACAAGTTCTTTTCATGTGATATATAACAACCTTCATGTCTATACCATTATTATTTGTCTTTTAATAATATGGAGACAAATAGGCATGTCGAATACATGATGGCTATCAAAAAAGAAAGAAAAGAAAAAAATATATATATCGAATACGATACTAATGTTTTGCTACATGAAGGATGTCGTTAAGCAATACTCTGAAGGAATATTTTTTAGGCAGGACCTGAACTCACAAATATAACTATTTGTTACCATGCACACTTTACATTCTCTTAGTTGATTTCGTTTGCTACACAAAACTTTGTTTGTTATAACTTTTTGTGTGTGTGTGTGTGTGTGTGTGTGTGTGTGTGATGATAGTTAATTTAGTTGATTGGCTTTGTTTAAGAGACACAAAATCAATCAAATGAATAAGAACCAACAATATCATGATGATATGTACTGTATTGTTTAATAAGTGCTAAATATATTGCAAAAGAAATCAATAACATGAAAGAATCTTAAAAAGGTTCCCAACATCCAAAGGTAAACATTCCAACCATGAAAGAAAGAATTGGCTTTTAGGATCATGTCATGCTTCAATACTTGACAACAAAGGCATCTCAATTTTCTTCAAATAATCACTCTAACAATGCTACATTTTTAGATATAGATTCAAATTGTTCTTAACTATGTATGATATATGTTTGCTTTTAAAAAACTTTAAATCGGTGTTGGAAGTCATTTGATCTTACACATACACTTATCGAAGTTCTTTTTAAAAATAGTCTCTACCCTCGTGTTTGACCTCAGATAGGGACTGTCTACATTTTATTTCTTGCATAACTTGCTCCAGCGAGATTGAGTATTGTTGTAGGAAGCCATTTGCTATGATGTATATAATCATAAAAATTAAAATGTTTATAAGATGTCTTGAAACCAAAATCAGGTTTTAGTTCTAATCTTTCTAATGAGACTGTGATGGTATTATTCAGCATTAGGTAATAATGGTGTAACAATTAAATCATTATTATCTAATAAACATATAATATTGATACATGCACACGTATGAAATACACATATTTTAGTGAAATATTTGCGTTTCCCCTTTAAAAAACGTGTTTGGATAATTATTTCTTTTAAAGATAATTTAAAGATAGTCAAGGTTCATGCATGTATATAGTTCATAAGTATGAAGTAAACGAAATGAGAAATACAATATTGAAGAATGTACTTTCACTACAGCCTACAGTGACGAAAGCAGTTTCGTCACTAACAGTGTAAAAATCGTCACTATTCATGTAATTTAGTGACTAAATAGTGACCACTTATAAGGTTCGTCACTGACTTTCTACCGATGACCAACAATAATGACCAAAAATTATATCGTCACTATTTTCATCTAAATAGTGACCAAAAAAAATTCTCGTCACTAAATTCTCGTCACTAAAGCCACTTTATCTTGTAGTGTTTGATATAATGTTTTCAATCTATGTCACGAAAATGACAACACACGAACTGATTTTTTTTTAGAAAGGCAATACACGAACTGATTTTGTTGGCGAAATGACGTTTAGGTATCGTGAAAATGTGAAGTAAAAATGTTAATAATTTGGTCCTATATGATATTTTGACGACTTATATTACTTACGTATACCATAATATAACTCAAGCTGATTTTGTTTCCCATTAGAATTGCTTATTTGGATAGCAATTTTCAGTGCTTTAAAAAGGTACAATAGATTAAGGTAATGAAAAGTATTGAAAAGTATTGAGAGTTAGCATAAAAAAGATTGAAATGTCTTGTTTGAATTCGCTGTATATTCGACAATAAAATCAACCCGATGATCATGAGTTTTCTAAAAATACATTGAACTTTATTTAAGCTTTTATCGTATCAAATGAACATGATATATTAGTGATCATAAACGTACATTTCTACGGTAACGTAAAGAAGCTATATAAGTCCTTGAATGATTTAACTGTACGAGAGATACGATAATATACAAGGTAGTGTTGCAACTAAACTGGTTATGGACGTAAAGTCATACGTACAATGGTTCGACATGGCTAACCTATTTAGAGTAATAAACATGTTAGGCATGTAAGAATTGAAATATACTGTAACTAAGTACAAACTTGTAGAAAAATGCTAGACCTTGAGCCATAAAATTATAAAAACTCTTCGGTACATGTTAATATTAAGTTATTCATTAAATATTAGATACTGTACTAAGATTACAATGAACGAACACGTGTAGATGACACCAAATGATTGTTCAATTCATTCGAATCTAAACATACACACCTTATTTTATCCATTGTCACCAATTTATTCTACAAAATGAAAATTATAACAAAAAAATTTGTACAAAAACAAAAATTATATATCAAGAACAATTCACTTACTTACAATATTTAAGTATTTAAGAAGAGTTTTCAAAATAAAAAATAAATTAGCTTAAGTGATAATAAAATTTGAAATGATGTTAATTTTGTTAGAAAACAAAGTATGCATTAATTTTTATTACAACTAGTTTAACCAAACTCGTCAAGTACAACTAGTTTTCTCAAATTTTCACTCTAATAGAGTTAGCGTCTTAGCGAACATAACTATAGACTGCCGTTAGATACTTAGATAGTTTAACTCGACGGATCCGTCATTGCTAACCAAATCACTTAGTAACTTTGTTTTCTCGATCGATTAATATATGAGTTTTTGAAAACATTGAAGTGCCGAAAATATATCATGAGCATAGTTATAGTCGATTTATTGTGTGTCATGATGTAGAGGTTGGAAACAACTCATGGTGATGGCAACTTGACGAAATTCATTATATTTTATTTTGCAACCAAATGAACACAAAGTCTAGACTCCCCGTATCTTTAAAAAAAAAATTCTAACTAATACTCAAAATGCATTAAAATAGTTAATTATGATTATATATTGTCTAGTTGCATTTAATATTAGTTTGTCAACTAATACTTTTTTTTTTTTTTTTTTTTTTTTTTTTTTTTTTTTGAACATATAACTCATACATTTACTAACACATGAAGCGTGCGACATTTAACTCATATCAACTTTTGAGAGGTTATAACTAGGTACCCTGGTTAATTCTGTATATCCGAGTGAAAAACAGGCTCAATTCAGATGATATGAGCAACGTAAAAATTCAGCAGTTTATCATATGAACTTTAAGCTTTTATACTACTAAAATCGTATGTTTTTATTTTGAAATTTTCAAATTGTGTCGTACCAGAAAAATGTTGAAATGTCACATTAAAAGTTTACATGATGTAACACTAGGCGAGTACCCGTGCATAGCAACGGAAGTTCTTAGCGGCAGACAATTAATGATATGCAATATTGTGGTAAGTGTTTTGTATAACATTCAAAATAGAACGTGAAAGGATCAAATTGTAATTGCAAACGATTGTAACATGCGATAATTCAACTAAAGCAAAAAATTTAACATGTATCAAACAACATATAAAAATATTTACTGCAACTGAAAAATAAGACATTACAGGTAATACAAAACCGAACTCCCTTTGCCTGTTCCATTGCTCAATTTTGGCACATCTTTCTTTACTACCTTCTGAAGAGGCGTTGTGCTCCTATGCAACTTCAAATTTCATTTTGAAGGCCTCTTCCAATTCCATCAACTCTGTAAAGATGATCACTAAGTACGTTAGTTACATGCTTCACTTAATACATCAACCATAGGATCCACTTGACTTTTGTCCTTCCTACTACAAACACCTGAAGGTTCTTCGTAAGCCATCCTCTAGCGATGACATCAGCCTCAGGAGGAGACTCTTCCACCCAAGCAATCAAGTTCCTGCGTATTTTCACAGGACCGACAAATGACTCTGAAGCACAGTACTTCCCATAATCATACCTCAAATGGGAACAATGATACGCGGGATTGCGCCCTCCCAACAGGTTTTACCTCTCAAGGGATCTTGAGAAGCTTGCAATCCCCACCAGGCAGTGTACCTGATCGTTGTAGTATAGTATAGTGACAAGTACCGGGGGATTGATCATTCAACTCAGGAATAGTGTTCGCTAGGATTAGAAAGCCTACTAAACTAGGTCTAGAGGTGAGGGATGATTCTTTTTGTATTTTTATATTTTAAGAAAGCAAGTAAAATCTCGGGTTTTGAAGGAGTGGGCGGAATTAGTTGCTAGTCAACTAACCCAAATAACTAAAGATGCAATCAAAATAAAATAAAAAGAAATGAAAATAAACTAATGTGGTTATGTGGTGAAAACAATAATGAGAAAAGATGTGTTTACTTAGATTTCATTACTCCCTAGATATCTTTTACCGGTTGATTAGCTTGTTACAATTGCATGGATGACGGGTTATATTCCTTAATACCAGTCGTAGGGCCGTGTACAATATTCCCTAACTCTATAAGCTCTTACTTCACTCCTATGTCGAGCCGACCAAAAGCTCCTAACATGGGATCACTAGAATTCACTTATGCATTAAATACAACCAAAAATCGTAGTACACCTCCGATCATGTTTCTTAAGATGTTCAAGCAAGTTACCAATGGAAGTCTGCCAGTTTTCTTAAGCCTAACATCGAATACAATCATCCACAACAATTATAAACAAACCATCAACCAATAATCAAGATCTAGGTTTCACTACATCTAAGCAAACACAATAAAAACCTAGCCTAACATGTTAAAAGTAAGACAAGCATAAGATAGAATCACACAACACATAGACATATCGTATGATTATTGGAAAACTTATCTTCAATTAATCATGGATGGAACAAGTGTTGAAACCCTTATTTTTACAGAAAATTCATCTAGGGTTTAAGCTCTCCAAAGTTCTCCTAATGTTCCACACTTTTACAATGAAAAATTGGAAAAATATATATAGAGAATACATCCTGACGGTGTCACGTTGTAGCATCTGACGCCGTCAACTCGCCGCCAAATTAAGGGTCGTATCGCCTAGATCCAGTCTTGACGCCTTCATGTAGAAATTGAGCTCTGGGCCGTCACTTGCAAAATGACCATGACGGCCTTCGTGACGCCGTCAGGTCAAGTACACTAAAAATGTTCTGGGCCGTCACGTGTATTTTCCACTTCCACCTCTTTTGTCAAGCTTGACGCCGTCATGTGTGAGGTCTTGAAGTCGTCAGGTACTGTTCCCAGCAAGGATTTTGAGACTTTGCCGTTTTCTTCACCTTTTCGCTCAAAAAACGTTCAAAATGCTTCCTTTGGTAAATTTCCTCTCAAAAGTACATAAAATGACAAAATGAACGATTTAAGGCAGTAATTGATCAAATAATCACGAATTCGGGCTTAAATGACCCCTTAAAAGCGGTACACTTTTTGCCTCATCAAATACCCTTACACTTGAGATTTGTTTGTCTTCAAACAAATGCGCTTTTATTCTAATCAAAATACAAGTTATGGGTCATTTAACACTAATATAAAAGTAATTACAACAAATAATCGTTCCACTAAAAACCAAAAACAAGCACGGAGGTCATACACTAGCACCTCACAAACAGTGTTTAGATACTCACATCTCTCGGGTGTAATAAAGTATATATCACAATATGGAAATGGAAAACATCTCTCACTACCTGTCATAGCAAATAGATTACCATAGGCATGGGAAAGGATCAAACCTCCACCACTTGGCGTAAGCACCTAGGATAAACTATCAAAGAGGTCTTTTAAAGGGTTATTGTTAGGTCACCATTTTGTAAACACAAATATGATTGATAAAGAAATGAGATGAGAATGAGAGTGGGATGATTATGAGAAATTTGAGAAAATGAAATGCAAGAATTTCCTTAATGTTTTCAAATAACCAACCAAGTATTACATAGACCTAAGCATACTATATATAGGGAAGGAGCTAGGGCAACACTCCCTCTCCTTCCTTTCTCCAAATCGAGTGGGCTTTAAGGCCCATGGATCATTAAACTTAAGCCTAGTAATCTTGAGACATTAGATTAGTGTAAGTAATAAATAACTAAAGCAACCTATTATTACAAATGACCGAGACTTGATAAAATAGTAAAACTTTGGTTCCAACAATCTCCCCCTAAGGGTCGGTCATCAAGGTTGCTTGACGTCTTCGTCTTAATCTTTGACTTTCATAGCTTTAGACGTCTTCAGAAATGATTAGAATAATGATGGATGTACTTTGCTCTTTGACTTTGTTCTTTGATGATGTTGTTGTGATTATGTTATGAAGTAATCTGCCGTTCGTCACTCCTGCGTCTGTGGTGGTAGTTCGCCATTCCAACATGCTCATACATCTTTGAGTTCTGACTTATACATGCACGTATTCCCTTTCTTTCACATAAGATCTTTGGTCTTTAAACTTTGTAGATTCTTCCTTTTTGGCGTAGAATCTTACTTTGAACTTTGTGTTGCTTTGATCTTTGAGGGAGCTTTTGATGATAGCAAGATGCATGTATGAGCATGTGGAATCCGTCATCATGGAAGTGAGGTACCTGCGAGTAGACAGTTAGCAATAAATCACCGGTACTTACGGATAAGGAATTAGAGCTCATCAACAGCATATTGTGAAGACTCCTTCTAATCCTTATCCAGGCCGTTCCCATATCAGATACTCCCGAAGGAGCTTACGAGACCTACTAGGTAGCTCAATGACTGGGTGAGTCGCTGGGGATCACTCCACGACTGTAGACCGTAATGGAACCACCGCAAACACTAAGCGTAATCCTTGTGGGGTTACCGAAGTGACCTGCTGTCAGGGCTGTTTGATGTTGACCCTGGCAGGATTTCCGTTCAATCATTGAGAAGTACTTACGTAATCCTCTCATAAACGTTCTTGGCAGATTGCTAAGATCTGCGAAGGACTCGATAGTTTACAACTGATGCTCATTGATGTAGAACACCAGTCGTAGAAATACTAAGTGTTCCTAAGAGATCTTTGATGTATCTCAAGGCTCTAGACTCTATAAGTGCACACCTAGGTTTCTTATGCGGAGACTGGGGATGAGTCTCCTGCTTCAATATCAACCGTCTCTAAGAGATAGGTCGATAGGTTACGTAGGTTCCCCGTGAGAATGAAACAAGTCCTTTTTAAGAGAACTTGAGTGGTTAAGAAGGTTTAGTGCATTGCGTCACTGGGTCCATGACGACTTTGTCTTCAATACCGGTGTTGTCTTTTGCAACAACCAGTAGCATACGTATTGAACCCGGTGTCTGCCCTAAGGTTGAACATATTGAGGGCTATTTCTTTTCACCCTTTACTTTACTTTTCTTTTTAATTCTTCAACTCCTTCTTTCCCTTTCGTTCATTTCTCCTTTTTCTGTATCATACCTAAGGACTTCTAATTCTAACTATGGGAGATGTCCTTGGGTAGATCCCTCCGGCTCTGGCGGATCATAGGACGGATATTCCTATCTTAATCACCTTATAACTCCGACAGTAGCCAAGAAACCTTTGATTGAAAAATCTCTCAAAGTGTTTGTGATAATCAAATATTTTGGTTAACACTTTGAGAGTTTTGCGTACACTTTTGAAGGGCTCCCCCTGCACATGTGCTCATAAGTGTTTAAATAAATTTGCACATGCGGGAGGAGCAATCACTTTTGAATTGATCCACTTTCCGTGAACACGACCGATTCGAGACACGCTTACATCACTAGTTAGACTAGCTTGAAGTTATTACCCGGCCTGATCAAGTCCACAGAAAGTTTCTCGAGACGGTACATTTCTACTAAGACATATCCTTTTCGAGACACGCTTACGTGGTTAGTTAAAGAGATGCATTGTCAGCTTTTAGGTGACAACTAGCTCTAGTAACTGACTTGATGTTATTACCCGTCGAGGATAAGTCCTTTCGATGTTACTAACTTGTATTATCTCGTCAATTCCTGGGTTAATACTGAGTCTAGCTCGCACATGATACAACTTAAAGCTTTGACTTCGTATATTTTAATCACTTTTACGTTTTCTCCCCCTCAAAAATAGCATATAAAATGGTGTTTTTGACAAAAAAATTTTTTTTTAGATTAAAATATGCCTTTTGAGTCTTATGGGGAGATACATCAAGAACTTTTGATTTTGAGCAAAGTATTTTGTTATGACAAGTGCTCCCCCTCAACAAGTGATTAGGTCTTATTGAGGTGAAATACTTGTCCTTTTGAGCAGAATTATGAAAAAATCATAAATGTTTGATTAATTCTACTCAAAAGTAAGAAGCCTTCGCTCCTTATGTTTAGGATTGAGGCACTGAAGCGTACCTCAGGGTCCTTTAATTACAAGCACGGGTTGTACACTGTTATGTGTGCACAAACCATAATGGAAAAATGATTCAATCAATGAAACAATTGATATTGAAAAAATATGACCAAATGTACCAAGTTATTCTTCGTCTGAAAGTGGAGCATTGAAGTTAGTGAACTGAGGTTCTGGTCTTTCGAAGTTTCTGACAGGAAATGATGGTCTGGCACCGATGTAGCTTTCCAGTCGTCTGATCTGTTCCCGTCGAAATAACCGTTCTTCAATCTTTAAGACAAAGTTACGAACTTGTCTTCTGGAGCTGGATTTCCATCTAGGTTGTTCCCCCTTAGCTATCTTACGTCGATCATCATTCAACCGTTTGACAAGCCCATCACGAACAAACTTGAGTGTAACATCACAGAATTTATGTACCTCATCGAACCTCATGAAGCTTTGTAGCTTTTTGCTGTTGATGTAGGTGAAGCCAAATGGTTCTTGGATGAGAGTAAACTGTGGTGTGTCATAGAGACCATCAAAGTAGAACTGTGGCTTTGTCAAATTGATCTTTTGTTGGTAACTTTCCACTCCAAGCTGAAGATCTTCCACTCTTTCTTGAACAATCAGTCGTCGGATGTAAAGAAGTAGCGATGCCATGAAGTTGTACTGAACGTCTCTATCGAATCCGCGCATTCTACTTTGAACCTTTTCAAGATACATATCTTCAATGTCATTGAGATTAAGGTTGGGAAAGTCGGCTTCGGAGAACTTGTACTTCTTTTCATCTTGTCGTTTAACAACAATTTCACGCATGAAAATGTAGTTAAATCGTTTTGACTGCTGAATCTCCAAGATAGCGATGATCTTTGATTTCTGCTTCACATTTTCCAATGACGTTTCTCCTAATCTGCTGGTATAGCCAAGTCGACGACGATCTGGCCAATGTTGAATTCCATGTAGAGCATCTCTGTCGTAAGCTACGATGGAGTTGCTGAAAATACGGGTAGTTTCTTCAATGGCTGGTATTTCGTATCTAGCGGCTGGTACTGAGATTGTGAGTGAGGAAGCATATTTCTTCTTGGATATCTCTTGAGTGAGCTGGATGTTACGAAGATCTTTGTTGAAGAAGAAGCTGTAAGGTATCTTCGGTTTGTCAGGAAATCCTTTCAACGGTAATGGTTTGGTCCAGTCGGTGAAGTAAGGTTTTTCATGATTCTTGGAACTTAGATCGATATTCACTTCAGGATTTAACCAGTCAAAGTTGGCAGACATTGCACTAGCTATATTCTGCATGTGATATTCGTATTCGACTTTGTTTCCAGATCTTTTCTTGAGGAATTCTTGTGCATCCCTATTGATTCTCCTAAGCTCCGCCTTTGTGAGTTTGTTGATGTGAAGATCCTTCATAATGACCTGGGTGAACTGAAGAGTGTTACCAGGAAGAGGTTCTTCTTCTTCCAGAGGAGGTTGAGCTTGGACCATTTCTGTAAGCCAATCATTCTGAGGATTGTCATCATTGTCGAGCCATGAATGACGTGTTTTCTTCTTGGATTTCTTAGACTTGGATGTAGCATCTTTGTCTTTGGCTTTGGACGGTGATGATGGACCAGCATGAGAATCATGAGTTGGTGGAGCACGGTAATCGGTGTCAAGTTGATCTTGGAAGTCATCAGTTTGTTCCATGAACATTTCTTCATCTTCGGTTTGACCTTCACCAGTAGCAGAGGGTTGTTGTTGAGTTCCAGGAGGAGTGGAGTCCTTTTGTGGTTGTAGAGAGGATGAGGGACCTGTTCCAGACTTAGGTTTCTTGCCTTTGGAGTTTGGGTCAGGATCGTCATCTTTTCTTGTCCTCTTTCGGGATCCAGCAGCATCTTTGCATGATTCTTTTGACATATAAGCTACCATAGCATCATACAGGCCTTTTTCTTCAGCTGTTTGTGTGGTTTTGGTGGCAAGGTTGTCGAAGATTTTGACAAGCATGTCATTGAGAGACAATTCTTGGACGGTTGGAGCCACAGTAGAAGATTTTGCGGTGTGAAGCGTGAAGGGTGTAGTAGACAACATTTTCTTCGTAACACTTCTAATTCTGTGATCCAAGTTGTCATTGATTGGTTTGAGAAGGTTTGCAACTTCAGGAGTGATCATCTCGACCAGATTTATCAGTGAGAAAATCATGTGTTGCAGTTCTGATAAAACCTTCGTAATCAGATTACAAGAACTTGTCAATCAGCTGCGTAGAATCCTGGAATTCCTCAACTTGTTTAGTAAGTTTGGTAACCATGTCGGTGAGTTTGTTCACTTGCTCCTGAAGATCAACTTGTTGTTTTGGTTCATTGATCGAATGCTGTTTAGATGCGGTTTCAGATGGTGTGGGTGATGAGTGCTCTGGTGATGATTCGGATGAAGACTCGTTGTGAGAGTCTGAAGAAGAAGCAGGAGGAGTTGGATCCTTTGGCGGAGAGTCTTGAGGAGGTGGAGGTTGTGCTGAGGAGGTCTGCTGAGAAGATGACTTAAGAAACATGTTGGTGTCGAACGCGTTCTTCTCTTCATTTTCCTTTCGACGACGTTCCTCTGCTTCCTCTGCTTCTCGTGCAAGAAACTCTGGAGTAATAAGATATTCATGTTCCTGATCCGTAGCTAAGTTCTCTTGACCGCCAACATTCTCCTCTAAAGTAGCAGTCTCAGTCATGTGGACATCTTTAGTCTTGTCTGTATCCTTAACGTTGTCATCAGGTTGTGGAGCTGATTCTGACGTTGTTGGAGGAACCATACTGCTTGTAGCCCCTACATGTTCTGACTGATCAATAGGTGGTGGTGTTGGAGGGTGTGATAGAAGTCGGCTTTCAAGACTTGCTTTCCTCTGTTCTTTCCTAAGCTGCTTTTCTTCATCTCTAGTGTCGACAACTATACTCTTAAGTTTACGTTTATCAACTAATGGTTCAACGATTGGTTCATCTTCATCATCATTTGGCTCATTGATAGTGACTCCTTTTCTTCTCCTTGTCTCTTCTTCATAAGTTTCCAGACTTTGTTGTACTGCAATCTCTATTGCTGGAAATCCTTCATCAGGTGCTCTGTATCTCAGTTCATAGTCTGGTTCTTCTTCATCAGATTCAGTATCAAATTCGGACTCGGTGTCAGAAGGTGGAGGAGTAGGTTCATCCCGAATAAAGTACTCAGGAGTTGCCTTCTTCTTTGGTTTGGTAGCTAGTTTAGGTTTGGATGTAGGTTTGGGTTTTGCCTTTGTAGCAGACTTAGATCTTGTATGAGGTGATCCAGTGGTGCTCGTGGTACTCCCAGACTTTACACTTCCTTTGCTACGAGTCTTTATTGTTGCTTCTTCCAGTTCCCCTTTGTAAGCCAGATCATACAACTTGAAGTTTGCCCTATTCTTAATGTTGTCATTCAGAAGGTATTCGGGAATCCTCATACCTTTGATCTTGGTAGAGGAAGTGGTCGATTTGATGAATAAGGTGGTGAAGTCGTCCTCGAAGAGGTGCTTCGGCTCATTAGGATCAGCCATCCTCTTGATGAATTCTGGAGAACTTTTGCAGAGATGTTCAACGATAAGCTTGGTGAATCTTGTGAATGGTATCATAGTCCTCACACGGTCGGTCTGAATACTGTAAATGATATCATTCATGATAGGAACTGCAAAGTCAATTGGTGTCAAAGTCACCATTCCCCAGAATGTTTGCAGGTGTTCGAGCCTTGGATGTTCATGACCACTTTTCCTTCCAGATATAGATCTAACAACCAACAAACAGAATGTTCTCCAAGGCTGAGGTATATACTTGACATTGAATTTGGAAAGCTTGATTAGAGGTTCATCATCATCAACCTCATATCCTAATTCAATGAAGAAGTCAAGAAGTTCCAGGTCAGGTAGTATCGGAGCAAATTCGTTGTCAGTTTGTGGCATGAGAAGAGCTGTTCGAAGAACGTCATGATCTACAGAGTAATCTTGGCCATCTAAGGTAACAGTGAAAGACTCATTATCCAAGTTGGTCTGAGCAGTAAGCCAGAACTGATGAAGATAGAACAGTGGAACTGAAGTAGAGCAGGTGAGAAGTGGTATGCATGGATGTGCCAGTAGGATATCTTTCACAATCTTGCATGATTTCTCTGTGATATTCAACTTGTTGAAATCAACTCGGGGGTTGTTGTTGCCAAGTGTGACATGGTAGTCCTCGGGAGTGATGTCATCCAAGGTGAGTAATGGAAGAGGTTGTTCTGCGACGTTCTCAGTGTGTTCAGCCATGTTAATCTGAAAAGTATCATCATAAATCAAACATCCAAATGTGTTATGAGTTAGCACAGTTTAGATATTGGATATAGATATCTACTTGAAACAATTAAGCATAAATGCGTCATTTAAGAATGAGTCAAATAATGCAAATGGCAAATAATTACAACATGACAAGCACAATTCACATTACATCACATTACACAACACTAATGAATCATATCAAGGTATAATACCAAACAAGATTTCGAAAAAAATGCATCATGGACCTTTTATCGAGATTACTTATTTTTCGAAAAATTGATATTATCGAGAAAAACAATTCTGTTAACAACTTATCGAGAAACTGGAGTTATCGAGAAAGTTTAATGTTTATCGAAAAATCATTATCGAGAAATTTTATCGAGAAAAAAAACTTTATCGAGAAAACTTTATCATTAATCGAAAAAAACATTATCGAGAAACTTTATCGAGAAAAATTAATATTTATCGAAAAAACATTATCGAGAAATTGAAGATTTCGATAAATGAAAAATTTATCGAGAACTTGAGTTTCTCGATAATAATTTTTCGAAAGATTTCGATATTCCACAGATTTTTTTTTTTTTTAAACATTCTTATACAAGAATATAATCGAATTATCATGAGATTACACGTCCATATCATTCACAAATAATGTTTCCACAGATATTGGCCTGTCACAGATGTTCTTATACAAGAGACACGTATAGCACGATGTTTTTCACGAACGAGGCATACAAGTTTTATCGAGAAACATGAACAAGGGTGAGAAACATCCTAGCAAGATAAGGTATGCACATAAGAGAACTTAGGAGCAAATCCCACCACAAAAATCAAACAACTACTTACAAGACCATACAAACCCAATTCGACCCATTCTTGTGAATTCGAAAAAACAAATCAATCATGATGGAATGAGAGAATAAACGATGGGAAAGTAATAGAAACAAGCAAATTCACTAAACCCCATCAAGAATTAACCACCATGACATGTAAATAAGATTTTTCGAAATCCTAACCCTAGTTCTCGACATCACGAAATCGAGAGATTGAACCGTTGAAATACAAATTAACCAAGATCCTATGTAAGAAATGCCCTAGTGAATCCATGGAAACTTACAATTCAATGATCAAGGTAATGGTAAGCTCGAATGATTGTGAACCGTGGGTATAAGAAAAAAAAGGTTTTTAGGGGTTTTAACTTTTGAAATTTTGATGTTATTGGTTTGTACGGTTTGTTTGTTTAAGTAAAATTGAAAACTTAGATTATTGTCATTTTTAGTCCTTGGACTTTAGAATGAAATAAGCTAGAGTCCAAAGGTTTTAGAAACTTTAAGTATTTGGCAACATGAGTCCCTTAATTATGAAGTACTTAAACTAGAACCCTAAAGTAACTAGCAAGTCTATTGACATTAGAGATGTGACTTCGTTAAGTTAACTTATGAAGAAGTAAAATCACCCGCACATTTTCCGAACCGAAAAAAAAAAAAACGAGAAATATGCAACTATATCTATTTAAAATTGTAAAGAAAAGTTTAAGCGTGACTCCCCCTCAACACTTGTAAAGTAAGAACAAGGTGTTGAATGGAAGCGATATACATGCATTAGTTTTGTTGTTGTTTTTTTTTTTTTTTTTTTTTTTTTTTTTTTTTTTTTTTTAATAAAAATAAAATGTGGAAAAAAATCTTTTTGGGTTTTCATTAGTTTATAGTAAAGAAAGAAAGATAAATATTGTACAATGATAGTTGTGATGTTTGACGATCAGTGGTATTTTAAAAACTTTTCCAGATCCTCTGGTGTCAAACATCTCATACCAATCTGGTGAACTAGACTAGCAAACCTGGATGGTGCCAGAGATTTGGTAAGTAAGTCTGCCAATTGGTACTCAGTTCCAACAAAATAAAGTTCAACTGTACCCCTTTCCACATGCTCTTTGATGAAATGATAACGGAGATCGATGTGTTTGGATTTGCAATGATGCACAGTGTTGCAGGAGATAGCAATCGCACTCTTTGAATCACAGTAGATAGGAATCTTGTTGAATAGGTAGCCATAGTCTTTGAGTTGTGATCTCATCCAGATGACTTGAGCACAGCAAGCCGACATGGCTACGTATTCAGATTCTGTAGATGACAAAGACGTGCAGTCCTGCTTCTTAGATTGCCATGACACAAGTTTGTCGCCAAGAAACTGTAATCCACCAGATGTACTTTTGCGTGTGTCTAAACATCCTGCATGATCAGCGTCTGAAAAAGCAATTAGTTCAAAACCAGAATCCTTCGGATACCAGATTCCCAAGTTAATGGTTCCCTTTATGTATCGAAGGATTCTCTTGACCTCACTGAGGTGTTTTTCAGTTGGTCTGGACTGATAGCGAGAGCACATGTAGACAGCAAAAACTATATCAGGTCTACTAGCTGTGAGATACATGAGGGACCCAATCATACTTCGGTATTTGGTAGGGTCAACGGGAGTCCCATGTAAATCAGCATCTAGTTTTGTGGTATAGCCCATTGGCGTATTATAAGTATCACAAGTTATCATTCCATGTTTCTTTAAGATTTCAAGAGCATATTTGGACTGATTTATAAAAATTCCACGGGGTGATTGATGAACTTGTAGTCCTAAAAAGAACGAAAGTTCACCCATCAAGGACATTTCAAAATTATCTTTCATTAATTTTGCAAAATCATTAGAATAACTTCTTTTTGTTGAGGCAAAAATGATGTCGTCGACATAAATTTGAACAACAAGTAAGTCCTCCCCGTAGGTTTTTGTAAATAGTGTGGGATCCACCGATCCTTTAAAAAATTTATTGGCCAATAAGAAAGTGGACAGTTTGTCATACCACGCCCGTGGGGCTTGCTTGAGTCCGTAGAGAGCCTTTTTGAGTTGGTAGACATGATTAGGACGCTCAGGATCAACGAAGCCTTCAGGTTGACTGACATAAACTTCTTCACGGAGTTCTCCATTCAGAAATGCTGTTTTCACATCCATCTGGTAAACCACCATATTCCTATGAGCAGCATAAGCCAGAAAGATCCGAACAGCTTCATGTCGTGCCACTGGAGCAAAGGATTCAGCAAAGTCTAGACCTTCAAGTTGAGAGTATCCTTTCGCTACCAGACGTGATTTGTTGCGGATGACTGTTCCTTCTGCATCAAGTTTATTCTTCCAGATCCATTTTAACCCGATGACAAAGACTCCGTCAGGTCTTTCAACTAATTCCCAGACTTCTAATCTTATGAATTGCTGAAATTCCTCTTGCATAGATTCAATCCAGTTGTCATAAGTCATTGCATCTTTAATGTTCTTGGGTTCTTCATGACAAACTGTGAGTGCGTAGATGCAAGTTTCACCATCGGTGTGAAGTCGTTGTCTTGTCATGACAGGTGCATCTGGATGGCCAATAATATGGACTAGTGGATGGTCACGAGTCCATTTGTGTGTTGACGGGTGTAGTTGATATGTATCTCGCATGTTGGCAGGATCCAAGTTGCGTGTTGATGACTCAGCTATATCAGGAACTGTAGTAGCTGGTGCAAACGGATTAATGAACGCATTAGGATCATGCTCTGCGGGTTGTGGAACTGATTGTTGTGTTGGATCTTCAGCTGGATGGCAGGGAGTAGAACCAGTTTGTTCTGCTGTAGATGATACAATTGAAGGACCGTCTCTCTCAACACTTGTAGAAGTTTGTTGAGGTGAGTCTGGTACTGGAATGTGATCAGGTTGAGCAGCGGAATTTGGTGAGACCTCAGTAGGACGATATTCAATCGTGTCATCAAATAGTGAAGCAAACAAGGTTTCTAATTCTTTGCGGTTAAGTGGTAAAGGTTCAGCTGAAGATGCCGGAGAGTTGAGACAGTTAAATTCGGGTCCTAAGCTGTGTTGCTCAGAAGCCATTTGGGTGAGTTCATCGAAATTAGCGTGAATGGTTTCTTGAATTTCTTTTGTACGACGATTCCATATCCGAAAACCTTTGGAATTTTCACAATATCCAACGAACACTCCGATGTCAGCCTTAGCTTTGAGTTTACCTAAATCATCACGATCATTTTTCGGATAGCAAAGTGCTCCAAATACATGAAAGTAATCGATGTTCGGTTTTCTTTTGTGAACAATTTGATATGGTGTTTTGCGATGACGTTTCGTGATCATGCAACGGTTTTGAGTATAACATGCGGTTGAAACAGCTTCTGCCCATAAGTAATCTGGTAATTGAGCATTAATCAACATAGTTCTAGCAGCTTCCACTAACGTCCTGTTGCGTCTTTCAACCACACCATTCTGTTCTGGGCTTCTAGGTATAGACGTTTGATGTTCAATTCCCACTTTCTCATAGTAAGACCGAAGTGTCTGATTCTTGAATTCAGTACCATTGTCAGTTCTGACGATTCGTACTGTGTTTCGAAGCTGAACTTGAATTTTGGTGAGAAAGGTGATGATCATCGAAGGAGCTTGATCTTTACTTCGTAGAAAATAAACCCAAGTCCATCTGGAGAAGTCATCCACAATTACGAGTATGTACCGTTTACCGTTGATACTTTGAACACGCATCGGTCCACACAAATCCATATGAAGCAGTTGTAAAACATGATTCGTATTTTGCTCAGGTTTAGACGGAAAATGAGCACGAGTACTTTTTCCTTGTTCACAGGCTGGACATAAGTGATCTTTGGTGAAACGGAATCTTGGAAATCCATCGACAAGTTTATAACGAGCAAGGTCAGTCATGGTTCTGAAATTCAAGTGAGAAAGACGTTTGTGCCATAACCAAGATTTAGTTGACTCTGCTTTGGAGAGAAGACATATCGGAGATGTTGCAATCATATCTGACATTGATATTGTATAAAGATTGGAGCCGCGTGAGCCAGACATTAGATCGTTTCCTTGTAGGTCGCGAACAAAGCAAGTTTTCTCACGAAATGCAACTTCTAGATCCCCATCACAGAATTGACCAACAGAGAAAAGGTTGTGTCCAAGGCCTTCCACATAGTAAACACGACTAATTTCAATGTTACCGCTGATGTAGTCACCATATCCCATTATAAGAGCGTAATGATCATTCCCGAATCTGACAGTTCCTATAAACTTTGAGACAAAGTTGTGTAGCAGTTTGAGATTGCCTGTCATATGTCGGGTGCATCCGCTATCAACAATCCAGAGAACAATCTGTACCACCTGCATCACCAGAAGAAGACACGGGTGGAACAGAAGTAAGGGTGGAACCCAAAGACAATGCGGGTTCCTGTTGGTTAGTAACACATGTAATTAACAATTTAGGAATCCATTTAAAATCTGGTTTGTATTGTAACCAACGTTGCCAGTTCCAACTAGTTTTTGCTTTCTTAATGTTAAATGCACTAGTAGTTGGCTCAGTCCTAGATTTGTTCTCGGCACCTATGGGGGTAACTGGGACATCATTAGAAACCGTAGAAGACGGCTTTCCTAAGTTAGACTTAGAGGCATTAGTGGGCCTAAAAGGAATGCGTGTCCTACGTTTCTTATGATGATTGAGAAGAGAATTAGCTAAACATTTTGTATGATCACCAGATGATACGCTTTTACGACAAAATACACAAGATGCATTAATATTCAAAACATTCAAAGGTTCATCATTCGTTACATTTAGATTTTGATTACAATTTGCCAGATTAGAATCTAAATCGGATGCAACATGAGTTTTATTCAAAGTCCTAAGTTGGTCTTCTACTTCCTGAGCTTCTAGGTGTCCTCTCTTACGTTGCAAGATCCTATTCTTCTTTTTACTTTTTCGCTTGGGTCTGCTAACGCTAGAAGTGGAGACTAGTCCTGTAGAAGTGGAGGTATCAACATTAGTGTTTTGAACAACTTTTCCTTTATCAGTTTTGTTTATTTGATACATTCCTGGTGCTATCACCGTGGTGTCAACCATTTTTCCTTTTTGAAGTAGCTTAACTTTCTCTTTCAAATCAATGATGATGTGATTTTTGTCCTGAATTTCAGACTCAAGTAAACCATTGCAATATTTGATGTCGTCGCGGTTTTGTTGCCATTCGGCGTTTTCAATTTTTAAATCCGCAATTCCTTTCTCGTATTTGAAACATCGACCTTTTAAAGACTCGTTGTTTTTGCAAATTTGACAAGAGTTTGAAACATTTTGACTTTGAAACTTCAATTCCCTTTCAAGACTTTTAGCTTGACACCATTCAAGCCTTTGATTGAGTTGACAAATTTCTTTTGAAAATTGTTTTGTCACATCATCATTTTTAATTCTCAACTTTTCATTTTCCAGTTTAAGTGTCTCAATTTCCTCATTCAACAAGATATTATCAACACAATGATCATGCTTAAGCATAGAAGTACCAGAATTATAAAGATCATTCATGATAACAGACAAAATATCAGCACAGAGAACTTGTTCCAAGAGTCGATCGGCATCATTTTTGAAAACTTTAGTTTGTAGCTTTTGGACCAAAATCTCATTTTCAGCAGTATCAAAAACGTATATCATATTTTTGACCTCCTTTTGAAGTTCCTGATCCCAACGTGTAGCACATAGACGAAGGTGTTGAACAATTGGTTTCATTTGTTTTTGAAAAATATCTCTCTTTTCTCGCTCGTAAGCGGATTGAAAAGTTTCGATTTTTATTTCTGAATTGCGTTCAATTGTTTCCTCCAAAATATCGATGTCTTCCATAAAGGTTTTGAAATAATTTAAGACACGACATTTTGGTAAACGTGTAAGTTCACCGGATGATGGTAAAGGACCATTTATTTGTGCTACAGGTGGGACAGGAGCTGCATTGTGAGATGAAACATATGACTCTTCGATAAACCATGATTTCTCAGGTAATTCCTTTTGAGTGACAAAAGATTTTGAAAGTGGAGGAGCTTTTGAATAGTCATATGGTGTCCAATATTGAACTTGACTCATTTTAGATCGACTCTCGTCTTCAAGTTCTTCTTCCTCCTCAGTATCAAAAACAACAGCACGCACAACCGTATTATCAAGAAAATAATCCATACTGTAAATCTTTGGAATTTCTTTGAATGCCGTGTGTAGAAACATTGAATTGTAATCACCAAGTGCATAACCGCAATTGGGTTTCGGTTTTAAAGTAAATTTCTGAATTGTTGTGACAGAGTTCCCGTGTTTGTAAACAATGTGACGAAATTCTTTGAGTTGTTTTTCAAGATCAACAATATCACCGAGTAAGTTGTCTATGTACTTCCTTTTCCGTATTTTATGTTCATGAAAATCTTTTTGACAACTTGACAATTTTGTTTCTGTTTTTGAAAGTTCAGTTTGAAGACATTCAACTTGTTTTTGCAATTCACCTTTCTCACTTTCAAGTTTCGAAATCAACTTTCCATGTGACTCAATTAAATCTTGTATTTTGCGTTGAAGATCTTGTTCTTTGTTGTAAGAATCTTGAAAAGCCTTTTCAAAACTTTTAGTGTGTTTAATCTTTTGTTCTTGATTAGAAAGCTGAATTTTATAACACTCAATGTCTCTTGCAAGTGTTGCATTAGTTTCTTTTAAAACTTTGTTTTTCTCGTTGCACTTTGCAATTAGCAATTGTTGAGCATTCAGTTGTTTAGATAACATTCTGAGGTCAGGGTCTGTATCAAATGATGGTTCATGTTGTTCTAACTGATCATATTTATCATTCTCAATAGGATCATCAAATGAAACAACTGTGTCATCATCAAATATGACAACTGTGCTTATTTGTTCATCTGTTTGAGAGGATGAAGATGATGTAGATGGAACAACTTGCGCCATATCTGATGCAGAAGCAGAGGGTGAGATAATTTCATTTATAAAGCATGCATTGAGGTCATGTACCTGAGACAAGCCGTCAGTGTCATACACTGGACCTGAATCATTGAGCTTAAGTTCCTGCATGTTGGCCATAAGCATCACAGCTGCATTAGCTTCCAGATCTTCCATGTCATCATCATTGTGTACATTTGCCATGAAGTTGTTGTCTTGTTCAGGGAAATGTCCATCCTTTTCATCTTGAAGAGCCATGAGTAATGCCTGCTTGTGAAACTTACTACCCCGAGTTCTCGGTTTGGGACATGCTGTAGCTATATGACCTTGTTCATTGCAATTGTAGCACCAAACTGCATTCCCTGAGCTGGAGTTTCTTGTAGCAACTGAGTCAGACCTTTGTTGAGGAGATGCTGAGTTGTTTCTGAACCCGGTATTGTTACTAAACCTCTGACCATTCCCATAGTTTCCTGAAGAGCTTCCTGAACCAGATCGACCATAGCTACGATTCTGAATTTCCACTCTTCCATCATTAACAACAGCTTGATTTCTTGTGTTTGAAGATGAACGTTGACGGTTGTTAGTTTTGTTGGAGAATTTGCTGAATGCACGAGCAATAAGAGCAAGTCCCTGATTCAACGTATTAAAGTCATCATCGTCATCATCATAGGAGTTGGAGTAGTACACAGCATCATTGTTGTTTGATGAAACAGGTAGAGTAGAAGAATCGTGTGTAGATGAATCATAAGGGACCATTTGGTTCGAGTTGGAAGATTGTGGATAACTGAAGTAGTTCTGCTCTTGAACATATGCATGATTGGACATCGGTGGTGGAGCATAGGGAGATTGAGTAACGAGAGCCAAAGAATTTGGTGTTGAAGTTGGTGTGTAACCTCCTCGTAGAGCTCTATCTTTTTCCACTTCAGGTTCATGGTGTTTCAGAAAATCATACAACAAGCCATATGGAGCGTCATGAAGATTCTTCGTCTGTCGAACAAATGTCACATATTTATGCCAATCAGGGCCAAGACTACCAACAAATTTGGAGTTAACAGCAATCCTTGGTACAGTGATTTTGTGACGTTCCAGATCATTAACCACATTTGTGAAACGATGATAGTAGGATTCAAGTGACTCTCCAGGTTCAATTGTGATGTCAGTGTATTCCATGTATAGCTTGGATTCCATGTCATCTTTGTTCAATTGAGTGCCTTCCATGAGGAGATGAACGTGTTCCCACATAGCTTTGGCTGTTTTCTGAGCATCAACACTGCGATAGATCGGATTAGGTATACCTTGAAGTATATAAGCCATTGCATACTGATCAGCTTCACGGTGTAGTTTCTGTTCTTCAGAGAGTGAAGATTCTGGAAGGGGTCTATCACCAGGAGGACGTGGAGGATCAGCATTAGGATCACCAGCTTCAAATCGTGTTGGCCACTCAAATGGTCCTTCAAGTATCACTTGCTTTAAGAACTGCCCATGAGGTTTCTTTAATTCAAGAAATCTTAAGAATCGACTTGACCATTGAACATAATTCCCAGGTGTTAGCATTGGAGGTGTTTCAAGTGATCCTGCCTCATGTCGGGATTGTTGAGTTGTAATAACTTCACACATTCTGTCAAACCAGTGAGGTTGTTTGGAGGAAAACTGAGTGGTTTGTTGTAGCCCTTGATATGGTTGCTGTTGAGGAATGAGTTGTTGTTGCATCATTAGGTATTGGTGTTGTGGATTGTATTGAGGAGGTTGTTGATTCATTATGTGCGGAAGGTATTGTTGTTGCTGATACTGCTGATGCTGAGGTTGCTGAGACTGCTGATGTTGAGGTTGCTGAATATGAGGGAAGTAGTGAATCGGTGGTTGAGACATCTTAAAAAAACACTTGTGTAGAAATGGATCTTGTAGAAAGTGTAGAATTAACCAATTTATCGAGAAGCTTAGCACAACTCCAAATAAGATTTCGATGAGAAGTTTTCGAAAACTTGGCAGTTTGGATTTTATCGAGAAAGGTTTTCGATACTTTGTTTAGTTATCGAGAAAGATGTATTTCGATAATTAAGCCGTATTATCGAGAAAAGATTTCGATAACTGAAGAAAATTTCTCGATAACTTTTGCGACAACTAAGATTTCGAGAACTTAAAGTATCTCGATAAGTCACAAAGATTTCGAAACTTTTTGGTAACAAAGATTTCGATAATGTGACAACTTTCTCGAAAAATCACAAAGATTTCGAAACTTGGTTTTCGAAACTATACAACTTCGAAAACTTTTACAATAGTCGAAGTACTTAACTTTCTTATACAAGAAAGAAAATACCGAGTCCACACAAACGAAGACGAGGGAGTGCACTTTATGAAGATCTCGATAATATGTAGGTTTTGTTTTGCAAAGAAAGCAATCCTTAAATTCGTTTTTCTTTCAAGATACTTGTACTTTTGTGTATAAAATGTGTAAATCTTAAGTAAAGTAGAAAACTTTATGAAAAATTTTAAACTTGAAAAGATTTCGATAAAGGTACAAGTAAGAAGAAATCGAATTTTGTTGTAAAAGTTTGGAACTTTATGGTTTGTTTTGATTTTAAACACAAGTTTGTAAGCAAAGATGTGAGAAAAAACCAAGAAACAAAGCAAAAGTTTAAAATTTCACAAAAAAATTCGGTATTAAAAAAACGAATTTGAGAGAAAAAAATCAATGAAAACAAGAACTACACCTTCCTCTAGCGAATGATACCACTTGTTAGGTCACCATTTTGTAAACACAAGTATGATTGATAAAGAAATGAGATGAGAATGAGAGTGGGATGATTATGAGAAATTTGAGAAAATGAAATGCAAGAATTTCCTTAATGTTTTCAAATAACCAACCAAGTATTACATAGACCTAAGCATACTATATATAGGGAAGGAGCTAGGGCAACACTCCCTCTCCTTCCTTTCTCCAAATCGAGTGGGCTTTAAGGCCCATGGATCATTAAACTTAAGCCTAGTAATCTTGAGACATTAGATTAGTGTAAGTAATAAATAACTAAAGCAACCTATTATTACAAATGACCGAGACTTGATAAAATAGTAAAACTTTGGTTCCAACAGTTATAACGTTAGGTGTAGGGATATAGAAAACACGGTTTTGTTGGATAAAGGCAATATTTACTGGTGGCGAGTTAATCATCTTGGTTAATTACATGTATAGCATGGCGTTGCTAAGCCAAGACTCGACTTGACTTAAGCTAATCAAATACTGATAAAAACATAAATTAACATAGAATGAAACGGGATGGTAGTCTGCATGTTTTTTTCTCTTTCTTTTTTTCTTTTTCTTAACTTTTTCGATTTTTTTTTTTTTTTTTTTTTTTTTTTTTTTTTTTTTTTGCATACACTTTTACCCTATTATCCAAAACAATACATCATAGGGGATTTGCATTCCCCTTACACTTGAACTTTTATATACTTTACAATAAACTACTCTAATGACTCAAATCAAGATAGTTAAAACACTTGGAGTACTTTTTAAATATTAACGCACATATGAGGGTAATAAATTGATGTATTCCCCATTACTCCATATCACTAGTACTTTACCTATGAGTCCCAATCGTCCCAAAACAATATGTACAAGATATGACTCGACTTAGCAACCATGTAATCAATTAGATAATTAACTAAGGGTTTAAACATGTAACAATAATGCACTAAAGATGAGTGCATACAAGGAAGGCTAAGGCGATTTGGTTGCACATTTGGGTGGATTGTTAACAAATTCTTCCTTTAAGTGAGATGCTTAAAATTAGAAACAAAAAGATAGGCTCGGAGGGGTGTACTAGGGGTTTCGTGTACTAAAAATGAGTACAACGCTAAGGTGTGGGAAAATTAATTGACTTCGCTAGTCAAGGTAATTGACTTAAATGGTCAAGTAATTATGATACGGGTTTAAACACAATGGTGATCCTAATGCCTCTTATCATGTAGTAAATCCTAACCACACGAATGTAGTCTCACTAGCGGTCTCGGGATGTATTACTAACGCAAGTTCTAGAATCTAAATACTACCGGTACACTCATAAGCACTAATAATGAATGCTTTTCCTATCAAATCTAAAGGCGAACCTCACATATTTGGGTGGAAATTTTTTTAAGTGGTACGGTTTTGTGCTAGTCATACAACTCCTATCCATGAGACGCTTGTTAAGGCTAAAGTTTCACTCCTAAATGTTGTAAAAAAAATTTAAATTTGGCACTAAAATTGCCATAGCAAGTATTTCTCTTAGTTTTATTACACACCTACTATCAAACAAACAAACTCACACCTACTATCAAAGTAAATAAACTCAAGTGTAATTGTATCCTAAAAGGTATCTGATATAGTCGTTTTATAGTATAGTGTTTATTTTCCGAAGAAATACTTAGGAAAGTATTTCCCCGGGTCGTGTCCCAGCGAAGGTGTGAATGGAATTTCGAATTTCCGAATCGTGAAACGTGTCGTGAAAATGGTAAAAAGTGATTTTGATGAGATTATACTAAGAAATATGAAAATGAAACACAAATAATCACTTAAACATGTAAATAAAGTAAACAAACTTAAAACGTAACGTAAAATCGAAAACGTAATCTAAAACGCGAATAAAACGTAAACGTACGAAATAAAACGCGCCTTTTAAGCTACACTACTCCTATGGACTTGGAAATAATTTTCAAAAGTTAAAAATGATAAAAGAAAATTTTGAGAAAAAGAAAAATATTTTTTTGACTTTTTATTTATTTTTTATGAATTAAAAACTAATTAACTTATTAAAAATTAAAAGAAAATGCAAATAAAGTGAGAAAAATGAAAAATAAATTTTGAAAATTATAAAATAACTAAAAAGTAATTTTAAAACTAAAAACTAATTTTTTTGGCTTTTTGTGTAATTTTTGAAAATTAAAAACTATTAAATCTAATTAAAAATTCAAAATAAATGAGAAAAATGCAAATTAAATATCTAAATTTCTAAAATAAATGAAAATAAAATTTAAAAATATTTTTGGATTTTTCTTGGCTTTTTCTGATTTTTTTGGATTTTTTGGTAATTAAAATGTATTTAAAAATGATTAAAAAATGAAAATAAAATAAGAAAAATAGTAAATTAACTCAGAAAAATTTGAAAAAATTACAGAAAATCTAAAATATTAAAATAAGCTTGGGAAAAAATTTTGAAAATAAAATAAGCTAGAAAAGTGCTGATAAGCTAAAAACTGCTTATTGTGAAGTGCTTATTGATAAGCACTTTTACCAAAACTGACCCCCAACTTAAACCAAATGTATATATGACTCTAATAAGCTAAATGGAACAGTTGAAAAGCCAAAATTTATACAGAAACACAAGTATGGGCAAATCAGATGGCAATAAGCATTTGCAATGATAAGCAGTTGGCAACCAAATAAGCTACAGAAGGCTCACAACAGTTCTAATAACTTCTATAAGCACCTAACAACTTAATTTGACTTAAAGAAATACTTGGGATAGGCTGATAAGCACTTGGCAGATAGCAATATAGGACAGATTCTATGTGTGACCACTCCTTTTCAAGCCTAACAAAAAGCTGTCTAATAAGCTAATATATGAAAACTAAAGGCATAATCTTCAAGCTAGTACTACTGGCTACTATAAAAACCAAAATTCTTTAAATTCTAAGCTGAATTGGACCACTGAATGGACCTGAGATCAGGTGCTCACAAACCAGCAGGCTGCTTGTTTGACTTTTGATTTGCAATTGCTATTTGACTTTTGTGGATTTCTACTGATCAAAGCTTAATCTAAATGTGATACTAAACTAGAAATATGAATTGGTTTACCTAGATGCAACTAATTTCTACCAACATGTAAAATCCTAACTGCTGGGAACCATCTATGCTGACAGAAACAAGGCTTAATGAAGCTTTGACTTTTTGCTATATAACCTATGAATTTATGAGCCTACTCTTCATATATTAACCTAGACTAAGCTGCTGGAACTAAATAAACAACAAGGAGACAGCAAGAACACAGGTTAAAGACCTATCCCAAACACTCCTTATATATATCTGAAGCAATTTTTTTGTGAAGTAAATCAGTTAAACTACACTCCAATCCACAAACTAAGCTTAAGTATGAATCAACAAGCTCCAAATTTAACCAGAAAAACAGATAACAGATGCAAACAACCACAGATACTCAATCACACAGATACAAAGAAACAAGCAACAATGAAATAGAAGCAATTAACACATAAACAAATTCAAATGATAAAATGACTAAAAATAAACTACTTATGATGCTGCAATTGTAAATAAGCAGAAACACAGAAACAAATCTAAACTACTATATAAGCTACTAATTGCAGAGATTAATGAAAATAAGTTGAACTTACAAACTTAATACCCCCTCAGCTCAAAAAGAAGGGGGTCACTATGCTAGCCTGTCTCTAGACAGGCCAATGGCTTCCCTTACTCCACTTGAATTGTCAAATTTCCCTTCTGAATAAGCACTGCTTATTTTAATAAGCAGTTTTGACTTTGGTTGACTTTTAATGAATTTGAGTATAAGGACTGAATAAGCTCACACAAAGCTATAAGGAAGCTTTTATGAACTTATGAATAACAGAAAAGCTATTAGAAGCATAATTTGAAAGTTGAAACAATATTTTTTTTTTTTTTCTTATTTTCTATTTTTTTTTGGATTTTTTCTATAAATGAAATAGGAACAGAGTATTAATAAAATCAAGCTATAACTGATGATTTAAACTAATTAATATGTAAATACTAAAAACTGAATAATAAGGAAAAGTAAAACAATAAGCTGTAAAGGAACAATTGAAATTTTATTAATACTAAAAATCTGAGTACAAGGCTTTGGAAAATGAAAATTACATTAGAAACTGAAAGTAAATGCTGAAATTTAAATGACAAGAAAATTAAATTTGATCAAAATCTTTCTAAAAACATGAAAAATTGGACACCTTCCAATGAGTGAGGAGGGGGCTTTATATACTGATGAGAGGTGAGGTCTTCATAGTCCAGGCTGGAAATCCTCATGAATTTGTGTTTCTTCAAATCTATCTCAGCCCTTGATCATCTCATATCATTCATCTTTTAATCTACACCCTTGGATTGCGTGTGTGATGTGATTGTGAATCCTCCGTGTGCATTCCTATTGGTCCACGTGCCCTCCTGACATAACCTGACATTCCCTGGCCCTTCTAGAAGCACCAATTATTTGGGTAATAATTAGTTACGAGGTTAATTGAGTGGGAGGGTGAATTTAGGGTTTATAGGAACAGTGAAAATCTGGGTTTGGGGGGCGGGTAAATGGGAATTTGGGGATTGTTTTTATTTATTTGGGCGTTGACTGGGTATATGGTTGACCGGGTTTAATACTTGGGTGGACTGGGTATGGATGTGGGCTATTTAGTGTGTTGGGCTGGGGTGTGGTATATTTTTTTGATTTGGATTATATTTGCACCATGGATTAGTTAGGCTTAGTTATTATATCATGAGGACTTAAATTGAAATTCTGAAAAATCCAAGGACCAAAGCCGTATATCTTCCAAATTATAATCCAAGGGTATTTGTTGTAAATCTCCGAATTATGGAGGACTATTGTTGACTTTTCTTGAAATATTTCCTCAAAGGACTGAAAATGACATCTCATGAAACTTGAGGGACTATTTGAGTAAATTCTTCCAATCTTTGATCAGGGACTTTTCTTGTAACTTTATGAATCTCTGAGGACTTCCTTTGCCTTTTTGAGCTTTTATTGATCATTAAGTTTCCCGGGCTTCGGCTTTTGACCTTTTTCCAATCTCGTGCTCGTTTTTGTCGGTTTTGGCTTTGTTTTTGTTCATTTTTCACATATCCGTACCTGCACATACACAAATACAAAAACATACATTCTCTTGGCATATTTGGTATTTTTGGTCTGAATTAAGGCCTAAAAATGATGTGTGATTAAGCACTCATCACTATCATCATTTACCCTCCCCTTACAATTAGGATGAACATTGTCCCCAATGTTCAATTAAATGATGTAAAAGTAAACAGGTAAAAGAATGAAAACAAATACTCCCCTGATTCGTTCGGTGTGGATAGCGTGTCAACAAGGTTAGTTCTTCCTCCAAGAAAATGAACTTTGAAAGCTTCCCTCCAGAAATATAAATCATCTTCTTGTCATATATAACCTGTTAAACCTGAGAAAACAATCAAGGCAAACCTCGTGTAAAATCGGCGGCAATCTATATATACTAAAAAATATCCTAGAAAACAAATTAAAATATAATGCTTGTGGAATGAATGTTTGCAGATTTCCTGGAGTTTATAAAACTAAAGAATCAACAAAAACTTTAAGACTCCGGTTTAAACAAAACTCGCAAAATTTTTCAGAATTTTAGTACCTGACGCCGTCAGGTTGTAACTCCTGACGCCGTCAGAATGTTCCTGGAAAAATCTTATGTAAAGTTTCCGGAAAATTTCTGGAAAAACTTATGCCTTATTTCCTGGAAAATCCTGCAAAACATCATTATGACTCGATACAAGCATTTGACTCTAACAAATACTAATATACATGCTCATTTTATATTGTAGTAAATCATGCTCAATTTTTTTCTTATAAACAAATTTTGATTTCCCTTACACTTAGCTTTTGTAAAATACCTTTATATGTAATTAAGACGAAGTTAAAAACAAAATAAAGCATTTTCACAATTTACTTTGAAACATGATTTACCAACAATAAAAATAAAACACGCATACAGAATCAAACAAATAAAAACACACAAAACATGGGTTGCCTCCCAAGAAGTGCTTTTCTTTATTTACGAGTCTTGTAGCTAGACTCAAGGTCACGGGCAATTACGTGACCTCGTCATTGGTCACATTCTCTAGGTCATCCTCAATCTTGGTTTTGTATTCCGGACCAAGTTGCAAACATTCCCTGTAGAAACCGAATATTCTACTCATGACATAGTCTACTCCTCTACGTCTATCCTCATCATTCCTATAGTAGACCGCTTGCTTGTGTTCCTTTTCAAGGTTTGATAGAAGACGGAATTGTTCAATCTTATAGGGCATTTGGTAAGCTATTTCATCGTTCTCATCCTTTAATCTAACTATCCCTAGGGACGGGTCATAATTCATCTTAGAGGCCTCAACAAACGGTTTTCCGAATACTACTTGACTTAAACAACAATCTATTACCGGACGAATATCTTCTACAATCACAAAGTCGGTAACATAAGTGAAGTTTCCTACAAAGGCATGTAATCCTTTCACTTTTCCCACAAAGTTACTCATCTAACTCGTGTTAGGCATCATCCTATACTCAAGTTGCTTCTTCATTACTCAATTATAATAGGTCCTGGTCATAATGTTTATGGGAGATCTAAGATCTATGTAGGCTTTCCATACATGCATATGCCCAATATTGGATGGTATGTTGATGTTAGAGGGATCACCCGCTTTGATGATTGGTGAACCAAGGACTTATGGTGTCTCGGGGTCATTGAATAGATCCTTATGGTATTCCCGTTCTTCCTCGGTGGGTAACTTATCAAAGTATTCCTATACATTTTCTACTTCCTCCAACTTTTCTTCCTTCATATCCTCAACTTCCTTAATCTCATCCTTAGGTCCAGTTTCTATTCCAACTTCATCCTTGTCACTTTCTTCTATATTCTTATCTATTCGCTTAATGGTGACAACATTGACAAAGTGGACGTGTTTGAATGATGAGGGGTCCTTAATTTGGATTCCGCTACTCGTGTCCCTAGTGTCCTTCCTAGGTGTAGTTAGCACATGGTTGTTGAGGGCTTTCAACAAGTTGTCAATTTTATTGGTCATCTCCGTTTGTTGTTGATTGAATTCGGATTCAAACTTAGCTATACGAACTTCTTGAGATGCCATAAACTTGGACATCAATCCTTCAAGATTATTGGTACTAAGGATTGTTGTTGAAAGTACGGTTAGAGGATGGACCGTTTGGTTGGTAATGATTAGGTGGATTGGAAGAATTGTTTTGGGGCATGTTTTGGTTTTGTTTCCACCTAAGGTTCGGGTGATTTTTCCAAGAAGGATTGTAGGAATCACCGTAAGGGTTTGGCTCAGGTTTGAAAGTGTACAACTTGTCTCCCGCTTCGTCGGTACGCGAGGATGCGTAATCCGCAAAAGCTTGTCCAGGGAGTTCCACGCAATCACGAGTGTCATGGCGACCACTACATAATTCGCATGAAGAAGTGATTTTGTTCACTTGGCTTGAAGGCTTAGGAGCTTCGTAGGATTTCATGAGAAACTTGACTTGGTCCTCTAGTTCCATAATCCTACGGTCGGGAGTGCTAGAATTGTTCGAAGGCAAAGATATTGCCTTGACCGTTTTGTTCAAATCACGGGGATCATTCCAACTTTTGTTGTCATAGAGAGCAAGATCTTCTATGAGTTCCCATGTTTCTTCCGCACTTAGATCACGTAGCTTGCCACCGGCCGATTGGTCAATGGTTCGCCTTGTGGAGAGATCGATATGGTCATAGAAGATTTGGACTTGGAGCCAAAGATCTATGCCATGATGAGGGACTTTTTGGAGTAAGTCCTTGAAATGAGTCCATGCTTCATAGAGAGTTTCACCTTGACGTTGTTGGAACATCAAGATATCATTTCTAAGCTTAGTAGTTCTCCCCGGTGGGAAAAATTGAGCAAGGAAACGAGAAGTGAGATCATCCCAAGAGGTGATGGATCCCGCTGGTAAACGTTCAAGCCATTGACTAGCTTGGTCACGTAGAAAGAATTGGAATATACGTAATCGGGTCGTCTCTCTAGTTGCAACATCAAGGTCTATAGAATCTACGATTTTTAGGAAATCCTTGAGATGTTGATTAGGATCTTCGAAACGAAGTCCAGGGAATGCACATCCGCTTTGCACCAACCGGATGGTGTCGGATCGCAAGGGAGACACATTGGCTACTTGAGTGAGCTCAATGGTGTTCCGATAGCCTTGGTGGCTAGGACGAGAATACTCTCCTAAAGTTTGGGGTCTAGGAGGTTGGTTTGGTTGTGGTAGGTTTTGTGGGTGGTTTTGTTGTGGTGGGTTGATGGGTTCAAATATATTACCACCTTCCATGATGTCAGATGGTAATGGTTACGAACAAAGGAACAAAGAAATAAGATAGACTAAAGAAAACCTAAAAATAAAAATAAAAATCTTACTAGAAAGGAATCAAGCAAGTAGATCTAATAAAAAGAAATTCTAACCTAGACAATAACTATTCCCCGGGCTGCGGTGTAACAATTCGCAATTTCAGGTTAATTACTATTCCCGGAAAATTTCACTATTCATTTTTACTATTCACTTTTACCATTTATTTTCCCGAAATTTGATTTTTATTTCATATTCTCGTGTGATAAATCATTTCCATGGCAAATTAAAAGTTTGACATTCATCAGATCATTTTCGCGAAAGTTATTAAGGAATTACACGTTTTAGGGTAAAACGTCATTCAAAAATTCTACGCACAACGAAACTCAACCGCGTTAATTTTCCCCGTATCAGAAAAATGTTTGATACACTCATGATTTATTTGAGAATAAATCATGACTGAGAAAAACATGACCAAATAAACATCGGTCGTGAAAAACAGGAATTTTCATTTTTAAGCGTTTTTACTCAGCCGTAACCTTAGCCTATACCTGCACCGCGTTTCTAAGACGATTTGGGTTTTCACATTTTTGGAAAAGTCAACATATTTTTCCCTCCTCCTTTGACCAAAAATCATTCCTTGATTTTATAAATCATTCCTTGATTTTTAGGCTTACGGTTTTATGTCTAAAAGACATTAAATACCAACCGACACTAGATTGAGCCCAGTCTAGACATTATAAGTCATTTTAAATCATTTTTATCCTATTAGAAAAGTAACATTTTACTTTTCTCAATTTTACACAATATTCGTACATTTTACGTATTACGCGTTTTAGACCCGTGTTTCCAGTTTTAGCAGGGTTTTAGCACCCCAATGGAACCTACCACTCATTTTATATTTTATTATGGAGTATAATGATATGTTTAACCATACTTTCAAGTTCCACATTTTTACGATACCCGGTTTTACGTTTTGAGGCTTAATCATTTACGGTTAGCTTTTCCCGGAGTCAAAACTCATCCAATACTTAGGATATTATCAACCAAGGCACACCTCACCCTCCCTAGCCTTGTGAAACCACCAATAGGGGGGAGTCACCCTTGGTGTGGCTTGATCCTAAGCTAAGTTACCTTGGATGAATTACAAGTGTTTAAACTTGCCATGAAAGTGTTGACTAGTCCTAATTGGTAACCTCCTCAAAGCCATATAAATACCCCCTCCCCCCTTTGTTGCCGTCCCATATCACACACCAAACCACTCCACACTTAGCTAATTTCTTCTAGTTTCAAGCAAGAATCAAGAGCAACTTCAAACATAGAAACCCTAGCTTGGTTTTAGGTAATCAAAACACTTCCAAACCTTATAAACTTTGGTGATTCTCTTGGGTTTGAATCCACTCAAGTCACCTAAACTTTCATCATCTCTCTTTCAAGAATACAAGAGTAGAAAGATTGCATGAAGTGAAGTAGGGTGAAGTAAAGTCTATCAAAGTCTTTACCTTACATGTTAACTTCCTTTCTTAATTGAAAGCCAAAAGTTGTAAGCAAAACCCTAACATACTTCTTGTTAAATATCATATTCATGTTATTTACATATCATTCATGCTATATTATGTCTTGTGATCATGTCCATGATGTATAAAAATGAGTAAAACAAGTTATTGTAAATGATTGTTAAGTTAAGTTATTTAAACAAGTAAACTAGTGACTTTCTTGGTGAAATCTGATCAAAATGGTAAAATTATGATATTGAATCATTACATATTGTAGTAGAGGACTTAACAAGGAAACCATAGCAATTTGAACCACCTAAAACGAGTACACGAGTCAAAAATTATGACCATTTGAAGTTACCAAAACTTTGCGGCAAAACTGCCTAAATAGTTTCTGTGACAGAACATAAAACACGTAAAAAGAGGCCCTTCTGGTCCGTTTCATAAAAAAGTTAAAACACGAAAGTTGTCTGGAATCACGTTTTCTTCAAAAACTCAGGAGCACGTCTCCAGAAAACCAATAACGAATGAGATTTTTCTCAGTTTATTAAGACCACAATCATGGCTAAAGCCAAGGTTAAGTCTCAAGACCATGGAACAATGACCAAAGGTCATGGCAAGGCCATGACTATATGACCATATAAACTTACTTAGGCGAAAACATGAGCCAAAGAGTTGGCGATAACTTGAACATACAATTTGGATCTACTTCATCTAAAAGAACCATGAGATATTACAAGAAATTGTCATACAAGTTATAAGAAACTCACCCTAATAACAATCTTCATGTAAAGATAAACTTTCCTAAGTTTATTCAAATATTGGACATGTAACTTTTCGGATCAAAACTTTTATATATATATATATATATATATATATATATATATATATATATATATATATATATATATATATATATATATATATATATATATATTTTATCAACTACTACAATAGTAGGGAGCTTCATGTGAGGAGTTCATTATGTAAGCCGTCGAGATGAGTTGTGGATTTACGAATTAAAGTGTCCTGGCTCCTCGAACGTTTACTAACATGACTTCTGAATTATGTCGGCCCGAACGGTAGTAAACGATATATAAACTATACATGTTTCATGAACCATTTCTTTTCAAAGACTTACACTACACTTTGTACCACATCATGGACTAAATGCAAGACATATATAGGCATTTCTTCATATTCTTTACTCAAATCCTAAGTCGCAACATTCTATTATAGTTTGCTCGTAGAAACCTTCACGATCTAACCATTACCTTCACTACTTGCTATCTTACTTAAGGTGAGTTCATAGCCCCACTTTGCATTACTTCAATGTTTTACAAACTCTTGGGGGGAATATATGCTATTTTAAACCGAATACAATGCTTTGAAACTGTATGCTGCCTGATTGTTTTATTATTACTAAGTACCTTCCTTGCCAATCCTAGGCCCCATATCATGAACCATTTAATCACTAGTATTAGTGAGCGCGAGTATTGTGAATAGGCCTATTGGGATTGACGAATCCCATTTGTATTGAGCAGATTAGTTCAAACAAATGCACTATATTTGAAACATTAAGTATGACGGCAAAGTACTTACCGGGGCAACAAAACCGCCGATTGATATTGGTACCCGTTAACGTATTGGTTGCATGAGCTTAGTATATAATAATAACTGTTTTGTTTTCCAACCATAAGTATGAGTCTAATTAACTCATACTACCAACATATTGTGTTCAACCATTAAACAAACTCTATGAATATCACTCAACCTTTGTGTTGACCTCTTAAGCATGTATTTCAGGTCCATGATAATCAAGAATGGAGCGGAAGGGCACGGACTAAAGGAAGAAGGCTATAAACTACTTTGTCATTCGATAAAACATCAAAAGACTTTATATTGATGTATTTTGAAACATGGAACCTTTTTGGGGCCTAACTATGTAAACTCTGATATATTTGAATAAATTCGAATGATAACTCTTTTTAAAGCGACTCGGTTAGAGATCGTTTTATATTATTATGACTGTTGTGCCGTCGAGTAACACCCAAGTTGAATTCCGCTGCATCATGAATTGGGGGTGTTACAGATTGGTACCAGAGCCATGGTTATAGAGAAACGGGTCTAATTGAGACCTAAACTATAACTACACTTACAAGCAAAAACATTTTTATAGCCTTCCGCTCTTCGTGCCTTCCATCCTCCAGAAGATTATGGATTTATTACGCATGTTATGCTACATGAACATATTAGTATATTGTTATATACACATTGCCACATTTTGAGCACTTTCCATAAACATCAGATTTATTTTGACGTCATAATACTCATTGTAGACATCATGTCGGTACCTCCATCTCCCGATCATCTTCCTGCTATGCCCGAATATTTACCAATTCTTCCCGGACCCAATGATCCTTACTTTGAAGCACTTGACTACGACGACGAGGAAGAACCTTACGAGGATCTAGTCGATGACAATGAAGAAGATTCGGACGAAGATCCTGAAATGGACATAAACATCGATGATTACGAAGAAGATCTTGAAATGGATATTGACATTGAAGGCATCGATGACATTGAGGAAGTAGAGGAACAAATGGTGGTGCAACAACTATCACCATTAACATCACCACCTCCTATTTCACTAAACTCATCCGGATCTAATCGTACTACTCCAGCTCAAGTTCCAAAGTCCACTTACGAAGTCGGCGGAACATCTACATCTACACCTATGTTCGTGAACTCTGCTCAATACGAAATATATTCTTTGAAACAAGCCCTCAACCTAACTCAACTAAAAGTTCAAAGCATGGCAAGCCAAATGAATGACTATATATCCAAGGTTAATTCAGCCAAAATGGATGCCATGAACGCACGAGAAGACCTCTATTGGTTTAAACTTGACATGAGCTATGTGAGCAGAGACTTGACTCATGTTGGGGACATAGTCTTGAATCCCTTGACCGGCTTGGATGACGTCAAGGATAGACTTACATTGGTTGAGAGAGCTCTAGAACAAGATGCGGCACAAATTCACAGACTACTTAACCGCCTAAATACAGCAGAAATCCGATTAGATGTTGCTAACTTTGACCGGTATCAACTCATGAATGAGATGTATGGAATGCAATCTCAAATGTGTGCAATACAACAAAGGCTATACCAGAAGGATGACAAAGAAAACCGTCCCAATGAAAGTGTGGATGTGTTAGAAACATACGGAAACAATAATCCGTCCGGACTACAACAACCTTCCAACCGATGTTAGACTAGTGTTATAGTACTAGTTATCTTTTGTACTAATGTTATGAAATCCATGTAATAGCTAGCGATAGTAGAAACGTTGTAATTACTAAACTGAAAGTATCAGTTAGTAAATTTTGAAGAAACTCGTAATAGGTTTCGATTTTGTAAATCAATCAACGTTATATGAATAAAACTCTTGTTCTATATACTATCATGTCTTATGCTTTTAAGTTTCAACATTATTATCATATCATTCTTATAAAAAATTGTGCTCATTTCACAACTCTCTAATTACGACGTATCTTTGGAACAATAGAATCATGGCACCAAAGAAGAAGACACCACCAGCAATGACTCAAGCTGCTATTCGCAAACTAGTTAAAGACAGTGTCAACGCAGCATTCATAATGGAATGAGCAGCCGTAGCTGCAGCAGCTGCCGAAGCTGCCACAGCTGCTGGTGCTGCAGCAGCCGTTGAAGATGCTACAGCTGCGGATGCTGCAGCAGCCGCTGAAGCCGCCACTGCTGCGGAAGTTGCTATAGCTGCAGAAGCTGCCAGAATTGCCAGCCTTAACATTGGAGGACCAAGCCCAACTATCCCTCCAGTGACAAATGTTGCTTCAGTACCTAAGGGTTGCTCATTCATTTCCTATTTGAAATGCGAACCCATAAAGTTTAAAGGTACTGAAGGAGTTGTAGGTTTGACCCGCTGGTTTGAAAAAGCGGAGTCGGTATTTTTGGTCAGTAAATGTACTGAGAGTGATAAAGTTCAGTATGCCACGAGTACACTGTTGAATGAGGCATTATCATGGTGGAATTCAATATCTCAACCAATGGGCATTGAAAATGCTTATAAGATTTCTTGGGATAATTTAAAGAAAATGATGATCAAAGAGTACTGCCCTCGCAGTGAAATGCAGAAGTTAGAGGTAGAATTCTGGGATCATTCTGTTAAGGGAAATGACATCATAACCTACAACCGTCGATTCCAAGAATTGAGGATACTGTGTCCAACAATGGTTTCAACAAAAGAGAAATTGTTGGAACGGTATATCTGGGGACTTCAATCAAGTATACAAGGGAATGTAACTTCAGCGAATCCCAAGGAACTTGATGAAGCCATGCGGATGTCTCGCAACCTCATGGATCAAGTGGTGCGTACAACAGAAACCCGAAAGCAAAACAACACCAACAACGCCAACAATACCAATAACACCAACAACTCCAACTACCGTAACAACAATAACAATAAGAACAACAACAACAACCGACCATGGGATGGTAACCGTGGAAGTAACAACAACAACAACCAAACCCGAAACAACAACCATCAAAATCAACAAAACAAAAGACAGGAAGCCGCGACGGCTTATGTTGCTGCACCAGCCGGAGGTAAATACGTTGGTACTCTACCACAGTGTACCAAGTGCAACTACCATCATGCAGGTCCCTGCCCGGCCAAGTGCAACAAGTGTCTAAAGCCCGGACATCTTGCCAAGGATTGTAGAGGCAAGGGTGTAGCTACTGGGGCTAACACTCAGCCAATAGTTACATGTTTTGGGTGTGGTGAAAAGGGACACTTCAAGAACAACTGTCCTCAAAACCATGGACCACAAGGCGGAGGTGCTCGCGGTAGAGCCTATGTCATGGGAAATGGAGAACCACACCAAGACTCGAACGTGGTTACCGGTACGTTCTTACTCAATAACATTCCTGTTAAAGTCTTATTCGATTCTGGTGCTGATATGAGCTTTATATCTACTAGAATTGCGCCTTTACTTGATATCCCACCAATCACTTTAACCACTAGTTATAGTATTGAACTAGCTACCGGTGACTTAGTAAATACTAATACTGTAATCCCAAAATGTACCCTTAATCTCGTAGACCACCCCTTTAACATCAATCTTATGCCAATCGAACTCGGAAGTTTTGATGTTGTCATTGGCATGGATTGGTTGTCTAAACATCAAGCTAACATCATTTGTGGTGAAAGAGTTGTGCACATTCCATGTGGCAATGAAACTTTGATCATTCGTGGTGATCAAAGTGGAACTCAAATAAACATCATCTCATGTATCAAAACCATGAAGTGCATTGAGAAAGGATGTTATGCTTTCCTAGCCCACGTAACCGAAAAGAAATCCGATGAAAAACGTCTCGAAGATGTTCCTATTGCCCGTGAGTTTCCTGAAGTCTTTCCGGAAGATTTACCCGGACTACCACCAAATCCTCAAATAGAATTCAGAATTGATTTAATACCAGGAGCGGCGCCAGTTGCCCGCGCACCCTACCGGCGGGCACCGTCAGAAATGCAAGAGCTATCAAATCAATTACAAGAACTTTCGGACAAGGGATTTATTCGACCCAGTTCCTCACCTTGGGGAGCTCCAGTTTTATTCGTGAAAAAGAAAGATGGGTCATTACGAATGTGTATTGACTATCGTGAACTAAACAAATTAAACATAAAGAACCGATACCCACTACCAAGAATTGATGATTTATTCGATCAATTACAAGGTTCAACCTATTACTCAAAAAATTGACCTACGATCGGGTTACCATCAAGTTAAAGTTCGTGATGAAGACATTCCAAATACAGCCTTTAGGACACGATATGGTCACCATGAATTCCAAGTGATGCCATTTGGGTTAACTAATGCACCGGCAGTATTCATGGATCTCATAAATCGAGTGTGTAAGCCCTATTTGGACAAATTCGTGATCGTATTCATAGACGACATTCTCATATATTCCAAAAACAAAGAGGAACACAAAGAACACCTGAGAACAATTTTAGGACTACTCAAGGAAGAGAAATTGTATGCAAAGTTTTCCAAATGTGAATTTTGGATTCAATCAGTACAATTCCTTGGGCATGTGATTGACAAGACTGGGTTACATGTCGATCCCGCTAAAATTGAAGCTATCAAAGATTGGCCAACACCTACCACACCTACAGAAATTCGTCAATTTCTGGGTCTAGCCGGGTATTACCGAAGGTTTATTGAAGGATTTTCCTCAATAGCAAAACCTTTGACTAAGCTAACTCAGAAAAACAAGAAATACGTGTGGGATGAAGACGAAGAAAAAGCTTTCCAAACCCTCAAACAGAAACTTTGTAGTGCTCCTATTCTAGCATTGCCAGATGGGATCGGAGATTTTGTAGTCTATTGTGATGCATCGCACCAAGGTTTAGGTGCCGTGTTGATGCAACGTGATAAAGTCATGGCTTATGCTTCAAGACAACTCAAGGTTCATGAAGAAAATTACACCACTCATGACTTAGAGTTAGGAGCTGTAGTCTTTGCACTAAAAATCTGGAGACACTATCTGTACGGTACTAGATGTACTGTGTTCACCGATCATAAAAGTCTACAACACATTTTGAACCAAAAAGAACTAAACATGAGACAATGTCGTTGGTTGGAACTACTAAGTGATTATGACTGCGACATTCGTTACCACCCAGGAAAGGCAAACGTAGTAGCCGACGCCCTGAGCCGAAAGGAACGGGTTAAACCACTAAGAGTCCGAGCCTTAGTTTTAACCATAAATTCAAACTTTCCTGCTCAAATAGTTCACGCTCAAGCAGAGGCGGTGAAACAAGAAGACATCCAAAAGCAAAAGTTGGATGGCATGATACAGAAGAAATTCGAAACCCGTTCAGACGGAACTCTATGCTTCCAAGGTCGAAGTTGGTTACCACTTTATGGTGGCCTACGAGACTTGGTCATGCATGAATCTCACAAGTCCAAATACTCCATACATCCAGGATCTGATAAGATGTATCATGATCTTAAACTACTTTATTGGTGGCCGAACATGAAGGCCGATATTGCAACATACGTTAGCAAATGTCTTACATGCTCCAAAGTAAAAGCCGAACATCAAAAACCATCTGGTCCATTGCAACAACCAGAGATTCCTATGTGGAAATGGGAAAGAATTACTATGGACTTCATTACCAAGCTCCCAAAGACATCAAGCGGTTATGACTCCATCTGGGTCATAGTTGATCGTCTCACAAAATCCGCACACTTTATACCAATCAAAGAGACTTACAAAATGGAACAGCTTACTCGACTGTACGTCAAAGAAATAGTCTCAAGACATGGTGCACCGATATCCATCATATCTGACCGAGATGGTAGATTTACCTCCAATTTTTGGCAGTCACTCCAGGATGCCTTTGGAACAAATCTAGACATGAGTAAAGCGTATCATCCTCAGACCGATGGTCAGAGTGAACGAACCATTCAAACACTTGAAGACATGCTTCGATCTTGCATAATAGACTTTGGAAAAGGATGGGATACTCATCTACCATTAGTCGAATTCTCCTACAACAACAGCTATCATGCAAGTATTAAAGCAACTCCATTTGAAGCACTTTACGGTCGAAAGTGTCGTTCACCTGCTTGTTGGGCTGAAGTGGGAGAAGTTCAACTCACTGGACCAGAACTCATTCGTGAAACAACGGATAAGATTGTACAAATCAGAAGTCGACTTCAAACCGCAAGAGATCGACATAAAAGTTATGCCGACACATGACGCAGACCCCTAGAATTCCAAGTCGGAGATAGGGTTATGCTAAAAGTATCGCCTTGGAAAGGATTGATACGATTCGGTAAACGAGGAAAACTAAACCCAAGATACATCGGACCATTCAAAATCCTAGCCAGGGTTGGCCCTGTGGCGTACAGACTTGAGCTTCCATCAGAACTCAGTAGTGTACACCCCACTTTCCATGTATCTAACCTAAAGAAATGATTGTCAGATGAGTCACTCGTTATTCCACTCGATGAAATTCAACTCAATGACGATCTTCAATTTATCGAGGAACCCGTAGAAATCATGGACCGAGAGGTCAAACAACTCAAGCAAAGCCGTATTCCAATTGTCAAAGTTCGTTGGAACTCACGACGTGGTCCTGAATACACATGGGAACGAGAGGACCAGATACGTAAGAAATACCCACATCTTTTTACCAACAAAGCTTCTACTCCCAACGCAAATTGATCTCCGGGACGGAGCTCTCATATGGGGTGGAGACTGTAACAATTCGCAATTTCAGGTCAATTACTATTCCCGGAAAATTTTACTATTCATTTTTACTATTCACTTTTACCATTTATTTTCCCGAAGTTTGATTTTTATTTCATATTCTCGTGTGATAAATCATTTCCATGGCAAATTAAAAGTTTGACATTCATCAGATCATTTTCGCGAAAGTTATTAAGGAATTACATGTTTTAGGGTAAAACGTCATTCAAAAATTCTACGCACAACGAAACTCGACCGCGTTAATTTTCCCCGTATCAGAAAAATGTTTGATACACTCATGATTTATTTGAGAATAAATCATGACTGAGAAAAACATGACCAAATAAACCTCGGCCGTGAAAAACAGGAATTTTCATTTTTAAGCGTTTTTACTCAGCCGTAACCTTAGCCTATACCTGCACTGCGTTTCTAAGACGATTTGAGTTTTCACATTTTTGGAAAAAGTCAACATATTTTTCCCTCCTCCTTTGACCAAATATCATTCCTTGATTTTATAAATCATTCATTGATTTTTAGGCTTACGGTTTTATGTCTAAAAGACATTAAATACAACCGACACTAGACTGAGCCCGGTCTAGACATTATAAGTCATTTTAAATCATTTTTATCCTATTAGAAAAATAACATTTTACTTTTTCTCAATTTTATACAATATTCGTACATTTTACGTATTACGCGTTTTAGACCCGTGTTTCCAGTTTTAGCAGGGTTTTAGCACCCCAATGGAACCTACCACTCATTTTATATTTTTTTATGGAGTATAATGATATGTTTAACCATACTTTCAAGTTCCACATTTTTACGATACCCGGTTTTATGTTTTGAGGCTTAATCATTTACGGTTAGCTTTTCCCGGAGTCAAAACTCATCCAATACTTAGGATATTATCAACCAAGGCACACCTCACCCTCCCTAGCCTTGTGAAACTGCCAATAGGGGGGGAGTCACCCTTGGTGTGGCTTGATCCTAAGCTAAGTTGCCTTGGATGAATTACAAGTGTTTAAACTTGCCATGAAAGTGTTGACTAGTCCTAATTGGTAACCTCCTCAAAGCCATATAAATACCCCCCCCCCCTCCCCCCTTTGTTGCCGTCCCATATCACACACCAAACCACTCCACACTTAGCTAATTTCTTCTAGTTTCAAGCAAGAATCAAGAGCAACTTCAAACATAGAAACCCTAGCTTGGTTTTAGGTAATCAAAACACTTCCAAACCTTATAAACTTTGGTGATTCTCTTGAGTTTGAATCCACTCAAGTCACCTCAACATTCATCATCTCTCTTTCAAGAATACAAGAGTAGAAAGATTGCATGAAGTGAAGTAGGGTGAAGCTAAAGTCTATCAAATTCCTTACCTTACATGTTAACTTCCTTTCTTAATTGAAAGCCAAAAGTTGTAAGAAAAACCCTAACATACTTCTTGTTAAATATCATATTCATGTTATTTACATATCATTCATGCTATATTATGTCTTGTGATCATGTCCATGATGTATAAAAATGAGTAAAACAAGTTATTGTAAATGATTGTTAAGTTAAGTTATTTAAACAAGTAAACTAGTGACTTTCTTGGTGAAATCTGATCAAAATGGTAAAATTAATGTTGGGAATTACATTTGAGTTGATAAAGACAAAACATATGAAAGATAAAGGACTTATGATGACAAAGTGAAGAATGCAAAAGACAAAGGACTTACTTTACAAAGAAGATATTTCAATATAGTCCTTCGTAGTATTTTGTAACCCCAATTCTCTATTATATAAAGAGAATACAGGGAATAGGTTTTATTCACGTGTCAAGATGTAGAAAACCAGTAAAGCGTGTGTGTAGAGACGTTTTATGGGAAAACGTCTAGGGTAGTTTTGTTTAGCCTCAAGGATCTTTGATTCCTTGTTATAGTGGAGATAACATGTACTACCATTGATCAAGGTAGTATTGGGGTTGTATTGGAGATTGTAATAGAGTAGAGATGATGATGAAGCCTTATAGCAATAACAATAATGTTTATATATTCCGCTGTGCATGTTCTTGTTGTGTTGTTATTGTTATTCCTAGATAAAGACCTAACAAGTCTGAGCTTAAACGATTCTTCACAATTGGCATTAGAGCTAGGTGGCTCGTGATCTAGGATTTACAAGGTTTGGTTTGTCGAAGATTGAAGAAATCAAGAAAAATTCGAAACCGGTACAATTTACGTAATCTTTCTGCAGGACTGTTTTCAAACGGCGATATCTCCTTCGTTAACCGTTGGATTGGGCTGAAATTTTTATTGGGGGTTCTCTACATATCAAGGAAGAATCCCACCGGAGGGATCTTCAATTTGAGATTTTATGTGAAAGTTCTAGTGTGTCGAAAACTGCTGCAGACAAAGGTTTTGTAAGTCTATTATTAGGGTTTTTGGCATATTAAACTATCTGAAGTCGTGCTTTTGCTGCTAATGAACTAAGGTTACTGGGTTGTATAAGCTTCAAGGATACTGGTCATGGAGTAGACCTACGTACGTTTATTCATTGAAGTTACTGGTTGTAAGGTTACTTTGAAGGGAGTAAGTCTACTGGTGGTACGGTGTAAGTTCTAACTGCGCTCAGGAAATTACCACTGCTACGTTTCCCGTTACCACTGCAAGTTGTTCGTTCCCACTGCTACGCTTACAATGTTTCCACTGCTCGCTCTTCATTACCACTGCTGCGCTTAGATCGTGTCCACTGCCAAGCTTATAATAAATTTGCTTGGATTTGGCTCTCTTTTCCCATTCAGTTTGATATTAGTTTCGTTCAACTTTTATTGTCGAGGGTATTGGAGCAAGTAAATTTGTGTTTTAATGCTACTGGTTTGTGTGATATATTATTCAAGTCGTGGGGTCTATGGGTATTATTCATTCACTTGGTACAACATATTTCACATGGGTCGGTAGAAAAGTGATGCAATTTATTGAGGTTTGTAATTTTTTTTGCAAAGAGGTGGTCTGACGTTTCAAGTCAAGCGATGCTGTGATTGGTTCTTATCGTGCATCACATGGGCCTGGTATCAATCACATGGGTTGATTTACAAAATCTCATACGGAGTACATATTAATTATGGGACATAATCTGTACTTAATTGATTATGGATTGATGATTATATGGACACACAAGGATTACTTGATGATTGATGAGATTTTTGTTTGATATTGGAAGTACATGGATTAAGAGATATCGGATGACACACACAAAAAAAGGATATTTGTTTTGATTTATTGGTTCTTAACAGATTCAAAGGCTCGTTCTTATTGTTCAATTGATTATGAAGAAAGGTTTTTATCACCTATTTGATGATGAAGTGGAGTTTCACAGGTTTGTGTTTTATCATACCTTTTTGGGGGAGGTAACTTGTTCGTGCGTTCAAGTGACTACGAATTGACAAACACTTGAAGGAGTTACATTATTGTGCTCAGTGATTTTTGTCAAGAGATTGTGATCTCCCTATACGTTAAGTATACGTTCGAAGTCAGTTTTAGTACAAGATATAAGATACAAGTTTGGGTTGTTCTACTTCAGCATCAAGTTGGTAATACTTAGGTTTCTTCATCAGTGATCATTACATTGAGCCTACAGAATTGAAGATTCAACAAATGGTTAACATATGAGTTTCAGGGGAAGCTTAATGTTTAAATGTTTAACCATTTATGTGCTACATCAAGGTGAAGGTTTTCATGATTATTCGTTGGTATTCTTACTGAAGATTTGGGATTTTTTATGTCGTGAGTTCATTTAATAAGTAAGCGTTTTGGTGTTCTTAATGGTGGGTAATTCAAGACATTAAAGGACTAAATTGGATGTATGGTACTGGTTGGTGATTATGAAGATCAAGGTTTTTTTACTGCTAGTTGTTACTACTACTGATAGTTTTGATTTCTATTGTTTCAAGTCCATTTTTAGATGCGGAAAACTTAATGGTGGGCGACTTTGAAACATTGGAAAGATGAATTGGATGTGTAATATTGATTCGTGGTTGTGAAGATCAAGGTTGCTTGCATTTGTCCCCTATTTGATGATGACAAAAAGGGGAAGAAGATATACATAGAATCTGCAACTTGAAGAGCCTTGGTGATATAGCATTGTTTAAGGGGAAGTTCGTTATCTTTCATACATAATAACTTCAGGAGAAGTTTATGCTTACTTGGTTTTGTCATGTCAACTAGGGGAAGATTGTTGGGAATTACATTTGAGTTGATAAAGACAAAACATATGAAAGATAAAGGACTTATGATGACAAAGTGAAGAATGCAAAAGACAAAGGACTTACTTTACAAAGAAGATATTTCAATATAGTCCTTCATAGTATTTTGTAACCCCAATTCTCTATTATATAAAGAGAATACAGGGAATAGGTTTTATTCACGTGTCAAGATGTAGAAAACCAGTAAAGCGTGTGTGTAGAGACGTTTTATGGGAAAATGTCTAGGGTAGTTTTGTTTAGCCTCAAGGATCTTTGATTCCTTGTTATAGTGGAGATAACATGTACTACCATTGATCAAGGTAGTATTGGGGCTGTATTGGAGATTGTAATAGAGTAGAGATGATGATGAAGCCTTATAGCAATAACAATAATGTTTATATATTCCGCTGTGCATGTTCTTGTTGTGTTGTTATTGTTATTCCTAGATAAAGACCTAACAAGTCTGAGCTTAAACGATTCTTCACAATTATGATATTTAATCATTACATATTGGAGTAGAGGACTTAACAAGGAAACCATAGCAATTTGAACCACCTAAAACGAGTACACGAGTCAAAAGTTATGACCATTTGAAGTTACCAAAACTTTGCGGCAAAACTGCCTAAATAGTTTCTGTGACAGAACATAAAACACGCAAAAAGAGGCCCTTCTGGTCCGTTTCATGAAAAAGTTAAATCACGAAAGTTGTTCGGAATCACGTTTTCTTCAAAAACTCAGGGGCACGTCTCCAGAAAACCAATAACGAATGAGATTTTTCTCAGTTTATTAACAGCTATTTTACATATATAAGTCACTATATAATGGTTATGGTTTAAAAAGATCAAGAGGTCTTATGACCTAGATTCAAGACCACAACCATGGCTAAAGCCAAGGTTAAGTCTCAAGACCATAGAACAATGACCAAAGGTCATGGCAAGGCCATGACTAAATGACCATATAAACTTACTTAGGCGAAAACATGAGCCAAAGAGTTGGCGATAACTTGAACATACAATTTGGATCTACTTCATCTAAAAGAACCATGAGATATTACAAGAAATCGTCATACAAGTTATAAGAAACTCACCCTAATAACAATCTTCATGTAAAGATAAACTTTCCTAAGTTTATTCAAATATTGGACATGTAACTTTTCGGATCAAAACTTATATATATATATATATATATATATATATATATATATATATATATATATATATATATATATATATATATATATATATATATATATATTTTATCAACTACTACAATAGTAGGGAGCCGCATGTGAGGAGTTCATTATGTAAGCCGTCGAGATGAGTTGTGGATTTACGAATTAAAGTGTCCTGGCTCCTCGAACGTTTACTAACATGACTTCTGAATTATGTCGGCCAGAACGGTAGTAAACGATATATAAACTATACATGTTTCATAAACCATTTCTTTTCAAAGACTTACACTACACTTTGTACCACATCATGGACTAAATGCAAGACATATATAGGCATTTCTTCATATTCTTTACTCAAATCCTAAGTCGCAACATTCTATTATAGGTTGCTCGTAGAAACCTTCACGATCCAACCATTACCTTCACTACTTGCTATCTTACTTAAGGTGAGTTCATAGCCCCACTTTACAATACTTCAATGTTTTACAAACCCTTGGGGGGAATACATGCTATTTTAAACCAAATACAATGCTTTGAAACTGTATGCTGCCTGATTGTTTTATTATTACTAAGTACCTTCCTTGCCAATCCTAGGCCCCATATCATGAACCATTTAATCATTAGTATTAGTGAGCGCGAGTATTGTGAATAGGCCTATTGGGATTGACGAATCCCATTTGTATTGAGCAGATTAGTTCAAACAAATGCACTATATTTGAAACATTAAGTATGACGGCAAAGTACTTACCGGGGCAACAAAACCGCCGATTGATATTGGTACCCGTTAACGTATTGGTTGCATGAGCTTAGTATATAATAATAATTGTTTTGTTTTCCAACCATAAGTATGAGTCTAATTAACTCATACTACCAACATATTGTGTTCAATCATTAAACAAACTCTATGAATATCACTCAACCTTTGTGTTGACCTCTTAAGCATGTATTTCAGGTCCATGATAATCAAGAATGGAGCGGAAGGGCACGGACTAAAGGAAGAAGGCTATAAACTACTTTGTCATTCGATAAAACATCAAAAGACTTTATATTGATGTATTTTGAAACATGGAACCTTTTTGGGACCTAACTATGTAAACTCTGATATATTTGAATAAATTCGAATGATAACTCTTTTTAAAGCAACTCGGTTAGAGATCGTTTTCTATTATTATGACTGTTGTGCCGTCGAGTAACACCCAAGTTGAATTCCGCTGCATCATGAATTGGGAGTGTCACATGCGGCGCCAAAAACTTGATACGCGGGATTGCACCCTCGCAACAGGTTTTACCTCTCAAGGGATCTTGAGAAGCTTCCAATCCCCGCCAGACAATGTACCTGATTGTTGTAGTATAGTATAGTGACAAGTACCGGGGGATTGATCTTTCAACTCTGGAATAGTGTTCGCTAGGATTAGAAAGCCTACTAAACTAGGTATAGAGGTGAGGGATGATTCTTTTTGTATTTTTATATTTTATGAAAGCAAGTAAAATCTTGGGTTTTGAAGGAGTGGGTGAAATTAGTTGCTAGTCAACTAACCCAAATAACTAAAAATGCAATCAAAATAAAATAAAAAGAATTGAAAATAAACTAATGTGGTTATGTGGTGAAAACAATAATGAGAAAAGATGTGTTTACTTAGATTTCATTACTCCCTATATATCTTTTACCGGTTGATTAGCTTGTTACAATTGCATGGATGACGGGTTATATTCCTTAATGCCAGTCGTAGGGCCGTGTACAATATTCCCTAACTCTATAAGCTCCTACTTCACTCCTATGTCGATCCGACTAAAAGCTCCTAACATGGGATCACTATAATTCACTTATGCATTAAATACAACCAAAAATCGTAGTACACCTCCGATCATGTTTCTTAAGACGTTCAAGCGAGTTACCAATGAAATTCTGCCAGTTTTCTTAAGCCTAACATCGAATACAATCATCCACAACAATTATAAGCAAACCATCAACCAATAATCAACATCTAGGTTTCACTACATCTAAGCAAACACAATAAAAACCTAGCCTAACATGTTAAAAGTAAGACAAGCATAAGATAGAATCACATAACACATAGACATATCGTATGATTATTGGAAAACTTATCTTCAATTAAGCATGGATGGAACAAGGTTTGAAACCCTTATTTTTACAGAAAATTCGTCTAGGGTTTAAGCTCTCCAAAGTTCTCCTAATGTTCCACACTTTTACAATGAAAAATTGAAAAAATATATATAGAGAATACATCTTGACGGCGTCACGTTGTAGCATCTGACGCCGTCAACTCGCCGCCAAATTAAGGGTCGTATCGCCTAGATCCAGTCTTGACGTCTTCATGTAGAAATTAAGCTCTGGGCTGTCACTTACAAAATGACCCTGACGGCCTTGGTGACGCCGTCAGATCAATTACACTAAAAAAGTTCTGGGCCGTCACGTGTATTTTTCCACTTCCACCTCTTTTGCCAAGCTTGACGCCGTCATGTGTGAGGTCTTGACGTCGTCAAGTACTGTTCCCAACAAGGATTTTAAGACTTTGCCATTTTCTTCACTTTTTCGCTCCAAAAACGTCCAAAATGCTTCCTTTGGTAAATTTCCTCTCAAAAGTACCTAAAATGACAAAAGGAACGATTTAGGGCAGTAATTGATCAAATAATCACGAATTCGGGCTTAAATGACCCCTTAAAAGAGGTACACTTTTTGCCTCATCAAACAAATAGAAAAGGCAAAGAAAAAGTTACAGGCTATACAACACTGTGACAGGTTTTCAGTTTAGTCTGAGCCCATTCAGCGGCATAACCAATGTCGAGACGATCTTATTAAGCAAGTTTCACCCGTTTTAAACCATAATCCAATAAATTGCACCCATGCAAAAACTAAAATGGTGTGAAAAGTTATGAAATTCTGTTTGGATTTGCTCCTTTTTTGAAAGAAGTCCAAAAAGGATAATACTTGTTCCAGAAAATGAATGCGGTTTACGGTAGGTATGATAGTATAAGTGCAATTTTAGTATCATCTCAAATACACAACTTAAGTTAAGCAATCCCAAACACCCGCTCATCAACTTATTCGGTCAAAAAAAAAGGCCCATAAACTCCTTGAAATAGCCTATAGGAGGGATATGAATTGATTATCTGATTCAAGATTTTCAATTTAGGGAGCATCTATGTAACTGAGGTCTCAAAAATCAGCAAACTCATGCCCCTCCGGCTTCCAGGTCCATAGAAATGGTGAGACCTCACAGTTTGATAAGAGCCAAAGTAATCCAGAAGTTCTTGATTTTCCATTTGTTGAAAGCAGAAACTTTATTCAGTAAATTTATTTATGAAAGAAACCACACATTCTTTATATTTAGTAAATTCATGTATCAAACAAACCACATATTCATTTACATGTTATTGACTCCAATGGTGCGTTTGGATGTATTTTTTGCAAAAACGGTTACATATACCTGACTAAGCATAATTATATAGTCAGTTATTATAGGTTTTAGACGTGCATTTATCTTTGATGATGTAATATATATTCCAACATAAATACTTGAAAATAGAATCGTAGAGTAAATTGAAATAAAGGCGAAGAGTAGCAAACACATTTATGATGGCCAACTATTCTATTTTACCTGTCAAAAGAGTTCAAAGGCAACGATTGTTGTGGTTGTAATGATGCTGACGACATTTGATCTCCATCAATATCTCTGACCAAAGCGGACTATTGTGTAGACTCCGTACATATCAACACCAGGGAAGCTTAATTCATTATCACGCATAACGCCAGCAGCAAAATCCAGAGCCTTTTGCCCAAGGTCCTAGCCTACAATAATTATTAAAATAGTGTGACGATTAAACGTTAAACATGCATTTTTGCCATATTGCAACTGTTACAGACATGTTACAATTACTAAAGAAAATAATAGTTTATAATTTATTATACATTGTCTAGTATGGTGTGTGGTCAAATCATTTTCTAAAGGCGTTTGGTCTTCAGTCAATACACGGCTACGATTGTTGCCTGATTTCGTACCAACCATGATAGTAGATGCTGCAATAGAAAAAACCATATATCAGCTACAATATGAACCACCATGTACGGACCATTTTGAGAATGTAATCAATCTAAAGAAACTTACAGCCATTGATGAGAGGTACACGTGCAATATTCCAACATGAAGCCGTCACACCTTGTTGTTGATCTCTGCTATCATCTGTTGTAAAAAGAAAACAACCATACATAAATTGATATAGTAGCAGCAAGCGTATAGAAAAAATATTGTCCACAGCTGGTGAAAAAACTAAATATGCATGTATAAAAAAAACCACTTCCACATACTTTGTAAACAACCTGATCCAGACCACCCGACACTTCCACATCTGCAAAAGCAGGTTTAAACCTCAATACAGTTTATTAATATAGTCTTACCTATGAATTTAATATAAGATAATGGTTAGCAAATGGTCGGTTTCAGTTTTCATACCAAAAGTAGGTTTGAAGTAGGTTCAGAACATGACATATGAGATACTGCATGAATATATTTTTTTGGGATTGATATAATTGTGGCTTAAACTTACGTATGAATATGGTTCTCATTATGAAACGACTCCAGAAAAACCAAAAAACGGCCAGAGGCTAACACCAACTTGTTTTCTGTCCCTGGTAGTAACTACCATAGTAGACTCCCTGTTCCGCTCATCCCTTTCGGCATCAATATCCTGTATATTTTTTTAAATTTAATTAACTCATAAGGCATCAAAATAAGCCAAAACAAATATTAGAAGAGTTTGTTGCGGCAATACTACGTTATAAGCTTATAACGGATACTTGTAAAGTCTACATTTCCAGGCGTCCTTTATGAGGCTGAACTTTTTAACACACATACGCAAACACATTTGTCCTAAGTTGTTGTTCGTTGTTTCAAAAAGGTTGCATTTTATTCCTTTTGGATTCTCATAAATGATAAACTTTGCAATTAGGTATCCAAATTTCAGATACTCTCTACACCTTATATGATATTTGAAACAAAATAGCAATATACATATGTATTTCAGTTTATCATCATAGCTTTAGTAACACTGATGATTGACCAGAAAAACTATCTAATACACTCCATCATAAAACTCGAGATCTCGTTTCAACGAACTGAACCGCACTACTAATCAAGTCATTGTACTTTCGAATAATCATAAACAAACATAAATCGATAACCTTGATATCATGTTTCATAGTTGCATATACACAAACCCTAATCCAAAATTTAATTAACCAATAGGACAGTAAAAAACCATAATCAAGCTTAAATGAAAGTAAAAAAAAAGTCAACCAAATAAAACTACACAAAATAAGATATACTCATTAACGTGATTCTTGAAGTTTGATAAATCTTCAAAAATAAAACATCAAAACTTGAAAAAACTTTAGAAATGTAGGGTGGTGGTGGGTCTCGGTCGTGTGGTTTTTGGAGAGATGGCGGCATCAGCTATTTTCGGTGATCAAAACGGCGGCATAAACTATTTCCCGTGGCGATGGACAACCGAAACCACTAATAACAACCAAAAACACAGTGCCGACTACCTCAAACTACCTAAACCATCGAAAGATGGTGGCAATTTCGGCAGATGGTGGCTGAGATAAGGTTATGATGGTGGTGGTGGCTGCTGTTGGTTTAGTGAGAGATGCGTGTGTTTTAGGTTAGAGAACAAAAAATGAATGGAAAAACAAATATGTGGTGTGCATTTATGTTTGTGTTTGTTTTTTTCTCTCTCATTTGACCATGTTGAAAAAACTCAACGTTTCACTTGACTATTTTTCTATTATAAGTAGTTAAGATATAAACTAAATTTGTTGGTGAATATGGTTGTAACATATAGTGTTTTAAAAATACATAATTTAGATATGGATTAGCTCGTATAATAACAATGTATTTTTTCAAATGTACCGATTTGGTACGTTAACTTTAAAAAAGTTGTAGAAATGTAATGGACTTTCATAATTGTTCCAATTTTGTATGTGATGATGATGTGCCATGCCATAAATGGTGCCACATGTCAGACTTTAACGTATGACATATCATCATCACGTACCAAACTGAAATACTTATGAAAGTTTGTTACATTTACACAGTTTTTTTAAAGTTCACGTACCAAATCGGTACATTTAAAAAAGTACATTACTATTCTTTCACCTAATCCCTATTTTTTAAAGTTCACGAACTATTTAGCAATTTGTATAAGAAAAGTTACAAGGGCAATGATATCACAAAGTGAAAGTGATTCAATAGCAAGTTAGAGAGTTGTGTTGGATACATTAGGATTTAGGCTGTTGACTTTGATAGTCAAACACTTTGTAGCTGCGCAAAATGTGTCAAAGCTTTGGAATATTAAGTTGGCGGTCGCATCTAACAAGCAATGGGCTTTCTACCAATGAATTGCAGTTTTTTTTTTTTTTTTTTTTTTTTTTTTTTTTTTTTTTTTTTTTTTTTTTAGAAAGAGAAATTGTTTGCAATGGGAAGTAAATATGATGGTTAGATTGTCAAATGATTTTGAATTGAAAGCTTATGAAATTTTTTGAATAGATCCAAGTTTCCATCACTATGGTTGACAGGGTTATGGCGGTGCTCATGAAGCCAGAATGCTTCAAAAGGCATTTCATTGGAACGTCTCTGAAGATTGGTGTAGGTGCAAATCGAGCTAAGTTCTATTCTTTTATCACAATACAAATCAAAATTGCTGGTTACATAGTGTGGGGTTTTTTTAGATTGATTCCCAATGTTTATGAAAGCGACTTTTACAGTTGTCGAAATTGTGTTGATTGATGTTTTAATGCGGTTTTATTTGAATAAAGCTGTAATAATTGGGTATTTAACAATTATTACCTTGTATAAAGTGGTTTATAAAAAAACTCATTGTTGAACACTTAAAACTTAGGTAATCAAGAACAAGGTGATCAAACAAAACCAATTATAATCCAAATTGGTGACTTAAAAAAAATCATCTCATCGGAGCACGAAAAACTGGATACTATGAAGGGACTTTTAAGACAGATAAACGGCCTTTATAACCCTGTTGACGTGATGCTGCAAAGTCTATACCTTTACTTTCCCGCTTTATGGATTCAACTGCATTAAACAAGTAGAGGTAGGAGAATGGGTTATACCAGTTTCATGAATTCAACATGCCGAACTAAGTTGGGGTGATCCAACAAGGCACATACAGGTTAACAATATTGCGATAAGGTTTGGTTGCACCCACAACCGTTTGCAATTACATTTTCATCTTTTCACTTTCTATTATGAACGTTATACAAAACACTTACCATAATATTGCATATCGTTAATTGTCTGCCACTAGGAACCTCAGTTGCTATGCACGGGTACTCGCCTAGCAAATATAATGTGTTTAAAGAAACATGCAAATATTTGTGGGTTTCTTATCCAATTAATTGAGTTCATTAATAATCTATGTAACAACAGTCGATGAATGCAAAGAAAACCAATGATATATGTAATCGATTTAATTCCTTTTGTATTCAACAACATTAATTAACTTTTAAAAAGTATTTCCATGTCTTCATCTGAAGTATATATAAACCCTACGTACCAGGATGTGCAAAAATCTCACCTTCATATTCTCGGGATACAATGTCGTGTTAAATATACTTTTTTAGATCTTATTGAATTAGGTAGTTCCAAGTCACATAATAGATGAGGACCGAGAGAGTATACAAGAGGTTGAAGATATATGTACCATTATTACAAATCAAGGATAACTCATATTATGTGTATTATGGGTGATTATTACACAACAATGATAACTCATATTCGAGCAATATTGTATAATTTTCTACGTGGAGAGTTATATATCCATTAGTTTTGCCTAGGTTTGTGGCACTCATGTAGGACGAAAGGATTAGTAAACAAAGTTGGTTGCATACCGATTCTGAATTTGATCCAAGGTGGGTAAGTTAGTTGTATACCAATTATGACTATGATTCAAGGTGGGTATTAACCTGTTGGGATCATAGTTTTCACTATTTTATCAAGTTTCGGTCATTTGTAATAATAGGTTGCTTAAGTTATTATTTACTTACAATATTGTTTATGTTACAAGTTTACTAGACTTAAGGTATTTGGTCCATGGGCTTGAAAGCCCACACGAATTGTAAGAGGAAGGAGAGGGAGTGTTGCCCTAGCTCCTTCCCTATAAATAGAAGCCTTAGGTCTTATGTAATACTTGGTTGGTTATTTGATTTCTTAAAGAAACTCTTGCACTTATATTTCTCTTATTCATATAATCACCCAATCTCTTTTCTCATCTCATTTCTATCATTATTATGCTTGTGTTTACTAAATAGTGACCTAACAAGTGGTATCATTCGCCATATGAAGGTGTAGCTTTTGTTTTTCATTGATTTTGTTCTTAATCTTGTTCTTTAAATTCGATTTTTTGTGAAATATTAGTACTTTCTTGCTTGTTTCTTGGTTTTTATCACATATTTGCTTACAAACTTGTGCTACAAATCAAAACAAACAAAAAAGTTCCAATTTTTTCTTAAAAAATTCGAATAGGGTTTTTGTACTATTTTTCGCAATTTTTGAAATTTTGAAAAAGTTCTTAAAGTTTTCAACTTTATTAAAGATCTCATCATTTTACACATAAAAGTACAAAAATCTTGAAATAAAAACAAGTTTTTGGATTGCTTTCTTTGAAAAACAAAATCTACCAAGTTATCGAGATCTTTCATTGGTACCTATTTCGAGATCTACTCTACATGCGCTACCTCGACTTCGTTTGTGTGGACTCAGTATTTTCTTTCTTGTATAAGAAAGTTAAGTACTTCGACTTTTGGGAAAGTTTTCGAAATTGTACAATTTCGAAAACTGTGCTTGTAACTTTGTGTTTTTTTCGAAAACATCCATTTTTTTTCGAAATCACACATTTATCGCAAACTTGTATAAGTTTCGAAAAGTTACACTACCACACTCAGTTTCGCGATAACTTAAAAGTTTCGAAATCTTCTTATTTCGCAAAACCTAAAACTTTCGCAAACCTTTATTTTTTCGAAATTTACAAGTTTCGCAATCCACAGCTGAGAATTTTTTCGAAATCATTGGAATTCTAAAGTTTCGCAATCCTTATTTCAACATAGTTTCGCAATCCCTGTTGATCAAGGTTTCGCAATCCGAAGTTGTGCAAATTTTTTCGATACTTGGTTAATACCTTCTACAAGATCCATTATTACACAAGTGTTCTACGATGTCTCAACCACCTAATCACTACTTCCCTCATACTCAGCAACATCAACATCAGCAGTATCAGCAACAACAATACCATCAGCAACCACTGTATCTACAACCTTCTCAAAAACAAATGTATAATCCACTACATCATTACCTAATGATGCAACAGCATCAGATCATTCCTCAACAACAACCATATCAAGTGCCACAACTAAACACTCAGGTCTCATCCAAACAACCTCACTGGTTTGATAGAATGTGTGAAGTTATTACAACTCAACAATCCCGACATGAGGCAGGATCACTTGAAACACCTCCAATGCTAACACCTGGGAACTACGTTCAATGGTCAAGTCGATTCTTAAGATTTCTTGAACTAAAGAAACCTCATGGGAAATTCTTGAAACAAGTGATACTTGAAGGACCATTTGAGTGGCCAACAAGATTTGAAGCTGGTGATCCAACTGCTGATCCTCCACGTCCTCCTGGTGATAGACCTCTTCCAGAATCTGCACTCACTGAAGAACAGAAACTACATCGTGAAGCTGATGAGTATGCAATGGCTTACATACTTCAAGGAATACCTAATCCTATCTATCGAAGTGTCGATGCTCAGAAAACGGCTAAAGCTATGTGGGAACACGTTCATCTCCTTATGGAAGGCACTCAATTGAACAAAGATGACATGGAGTCCAAACTATACATGGAATACACTGACATCACAATTGAACCTGGAGAGTCACTTGAATCCTACTATCATCGTTTCACAAATGTGGTTAATGATCTGGAACGTCACAAAATCACAGTACCAAGGATCGTTGTGAACTCCAAATTTGTTGGTAGTCTTGGCCCTGATTGGCATAAATATGTGACATTTGTTCGTCAAACAAAGAATCTTCATGATGCTCCATATGGTTTGTTGTATGATTTTCTGAAACACCATGAACCTGAAGTGGAAAAAGATCGAGCTCTACGAGGAGGATACACACCCACACCAACACCAAATTCTTTGGCTCTCGTAGCTCAATCTCCCCATGCTCCACCACCAATGTCAAATCATGCATATGTTCAAGAGCAAAACTACTTCAGTTATCCACAATCTTCCACCTCGAACCAAATGGTCCCTTATGATTCATCTCTACAGAATGCTTCTACTCAACTTGTTCCGTTAAACAACAATGATGTTGTGTACTACTCCAACTCCAATGACGATGACGATGATGACTTTAATACGTTGAATCAGGGACTTGCTCTTATTGCTCGTGCTTTTAGCAAATTCTCCAACAAAACAAACAACCGTCAACGTTCATCTTCTAACACAAGGAATCAAGCTGTTGTCAATGATGGAAGAGTGGAAATTCAGAATCGTAACTATGGTCGATCTGGTTCAGGAAGCTCTTCAGGAAATTATGGGAATGGTCAGAGGTTTAGTAACAATGGAGGGTTCAACAACAACTCAGGATCTTCTCAGCAAAGGTCTGAACCAGTTGCAACAAGGAACTCCAACTCAGGGAATGCAGTATGGTGCTACAATTGTAATGAACAAGGTCATATAGCGACAGCATGTCCCAAACCGAGAACTCGAGGTAGTAAGTTTCACAAGCAGGCATTAATCATGGCTCTTCAAGATGAAAAAGATGGACATTTCCCTGAACAGGACAACAACTTCATGGCAAATGTGCACAATGATGATGACATGGAAGATCTGGAAGCTAATGCAGCTGTGATGCTTATGGCCAACATGCAGGAACTTCAGTTTAATGATTCAGGTCCAGTGTATGACACTAACGGCTTGTCTCAGGTACATGACCATAAATCATGCCTCATACATGAAATAGCCTCACCCTCTGCTTCTGAATCAGATATGGCGCAAGTTGTTCCATCTAAATCATCTTTATCTTCTCAATCAGATGTACAAATAAGCACAGTTGTCATATTTGATGATGACACGGATGTTTCATTTGATGATTCTATTGTGAATGATAAGCATGATCATTTCGAACAACATGAACCATCATTTGATCCAGACCCTGACCTAATAATGTTATCTAAACAACTGAATGATCAATAGTTGCTTATTGCAAAATGCAACGAGAAAAACAAAGTTTTAAAAGAAACAAATGCAGCACATGCAAGAGATATTGAGTGCTATAAAATACAACTTTCAAATCAGCAAGAAAAGATTAAACATACAAAAAGTTTCGAAAAAGCTTTTCAAGATTCTTACAACAAAGAACAAGATCTTCAACGCAAAATGCAAGATTTAATTGAGTCAAACGGAAAGTTGATTTCGAAATTCGAAAGTGAAAAGTGTGAATTGAAAATGCAAGTTGAACGTCTTCAAAGAGACCTTTCAAAAACGGAAACGGAATTGTCCAATTGTAAAAAAGAGTTTTGTGAACATAAAATACGAAAAAGGAAGTATATTGACGATTTACTCGGCGATATTGTTGATCTTGAAAAACAACTCAAAGAATTTCGTAACATTGTTTACAAACACGGGAACTCGGTCACAACAATTCAGAAATTTACTTTAAAACCGAGACCCGATAAAGGTTTTGCACTTGGTGATTACAATTCAATGTTTCTTCACACAGCTTTCAAAGAAATTCCTAAAATTTACAGTATGGATCATTTGCTTGATAATACGATTGTGCGTGCTGTTGTTTTTGATACTGAGGAAGAAGAAGAACTTGAAGACGAGAGTCGATAAAAAATGAGTTATGTTCAAAATTGGACACCATATGATTACTCAAAAGCTCCACCAATTTCCAAATCTTTTGTTACTCAAAAAGAATTACCTGAGAAATCATGGTATATCACTGAGTCACATGTTTCATCCTCCAATGCGGCCCCTGTCCAAAATGTAGCACAAATAAATGGTCCTTTACCATCATCTGGTGAACTTACACCTTTACCGAAAAAATGTCGTGTCTTAAATTATTTCAAAACTTTTATGGAAGACATCGAAATTTTGGAGGAAACAATTGAACGCAATTCTGAAATAAAATTGAAACTTTTCAATTCGCTTACGAGCGAGAAAAAAGAGATATTTTTCAAAAACAAATGCTGCCAATTGTCAAACATCTCCGTCTTTGTGCTACACGCTGGGATCAGGAACTTCAAAACGAGGTCAAAAATATGATTCACGTTTTCAACTCAACTGAAAATGAGATTTTGGCTCAAAAGCAAAGAAATAGAGTTTTAAAAAATGATGCTGATCGACTCTTGGAACAAGTTCTCAATGCTGATATTTTGTCTGTCATCATGAATGATCTTTATAAATCTGGTACTTCTATGCTTGAGAATGATCATTGTGTTGATAATAATCTGTTGAATGAGGAAATTGAGACACTCAAAATGGAAAACGATAAGCTGAGAATTAAAAATGATGATGTGACAAAACAATTTTCAAAACAAATCTGTCAACTCAATCAAAGGCTTGAATGGTGTCAAGCTAAAAGTCTTGAAAGGGAATTGAAGTTTCAAAGTCAAAACGTTTCAAACTCTTGTCAGAATTGCAAAAACAACGAGTCTTTAAAAGGTCTGTGTTTTCGATACGAGAAAGAAATTGCGGATTTAAAAATTGAAAATGCCGAATGGCAACAAAACCGCGATGACATCAAATATTGCAATGGTTTACTTGAGTCTGAAATACAGGACAAAAATCACATCATCATTGATTTGAAAGAGAAAATCAAGCTAATTCAAAAAGGAAAAATGGTTGACACCACGGTGATAGCACAAGGAATGTATCAATTAGACAAAACTGCTAAAGATTATGTCATTCAAAACACTAAAGTTGATAATTCCACTTCTACAGGACTAGTCTCCACTAATAGCGTTAGCAGACCCAAGCGAAAAAGTAAAAAGAAGAATAGGATCTTGCAACGTAAGAGAGGACAACTAGAAGCTCAAGAAGTAGAAGACCAACTTAGGAATTTGAATAAAATTCATGTTGCATCAGATTTAGATTCTAATCTGGCAAATTGTAATCAAAATCTAAATGTAACGAATGATGAACCTTTGAATGTTTTGAATATTAATGCATCTTGTGTGTTTTGTCGTAAAAGCGTATCATCTGGTGATCATACAAAATGTTTAGCTAATTCTCTTCTCAAACGTCATAAGAAACGTAGGACACGCATTCCTTCTAGGCCCACTATTGCCATTAAGTCTAACTTAGGAAAGTCGTCTTCTACGATTTCTAATGAAGCCGAAGTTACCCCCATAGGTGCCGAGAACAAATCTAGGACAGAGCCAACTACTAGTGCATTTAACATTAAGAAAGCAAGAACTAGTTGGAATTGGCAACGTTGGTTACAACACAAACCAGACTTTAAATGGATCCCTAAATTGTTGAAAACATGTGTTTCTAACCAACAGGAACCAGCAATTTCTTTGGGTTCCACCCTTACTTCTGTTCCATCCGTGTCTTCTTCTGGTGATGCAGGTGGTACAGATTGTTCTCTGGATTGTTGATAGCGGATGCACCCGACATATGACAGGCAATCTCAAACTGTTACACAACTTTGTCTCAAAGTTCATTGGCACTGTCAGATTCGGGAATGATCATTACGCTCTAATCATGGGATATGGTGACTATATAAGTGGGAACATCGAAATCAGTCGTGTTTATTATGTAGAAGGCCTTGGACACAACCTCTTCTCTGTTGGTCAATTTTGTGATGGAGATCTAGAAGTTGCATTTCGTGAGAAAACTTGCTTTGTTCGTGACTTACAAGGAAACGACCTAATGTCTGGCTCACGTGGCTCCAACCTTTATACAATATCAATGTCAGATATGATTGCAACGTCTCCGATATGTCTTCTCTCCAAAGCAGAATCGACTAAATCTTGGTTATGGCACAAACGTCTTTCGCACTTAAATTTCAAAACTATGACTGACCTTGCTCGGTTCAAACTTGTTGATGGTTTTCCAAGATTCCGCTTTACCAAAGATCACTTATGTCCAGCCTGTGAACAAGGAAAAAGTACTCGAGCTCATTTTCCTTCAAAACCTGAGCAAAGTACGAATCATGTTTTACAAATGCTTCATATGGATTTGTGTGGACCGATGCGTGTTCAAAGTATCAACGGTAAACGCTACATACTAGTAATTGTCGATGACTTTTCCAGATGGACTTGGGTTTATTTCTTACGAAGTAAAGATCAGGCTCCTTCGATGATCATCACCTTTCTCACTAAAATTCAAGTTCAGTTACACAACACGGTACGAATAGTCAGAACTGACAATGGAACTGAATTCAAGAATCAGACACTTAGGTCTTATTATGAGAAAGTGGGAATCGAACATCAAACATCTATTCCTAGAAGCCCAGAACAGAATGGAGTTGTTGAAAGACGCAACAGGACGTTAGTGGAAGCTGCTAGAACTATGTTGATTAATGCTCAATTACCAGATTACTTGTGGGCAGAAGCTGTTTCACCCGCATGTTATACTCAAAACCGTTGCATGATCACAAAACGCCATCGCAAAACACCATATCAAATTGTTCACAAAAGGAAACCGAACATCGATTACTTTCATGTATTCGGAGCACTTTGTTATCCGAAAAATGATCGTGATGATTTAGGTAAACTTAAAGCAAAGGCTGACATTGGAGTGTTCGTTGGATACTGTGAAAATTCTAAAGGTTTTCGGATATGGAATCGTCGAACTAGAGAAATTCAAGAAACCATTCACGCTAATTTTGATGAACTCACACAAATGGCTTCTGAGCAACACAGCTTAGGACCCGAATTCAACCGTCTTAATTCTCCAGCATCTTCGGCTGAACAATTGCCACTCAATCGCAAAGAATTGGAAACCCTGTTTGCTCCACTGTTTGATGACACAATTGAATACCGTCCTACTGAGGTCTCACCTAATTCCGCTGCTCAACCTGAAAACATTCCCGTACCAGACTCACCTCAACAAACTACTACAAGTGTTGAGAAAGACGGTCCTCCAATTGCATCACCATCTACAGCAGAACAAACTGTTTCTAACTCCCGTCATTCAGCTGAAGATCCAACACCTCAATCAGTTCCACAACCCGCAGAGCATGATCCTGATGCGTTCTTTAATCCGTTTGCACCGGCTCCTACAGTTCCTGATATAGCTGAGTCGTCAACCCGCAATTTGGATCCTGCTAACATGCGAGATACTTATCAACTACACCCTTCAACACACAAATGGACTCGAGACCATCCACTAGTTCATATTATTGGCCATCCAGATGCACCTGTTATGACAAGACAACGACTTCACACAGATGGAGAAACTTGTATCTATGCACTCACAGTTTGTCACGAAGAACCTAAGAACATTAAAGATGCAATGACTTATGACAACTGGATTGAATCAATGCAAGAGGAATTTCAGCAATTCATAAGATTAGAAGTCTGGGAATTAGTTGAAAGACCTGACGGAGTCTTTGTCATTGGGTTAAAATGGATTTGGAAAAATAAGCTAGATGCAGAAGGAACTGTCATACGTAACAAATCACGCCTGGTAGCGAAAGGATACTCCCAACTAGAAGGACTTGATTTTGCTGAATCCTTTGCTCCAGTTGCTAGACATGAAGCTGTTCGAATCTTTTTGGCCTATGCTGCACACAGGAACATGGTGGTTTACCAAATGGATGTCAAAACAGCATTTCTTAATGGAGAACTCCGTGAAGAAGTTTATGTTAGCCAACCTGAAGGCTTCGTTGATCCCGAGCGTCCTAATCACGTTTACCGACTCAAAAAGGCACTCTACGGACTTAAGCAAGCCCCACGGGCGTGGTATGACAAACTGTCTACTTTCTTATTGGCCAATAAATTTTCTAAAGGATCGGTGGATCCCACACTATTTACAAAAACCTACGGGGAGGACTTACTTGTTGTTCAAATATATGTCGATGACATCATTTTTGCCTCAACAAAAAGAAGTTACTCTAATGATTTTGCAAAATTAATGAAAGATAATTTTGAAATGTCCATGATGGGTGAACTTTCGTTCTTTCTAGGACTACAAGTTCATCAATCACCCCGTGGAATTTTTATAAATCAGTCCAAATATGCTCTTGAAATTTTAAAGAAACATGGAATGATGTCTTGTGATACTTATAATACACCAATGGGCTATACCACAAAACTAGATGCTGACTTACATGGGACTCCAGTTGACCCTACCAAATACCGAAGTATGATTGGGTCCCTCATGTATCTCACAGCTAGCAGACCTGATATAGTATTTGCTGTCTACATGTGCTCTCGCTATCAGTCCAAACCAACTGAAAAACACCTCAGTGAGGTCAAAAGAATCCTTCGATACATAAAGGGAACCATTAACTTGGGAATCTGGGATCCGAAGGATTCTGGTTTTGAACTAATTGCTTTTTCAGATGCTGACCATGCAGGATGTTTAGACACACGCAAAAGTACATCTGGTGGATTACAATTTCTCGGAGACAAACTTGTGTCATGGCAATCGAAGAAGCAGGACTGCACATCACTGTCGTCTACAGAATCTGAATACGTAGCCATGTCTGCTTGTTGTGCTCAAGTCATATGGATGAGATCACAACTTAAGGATTATGGCTACCTATTCAACAAGATTCCTATCTACTGTGATTCCAAGAGTGCAATTGCTATCTCCTGCAACACAGTTCATCATTGCAAATCCAAACACATCGATCTCCGATATCACTTCATCAAAGAGCACGTGGAAAAGGGTACCGTTGAACTTTATTTTGTTGGGACTGAGTACCAATTGGCGGACTTACTTACCAAATCTTTAGCACCATCAAGGTTTGCAAGTCTAGTTCACCAAATTGGTATGAGATGTTTGACTCCAGAGGATCTGGAAAAGTTTTTAAAACACAACTGATCGTCAAACATCATAACTATCTTTGTATAATATTTTTTCTCTCTTAACTATAAACCAATCTTAACACAAAAAGATTTTTCATATTTTATTTACTTAAAAAATAATAATAATAATAATAATAATAATAACAATAATAATTTTTTTGCAAGTATACCGCTTCACTTCAACACTTTGTTTTAATTTTACACGTGTTGAGGGGGAGTCACGCTTAAATTTTTTACCAATTTTAATTGGTATACTTGCATGTTTTTTCGTATTTTACGCTACTTCGGAGTGTGTGGACGTTCTTTTAACTTCCCTTTGTCTCATCCCGTAGTAAGAACTTCATAAGTTAGGTTAACGGAAGTATATCTTGATGATTGCACATGTTTGCTATTTCACTTTAGGACTCAAGTAAGTTTATCCATAAGTTAAAGGACCAAAAGTGACTAAACTCAAACTTTCAAAAAATAACAAAACAAACAAACCATTTTTCACAAACCTCACTTTATACAAAACCCCTAAAACCTCTTTTGAAACCTACGGCCCTAATTCAAACGAGACATCCAAGCTTGTGATCATCAATTTGTAAGTTCCAAAGTAATCACTAGGGTATTACAAACATAGGATCTTGTTTAATTGATAATCGAACGGCTCGATCTCATGATTTTTTTGATTTCGAGAACTAGGGTTTGAGATTTCGAAAATTGCTATAATCATGTTTAGGTGTGTAATTCTTGATAGGGTTTTGTTATAAGGCTTGTTTCTAACATATCCTCATCACTTTTACACGCATTCCTTCATGATTACTTCTATTTAGAAATCTAGGTTTTGGGTCGATTTGTGATTGCTTGATACCGTGTTCGTTTGTTGTGTTTCATTGGTGGGATATGCTTCTGGGTTCACTTGTATGCATGTTAGATATATCTTTGTTGATCTACACCATTGATACTTGGTTCTCGATAAGCTTGTACGCCTCGTTCTTTGATAATCTCTATCTATCTGAGTCCCAATGTGTTGAATACAGTCATTATGTGTCATTATGTGCTTACTACATGTATTTGTGACATGCTTGATACAATGATACTCATTAGACTCAAAGTTGATTCATTATCGAGAACTTGATCTTGACAATTATCGAAATCTTAGATAACGTGCCTATTGATTATATCTAAGTGGTGTTTATCAATCTTTGTGACAGGCCTGAATCATTGGACAAGTTATTCGCAAAAGAAACGTACGTTTAACTTCAAAATCGACTGATTCTTGTATAAGAATCTTTTCGAGAAACTCAAGATTTTTCGCAATCTATGAAAAACTTATCGAGAAACTCATGTTTTCGACAATGTTGTTCAACCTCAGTTTTTTTTCGAAATTATTATTTTTTCGAAATTACTCTTTGAACAATACATTTCGAAATCACTAGGTTCGCGAAAAGATTTATCGTAAATTGATGTTTTCGAAAATTTGAAAACTTTCTCAATTCTTGGATAAAGGAAAGATCTCGATAAATTTACTGATAAGGATTTTCTCGATAATTAAGTTTCTCGATAAAATTCTTTGTAACATTTTTCGAAATCTTTTCTCAACACAAGTTTGCGATAAAAGGGTTTTATATTTTTCTCGAAATCTCATTTAGGCCTTGTCATTTTGTATACATGTAACTTTGTTGTGATTCATTGTTGTTGTGTAATGTGAAGTAACTATGAATTGTGTATATCAATTGTGCTTATATGTAAGACATTGCGTTGTATAATTGATTTCGTGATTCTTAATGATCAATGATTTCTCATGTATGCATGTTACATTATGAAACATTCGTGCTTAATTGTCTTAAGTAAATATCAATAACCAAACTCAAATCTGTGCTAACACGTAACAAATTTGGATGTTTGGTTTATGGTGATGTTTTTTCAGATTAACATGGCTGAACACAATGAGAACGTCACTGAACAAAGTCTTCCACTGCTTACCATGGATGACATTACTCCCGAAAACTACAATGTCACGATTGGCAATAACAATCCCCGAGTTGATTTCGACAAATTGATTATTACGGAAAACTCGTGCATGATTGTGAAAGATATTCTACTTGCACATCCATGCAAACATCTGCTCACCTGTTCTACCTCAGTTCCTCTGTTCTACCTTCATCAATTCTGGCTTACTGCTAAGGCTAACTTGGATGATGAGTCTTTCATGGTTACTTTGGATCGCCAAGACTACACTGTAGATCATGACGTTCTTCGTACAGCCCTTCTCCTGCCTCAAACTGACAACGAATTTGCTCCTATGCTACCTGAACTGGATCTTCTTGACTTCTTCATTGAGTTAGGATATGAGGTTGATGATGATGTACCGCTTGTCAAGCTTTCCCGATTTAATGCCAAGAATATCCCTCAGCCTTGGAGAACATTCTGTCTGTTGGTTGTCAGATCAATATCAGGAAGAAAAAGTGGTCATGAACATCCTAGGCTCGAACATTTGCAAACATTCTGGGGAATGGTGACTCTGACACCTATTGACTTTGCAGTTCCTATCATGAATGATATCGTCCACATCATTCAAACCGAACGTGTGAAGACTATGATACCGTTCACAAGATTCACCAAGCTTCTCATTGAACATCTCTACAAAGACTCTCCAGATTTCATCAAGAGGATGGCTGATCCTAATGAGCCGAAGCACCTCTTCGAGGACGACTTCACCACCTCATTCATCAAGACGACCACTTCCTCAACCAAGATCAAAGGGATGAGGCTTCCCGAATACCTTCTTGATGACAAAATCAAGAAAAGTCTGAACTACAAGCTGTATGATAATGCTTACAAAGGGGTACAGGAAGAAGCTACTATTAAGACTCGTAGCAAAGGAGGTGTAAAGTCTGGGAGTACTACAAGCACCACTGCCTCACCACATACTAGATCTAAGGGTGCTCCTAAGTCAAAACCCAAGACTTCCACCAAACCTATACCTACATCCAAACCCAAACCTGCTACCAAGCCAAAGAAGAAGGTAACTCCTGAATACACTCTTCATGATGAACCAACACCTCCACCTTCTGACACCGAATCCGAGTTCGACACAGAATCTGAAGAAGAAGAACCAGATTATGAACTGAGGGTAAGAGCACCTGAAGAAAGATTCCCTGCAACTGAGATTGCCATACAACAAAGTCTCGAAACTTATGAAGAAGAGACAAGGAAAAGAAAAGGAGTCACTATTAATGAGCCGAATGATGATGAAGACGAACCAATCGTTGAACTGTTAGTCGATAAACGCAAACTTAAAAGTATTGTTGTCGACACACGAGCTGAAGAAAAGCGACTTCGTAAAGAACAAAGGAAAGCTAGTCTCGAAAGCCGACTTATGTCACAACCTCCAACACCACCACCTATCGATCAGTCGGAACATGAAGGAGCTACAAGCAGCATGATTCCTCCCATTGTGTCCACAACGTCAGAATCAGCTCCACAGCCTGATGACACCGTTAAGGATACAGACAAAACAGAAGATGTCGACATGACAGAAACTGCTTATTTAGAGGAGAATGTTGGCGGACAAGAGAACATAGCTACGGATCAGGAACAGGAATACCTCATTACTCCAGAGTTTCTTGCACGAGAAGCAGAGGAAGCAGAGGAATGCCGTAGAAAAGAAAACGAAGAGAAGAACGCGTTCGACACCAACATATTTCTTAAGTCATCTTCTCAGCAGACTTCCTCCGCAAAACCTCCACCTCCTCAAAACTCTCCACCAAAGGATCCGACTCCTCCTGCTTCTTCTTCAAACTCACACAACGAGTCGTCGTCAGAATCATCACCTGAGCACTCATCTCCCACACCTTCAGAAACCGCATCTAAACAACATTCAATCAATGAACCGAAACAACCAGTTGATCTTCAGGAGCAAGTCAACACACTTACCAACATGGTTACCAGTCTTACCAAACAAGTTGAGGACTTCCAGGAGTCAAAGCAGCTGATCGACAAGTTCTTGAACTCTGATTACACAGGACTTATCAGAACTGCAACACGTGATTTTCTCTCTGAAAATCTGGTTGATATGATCACTCCTGAAGTAGCAAACCTTCTCAAACCAATCAATGACAACTTGGATCACAGAATCAGAAGTGTTACAAGAAAAATGTTGTCAACTACACCATTCACGCTTCACACTGCAAAACCTTCTGCTGTGACTCCAACCGTCCCTGAATTGTCTTTCAATGAGATGCTAGCCAAACTCTTCGACAATGTTGCCTCCAAAACCACACAGACTGCTGAAGAAAAAGCACTTTATGAGGCTATGGCAGCTTACATTACCAAAGAGTCATGCAAAGATGCAGCTGGAGCCCGAAAAAGGTCAAGAAAAGATGACGACCCTGACCCAAACTCAAAGGGCAAGAAACCTAAGTCGAGAACCGGTCCCTCATCCTCTCTACAACCACAAAAGGACTCCACTCCTCCTGGAAATCAACAACACCACTCAACAACCGGTCAAGGTCAAACAGAAGAGGAAGAAACTCTCATGGAACCTACAAATGACTACCATGGTCAACCAGACACCGATTACCGTGCTTCACCTATACATGATTCTCATGCTGGACCATCATCCCCATCCAAGGCTAAATACAAAGATGTCACATCTAAGTCAAAGAAATCTAAGAAGAAAAGATGTCATTCATGGCTCGACAATGATGACACTCCTCAAAATGATTGGCTGACAGAAATGGTTCAAGCTCAACCTCCTCTCGAAGAAGAAGAACCCCTTCCTGGTAACACTCTACAGTTTACCCAAGTCATTATGAAGGATCTTCAGATCAACAAACTCACAAAGGCGGAGCTCAGAAGAATCAATAGGGATGCACAAGAATTTCTCAGGAAAAGATCTGGAAACAAAGTTGAATACGAATTTCATTTGCAGAATATAGCCAGTGCAATGTCTGCCGAGTTTGACTGGCTAAATCCTGAAATGAATATCGACCACAGTTCCAAGAACCATGAAAAGCCTTACTTCACTGACTGGACTAAACCATTACCATTGACAGGGTTTCCAGATAAACCCAAGTTACCCTACAGCTACTTCTTCAACAAAGATCTTCATAACATCCAACTCAACCAAGAGAAACTCAAAAGGAAATATGCTTCCTCTCTCACAATCACAGTACCTGCCGCCAGATACGAAATTCCTGCCATTGAAGAAACTACTCGTGTTTTCAGCAACTCCATCGTAGCTTATGACAGAGATGCTCTACACGGCATTCAACACTGGCCAGAACGTCGTCGTCTCGGTTATACCAGCAGATTAGAAGAGAAATCATTGGTAAATGTGAAGCACAAATCAAAGATCATCGCCATATTGGAGATTCAAGAGTCACAACGGTTTAACTACGTATTCATGCGTGAAATTATTGTTAAACGACAAGATGAAAAGAAGTACAAGTTCTCCGAAGCAGACTTTCCAGACCTTAATCTCAACGACATCGAAGATATGTATCTCGAAAAGGTTAAAGGAAGAATGCGTGGATTCGATAGAGACGTACAATACAACTTCATGGCATCACTACTTCTTTACATCCGACGATTGATAGTTCAAGAAAGAGTGGAAGATCTTCAGCTTGGAGTGGAAAGTTACCAACAGAAGATCAATTTGACAAAGCCGCAATTCACATTTGATGGAATCTATCAAACGTCACAGTTTACTCTCCACCAAGATCCTTTTGGTTTCACCTACATCAACAGCAAACAACTGCAAAGTTTCATGAGGTTCGATGAGGTGCACAAATTCTGTGATGTTACACTCAAATTTGTTCGTGATGGGCTGGTCAAAAGGTTGAATGATGATCGCCGAAAGTTAGCTAAAGGGGAACAACCGAGATGGAAATCCAGCACAAGAAGACAAGTTCGCAACTTTGTCTTAAAGATTGAAGAAAGGTTATTTCGACGGGAACAGATCAGACGGCTGGAAAGCTATATCGGTGTCAGACCATCGTTTCCTATCAGACTCTTCGAAAGACCTGAACCCAAGTTCACTGACTTTGATGCTCCACTTCCTGACGAAGATTAACTTGGTAAATTTGGTTATTCTTTTCTAATATCAATTGTTTCATATGATTGAATTTCACAATGGCTTGGGCACGCATTACAGTGCACAACCCGAACTTGTAAAGAAAGGACCCTGAGGTACGCATCAGTGCCTCAATCCTAAATATAAGGAGCGAAGGCTTCTTACTTTTGAGTAGAATTAATCAAACATTTATGATTTTTTTCATAATTCTGCTCAAAAGGACAAGTATTTCACCTCAATAAGACCTAATCACTTGTTGAGGGGGAGCACTTGTCAATACAAAATACTTTGCTCTAAATCAAAAGTTCTTGGTAAATCTCCCCGTAAGACCCAAAAGGCATATTTTAATCTAAAAGATTGTCAAAAACATCATTTTAATATACTATTTTTGAGGGGGAGAAAAAAAATGAAAAAGTGATTAAAATATACGAAGTCAAAGCTTAAAAGTTGTATCATGTGCGAGCTAGACTCAGTATTGACCCAGGAATTGACGAGACAATAAATGTTAGTAATATCGAAAAGACTTATCCTCGACGGGTAATAACATCAAGTCAGTTACTAGAGCTAGTTGTCACCTAAAAGCTGACAATGTATCTCTTTATCTAACCACGTAAGCGTGTCTCGAAAAGGATATGTCTTAGTAGAAATGTACCGTCTCGAGAAACTTTCTGTGAACTTGATCAGGCCGGGTAATAACTTCAAGCTAGTTTAACTAGTGATGTAAGCGTGTCTCGAATCGGTCTTGTTCACGGAAGGTAGATCAATTCAAATGATTGCTCCTCCCACATGTGCAAATTTATTAAAACACTTATGAGCACATGTGCAGGGGGAGCCCTTCAAAAGTGTACACAAAACTCTCAAAGTGTTAAACAAAATATTTGATTAAAACAAACACTTTGAGAGATTTTCAATCAACGGTTTCTTGGCTACTGTCAGAGTTATAAGGTGATTAAGATAGGAATATCCGTCCTATGATCCGCCAGAGCCGGAGGGATCTACCCAAGGACATCGCCAATAGTTAGAATTAGAAGTCCTTAGGTATGATACGAAAAAAGGAGAAATGAATGAAAGGGAAAGAAGGAGTTGAAGAATTAAAAAGAAAATTAAAGAAAAGGGTGAAAAGAAATAGCCCTCCAGATGATTCAACCTTAGGGCAGACACCGGGTTCAATACGTATGCTACTGGCTGTTGCTTAATACAACACCGGTATTGAAGATTAAGTCGTCATGGACCCAGTGACGCGATGCACTAAACCTTCTTAACCACTCAAGTTCTCTTAAAAGGACTTGTTTCATTCTCACGGGGAACCCGCGTAACCTATCGACCTATCTCTTAGAGACGGTTGATATTGAAGCAGGAAACCCCTCCCCAGTCTCCGCATAGGAAACCTAGGAGTGCACTTATAGAGTCTAGAGCCTTGAGATACTTCAAAGATCTCTTAGGAACACTTAGTATTTCTACAACTGGTGTTCTACATCAATGGGCATCAGTTGTAAACTATCGAGTCCTTCGCAGATCTTAGCAATCTGCCGAGAACTTTTATGAGAGAAATACGTAAGTATTTCTCAATGATTGAACGGAAATCCTGCCAGGGTCAACATCAAACAGCCCTGACAGCAGGTCACTTCGGTAACCTCTCAGGGGTTACGCTTAGTGTTTGCAGTGGTTTCATAGAGGTCTACAGTCGTGGAGTGATCCCCAACGACTCACCCAGTCATTGAGCTACTTAGTAGGTCTCGTAAGCTCCTTCGGGAGTATCTGATATGGGAACGGCCTGGATAAGGATTAGAAGGAGTCTTCACACTATGCTGTTGATGAGCTATAATTCCTTATCCGTAAGTACCGGTTGTTTTATTGCTAACTGTTTACTCGCAGGTACCTCATTTCCATGATGGTAGATTCCAACAGGCTCATACATACATCTTGAAGTCAAAGAAAGCTCCCCCAAAGATCTTAACACCACAAAGTTCAAAGAATGATTCTACGTCAATAAAGAAGAATCTACAAAGTGTAAAGACTAAAGATCTCATAGTATGAAAAGGAACTTCGTGCATGACAAAGACCGAAGATGTATGAGTATGTTGGAATGGAGTTCAACCACCACAGACGCAGGAGTGACGAATGGCAGACTACTTCGTGATACAATCACTACATCACCACCAAAGAACAAAGACAAAGAGCAAAGTACATCCATTATCATTCTAATCATTTTTGAAGACGTCTAGAGTTTTACATGTCACAAGTCAACGACAAATATGAAGACGTCAAGCAACCATGATGACCGACCCTTAGGGGGAGATTGTTGGGATCATAGTTTTCACTATTTTATCAAGTTTCGGTCATTTGTAATAATAGGTTGCTTAAGTTATTATTTACTTACAATATTGTTTATGTTACAAGTTTACTAGACTTAAGGTATTTGGTCCATGGGCTTGAAAGCCCACACGAATTGTAAGAGGAAGGAGAGGGAGTGTTGCCCTAGCTCCTTCCCTATAAATAGAAGCCTTAGGTCTTATGTAATACTTGGTTGGTTATTTGATTTCTTAAAGAAACTCTTGCACTTATATTTCTCTTATTCATATAATCACCCAATCTCTTTTCTCATCTCATTTCTATCATTATTATGCTTGTGTTTACTAAATGGTTTGTGGCACTCATGTAGGACGAAAGGATTAGTAAACAAAGTTGGTTGTATACCGATTCTGACTTTGATCCAAGGTGGGTAAGTTAGTTGTATACCAATTATGACTATGATTCAAGGTGGGTATTAACCAACAAAATCCCACCATCACCAAAAAATGAGAGTTTCAAACATGACGAAAATTAGTGCTGAACATTACGCACAAAACAATTTGATCCAATCTCAGTGCATCGCACGGGTTTGAAAGAGAGGAACAAATAGACCCAAATTGTGTGTAACGCACACTTATTGAACAACAAAATCCATCCATGATCAAAATGATGAAAATAAGTGCTGAAGATTACTCTATGAACACTTATATACAATCCATGTGCAACGCATGGGTCTTCATGACTAGTTTATTAAATGAAACATAATTTGGGTATGATTTGTTTGCTTAGACTCCCAAAACTTTATGTATATATACCAACGCAATACAATTGACACCGATCCACAAAAAGTTTACTACACTTATTAGTTTCTTTGAATTTGCATTCTAATCTACAAAATCATGGTTCAAATAAAAATATTCTTCTTTGTCACATTGTTGTTTTTCATCTATGGTAATTTACTCTTCATATATGTCTAGTTTTCCATGTCTTGAAAATTATTGCTAACGAAATTATTTTACAAGTTGGAATGTTTCATGCCGATCAACTGACAAAGAATCAGTAGTAAATCACCCAACATTATCTAAGAACGATGGTGAAAATATTATGACTATACTTATAGAAGGTCATTGTGTCCCTAACCGTGATGTTTGCAATAACTTTTGTTGCATTGGATGGCCAAGATGTTGTAACAATGTTTGCATTTGTTCTTGTGGTGATGTACATGATTGCCAAATTTGTACTTAATCTTAGCTACTTATGATATATTTATAAGGTATCACCAATAAATTGTTTGTTCGTTAAAATACATGAATTATTAAAAGATTAATCCATTGACCTTAAAAGGTCACTTCTCTATATTTGTTTAATTAAGGATGGATCTCTCGTATTGTAATTTTCTTTTATTTCCTTGAGAAGTTCTATACAAGTTGTCTTTTTTAGAAAAAATATCCATCGTTGGTGTATTTGAAATATAATATCATCATCATCATCATCATCATCAAATAGCACTTCTCAAAACAAAACATTAGATTGGTGTAGGTGCAAATCGAGCTGCTTCTTTTCTTCACAAACATGGTTTCATTAATCATCTCGATATCTCATACCAGCTATAATATTTTACTAATAAAGTAGCAGGTCTGCATCTACATCCCAAAATTCGTACAAATATAATTTCGAGCTCGAAAAAAACGTATATATGTTTCTATGACAGTTTTGGTAAGAACAACACCTTGATATTTCAGTCAGTAAATTTAAAATTCAAATTTATCATGTTTGAAACTTAATGACCTCATTGCTTCTAAGGGTATTATCTCAACCAATACCATTGAGTGCATGCATTGCTTCTAAGACGATATGATCTGCAGAATACCTGTTCATATCTTCTCTATACATCATGCTGCAAAAAAAATTTTTTTGACCAAAAAAATTAATGAAATTTAAACAAGCTTCTTTTTCAGATCAGGTGGTCTTTTGCACTAAAAATACACTTTCGGTGAATCTACCCGTTTATCTTTTTAGATGAGGATCTGCCTAAACAAGTATATAGATAATATAAACCAAAATTGCTGGTTATATAGTGTGGGGTTTTTTAGAATGATTCCCAATGTTTATGAAATTGCTTCTTTCTAGGCACGTATTATTATTCTTTACTTGCAGCAGGCAATTGATATAATATCTTCTCAAAGTTATTGGGTTAGATCTGTTGTAGTGTAATAAGTTCTATTCTTTTATCACAATAGTAGGTTTAACTGAAAATTTGTAAATTGCTCTGTTGTTTTATATTGGATCAATACCCGCCAATGCAAATCCTTTATCTAACCTGCTGGAATCAGAGAAGAACGAAAACGTTTGAGGATGCACCAATGCCAAGTTTTTACAAAAAGCCGCCTCAGCCAAGTGTGACTAATACTTGGTCCAAGCTCATTGTAGGTAGCAATGTAAGTATGTTGTAATTTTGGGTTTTTATGGGTTTACTTGATTAAATTTAATGTGGGCATGGTTATATTTACGTTACCTATAACCGTATAACTCTAAACTTCGTAGTTATATATGTATTAAGCCTATGGTTCAAAGTCTCGACACAATGCTTACGCTGCAATGCGCGAGCAACCCATACCTCGTTATTAAACATAAATGGTTGTATGGGCCTAGTCGATCCATTATGGAAGTGTACTAGGCTATCAATTCTTATTATTGGGCCTCAGTCTACTTATGCCACTATCAAATTATAGGCTTACAGAGTGTTTGATGGAGCTTATTATATAAGTTTGTGGGTGTGTTTGGATTATAAAAGTTCACAAGTCCATAGACTCATATCCAAGGTTCTAGATAGTGTGATACATGGCGTGGCGGCATAGTCAAGTCTCACGCCTTATGAGCTATGGCGAAGCCTTAGCGTTATTTAAGGCATGACATAAAGCGGCAAAAATATGATAATATTTATAAATTTATATATTACATATCATATAGTATCATATTTCATGAATATCAACTTTACAAAAATTGTTATACATAAGGAACTAACTCATTAACCTATCTTTAAATGTAATTTTCTTTCATTTTTTCCAAAAAGAGCATTATCATCGTAGTTGAATTCAAAAAGTCGTGCCTTGTCTATTGCGTAGCGTAGAGGTCACGCATCGCGCCTTTGCGCCGTCATGGCAAGCCTTTTAGAAGCATGCTCATATCTATATTTATATACTACATATAATGGAGAGAGCATTGATTTAATCATTTTATAGTATAAGTTTGTTTTTCCAAAGAAATACTCGTGAAAGTATTTCCCGGGTCGTTCTCCCAACGAAAGTTGAATGGAATCTCGAATTATCGATTCTTAAACCGTGTCGTGAAAAGTGAAATGTGAAAATAGTGATCAAGTAATTCAAATATTAACAAACACTGATGAAATATGCAAGAAGTACAAGCTAGATATGCACTAAAATTGAAAACATAAAAACGGAAATGCAAACGCGTTTATTAAAACGTAACTTTATTTAAAAATGATCCTACAAACGTGAAATTATTTTCTAAAAACCTTAAACTACTAAAATGAATTTCCAGAAAAAGACTTTTTTTTTTTTTTTTTTTTTTTTTTTTTTTTTTTTTACTTTTCTTTTATTTTCTATGAATTTATTATGATTTTTGTAATTTTAAATGAATTAAAAATAAAGGAAAATAGAAAAATAAAAGTGAAAAATACAAATTTAATTTTGAAAAATCTAAAATAACTAAAAAGAAGTTTCTAAAATATTTTTGGATTTTTTCAAGCTTTATCTGATTTTTTTATTGATTTTTATTTATTTAAAAACTATTAAAATGATTAAAAACTAAAATAAAATAAGAAAAATAGCAAATGAACTCAGAAAAATAAGAAATTTTCAGGAAAATTCTAAAATTATATTTGAAACTGAGGAAAAATAGAAAAAGTAGAAAAATCAGTAGAAAAAGTTCTTATGGCTTAAAAAGCAGTTGTGAATAAGTGCTTATTAATAAGCACTTATCCACAAAATGCCTACAAGCTACACAAAAGGTTCACAGTACTCAATTAAGCTCAAACACACTGAAATCAGACCAAATTTCACACAAGAACAAGCTAATAGACCAATAAGCAGTTTACGATAAACAATATCAATAAGTAGAATGCACCAAAATAAGCCAGAAGCTTAGAAATAGTGAAACTCTCTTAAACAAACTCTATTAAGCTCAGAATACACAATCAAACACATAATGCAAGTCTAAAAACACAAATGCAAGCCTAGGATGAAATCAGCTTAACATGTGTAAAGTTCCTAATTTCAGCAACAATTAAGCAACTCAAATAAGCTCAAAACTGAAATATCAAGGGGGCAAAAGCTTAACTAACCTACTGAAATTCTAAATATCCTAAAAGCCCTATCTCAATCTATTAATTTCTACCCTAATTAAGGCCTAGTTCAGGTGGCAGAAAACAGGTAAGCAAACTAACTGATGCAAATGTTGACTATTAATATGCATAAAAAAACTTTGACTAAATCCAATTTAACTGACCTAAACTTATTACTAGATGTATGTTGAACAAGTTTAAGCATGAAAATCTCAATCATAAACACAGTATGCATCAAATTAGTAAGACAAGCAAGAACATAATACTAAAGTGCAGGCAAAAATTGATCAACAAGCTGACTTTGACTTTCTTCATTATACCTACTGATTTTATACCATTATTAACCTATACTAGCCTAAAGTGATCTAATAGTGCAGAAACCAAGTCAAATTATCAACTAAATCAGCATGAATCAAACTATTCTAAATATCCCTTATTCTAACTGATTACACTACAACTAGTAAATTTAGGCTAACAATCTCATAACTCTATAACAACCTAACTGAGAAATCACTAATAGAAATCAAAGAAACAGTGAACAACAACATTTGAACAACTACTACTCATTATCACAGATCAATAAAAAATAATGCAGAATAGAAACAGATATAATGCAAATCAAACATAAATGGTCAATTAAGCTCAATTATATCAAATATAGCTAGAACATGATCAAGTTTGAGCAATCCACAGCAAATAACTACACTATCACAGACCTAAAACAAAGGTTATGAAATGCAATAATGAACTAAAAGTGAAATTGAGATCTTACAAATTCCAAACCCTAACTGACATAGGATCAATCACAATCCAAACCTATCTTTAGATAGGCTTAAAACACACCTCTGCATCATAATTCACCATCATGAACATCATATCCCTTTGGTTGACTTTTGTTGACCAAAGTTTATTGAACAATTTTAACCAGAATTTATGTAACAAATCTCACAACTAGCTATCATAAAGCTAACATTAGATACTGAAAATAGTGAATGGAAGCTTGAACAGAAAATAATAGCTAGCTTTGAAAATGAAATGATACTGAATTTAATTGAAAAGAAAATTTAATTCTTATTAAACTTCAATTGAGTAACAAAATAAGCTACAATAAGCTGAGATAAATGCTAAAACTAACCCTACTATATTACTCTACTCCTACTCCTACTCCTAGCTAACAGGTCCAAATCGTTGGAGTAAGGAGGCTTTTATAGCATGAGCTCAGGGTCTTCAGAAGGTCCTAGAAGTCTAATTACAACCTTTAGATCATATCCCATCATTATTTAATCATCCACAGCCCTTAGATCAAATTAATGATGTGTTCAAACCAATGAGGTGCTTCCATATTGCCACGTTGGCGATCCCAATGATGTAATCTTCTGACACGTTTGTCAGGCTTCTAGAAGCAACTTAATGTACGGGTAAATGGCTGAGGTAAGGGTTAATTTGGGGTGAGGATGGAGGAACAGTAAAAGGCGGGGTTTGGGTTTTTATTGTTTATGTTATTTTGACTGTGAGTTAGGGTTGTTTGACCGGGTTATGATAAAAAGGGAATTGGGTCGGGTTGTATAAGGATGCGGGTGTGTTGGGCTTTTGGTATTTATGGGTTAGTGGGATTGGGTTGTAAATAGAGTTGGACCAGATTAGGATTATAAGTGGGATTAGGTCTAAGTAAATATTTAAGGTTTAGGGACTAATGCTGCCACTTCTGATTTCCAGGGACCATTTCTGTAATTTCAGTAAACTTGATCCAAGGGTTATTTGTGTCACTTAAAAGAATCTTCAAGGACTAATCTTGATACTTTGAGCAAAATTGTGATCAATTGCTTCCCCGGCTCCGACTCTTAAACACTTTTCCATCTCTCGTGCCCGGTTTGTCGTTTTTAGCTTGATTATGTCAATTTTCACAATATCCGTACCTGCACATGTAAAAACACAAAAACAACACATATTTGGCATTTATGGTCGGGTTTTTGGTCGTTTTGGTCTGTTAAATAAGGTCAAGGGTATGTGTAAAATGACACATACCAAGCATTCTCTCTCCATTAAATGCAATCAAAAGTCTTAAAATTAAGTCATACAACATATAAAGTTCTTGGTATAAATCAATTAAACACACATATCAAAATCTTAAAATTAAGAATACAACATTAAACACACTAATTAATATTATTTTTAAAGCACACATATAGAGAGGACCGGTCGGAACCGGTAAAAACAGGTGTATGGGTCAGACAAAGATTATTTTTTTCTTCGGTTAATCAGTTCATCATTGTTATTTTGTTAGTGCCTGAACTTTAATTACAAGATATCCACCGCGACAATGCTCGGATACCCTGCTATAAAATAAGCTAATCCTAACACCCATCTAAATAAAAGATAATGTATGTATAGCTCATTTAACTATTCTAACTTCTTCTTAGTCATCAATGTATTCAATCAAGTTTATAGAAAACTAAAGTGTGTATTGATTCTCATGTACACCACTTCTGACTAAAACTTGTTAGAATTTTATGAAACGACAATAATTTAGGTAACCTTAACATATTAAAACGACACAATTAATACATAAATCATGTGGCATAGAAGAATGATCAAGTATATCAAAATCAAATAGGGTATGATCACGTACGTATGTGAAAGTAAAGCCTATGTGGCTATAAGCATGCGTGGGTACTTGACTATATTATCTAACTAGACGAACATCTGCGTAAACGACGATGTATAGTGGTGAATACATGGATGGAGCCAAGAATAAATATTACCAGGTGCATAAATTTTTTTTAACCGTGATATAATAGAGTTTAAGATGGTAACTAAATAAGACTTAAAACGCATTTTGATGGACCGGGGTCATTTAAGATGTATTTGAGAAAAATCGATTTTTTTTTTTTTTTTTTTTTTTTTTTTTTTTTTTTTTTTTTAATTAACACTACATCGAAAAAATTCATAGGTGTCCCTGGCACCCACAGACCCCCTGGCTCCGTCCCTAGGTGAATAATTATACTTGCAAACTTGTGGTTCTGGTGTAACTCTTGATGCCACAATTACAGATTTAATTCGTAGTAATTGTGAGAAAATAGTTTATGGGTTATAAACGAAAAATGATAAAAGTTTAAAGATTGAACAATCTTTAAAATATTTAATTTAGTGTTAAATGTTGTTATAATTTTTAATCGGTGGTAATATAGGGTTTATATATTACTTAAATTTAAGCATTTTAAGTTTAAAAGATGTTCATAAACAAAGCTATTTTAAGCTTCTACCCTTTTGTATCCATTTGTTAAATGAAACATAATTCGGGTATGATTTGTTTGCTTAGACTCCCAAAACTTTATGTATATATGCCGAGGCAATACAATTGACGCTGATCCACAAAAAAATTACTGTACTTATTAGTTTATGTGATTTTGCATTGTAAACTACAAAATCATGGCTCAAATAAAGATATTTTTCTTGGTCACATTGTTGCTTTTCATCTCTGATAATTTGTTCTTCATATATGTCTAGTTTTCCATATGTCTTGAAAATTATTGCTAACGAAATTATTTTACAGGTTGGAATGTTTCGTGCCGATCAATTGACAAAGAATCAGTAGTAAATCACCCAACATTATCCAAGAATGATGGTGAAAAAATTATAACTATACTTAAAGAAGGTCATTGTAACCCTGACCGTGATGTTTGCAATAACTTTTGTCGCATTGGATGGCCAAGATGTTGTAACAATGTTTGCATTTGTTCTTGTGGTGACGTACATGATTGCCGAATTTGTCGTTAATATTAGCTACTTTATGATATATTTGTGAGGTATCACCAATAAAATGTTTGTTCGTTAAAATACATGCATTATTAAAAGGTTAATCCATTGAACCTTTGGTATTGTTAAAAGGTCACTTCGACTAATATGTAATAACATAAAAAGTAGGAGATACAACATTACTTTTTCACGTATTACATCACAACTCATGTCACTAGTCGTTCGATCCTAGGTGAACTTAAGTAGACAAGTAGTGGATGGGGATTAGAGTTTGCTAGAATGTACACATAACACAATTGACCTAATTTGGTGAAGTGGGTATGAAGCCATCATCATTAGACCTAGAAAAATTGTAACTTCCCAAATAGTCATAATTGAAAAGTGGTGTAAAGGTGGGTGAAATTTGACTCTACTCAAAAGCTTTCTCATGATCCAATACCCCATATTCCCAACTGAGTTCTTGGTTCCCAAGCCAAGTATAGTGCATCAATATAGACTCAAACAAAGGCCATCATCTCATGTGGTGTTGCTATTCATGCATTAAAGTTGGTGCCTTTACATCTATAGAATTAACCAATGATGTATTTTCAAAAAGTATCATATTCAGGATAAGTTGTTCTTTGGTTGAGTAATACATTTTGATGTTCAAACAAAATAATTAGATTGGTTAAAAGGCTATGGTTTCTTAAAGCCTATATGATTCTATGAACTACACTTTGCATATATGTATGATTTATAGCTTATCAAATAACAGTTTAAAGAAATATATAAGCATGAGTCAAATATGTTGCACTCGAGAATAATACGTGAATCTATACAAAATTATTATCTAGAAAATGGGTTTTATCAACATTTTTTAAACACTCGAGAAAATATTGTAATTGGGAATACGTGACACAAGGAGACAATTGTCCTACAAAAACTATTGTGATTTTTGAGTTATCAAAAATGATTTGTTATGGAACTCGTGAAAGTGTCCCAACTTGTTTAGTTTATATTTATGTTAATCCACAAAAATAAGTAGTACTAGAAAGTCTAATATAATAAGTTAACCTGAATAAGTACATGTATATTTTTCTCTTGTATTCTAAAGGTAATGTTGCTATGTGAGTTTACTTGCAAAGAGAGAAACAAGACTAAAAACTTCGGGTATGCCTAATTATGGAAACTCGAAAACAAATATGTCGTTGTTCTACTGTAAAGGTCCGATTTTGTGGCTAGCCGACGACTCGTACTGGTTAAAAACATTGAATTCATGTTGTTGTTCAAACTATGATGATTGTGGCATACATCTAATCTTATCTAGATTATACCTTTTCAATTGCTCTCATATTTGCGATGGTGATGTTTAAGTGTCACACGCGAAATATAGCTTGTCTTCTCTTTTTAGGATTGATTTATGCTAAAATGGGTTGATGCCTTATTCTGTACAGAATTTACCATGTTGTTTTAAATCCTATAAATGTTGTTATACGTATGACACATGCCAAAAGTAAATGTTTGTAAAGTAACTTAAGGCTAGTAAAGTAGAGAAATACATATCTAAATGATAAATGTCGAAAAAAAAAATCATCTTTCAAAAACCATGTTCTTTGAGTCTTTAAAAAGAAACAATTACCATGTGCTTCTTATTCTTTTGTTAGACTTCTTACCTTTAAAACTTTACTCTTTCAACATAGATAATACAGAATCATCATGAAAAATATTACTTTATGAATGTTATTTTATATTTTGGGGTGTAAGTTTCAGCTTATATAACAAGTTTATGGCTTATGTGGTTTTCGGCTAATATTTTATAAGCTTACTTTCTGTAGCTTATTTTAAAACTTTAGGCTAATATAAGCTTATTATGATATGATAAGCTTATATAAGTCACAAAGTTTCATAATAAGCAGATAAGCAGGGTCGTCTTTGATGGTACTGTACAAGGTGAGTGATCGCTTAGGGCATTAAAAATTTTTGAGGCCCAAAATTTGTCTCGTTAATAATTATGTGCATGTGTATATAAACGGTGTATATATAAACGGTGACACTTTATATATAACATTTCTTTTCGAAAAGCCTCATTATGTAATTTTGCCCAAGGCCTTAAAAATTTCAAAAACTCCGGGACGGCCCTGATAATAAGCCACAAAAAATGAGCTTACCAAATAAATTATAAGCCCACTATATAAGTCAAAACAAACACCTCCTTAGTGTTAGTAATAACCAAGAGAGAAAAAGCCGTCCTACGGTTTTTGAAGACTATGGACAAAAAATGATGATAGGACCTCAAAGGCTTAATGGAAAGTGTATTCTATCTGAGACGTACATTTAAAGCTATTTACATAAAAAAATGTCATTCTTCAGGTATACTTACAAAGTTATAATCAAATGCTTTTATTTTAGTTCATATGTTTTGGGGTCTTTAGATATTAGAGGCTTTGAGTGATCGACTATTTTTCCCACCCTCAAACACAACCCTGGTTGTACCCTTTGGAAAATTGACCTAATGAACAAGGTTTTCTTCAAAAGGATAGGACTGTTTTGTCAGGCATCTTCAAGTGGATACATAACATTGCACTATTTTTTTTTTTTTTTTTTTTTTTTTTTTCTACTTGCTAAATTCCACAAAAGGGTAGAAGGGCACTATTGTACTTTCATTTTTATCAAGTGGGTGCATGGATATTTCACATGCTTTTAATCAAGTTTTGTAATTGTATCAAAGACTTTCTTTACAACCTAACCTCTCTTAAACAAGCAACAAAGATAAGATGGCCATTGAAATATCACACTTTCTACTTCACCTACCTTTTACATTTGTTTGGTTTCCACAATGCAAAATATTAGTACAACTGCTTTACACTTTTGTTATAACTTTATTTTGTTATAACAACTTGCTTATTCGTTTAGTTGTTTTATATAAAATAAAGTGAACTCCAATAATCTTTTCTTTTCTCCCACAACTAAAACCCACACAAATATTATGGTTGAAACATATATAAGTTATTTAATATTACTTTATGTATATATTACAAAATCGTTATATATTTAGGGGGTGTTCGTTAAAAAAAATGTGGTTTTCAGTTATGAAAAATATTACTTTATGAAAGTTATTTAATATTTAGAGGGTGGTGTTCGTTAAAAAAATGTGGTTTTCAGTTAATGTTTTATAAGTTCATTTTTTTTAGCTTATTTTGAAACTTTCCGGCTTCTATAAGCTTATGATGACATGATAAGCTTATATAAGTCGAAAAGTTTTGTAATAAACCACAAAAAATAAGCTTATAAAATACAAGACGAAAACCAAATAAGTCATATGGCCATTATATAAGTCGAAGCAAACACCCCTTTAGTGTCCCTAATGACCAATAGAAAAAAACCTAGAGGTGTTCTATAGTTTTTGAAGAATATTGACCAAAAATGACAATGGGATCTCAAAGGCTTAACAAAAAATGTGTTTTTTCTAAGACGTACGATTAAAACTATTTATATAAAAAATGTCATTCTTCGAGTATACTTATAATTAAATGTATTATTTTTATTCATAATGATATAAATCTTTAACATCATTTATAATTTTATACACTGATAAAGATTTTGAGGTCTTTAGATACTTAAGACCTTGAGCGATCGCTCATTTCGTCCACCCTAAAAAATAACCTTGCTTGAACCCTTTGGAAAATTGACGTAATGAACAAGCTTTTGCTTATAAGTTTGCTAAATTCTTCAAAAGTGTAGAATTAGGGCTGTGAACGACCCAGACGAACTCGAACGAAACTTTGTTCATGTTAGTTCGTTTAATTTTAAATGGACACGAACGTTTAAACAGATGTTTTTTTTTTTTTTTTTTTTTTTTTTTTTTTTTTTTTTTTTGTTCATGATAATTTATTAAGAAAATGAGTTGTTATGTTCATTTATTAAGACACTAAAACGAACCTTAAACGATCGAACATAAATGAACGTAGAAAAACAAACATAAACTTTATTAAATTATGCATAAATTTTGTTTTATAAGTGTTGTTTTGCTTAAACAAACCAATGTTAAAAGTATACATTAAAGATATGATATACGAACATAAACAGATAAATGAACATAAATGAATGTTAATAAACACATAATCGGATGTTCACGAACATAAATGAACGAACACGATTTTGGTTCATTTAGTTTATTTAACTAAAAGAACGTACAATATTGTTCATGTTAGTTTATTTAATAAATAAACAAAAATAAACAAACTTTTTACAAAACGATTCATGAAATATTCACTAAACATTTAGTTTGTTTACAACAATATGTAGGATTAAGCAATGTCATTTTTGTCACGGGAGGTGATTGAGACACCCAAATTTTTTAGTGAGACACTCAACTATACAAGCAATTAAAGCATACTGTAAACACCGTATAAATATGTAATGCATACAATAAAGTGTTTAATCAAAAGTGTGAGTGTGCAAATTATTTTCGCATCTTGAAGTGGATACATAACATTGCACTATCTTTTTATCTAGATTTCTACTTGTAAATTTCACAAAAGGGTAGAAGGGCACTATTGTACTTTCACTTTTTATCAAGTGGGTGCATGGATATTTCACATGCTTTTAATCAAGTTTTGTAATTGTATCAAAGACTTTCTTTACAGCCTAACCTCTCTTAAACAAGCAACAAAGATAAGATGGCCATTGAAATATCACACTTTCTACTTCACCTACCTTTTACATTTGTTTGGTTTTCACAATGCAAAATATTACAACTACTTTACACTTTTGTTATAAGGTCCAAACTTATTCGTTTAGTTGTTTTTTATAAAATAAAGTGAACTCCAATATTCTTTTCTTTTCTCCCATAACTAAAACCCACACAAATATTATGGTTGAAACATATATATGGGACATATATCTTTATCATATTCGACAACCCATTAGAAAAAGAATACATTAAAAATTGTGGTATGCATAAAAGGTGTTATAAATTGTAGCATAACTCTATTTCATCTTCCTATTTGTGTTAGGTAAAATCATCATGAATATGTTCTATTTCATTGAATGTTACACATATTGAACAAGTTCTTTTCATGTGACGTATAACCTCCATGTCTATACCATTATTATTTGTCTTTTAATAATGTCGAGACAAAAGTACATGTATTTAATATAGGCATATCGAATACATGATGGCTATACAAAAAATAAATAAATAAATAAATTCCGAATACAATAATAATGTTTTGCTACCTTACTCCGAAGAAATATTTTTGAGGCAGGACCTGAACTCACAAATATATATCACTAGCTATTTGTTAGCATGCACATTTTACAGTCTCTTGGTTGATTTCATTTGCTACTGATCAAAACTTTGTTTGTTATAACTTTATTTTGTGACGGTAGTTAAGTTAGTTGATTGGCTTTGTTTAAGAGACACAAAATCAATCAAATGAACAAGAATCAACAATATCATGATGATATGTACTGTATTGTTTAATAAGTGCTAAATATATTGCAAAAGAAATCAATAACATAAAAAAGAATCTTAAAAAGGTACCCAACATCCAAAGGTAAACATTCCAACATGAAAGAAAGAACTGGCTTTTAGGATCATGTCATGCTTCCATACTTGACAACAAAGGCATCTTTGTTCTCAATTTTCTTCAAATAATCACTCTAATAATCCTACACACACACACACACACACACACACACACACACATATATATATATATATATATATATATATATATATATATATATATATATATATATATATATATATATATATATATATATATATATATATATATATATATATATATATATATATATATATATAACTTTAAATCAGTATAGGAAGTCATTTGATCTCACACATACACTTACCGAAGTTTGTTTAAAAAATAGTCTCTCTACCCTTGTGTTTGATCTCAGATAAGAAATGTCTACATCTTATTTCTCATATAACCCGCTCCGGCGAGATTAAGTAATATTGTAGGAAGCCATTTGCTATGATGTATGCATGTAATCATGCAAATTAAAGTGTTTATAAGATGTCTTAAAACCAAAATCAGGTTTTAGTTCTAATCTTTCTAATGAGACTGCGCTATCATTAGTATCTAGTAAACATATTGTATACACACATGAAGTCATGAAGACGTATGAAAATACATATATTTTAGTGAAATATTTGCGATTCCCCTTTAAAAAACGTGTTTGGATAATTATTTCTTTAAAGATTGTCAAGATTCATGCATATAGATATAGTTCATAAGTATGAAGTAAACCAAATGAGAAATACAATATTGAAGAATGCACTTTGTGATAATGTTTTCAATCTTTGTCACGAAAATGACAATACACGAACTGATTTGGTTGGCGAAAAATGTCTTTTAGGTATCGTGAAAACGTGAAATAAAATGTTAATAATTTGGTCCTATATGATATTTTGACGACTTATATTATTACTTACGTATACCATAATATAACTCAAGCTGATTTTGTTGGCGAATTGCTTATTGGAAGCAATTTTCAGTGCTTTAAAAAGGTACAATAGATTAAGGTAATGAAAAGTATTGAAAAGGATTGAAAGTTAGCATCAAAAAGATTGAAATATCTTGTTTGAATTTGCTGTATATTGGACAGTAAAATCAACCCGATGATCATGAGTTTTGTAGAAACTAGCAGAGTACGTACTATGCAACGGTATTTAGAATTTAGTGATGTTTAAGGAGGAAATACTATTTTTCTTCGACCGAATAACAGAAATTCTGTCGATTCATGTAATAGTCTTATGATGCTTACCATGATAATTTTGAATCAAAGTAACTTAAATTTTCATTATGATCATGAAATATATACTAGTGATTATTAATTTATTATTATTGTAATGACGTTCATATGTTAGCTTAAAGTATTTGCACCATTAACATTTAAATTTGTATTCCTTAAAATTTTAAGACAAAAAAGATACATTGAAATTTATTGAATGAACACGACTAGTAATCATAAACGATTATACGATAACGTAAAGAAACTATATTTGTCCTTGAATGAGTTAAAAGTACAAGATGAAAGTAATTAGCGGTAGCGTTTTGCAACTAAACGTGGTATGGACTTATGGTCCTAAAATGGTTCGACACATTAAAATAACTAAACGCAAACTTGTACTAAGATGATGATGAATACGTGTAGATGACACAACACGATTGTTCAATTTATTGACTTTAAATATACACCCTGTTAATTTTTTCTTCTATAACATATAAAATACTAGCAAATACAAAAAATTATAAAGAACTACTCATCACTAACTAATTATATACTAGTATCTTTCACAGTATTTAAGTATCATTTTACAAAGAACTATCATAATATCAGAATAAAATTAGTTGAAAAGATAAGTTAATAATATCAGAATTGATGTTAATTTTGTTAGGATACAAATTTTTAGTATGCATAATTTATAATTTATTTTGATATTCTTTTGTACCAAACTCTGTAAAGTACTACTTTGTTTCTATAATATTCGCCGTTCAAAAAAAAATAAAAATAAAAATAAAAAATCTGTAAAGTACTGCTACTAATCTCAAATTTCATTTTACTAAAGTTAATTATTTCAGCTCGATGGATCCGTCATTTTGAATCATGTTGCCTAGTAACTTGGTTTCCTCGACCGATCAATATACGAGTTTTCAAAACTCTAAATTTGTCCGACATGGTTGAAAAACATTGAAGTATCAAAAATATATCATGAGCATAGTTATGGTCGATTTATTGTGTGTCATGATGTAGAGGTTGGAAACAACTCATGGTGATGGCAACTTGACGACATTCATTATAATTTATTTTGCAACCAAATAAACACAAAGTCTAGACTCCCCGTATCTTTAAAAAAAACAAAAAACAAAAACTCTAACTAATACTCAAAATGCATTAAAATAGTTTAATTATAATTATATATTGTCTAGTTGCATTTAATATTAGTTTGTCAACTCATACAATTTTTTTGAACATACAACTCATACATTTACTAACACACACATGAAGTGTGTCACATTTAACTCCTATTAGCTTTTGAGAGGTTATAACTAGGTATCATGGTTAACTCTGTATATCCGAGTGAAAAACACGCTCAATTCAGATGATATGAGCATGGGAAAAATTCAACCGTTTATCATATGAACTTTCATCTTTTATACTACTGAAATCGTATGTTATTATTTTGAAATTTTCAACCCTTGTACGAGAAAAATGTTGCAATGTCACATTAAAAGTTTACATGATGTAACATATAAACTAAATTTGTTGGTGAATATAGTTGTAGCATAGAGTGTCTTAAAAATACATAATTTAGATATGTTTATGCATGCCAACTTCGCTATATTTATTATTAATTATATAGTCAATATATTAATTAGTTTTCTTTTTTTGTTTATAGATTATATATGTATGTGTGTTATAAAAAATATGGTAGCTTTGGTAGAGCTTTCGGTTTGGTAAGAAGATGGCATCTTTGATTGGTATGTGTTTGTGCCCAAAGAATGAAGAGTCATTTTCTTGCTAACCTAATTACAAATTTGTGTTTTTCTCGTGTTTTGATCTTTTCTCATTAAATACTCACATGTTATACACTTATGTGTCTTCTAAATGTTTAGGACTTTAGGTTGGTGAAGAAATCCTCACACTGTGCATTATGTTTGGGTATCGACTGATCATTTGTTCGAAAGACCTTTAGTGAAGGACTGTGACTGAACTCGTGATATACTTGATCGGTCAAGTAAACATTTTATGTGAATAAGTAATACCAGTACAACAATGCCCCAAAGGCATATGTGTATACATGTCATACGTGCAAGGATGAAACCAGTACATAAATTGGACAATGTGCATTTATAAGAAATTATATACAGTACAATATATAATTTTTAAGGACCGGGGCATTTACTTAAAAACGTGGTTTTTACATAATAATAATAATAATAATAATAATAATAATCCCTTTCGTTTTTAATAAAATGTTGGTTATAATAATAATAATAATAACATTACACCGTAAAATTTCATGGGCATTCCAAGACTCACCCTGGTTCCGTTGCATGCGTGTTAAAACCAAATAAGTTTTTCCTCGAACATTTATTATCAAATAAAATATTTAATGTATATCATGCTAGGGTTATTGTGGATGGTGTTCTACTAGTCAACTTAACTTACACGGTTTCGAAAGAGTTATATTAACTCATTTTATGTCATTTTAAGTCGTACTTACATACATCTTTATCATTACAAAGCAAACCTTGTGTAAACATAATTAAGGTTTGCATTAGGATCTTCTTTCAATAATTGTTACACGAGTGTATACATGTTATAGAAAACTACATGAACATCTTGATGTCACCTTTTCATTAATTATCTACAATATTCAATTGCAGAATCTCTTATTGTTGGGTCATCTTTTATTTTATGATAACATATGATATAACTACACATACAAATATACAATTAAAACTTGTGGGAAACGGTGAACACTTTTATTTATAAAATCAGATTATAATAAATAAATAACAGAAATTAAATAACAGAAAAATAAATACAGACAGAATGGAGTAGAAGTAGAAGACAGACACTATAAACGTAAATAAAAGAAAGCAGTAAATAACGAGGCTCGTGTTTAACACGATTCCCTTAAAACAGATTCGCCGTCTGTTTCCCAGGGTACAACGTTCAAAGCTGTTGCACAGCCGAACTTGACTTACTTGCCTGAAAGATCACGAAAACCTTGTGTGCTTCTGATCGACTGGCTGCTAGAAAATCGTCTGGTATTGAGCTACGTTTTCTATGTATTAAAACCGAATGAGATGTGGCTTATATTTATACTGAAAACCTATCTTGTTCTCCAAGATTAAATTTTAGGTATAATAAACGATATCTGTTATAAACAAAACAGATTTTCGTATAATATTTTACACAAACAGAATTCTGTAAAACTTGTACAAAAAGTTCAAATCTATTCCTAAAATAGATTTACAGAATATCTTGGAAAAACTGACCCAAACTAGCAGCAAAAATTTTCGCACGTAGGCGAGGTTTCGGAGCTGCATTCGTGTCCGCAGGAGTTCAAGAGCTTCGAACTCATTTTGGTCCAGAAATCCCACAATCTGCACCCCCCCCCCTGCGCGCGCGTAGGAGTAGGAGCATAGCTCACCTAAAGGAATTTGAAAGCTAGTACAAGGATTACCTTATAAACTAGTTTCCACTTCCTTCACTAAGCGATGTGGGATATGTTTTTGTTTCCAAGTTTTGTGTTTCAAGTGTCCCACTTTGAGACACGATATCTCATTCATCTTAGCTCTATTTTGGACATACTTTAGCTTGTTACGAAGCTCTCTTGGAGGAGAACAAAACGCCCCCAAGAAACATAAATATATATAACATATACATATATTAAATTATGTCCAAAGTTTGCAAAAACTCAATTGCAAAACCATTTTTCCAACAAAACTTACATCTTTTTTATTATCATTTAATTTGATGACTTGGATTTAGATAAGGATAGCCTTGTCTATTCATTAGTTGTCTTTATTTCATATAGTTGTGTGGGCATGGATTGTTAAGTACATTTTTAATGTATAATAAAATCTATCAAAAGTAATGGAGACATGGAGATGACTTTAATTCTTTCTCTAATTATTAATTAGATGAAATGTACATACATAAAATAAAAAATATCTGATGATGTCAAGTTTGGATAGTTAAATAAAATTATTGGATAGCTTTCGGTATTAAAATTCTTGTATAACCTATCAAGTTCATAATTTTATAATTGACCCATTCTTGTTTCTTGGATTTTTCTCCCTATTTTCAAACAACAAGAATATCTTCTATAGTCATTTGAATTATTTGTTTTTCGTTAATAAACATAAATCGTATTATTTTTTTAGAAACATAAGGATCGAATACATGGCATGTATTATCTTAGGTTAATTTGATGCATAATATAGGTTATCATCGTTGATTATGAAAAAAGATACAGAAAATATATGATTTATAAACCTATGGAAAATAAGTTGTTGAAAAATATATACATTAAGTTCGTTGAATTTGAATGCATGGAAATGGTCTTTAGATTATTTTATAAGTTGTTAGTTTCATCCTAATCACCCAATATTAAGATATTAGGGGTACCTAAATTGTGTAGGGTGTGGGTGTGGCCAATTTATGAGAATACGACTTCTTAACAAATGATAAATAAAAAAGTACTAGGAAGGTGTAAATAAATCAGTACTACGTAACATGTTTGCTTATATAATATGGCTGATAGAAAATGTAAATCCCCTAAGTTATTATATTTATTAAGACATAACATATAAAGGTTATATAGGAAAACTTTAAACTCACAAACAAATTTGGACTTATTTATTATCTAATACTCTTTCGTAATTCGAACGATAAAATCGCGAAAACTCAAATTAAAAGCAAAAATATAATTATTAAAACATAAAACAAAACTAAAGATAGTTATATCTTGATAAAAATAAATAAATAAAAACTTTGATTGTAACCTAGTAGCAATGAATAAAAGTAATCTTAAAAGATTAATTTTTTTAAAATTATAATGGTACATGACGGAGTCCGATTGATGGATGTTGCGATTCAAGTATGCTTTTCTTCGGAATTTAATTACAAATCAAAGGCCGATGACGACATCAATTAACTCTAAGCAGTTCGAGAGTTATAAGCAAAACAGTGAGTCAATTGTAGTTTAAAAATACGGCGGCTTGTTACGGCGCATGACGACGACCGTTCCGGAATGCTTTTCTTTGGAATTTCAATACGAAACCAATGACGCTAACAACGTCAATTTGCTCCTTGCGGTTTAAAAGTTATGGTGGAAACAATGAATTGTGTCTTTTTATTTCTTCAAGATTCAGGATACGACGACAACTAGAGTTTGACGGGGTGACTCAAGGCCGACTAGGCGACTATGTCAGAGAATCGACATGTTCGGATATCATGTTAGACAATATGAATCTCTTAAGTTATTATGTATATTAAGTTACAATATATAGAAGTTGTATGAGAAATTGAGAAGAAATTTGGAAACCCTAAACTTACAAACGTGATTTGCAATGCTTATCATCTAACAAAAGTTACTATTTCAATTGATTTTTACTATGTATGGATTTTGATGGAATCGATGGATTTAGGTACATGTTATAGTCAATTTGTCACATGTAAACTTTTTCTACAAACCACTTCACTTACATATGGAACGGATAAAATACATCGTCTTTTATGGTAAATGATTTTGATAGTCGTTAGTTAATTCGTTATTTTACAAGATGCACCCTAATCTTTTTCAAGTGTCATAAACACCCTTTGTACTTTGAAAAATGAAATAAACAAAAGTCCTTCATGTGCACTGAAAGTGAATTTTCTCAACAATTCTCAACAACTCTTCAAGGATAATAAAGTAAGTAAATACATGCTATAAATATTAGAGCCCCCAGTCCCCCACAATAGATGATTTTTAGTTTTGTGATGGGAGTGCTCTTGGTCGATGTCGCTCTTGGTCAGTGTTGCTTATTGTCATCAATGTAGCGCCATCGTTGTGAGGTCATGGTGTGAAAGCCGAGCTCCTTCACATGTGTGTGTTTTTAAATATTTATTTTAATATTTATGTAAGTGTGAGAGTATTTTAGTAGATAAATTGGTTAGCGGTAATGATTAAACCATAAAGAGGTATAAGTGGTAAGAGTAGGATAATGCTGATGATGTGACGACAATGGTGGGCAGCAATAGGAGTGACGTTTGCAATTTATTCCAATAAAAAAGGGAGCAATTTCATATCTCCATTTTTACGATATGAAAACTTCATATATATCTAAATCATGTTTTAAAAGCATTACACATAATGCATTCAATGATTGTATTATGAGTTTATATGAAACTAGCTTCATAACCCGCCCGATGGGCGGGTTCGCTTCGTAATATTATTTGATGAAATCTAATTAGACGTAAATGAATAATGAGTAATGACAAATATCTTAAACACAAAAATTGAAAAGAAAAAGAAAGTGTTCATCTAATATATGTAAAAAGAACAATGAAAAGTATGAAAACAAATTGAATCGAATATCGACAAAACAAAATTGGATTATACCTGAATTAGTATGATAAGTGTGGTTGGTTATATCAAGACCATGAAAAAACCTTCTAACTGCAACAAATGATCCACCACCACCACTATCCTCCATTCTCAACAAACTTAACAAACTGTTTTACACAGTCCCAAACGCAAAACCTGGATTAAAATTAGCTTTGAATACAGAAAATTAAATAAATGGAATCATAAAGAAGCTTAATGTGACCTCGTACCTGCAAAGAATGGCCAAGTCATAGATACACAAAAGTTAACAAACATGTTTGTGCAAAGAATGGCCAAGTCACAGATACATAAAAACATTTCAACAAATGACTTCGCACCTGCAATTGTGACCTCGGACAACTATTCGGTACATAGTCGTCTTCATTATTCTGATTCTCAAAGGCGACGAAAGCACTAACTGAAGGTTGTATTTAAGGAATAACATAGGTTAATGAGATGGCATTTGACCAGAAGAGTCAACACTCAATGGTGTGTTACTACTTAAACCTGATGAAGTGATAATAGACTTTTAGGAATACTAAAATAAAGGTGGTTCTTTTTTCCTTATAAGATTATCTTGCATACCTTTATGTTTCTGAACACAAGCCATTGACGATCATCATCTCCATATTTGAAATAATTCACCTCAATAGCTTGCCTCAAATCGAAGTTCAAAAATCTGCCCAAAAAAAGTGAATTCATTACAAAATTTCAAAAGCAAGAAAGAAAAGACTTGGATATTGTTACCACACCAGTTGCACATGACTGAAAAGAGAGTTGGTGATTTGTTATAGTTGGTAACATTTTAAAGCGAATGGGTGTAATGGGATAAAGGGTGGATCTCAAATCTATGCAAGATCACAATTTAGGTTCGTCAACTATATTTCTAGCCATAAAATATATTGGTGTCAACTAAGAACGTTCATCACACCTAGGCATGAAGCTTTTCATATCAAATTTATAAAGTGTACAAATATGAATTCGCGAGAATACTTTAAAGTTATCACTTTATCATAATGTCATGTTTTTAAAAAATATTAGATATATTTGTTTTTTTAAGGCAAAAAAATATATATATTAGATATCTTACTACATGTTTTCAAAAAAATTATATTTCTTAACTCTGTGTTTGAATTAACAGCTTGAGCTTGGTGAGCCGTGGCTATTCCATCTCCAGTGGCTACCTATTAAATTTAACCAACGATGATTTGAATAAATAGCTATTGTAAGTATATGACCAATATAATTACTAATAACTGAGATACACATACCAGTGCATATGTAGTAGATGGATAGATGTGACCTGCACCCTTAAAGCAAGGCACATCACCTTAGAAATAAGTCGTACAACCTACAATTTACACCAGCAGGATACTATTGATAAACATGGCAAATTGGGTGAAATGTTGCCGGTTCAAAATGCCTAATTTTAGTGTGGTCATCCAGCCAAAATGAAACTCTTTTTAATCTTATGTGTAATTGAGGTAAAATGACTGATTTTAGATGTTCAATCAATATAACAATAAAGTTGTATCGTAACCACATCGTTTCAAATGACAGAGATCTATCCTAGATGGTATATTACCTGATTTGCATAAGATTTTCTCAAAACCCAGCTTCTTGGTTTACTTGCGTATAGTTGTGTTGGAAGAAAGTGCAGCCCTTGAATATCAGCACGTGCCTGTCAATGTAGAAAGCAAGTAAACAATATTAGCGAAGCTTCCCATACTTGACCAGGGTGATCACATGATCATACATCTGCATAATCAAACAATAAAGTTTTTAAACAAAGCATGATATATGTGTCTATCTAAACTGTAAACCTGAATTTTCTTGTAGAAATTCATAATTTTGTTTGAATGCATTAACGATCGGTTATGAATGCATTACCTGGTTTGAGTCTATGTGGCTGTGGGTTCAAACTCCGTGGATTAGTCGGCCATAAGGTCGAAAATCACGGTTAAAAAAAATAATAATAAATATGTAAAAAAATAAAAAATAAATAAATAAAATGATGCTCACATCCTAATTGTAAGAAATAAGCAACTTAAACCTGCTCAAGCAAACTATACTTACTCGAGTGTTTGTACCTATGATTGGAACCAGGTTGATAACTCTAACTATTTCCCACACACTTCAGATTCATAACCAATCACTCTTGCATTCAAATTGCTTTGTGAATAACCTTAGTCTTGGTCTCTATCATTGTTCTTTCTTGTGAACAAATTGTACAAATAATAAAAAAGAGAGCTGACAGAAAATAAAGAATGCTTACCGTCATATCAGGAAGAAGCTTATATGTGAAAGCTAAGACACCGGATCCTTGACATGTGTACCACTGCAAACAATGTAAAAAATAATAATAATACCACAAAAGTTTATAAATCCGATAGCATGTAACATTCAGAAACACATAAAAAAAAACCAATAGATGGCTTGCGTATTAGGCCTGGCCTTATCATTGGATATAATTCCAATCTATCCCCTCGATGGCAGCCTTCTCAAGAGAATCACCAACCTAAAAACAACAATATCATTACCAAGATACTCCTTCCTTTGTATATACTTTATTTATTTGTTTATAGTTTAAGAAGATTGATTAGCAACAGCCTAAGATTGTTATTGATTTTCTAACACCCTTCATTCAAGTTTGGCAGATATGAAGATTCAAAATAATTGATATAAAAAATGTTGTTGTTTGTTACTGATGCTATAAATGTAAATATCAAAGTACAACAATCAAGAGGTACTGAATCTCAAAAATGCAAGTATGGAAACTATTGGAAAGTTTCTATGGCATGCATACATACATTAGTATTGTAGGAAAGGTAGAACTCTGGTCTATGGGAGGAAAGCAGGGGATTGGACACACCACAAAACATTTAAGTAATGCCTATTGGGTCATTTTGTCTCAAAGATTGCATTCCAATAGCCACTTTATGTTAGTGAGAACCGAGACCGATAAACAACTCATGTAATGCATACTTATTAAATCAACTCATATAATGAAATACCTAAAGACAGTTAGACTCTATGAATAGCAAACAACGCATCCCTAGTTCCCTTCTAATATGCTATTCAGGACGCCATCAAGTACCAAATAGAACATGCTCTTGAACAAATAAACAATAATAATCATATGAAACATTGATCATAATTTCTCGACATGAAAGCAGAATCATAATTGAAAGAACAAATTGAGATTGAACAAACCTGAGCCGGGGCTAAATTCAAAACTAAAATCAATAATCAAAATCTGTAAATGGAAACAAAAAGTATTCTCTAATTCACTAAAAGTAACCTAATTCGGATTAAATTCGAACAAAAACTAAAAATTACCTGATATTGAATTTGGTTGATTACTGATGATGGCGGCTTCGAAGAGTTTGAAGAATCGTTGGTTAGAGATAATCATTCGTAATTCAAAACAAAAATGGCGTTTTGAGGTTATTGATGGATCAAGATTTGTTTAATAAGGATTAGCGTTTTTTGCCGTGATTTTTGGCGAAATCATAGGGCGAAAAATTAGGGTTTTTGAAATTGTTGAAGTGAATAGTGTAACTGATTGAAGCGTTTAGGGAGCGTGGTATTAAAGAATAATAATGATGTAAGTGATAGTAGATAATAACTTCCGTATGTGTTGGTGTTTTGGAAAAGCCTTTCGAAATTAAAGCATTACATGTTAGTATTGTATGCATTTATCACAAAAACCAACTTGCTCCATTGGTTGACACTATGTTGAATGGGTGGAAAGACCCGGGTTCGATTCCCATAAGTGTCTAATTTTTTGTACCAATTTCGTGGTAGCATAGACTTGCCAGCGTGGATGAGACTGTCTAGTCACATGATGACTCATATTATACAGTCAGCACCTCATGCCAAGTGGCATTTAACTCTCATGGTACAACCTTCAAAGCATCAAATACAACTCAAAACTTGTCTCATATATATGTAAAGATTAATGATGAAAGAGAGAGATATATGAAATTCTCTTAAAAAAAATATGCTACAAATTATAAAGCGAATAAAAGTTTGTGTTAAGGGTGGTTAACCAGTCACACTCATGGGGCTTTAAAGTAAAAAATAAATAAATTATATGCTACACAAAGTAAAGATCAAATGAGAAATATAACTAAAATGAGAAGAATGAGAAGAAATGACAATCACAAATATTAGATGCACTCACAAATATAGATGTATCTTTCTATTATTTATCTTTCCTTATTTAAAATATGTTACCACAATTTTTTCTCACTCTTCTCGTTTCAATAATTTTTCTTACTAGATATATACTCATGCTACACATCATTAAAGCTTATAAAAATTTGTGTTAAGGATGATAACAGCCTAACAGGTCGCACTCATAGGGCTTTTAAAAAACTGATAGGGCTTTAAAAAAGGTTTATAAGTATACTTGGGTAAGTCCAAACCTAGCCAATACTATGTCGAGGTAAATCAATTACTAAACAATTTACATTGATATCAAACCTAACCCTTTTTTTTTTTTTTTTTTTTTTTTTTTTTTTTTTTTTTTTAATGTCTTATCAGCCTCTGCCTCTTAACGAACCAAACCTCTTAATCGGTCAGACGTTTTGAGCGTTCAGACCATTTGTTTTTTTCCCCATTCAGACGCGGTCAGAGGCAGTTACATCTTAATGGTCTATACTTAAGAGGGGTGTTTTAATACCTCTTGTTGCCAAAATAAAATAAAATAAAATAAAAGAAATAAGAAAGAAATATAGTACGAGCAAACAAATAATACAACACCTTACTTTACAAGATTTTTGATTCATATTCTGACATTTATGCCTCAGATTCAGATTTAGATGTGCGGTTCAGATTCAGATTTAGAGCATCTGAATAAACAAACAACACCCTAGTATGCAGGGATGGACTTAAAACTTCAAGTTATCGGGTACACAATATTTTTTACAAGTATAAAAAAAATATAAATGCACTAAAAGATATATTTCATTTAAAAAAGCAAACAAATTAAAAAGGCACGTATCTCTTTTGACATATTAGTAAACTAACTAAATGAGATATGTATTTATGTGACACGAAACTTCAAAATCAGGTTGAATTCGTAAAAATCATGATTTTTAACAAAAAATTACACTAAGCGACAAACATCTATCGGATTCTCGTGAACCCGAAAGAACCCCTACGTCCTAGTTAACTCGATGAGCTTTGAGTAGGTTTTTAATACTTTCCTCACAAACCTTTTACGAGTCATTATCCAATGTATATTCACTGAGTCGGCTACTCCAAAATGCTTACTTGGGAACTAATAAGCATACTCACTAAAATTTACATATTTTTCTCAAAACATGCTTAAACAGCATTATACATTATGTATTTTGAGAAAATATGTAAATATACAAATTTCATTGGATATTTATGCAATAACCCCACTAATATTTATGACGATATATTACGACTATTAATTTCGATGGATTAGAATTGGATGTGTTAGACTAAAGCACGTTTAATTGTTTATAACTTTATATACATACTAAAAATTTCTATTTCTAAAACTATACCTGTCAAATTATATTATATTAAAGTTAATAGCTTCATAAGGAAAAAATGGGTAAAGCAACAAATTTGAAGCAAAGTTGAATTCAGCCAAAGAATGACAACTATGGACCAAATACTTTTTTCCACACACCATTATTTTTCTTCCATTGTTATCCTTGGAATTTATAAATAATTACATGAATATTGTCTCATCCAATTCAGATTAAGATTTTTTCCCCCCTCAATCAACGACTGTTTGAGTTGAATATAGTTAACTGATTATACGATAAACAACGTTATCTTATCAAACGTTATGTAAAAGAAACTTCAAATGACAATTTATAATTGCATACAATATTAAATGTGGCAAAATAGGTGGTCGGATCGTGTTTGAGTCACAAGTCTAGATGAGTTTGAGTTTATATGGGACCGGATTTAGATGGTTTTTCTGGAAACATGAGTCTAAATGAGTCTGTGTCTATATGAGTTTTGGACCGATTGACAAGAAATTGTTTTTTGTTTTTTAGAGTAAAAAATGAATAAGTGAAAGAAAAAAAAAAGTATATTAATTTTGACCCCGTTAGATTCACCTAGACCCATTGAGTAATTATTATATAATTGCATTTTTTATCAAATATCTAATCAAACTCATTTATAATATTTAGGAAGATCCAATTAAGCAAATCTCTTACTAAATATTTACTCACCTAGACTCACGTTTAACCAATATGCCTCAAATTACCACTTTTATGAATCAACATGCAATCAATCAACACATAAAAGGTTTTTATTTCACACATGAATGCGTATGCGAAGTTAATATTATTCATAAACCAAAGTTAGGTTAATATCTTACTAAACCACTTTATAATAATTTTAGAGAATGTATAAAAGTCACTAATTGATCCATAAACAATTGTCAATTAACAAAAAAGAGAGTATTACTTATTCCAGTCTTAAAATTATACTCCCTCCGTCTCATATTAAATGTCTATGTTTGACTTTTCACGTCTTGCTTTATCAACTTTGACTTTAAATGTTTTTGCTTGTGTTATTTAGTATTTGATAAAAATTATACGCAGTGAAATACATTTAATAATTAATCCATTCATTTATTTTGTATTAAGTATTATTTTACACAAACAAAAATATTTAAGTCAAAGTTGAGAAATAAATACTTTAAAAAGTCAATTAGGACATTTAATATGAGACGGAAGGAGTAATACCCAAATAAAAATTACACAATTTAAAAAAAGTATAACTACTACGCTTTTCAATCAATCAAATATCATTATCATCTCATTAAAATTATTTTTAATTGGTTGAAACAAAAAAGAGCTTATTATTCTGCACATCCTTAAAATAAAAATAATAATTATAATTTAAAACGAATGGATAATACATATCGACATAATTTATTTCCATTTTGTTTCTAGACAATTTTAAAATTACTGTATCAGTTAATGGCTGCTTTAGGGTTGATGAGGAATGAATATGAAATCAGAATTCTGCTGCTGTTGCTGACTCGACAGACAGGTTTACCTTTAATTCTTTTTTTTTTTTTTGACAGGTAAATTTCCAACTTAGGTTTACCACCCCGAAGACCGGGGCCCTAACCACCATTCCGACCAGACTATGTTGTCTTAACCAGGTCCACGCTGGCGTACGGAATGTGGCTCTACGGTGTCGCGAGGGAACCGTACCGCCTCTACACAGATTTTACCCTGCTAGAGAAACGGCCGGATTAAAACCCCGACGCTGCTCGGATTCGAACCCCGGTCTACTGACCCAAGATTCGAATCTTCATTGCAATACCAACTGCGCTAAGGCAGCTGATCCTTTAATTCTCTGATGACCAAATTGTACAATACCAGCCAAGTGTATCATGCTACTTTTTTGTAAAAGGGCCCCAAGTGTTACTAACTTTATATTAAGTCCTTATAGTTTCAAATCTTAATCCAATCGAGTAAATTGACTAGTTAGGAAACCATAAAATATTTCATATTCAACCTTTATGTTATATGGAATTTATCCTGCCTCCCTAAAAATATTAGAAAGGTTTTATGTGTTGGGTACATATGTATTAGTTTATAAAAAGACAACCTTTATAAAAAAACCACACAAAGAATGAAATACAAAACAATACATCTCTTTTAATTAATCAAGCCAATTTAAAAAAAAAAAAAAATAGAAATGACTACCTTCTGGGTATGTACTGTGAAATCGAATCACTAATTATTATTTCAAGTTGAAAGAGACTACCTTTTGGATAAGTACAATAGAATCGAATAACTAACTAAAAGGTGTTTACTAAATTAAGTTGTTCGATATAAAGCTCTTAATTAGCCTCTTACAGGGGAGAGTGTAGTTTTAATGAGTCTTCTAATTAAGAGATAGTAGAGATTTTGGACTCACAATTCTCTCCACTAAGAGAAAAGTAAAGACCCTCTTAGTATTCTACTAACTCGTCATTTAAAAAAAAATGCCTAACAAACAAACCTTCTTGTTTTAATTCTGTTTTAATTCCACTTGGTATACACTTGTCTCATTTTAAACATGAAAAGTGTCATGCTTTGGTGAAGTCTTAGTGAAATTTCAGCAATTAGCAAGTTGTCTTATAGTTACTAGGTAGATATGGAAAGTATATTCGAATGATTTTTGTTTAACGACATGTTATTACATACCTATATCAGATGTCTCACACATAGTATATCATAAACGTCTTCAACAAGACTTGAATCACAACTTTTTGGTTAATGTGTCAATCACATACCAATAGATCAAAAGCCTTGTGTATTGTTCGAACTACTTATCTATGGACAATAATATAGTTACTACAAATAAGAACAAAAAATGCAAGGGTCATTGACATTTAACAGGTGGAGGTTTTATAAACCATTCCTTTATGGCAGTTTATTTGATTAAAAATCAAAACTCAAAATCAAAAGTGATACTTTCAATGTGTTCATGTTTGAAGTCAATTTTTATTATCAGATATCACAAATATTTCATATCTTTATCATTATCAATTTTTAAAATTTATCTACAAGCCAACCCAACCCGACTCGTTTCAAGTTCAACCTACACCGGCATCACCTATTATTTTTTCTACTTGTAACTATATTCAAGCCAACTACCAAATGGCTTGTATCCTAATATTATCTCAAGTTGTGTGAGAAGCTCATGAACTAAATGTTTGTGAGTTCAAGTCTTGATTAAAACGTGTGAGATAAATTTGTAATGTAAATATCATGATGTAAATATCGTGAGATACTTAGTTGCTGTTATATATATATATATATATATATATATATATATATATATATATATATATATATATATATATATATATATATATATATATATATATATATATATATATATATATATATATATATATATATATATATATAAACCAACTATTTTAGCACTAATTCTTAAAATCTTACATTCTTACATGTTAGCATGTGACACCCAGAAAGGGTATAGATTAGAATCCTTTAAAGTTCTCTTGAATATGATAGGTCATGTTGACTATGCAAGTTAAATTGATATATATATTTTTTAATCAAAATTGATGGCCCATTTTTTTTCACTTCTCACAATACATAGAACATGACATATCATCTTTAAACAAAACTTTAGATAATCTTTTTTTCAAAGAGTATTCATCAAAAAGCAAATACCAAGATACATAACATACAAAAAACTTGAAGGACCTTAAAGCAAAATATATACAAAAAGGGAAAGTCTCCACTTTTTCCAAAGGAAGGTCATTATACAAAGATTCCATTTATTTACAAAGATAACGATTATGACATACATTTTAAAAAACACAAAATCATTTTTATAAAAAAAGAAAATGTTATAAAGAGTTGAGTACTGAAAATGAAAGCAGCATTACCGCTAAATTCGGAAAAGCAATTACAAAAAGTGTTTTAAACTAACAATATGGAAATCCGAGCCCTAATTTCATCTTCTTTTAAAATTGAACCATTTTCACCACTTTATCTCTTTCTTCTCTTCATCCTTGTTCTTTATGTACTTTAAATCACACTTCCCATTTTTTGCATCATCCAATTTGGTTCAGAATTGGGGTGTTTGGGTTTACTTGATCCAATTTGGGGGTTTTTGCTGTGGGTCTTTTTGGTGCAATTGCTTTCTGGGTTTTGTTTGTTTTGGTCTTAATTGGTTGGTTGTGTAGCTGGTTTGGTGAAATTTAGGGTTTTGTGTGTGTTTTTAGTGTGTGTGATTTTGATGTAATTTGGGGGTTTTTGGTGTGAGCTGTTTTGGGGAAATTAATTTCTGGGTTTTGTTTGTTTTGGTGTTAATTGCTTGAATCTGTACTTGATTGGGTTCAATTCAGGATCTTGTGTGTATTTTTAGTGTGTGAAATCAAGAAAATTTGGTACTGACATAAGCTGATTGGATCAAGATTAGGGTTTAGTGTGTGTTTTTAGTGTGTGAAAATGATGAAAATTTGATCTGTGATAAAGGGTCTGGATCTTGTGTATTGGATGTTCCAATTGACATTGGGAACATTAAATGATGATTCTGGTATTGGTTAGTTAAATTAAATCTATGTGCTGTTACAGTTACAAGATTTGTGTAGATACATTTCTATTTTTAGAAATGTTTTCGTGATTTCAGGAAGACCTTTTTAGCTTCTTGAATCAAAAAGAAAAAAAGAAAAAAAAAAAAAAAAATACTAATTTTGATTTAATAGCTTCTTAGGCTTATTTAACAGCCTAAAAAAGTTACTAAAAAAAGACCCAATATTTTTCGGTTTTTGGGTTTTATAGATTTTATTTGTTAGTTTATTGACTTAGGATATAACGAGATTACGGGAATTCGGGTTTACGGGAATTAGGATACTGATATGATATTTGATGGGAGTACCTGATAATTCGCTACTAGATTTGATTGAAAAGGTTAGATCTTGGATATATTGGGGTACAAGTGATATGAGTACTTTAGTGTCGGGTGAAGTTAAAATGGGTGATGATGTTAAAACCGTGTGCTGCGAATGCGAAATTAGTATTTCAGAGTCGTGTCTTGGTTACAACTGTGGGAGGTGTAGTCGTTTGTTTTGCGAGAGGTGTGTGCAAGGCTACGGTTCTTTCGTTGTCGTTGAATCGAAAAGTGGTACACAAGCTGGACTTGATATTCGAGCTTGCAAGTTTTGTGTTAATGATGACGTTAAGCAAAAATTTGGAGGAAAGTTTTGTCATAAGATACATCCTTCTGATTCACCTGTTCAAAGCCCGGAACTACCACCATCTCTTAAAGCGGTATCTGTTCGCCGCTCAACTGGCAGGTATGGCTATTGGTCCTTTTGTATATGCGATGCTTAAGATCTTCTATTGATTTGATGTAATACCTTGTTTGCAATAAGCTTTGTTTTGTATTATGATTGGATCATAGTTTTTATTGCTAGACAGTTGTATGATACATTGTGTAACTTATCTTCACGAATATATTAAAATACGTTACAATCCCTTAAATTTTTTTTGGAAAAATATACTGGATGGTTGGATGTGCTTTTTAATTTAATATTGCGATTTTAAGTCAAAATTATTTATGATCTATATGTTTATTGTTAATAATCAGATTTCGATAGTCAGGTTAGGAGTTGGTGTAAAAAACTATCGACATAAATGTAAATATTTCTGATTTAAGCAACTGATTATGTAGTTATCTTATAGAGGGTCGTAAATCTTAATAATCAAATTTTTTATAGGACTTAATAATCATTTGTAAATTTGCATGACTTGGTTATTGTTTTATTTAAACAAGTGGAGTTTCCTTGCGTTATGAAAAAGAAGAATAAATCTGAACGTAATTATGGATGATTTTATACATAATTCCACTTTTTTTTTTTTTTTTTTTTTTGGGGGGGGGGGGGGCTAAACATAGGAAGCATTTGAACAATAATCAGGATCTATTTATTTTTTATTTTCTAATACGTTCAACCTCTGAAAGTGTTATCTGAATTTCTTTTGGCTTTTTTGGTGAACTGTAGGAGTGATGAAGACGAGGGAGAAGATTCCTCAAAAAGCATTATCAGCCCGTATAGTCTTAATACCTCAGATGTAGATTCAAGTAGTGTCAATACCCGACATGGATTTTACAGTTTCATGTCTGTTAATTCGAGTCCTTCAGACAGTCCATCTGGGATTCACTATACTTCCAGTAGGCTTACTCATTCTGTACATCCTGATGATCAGGGAACTCCTAGGTCTCTAACCAATGGTTCTTTTGACCAAGACCCTGTGGCTGTTTTAAAAAGCCACCAACATAGAAACGAGGAACCTGAAAGTAATACCACTAACGATGATCTGTCAAGATTTAGGGACCAATACGAGCCATTAGATCTTGAAAACAATGGTCTTATTTGGTTGCCTCTGCAACCAGATGATGAAGACACTGATTTCTTCTCGTATGCTGATGATGACGATGAAATGGGCCCAGCGGGTGATGTTTTCTCTTCTAGTGATACCCTTATGAGCGTTCTCTCAGAAAATGGCAAAAATGGCGAGCATAAGAAACCGTTGGAAACTGTAGTTCAGGGTCATTTTAGGGCTCTTGTATCACAGCTATTGCAATCGGAGCTTCTGCCGGTAGATGAGTGGGTTGATATAATAACATCGTTAGCGTGGCAAGCGGCAAACTTTGTGAAACCAGATACGAGCAGAGGTGGCAGCATGGATCCAGGGGATTATGTAAAGATAAAATGTATAGCCTCAGGAAGTCCTAACGAAAGGTAAATAAAGGTTATTGATATTTTTGACTTAAAAAAATAAGATGCTTTAAATCTTTGTATTCTTACATGTTTTTCTTTATGCAGCACATTCGTTAAAGGAGTAGTTTGTACTAAAAATATAAAACACAAACGCATGACTTCGCAGTACAAGAACCCGAGGTTGCTTATTTTAGGAGGAGCACTCGAGTTTCAGCGTGCTAACAATCACCTTGCTTCTATTGAGGCGCTATTGCAACAGGTGCGTTACTATCAGATGTGGATTGAGCCGAAGCATTTTTTGCCATATCTTTTTATAGTCCTTATTATCAATGAGTGTATCAGCTACGATTATAAAATTTCGTGAGGTGGTTTGAATTCATTAAAAAAATATTTTGGCAACTTTCGACGCGTTCGACCAATATCATTTGGCTAATTATATGAGTTCAACATTTGACCCATTGGAGATTATTAGCCCCTTCATACCTAAATACTAGATAGCTTGAAATTACCACCCATGGTTACTTTAATTTCTTTTGTTCTCTATTTAAATCTTTTGGAATATCAAGAAACTAACAATAGTTTACGAACTCTCCTTTCTTACAGGAAATTGATCATCTGAAGATGATTGTTTCAAGAATAGAGGCCTGTCGTCCGAATGTGCTACTCGTAGAGAAGAGTGTATCTTCATATGCACAAGAATATCTTTTGGCCAAGGATATCTCACTGGTTTCTAATATCAAACGGCCTTTATTAGAGCGTATAGCTAGGTGCTCCGGTGCTCCTATAACTCCATCGGTTGATAAGATATCAACCACAAGATTAGGCCAATGTGAGCTATTCCGTTTGGAAAAATTCTCTGAACAACATGAACCTGCCAATCAGTTCACCAAGAAACCATCCAAGACCTTGATGTTCTTTGAAGGTTGCCCCAGGCGGCTGGGTTGCACGGTAGGAATTCCGTTCTCTATTCTTTTTTGGTAAATTTAATAATCAATATTGCTATTTTTTTTAATCATTCATTCCTTATTTGTAGGTCTTGCTAAAAGGCTCATGTAGAGAAGAACTTAAGAAAGTCAAACATGTTGTTCAGTATGCTGTCTTTGCTGCATATCATTTATCCCTGGAAACTTCTTTCCTGGCTGATGAGGGTGCTAGTTTACCGAAAATTACTACGAAGCCCTCTGTAGCAGTGCCTGAAAGATTATATGCCGATAATGCTGTATCGCCTATCTCAGAAGTTACCAGCTCCCCCAAACCTGCTGAACATGATGTAGCTGTTGACACTCAAGATTCTCATATGATGAAGGAAAGAAGTGTCGTTACACACTCTGATCTATCAGAAGTTTCTTTCGAGTGCCCCGGCCCTGATGTGGAAGAAATCATATCGCGTGAATCAACTGATCTGGAAAAGAGTGAAGTAACAGATGGCACAAATGAATACTATTCAGCAACGGACAACAATCAGAGCATTTTAGTATCATTTTCTAGCCGATGCGTTTTAAATGGCAACGTATGTGAGCGATCAAGACTCTTGCGTATAAAATTCTATGGCTGCTTCGATAAACCACTCGGGAGGTACCTCCAAGATGACCTATTTGATCAGGTAAAGTTAGTTGAAATGAATTATTCATCTTAGTTCACTTGTTATAACAAAAAATTAAATCTTTATCTTCCAAATTATTTGGGATTTTTTCAGACATCATCGTGTCGATCTTGCAACGAATCAGCCGAAGCGCATGTCGTTTGCTATACTCACCAGCAGGGAAATCTAACAATTAATGTTAGACGACTACCGTCCCTGAAACTACCTGGGGAGAAAGATGGAAAGATATGGATGTGGCACCGTTGTCTCAGGTGTGCCCGTGTAGATGGGGTCCCACCCGCAACTAAAAGAGTGGTTATGTCTGATGCTGCTTGGGGTCTCTCTTTTGGGAAATTCTTGGAACTTAGTTTTACAAACCACGCAACTGCTAATCGCATTGCTGGTTGTGGTCATTCCTTGCAAAGAGACTGCCTACGTTTCTATGGGTACTACATTCTTTCTAATGTTTTATTTATAGAAATTTATCAGCCATACTGCAAATGGTTTAATTTACAGTATGCCCAGATATCCGAGTTTATACCAAAATAATCCTTAATTCCACGATCATAAATTTTATGACATTTTGTTAAAAAACCATTTGTTTTACGGGTATTTTGATGATATTCTCTTTTATTTACATTTTTGTTTGCATACATGATTAATTAAACTTCTATTTTTCTTACAGCTTGGGAAGTATGGTTGTATTTTTCCGATACTCTCCAATCGATATTCTTTCTGTCCGTTTGCCACCATCTGTTCTAGAATTTAGTGGCCATGTTCAACAGGGATGGTTAAAAAAAGAAGTAGCAGAGGTGAGATTAAATATTTTATTTCATCGTTTTATTGATCGTTTACGTGTAAAGATATTAACTTTTTTTTGTTTTATGGATATCAGCTTTTGAGCAAGACAAAAACTTTGTACGATGAGATTTATGACGTATTATATCGGACCGAACAGAATTCTGTATCTGGTAGTGATGGAAACGGGGTTTCAGATACAAGCGAGTTAAGTAAACACATAGAGGATTTGAAAAGTATGCTAATTAAAGACAGAAGTGTTTACATTGTAAGTAAACTATCTCAAAACGGTCAAATTAAATAAATTTTATGTATCTAATATTTACTCACTTTTGTACTGTTTATATAAATAGGATCTTCTTCAACCATGTGGTGAAGAAGAAAGTGTGGCTGAAATTGATGTTTTTGAGCTTAACCGCTTGAGACATTCCCTCACGATCGGTTTGCATGTTTGGGATCGGAGGCTCATGACTCTGAATTCTATTATCCAACGCAATGTGGATGTCAAACACCAGAGAAGTTATTCAACTATTGAGGATATTGTTGACCATAGACAAGCAGCTGTGAATTTGGAATCCTATCAAATTGACCCGAAGGAAGAGACCGACGGTACTGTTTCCGAGGACTTAGATTTAATACCTTCTGATCACTTTGATGAGGGAGATGCATCCGGTGCATCATTTCTATCTGACAAAATCGACTCTGCATGGGCTGGGCCTTTAACTCGGCCTGAGAATCAACATTTTAGAAGGTTGACTTCCTCACCTGCTCGGGTTCGTTCCTTTGATTCTGCCATCACCCTACAAGAAAGAATCAAGAATCAAGACTCAAGACATTATATGAGTATGGTCAATCACAAAGCGAAGGATCCCATTTGCAACATACACAGGAGTTACTCTCAAGCTTTCCCAGGTGATCAGAAGTTAGATCTCATATGGAGGACCAAACCGTTGTTCATTTCCCGCCCGTCTTTTCTCCCTGAAAGTGCCCATTTAATGATTTCCAGTGGTGGTCAAAATGGTCAAAATGCAGTAATTGCTGTATATGACAACGAGCCTACAAGCATAATATCATATGCCCTTGCTTCTAAAGAATATGAAGAGTGGTTTGCTGAAAAACCGTATCTAAATCGAAATCATTCTGTGGCTCCAAAGCTTTCAGCTTGGCAATCTTTTGGCTCTAATGATTTTGACTATACGCCATATGGTAATTACGGGTCAGAAGATTCATCAGCCGCCATCGGTTCATTGTTTTCTGAGGCTAAAAGCTCCAACCATCTAACAGTTCAGTTTGAGGACGAATCAGGGTCTGGTGGAAAAGTTAAATTTTCAGTCACATGCTATTTTGCAAAGCAATTTGATAATCTTAGGAAGAAATGTTGTCCTAATGAAGTGGACTACATGCGTTCTTTGGCCCGATGCAAGCGATGGAGTGCACAAGGAGGGAAAAGCAATGCCTATTTTGCAAAATCGTTAGATGATCGATTTATAGTAAAGGGAGTCCCGAAAACCGAGTTAGAATCGTTTGAGGAATTTGCACCACAATATTTTAAGTACTTGACAGATTCGCTTAACTCTGGAAGTCCAACTTGTCTTGCTAAAATTGTGGGAATTTATCAGGTTTGACTTTTCTTTCCACAATCAAATTAGTGTCGACTTATTTATTTATTTATTAGTATTATTTTTTCTTATGTAAATCTTGATGATGTTATTGTAATGATAGGTCATTGTGAAGCATTTGAGGAGTGGGAAAGAGACAAAAATGCATTTGATGGTGATGGAAAATTTGTTCTTCAAGAAAAGCATTTCTCGGGTTTATGATCTCAAGGGGTCTGCAAGGTCTCGTTATAATTCGGATATGACAGGAGCGAACAAAACACTGCTAGATATGAACTTGTTGGAGGCTTTACGTACAAACCCCATCTTTCTTGGAGGCAAAGCTAAGCGAAACCTAGAAAGAGCTGTTTGGAACGACACTTCTTTCTTAGCGGTACGTTTTTTGCTCTAATAATCTTGGAAATGAGGCGTAAATAAGTAAATGTTTGTTATTCTTTAAATAAACAGTTTTACGTTGCCACAGGTATGAAACTCACTGATAATCTTAAATCACAATTTTTTAAGTTGCATTAATCTTATTGTGGTCCGTTATGTGAAAAAGGCCCGTGATTTAGTAGTTTTCTTATGTTTAATAATCAGAAATTGTATACTAGATCATGAAAATCTGTAAAAAAATATTAAAAATTTTTAGTCTTTTTTAGGACCCTTGCGTGAAAAAGGCCCGTGTTTAGTATCACTTTAACGTGCCTCTTTTGGTTTTGCAGTCAATCGACGTTATGGATTACTCATTATTGGTTGGAGTAGACGAGGAAAGTAAAGAATTGGTTCTCGGCATCATTGATTTCATGAGACAGTATACATGGGACAAGCAGCTCGAGACATGGGTAAAAGCATCCGGGATTCTAGGCGGGCCCAAAAACGCGCCCCCAACTATCATTTCTCCAAAACAATACAAAAGAAGGTTCAGAAAAGCCATGACGAGCTACTTTCTAACAGTACCAGATCAGTGGTCGTTATGACATGTATTAGTTTAGATTCGAAGAGCATCCTATTATAAATAAGGGACTACATTAGATATCGAGATTATAATCGATTCATTACTTACGGGTAAAATTTACCCGTTCGATTTGTTATTTTGTATACAAATCTAGCAAGAGGGCAGAAGTTCCTGATTTTTTTTGGAATGGAAAGAACTTGTACATGTGAAGCTTCTCCCTGGAATTACTTCCACATGAATTATTCCTGTTGATGCTCTTTTAATTAAATGAAAACTAAGTTGATGATCAAGATTCTCTTACTTTTAGCTTATAGTTCACGTAAAAGCAGTCTTTTGCCAGATATTTGAGTGTACAAGTATTGACTCACAAAAGTCAGCATTGCATGACCATTACATTGGGCACTTAGGGTTTTTTGTTTCGGTTTATATAGCCGGCTTATGGTTTTGGGCATATGTTTCGTAAGGTTACTTTTTGTGGCTTATTTTAAAACTTTTGAGCTTATGGCTTATTTTGTTTTGGGCTTATGTAAGATTACTGCGAGTGCGCCAACGTTTTGTAACTTTTTTCTCCAACCACTTGCCTGGTGACTTTTCCATCTGTTATGTTTTCATTGTGACCATTACTTAACTTTGTCCACCAAAATATACTACACATACCTATAAAGAGAGTCACGGGCTTGTTTCTTTTTATTTCTAGATTAAGTGGGTGGGCCCCTTTCTCTTAATAAGTCTTAATGGGGAGGAGCATCTTTTGCTTCCTCTCCTCATATAGACCATTTAACATAAAAAGAAACATATTATATATGTGACCCACCATTATTTACTCATTAAGACTCATTAACATAAAAAAGAAATACCCCCTAATCATGAAAGGAAATATACTACACATACCTATAAAAGAGAGTTAAGGAAAAAAGTAAACACCCCCTTAGTCCGTAATATCATGAAAGGAAAATATACTACACATACCTATAAAGAGAGTTAGTCCGTAATATCATGAAAGGAAAATATACTACACATACCTATAAAGAGAGTTAGTCCGTAATATCATGAAAGGGTTCGTAATATCATGGTCGGAACCTCAGACTCTATGACGCATGAGACGAATAACTAGACGGGATAACGAAGAGTGAAAGACCACACGCCATGAATAACCAGACGGTATAACTAAGAAGTAAGAATGAAAGACCACGCACTACATATCGTATGCCCCAAGTACAAATCATTAACAGCATGATCACGTGAAATTATTTTTGTGTAGTATAGGTGTATATTTATATTTAATAAAGTTGATATGATCGCACTCTTTGGCTTGTACAACTAGGGGTTGTGTGATATACAAGTTACTTTATATTATTTGGTATGAAAGAACAGATGGAGTCTTTTTTTTGCAAAGATAAATTAAAATAGTACCCTTTTGCTTGTATCATAGTTATATTGTATTATATGCAAATCAAAAAGGCTTCTTCTGCCTTGAAATTTCCTTGCACGTGAGTTCTAATTGATTGTCATTCTTGTCAATGTCAACATATGCCCCTTGTTATATGGAAATCTTTAATCAAATTGTTTAGAACGGCGGGAAATTAATCCCAGATCCTGTGCACCATTTTTGTGTGCCGACTGACCCTTTTTTGAACTACCTAACCTCATGCATGAGCAAATGTTCCGGTGACCAATTATATGAAAATCATTGGTAAATCCTTCCGAGCTAATGTTCTTGCAAGATATATTCTGTTAAACATTGATCTACATTTTAAAAGTATGTATTAATGGTTGTGTACAATTAGTTATGTTGGTCTATAAAAGAAGTAATACCAGCATTAATAACAGCACGTGAATAAACTAGCTGTATATATTACTAGTATTTATCTTTGATGTGACCGTACCCTTTGGCTTGTACAACTAGTATATGTATTGTGTGATGAACACGTTAATATATACAGTCTGCACAGATGGAGTAAAACGTACGTCTTTATTGCATGATATAATCGTACTGCCATTTTGCTTCTATAACATGCAACTGATAATAGTATAGGTCTCTGCCTTGAACTTTCCTTGCACGTGAATTCTTTACATTCACTCAAATGTTAATGCTCCTTGTTTGATGGAATTTATTGATGCATAAATAATGGCTTATGTAGCTTTTGGTTATAGCAAATGAAGGACATATGAAATTATGTATGTTGTCATTGAATTAGCAAGTAAGATTGAGGTACTAGCGCGGGTGTGAACTGGCTAGTTTGATCGATTGAAACGCGTAAATTTTGTGTGTTTTATACTTTTCTGGACGTTTTACGTTTGTGTTGCCATAGTGCATGTAGATCCCGTATCCTAGCGTGGTTACATTTTGGGCGATGTTTTTTGGCTCATTTTTGTTTGTAAATTATGTTAGCGCAGAACGTAAGTGATAACAGTGAATCTCTTATATGATGCCTAAAGCTTGATTACAATGAGCATAAGGTTGGCAGATATGGCCAATTTTTTATTTTTATTTATTTATTTATTTTACAACATAGATATGGCCAAATTAACTTTGGTCCAAAACTGAATGGAAATTACGGAACTGCAACAGCTAAGATCGTTGGTCCAAAACTGAATGGAATTACGGAACTGCAACAGCTAAGATAGATTAAGAAAAATTCCGGAAATCATGTGTTTTGAATTGAAAACTAGATTATACGAATAAGTGCCAAACTCTTAATCCAATAACAGCATTTGAAGCTATTTGTATAACCATGAACTTAATTTAGTCAAATGGTACATCGCCAAAAATATATTCTCCCCTTCTAAACCTATCTGAATCTTGAGCACAAAAAATGATGAAGTAAACCCTTTACGAATTACAAAATACGGAGCTAGTGATTAAGCAAATGTTCTGGTACTTGAAGCTACAAAACCATTAGAATGAATTAAGGGATTTGTGCTAATGTTCTTGATCTTGTCTCTTCTAAGCGAATTCGGGTCTACTCCAGCCTTATGAGCCGCAACTACTCCTATAGCTTCCCAATAGTTGGAAACCTTTATCTGCAAAAAACAAAAAGTACCCGTGTTAAAGTCGATGCAGAAAACACATACTTGAACTCGAGACGGTCTCTAGTAATGAATTTAGTTCAACGTACCACATCAATACCGAGTTTTTCAGGAGTATCATTCAACACAGTTTCATTCTCTTGCACACAGATAATAAGCGGCTGCAACAAAATCAATACTATTACACAAGTGCAAAGTACCATGTTGCAAACAGGAATAAAATGAGAAATGGTAAAAGAGGACTTGCCTTGGTTTTTTTATTTGCAAATGCAAGAACAGCGTCACCTCCACATGCATCTGCCGGGAGAATGACACTATCGACATCACTTGCCACTATGCACCCATTTGTTCGAGACTCAGACTTCAAGTACTGAGGTGCATTAGCTAAGCCAGCAAGCACACAAGGCAAGAATGTATATCCCAACTGTTATATCAAACAAAAATACAATTTTTTAGACTAATGAATATATGCGTTAATAAGTAGAGTGAGGATAGAGATGTAGTTTACTTCTTCGGCTGCAGATTTTGGACATAAAGATTGGGTAAGCGGAGGAGGTAACAGGGCGGGAGCATGTGCACAAGGGATCCTGAAATTTTTAACCACTAAATGGCTTATAATTGCTTCTACTCCAGCCAGTAGATCAATTCCCTGTAGATTGTATCAGTTATATAAGCATAAGATAGAATACAGATAGAAATTATAACTCTTGCTGATATTTTTAAAGCCTAGCCCTGCTGCCCTGTACATATTCGTCTGTTACCGAGTGTTTGGATTTGCATTTTGGAACTGATCTTCAGTTTAAAGTTGCAACAATCAGTTTTTATATTTCGATAAACAAATTCTACTTCTAATTATCTGATTATTTGAAGGGTCGAATAAGCTTCCAGCTGTAACAAACTGATTATTTGATCGTAAACTTTAAAACTAAACTGATGAACTTTTAGTCCCATTGCACACAATAAGTCTGTTTTTTCGGGACAATAACATTGTTTTTAGTCATTTATCTATCGACAATATCATATTTTCTTTATCAGTTTCAAAAGGCGCATATCAAAATACCACACTAGTATTACCTTTCCTTGCCTATACTCATCCACGTCATCAATATCATCATCGGGAAAACGTGCCACAACAGCAACAGCATTTACCATAGACCGGTCACGCAATGTCTGTACTGCTCTTAATAGGGAATCAGGATACTTTATCCTCCCTGTTGCCTGCCCGTTCTTTGGATCGACCCACTTTTCCACCTGCATGTTCTCAACCATAAGATATGGACGATACTTAAAATTTAAATTAGAAAAACTGATAAAGTATCGCCATTAGTGGTCTATAATGGCAAAACCACTAATGAGGCCATGGTTAATTGATACAAACCCATCCCATACTAGGCTCATATCGGTTCATAAGTGTAGAACTCACTCAAAAAAGCTAGCTCAAAGGAGGAGGGGACACCTAGACTTTATAAACCATCAACCAACCCCATACTTGGCCGATGTGGGATCGTAACATTAATCCAAATATAGTAAGAAACATCATTACCTCAAGAGGAGTGTCAGTAACAATATACTCGTGAACAGGCAAACCTAGAGAAGCTCTTGTTGCATCAGCTACTTGTAGATGGCGAATGCGTAGCTCTTCTTCTATTCCTGCATCAAGAACCAATCCCACCTGTTTACATGGCATGATACTGAATGAACAAAAACATGCTCAAACTCAAGTAATGTCTTAACGAAAATGTAAGCATATGTCATGGCATACTAATTTAATGTATGAAATAAACCTTGTTCTGGTGAACGGGCTGTAGCGCCCATAAGCCTTCAGCAAATCTATCAAGAGCATAACCTTCTACGTACAAGACATTTGGCATTGGCCAGTAAAGCATTGCTGCGTTAAGAACCTGTGAACTTTCAATTGTTATTAAAAAAAAAAAAAAAAAAAAAAAAAAACTGAACGTGGATCTTAAATTTCTTTATCAGTTTGGTGGTATCTGCAGCAAAACTGGTTACCTGATCTTTAGAAGGTCATCTAACAAGTCATTTTTAAACTATAACTAGAATGTGGATCTTCTTGCGTTTTTAGAAGTAGATTGCTTATCTCCCTAGGTAACAAAAGTTATTTTCATCATGTGTTTCTTTCTTACTGATTAATCCTGTAGATTCAATTTATCTTACGTAGCTGTTTTTAATAACGTGCTTATCTGCTTCTGAAGCATAAGCTGTTTACATAAGCAATTCAACCACCCTTAAGGATATATCGGGGTAACGTTTGTCTAAACAACTTATCACCTTATTGTGTTTTGGTATGGCTAACAAGCACTTTTAAGGGATTGGCTTCATCAAAACAACTTGCGCTTTTTGAAATGATTTTGAAAAGGTTTCCCTTTATTATATATAGTTTGAGATAAGCTAATAAGTAAATCCAGACACTATCTTATGGATAAGCCATTTAAGGGGGTGTTTGGGATTGCTTATTTTAAAGTGCTTATCTGCTTAAATAACAACTAAGTAACTCTGCCAAATCCTAGAAACGGCTTATCTACTGTCACAACATAATTTCATATAACATAAACGTTTAATAAACAGATATTAAACATACATTAGGATGAGAAATGACAGAATCAGCAACAGAAGCCAATGTTCTAACAACAGGCAAAGCATCACCAGCATAGCCTCCAATTGACGCACCGACCCCTGTCGGCACTATCACCACACTACTATACTCTCTCTTCCACTGCACACCAAAAAAGCATACACAATCTTCGTCACACACACTATTTTAAAGAGTAAAGTCTTGTACTGTGCAATGCAAGGAATACGGAAATCGCATTCAGATTGGTGAAATTTCTATTTTGTAACTTATCAGATAAAACCACACCAAATGGCAAGGCACTTAACCTTTGTCAGGTTGAAACCTCACTAGGTACGCACTTGAGGGTGACTAGGGAAAGGGTCTTAAACAGTCATGGGGATACGGTTAGGCCGAGTACATCTAAGCAGGGGCGGAGCCAGAGATTTATGGTCAAGGAGGCAAACTTTGAATATTTTTAGAAACTACAATCGTTTCGTTAGAGGGGCAAATTACATAAATAGGCAGATATTTTGAAAATTTTACACTACAATTTTCGGGGGGCATGGTGGCATGTGCCCACCCTGCTCCTGTCTCCGCTCTAAGTCAAAGACTTGTCCTCCTTAGTACTTGGGTAAACTAAACGGAGAAAACCTTATCCGTTTAACCGTTTATCAAACAAAATTACGTTACACATTTAAAACTTTCTCCTTTGTAACCCAAAACATCATTTAAACGCGTTTTCTAAATTTTCAACTATATCGCCAAGATAAAACCTCATTCCAAATTTCTAAAAAACTAGAGACAGAAAATTAACAAAAAAATGTCTCCTCTAAGTGTAACTAAACACAATAACTATATATCTTCCTTCCATCAAACCTTACTAACTAACTAACCTTGTTTGAAGCTGAACATGAGACCTGAAATTTAAGACTGTGAGTTGGTTTGTTAAGGTTGTTAAAATGGAAGGTGGGTTTGTGGTTAAGTTGGTTAAAATGGGTTAAAAGTGACATTACTGTTAGAATATTCCGGTGAGTGTGGAGATAACATAGGATTGTGTTTTGTGTCTTTGGGTTGGAGGGGTTTTAGGATTTGGGTTAAGTTACTGTTTGCCTACTTGTACTATTGACTTGTAAACATTTTGAGCCCTTATCCCTTTTTTCTATATGTCACTCGTGTAGGGCTGAGCATCGGGCCGGATCCCGACCCGTCTCAACTAATCCCGATCACGAAAATCACCTAAATCGTAAACCGAATACCGACCCGAAAGTAGTCGGTTTTTTGGCCCGTCCCGTCCCGATCCCGACCCGTCCCGAAAATAGTCGGTTTTTGCTTGTATTTTGTCGGTTTTTGGCCAGTCCCGACCCGTCCCGAATCCCGAAAATGCTAAAAATCCATCCCGAATCCCAACCTGAGAAGCTATTATTCGGTTTCGAGACTATCGGTTTATGTCGGGATCGGGTCGGTTGTCGGGACTCAGGCGGTTTTGCTCACCCCTACACTCGTGTATAGCGACGAAATTTTATAACGGCAAATTGTTATACTTGAGATATTGTGGATAAGTGTTCCATGTAAAGTTTAGCAAATTAACGTTGACAAATTTTCATAATTATCAGAGATAACAACATCATACCAGTTCTATTTTAATAGATTGAGATTGGAATACGGATCAGGATTGAGAACGAGAAAGGGATAAATCTGTACAAAAGAAAAAAAAATGGTAAAGATTGGGTTACTTTTAGAAACAGTATTAATCTTATAAACAAAAACTATTTTTATAAATGTTTTTAAGGGGGAAAAAGTTTTAAAAAGGTATTTTGGAAATTTATATTACTCAGAGTGCGCTTGGTTCAAACTCGGGAAAGGGAAACGGAAAGATAATGGTGGGGAAAAGGAAAGGTAAAGAAAAGCAATCCCCAATTTATTGGGTAATGAGTCATTGCATTATACTCTACCAAGCATATTTTATAATTAGAGTTAACTACATTTTTGGTCCATGTGATTTACCGGGTGTAACGATTTTGGTCCAATCGTTTAAAAAGTAACAGATCTTGTCCAGAATCCGCTGACCCATAACGGTTTTGGTCCAATTTTTGTTGGCCGTTAGTTTGACCAATTTTGACCGTTAAGTCTGAGGGCATTCTCGTCTTTTCATCTATATTGTTAAATTAAAGAGTTGACTACATTATTTTTAGTCCTTGTGGTTTGTCGGGTGTTTCATTTTTAGTCTAATAGTTGAAAACAAATAAATTCATATCTTTGAAAAAGGTTAATTGCTTGAAAATGCATATTGTTATATACGTTTTTATAGAAGTTTTTATGCACATATTTATACACATATTTTTATACACGTTTTTTTACACATTTTTATATATGTTTTATATGCATTTTATTATACGTTTTTACATACGTTTTTTTAATTTATGAGTTAACTACATTTTTGGTCTTTATGGTTTGCTGAGTGTAACACTTTTAGTCCATTAAGATGAGGGTACTTTAGTTATTTCGTGTATCTTAACTGGTCAAACTAACGGTCAACAAAAAAATAGACCAAAAGTGTTACGGGTCAGCGGATTCTGGACAAGATCCGTTACATTTCAAACTATTGGACCAAAACCGTTATACCCGGTAAACCACAAGGACCAAAAATGTAGTTTAACTCTTATAATTATCTTTCTCATTCCTCACCCCGTATAACCCTACCAAGGATGCCCTCAGTTTTAAGACTTTTAAGAACTAAAGAAATAACATTTTTTGCATTATATGTAGTCAAAATACAATCACGCACACAAAAATTTATTTTTTTTGTTTCTTGGTGAAGCCACCAACCAAACCAACCCACTTTGCACCCTCGCCATGCGCTAACAAGGGTCTGTGTAATAGCCTTGACGCGTGAACCAAGGGCTTATAACGCCTGGTCTAAGAGGTGACCATGTTAAAAAATAGTGATTAACTTATTCGGGTTCAATTTTTGGGTCGAGTTCATGTTAACTTGAACTCGAATGTACTTGTCAAACCAAACATTACCCAAAATCGAGCAGAAATACCCCCCCCCCCCCCCCAAAAAAAAAAAAAAAAAAAAAAAAAAAAAAAAAAAAAAAAAAAAACAGATTTCTAGCTCCAAAAGAAGCAATCAAGTTTCTACCATCTAAAATATATATTTGGGTCTATTTGTTAGGTTGTATAACAACCTTGAATCCATCCAATTTTTATAGGTAAAGTTGTAGAACTAGTCAAATTGTGCTACTCTGGATAACTTTTTCATACTCACATTTGTTTGGTCAATCTAATTCATGAATGATATAATTGATACCATTACTTTAGACATAATAACTCTTAAATGACTTAATAATGCCAGACAGTTCAAACACAAGACCAAACATTAACTAGTCATTACAACTTTGGCTAACAAAGATCCATCAAGAACAACCAACCAACCTCAATTACATCAAACCAAACCTCTTCCACAACACCAAAGACCTAAACTTTTTCCACTCGCACCCCTCACATGACCGAACAACTACTAGCATTCTCATCGCTCGACATATTCGCATCACTACCACCAACGCCATTGTAACCGTTGTAACCATTGTAACCATTGTAGTAGTAACCATGATGATGTGGCTCGCTATAAGGATAAGGGGCAGGATTGTAATTATAGTAGTAGTATCCTGTGTTCGGTGCCATGACAGGAGACCTTTGATACATTGCTTGCCGGTTTTGCATATTCATCATCATAGCAGCAGCCGCATTGTTGTACTCTTGCCGCGGCAAGCCATTCATGCTCATCATCATATTTTGACCACTTTGACCCATTTCATACCCGCCAAGATTCCCGTTACCAACACCATTATTAGTACCAATACCATTACCACTACCAACACCAAGACTGTTCATTATGGAGGCTAATTCACTTGCCCTTTTACCCTCATTCAGACTGTCAAAATTACCTTTTTGACCTTCTACATTTTGACCCTTTTTGCCATTTGCATTGTTGAGTTGACTTTGAGTTTGACTTTTGCTTTTCGCATTCTTTTGGCTACTAGCACCATTTGCAGCTGCAGCTGCTTCTTGTTGCTTTTGTCTCAAAAAGGCTAATTGACCTGTTTTGCCCCGTAAAAACCTCAAATCCTCATCATCTTCGAAAACATCATCTTGCTGTTTTTTCACTGATTCAAGGCCTTTGATGATGTTTTCTTTCTGGGCTTTGTTTTTCTTGTCATCTTTTACGCAAAACGCCTTCTGATTCTGCTGACCTTGACTTTGACTTTGGTTCTTGTTTGACCAAATTTCAGCATGTTTTCCAGCTTTCAAAAGCTTCTTTATCAAAGTTGCACAGTCCACACTTCCTGAAACTGTAACTTTTTGCTGTTCTGCATCTATGCTCACTTGATATACACCTGTTTCACAACTAGTGCTTATGAAACTTATATAAGCCGAAAAGTTTCAAAATAAGCCACAAAAAGTGAGCTTATGCAACATAAGCCCATAACCAAATAAGCCATAAGCCGCCTATATAAGCCGAAACAAACCCCCTTGGTACCTTGTACTTTGTGCATCAAAACTTGTACATTACCACACCTAAGAAATTTTGTATTTCATTTTCTTAAACATAGAAAGTTTTTTACTGCAAATATGACTTGTAAATCATGCCTTAAAATATGTACATTTCTAAAAAAAATGTTTAACTAGATGCATGAAGTGCATGAACAGTCTACAGTTCTACTTAAATCTTGTAATAAATTTAACATAAAAATTTATAAACTTTTTCCTAACCCATGTCACAATTTGCTAAAATAATCACTAGAAACACAATTTTTTTATAAAAAAAGTTACCTTCAATCTTTTGAAGAATTTTCTTGACTTTGTGCTTACAACCATCACAGTGCAAGTTCACTCTCAAAGTGCATGTCTGTAAATAACAAAAAAAATATACAAAAATATTATATAGAAGCATGCAGAAAGTATATAAAGAAATTGATTATTTAAGCTAGAAAATATTTATGAAAAAAGTATAAAAAAGACCTGGATCTTGAGGAGCTTGAAGTCTTCATCTTTAGCCATATCTAGAGAGTAGAGACTTGAGAGTGTTGTCTTGGATTCTGCAGTGTAGCAAAAAGAAAGGCTACGAGAAAGGTAATATAAATGTGACAATGTGGTTGAGTAGAGGGGTAAAAATGGTAGTTCAGATTAAAGTTACTGTAAAACTTTTTATTACCAAGATTTATGTAAAAAAAACAACTTTCAAGTATTCCTTGGAAGTACTTAAAAGGAACCTTTCTTTGCTTCTTGAGTTACGAACTTTACTCAAAAGTACTTAAAAAGACTCAAAAGGAACACTTGTGGTTATTTTAGTTAAGTACATTTTCCAAAGCTATAATTGTTTTGCTTGGAGTAAACACACTTGAGTTATTTTATTGCTTAATGTACTTTTATGTTATTGGAATTGGTCTTGTTAATGTTAAACTAGTAGGATAATATGGAGTGGAGGATATATATGGAGTTTTGGATTTACAAATATAAAACATTCAAATGTGTTTTGTTCACCTAATTTTAAACCAATGCATTTATTACAAAATAGTTCGAATGGCTAAAGTACCCCTAGATATAGACGGTTTGTTGGTAAAAACTTAAAGAACGTAAATTTGGTTGGTGACAGTATCACAAAATGAAGAGGAAATACAAAACCTTAAATTTGGTGCAGTACAATGATGCAGTGGGTAACGAGCATCATTATTGTCAGTTTAGTGATAATCAGTTTCTCTCTTCATCACCAACACCACCGCCAACATATAAGACAGTAAACATCACTACGAAAATATACATCACTTAAATACAAATATACTCTATAAAAACCAATACCACACACATCCAACAACACAAGTCGGTCATTCCACATAACAACTTCTCTTTTTTCCTCACTATAGACACGTGGGTCGAGGGGATATAATAAGGATGACGTGTTTGTATTGCTCACCAACGCGTGAATTGACATGCTATTACACTAATATGTTGGTTTTACCTGGATGAACATTAGAGCATTGGGTACGCTCATGCCGCCGTGGGAAAAAGTACCGCCATATCAGCAAAAATCTCCACGGCATCAGAAATCCCACGACATCACATTCTGTCTGTAACCCTTGGCACCAGAAAATGTGGTGCCGTCGTCCATTTTTTCTTCATAAAATAAAACATACACAATATTAACTAAAATAAACTTCATTAATACTCTTTAAAAAAATACATTACATTAATACAAACTACGATTTAAAACATTAAACTACGATACGGTAATGATAATAAAACTACGAATTAATAAAATGAATCATCTGAAACATAGCACTCGTCACTTGAAGTCGAAGATTCTGACTGAAATATAGAGGGTTAAATTAAATTTTTTTAATGTATAAATTTGGAAAAAATATTTTTTTCCCCTACTAGCCGTTATAATTAAAAAAAAATACACTTTATCCAACGTACTAATTCAAAAAAAATAAAAAAATAAAAAAAAAAAAAAAAAAAAAAAAAAAAACACCACTGTGTGGACTGGCCACCACGGTGCATGCAAACCTAGTCAAGAAACACATTATTTGTTGCAAAACTTAGGGGGTGGCTATAGAGGCGGTATGGTGTTCGGCAAGGCCCAAACCGAGCGGCATGACCATTGCCATGACCCCAGCATGGGTGAATTGGCATGGTTCTCGGTATCAATTGCCGAAGAATCATGGAACCTGGCCATTCAATTTTCGAACGTTGGGCATTTTCAAAAAAAAAAAAAAAAAAAAAAAAAAAAAAAATCTCTTTAAATATACATGTTCAAATCACATTTTATTCACATAACCATTTTAAAATCACTAGCTCATTCCACTTCCAACTCTTTTATTCATTATAAAAAAAATGGATCCAAATAAATCAAAACGTGTTTCAAACTCATCCAAAGGTTGTGGACGGGGCTCTCGATCACAACCCGTTCGTCCGCAAGTTCAATCGCCCTACTATCCCCAACCTCCACCTCAACCCTATTATCCCCAACCTCCACCGATGAATCCACCATCACATCAACGCCAATATTATCACCAACCTCCACCGATGAATCCAAGGCAATACAATATAGCAATGACAAGTGAGTTCGACCCGTTCAATGACTTCCGTGACAATCCATCGCGGCGTGAACCAAGTGTCGAACGAGAACTACCGCTATATGATTACGAGGATGATGAAATTGATTTTGTTCCCGAACCTCAACCACAAAATACATTCGGTATACTTTTTTTTTTTTTTTTTTATCGTTATACATTTTTTTTATAATCGTTATATTATGTATTAGGCCAAGAAAAAAATGATGAAGATGTTCAAGAAGTTCAAGAAAACGAAATTGTCCAAACAAGAAAAAAATCGACTAAAGCGGATAAAAAAAATTGGACGTCTGACGAAGAGGTAGCTTTGGCAAAAGTGTGGGTTCATATCTCGACATGTCCAAAAGTCGGGAATGAACAAAATAGAGAAAGTTTTTGGAAAAGAATTCTAGAGCATTTCAAGGAAAACGTGAAAGATACTATTCGAACTAATCATAGCTTGAACACAAAGTGGCAAAATATGAATGCCGCCATGAATGTCTTTAACAGGCTATTCATCCAACAAGTAATTTTTAAACTCTATACTTTTTATACTTTGTATTTGATATAGTTGTATTAATTTATACTAATTATTTGTATACTTGTATTAATTTATACTTGTTACTTTTATAATTGTAGAACCATATTCGTGAGAGTGGGTGTGGCGATATTGACGTGATGAAAAATGACGTGGCCGATTACAATAATAAAACAAAAGGCAAGACTTTTAATCATATTGAAGCATGGGAGATTGTTAGGAAGGCAGACAAATGGTTAGAACAACCAAGTGTGGGTCAAGCAAATTCGTCTAATTCCGGCAAACAAAGAAAATCGTCGGAATCGGACAACTACGAGCCGGGAAGCAATGAGAATGCTGAGACTGTTATTCCGAATCTGAATGACGACACAACTCCTATACGGAAAAGAAAAGGCAAAAAGACCGATAGCGAGTCGTCGACAAAGAATAGTGTTGTTGCGAGCTTCGACGCCTACACGGCAAAGAAAACACAACTATTGGAGACGGTGGTGGAGAAAAAAACTTGCAAAGGATGGGTTGGCCGAAAAGTTGATGGTGGCACAACTCCGTAGTGTTGAAGAAAAGGCTTTTTTCCGGGCGATGAAGTTCTACAACGAACAGCACGATCACATAACCGATCCGGATAGGCGAGAGATCACTCTTGCCAAAAAACGTAAGTTCGCGGCGAAATATGGATGGCCTTGCAATTTTTAGATATAATTATGTTTTTTTTCTTAAATATTATGTAATTTTTTTTGAATTATTAATAAAATTTAATGTTTTTATTAAATTGTTTAATATAATTATGAATACAAAAAATAAAAAATAAAATTAGTTTTTATTTGAATCATGGTTGTCACTAAAAAATATGATAAGATATGATTGAATTATGAAATGAGTTGGCAAAATATGATTTGGTTAGTGGTGAATTATGTTGTCCCAATAATAGATCTTTAATAAGTTGCAAATCAATTGAATAAGTAAAATCTAAAATGTTTCATTAACCTTTAATCGATCTATGTATCTACATATATATATGTTTTGAATCGGTGTAATTGAACCGACACAACCATTCACATAACCGAAATAACTACCATAACTACTTTTCGGTTATTAAGTTTCTAACTAACAAGTTTGGTCCTTCATGTTCTAACTTTTACAAACAAAGCAATGTATTAAGATTATTCGGTCTTCATTCTCCTCCTTAATCTTGATCGTTGCTTTTCTTTAAATCTTGAACTCCGAGCATCTGTCGCATTGTTGTGAACTTCAATCTTGGTAGAGCTTTTGTTAGAATATCTGCTCTTTGTAGTTCTCCGCTGACATGTTCCACATTGATGTGTCCATTCTCTACGCATTCTCGAATAAAATGATAGCGAATGTCGATGTGTTTACTTCTTCCATGAAAAACTGGGTTCTTCACTAGTGCTATTGCTGAAACGTTGTCTACCTTCAGCGTTATCTTCTTTTCTTCACTTCCAGTTAATTCACTAAGTAATCTTTTCAACCATAAGGCTTGACATGCTGCTGCAGTAGCCGCCATGAATTCTGATTCACATGATGATAGTGCCACTGTCGATTGCTTCTGAGTACTCCATGTAATGGGTGACTCTCCAAAGTAAAATACTATGCCAGTAGTTCCTTTTCCTTGATCAGTATTGATTCCATAACTACTGTCGCTGTAACCTGTAATCTTGCAGCCGCCTTCTTTCTTGTAAATTATGCCATGCTCCTTTGTTCCTTTAATATATCGAATTACTTGCTTAACCGCCTTCAGGTGGTGATCTTTTGGATCTTGCATAAATCTGCTGAGTAACCCGACTGAATAACTAAGATCTGGTCTTGTATGTAGTAAATATCTGATACTTCCTATTAAACTTCTGTAGTAAGTTGCGTCAACTGAATTTCCATCTTCCGCCTTGACCAACTTAGTACCTGGATCCATGGGTATCTTCGTATCATTACTATCCGTCATACTTGTCTCCTTTAAGATCTTGTTAATATATCCTGTTTGCTTGATTGTAATCTCTCCTCCTGTCTGTGTAACTTCTATCCCAAGGTAATAAGCTAACAATCCTAAATCGCTCATTTCAAACTTTTCTTCCATTTGAGATTTAAATAAATCTAATTCTTTCTTTGGAGTGCCCGTGATTATCAAATCATCTACATAAACTCCAACTATAATCGTAGAATTCTTATTTCTCCTTGTATAGACTGCTTGCTCGAGATTACACTTCTTAAAATCTAATGACTTTAATGTTTGATCAAGCTTCATGTTCCAAGCTCTCGGTGCTTGTCTTAATCCGTATAAAGCTTTAATAAGCTTATAAACTTTTCCTGAGTTTTCTGGTTGTACAAAACCTTCAGGTTGTGTAACATAGACTTCCTCCTTCAAATCTCCATGTAAAAATGCTGATTTTACATCTAAGTGGTGAACTTGCCATCCATGATATGCTGCTAATGCTAGTATTAATCGTACTGTTTCTATCCTAGCAACTGGGGCAAATACTTCATCGAAGTCTATTCCTTGTTCTTGTACATATCCTTTTGCTACTAACCGTGCCTTATACTTGATGATCTTTCCTTCTGCATCTCTTTTGGTTTTAAAAACCCACTTAAGTCCTATTGCCTTTTGATTTTCTGGCAATTCAGTAAGAAACCATGTTTTGTTCTTGTTGATTGAATCCAATTCAATCTCCATGGCCTCAATCCACTTCTTATCTACTGATGCTTCCTTATAGTTACGAGGTTCTTCTTCTATGAATAGTAAACTAGGTGTTTCAACTATACTTGCTGTTTCATAAACTTCTTTCAAGTCCTTTAAACCTCTAACCGGTGTATGATCATATCTTCCTGAGCTTCCTAACGAGCTTCTAAGCGAACTAATAATAGTAGCTTCTCTTTCACTTTCTGAGTTAGGTTCGTAAGTATGTATTGGTGGTGTGACTGGTGAATCTGGTTCTGACAATGGATCTGGTGTTGGTTCTAGTACTTGATCCTCTTGGTGATACATATCGTCTGCATCTCCTATGTTGATTTGTATAGGTTTTTCATTGTCAATTTCGCCTTCCACAAAACTAGCCCAAAATGTGTCTTGTGTACTTACATCTTCTCCAATCTTATTCCAATCCCACGGCTGTATTTCCATAAACTTTACGTCCCTACTAACATATTTCTTCTTGGCTATTGGATCATATAACCTACATGCTTTTGATCCTTCCTCTACTCCCAAATAAACCAATGGTATGCTTCTATCATCCAGCTTCTTCAAATGAGGTATTGTTATCTTCGCATAAGCTGTGCATCCAAATATTCTTAGGTTCTCTAAGTTTGGTTTTCTACTGTAGAGTGCTTCATATGGAGTTTTATCTATCAGGGCTCTTGTAGGTACCCTATTCAATATGTAAATAGCATGTCTAACTGCTTCCGCCCAAAAAATTAAGGGTAGTTTCATAGCTTTCATCATACTCCTAGTCATTGATAACACTGTCCTATTTCTTCTCTCTACTACTCCATTTTGTTGTGGTGAGTATGGTGCTGTCAACTGTCGTGCTATTCCATTATCCTTACAGTACTGTGTGAATTCATTTGAAGTAAATTCACCTCCTCTATCTGTTCTTAGCATCCTCACTTTCAATCTTAACTCCATTTCTATTTTCTGTTTAAATTCCTTAAATGTACTAAATGCTTGAACCTTAGATTGTAAAAAGTAAGCCCACATAAAACGTGTACAATCGTCTACTAACAAGAATATTAGTTTCTTGCCTGAGTGTGTTGCTAGACTTATAGGACCACAGAGATCTCCATATATCAAGTCCAACGGGTTCTTGGATCTGAATTTAGCTTGGTTTGGAAATGGTGTTCTACTTTGTTTTCCTAATAAACATGCATCACAGATTTGTCCTGCATGGTTTATTCTAGGTACTCCATCCACTAGACCCTTCCTAGTCATCTTGTTCATAACATCAAAGTGCAGATGACCTAATCTATCATGCCATAACCAATCCTGGTTATCTATATTTGCTAAGAGACAAATAGGTGTGTCTATCTGTAATCTAATACTGTAAAGTCTATTCTTAGATCTTTCTACTTTCATCAACAACTTCATGCTCTTATCATACAAAGTCAATTTATCTCCGTCCATTAACACTTTACAACCTATTTCCGTAAGTTGTCCTAGACTTAGTATGTTGCTCTTAAGGTTTGGTATAAAGTATACATCTGTCACTACCTTATGTTCTTGGTTTTTACAACCTAATAGTATAGAGCCTTTTCCCTTTATCTGTACATACGATCCATCTCCAAAACGTACTCGTCCTGTTACGCTTTCATCTATATCCTTAAAATGACTTTTAGTTCCCGTCATATGGTTACTTGCACCGTTATCTAAATACCATATGCTTGCATCTTTTGAAGCATATTTTCCCGGTTGAATTTGGCCTTCATTCAACAACACTCCCTCGTGTTTGGTTTCGTGCATAGTCATTAACAATGATGGTTCATCGTCTTCTAAGATAAGGTTTGATTGTTCTTGAGTTGTTGGTTTTGATCTACATTTATCTCGAAAATGTCCAAGTTTGTTGCAATTATAACACCTTACATTGCTAAAATCAAACTTACTCGAATTCTTATTTTGGTTATCTTTATGGTTCGAGTTATTCCTATTCTTATTTTTATGCCAGTTTCTTCGTGAATAGTTTGATCTACCTCCACGCTTGTTAAAACTCTTCTTTTTATCTGAGTGTTCGTCATGTGCAAAAAGTAAGTTATCCTGGCTTTCAACTTGTCCTCCCTTTCGTAATTTTATCCTTTCCTCAAACGCTTTGAGTTTTCCAATGATCTCATCTAGGGTTATATCGTCTAGATCATTTGTTTGTTCTATGGATGCTACTATTTGTATGAATCTATCTGGTGTGGAATCTAATAGTTTTCTAACTAAAAGAGATTCATCTAGTGTTTTCCCTAGTTCTTTTGCCTTTGTCACATAACCATTCAATTTTTCAGCAAATGCATCCACCGTCTCATCTTCCTTCATATAAAGTGAGTTAAATCCAATCATCAATGATTGTAGTCGTGCTTGCTGCACCTTTTCTTCTCCAACGTGTCTCTTTCTCAATGATTCCCATAATTCCTTAGCCGTCTTACAACTCGCTACTTGTAAGATTACATCTTCGGTTAACGCTTGGTATATGAAAGCAATTGTTGCTTTATCCTTCTTATCATCTACGTCTGCCCTATCCTTATATTCAATAGTTTCCCAAAAACCTTGTGCACCTAATATTGCCTTAATTTGTATAGCCCATACCGTATAATTTGTATTTTTCAATTTTGGACATTGGTATTGTGCAATCGGTATTACGGTTTTTGTTGCGTTAGATGTACTAGCGTCATCCCCGGCCATGTTAGATGCATATTTTATGATTTTCACTTTCTAATCCGTATGGGAATAATTTTTCTTTGTATGGTATCTTCTAATATGAAATATAGTTTTGAAATTCCTTAATACTACGGGATCAATTAATAGTTCTCGGGATTTCCTAATAGCATAAACTAATATGATCTATACTATATAAAATGAAATCCAGAAAATTGAAACTTGTGACCTTGTTAATTTCGTATAGAATACGAGATGTATTTGATGTTTCGACTTGTTATAATTCGGTCACCAACTTTGTTCCCTTTTCCCGCTCCAAAATCCTTTTAAATTTCAGTGCCTCGTTGTATTTTCCAAAGTGTTATTCGACCCAAAATTAACCAGCACTTCTCGGTTTTGTTTTGTTGTTGTCGCTGTCCTTGTTCTCGAATCAAACAAAAAACTGCACAACCCTCATACACTTGTCGAATCTGCTTCTAATTTCTTTGCCAACGAGTCTATATTCCAAACGTTCCACTGCCTTCACTTGGCTCTCCTTATTACTGCTGTTTGTCGAATGAGTTCAACACGCAAATAAGAAATACCACACTACACGTTATCACCCTTGTGTGTTTGATCTCGGTATTGAGATCACGCAGTCTCCTACACACAAACTTGTATTACCACGCCTTAGTAACACAACCGAACCCAAATCAAACTGATTGCTGCGCTCCTGGTTCGTTCTAATGAAAACAACGACAGTCACTTGTCTTGTTTTCTCCCCACGTTGTTGTCCTTGTGTTCTTGCGACACAAAACTCCACACTCTTCTCTTTCAAACAATCAATAATACTACGTATACGTTTTTCTCAACCAACAACGCCCTTTGCTTTGTGTTTCTTTTTCTTCGAACCGGTTCTATCTTTTCTACACAAAGTCTCCACTCTTCTTCCTCAACACCAATTCACTCTCGATGTTGTACACTTGCAACTTCTACGCAAAACAGATCGTGCACTATCTCTTCTACGCGTTCCTTATTCACACTTGTTTGTTTCCTTGGAAGAATTAAGAAAACAAACGTCCCTTTGCTTTGAAGAAAAAGACCAGCGAGAGTCTTTTTTCCCAGCGTTCAAATGGCCTTCTAGTTAAGGTTTCTGTAAAACGTTTTCAGATATTTCGCTGTGTATAAACCTTGCTCTTGATGCCAATTGTTGTCCCAATAATAGATCTTTAATAAGTTGCAAATCAATTGAATAAGTAAAATCTAAAATGTTTCATTAACCTTTAATCGATCTATGTATCTACATATATATATGTTTTGAATCGGTGTAATTGAACCGACACAACCATTCACATAACCGAAATAACTACCATAACTACTTTTCGGTTATTAAGTTTCTAACTAACAAGTTTGGTCCTTCATGTTCTAACTTTTACAAACAAAGCAATGTATTAAGATTATTCGGTCTTCAAATTATAGGCGAGAAATTGAATCATGACTCACACCCTTATATCATGTGAGCTAATGCCTAACGTACGAAAAACAAAAAGGGTCTGTGTCATTGTCATGCATGAGGAGCCAGGATGTAAGACTAGGCTTAGTGCTCTAGGGACCTACACCTTCCTTGAAGAAAACACCAATATGTTCCAATGTAAGTAAGTAATGCTGTCCTTTTTCTTTTGTTTCTACTATTACAAGTATAAATTCTTTGAAGAAAAATAAGATATGAATTGTGATTAGGATCAAAATACACTTGAGGTCAGCATTGAAAAAAAAAAAAAAAAAAAAAAAAAAAAAAAAAAAACAACCAGCCCACATTGACATTGAAACACAACCTTAAACTTTGATTGACTAACAAACAACAATTGATAATTCTGTAGACTTGAACTGCATATTCAAAAAACAGGTTTGGGGGACTTGCTATTGACTCAATGGCGGAAAGCCGGAAACACATATTCATAGATAGTCGGTGAAGTTACCCTTCTTACAAGCGAGAACACACGTCCAATTACCGATCACAACCAAATACATTAGCCACCAACTACATAACAAGGGCAAACACTCATGACAGTCATAAGAACAGGACCGCGAAAATCAACCCTCTACTCACAAGACAAGATAAATCCTTCTATGCCAAAAACTACTAGTCAAATGCTTCCATGAATGCAAAAGTTTGCATTTTATATAACTCGAATTTTGGATTTGATTACAATTTGGCGAAAATGTGATTATGAAATACCTAACTGAAACTTCTAGAGAAGAAAAATTTAGGTAAATTTGTAATTTAAAGATGGCCTTTATGGAAAGTCTCATTGAAGTTACTTTTCAACAGGTAGGTAAATCTTAAATTTGGTTACTATTATTAGAGAGCCATAGACTTAATTCAAGTTTCTTGATCATATCTTGTTTTGTGCAAAGTCAAATTCATACCACACACAATAACTGAGCTAAAGAGCTACAAAGATAAGTGTGGGTTACTTAATTGACCTCTGCAAGTTCCACCAAACAAAAAAAGACTAAAACATGAAAAGAAATAAACTACGGCGAGCAAAAGGTATACGATAAGTAATTGCAACTCTAAGATTTTACATAATACCGGTAGCGAAAACAAACATAAACAAGTCAATGAAAGTTCAAAAGAAGAAATCCAACAATGTTGACTTATAGTTGACTTGCAAGTAACATCAGACATAGGTGTCGATCAATGACTTCCTCATTTCGTCGACAATGGCACTTGGTTAAGCTTCTCTCAACTTGAAAACACTCAATCACAGACAATTCTGTTGTTGTGGTATCTGATCCACAGAAGGCGGTCCAGTCATTAACAATTATACCCGCACCTATCACTTCACTACCACAGTTCACATCATCCAAGTCTTCAATGGAGGTAGGAGGGTGAACCTGCACAACCACCATTTTCTCGTAAGTGAACAGGTCGATTTGGTTACGTATACTTCCTAAGGGGTCAAATGGGTAAAACAAAAAAATTGCTAGAAAGAAACTGGTTAAAGATACAGCCTCCTTGCGCTATGTTCAGAAATTATAACATTACTTTTGCTAGAAACAAACTGGTCATTATATAGAATTACGAATTTCATCCTTAACTTTGTGAAGTTACCCAGATGGTTCCCACTTCCAAAACTTATCAGAGGATAGTCCCTGTATCGTTAAACGTAACCCATGTCGGTTAACTTTGTTTACTCTTGTGAGAATTTACCCTGATGGTCCATTCTTTTTCATTTAACCAAATATACATTGTATGATTTAAGGGACCACAAGGGTAATCTTTGAAAAAGTAACTGGTCAAATAAATAAAGTTAACCTTGTGACAACTTTCAAAAGTAGGGACCATCTGGTTAAATTTGCAGTTAAGAACAAATTCCGGTAATTGCCTATTAATAAATGCACAGCATCCATTTTAACAAAAAGTGGACAAAATGCACAGTGACCTGTCCGATTTGTCACCAATGCCATAAGTACGTACAACTGATGTTGGAAGACCAGATATATATATATGATTGATGTAATAATATTCTTACCAGGCCACCTCTATTTGAAAACGCACAATGGCTGCCCACGAGAATATTACCAGCAATTGTCTGCCTGAAAACTTCCACACCAAGAACATCCGCAATCATTTCCTCAGTTTCCTGATTAATTAAACAAGTATGCCAGCATCAATGCACAAATCACCATCTGAACTCTATTTGAGAAACAAAAAGCACCGGAGCAACGAGAAAACGTGTGTCCAAACAGAGTGCAATTGTACATTTAACAAATTACAGCAATTTATAGTCTTGAATTTACACTGATACTAAACATATAATCGATCTTACCCTATCAAGATCAGTACGGGTAAGGGCAACATGGTCATTGCAGGCTATGCAATTTCCACGAGCAGATAGCCTCTCATCAATACGCTGGACCACAAAAGCATCCGGAAGACTGTTCCTTAAGTGTTGAAGCTCTGAGAATACACAGACAAACCATCAATGTACTTGCACACCAGTGTTCGTGTTTATAAAATGAAAGCCATAACAGCAAACAAATTTCTAGTGCTTTTTAAAATGCATAGAACAGACTTATAGTTTCATTTGGGATATAAAAAGAATATTTATATTTCCTTTTCTCTGTCTCCTTTGGAATGTGAGTTTCCATCATTCCTTTTTTCTTATAAAATAAGAAGGTGTCTGTATTAGCTTATTTTTCAGGCTTATTCGAATTTGAAAAAGTTCATAAGCCCACTTTTTTTGGCTTATGAGCTTTTTAAGTTGAACTTATGCACTTAAATAAGCAATAAGCTCAACTTTATAAGCTAAAAATCCAAAAGAAAGTGTACTTGTGAGAGTTTCTCCAAACTCAAATACGTCCATAAGCCCAATAAATAAGCTAATCCAAACAACCCTAAAGCCCATCTTGTTAAGAACTTTACCTTGGTCAGTAGTAGTGTGAGGCACAAGAAGCTCGTTCTTGTTACCTACAAAAAATAAAATAGATCAGTAATCATAAACATAATAGATAGGTCGTAATATAGACTACAAAAGCTTCTAAAATCTTTTACCAATGCAGAGGCACCCAATAATTCTTGTGCCGCCAATTGAGGTCTTAACCACAGGAATAACATCTGCTAGCTCAGACTCAGGTGTGCTGCAAAACAAATACTCAACTGCTTAAAAACATGTTTTCCAATAAAAGAGAATTGTAGATTATATAAGTCAAGAATAAACCTGCAGAAATTTTCTGAGCCTCCAATTGCTACCAAGCAATAAGCATTAGTCAACTTTGAAAACACTCCAATTTCACATGAGCTCTCAAACATAAGTCCTGCAAAGATGCATTCACTGTTAGATAAATGAAAACTTTACTTGGCAAAAAGCACAACTAGTCACTTGTGAAGTTAGCATAACAGAAATTACTCAACAACACAGGACTACTAGTGAAACGCAAAATTTGGTGGAAACATGATTACTAAATTAATAAAATGAGAAAACTGACAATAACTTTGAATTGAATTTCAAGTACAAAACAAGAAAAATGGAAATCGCGTTCAAATTAATTTTTTCCAAAAACATCCCCCATAGAACTGAAGATTTTTATTTCTTAAACATAGCAAAGAAAACTACAAAAACACAGTTTTGACGTTTTCCTGTTTTCCTTTGTAACCTAAACCCCATCATTTGAACGCATATTCAAAAATTTCAAATCTTCCGTGCCTTTGTAGAGATAAAAAAAACCCGCCAATTTCGTTCAAAACTAAAGATAAAAAACTAGAAAATGGTTCCTCCAACACATTTTCTATAATAACGATGCATCATATCAAGCCTATTTATCTTAAACAAACATTAGACTTATCGGTGCAATGTGTAAACAACTTGCATAATTTCCAACAAAAACAACATCATGATATACGTTTTAGTGTCAATTAAGTTTTGAACCAACATATCTAAAAAAAGTCTTACAAGAATTTAAAAATACAACACCAACAAAGGAGGCAGAAGCATCACTTAGATAAATAAGTAGTTGCACAATCTATCATCCCTCATAATCGCATTACCCCAGCTTACCTCACAAAACATATAATTACTTGTTCAAAGTGTTTTAGATTGATATGGAAAGTTATTATTGTCATGAGTTCTATTTAAAATGAGTAAATGACCATAAGTAATTCAATACTAGATAACTAACTTGAAAATGCAATGCCAAACACCCCTTCAAATGCAGGCAGAAAATATCTGTAAAAAGACAGAAGAGATAGAGAGGGTCATACCTTTACTCTATGTGGACATGTGGGATATAGGAGATGCGGGGCCAATAGGAACCTCTTCTACTTGTCTTTTCTTTCAATTCATCTGTGCAACCCTGATATATTTCCAAACTCAAAAGTGAAGGCAACAACTCTTCTGGTAGATCTTTAATCTTTGGGCAATACCAAAATTGAAGATGTTGGAGGGAGGTGAGGTGTTGGAGTCCCTTTGAAACTGATTCCAATTTCTTAAAACCCATTAACCAAAGTGTAGTAAGAGATGAAGGAAGCATATGAGACAATTGACTTCCACTAGTCACGTCTTCTTCTTCTTCTGCCGATCCACCATATAGCCTTAGGTCAACAAGAGAAGGTGGGAAGTTTTGTGGGCCAAACTTTGATATGGGCTTCTTCAAACCCCCTATTCTTAATAAATCCAACTTAGGAGGCCAAAGCCCAAACGAATCAACATCCATACTTTTACAATACCGTATCATCAGATATTTTAACGAGGTGAGATTCGGCAAGTCGGCAGCAGGAAATGACTCTATGCTCGAACAACCTGATATTATTAATTCGGTGAGGTGAATGAAACAAGTCAATTCATTGATTGATTTCACATTTTTCCAACTGTCTATATGTACAACCTCAAGCACCGGTGGCATGCTTGTGTTGAGAAGCACCTCCTTTCCCAAAAGTTGTTCACATTCAAAAATTTTGAGTGACTTGAGCTTGTGCCCTCCTGTTGGGAAGGAGACAGATGCAATCACAGGACAATAACCAATACTCAATTCTTGAATGTTGTTTGGCAAATTGCAACGCTCAAGACTCTCACAACTGACCAATTCCAAAATCCTGAGAGATGTTAGTTGGTTGCATCCATCCTCCTCCTCCCCTTTCTCTCCTAAACTCACCAATTTTGAACATTCCAATACTTTCAACTTTCTTAAATTCACAAGAACCTTACTTGCCTCTGCTTCTGATTCCCACAAGTATCTTATTTCATTACACTCGGTGATACTTACTTCTTCAACTGCCCCAAGATAGTCCATAACACCTCTCCACACCTCATCACTAAGTCCTGAAATACCACCTATACTCAACCTGGTGACTGCTGAAGCTACATGAATTAGACTTGTCAATACACCATCACCACAGCAGTTGAGATGTAAAACCCTCAGCGAAGGTAGTGAGTCAAGTGAGACTTCAGCCAACTTAGGACAATTTCTTATTTCCAGCTTTTCAAGGCATGGAAACATTACTGCATCAACAACACCAGTCTTGGTTGACCATGCCTCCCACCCACTCATATCATAAAACCTTAAACTTTCAAGTTTAGGAAATGCAATACCTGTCCCAAGGAACTCTGAGCCCACAACTTTCACCTCCTTCAGTCTTCGAATATCCAACTTCTTAAGTGATGGCAGTTGCCCAAGTGGTGGTAGATTCATACAATTTCCACATTTTTCAATCAGTACATTAGTCAAATGGAGAAATGACGGATCTCCGATCCAGTTTGGAAACAACTTACCTCCATATGACTCAATTACAAGACCTTTCAAGTTATCACTATGCGGCTTCAGCGCATCGAGGACTTCCTTTTCAAGTTTTTCATTTCGAGAATCATCAAACACATAACTCCATTCCATGTGTAACTCACTAACCAGCTTTTCTGAGAAGTTCACCTCCTGTATATCCCTTACGCTTTGCACTTTGTCCAGCCCACCAATGTAAATCCCCGCTTGGAGATTCCTTAAGTTCCTAAGCCAAGATATAAAGAAGGCGTTGTTTTCAACAACAACAATTTTGTCGGAAAGAGTTTGTAGGCTTTTCATCTCACTAATCCCTAACAGCATCATATTCCAAAGCAATGTATCCCGAATATCAAAATGCCGCAAGTTTTTAAGCTTTAAGAAGTTGTCGGGCAACGTGGTCAAGCTATTACAGCCGGAAACGATCAGTGTCTGTAAATTATAAAGATTGCAGACATTTTCCGGCAAATGTGTGATTCTAGTTTGAGATAAATTAAGATACCGCAGATGCTTCATATTGCCAACACACTCTGGTACCTCATCTATAGCTAATCTACTCAAACTTAGAACCCTTAACAATGGTAACTGGGGAAGTGTGTCAACCAGAATCTTACTTGATAAGCAGAATGTCTGCCAGCTATTTCCCACCACATTGGGCATAGCTAAAAACGTTCTCAGACTATTAGCTCTTTCGAATGCCTTGAACTTGTTGTAAGTCATATAATCCTCACAAACAAATGACATATGGCGGTACTTTTTAAAAGCTTCCTTCCTAACATTCTTCTCCACCTCTATGTCTAACCTTGAATAAAATTCTCCGGCAACAAATGTGGCTAAATCATTCATAAGGTCGTGCATCACAAACAATGATTTGTCATCAGGGACTTGTTGAAAAAAAGACCTTGACAACAGCTCTTGAAAATATTCCTCACCCAAGCGTTCCATTGATTTTTCTGTAGTTGAATTGTGCAAAAACCCTTCCGCCATCCAGCACAATATCAAGTCATCTTTCTTAAACACGTAGTCCTTGGGGATCAAGCAACAGTATGCAAACAATTGCTTCAGACGTGAAGAAAGATCCTGGTAGCTTAGTCTAAGCGCCGGAACAACACCGCCTCCGTCTTCTAACATCCATATCTCACTATTCAACAGCTGCTTCCAATCTTCTTCATCTGTTTTTGTTCTGAGTAAGCTTCCAAGTGCTTTTAAAGCCAAAGGCAAGCCATCACATTTTTTCACGATGCCTTCACCATGTAGTCTCAGCACTGGATGTAAATCAAAGTTCTTTACACCCAAAGCATATTGAGCAAATAAAGATAAAGCATCATCATGAGACAGCTTCTTCAGATCGTATGGATGATCGTAACCCAACCTATTAAGCAATTGTTGCTTTCGAGTTGTGATGATTATTTTGCTTCCATGAGCCACATCAATGAATGGGGCCACTAATGTTTCCCAGTCTTCCAGCTTTTCGCTCCATATATCATCCAAAACAAGGAGAACTCGTTTCCCTGTAAGTTGATTTTTAAGAGCTGCTTGAAGCAAATTCAGATCTGCAAAGTTCTTATTTCCATCCCCACCTATAGATTGAAAGATGACTTTGCTTATATTGAAGCTGTCAAAGTCGTCAGAGACACAAACCCATGCCTTGAGCTCAAAGCGATCCTTCACTTGCTGATCGTCATACAAAAGTCTAGCTAAAGTCGTTTTTCCTATCCCACCCATACCAACAATGGGCACGATGCCAAAGTTTTGACTAGATGGTTCATCACCCAATAGCTTCTGGAGTAATTCCTTCTTATCACCTTCACGCCCAACAATACTAGGTGCATCTACCAAAGAGGTCTGCTGATTCCTATTCTTGCTTTTTGGCCCGCCATCTTTCACAATCAAACCAAGATTATTTTTTTCATCTATGAGTTCTTGTAACCTGGTGGTAATACTATTTAATTTGCCTTCCATCCTAGTACTTAGTGAGAAATTTGTGCAGCAAGTTGGAATGAGCTTTCTTACCTTGCTACTGATTCCTTCAGGCTCATTGTTAAACTCGTGATGCATAGCATCTGTTGCCAAAGCATCAAGAATATCATCTATGTCGTAAGCCAAATGCTGGAGACGATTCAGCCACTGTTTAACACCTTCAACTGTTACTTCCTTCTGAGAAGCATCATTAAGCAAGTCTCGGATCTGGGATAACTTCCTCTCCCATTTCTTGAGCTCGGTATGAATTTCTTTGGAGCGGGCAATCTTGTTCATGGCTACAGACGCTAGCTTCTCAAAAACGATCGGGAGCAAGGCAGAAAGAACGAGTTCAGCCATTATTGGTATGAAAAGGGTTAGAACACAGAATATAGTAGTAGAGATTGGTATGAAAAGAGTGCAGTCAACTGTGAAAGATAGATTCAACTTTCGTTAATAGTGGTACAAGTCATTTTTATGGTCAATTGTTTATCATTGTTTAGAATACATTTGACAGCTGTAGATAATAAATAATTAGTACATATAAAAATGTTTCATTAACATTGTGTTCTTAAGTTTTTCATTAAAGGAAAGAAAAGGAATGATTAGATAAGAAAATGAAAGGATGTGAAATTAAAGAAAAGTAACATAAAATAGGTGTTCTCTAGTTGAAAGAAAGTGAAAGGAAAATGAATGATTTCTTGTATGTTTTGTGTTCTTGAGTTATGATGAAAAGGAAAGGAAATTAGTAATTTTACCTTTTTGCCCTTCATTTATATCAAAAATAGCAAATGAAAAATAAGTTAAAGGGCATATTAGTCATATGTATTTTGTTTCCTCCCAAATTTGGGCTGAAACAATATCCCCCAAATTACCCCGATTTTACCCCCCTTTTCCTTACATTTACTTCCTTTTTCTTCCTTAAAAAACTCAAGAACATGATACATTTTTTGTTTTCTTTCATTACTTTCCCTTTCCTTTAAAAAACCAAATCGAGAACACAGCGTAAGAGGGAATCGCAGCCTGCACCGAAAGGTATATTAAATAATATGAGGAGTCTCTTTCATCAATAACCACTTGCAGTATCATCGTTTTGATTACTAAAAGTTAAATGGGTTTGTGTTAGATAAACTATTTTGAATAACCAATGGGCTTGTGGTCTACTGGGCATGTCTTATTCAGTTAAGCGTGCCTAGTGGAGAGTAGTACCGGTTTGGGTGACCAAACCGGGAAGTCCTCCCTTGTGGACCACTGCCCTGTCGGTACGATTTCAAAGTCCTTCAATGAAGGTTTCAACCCACAAGGGTTCGAATCTGGAGAAGGCAGGGTTTACTTCAATTTAAGTGTCGTGCCTTCGGGCGGCTTAAGTTGAATCAAAGTCCTTCAATGAAGGTTTCAACCCACAAGGGTTCGAATCTGGAGAAGGCAGGGTTTACTTCAATTTAAGTGTCGTGCCTTCGGGCGGCTTAAGTTGAAGGTTTTCCCCCATCGGGTTTCAAATTGGACTTGGATTTCCCCAATGAAAGTCAATTTTCAAAAAAAAAAAAAAAAAAAAAAAAAAAAAAAAACTATTTTGAATACATTTGACAGCTGTTAATAATAAACAATTACATATAAAAATATTTCATTGTAAGTGTTTCTCTATTAGTTCGTGGTTTCCACTTTCCCCAAGATTCATTTCTTGGGTTCTAGCTTCGGTTCCAACCGGTTCTGGACCCGCGATCATCCCTAAGCATGTATCAATTACCTCATGGAGCAGCGAAAACCATGTTTATACTAAATGGTGTAAAAATGGGTCTGGGTCAAAATGGTACCCTTTAACACGGGTTGGGTAGTAAATTTCAAATATGATTACAATAACTATATTATGGAAATTCCAATCAGTCTTTTAATTAATTAATTTAAGAGGTTGAAATATGTAAGAACTAAAATACACTTGGTGTCACTTTCGGCCCATTTGACCCTTTCTGATTTTACCATAGTTTTCAAAGTTCACCCATTTGACTCTTTAGAGGTAAATTAACCGGCAATAACCCTTTTTAGGTAAACAGGTTGAAAATGTTTTGCTGATGTCTACCTTTACCATTTAACTTCTTTATTATTATTTCCTTTCATGTGTTTACATATAGGCAATACCTGAAATCCAAATCGAGTTTTTTTTTTTTTTTTTTTTTTTTTTTTTTTTTAGAACGGCACCTCACTTGAAATCCAACCCCCGAGTTAAACCATCCAAAGCGGCAGCCCCCGGGACCCGAACCACTAGGAGAGACTAGCGAAGGGAAACCCCTAGAACTCACGGCTTCGCACTAACCCGGGTAAAACCTCTCCCCAAGCTCCAGAAAAAACTCAAAAACCCTTGCAATCCAAAACCCAATCATAATTTAAAAAAAAAAAAAAAAAAAAAAAAAAAAAAAAAAAAAAAACTCGATTTGGGTAATACCTGCTGTTGGTTATCCATTTCGGTATCAGGATCAGTCATAAAAACTCAACCATCACACTACAATTCACATTCCCACATAACAATGACGTCATCAGCCAATACTGATGCCGTACCTCCCGCGTATTCCGAGTTAGGTTGAGTGGTGATGATGATGACGTCATCATTTTGAAGTTGAATCTGGGACTGGGAGGTACATGTTGGTGGATTGTACGGAATGATGACGTGGCATTTTTGTTTGGTGATGTGAGTGAGTTTTAGGTGATGAGCAAGATTAGTGGGGCTACTTTTGATTTAGTCATCATTTTTATAAAATAATTTATTTATTTATTTATTTTTTTTGTTGGGTGGGGTGGGGGGAGGAGGGGTTGGTTCCGGAAATGTGAAAATGGAGTCTGGGAGAATCATGATTTTTTATTTATTTATTTATTTATTTTTGAAAATGGGTGCATAAATTTGGTCCTTATAGTTATGACAGATTTCATACTATATCCAAAAACGCAAATAATTTAAAATATTACGTGGGTGGTCCAATTTTCTAATGATCGTTAGCTTTTCTCGTTATCTTGTACCTCATGTGCAAATTACACGAGGACACTTTTTACTGAATATTTTTTTTGTTTTTTTCCTTTTTTTTCAACCATGACTACTTCGTTATTTTTTTGTTCTATGTATGCATTTTTTTATTTGTTGAAGTAAAAGTTTGCTTCTACTTCAGACAAGCAAGATGAATCATTCGGACTAAGATTGGTCCTCCGGATTCAGGGGTGGTTCTTGTTGATGATCGGTTACTTCGGATATCTGCAAAACAGGTACGTCCGTTAGTCTCGCCCCGGGAATGTATCCCAGGACCAACCTCCAGCGTGAGAGTAAGTATATGTTCTTAGTGAGAGAAAGTATGAATAAGACTAGAGAATAAGAGAAAATTAGTTAACCTTAAATGAAGATTTCCTCTCTATTTATAGACTTTCCATATGGAGCGCCAGGCTGGCTTGTACTTAGCTCTTAATGTTCGCTAGTTTGTGCTCCATTATCATATACTTAGTGTACTTGTTTGTACTTTGATTAATGTACTTACTGGATCATCCGAACGGTGAGGTATTCCGGATGTCTGGGGTCATTCGGCTATCGTTATACCTTTCGGATATTAATCTATTCTTTCCCGACATGTTCGGCCATGTTAAGCTTGATTTGGATCCGGAGGGTATGTTGTATGTCCGGAGGGTACATACGCCAACATGTCCCCCCCAGTATCATAGTATTGGTTATGCCAATGGTGTGATACTGAGTTTAGTTTTTGTAGCTTTCCGAAGAGGTTGTAGCTTCGTCCTTTATCAGAGTCGTGTGCAAGATGCCAAAAGTAATTAATGTGTCGTTTAAGGTGCGCTGTCGTTTTTTACCGCGTCGTTTGGATTGGAACACGTATGCGTTTCGCGAGACACACGGCGTAGATGTTTGACACGTCAGCCCTACGGGTGACGTGTCTTTTCCCGCTCGTTTTTTACCGTCTATAAATAGTCCATTTTTATTCATTTACACCACTGTTATTTTTCTCACACATACATACCTCTGACACATTTGATCCGTTCCGTATTCCGAACGATTATTCTCGCCGTCTTTGAGGTACGTCCGAGTCCGTTTAGTATTTTTGTTGTTTTGGCTATATCTTTTCCCTTCCGGATTTATCATGTCGGAGTCTACTGCTTCATTTGAATACGATGTATCGATGCCGGAGGGTTCTCATGTTAAGAAAGACATACAACTGAGAGAATCCGCGATGGACGAGGCTGATGTATATGCTGTGGTGGAAGCTTTCGGCATACCGAAGGATTTACATCCAAGGGCGCCTCCGGCGGGTATGACGATGGATCAGTTACCTGCAGATGCCATAGGTTTATACGCAGAGTATTTCTTTGAAGGCGGTCTTGATGTCCCCTTTTCTACTTTCCTTTTAGATGTGATTAGGTATTTTAAGGTTCATATTTCTCAATTAGTTCCGTTGGGTATGCACCGTGCTACTCTTTTTGAGGTGTATTGCCGTAGCATGCACATTCCTCCCACTACTCCTCTATTTCGTGTTTTTTATAAACTTAGCAAACAGGGTGATTGGTTTTCTTTTGAGAAACGCATTCATAGGAATAGGAAGGTATGCTTCGGGGATTTTCCTTCCTGTCTAAAGGGTTGGAAGATGAATTTTTTCTTGATCGATAGGCGGGCTATTCCCTTTGCTATGCCGTGGAGGCATTCGGATTCGGATGTGTCAGATCCGTTTCCCAAGGCAAGTGAGTATGATGCTACTTACGCCGAAAGGCTCGCCGAGACAATCATTGAACCCTGCCAGATTCCGCAAGCATTCTTGTATGCTTTGGGTTTATCGGATCACTGGGAGTTTCCTGGTTATCGTCCGGCTTTGAGGGATGAGCAAGGGAGGGGTATAGCCTTTGTTATAAATGTGAATTTTTAAATTGCGCATCTTTTTCTTGTTTTTAATGTTGGGTTTTGTTTATCCGCAGGTATCACCATGTCAAGTTATTTGAAGAAGCCTCCACTACGAAGGACTACAAAGATAGTTCAAGGGGCCCCCTTTTCGGAAGGGCATGCACGTGAGATGCACACTACTCCCCCTGGCCTCCAATGCTGAGGTTCCGGAAAAGACTGCTGAGCTGAGGAGGGTGGAGATCCCGGATGACAAGGTGTTGGCAGCCAAGGACAAAAAGAGGGAGCAGGCTGTCAAGTCGGGGTTGCAGAAGCCTCCCACTAAGAGAGCTGGAGGGAGCATCACATCTCGCCTCCATAAGAGAAGCAAGGCTTCTGCTGATGACGCTGTCATTGACTTGGATGTTTCTGAGGACGTCGAGAGGCCGGAGCCCATCCGATCAGTATATCCGAAAGATCTTTCGGCTGGTCAATCCGGAGGGTCTAATGCTGGTAAGTTGCGATTTGTCCCTTTGCTTGTATATTTTTAACTTTTTGACTTTCCTTCTGGTGATTATATATATATATATATATATATATATATATATATATATATATATATATATATATATATATATATATATATATATATATATATATATATATATATATATATATATATATATATATATATATATATATATATATATATATATTTATATGTAGGGGTTTCGGGGGCTGCTTCCCGTCGTCCGGGGAAGGAAACCCTTGCTGAAGAAGAACAGGATGTGGATATAGAGGGGGATGGTGAGGATGATGCCACCTACGTACCTGCGTGGACTGTGACGAAGGGGACTCGCATGAATACTGCCACCGCTTGCAGAGATATGTTGATGAATTTGGCAACCCCCAAGGAGGAAAAGTATCTGGATGACCAGGATGATGAAGAGGTTGTCCGAAGGTCGTGGCTATTGTTGGGCAAATGTGTCACTGCTCAAGCGGACGTCATCTTCCGCTTTGAATCCTTGCTTCGCGAGCATCGAAAATTGGCTGAGGCTCACAAGGTTTGTGATAAAACACTTGATGATAACTGGAAGATGTTTGAAAAGATGTCTGGTGAGTTCAATCAGCTGAAGAAGGTTCATGCCGAGTGCACCGAGGTGAATCCGGAGGGGTTGAGGAAGCTGCAAGCAGAGAATGCTAGTTTAGAGGATAGGGCTGGTCAGCTTGAGATGGAGAAAGATGAGTGGAGGAAAGTTTCCGGTGAGCAGGCCGAGAAGATTAGGTTGTTGGAGGGGCAGTTGTCTGGTGCCCAGCAGAAGTTGAGTGATGGAGAGAAGGCTTATCAGGAGCTTTATCAGGAGAAGGTAGATATTGCTGTAGCCGCGGGTAATGCTGAGATGGACAGGAACCGCATTGTTAATGAGTTCGTCCCGGAAGCTATTCACCGTTTCCTCGGAAGTCATGAATTCCGGACGGCATTGGCAGAGCTGTTCAACTTGTTCTACCTTTCCGGATTGATTGATGGGGCTGGTTTATTTAAGGAGCCGGAGAAAGCGGCCAAGTTGTTGGGAGAAGTCGAGGGAATGGATATGGAAGCCGGGGCTAAATATAGTCCGTTATATGACAAGGCCCTATCTCAGGACTATCCTTATATCCAGAAGATCCGGGAAACCATTTACCGGAAATTTGATGAGCTGAGTGCCTTAGTTCCTGACCCTGCTCCTGCTGAGGAACCGGTGACTGAGGGGCCGGAGGTTGAATCTCACGTCGAGAATCCCTCCGAAAATCGGTCTTCGGATCAGAATGTCTCGGTTTTTACTTGAAGTGTGAAGGATTAGCACATCTCCATTTTGACTATGGGCATAGATGTTGCGGACTCTTTATGAAGCTTTTATTCGGAATTTCTTGTGTTGGTTTCATGTTGATGTAATAGAATAGGGTATTGATGTTCCGTCCTTTTGTAGGATAGATGTTTCGGGACATTTGATGTAACAATTATGAATTTTGAATATATATATCATTTCACTTTTTCTTCGTATTTTTAATTCTTCTGATATTCAAGTTATGTGTGTGTATATATCGGACGACGTAGGTCAAAGTATTTCGGCTATATCCTTTGCATGCTCATTTGTTATATCAACATTGTTTCATGTTTGGACATATATACTTTTCTTCAAGTGACTTGTTGTCAGCTATTATCCGGACAGATTGAACCTATCGGGTATTGGCTTTATATTATGTAACCTGTATCGTTCGGCACTTGGTCTAAAGTTATACCCACTTGGGGTTTTATTTGACGGGGTAACCTGTACCCTTCGGCACTTGGCCCTAAGTTATACCCACTTGGGGCTTTGTTTGATGGGGTAACCTGTACCCTTCGGCACTTGGCCCTAAGTTATACCCACTTGGGGCTTTGTTTGATGGGGTAACCTGTACCCTTCGGCACTTGGCCTAAAGTTATACCCATTTGGGGTTTTGTTTGATGGGGTAACCTGTACCCTTCGGCACTTGGCCTAAAGTTATACCTACTTGGGGTTTTGTTTGATGGGGTAACCTGTACCCTTCGGCACTTGTTCTAAAGTTATACCCACTTGGGGTTTTGTTTGATGGGGTAACCTGTACCCTTCGGCACTTGGCCTAAAGTTATACCCACTTGGGGTTTTGTTTGATGGGGTAACCTGTACCCTTCGGCACTTGTTCTAAAGTTATACCCACTTGGGGTTTTGTTTGATGGGGTAACCTGTACCCTTCGGCACTTGGCCTAAAGTTATACCCACTTGGGGTTTTACTCTTTTGGACAACTTGTGCCCCTATGGAAGCAACTCATTCGTATGGTTCAAAATGCATCGGATGTTTCATTGATGTGAAAATGGCTCATGCCTTACAATAAATTCTGAAATAACGACGTACATAATGGGTTACATAAAACATTTCTTTAGGTTAATTGCATGCCAGGTTCGAGGTACTTCCACATCTTCCATGGTTTGGAGCTTGTACGAGCCGTGTTGATAAGCCTCCGTTATCCGGTAGGGGCCTTCCCAATTAGGTCCCAATTTTCCTTGATCTTCCACCCTGCTGGCTTCGTTCTTCCGGTATACGAAATCTCCCACTTTGAAAGCTTCGGGTTTAACCCTTCGATTGTAATACTGATCCACTTTCTTTTTGTACTTTGCTTCCCTTATGGCTGCCATTTCTCTCAGTTCCTCTAACAAATTTAGGTTCAGATTGATTTCATCGTCGTTGTTTTCGACATTTGCCATCATTGTCCGGAAGGTAGGCATACCGATTTCAGCCGGAATGACTGCCTCGCTTCCGTAGGTCAGACTAAAGGGAGTTTCTCCGTTGCTAGTTTTCAGGGTAGTCCAGAAAGCCCATAGCACATTTGGTAACTCATCTACCCATCCGGCTCTTTCTCTTCCAAGCCGGGACTTAAATCCCTTCATTAGGCTTTTGTTAGCTCTTTCGACCAATCCGTTGACTTGAGGATGAGCTACAGCCGTGTTGATTTGTGTAATATTCAATCTCTCGCACCAACTTTTGAACGGATCTCCCACGAAGTTGCTTCCGTTGTCCGTGACGATTATCTTGGGCAATCCGAACCTACAGACAATGTTGTCCCATACAAATTTTTTGACTTCCTTCCCGGTTGTTTTAGCCAACGGTTTCGCTTCCATCCATTTTGTGAAATAGTCTATTACCACAATAACGTACTTAACTTTCCCTGGAGCTTCGGGTAAAGGTCCCAAAATGTCAATTGCCCATTGGAAGAAGGGCCATGGTGCCATGACGGAGGTTAATACCGTTTTTGGCAACTTAGGAACCGGAGCATGTATCTGACAGGCATCGCATTTTCGGATTACTTCCCTAGCGTCCCGGTGCATGGTTGGCCAATAATAGCCTTGTCTCATGAGTTTTGCTACCACGGTCCGGGGTCCGGAATGCATGCCACATGCTCCTTCGTGCACTTCTCGGATTATGTAATTAGCTTGGAGGGGTCCGACGCATCGCAGCATTGGTCATAGGTAGGATTTTTTAAATAGCACATTATCAATCAACGTATAATGGCTTATTTTCATGCGCAGGTTTCGTGCTTCGTTTTGATCCTCCGGCCATATCCCTTCGTTTAAACAACGGAATATGGGAGACATCCAATTTTCCTCCTCTTCTTCGACTATTGCGTTAACCGTCTCTTCTTCTGTGGATGGTCTTTCCAATACTTCTACCAGGACCTCCTTTGTTAAGTGGTCAAACGCTACGGATGCTAGCTTGCTGAGTACGTCTGCTTTTTGGTTCTGGGCTCTTGGGATATTCTTTATCCTGAAACGTTTGAAGCAAGTGATGTATTCCTTGGCTTTGGCGAGGTACTTTGCCATGCTCTCCTTGTATGCAGTAAACTCTCCGTTAATTTGGCTTGCCACCAGGTTAGAGTCCACTCGTACCTCTAACGCTTCTATATGCATTTCTTTTGCGATTCTCAGTCCGGCCAGGAGTGCTTCGTATTCTGCTCCGTTGTTGGTAGCTTCGAAATTTAATCGGAGAGCATAGGTGTACTCTTCTTTTTCCGGACTAATTAACACTAGTCCTGCTCCGGAGCCTTTTCTGCTAGAGGCTCCGTCAGTGTATAAGATCCATTCTTCCGGATGGGAGATGTTACATATCTCCTTACCCATTCTCCCCGGATCCGGGAAGGTTGTTCCGATGGGTACTTCATTAATGAAATCAGCGAGCACTTGTCCTTTGACAGCATTTCTTGGTATATAGGTAATGTTGTAGGCCCCCAGTTCTACCGTATATTTGGCTAACCGTCGGGACGATTCTGCTCGGTTTAATACTTGTTTGATGGGATGGTCCGTTATGACCTTGATGGGGTGAGCTTCGAAGTACCGCCTTAATCTTCTTGATAAATGTAGGAGGGTTAAAGCCAACTTTTCGACCGGAGCATATCTTTTTTCGGCTTCGTGTAATGTCCTGCTTACATAATGAACTGGTATCTGTCGTCCTCCCCTTTCGACCATCATTACCCCGCTTATTGCCTCCGTTGCTGCCGATAGGTATAGGTACATGTCTTCCTTTGGCTTTGGCGTGGTTAAGCATGGTAGTTCTAAGATCATCTTCTTCATCTCCTGAAAAGCTTTTTCAGCTTCCTCCGTCCATTGGTATTTTTCTTTATTGTCTTTGGTAATGTTCTTGAGTGTTTCAAAGAAGGGTAAGGATCTTTCGGCAGATTTTGATAAGAAACGATTTAGTGCAGCCAATTTACCACTTAAGCTTTGCATTTCCTTCAGCGATTTTGGAGATTGCATATCGGTAATCGCTCGGGTCTTCTTGGGGTTTGCTCTAATCCCCTCGGAAGTTATCATATACTCGAGAAACTTACCTTCTTCGACTCCGAAGGAACATTTCTTAGGGTTTAGTTTCATATTGATTTCCCGAAGATTGTTAAACGTTTCTGCAATATCAGCCAAGAGCTCTTTCTCCGTTTGGCTTTTGATGACCATATCATCCACATATACCTCCAAATTTCTGCCAATTTGTGTCCGGAAGGCGGAGTCTACCAGCTTCTGATAGGTTGCTCCGGCATTTTTCAATCCGAATGGCATCTTGACATAACAGTAGGTCCCATGGTCAGTATAGAAGGCTGTCTTTTCCTCGTCTTCCTTTGCCATCTGTACTTGGTGATATCCCTTGTAAGCATCTAGGAAACACTTATATCGGAACCCTATCACTGATTCGATCTTCCAATCTATCTCGGGCAGCGGATAGTAGTCCTTTCGACATGATGAGTTCAGATTTTTGAAGTCGATGCACATCCTCCAACTCTCGTCCGGCTTTTTTACTAACACAGGATTGGATATCCAGGTTGGGTATCGGACGGGCCTGATTATTCCTGCTTTTAACCATTCTTCTACGTCCTTGTTTATAGCTTGATTCTTTTCCTCTTAAAAGAATCTCTTCTTTTGTGCAACGGGTTTATCTTGAACATTTACGTTGAGCTTGTGTTCAGCCGCCCATCGGGGAACGCCAGTCATGTCTGAAGGTTCCCATGCGAAAACGTCTCGGCTGTTTTTGAGTAATGTTATTAGCTGCCTTCTTCCTTCTTTTGAAAATTTTTTTCCTATTGTCACCAATTGCTCCGGGTAAGCTGGATGAACCAGTACTTCTTCGGTTTCCGCGGTTCCTTCTTCTATCGCGGGTTCCGGAAAACTTTCAACCTTCATTTCTTTTTCCAACAAGAATTTTTCTTCAAGCTTCCTGCATTCCGATATGATGATTGAACGGGTGACCAAAGTAGCGATACCTCTTGGTGTTGGAAATTTCATCATGGCATGTATTGTCGAAGGGATGGCTCTTAACTTCTTCATTCCGGATCGTCCCAATATTACGTTGTAGGGTGAAGGGGATCTTACTACTGCGAATATCATAGTCGTCCGACGGTACAGTCCTTCGTTTCCGAAGCAGACTTCTAGTTCTAACTTACCCAACGGATTTATCGCTTCTCCAGCAAATCCGACTAGCGGTGTGTTTGTTTTTGTCAGCCGGGACTAGATGGAGGGATCAAGGTTTAGAAAACAATGTTCATACATTACTTCTATTGAGGCGCCTTGGTCCACGTATATCCTTCGTACAGTATACCCTTCGATCTCCGCTTCCACTATCAACGGCTCTTCGGAGGCGTCTCCGGGGAGTCTGGGAGGGAAACTTATAGGAGCGTTCATCCATTCTTCTTCTTGATCCATGATTTTTCGTTTAAATTTTCTCGCCGGATACCGGATCATATTGATGATTCGGCCTTGGTTGTTATTGTTATTTCTTGGGGGTGCTCTCTCCCTTTGTCGAACATCTCTGAGCAGGTGGTCCAGTTTGCCCGTCTCCATAGCTTTTTTGAGTTGTTCTTTTAGGTTGTGACAGTCGTTGGTGAGGTGACCCTTTTCCCCATGGTAGTCACAATACTTATCCATATTTTCCCTGGCAGGTCTTCCTCTCAACGGAGGTGGTGCCGGAAGTCTAAGATGGTGTTCAGTTGCGAGGATTTCCTTGGGAGCTTTCGAGAGTACGTTTAAGTCCAAAGGCTGGACATCCCTCCGATTTACATCATAATGGCAGTAATCAGCTCCGTATTCATTCCTGTTTGGATTTTCATTCCTGATTTGCTTGTAAGGTACATAGTGATCATTTCGCCGGGGTCGGAATTCTTCCCGATGAGTATCTCGCCTGCGATTCCCTCGGAAGGAGGATCGTTGCGAGCTCTGGTCGCTCCGGTTATATGAGTTAGAATTGTAATCTTTTCTGTAGTTATCAGCTCGTTCTCCCCTCGGTACTTCTGTCAACCGATATGCTTTCTCAGAACGAATGAAATCGTCTACCCTTATCATCATCTTGGTTACTGTCCGGGGAATCTTCTCAGAGAATCTCTTTGCCAGCTCCGGACATTTACAACCGTCCATAAAAGAAGATATTTGCATCACCTCCGAAACCCCGAAAATACGACTGGCTTCATCAGTCCAACATTCCTTGAATTCCGATAGGGCCTCATTAGCTCTCCGGACAATCTTAGTTATCTCCATAGGGTCTCGGACACATCTCCTTCGCAGAGCAAATCTTTGTACAAATTGTTCACATAAAGTGTCCCAGTTGTCGATACTTCCTCGGGCAAGGCTATCGAACCATCCTCTAGCTGCATCATCTAGAGTTTGTTGAAACATCATGCACCATATGGGCATGGGCCAAGCACCTTGATTGGCAGCTCCTTCGAACCTTGTGATGTGATCATCTGGGTCAGTGGATCCATCATATAGTTTTATGTGGGAAGACATTAAGTACTTTGCATTTTTGGGTCCGATGAAATCAATTATCCGTCGGGTGAATGGGCTCTTGGACGCCGCCTTGAAAGGTTTGGAGAGATCGTCCGTTCTTTCTTCCTCCGTTTTCTGTGTTCCGGTATCTTGAGGCTCTTCGTCCTCGAAGTCGAGTTGAATTGGTTTGATTGGTGTTTCTCCTGTGGCATTGTATTATTGGATCAGAACTTTTAGGGCAGTGAGGTGACTCTGGATTTGTTCTCTGCCGTTGGGATTGACCTCCGGGTCCTTCCCACTTCCTTCAGGTGTAGTACGAGTAGGACTTGTCATTACTTAGTTCAGGTAGAGTGAATAACGAGTCCCACAGATGGCGCCAATTTGTTGAAGTAAAAGTTTGCTTCTACTTCAGATAAGCAAGATGAATCCTTCGGACTAAGATTGGTCCTCCGGATTCAGGGGTGGTTCTTGTTGATGATCGGTTACTTCGGATATCTGCAAAACAGGTACGTGAGTGGACTTGTCATTACTTAGTTCAGGTAGAGTGAATAACGAGTCCCACGGATGGCGCCAATTTGTTGAAGTAAAAGTTTGCTTCTACTTCAGACAAGCAAGATGAATCCTTCGGACTAAGATTGGTCCTCCGGATTTAGGGGTGGTTCTTGTTGATGATCGGTTACTTCGGATATCTGCAAAACAGGTACGTCCGTTAGTCTCGCCCCGGGAATGTATCCCAGGACCAACCTCCGGCGTGAGAGTAAGTATATGTTCTTAGTGAGAGAAAGTATGAATAAGACTAGAGAATAAGAGAAAATTAGTTAACCTTAAATGAAGATTTCCTCTTTATTTATAGACTTTCCATATGGAGCGCCAGGCTGGCTTGTACTTAGCTCTTAATGTTCGCTAGTTTGTGCTCCATTATCATATACTTAGTGTACTTGTTTGTACTTTGATTAATGTACTTACTGGATCATCCGAACGGTGAGGTATTCCGGATGTCTGGGGTCATTCGGCTATCGTTATACCTTTCGGATATTAATCTATTCTTTCCCGACATGTTCGGCCATGTTAAGCTTGATTTGGATCCGGAGGGTATGTTGTATGTCCGGAGGGTACATACGCCAACATTATTCTTTATTTTTATTTTTTTTTACTTTAATTCATTTTTAATTGTTTATTTGTTTTGTCATTTTATTATTTCTTTATACTTAGATATTTTTTATCCTTTAATTCATTTTTAATTGTTATTTATTTTGTCATTTTATTATTTCTATATTAGACCTCGATTCAATTATATTATATTTTCATTTCTTTAACCTCGCATTGTTGTGGAGCTGATAACTTTGTTTCGCATTCTCATTTTCAACTTCATCATGTTGCGGTTGAACAAAGTAGTTTCAATTCAGTTGTAGTTGGTAGGCCTGCTGGTGTTGTTTTAAAATATGACATAAAAATCATTCCTTAAAACATAAAACATGTCTTGTTATCAAGTGTATGTTTCCTTCCCCTCAATTGAAAACTAATGCCTTGATAACAGTCAATGAACTAGTCTTTTTTCGAGTTGGTTGTTTATTTTGAGAGGCTGTAAGAACTACTGAACTAGCATGCATCAATTACCTCATGGAGCCAAGGAAATCATACAAGACTAAAAGGTGTTAAAGTGGTTATGGGTCAAAATGGTTCTTTTAAACACAGGCTGGGCTAACCTGCAAAAAATGTTTGTCCTTTTTTGCTTGAACAATTTTAATATGATTACGAAAACTATATTAAGGAAATACCAGTTCACTTTCCAATAGGTAGGTAAATCTTAAATTTGGTTACTATTATTAGAGGGCTAGAGACATGATTCAAGTTTCTTGATCATATCTTGTTCTGTGCAAAGTCAATTTCATACCACACAATAACTGAGCTAAAGAGCTACAAAGATAAGTGTGGGTTACTTTGACCTCTGCAAGTTCCACCTCACAAAAAAAAAAAAACTAAAACATGAAAAAAAATTGAACTAAGGCGAGCAAAAGGTATACGATAAGTAATTGCAACTCTAAGATCTTACATAATACCAGTAGCGAAAACAAACATAAAACAAGTCAATGAAAGTTCAAAAGAAGAAATCCAGCAATGTTGACTTATAGTTGACTTGCAAGTAATCAGACATAGGTGTCGATCAATGACTTCCTCATTTCGTCGACAATGGCACTTGGTTGAGCTTCTCTCAACTTGAAAACACTCTCAATCACAGACAATTCTGTTGCTGTGGTATCTGATCCACAGAAGGCGGTCCAGTCATTAACAATTATACCCGCACCTATCACTTCACTACCACGGTTCACGGTGCCTGCTACCAAAGGAACTTGAAGGAGGGTTGACAGCTCATCCAAGTCTTCAATGGAGGTATGAGGGTGGACCTGCACAACCAAGATTTTTCGTAAGCGAACGGGTCGATTTGGTTACGTTTATTTTCTGACGAGTCAAATGGGTAAAACAAAAGAATTGCTAGAAAGAAACTGGTTAAAATAATACAGCCTCCTTACACTATGTTCAGAAATTATATCGTTATTTTTGCTAGAAACAAACTGGTCGGTGTGCATTATATAGAATTATGGATTTCATCCTTAACTTTGTGAAGTTACCCAGATGGTTCCCACTTCCAAAACTTATCAGAGGATAGTCCCTGTATCCGTTAAACGTAACCCATGTCTGTTAACTTTATTTACTCTTGTGAGAATTTACCCTGATGGTCCAATTGATACTATTCTTTTTCATTTAACTAAATATATATTGTATGATTTAGGGACCACAAGGGTAATCTTTAAAAAGGTAAATGGTAAAATAAATAAAGTTAACGGTGTGACAACTTTCAAAAGTAGGGACCATCTGGTTAAAGTTGCAGTTAAGAACAAATTTCGGTAAGTGTATATTATTAAATGCACAGGAACCAGTTTAACAAAAATTGGACAAAATGCATAGGGTATAATGACCAGATATATGATTGATATAATAATATTCTTACCAGGCTACCTCGATTTGAAAAAGCACAACAGCTGCCCACGAGAATATTACCAGCAATTGTCTGCCTGAAAATTTCCACACCAAGAACATCCGCTATCATTTCCTCAGTTTCCTGATTAATCAGAAAAGTATGTCAGCATCAATGCACAAATCACCGTCTGAATTCTATTTGAGAAACAGAAGTAACACATTCCAGTAAGGGAAGCAAAAGCACCGGAAAAACAAGTAAATGTGTGTCCAAATAGAGTGAATACACTGATGCTAAACATATAATCGATCTTACCCTATCAAGATCAGTATGGGTAAGGGCAACATGGTCATTGCAGGCTATGCAATTTCCTTAAGTGTTGAAGCTCTGAGAATACACAGACAAACCATCAATGTACTTACACACGAAAGCCATAACAGCCAACAAATATATAGTGTTTTTAAAAATGCAAAGAACAGATTTCTAGTTTCATTTTGGGATAAAAAGAATATTTATATTCCTTTTCTTGGTTTCCTTTGGAATATGAGTTTCTATCATTCTTTTTTTCATATAAAATAAGGTGTCTGTATTAGCTTATTTTTCGGGCTTATCCAAATTTGGAAAAGCTCATAAGCCCACTTTTTTTTGGCTTATGAACTTTTTAAGTTGAGCTTATGCACTTAAATAAGCAATAAGCTCAACTTCATAAGCTAAAAATCCAAAAGAAAGTGTTCTTGTGAGGGCTTCTCCAAACTCAAATACGTCCATAAGCCCAATAAATAAACTAATCCAAACACCCCCAAAGCCCATCTTATTAAGAACCTTACCTTGGTCAGTAGTAGGCACAAGAAGCCGATTCTTGTTACCTACAAAAAATGAAATAGATCAGTAATCATAAACATAATAGATAAGTCGTAATATAGACTACAAAAGCTTCTAAAATCTTTTACCAATGCAGAGGTGCCCAATAATTCTTGTGCCACCAATTGAGGTCTTAACCACAGGAATAACATCTGCTAGCTCAGACTCAAATGTGCTGCAAAACAAACACTCAACTGCTTAAAGCATGTTCACCAACAAAAGCAAACAGATGTTATAGATTATATAGGTCAAGAATAAACCTGTAGAAATTTTCTGAGCCTGCAATTGCTACCAAGCAATAAGTATTTGTCAGCTTTGAAAACAACCAATTTCACATGAGTTCTCAAACATAAGTCCTGCAAAGATCCATTCACCGTTAGGTGACAATTGGTGACACAAATGAATACTTTACTTGATAAAAAGCCGAACTAGTCAAAAAACTATTGTATCTTACTTCAGTTGTGAAGTTAGCATAACGGAGATTAATCAACAACACAGGACTACTAGTGAAACGCAAAATACAGTGGAAACATGATTACTGAAATGATAAAATGAGAAAACTGACATTAGTTTTGAGTTAAATCTCAAGTACAAAACAAGGAAAATAGAAATCTCGTTCAAATTAGTTTATTCCAAAAACATCCCCCAAAAGAACTGAAGATTTTTATTTCTTAAACATATAAGAAAACTACAAAAACACAGTTTTGACGTTTTCCTGTTTTCCTTTGTAACCTAAAACCCCATAATTTGAACGCATATTCTAAAATTTCAAATCTTCCGTGCCTTTGTAGAGATAAAACAACCCGCCAATTTCATTCAAAACTAAAGATAAAAAAACTAGAAAATGGTTCCTCCAACACGTTTTCTATAATAACGATGTATCATATCAAGCCTATTTATCTTAAGCAAACATTAGACTTATCGGTGCAATGTGTAAACAACTTGCATAATTTCCAACAAAAACAACATCATGATATACGTTTTAGTGTTAATAAAGTTTTGAACCAACATATCTAAAAAAAGCCTCACAAGAATTTAAAAATATAACAACAACAAAGGAGGCGGAAGCATCACTTAGATAATTAAGTAGTTGCACAATCTACCATCCTTCATAATCGGCATTAACCCAGCTTACCTCACAAAACATATAATTACTTGTTCAAAGTATTTTAGAGTGATATGGAAAGTTATTATTGCCACGAGTTCCATTTAAAATGAGTGAATGACCATAAGTAATTAAATGATATAACAAACTTCAAAATGCAATGCCAAACACCGCTTCAAATATAGAATATATATAATCATATATGTAAAAAAAAAAGTCAAAATGGAGAGAGATGAAATACCTTTTTACCATATGCTGACATATGGGATATAGGAGATGCGGGGCCAATAGGAACCTCTTCTACTTGTCTTTTCTTTCAATTCATCTGTACATCCCCATCTTATTTCCAAACTCAAAAGTGAAGGCAACAACTCTTCTGGTAGATCTTGAATCTTTGGGCAGCTCCAAAATTTAAGATGTTGGAGGGAGGTGAGGTGCTGGAGCCCCACCGAAACTGATTCCAATTTCTTAAAACCCGTTAACTATCAAAATTATGAAGCGGAAGTGAAAATATGATATTATTGAAAGTGAAAGTTGTTACAAAATGAGGAGGATTACATCTCCTTTTATACAAAAAGGGAAAGTGATCAGTGGCTATAACGTCTACTAACAGATGTTTATACTAAAGTTACAACTTGTACACAACGAGTCCCTCAACTATTAACATGTAGTAAACTGGTCCATGTATTTCCATATCCCCCCCTCAAGTTGGAGCTGTGGAAAGACCCAACTTGGTAGCAAGAGAAGAATGTTTCATGATACAAGATGCCCAATCAGCATCAGTGAAACCTGTGACTTGAAGATGAGGCTGAATTGGGTAGAATAGGCCTTTAGAAGCAGTGCCTTTAAGATACTTAAGTAGATGAATGGCTGCCTGCATATGCACATCTTTAGGAGAAGAAACAAACTGGCTCAAGTGTTGCACAGCATAAGAGATGTCGGGTCTTGTCATAGTGAGATAAAGAAGTCTGCCAACAAGTCTTCGATAAGCACCAGGATCATGTAAAAGATTGCCTTTATCAAGTGACAGTTTAAGATTAGTAGGAAGAGGAGAAGGGTTTGGTTTAGCAGCTGTGAGGCCTGCATCAGTTAACAAATCCAAGATATACTTTCTTTGATTCAAATGAGTCCCATGTGGTGTTGTGCAAATTTCAATTCCAAGGAAGTATTTGGCCAAACCAAGATCCTTAATGGTGAACTTTTGATCAAGTGCAGTTTTAAGAGACTCAATTTCAGAGAGAGAGTTGCCAGTGATTAAGATGTCATCCACATACACCAAAGCAGTTGTAAAAGACTCACCTTGAACTTTAACAAACAAACTGTAATCATGTTTTGACTGTGCATATCCCAGGTTGACCAAAAACTTTGTCAATTCATGATTCCACTGTCTTGAGGCTTGCTTTAAGCCATAAAGTGACTTATTGAGCTTGCATACTTGGCCTGGTGAAGCTTTTGTATAACCTTCTGGTGGAAGCATATAGATTTCCTCATCAATGTACCCATGAAGGAAAGCATTATTGATGTCCAGTTGGTGGAGAGGCCATTGTTTGGCTGTAGCAATAGCAATCAAGACTCTGACTGTGGCAAGTTTGGCAACTGGTGAAAAGGTGTGTTTGTAATCAAGACCTTCTTTTTGATTAAAACCCCTGACAACTAGTCTAGCTTTCCATCTGTCCACCACTCCATTGGCCTTGTACTTGGTTTTATAAGCCCATTTGGAGGTGAGGGGTTTATGTCCTGGTGGCAGTTCTGTAACAGTCCATGTATCATTTGTTTCTAAGGCATCAATTTCTTTATCCATGGCTTGTTTCCAACCAGGATGTTTTTTAGCTTGTTGGTACCTAGTGGGTTCAGGTGTGGCAAACACATTTGCTAGGAAAGCAACATGAGACTAAGGGAGACCAGTGAATTCAGTGAAAGCAAAAAGAGGATAATGAGGTGTGGTTTTAGAACCAGATGGAGCCACAAAATCTTTTAGCCAAGCAGGTCTTGTGGATTGTCTAGTAGACCTTCTAGTGGGTGGTGGTGGATCAGCATTGTTTGTGTTAGAAATTGAGGCATTTTGATTTGGTGAAATTGGAGAAGGGGTGTTTGGGATATGAATAGTTTGAGGTGGTGTGATAGGATTAGATGCATCATCAGCTAAGGGCATGTCACCAAAAGTTGGAAATTCATTCCTAGCAACTGTGGGTGTAGTAGATGAACTTGAATTCTTAAAAGGGAAAACAGTTTCCTCAAACTTAACATCTCTACTAGTGAAAACTTCCTTTGTTTGCAAATTATACAACTTATACCCTTTTTGGTTAGCTGGATACCCCAATAAAACACATTTGATGCCCCTATTATCAAACTTATCTTTGTGTGGTGTAGTCACAGCTGCATAACACAAGCACCCTATGATTCTAAGATGATCATAAACAGGTGAACTACCAAACAGTTTCTCATAAGGTGTTTTCCAACCTAGAATTTCCACTGGCATTTTGTTTATTAAGTATGCTGTTGCTAATATACAATCACCCCAAAAAGTTATAGGCAAATTGGCATGTAATCTTATACTTCTAGCAGTGTCTAGTAAATGCCTGTGTTTTCTTTCTACCACACCATTTTGCTGTGGTGTGTACACCATGGACCTTTGGTGTAAAATTCCTTTAGACTGAAATAAAGAACTACATATGCCATTTACAATTTCTGTGCCATTGTCTGATCTCACTGTTTTAACCTTAGTTTTGAAATGATTCTCCACATATGACAGGAAAGAACTGAAGATTGCACTAATTTGGTCTTTGGTGTGTATAAGATAAACCCATGTAGCCCTTGTGTGATCATCCACAATAGTAAAGAAGTAATGGGCTCCATTTAATACAGCATACTTATATGGACCCCATAAATCCACATGAATCAAAGCAAAACTCTCAGAAGCAATTGTTGTACTTTTGTGAAAAGGTAATCTGTAATGTTTTGATAACATGCAACATTCACAAGTAAAGGAACTAGTATCCAGAAGTTTACATTCAGGAATATGTACAAGCTTTGAAACAGAGGTATGACTAAGCCTCTCATGAAAAGTCTTAAGATCTACAGAGTGTTTGGCTACAGAGTTACTAAAAGTCTTATTATCCAAACAAACAGATGGAACAGTAGAAGAGTAATTGTTACAAAAGGCTGAGACAGATGCATCAAAGGCTGTTTGATCAAGTGTAGGTTTGCATATGTATAAGCACTTTGAACCCTTTCCAACAGCAACAATTTGCTTAGTGGTAAGGTCCTGAAACATGAAGTCATTTGGGTAAAAGTGAGCTGCCAGGTTTTTGGTTTGAATAAGTTTACCAACAGAGAGTAAATTAAGCTGGAAGTCAGGAACATAGAACACATCTGTGAGGATCAATGAAGGAGTAATTTGAACCTCACCCACAATAGTCACAGCCTTAGACCTCCCATCAGGTAAATGAACAATAATTGGATCTTTTAGGTATCTATGACTAATGAAAAGGCTTATATGTGGTGACATATGGTCTGAGGCTCCTGTGTCACTTACCCAATCAATTTTGATGTTCATGTCAGGATGGCAAAAGAGAGCAAATGAGGCAGTAAAGCATGATAGTATACCTGCATGTGAAGTGCCTGTAGAACCTTTGCTGTCCTCCATCACCCCTTTTCCTTTGAAGAGTTTCATCATTTCCTGACAAACAGCTGCTACCAATTTCTGATCCACATTTCCATTTTGACCCAGGCTTACCTCATTTTCATATCCCATGTCAAATGGTGTGTCCCCATTAAAGTGTTCATCAAAACCAGAATTGACCTGAGCAGCCAATCTATTATTCTTTTTCGCCTTTTTACCCTTATACCAATCAGGATAGCCCAACCTTTCAAAGCATTGCTCAAACAAATGGCCTTCTTGACCACAATTAGTGCAAACCTTCTTAACATCATTTCTTATTTCACTCTTTGTATCATTCCTGTTACCCCTATTGTCTCTTCTTCCATTATTCCCATTTCTATTGTTCATATTAGCAAAGAAAGCAGATGGTTCAAAAGAATGACTAGTGACTTGTTTCTGCTTTTCAATTTGTTGAACAATATAATATGCTTTGTTGACAGTTGGAAGAGGATCCATGGCAAGTATTTGACTTCTCACAGACTCATATTCATCATTCAGTTTCATCAAGAATTGAATCAATTTTGTATTACTATCTCTTAAAGCAAATTTTTCAAGAACAGAACAAGTGCATTCTCTCATCTTACCACAGTTACAAGTTGGCATTCCATTGAGATTTTGCAACTCATCCCAACATTTCTTCAACTTGTTGAAATAAGAAGCAATGGAGAGATTACCTTGAGTGATTTTGCTGAGTTCTCTTTCTAACTGATACACCAAGGGACCATTACTCTGTCCATATCTTTCTCCAATTTCTCTCCACAATTCACAAGCAGATTGAGAATACAAGAATGCATCAGACAACTCAGTAACCATGGAATTCAATATCCAGCAAGTCACCATATAATCACACCTGATCCACCTCTGTAACTCCTCACTACCAACTGGTGGTCTACCACAGGAACCATCAATGAACCCTAGCTTCAATTTAGCACCTAAGGCCATCTTAATATTCCTACTCCATCCATGAAAATTACTCCCATTGAACTGAGTGTTAGTTAAAACCATTCCAGGGTGATCTGAGGAAGCAATGAATAAAGGATCATTGAGTGTGTTGGTGTTTTGATTCATTGTATTGTTTGTTACAGGAATTGAAGATGAAGCTGCCATTGATGACGTAATCAAGAACTTAAAAATAACCGTCACTAACAGAAAACGGATCAAGATCTTGATTAATCAATGATTTTGACAGCAATTGAATGAACTAAATTCACTTTAATCAGATCAACAACACATTGAACTGATGAATTATCAATATGAATCACAAAATTAGGGTTTGATCAAGAACCTGTGCTCTGATACCATATCAAAATTATGAAGCGGAAGTGAAAATATGATATTATTGAAAGTGAAAGTTGTTACAAAATGAGGAGGATTACATCTCCTTTTATACAAAAAGGGAAAGTGATCAGTGGCTATAACGTCTACTAACAGATGTTTATACTAAAGTTACAACTTGTACACAACGAGTCCCTCAACTATTAACATGTAGTAAACTGGTCCATGTATTTCCATATTAACCAAAGTGTAGTAAGAGATGAAGGAAGCATATGAGACAATTGACTTCCACTAGTCACATCTTCTTCTTCTTCTGCCGATCCACCCAATAGCCATAGGTGAACAAGAGAAGGTGGGAAGTTTTGTGGGCCAAACTTTGATATGGGCTTCTTCAAACCCCCTATTCTTAAGAAACCCAACTTAGGAGGCCAAAGCCCAAAGGAATCAACATCCATACTTTTACAATCTCTTATTGTCAGATCTTTTAACGAGGTGAGATTCGGCAAGTCGGCAGCAGGAAATGACTCTATACTCGAACAATCTTCTATTCTTAATTCGGTGAGGTGAATGAAACAAGTCAATTCATTGATTGATTTCACATTTTTCCAACTCTCTATCCATACAACCTCAAGCATCAGTGGCATGCTTGTGTTGAGAAACACCTCCTTTCCCAAAAGTTGTTCACATTCAAAAATTTGGAGTGACTTGAGCTTGTGCCCTCCTGTTGAGAAGGAGACAGATGCAATCGAATCACACCAGATGATACTCAATTCTTGAATGTTGTTTGGCAAATTGCAACGCTCAAGACTCTCACAACTCCTTAATTCCAAAATCCTGAGATATGTTAGTTGGTTGCATCCATCCTCCTCCTCTCTCTCTCCTAAACTCACCAATTTTGAACAAGACCTTACATCCAACTTCCTTAAATTCACAAGAACCTTACTTGCCTCTGCTTCTGATTCCCACAAGTATCTTATTTCATTACATTTTTCTATTCTTAGTTCTTCAACTGCCCCAAGATAGTCCATTACACCTCTCCACACCTCATCACTAAGTCCTGTAATATCACTTATACTCAACTTGGTGACTGATGAAGCTGCGTGAATTAGACTTGTCAATACACCATCACCACAACCACTGAGATGTAAAACCCTAAGCGAAGGTAGTGCTTCAAGTGAGACTTCAGCCAAATTAGGACACTTTCCTATAAACAGCTCCTTAAGTGATGGCAGTTCCCCAAGTGGTGGTAGATTCATACAATTTCCACAATTTTCAATCTGTACATTAGTCAAATGGAGAAATGAGGGATCTCCAATCCACTTTGGAAATACTTTACCTCCATATGACACAATATTTAGATCTTTCAAGTTATCACAATGAGGCTTGAGGGCATTCAGGACCTCATTCTCAAGTGTTTCATTTCGAGCATCGTTAAAATCATCACTCCATTCCACATGTAACTTACTAACCCTTTTTTGTGATAAGTTCACCTCCCGCATATCCCTTGCACTTTTCACTTTCTCCAGCCCTTCAATGGAAATACTCCGTTGGAGATTCTTTAAATTCTTAATCCATGATATAAAAAAGTCGTCGTTTTCAACAACAATTTTGTTGGAAAGAATTTGTAGGCTTTTCATCTCACTAATCCCTAACCGCATCATCATATTCCAAAGCCTTGTATCCCGAATATCAAAATGCTGCAAGTTTTTAAGCTTCAAGAAGTTCTCGGGCAATGTGGTCAACCTATCACAACCGGAAACGATCAGTGTCTGTAAATTATAAAGATTGCAGACATTTTCTGGCAAATGTGTGATGCTAGTTCGAGATAAGTTAAGATACCGCAAGTGCTTCATACTGCCGACACACTCTGGTACCTTATCTATATCCAATCTACTCAAACTTAGAACCCTTAACAATGGTAACTGGGGAAGTATGTCAACCAGAATTTTACTTGATAAGTTGAATATCTGCCAGCTATTTCCCGCTACATTGGGCATAGCTAAAAACGTTCTCAAACTATCAGCTCTTTCGAATGCCTCGAACTTCTTGTAAGTCATATATGTCTCACAAACAAATGACATATGGCGGTACTTTTTAAAAGCTTCCTTCCTAATATTCTTCTCCACATCTATGTCTAACCTTGAATAAAATTCTCCTGCAACAAATGTGGCTAAATCATTCATGAGGTCATGCATCACAAACAACGATTCTTCATCAGGCACATGTTGAAAAAAAGACCTTGACAACAGCTCTTGAAAATATTCCTCGCCCAAGCGTTCCATTGATTTTTCTGTAGCTGAATTGTGCAAAAACCCTTCCGCCATCCACCACAATATCAACTCATCTTTCTCAAACACGTAGTCCTTGGGGATCAAGCAACAGTATGCAAACAATTGCTTTAGACGCGCAGAAAGATCATGGTAACTTAGTCTAAGTGCCGGAACAATACCGCCTCCGTCTTCTAAGTTCCATATATCACTATTCAACAGCTGCTTCCAATCTTCTTCATCTGTTTTTGTTCGAAGTAAACTTCCAAGTGCTTTTAAAGCCAAAGGCAAGCCACCACATTTTCTAACAATGCCTTCACCATGTGGTCTCAGCACCGGATGTAAATCAAAGTTCTTTTCACCCAAAGCATATTGAGCAAATAAAGATAAAGCATCATCATGCGACAGCTTCTTCAGATCGTATGGATGATCGTAGCCCAACTTATTAAGCAATTGTTGCTTTCGAGTTGTGATGATTATTTTGCTTCCATGAGACACACCAAAGAATGGGGCCACTAATGTTTCCCAGTCTTCCAGCTTTTCGCTCCATATATCATCCAAAACAAGGAGAAATCGTTTCCCTGTAAGTTGATCTTTAAGAGCTGCTTGAAGCAAATTTAGATCTTCAAATTCCTTCTTTTCCCCACTTATAGATTGAAAGATGACTTTACTTATATTGAAGCTGTCAAAGTCGTCAGAGACACAAACCCATGCCTTAAGCTCAAAGCGATCCTTCACTTGCTGATCGTCATACAAAAGTCTAGCTAAAGTCGTTTTTCCTATCCCACCCATACCAACAATGGGCACGATGCTAAAGTTGTGACGACATGGTTCATCCCCCAATAGCTGCTGGAGTAATTCCTTCTTATCACCTTCACGCCCAACAATACTAGGTGCATCTACAAAAGAGGTCTGGTATTTTCTATTCATATTTTTTGACCCGCCATCTTTCACAATCAAACCAAGATTATTTTTTTCATCTATGAGTTCTTGTAACCTGGTGGTAATACTATTTAATTTACCGCCCATCCTAGTACTTAGTGAGAAATTTGTGCAGCAAGTTGGAATGAGCTTTCTTACCTTGCTACTGATTCCTTGATCAGACTCGTGATGCATAGCGTCTGTTGCCAAAGCATCAAGAAAATCATCTATGTCATAAGCCAAATGTTGGAGACCATTCAGCCACTGTTTAACAGCTACCTTGGTCACTTCCTTTTCAGAAGCATCATCAAGGAAAGCTCTAATATGGGATAACGACCTCTCCCATTTCTTCAGCTCGGAATGAATTTCTTTGGAGCGAGTTATCTTGTTCACAGCTACAACTGTTAGCTTCTCAAAAATGACTTGGAGCAAGGCAGAAAGAATGAGTTCAGCCATAAGTTTAGGTGCGAGAAACAGAATATAGTAGTAGTGATTGGTAGCGCTAGATTGACGAATATTGATGAATTCAGGCTTCGGTTACAGCCTTACAGGGGTGTAATTCTTATGGCCAACTTTCTAATAATTGGTTATGGTGGGGCACAAATGATGCCATGTATGTGGATGAAAAAGGTGAACATTCAGCTCACTGTTATGGTCCACATTCTGCATTATTTGAGCAACTATAGCGACATTTTCTTTTTTTCTTTTCTAAAGTGGTACAACTCACTGTTATGGTCCACGTTCAGCATTATTTGAGCAACTATAGCGACGTTTTTTTTTGTTTGAACTTTGAACAAACAATACAATGGCGACTTTTGACATATGATCAGCGTCGAAGTACCAGTAAAAAAATAAACCGAATTAACTTATACTAGATAGGATAAGCAGGTATCAAATCCATGAGGAGCTAGTATGTGATTATAGCTAAAGTTTTACAAAATAAATGATTGATTAATGGTTTGTTTAAAGACAAAATAATTAAATTACTAATTAACTTAAAAGTAAATATGCAATTAAAAGCAAAATTTTTAACAATTGGATGAAAAGCAATTCATCCCGCTCCAGGCAAATTGATATAACTAAGTTATGGATTACTTGAAATGAACAATTTTGGGTACAAGTTATGTTTACTACACGACTCATCTTAACATCTACTCTAATTGGGATCGGCGCGACTCGTTGACTCACAATAACGTGTCTTACAATAATCCAATCAAGTAATTTTATTAAACATTAAAATCCCCATTAAAATCATATGAATCAATGTTTGACAAACAAAGTAAAATCCATAAACATAGTTAAACCAAATATCTTTCACCGGGAAAGATTACAAGAAGTTTAGCCTTCCATGTATGTTGTTGAACTCATCTTTGTGATTGTTGGCATCTTCAAAGTCCTGGAAATATTTATGGTTGATCAAATGTATGTGATGGTGGCTAGGGTTTTAAAAGATGCCCCCTCGTTAAGAGTCGATCCCCACATTTTATCATAAACCACGTCCCTTTATTGTTACGAATGTAGTAGCTACTGAATAATTTAGTACCAGTACTAAATTAGATAACTTCTCACGCCTCCATGGCTCCATGTAGAAGATCTCTTGATGACGTGGCATTGTTGTTTGGTGACGTGGCATTGTTGTTTGTTGTTGTTGTTGTTGTTGGTGGGGAGAGGGGTGTTCGGTGGTTTTGGAAATTTGAAAAGAAAATGATTGGAGGCTTAAAGTTTTATGCTTAAACATATGTGACATCATCGTAAAAAAGTCCACTGCCATCAAGATTATGCCACATATGCTTAGGCATGAATTTAGGCACATGTTTTAGGCATCTCAATCACTACTCAACGTGAAAATGGAGGATTTTTAATTGGGAGAATCATGATTTTTTTTTTGTTCTTTTTTTTTAAATGGGTGCATAAATTTCACCGTTGGTCCATAAAGTCATGTCATATTTCATACGACATCAAAAAACGCGAATTATTATTTTTTAATCCACGATTCAGAAAATATTACGTGGATGATACAAGTTTCTAACGATCGTTAGCTTTTCTCGTTATCTTTGACCTCACGTGCAAATCACACGAGTACTTTTGTTCGAACACTTTTTTTTTGTCTTTTTCCTCTCTTTTCAACCATGACTAAGGGGGCGTTTCTTTTTCCTCTTAACTAAGCATATGGACCCACTAAACATAATTTAATATTTCTTTTTGTAATGGGGCCCACTCATTTCCACTAATTCATCTATATATGGAGGGTGTAAAATATGAGCTCCTCCCCATTAAGAGGAAGTAAGAGATGTGGGACCCATTATTTCTGTTAGTGAAGGAAAAAAAGAAACAAGACCTAACACTGTATTGTTACTGTAGCAAATTGTACTACGTGATTTTTTTTTCTTTGTATGAATTTTTTTATTCTTTAAATTTTTTTACTTTAATTCATTTTTAATTATTTATTTATTTTGTCATTTTATTATTTATTTATACTTAGATATATTTTGTCATTTAATTCATTTTTAATTATTTATTTGTTTTGTCATTTTACAATTTTTATATCGGACCTCGATTCAATTATATTATATTTTCATTTCTCTAACCTCGCATTGTTGTAGAGTTGATAACTTTGTTTCGCATTCTCATTTTCAACTTCATTGTCTTGCAGTTGAACAAACTAGTTTCAATTCATCATAATTGATAGTTGAAGTTAGTAGGCATGTTGGTGTTGTTTTAAAATGACATAAAAATCATTCCTTAAAACATAAAACATGACTTGTTATCAAATGTATGTTTCCTTCCCTTCGATTGAAAACTAATGCCTTGATAACAATCAATGAACCAGTCTTTTTTCCGAATCGGTTGCAAGTCAAGGAAATCATATAAGACTAAAAGGTGTTAAAGTGGGTCTGGGTCAAAATGGTTCCTTTAAACACAGGCTGGGCTAACCAGCAAAAAATGTTTGTCCTTTTTTGCTTGAACAATTTTAATATGATCACGAAAACTATATTAAGGAAATACCAGTTCACTTTCCAATAGGTAGGTAAATCTTAAATTTGGTTACTATTATTAGAGGGCTATAGACATGATTCAAGTTTCTTGATCATATCTTGTTCTGTGCAAAGTCAATTTCTTACCACACAATAACTGAGCTACAAAGATAAGTGTGGGTTACTTAATTGACCTCTGCAAGTTCCACCAAACAAAAAAAGACTAAAACATGAAAAGAAATAAACTACGGCGAGCAAAAGGTATACGATAAGTAATTGCAACTCTAAGATTTTACATAATACCGGTAGCGAAAACAAACATAAACAAGTCAATGAAAGTTCAAAAGAAGAAATCCAACAATGTTGACTTATAGTTGACTTGCAAGTAACATCAGACATAGGTGTCGATCAATGACTTCCTCATTTCGTCGACAATGGCACTTGGTTAAGCTTCTCTCAACTTGAAAACACTCTCAATCACAGACAATTCTGTTGTTGTGGTATCTGATCCACAGAAGGCGGTCCAGTCATTAACAATTATACCCGCACCTATCACTTCACTACCACAGTTCACATCATCCAAGTCTTCAATGGAGGTAGGAGGGTGAACCTGCACAACCACCATTTTCTCGTAAGTGAACAGGTCGATTTGGTTACGTATACTTCCTAAGGGGTCAAATGGGTAAAACAAAAAAATTGCTAGAAAGAAACTGGTTAAAGATACAGCCTCCTTGCGCTATGTTCAGAAATTATAACATTACTTTTGCTAGAAACAAACTGGTCATTATATAGAATTACGAATTTCATCCTTAACTTTGTGAAGTTACCCAGATGGTTCCCACTTCCAAAACTTATCAGAGGATAGTCCCTGTATCGTTAAACGTAACCCATGTCGGTTAACTTTGTTTACTCTTGTGAGAATTTACCCTGATGGTCCATTCTTTTTCATTTAACCAAATATACATTGTATGATTTAAGGGACCACAAGGGTAATCTTTGAAAAAGTAACTGGTCAAATAAATAAAGTTAACCTTGTGACAACTTTCAAAAGTAGGGACCATCTGGTTAAATTTGCAGTTAAGAACAAATTCCCGTAATTGCCTATTAATAAATGCACAGCATCCATTTAACAAAAAGTGGACAAAATGCACAGTGACCTGTCCGATTTGTCACCAATGCCATAAGTACGTAAAACTGATGTTGGAAGACCAGATATATATATGATTGATGTAATAATATTCTTACCAGGCCACCTCTATTTGAAAACGCACAATAGCTGCCCACGAGAATATTACCAGCAATTGTCTGCCTGAAAACTTCCACACCAAGAACATCCGCTATCATTTCTTCAGTTTCCTGATTGATTAAACAAGTATGCCAGCATCAATGCACAAATCACCATCTGAACTCTATTTGAGAAACAAAAAGCACCGGAGCAACGAGAAAACGTGTGTCCAAACAGAGTGCAATTGTACATTTAACAAATTACAGCAATTTATAGTCTTGAATTTACACTGATACTAAACATATAATCGATCTTACCCTATCAAGATCAGTATGGGTAAAGGCAACATGGTCATTGCAGGCTATGCAATTTCCAAGAGCAGATAGCCTCTCATCAATAAACTGGACCACAACTGCATCGGGGAGACTGTTCCTTAAGTGTTGAAGCTCTGAGAATACACAGACAAACCATCAATGTACTTGCACACCAGTGTTCGGGTTTATAAAATGCAAGCCATAACAGCAAACAAATTTCTAGTACTTTTTAAAATGCATAGAACAGACTTATAGTCTCATTTTGTATATAAAATATATATTTTTATACTTCCTTTTCTACGTAGAATATGTGTATCATTCGTTTTTTCATATAAAATAAGGTGTCTGTATAAGCTTATTTTCCGAACTTATTTAAATTTGGAAAAGCTCATAAGGCATCTTTTTTTGGCTTATGAACCTTTCAAGTTGAGCTTATGCACTTAAATAAGCAATAAGCTCAACTTCATAAGCCAAAAAAAAGTGTACTTCTAAGAGCTTCTCCAAACTCAAATACGTCAATAAGCCCAATAAATAAGCTAATCCAAACACCCCCAAAGCCCATATTATTAAGAACCTTACCTTGGTCAGTAGTAGTGTGAGGCACAAGAAGCCCGTTTTTGTTTCCTACAAGAAATAAATTAGATCAATATTTATAAACATGGTAGATGGGTTGTAATATAAACTGCAAAAGTTTCTAAAATTTTTACCAATGCAAAGACGTCCAATAATTATTGTGCCGCCAATTGAGGTCTTAACCACAGGCAAAGTTTAAAAGTACGGAAACGAGTTTCGAGGCGTTTTCCCTCCGCCTCAAGAGGCGTAAGCCTCGAGGCGGACCGAGGCGTAAGGTCGAGGCGGAATTAAAAAAAATATAGAAATTATATATATATAAGTTTTAATAAGTATTTATATATTTTATATACATACTTTATAAACTTTTATATATAAGTTTAAGACTTAAATGTAAACTATTAAAGATAGAGGGGGTCAAATGTTTAAATACACAAACTTATTTTAAACTTTTTGAGACTAAATGTAAAATAGTGAAAGATAGAGGGGTTAAATGTTAAAAAGTCTAAACTTATTAAAACCCTAAAAGAGTAAAACAAAGTTCGAGCCACTATATCTTTCTTCCCTCTTTCCTCTCTTCCTCCTTGGGTTTCTGGCAGATGTTGCACCGCCGCCGCCGGAATTCGTCACCGGAAATCACGAATCCGGCGCTATATGGGGTTAAAAACCCTAAAAGTAAATCGATTCAAGGTACAAAATCAATACTATTGACTGATTTGGCTAAAAAAAAAAGAAAATCCGCCTCGGCCCTGAGGCGCCGCCTCATACGCTTCACCACCGCCTCAGGTACATGAGGCGTACGTTCCAAAACACCCCCCTGAGGCGCCGCCTCATATGCGTTTTATGGCCGTTTCGCCTCGAGGCGCCGCCTCAGACCGCTTTTTTAAACCATGACCACAGGAATAACATCTGCTAGCTCAGACTCAAATGTGCTGCAAAACAAATACTCTAACTGCTTAAAAACATGTTTTCCAATAAAAGAGAATTATAGATTATATAGGTCAAGAATAAACCTGTAGAAATTTTCTGAGCCTCCAATTGCTACCAAGAAATAAGCATTAGTCAACTTTGAAAACACCCCAATTTCACATGAGTTCTCAAACATAAGTCCTGCAAAGATCCATTCACCGTTAGATGACAATTGGTGGCATAAATGAATACTTTACTTGGCAAAAAGCACAACTAGTCACTTGTGAAGTTAGCATAACAGAAATTACTCTACAACACAGGACTACTAGTGAAACGCAAAATTCGGTGGAAACATGATTACTAAATTAATAAAATGAGAAAACTGACAATAACTTCGAATTGAATATCAAGTACAAAACAAGAAAAATGGAAATCGCGTTCAAATTAGTTTTTTCCAAAAACATCCCCCACAGAACTGAAGATTTTTATTTCCTAAACATAGCAAAGAAAACTACAAAAACACAGTTTTGACATTTTCCTGTTTCCCTTTGTAACCTAAAACCCCATCATTTGAACATCATTTGAACGCATATTCTAAAATTTCAAAGCTTCCGTGCCTTTGTAGAGATAACCCCTCAGGTACATGAGGCGTACGTTCCAAAACACCCCCCCGAGGCGCCGCCTCATATGCGTTTTATGGCCGTTTCGCCTCGAGGCGCCGCCTCAGACCGCTTTTTTAAACCATGACCACAGGAATAACATCTGCTAGCTCAGACTCAAATGTGCTGCAAAACAAATACTCTAACTGCTTAAAAACATGTTTTCCAATAAAAGAGAATTATAGATTATATAGGTCAAGAATAAACCTGTAGAAATTTTCTGAGCCTCCAATTGCTACCAAGAAATAAGCATTAGTCAACTTTGAAAAAACCCCAATTTCACATGAGTTCTCACCCCGCCAATTTCGTTCAAAACTAAAGATAAAAAACTAGAAATGGTTCCTCCAACACGTTTTCTATAATAACGATGTATCATATCAAGCCTATTTATCTTAAACAAACATTAGACTTATCGGTGCAATGCGTATACACACTTGCATAATTTCCAACAAAAACAACATCATGAATCATGATATACGTTTTGGTGTCAATTAAGTTTTGAACCAACATATCTAAAAAAAGCCTTACAAGAATTTAAAAATACAACACCAACAAAGGAGGCAGAAGCATCACTTAGAATCTTAGATAAATAAGTAGTTGCACAATCTATCATCATAATCGGCATTACCCCAGCTTCAAAATGAGTAAATTACCTTAAGTACTAACTTCAAAATGCAATGCCAAACACCCCTTCAAATATCTGTATGTATCTATATCTATACTTCTATATCTATACTTCTATACTACTATATAAAGCATTTAAGTTGTGGGCTCCACCAAAAATTAAGATAAGGAGTGTTTGACGGGTAAAAAATTGTGAGGGCCTTTATGCGATAATAATAATGTCACAGGAAAGTTACGAGAAACCCAAACAAACACATACAACGAACACATATACTTTCGGAGTGTTGAGTAACGAATTCATTAGGCGGGTACATAATTATGGGAGAGTTAGATTAGCAATTAATTCATTATATTTCTATTATACCTATATCTTTTTTCGCCGCGCGGGTATCCAACTAGTACTGACAAAAGGGACAGAGAGGGTCATACCTTTAATTTATGCGGACATGTGGGATATAGGAGATGCGGGGCCAATATGAGCCTCTTTTGGTTGTCTTTTCTTTCAATTCATCTGTGCATCCATTGATTTCCAAACTCAAAAGTGAAGGCAGCAACTCTTCTGGTAGATCTTGAATCTTTTGGCAATTCCAAATGGTGAGTTGTTGGAGGGAGGTGAGGTGTTGGAGTCCCTTTGAAACTGATTCCAATTTCTTAAAACCCGTTAACCAAAGGGTAGCAAGAAATGAAGGAAGCATATGAGACAACTGGCTTCCATTAGTCACATCTTCTTCTTCTTCTGCCGATCCACCTGATAGGGTTAGGTGAACAAGAGAAGGTGGGAAGTTTTGTGGGCCAAACTTTGATATGGGCTTCTTCAAACCCCCTATTATTAAAGAACCCAACTTAGGAGGCCAAAGCCCAAAGGAATCAACATCCACAGTTTTACAATTCCTAATTGTCAGATGTTTTAACGAGGTGAGATTCGGCAAGTCGGCAGCAGGAAATGACTCTATACTCGAACAATCTCTTATTATTAATTGGGTGAGATGAATGAAACAAGTCAATTCATTGATTGATTTTAGATTTGCCAAACTGCTTATCCATACAACCTTAAGCATAGATGGCATGTTTGTGTTGAGAAGCACCTCCTTTTCCAATAGTTGTTCACATCCTTCAATTTTGAGTGACTTGAGCTTGTGCCCTCCTGTTGGGAAGGAGACAGATGCAATCGAATCACATTCATATATTCTCAATTCTTCAATGTTGCTTGGAAAATTGCAACGCTCAAGATTTTGACAACGATATAATTCCAAAATCCTAAGAGATGTTAGTTGGTTGCACCCATCCTCCTCTTTCTCTCCTAAACTCACCAATTTTGAACAATAGGCTACTTCCAACTTCCTTAAATTCACAAGAACCTTACTCGCCTCTGCTTCTGATTCCCACAAGTAACTTATTTCATCACACCATGAGATACTTAATTCTTCAACTGCCCCAAGATGGTCCATAACACCTCTCCACACCTCATCACTAAGTCCTGTAATACTATGAATACTCAACTCGGTGACTGCTGAAGCTACATGGATTAGACTTGTCAATACACCATCACCACAGTCTCTTATTTGTAATTCCCTCAGCAAAGGTACTGCTTCTAGTGAGACTTCAGTCAAATTAGGACAATTATCTATATACAGCTTTTGAAGGCGCGGAAACATTACTGCATCAACAATACCACTATTTGTTGACCATACCTCCCACCCACTCATATATTCAAACCTTAAACTTTCAAGTTTAGGAAATGCAATACATGTCCCAAGGAACTCTGAGCCCACAACTTTCACCTCGTCGAGACTTCGAATTTCCAACTTCTTAAGTGATGGCAGTTCCCCAAGTGGTGGTAGATTCATACAATTTCTACATTTTTCAATGCGTACATTAGTCAAATGGAGAAATGAGGGATCTCCGATCCAGTTTGAAAACAACTTACCACCATATAACTTAATTACAAGACCTTTCAAGTTATCACTATGAGGCTTGAGCGCATCAAGGACTTCCTTTTCAAGTTTTTCATTTCGAGAATCATCAAACACATCTCTCCATTCCATGTGTAACTCACTAACCAGCTTTTCTGATAAGTTCACCTCCTGTATATCTCTTACGCTTTGCACTTTGTCAAGCCCACCAATGGAAATCTCCGCTTGGAGATTCTTTAAGTTCCTAAGCCAAGATATAAAAGAGTCGTTGTTTTCAACAACAATTTTGTTGGAAAGAGTTTGTAGGCTTTTCATCTCACTAATCCCTAACGGCATCATCTTCCAAAGCAATGTATCCCGTATATCAAAATGCCGCAAGTTTTTAAGCTTTAAGAAGTTGTCGGGCAACGTGGTCAACCTATAACAGCCGGAAACGATCAGTGTCTGTAAATTATAAAGATTGCAGACATTTTCTGGCAAATGCGTGATTCTAGTTCGAGATAAATTAAGATACCGCAAGTGCTTCATATTGCCGACACACTCTGGTACCTCATCTATATCTAATCTACTCAAACTTAGAACCCTTAACAATGGTAACTGGGGAAGTGCGTCAACCAGAATTTTACTTGATAAGTTGAGTCCATGCCACCTATATCCCACCATATTGGGCATAGCTAAAAACGTTCTCAAGCTATTAGCTCTTTCGAATGCCTTGAACTTGTTGTAAGTCGTAAATTCCTCACAAACAAATGACATGTGGCGGTACTTTTCAAAAGCTTCCTTCCTAACATTCTTCTCCACCTCTATGTCTAACCTTGAATAAAATTCTCCAGCAACAAATGTGGCTAAATCATTCATGAGGTCATGCATCACAAACAACGATTCTTCATGAGGCACATGTTGAAAAAAAGACCTTGACAACAGCTCTTGAAAATATTCCTCACCCAAGCGTTCCATTGATTTTTCTGCAGTTGAATTGTGCAAAAACCCTTCGGCCATCCACCACAATATCAAGTCATTTTTCTCAAACACGTAGTCCTTGGGGATCAAGCAACAGTATGCAAACAATTGCTTCAGACGTGCAGAAAGATCGTGGTAGCTTAGTCTAAGTGCCGGAACAATACCGCCTCCGTCTTTTAACATCCATATCTCACTAGTCAACAGCTGCTTCCAATCTTCTTCATCTGTTTTTGTTCTGAGTAAGCTTCCAAGTGCTTTTAAAGCCAAAGGCAAGCCATCACATTTTTTCACGATGGCTTCACCATGTAGTCTTAGCGTTGGATATGACTCAAAGTCATTTATCTCCGCATGACGAGCAAATAAAGAAAAAGCATTGTCAGGCGACAACTTTTGCAGATTGTATGGATGTTTGTGGCCCAGCTTTCTGAGCAATTCTGTATTTCGAGTTGTGATGATTATTTTGCTTCCATAAGCCACTTCAAAGAATGGAGCCGCTAATGTTTCCCAGTCTTCCAACTTTTCGCTCCATATATCATCCAAAACAAGGAGAAATCGTTTCCCTGTAAGTTGATTTTTAAGAGCTGTTTGAAGCAAATTCAGATCTGCAAATTTCTTGTTTCCGTCCCCACCTATAGATTGAAAGATGACTTTACTTATATTGAAGCTGTCAAAGTCTTCAGAGACACAAACCCATGCCTTGAGCTCAAAGCGATCCTTCACTTGCTGATCGTCATACAAAAGTCTAGCTAAAGTCGTTTTTCCCATGCCACCCATACCCACAATGGGCACGATGCTAAAGTTTTGACTACATGGTTCATCACCCAGCAACTTGTGGAGCAATTCCTTCTTATCACCTTCACGTCCAACAATACTAGGTGCATCTACCAAAGAGGTCTGGTAATTTCTATTCTTAATTTTTGACCCGCCATCTTTCACAGTTAAACCAAGATTATTTTTTTCATCTATGAGTTCTTGTAACCTGGTGGTAATACCATTTAATTTGCCTCCCAACCTAGTACTTAGTGAGAAATTCGTGCAACAAGTTGGAATGAGCTTTCTTACCTTGCTACTGATTCCTTCAGACTCGTTGGTAAACTCGTGATGCATAGCGTCTGTTGCCAAAGCATCAAGAATATCATCAATGTCATAAGCCAAATGTTGGAGACCATTCAGCCACTGTTTAACAGCTTCATCTGTTACTTCCTTCTGAGAAGCATCATTAAGCAAGACTCGGATCTGGGATAACTTCATCTCCCATTTCTTCAGCTCGGTATGAATTTCCTTGGAGCGGGCAATCTTGTTCATGGCTACAGATGTTAGCTTCTCAAAAACGATTGGGAGCAAGGCAGAAAGAACGAGTTCAGCCATTATTGGTATGAAAAGGGTTAGAACACAGAATATAGTAGTAGAGATTGGTATGAAAAGAGTGCAGTGAACTGTGAAAGAAAAGAAAGATCTCAACTTTCTGTTAGATATGAAAGGTTAAACGACTCTTTGGAGGGGTTAATGGCCTTTAGAATAATTCACGTGGCTAGCATGTGATTTACATTTGAAACAACAAAGAGGGAAACACGATCTCCACACAAAGGTATATTAAATAATATTTTATCGATAAACACTTGCAGCATCATTGTTTTAATTACTAGAAGTAACATGGGTTTGTGTTAGATAAACTATTTTGAATACATTTGACAGCTGTTAATAATAAATAATTACATATAAAAATATTTCATTGTAGATGCTTCTCTATTAGTTCTTAGTTCCCACTTTTCCCAAAATTCAGGTCTGGGGTCTAGCTTCGGTTCCAACCGGTTCTTGACCCGCGATCATCCCTAAGCATGTATCAATTACCTCATGGAGCCGCGAAAACCATGTTTATACTAAATGGTGTAAAAATGGGTCTGGGTCAAAATGGTACTCCACTTTTTAACAAGGGTTGGGTAGAAAATTTCAAATATGATTACGATAACTATATTATGGAAATTCCCATCCATCTTTTAATTAAGTGATTTAAGAGGTTGAAATATGTAAGAACTAAAATACACTTGGGGTCACTTTCGGCCCATTTTACCCTTTCTGCTTTTACCATAGTTCTCAAAGTTCTACCCATTTAACCCGTTAGAGGTAAATTAACCGGCAATAACCCTTTTTAGGTAAACAGGTTGAAAAATGTTTTGCTGATGTCTACCTTTACCATTTCACTTCTTTATTATTATTTCCTTTCATGTGTTTACATATAGGCAATACCTCAAGTTGCTCGGATTACTGGTTTACACCAAAAGCCAAGAGACTTGTGACATCGGCTACTGAACTTTTGTAAATTCAGTTGACAATTTTTGTTGTATGTAGTCGCATCACATGGGTAAGATATACTTATGATCCATATAGGCAGCCAAATAAGTGGGTTGGGTAATAGGTCAAAGCGGGTAGTTTTATAGGTCAGGTTTAGTTGACTAAAAATACTAATCCAATAGTATCAAATTGTTATTGTGTAATTTGTGTCAATCATGATCACAAAAGTATTGAATAAAATGACAAACGAGGTTATATGCACTTTAAATGCTTCTATATTACCTGTTTAACTTGTTAGACACAACCCTATATATTGTGATATTTGTGTGGTCATATTAAAAGCCTAACGTGACATTCGCGATGAGGTATCGGTGGTATGAAAAGAGTGCAGTGAAGTGTTTATTATTGTTTAAAACAGCCCAAGTGGGTAGCATGTGATTTACGTTTGAAACAACAAAGAGGGAATTGAATACAAGTATGAATCTCTTTTATCGATAACCACTTGCAATATCATTGTTTTAGTACTAAACACTTGCATTAAATTAGGTTCAGATGAATCAGTCATACAATGGTCATTTCAAGTGAGAATAAACAAGGTGCCATCAAACTTGCCACTTTTTTTTTATAAGAGGCTCGAGTAAACAGCATCTAATTAAGTACAAACATTCTATAAGCAAAAATCAGTAGAGCCATGTAGTATAAAAAACAATCAGTAATACTAATACCTGCAGTTGGTTATCGATTAGGGTATCAGGATCAGTCATAAAAACTCAACCATCACTACAATGACGTCATCATCCAATACTCCACACTATGCTCTGCTGATGCTGTCCCTCCCGCGTATTCCGAGATAGGTTGAGTGATGGTGATGATGACGTCGTCATTTTGATGTTGAATCTGGGAGTGGGAGGTACATGTAGGTGGATTGTACGGAATGATGACGTGGCATTGTTGTTTGGTGATGTGAGTGAGTTTAGGTGATGAGGACATACCCGACCGATTACCGCCACCCGTCCCGATTCCGACCATCCCGCCGGCCCGATTCCGATTCAGACTAGTAAACGGGTCGGGAGTCGGTTTACGTTTTCCGACCAATCGGGACTTGGGACTGTCGGTATCGGGTCGGGATGGGATGAAAACCGAAAATCAACAAAGAAAACCGACAAATTCTACCGATCCCGACCAATTGGGACTGTCCCGATACCGAACCGACTGGTTTCGGTCGGAAGTCGGTTTGGTTTTCCGGCGAAATCGGGATGTCGGGATTCTCGGTATCGGGTCGGGACGGGACGGGACCGGCCCGATGCTCACCCCTAATGAGGACTAGTGAGGCTAGTTTTGATTTAGTGATTTTTTAATTTTTATAAAATAATTATTTTATTTTATTTTATTTTATTTTTTTTTAAATGTGAAAAATGGAGTTTTGTTAAGAGAATGGGGTACGGTGGTGCCATCGTTGGCGTCATCACCACCGGCCTAAAAAACACGACGGCGCACCATACTGGACCGGAGGTGGCGCCGTCGTCCCTTGCGCCGTCCTAACGGCTCAGCGCCATAGCATTTTTTTTTCCCTCTTTGCTTCTTTGTTGTGTTTGTGTTTGTTTGGCCAGAAATGGAGGAAGCAGTTTTGTGAAACTTTTTTTTTTTTTTTTTTTTTTTTTTTTTTTTTTTTTTTTTGCAAATAAGGAGGAACCAATTTTGAGAGAGAGGAAGAGAATATATTTATTTAGGGTTGTAATGGTTTTGGGCTTAAATTTTGAGCCCATTTACATTGAGTCCACACTTTTTAAATTTTGTATTGCGAATAAATTTTGGGCTCATTTGTTAATTTTTGGAATAAATTTTGGGCTTAAATTTTGTACTATTTGTTATACATTCATATACTTTTAAATATATTTATGAAACTTTTTCTTTCTTTTTTTTCAAATGTAATGTGTTTTTTTTTTAATGTAATGTGTGTTTTTTTTTAAAATTAATGATAGTTTTTTTAGTTTATATTGTGTATATTTTAGTTTATGTAAAAGAAAAAAAAAAGAAAAAAAAATGGCCGACGGCATCAGAAATTCTGATGCCAACGGATACCTCTAAAATGTGGTGCTGTGGGTTTTTGGTGTCATGGAGCTTTTTGCTGACGTGGCAGCAAAAAAATCCCACGGCACCAAGGTATGGCACCAACGATACCCAGTGCTCTAATTGCGGAGAATCACGAATTTATTTATTTATTTATTTTGCGAAAATGGGTGCATAAATTTCACCGTTGGTCCTTAAAGTTATGCAAGATTTCATACGACATTCAAAAACGTGAATTATTGCTTTTTTAGTTCACAATTCAAAAAATATTATGTGGGTGATCCAAATTTCTAACGATCGTTAGCTTTTCTCGTTATCTTGGACTTCACGTGCAAATCACATGAGGGCACTTTTGTCGGAACACTTTTTTTGTCATTTTCCTCTCTTTTCAACCATGACTAACACTGTATTGTTACTGTAGCAATTTGTACTATGTGATTTTTTTTCCTTTGTATGCATTTTTTTATTCTTTAATTTTTGTACTTTAATTCAATTTTAATTGTTTATTTGTTTTGTCATTTTATTATTTCTTTATGGGAGGTGATTCGCACACAATTTTTTTTAATTATTTGTACTGTCTACTATCTGTGCATTACAGTATTGTACAAAATGGTGAAACAATAAAAAAAATGGTGTGCGAATCACCTCCCTTTCTTTATACTCAAATTTTTTTGTCCTTTAATTCATTTTTTATTGTTTATTTGTCCGTGGTAGTATTTACCAACAGTAAGCGGATGCATTTCATGTCTGTTACATTTGAGTGTTTTGGCAGAATACTCAGGAGGGGCATATATTTCATCAGTCTAGCTTCGGTGTCATGAGCTTAAGGTCTATTGTACTATTTTTACGTGACATTTGTCATGCACTTATACTTGTGGTGGCCGTACAACATTACATTTCATAAACCTATGATTATTCACCAACTTTATGTTGACCGTTTTCGCAATGTATTTTCAGGTAACTAAAGGCATTATCATATTACATGCATGGAGTCACATTAGGGTGTGCCAGGGATGACGCACTACATTTTGGATTTTTCATGCACTTGTGTATTATCGTTTGATTGTACCAAACTTATTTCCTTAAACTTTTCCAGACTTTGGGACCTATGTTTTGTAACTCTGAACTTCTTTTAAATAAATCAAACGATGTATTTTCCAAACGACACTTTAGGTCGTTCAATATATCCTTGTTGTGATGCTATGACCGTTACACCCCTAGGCATTCCATTCCGCTGCAAGTCAGGTAAATTGGGGGTGTGACAATAATAGTCAATGAACTAATCTTTTGTTTATTTGTGAGGCTTAAGAACTAGCCAAGGAAATCATATAAGACAGGTAAATGTGGCAATTTGTGCCTAAAAAAAATGGTTAAATGAGCAAACTTTTAAAAGATTTGGGCACATTTGGTCCTTCTTTTTTTGAAATGAGCATATATTGCTCATTTGAAAGTTAAATGGGCACATATTTTTTCTTAATTGGATAACATTACAATTGTTTTTAAAGAAAAACTTATAGATATAATATACTTAATTTTTTAAATAAAAATGAGGTGTTAAGTTTGAGGAATTTATTTCTGTCGTTTTAGGTATTTTCAAAAAACGATTCGTATCACATGCGCCCGTTTGGCCCGTGCCCCTTTAACCCGTAGCCCGTTTAACCCGTGACCGCCTAGACCGCCCGTTTTGCCACCTCTACTAAAAGGTATCAAAGTGGGTCTGGGTCAAAATGGTTCTTTTAAGGGAAATGATTTACACACTCAATATTTTGATTGGCACACTCAACTTATGCATTAACGTGCAAAAAATGTAATGTACATTGGAGTGTGCTAATCAAAATGTAATGTGTGCAAATCATCTCCCTTCTTTTAAACACAAGGCTGGGTTAACCTGCAAAAAATGTTTGTCCTTTTTTGCTTGAACAATTTTAATATGATTACGAAAACTATATTAAGGAAATACCAGTTCACTTTCCAATAGGTAGGTAAATCTTAAATTAGGTTACTATTATTAGAGGGCTAGAGACATGATTCAAGTTTCTTGATCATATCTTGTTCTCTGCAAAGTCAATTTCATACCACAATAACCGAGCTAAATAGCTACAAAGATAAGTGTGGGTTACTTAATTGACCTCTGCAAGTTCCACCTCACAAAAAAAATACTAAAACATGAAAAAAACTGAACTACGGTGGGCAAAAGGTATACGATAAGTAATTGCAACTCTAAGATCTTACATAATACCAGTAGCGAAAACAAACACAAAACAAGTCAATGAAAGTTCAAAAGAAGAAATCCAGCAATGTTGAGTTATAGTTGACTTGCAAGTAACATCAGACATAGGTGTCGATCAATGACTTCCTCATTTCATCGACAATGGCACTTGGTTGAGCTTCTCTCAACTTGAAAACACTCTCAATCACAGACAATTCTGTTGCTGTGGTATCTGATCCACAGAAGGCGGTCCAGTCATTAACAATTATACCCGCACCTATTACTTCACTACCACGGTTCACGGTGCCTGCTACCAAAGGAACTTGAAGGAGGGTTGACAGCTCATCCAAGTCTTCAATGGAGGTATGAGGGTGGACCTGCACAACCACGATTTTTCGTAAGCAAACGGGTCGATTTGGTTACGTTTATTTTCTGATGACTCAAATGGGTAAAACAAAAGAATTGCTAGAAAGAAACTGGTTAAAATAATACAAGCCTCCTTACGCTGTGTTCAGAAATTAAATCATTACTTTAGCTAGAAACAAACTGGTCGGTGCACATTATATAGAATTACGGATTTCATCCTTAACTTTGTGAAGTTACCCAGATGGTTCCCACTTCCAAAACTTATCAGAGGATAGTCCCTGTATCCGTTAAACGTAACCCATGTCTGTTAACTTTATTTACTCTTGTGAGAATTTACCCTGATGGTCCAATTGATAATATTCTTATATAGAGTATAATTGTATGATTTAGGGACCACAAAGGTAATCTTTAAAAAGGTAAATGGTCAAATAAATAAAGTTTACGGTGTGACAACTTTCAAAAGTTGGGACCATCTGGTTAAAGTTGCAGTTAAGAACAAATTTCGGCAAGCCTATATTATTAAATGCCAGGAACCATTTTAACAAAAAGTGGACAAAATGCATAGGGTAAAACTGATATTGGAAGATCAGACATATGATTCATATAATAATATTCTTACCAGGCCACCTCGATTTGAAAACGCACAATAGCTGCCCACGAGAATATTACCAGCAATTGTCTGCCTGAAAACTTCCACACCAAGAACATCCGCTATCATTTCCTCAGTTTCCTGAATAATCAGACAAGTATATCAGCATCAATGCACAAATCACCGTCTGAACTCTATTTGAGAAACAGAAGTAACACATTCCAGTAAGGGAAACAAAAGCACCGGAACAAGTAAATGTGTGTCCAAATAGAGTGCAATTGTACATTTCACAAATTACAGCAATTATAGTTTTGAATTTACACTGATGCTAAACATAGAGAGAACTGCAAAATACATCCCTGTGTTTTACACATTTTGGCATCTTACATCCCTGTCAGAAACTTTTGGCAATATACATCCCCCGTTAGGCAAACGTTTGCCACAATACATCCCTCGTTAACAATGAGGACTAACAGTGCAAATTTTTCCTCCGTTATCTCTTAACGAGACTGAAAATATTACACCGTTAGCCTTCGTTAGCCAAACATTTGCACCGTTAATCCTTTCTATTACAAAAAAAAAATTAAAAAAAAATCAAATTAAAAAAAAAAAGTTAAAATTAAAAAAAAAAAAAAAAAAAAAAAGGAAAAAAAAATTAAAATTAATTTTTTTTAAAGTTAATATTTAAAAAAAAATCAAAATTTTTAAAAAAAATTAATATTTGTGAAAAAAAATATTAATTTTTTTTATAAATACGCATTTTTTAAAAATACTAAAAAAAGGAAAAAAAATTTAAAACTTATTTTTTTTAAAGTTTATATTTAAAAAAAATCAAATTTTTTTTAAAAAGTAATATTTGCGAAAAAAATTAATTTTTTTTTAATAAAAACATTAATTTTTTACAAAATTAATGTTTATAAAAAAATAAATTTTTTTAAAAAATACGCATTATTAATTTTTATAAAAAAATCCGTATTTTTTTAAAAATTAATTTTTATAAAAAAAAATGCGTATTTTTTAAAAAAATTTAATTTTTTTTATAAAAATTAATTTTTTTTTTAAATTAATGTAAAAAAAATTTAATTTTTTTTCGCAAATATTAATTTTTTTTTTAATTTTTAATTTTTTCTAAAAATATAAACTTTAAAAAAATATATTTTTTAAAATTTTGTTCCTTTTTTTAATATTTTTAAAAAATGCGTATTTATAAAAAAAAATCGCAAATATATATATTTTTTTTTAAATTGTTTTTTTTTAAATATTAACTATTAAAAAAATTAATTTTTAAAATTTTTTTCCTTTTTTTTAATATTTTTAAAAAATGGGTATTTATAAAAACATTTTTTTTTGCAAATATTATATTTTTTTAAATTTTGATTTTTTTTAAATATTAACTTAAAAAAAATAATTTTTAAATTTTTTTTCCTTTTCTTTTTAATTTTAACTTTTTTTTTTAATTTAAATTTTTAAAATTTTTTTTTTTCTAATAAAAAGGACTAACGGTGCAAATATTTGGCTAACGAAGGCTAACGGTGTAATATTTTCAGTCTCGTTAAGAGATAACGGAGGAAAAATTTGCACCGTTAGTCCTCATTGTTTATGAGGGATGTATTGTGGCAAACGTTTGTCTAACGGGGGATGTATACTGCCAAAAGTTTCTGACAGGGATGCAAGATACCAAAATGTGTAAACCACAGGGATGTATTTTGCAGTTCTCTCCTAAACATATAATCGATCTTACCCTATCAAGATCAGTATGGGTAAGGGCAACATGGTCATTGCAGGCAATGCAATTTCCAAGAGCAGATAGCCTCTCATCAATACGCTGGACCACAACTGCATCGGGGAGACTGTTCCTTAAGTGTTGAAGCTCTGCAGATACACAGACAAACCATCAATGTACTTACACACCAGTGTTCGTGTTTATAACTTGAAAGCCATAATAGCCAACAAATTTCTAGTGTTTTTGAAATGCAAAGAACAGATATATAGTTCACTTTGGGATATAAAAAGAATATTTATATTCCTTTTCTTGTTGGAATACGAGTTTCTATCATTCTTCTTTTCATATAAAATAATAAGATGTCTGTATTAGCTTATTTCCGGTCTTATCTAAATTCGGAAAAGCTCATAAGTCCACTTTTTTGGCTTATGAGCTTTTTAAGTTGAGCTTATGCACTTAGGTAAGCAATAAGCTCAACTTCATAAGCTAAAAATCCAAAAGAAAGTGTACTTCTGAAGGCTTCTCCAAACTCAAATACGTCCATAAGCCCAACAAATAAGCGAATCCAAACACCCCCAAAGCCCATCTTATTAAGAACCTTACCTTGGTCAGTAGTAGTGTGAGGCACAAGAAGCCCGTTTTTGTTTCCTACAAGAAATAAATTAGATCAGTATTTATAAACATGGTAGATGGGTTGTAATATAAACTGCAAAAGTTTCTAAAATTTTTACCAATGCAAAGACGCCCAATAATTCTTGTGCCACCAATTGAGGTCTTAACCACAGGAATAACATCTGCTAGCTCGGACTCAAATGTGCTGCAAAACAAACACTCAACTGCTTAAACATGTTCTCCAGTAAAAGAGAATTTTAAAAAATATAGCACCGGAATAAACCTGTAGAAATTTTCTGAGCCTCCAATTGCTACCAAGCAATAAGCATTTGTTAATTTTGAGAACACCCCAATTTCACAAGAATTCTCAAACATAAGTCCTGCAAAGATCCACACTGTCAGGTGAGAACTGGTGACATAAAAGAAGACTTCATTGGCAAAATGAACAATTAGTAAAGCAAAACTATTGTATCTTAACGTCAGTTGTGAAGTTAGCATAACAGAAATTACTCGACAACACAGGACTACTAGAGAAACGCAAAATACTGTGGAAACATGACTACTATATTGATAAAATGAGAAAACTGACAATAATTTTGAATTGAATTTCAAGTACAAAACAAGGAAAATGGAAATCGCGTTCAATTTAGTTTAAACATCCCCACAAAACTTAACATTTTTATTTCCTTACATAGCAAAGAAAACTACAAAAACACAGTTTTGACGTTTTCCTGTTTTCCTTTGTAACCTAAAACCCCCACTTTCATTCTACAAAACAGAAATCGCAACATCATTTGAACACATATTCTAAAATTTCAAATCTTCCGTGCCTTTGTAGAGATAAAAATGCCCGCCAATTTCGCTCAAAACTAAAGATAAAAAAACTAGAAAATGGTTCCTCCAACGCATTTTCTGTAATAACAATGTATTCAATACATTCAAAATACCATATCAAGCCTGTTTATCTTAAAACAAACATTGGACTTATTGGTGCAGTACGTATACCACTTGCATAATTTCCAACAAAAACATCACAATATACTTTTTAGTGTCAATAAAGTTTTCAATCAATATCTGTAGAGAAACTATCTCCAATACAATAAGGGATTGCTTTGCTACACATGACATATACAAATTATCCATCAAACGAAAGTAGGAGTTAACTTACTCGTCGCCATGATGAATCAGAGGATAAAAACTTGCTTAATGGAATAGGTATCTGTCAAAATATACGCAACAATCAGATAATTTCATTAATAAAACTAAACACAACCAAAACTAGGGGTGTTTGGATTAGCTAATTTAAGGGGTTTATCCGCTTATTGAACTTTGAAAAAGTCAATAAAGTAACTATTATAACTTATGAGCTCCTCAAACTGATCTCATGGCTTATTACTTATTAGCCATAAGCTCAAGAAACTCGTAAGCTAGAAAAAGTGACTATTGACTTTTTCAAATTTCAATAAGCTGATAAGCTCATAAAATAAGCTAATCAAAACACCTCACAAAACACAACAAAACTACACTAATACCGCCGTATTCAAAGTTTGAAAGTAGCTCATTTTATGGGTTTTATCGGCTTATTGAGATTTAAAAAAGTCAATAAAAATCGCTTTTTGGCTTATAACCTCATAAAACTGACCATAAGCCCAAATAACTCATAAGCTAAGAAAACAAACTACATTGTTTTTTTCATATTTCAATAACAATATGCGTGTTTGTGTTAAAAAAAACAAGTTATACGTACCACGTCAGCTTTTGTACCTATAACATAATCCTATAGGCTATAACACAATACCAAAAACTGCGCCACTAGTAACATAGTGCAAGAGGACCCACAAAATAACTAATCCAAACACCCCCCCCCCCCCCCCCCCCCCCCCCCCCTAAGTTTTCAACCCAAATACAAATCAATACAATTAGTACAGTATTTTACGACAATCAATAATACCCAAAAACCATATAATCAAAAAAGTACAATTTTTTATAAAATTAACATAATATAGTTATGAAGATGCTTACGTAAGCAGAAAACAAAGATGGCCGGAGAAGGGAATCTGAAAGCGGCGATGAAGGACTGAAGATTTGGGGTTGAAAATAGGGTTTTGTTTTGCTTCTTTTCTTTTTAGGGTTTTAGTTCGAATCAATAATAATAAGGGGATATTTATTTGGTGTTTCTTTTCTTTTTATATTGAGTAAATTACCACCTTTCGGTTTGCGTTGACTGCAGTCTTTCGTCCCTTGACTTAAAAAATTGTGTCGTTAGTCCCTCCCTTTAATGACCGTCATTAACAGTCATTGACTGCCAACACGTGATACCCTTGTGCGGGTATTTTCGTCTTTCTCCCGTTGTTTCTTATAAGGTCCCAAACACTTTACACATCTACCTTATTATCAATTATCAAATCAATTATGAAAGAAAGAAGACAAAGTTAAAAAATGAGGTGGTCGGATGGTAGGTAGCTAGAAACTTATTCGTTTATTTGTATATCAAATTGGCTATTGTGGTGGTCAGTTATGGAAGAAGATGATGGTGGATGGTAATGGTTTGAGATTAAGACAATAAAGATAAAGTAAAAGAAAGAAGATGAAGTTAAGAGTAATATGGCCGAATATCCTCATAAGGTTAGATTTAAAAAGACCAAAGTACCCTTATGTAGGGAGACTTAACGAGTGTTAGTGAGAGTCGTTAGAGTTAAGGGACTAACATCGTGTAACGTTTGGCGGTTAGGGACAAGCGACACATTTTTTGGGTCAAAAGACGAAAGGTTGTAGTCAACGCGAACCATAAAGACGAAGGGTGTAATTTACTCTTTTATATAAATGAGTAAATTCTCATCAAGTGCTTTTAAACTTGTGATGATAGTGTTAAATCTAGCAAAAGCATTATCAATTGATTCCTCTTTCAGAATCGTGAATTGCTCATATTGTTGAACAAGTAGATCTATTTTATTATCTTTGACTTGATTATTACCTTGATGAGTTATTAATAAAGAGTTCCAAATTTCTTTTGCGGTTTCACACATAAAGATCCTTTCGTACTCTTTACGTGGTAGCGCATTATAAATAACCATTTTTGCTTCATTATTTTTAGCAAGTTTTCTTTTTAAATCGTCATTTTGTTTTTCAAAATGTACGATTTCACCTTTCTTTGTTTCGGGGTTATTTTGAATAGGTAAAAAATCACCATTGGTAATAATATGCCAAAGATCTAGATCTTTTGATTTCACATAAGTTTCGAATCGATTTTTCCAATATAAAAATCCATAACTTTCAAATAGTGTTGGTCTTTGCATAGATTGCCCTTCTAAATATTTTTCAGATTCCATAGATCGTTACAAGTTTTAAAATACAATATATTTTAAAGATCTTGCAAGACGTGGCTCCTGATACCAATTGTGGAAAACTAGAAGGGGGGTTGAATAGTTTTACGTCCTTTTAAAATTTATAAAAACAAGTTTGTTTTAAAAACTTCGATTCCAGTTTATGTGATCTCAATACTTGCAGTATATGAACAATTTTATAGTAACTAACTAACTAAGCTAATATAGTATAGGTAAATAAGTAAGTAATGAAAAGAGTTGGAGAGATCAAACCACAACACAAGGATTTATAGTGGTTTGGCTACAAGGTCACCTTCCTTGTTCCTACTCCACTCCCCGAGTCACCTACTCGAGAGTTTTCTTCACTATGTCAACAAACTCCCTTATGGCGGAGAAAACCTTACACACCAATTTACACACCACAACTACGTCACAACTTGATTACAACTTCTACACAACTTCTTCACACCTTTCTTCTTCACACCTATCTTCTTCACTTCAATCTACTTCATACCTATCTTTTTCACAACTACACTACTTCACTACTAATCAACTTCTACTTCCTACACAACTTCTATTTCTTCTAAACTACTTATTACAAACACAACACAACTTCACAAATAATATATATATATATATATATACACTATGCACAACTACTCTTCAATACTTTTTGAACTTAGTTGTAGAAGGAGTGTTCTTCTTTTGCACTTTGGATGATAATGGATGAGAAGGGATTGAGTCACTTGAAACAAGGATTAGTATACTAATGATCAAAGGGTTTTGGAGGATGTTTAGAGAGTTTGAGATCTGAAAATTTCGTGCAAAAGGTGAGGCAAAATTCCAGAATTAAGATGGTATTTATAGGAGAAAAATTCTGACAATTTCTGACACAGGAGCCTGGCCGGTCCCCTTAAATCAAGGCCGGCCCCCTTAAAATTAAGGGGACCGCCCCTTATAATTAAGGGGGCCTCCCAGCTGTAACGGCCAGAAAACTTGTCTTTTAGTGGGGAAAGTTTATTTGGTGAAAAACTAACTGATTTTGGTTAAAAATTTGAAATCATATATTTAGTATGATTAAAACATTTTTCTTTATTACCAAAAGTGTTTTTCAAAAATATATAATATGTTTATATAATTAAATAAACATTGTATTAGTTAATTAAATACCCCTTTGATCATGAGATGTATTAAGCACTTGTTTATCCATACCTTAAGTGATTAAGTTGGATATAATGCTATAAACTAGCTTAATACTTGTTTACGTAGTAATCTTACGATTGATGAGTTTACATTTTGTGATCGTCAAAATATAGAGATATCAAAAAATATAAATAACGTTTTCATACATTATTTATGTCAACATTGTTTACTCCAGATACGCCGTATTGCATTCCAGACATACGGCGTGTCAATGTCAAGACTTCACCAATGATATCCAAGACACAAAAGAACATGCACCGCATAAGAGATCGAAGATACGCCACATCTAAAGGTGTGTACGAATATTCATGAATATTATATTCTTGGACCCCACACGAAGTTACCGAGATACGCCGTATCAACTAAGTTGATTCACCATATCGACACTGCAGACAGAAACTATAAATACCCCATTCGACATCCAAATTCGTGGTGCACACAAAACCCTAAGGAGACGAATACAGACGAATTAGCAACACAAGACCCCACCCAAACGAAGGATTCAAAGTAGTAAGAAGGTCCTGCTAGTGTTTAATTCAATAAGTAGATTTGTTTTATTGTATTTAGCACTCTTTAATCCATCAAGATTGCGTGCCTTATCTCCGCCATATGACTCACATTTAATCTGCTTTCCCATCGATTAAAGTTTATTTGATGTTTATTTGGTTCTTTGTGCATGTGCTTTGATTACCTCTGTGTTTAGACATGGCTTGCTTGCGCCGCCATACGCGTCCCACAATTACTTCATTAACATTATAGTTAATGTAAGCTTATAAAAGGGTTAAATAATATAGACATAAGTAATCATTAAAAGTTTACTCGCCTCTAACTAAGATACCAATGAGAGAGAATAGATTTTAGTATCCATCCTATAATACTAGCAATAAAACAAAGTGACAATCTACTATACTATCGGATTGACCTCTTATCTGTATTTGTCTTCTATCTGTGTACGTGTTTTCTATTCGCTTATTTAACTCAATAGTTTTAATTACTGTTATTAATCTACTCAATCGTGCCAGTCTCTCAGACTGAAAACCCCTTTGCGTTAGATTAGGTTTTAGAACTAACTTAGAAATTAAAATACTAATAGACGTTTAAGGTGTTAACGTCCCACTATTAGTGTTCGACACTCTACATACCAACTAGCTACATTGATCGGGCACACTACTCGTTAGTGTGTGTTATAGGTTAAGTCGGCTAAATATAAGTTTAAAACTTGATAATTATAATTTATACCTACAACGATATACGCACCCATAAAGTATGCGATAATTAATAACTCATATGCCTTAATATAAGTATTCACTTTTCTATTTTTGAGATGCATAAAATAAGTGTGTGATTTGCGTTTCAAATAATTAAAAGAGATTTTAGCATGTAGAAATGATATTTGATCAATGAATAATAAAGTTAGTTGAAAATTTGAAAACATTGTGCAATTTAAAAATGAACATTTATTTTGAGACGGATGGTAGTAGTTAATTTGATGGAGTAGCAAGAAATGATCCACTACACCAACAATATAACACATTTGCTTAAATATTAGTTGAAGTTAGGTATATATATTAGTTACGACAATCACTTTTATTGCTATAGAATGTTAAAAATAATTACATCATACATAAATTATACCAAATACGATATCTTGATTGAAATTAAATCAAAAAAAAAAAAAAGAAAAAAAAGAAAAAAAGAATTTAGTATTTTGTTACGTACATTGAAATTAATGTAATTTCTAACATATCTATACTACATATGCAAAGAAACACATTTGCTTAAAACTTAAAAACTTAAAAATATTGCACATTCTAATTAACGCTACTATAAACCGTCGTCATTATGCCCGAATATTCATATACTTTGTTTCAAGCCATAAATTCTAAAACTTAGGGTCCGCTTGGTTCAAAGTGGGGAAAGGTAAAGGTAAAGGGAAAGGGAAAGGGAAAGGGAAAGGGAAAGGGAATGCAAAGGATTGAGTGAAGTGGGTAATCAATACCTTACCCCTCAATTTATTCTATAATGTTGATTACCCACTACAGGGTAATCAATACCTTTGCACACCCCTAACCAAGCACCTAATTTGAGTGAGGTGGGCCCTTTTGAATTCCTTACCCATTCCCCACCCCCTTAACCCTCTTAACAAGCACCCCCTTAATTATATAAATTCTAGCTTGCATTTTCTCTCTTACATATTTAAGTCAGCAATAAATGCAACAATAAATATAAGCTTATCAAAATTTATTTTATTTCTCGTATAAATATGTTCATCACATTCATTTATCATTTATAAACAAACGAGTAGCAATATGAAAAGATCCTCGATTTACGCTGCATTTATCTTGTTTCTTGTTGTCATAGGTAATATTTGTTTCCTTATTTCTCAATCACTATTTTGAAAATTTTAATTTCATAGAAATCAATATGATTTTACATTTTGGGAATACATTGTCCAAGTAGTAACTTCATGTCTATTAATACTAGCTAACTTATGTGTGTACTTTAAATTTGCAGGTATGGAGTTGGTGGTATCCATACCAGGAGTATGCACTGACATTAATTTTTTACCCGTATGTGTCAAAAAAAATTGTAGGGATCTTTGCTTTGCAAAATATGGATTGCGTAGTTATGGGGAATGCAAAGGCCCTTTTATTTGTCGTTGTCATTTTGAATGCCCAACAAAGGATGGAAAAACTAAGCCTAAATTGCCATCCCCTCCGCACACAAAGAACCCTAAAGCTTAAAGTTTAATATTTGATAATGAACTACGCTCGCCTGATGAACGAGTTATTTAGTTTAACTATATCAAATTTAGTGAAATTTTATTCAAAATTTTCGCTAAGAGAATCTTTTCTACTGTGTTTGGTTGTTGAATGCATAACATTATAATCAAATTACAGATTAGTATTTTGGGTGCAATTCTATATTTAAATTTATTAAGCTTATAGATAAGTATACTTTCTTATCTTAATTGCAAACGAGGTGCCTACGTATTTTTCAAAAAGGATTGAAATCCTATCATGTTTAATTTTCCCATGTTCTTTTACTCTTGGTGATATTATGAGATGAACTAAAATAATGGGTCTCTTGATTCGGTAAGTGATGGTGCTATTTTATCATATTTTTTTTTTTGTTTTTAATTGATTTAATATGACCAGCATGAGAGGTTAATTTAAGAGGATACTTATCCATTTAAAAATATGAAAGGTATCGTGTTTGCAAAATATCATTACATTTATGGGAGTATGAACATTGGTCTTCAAATGGTCTAGAAAAATGACAGATGTTCGTTTGGTTGATTAATTAGACATAAATGTTATTTTACCTATACAAAGATAATGTATTTATAATCTTAAATGGCTAACTTTTTCACATGAAGTGATTTTCTTAATATTGATTATATATAGCATAATTCAATTTACTACATACTAGAAATGAATTTCGTATCATTTTATGGTATGTAATGACCAGTCACTGAATTACATGGTTATGTTCGTAAAAATTTTAAACTATTTTTCGGTTGTTTTCACTTGGCGTTAATATATTTATCAATTATAAATTGATTATTCTCATGTTTAATGCATGCCGGAAAATAGAAATATCTACTTAAACTTTATATTTATAAGGAAACATGGTTATATTTAGATTAGTAAATACAAAGAAACTAATCTATACTACCTTATAATGTATTTAGGACATCTATATTTAGAAGTCTTAAAATCTTTAAGACTAAAAACATTTCTTTAATAGGAAATATGCATGTACACCATTTTAATGCACATAATTTTCAGACTTACATGACAAGAAGCATAGTATACACCACTTTAATGCACATATTAAAAAAAACACCACATTAATGATATTTAATGTAGTCAATTAATTAATTGGTTAATAAATACAATGAATACAATTATTAAAAGACCTCATACATCACAATACAAATTATCAAGCATATTGTACAACCAAATTAAACACAATTCATACATTAAATGTCACTAATACAAATAATAAAGCACATTATACAAATATTCAGGCCCGAACGGGCAATTGGCCAAATGGGCTTGTGCCCGAACGGGTGCGGGCCAAACATGCTCGAGACCGAACGGGCACGATCTAAACGAAATTCTTGATATCCATAAATTTATTGTCAAAAAGAACATTGGTGAGTGCTTATTCACTCACTATTATTTGACCAAATACCAACCCAAAACGACTATTTGAGCTAACAAATGCCAAGAAAATGTGTGTTTTTGTGTTTGTGATATGCAGGTACGGATATTTTACAAAGTGACGAAAATCACACAAAAACCGGAAAAAACCGAGCACGAGAGTGGAAAAGGAATCAAAAGCCGAAGCCGGGAAGCATTTTTCAAGTCCGGATAAATATTTGAGCTCAATTTGTCAGAATTTACCCTTGAAGAATCATCAATTGGCAAGAAAAGTCCTTAGACAATATTTTGAAGTTTGGCAGAATCAGTCCTCATAATTTCAAAAACTACAAGATTGGTCCTTGATTTTTATTAGTATCAAATTTGAAATCCAAAGTAACAAAATCCTAAAGTCTGGTCTAGAAAATTATTAACCCAATTCTTAAAACATCCAGCCCACCAAATAATACCAAAGCCCATCACCCATTTTTCTTACCCGAGCCCAAGTCCACATTCGGTTAATAATATACAAAAGGGGTCAAGGTCAAAGTCAAAACAATATAAAAAAAACAACCCCGCCTTTATTCGCCCCAATTTTACCCCAATCCCAGAAATTACTATTCATTGAATAGTAACCATGAACCCTAAATTACCCGTACAACAAATTCACCACAATTAAGGGTGTTATGGTCAAATCAAAGTGATTCTAGAAGGCTTAGTGATGTCAGGGAATGTCAGAGTATCTAAAGAAGCACAAAATTGTACACATGGCAGCTGGTGATTGGAGGAAACGCGTCATCAATCATGATCTAAGGGTGGATATCAAATGGGCAATGATTAGAATTGATCCAAGGGTGCTTAAAGGACTTCAAAGAAACACAAAGTTGCAAGAATTGCCAACCTGGCAATCCGAGACCCAACCTCCTCACCTCCTATAAATAGATGATAGGTTAGCTTAGTTTGGTGTGGAGACTTGGAGTAGCCAAGCTCTGCCGAAATTTTATTTGATTGTAATAGTTTTAAAATTAGTTGTAATCCATTTATTTTTAATGCAAACTAGTTTAATTTTCTTTTAAATCATTTAGTATAATTGTTCTTTACTGCTTATTGATAATCTCTTCTACTGTTTTTATCATTGAACGTTATTTCATAATTGTTTACTTTCAATTTAGTCTTTATTTTACTTGATAGTATTTTCAGAAATTAGAAGAGTTTAAAAATAGTTTGTTGTTTGTTTCAGCTTTTTAATAAGCTGATAAGTGGGAATTCAAATTTTATTCTATTATCATAGTTATAGTCAGTTTGAGTTCTGAGTTCACAAAAAGTCATAGTTCATTTCTTAAAAAAATAGTCAAAGTTAGTCAACTGATGTTAAAATGGAAGCTGTGATGATTTGGGTGATAGATTGAGATAGCTATGGATGATCTCAACCTGTCTAGTGACAGGCAAGCTTAGTGAACTTCTCTTTTCATGCTGAGAAGCTTGTTGTGGTAAATTTCTATTTCAAATTTCATTATAAATAGTTTAGATCATTATTTTTGAGTTCTGAGTTACTGTTTGTGCTTGGTGATTTTGACTGTTTGATATTGCTTCTAGTAGTGTAATATTTGGAGTCTTGATCATTAGAATAGAGTAGTTTTAATTACTTGTTAGCTTGTTGAATTAATCTGTGGTGGTTTATTGTTGTTTAGTATAACTGTCATAATTGAGGTTTTGTGTTTCTTCATTGCTGTTGAATCCAGTTGCCTATTGTTGAATTTCTGATGTTCTTTAGTTATAGTAGACTGTTATAGATTGTTATTGTGGTAACTAGTGGTAGATTTTAGCTGTTATGGTGTAATTAGATAGTTAAGGGGGTGTTTGGATTGCTGATATTTTAATTGTTCCTTCTGTTTCTTTGTTCATATCTCTGCATCATTAGTTTACATAAGAGTAGTAATAACTAGTTTTAGCATAAAAATAGTAGGTTTTATCTTTAAAAAAGTCAAATCATATTTCTATTAACTCAACAGTTAGCTGTAGTATAAATCAGTTAGTATAGTTTCATTTAAAGTTGTGTTGTAGTTAGAGTTAGCTTAAACTAGAATCATTATAGCTAAATACAACATATTAGGAGTAGGAATTAGCTGTTAAAATTGGAATAAGTCAACTAGTGTAATTCCTTTTTAGTCAACTGTTCTTAGCTTTGGTCACCAAGAGCTGCTGTTTCATGCTATTTTAGATCAGTATAAATGTTAGTGAGATAGGGCTTTTGAAGATTTCATGATCTTTGGTTGGTAGTTCATTATTTTTCCCATTTGGTTTTTAGATTAGAGCTTATTAGGCAGTGCTTATTTGGACTGCAAGTGAGTTGCTTAGACTTGTTTTCTGATTTGAATTTTAGGACTGCTAGTATTAATATAGCCCTTAGCATTATCTTTTTGGTTATTTCTGAGTTCCTTTAGATGTGTATAAGTGTTTTATATTGTTTCTCAGCTTTTTGCTTATTCTGTTATTAACTGTGCTTATTGCTTAGCTTATAGCAACTACTTATTGCTTGCATCCTTTGATTCTGTGTTTCATTTGTTCATTTCTTGGCCTATTTGAGTTAATAGTAGCATAATACAGTAGTGGTTTCATTTTGGTTAAGTTTTGTGGCAAGTGCTTATTAATAAGCACTTGCCATAAGCTGATTAGCTCATTTTAAGCACTTCTGCTTATTGTTTTCACTCCAAAATTTTTCTGCAAGCTTCTTATACTATTTTAGAATTTCTGTAAAATTTTCATAATTTTCTGAGTTCATTTACTATTTTTCTTAATTTCTCTTAGTTAAAAATCAATTTTAAATCAATTTAAATAATAAAAATCAAATAAAAAATCAGAAAAAGTCTTGAAAAATACAAAAATATTTTTATAAATTCTTTTATAATATTTTAGAATTTTTAGAATTAAATTTTTATTTTTCCACTTTAATTTTCTATTTCTCTTTATTTTTAATTCATTTTTAATTTCAAAAATAGGAAATTAATTCTAGAAAATAGATAAAAAGTCAAAAAAAAAAAATATTTTTCTTTTTCTTAAAATTCTTCTTAATAGTTTAAGATTTTTAGAAACTTGTTTCATATTCGTAGGATCATTTTTTGTATATAAGTCGCGTTTTATTTTGTACGTTACGTTTGTTTTCGCGTTTGAATTCCCGTTTTTACGTTTTTTTTAACATTTGTATATACCTAGCTTGTAAATTCTTAATATTTTATCATTTCCTATCATAACTTGAACTCCAAAATCATATTTTTCATTTTACCGCTTTTCACGACTCGATTTCGCGATTCGATTATTCATGATTCCATTCTACATTCGTTGGGAAAACGACCCGGGAAATACTTTCACGAGCATTTCTTCGGAATAATAATTTTATACTACAAAAAGACTTTATCAAAATGGCGCCGCTGCCGGGGAAGGCTTGAAGTGAATTTTTGAATATTGTTTTGAAAAATCGTGTTTTGTTAAGCCTTCTTTTATTTTTGTATATATATATAAATATTGAAAAATCAGAAATACTTTTCCTAAAGTATTTCCAAAAATACCAAAAAAATAATAAAAGTTACAGCCTCGACTCGATCGAAAGAAAGGGCGTTGTAAACCAAATAAGTCTCCCAATATAACGAAAACGTAATTTAGTTGTTTATCGGACTATTTCAATTACTACAACCGAATAAGCGGGAAATACGGATAGCTTTGACATTAAATTGCAAGCTGAAGAGAGATCCATTCTTCTCTCCAGTCCCGTCGCGCGTGGTTTTGAAAGAAACGGTTTTCGATTAACGTTACGTTTTAAGAAAAGAAAAACAAAAAAATAAAAAGTTAAAAAAAAAAAAAATAATAATAATAAAAAAAATTGAAAAATAAATAAAAACAAAAAGATTTTCTTTTCTATTTTCTTTTTCTTTTTAATTTTGATTTTGGTGTATGCACACCCGTTCTACTTCTGAGAATCTTACTTCTCCGCTCTCAAATCCCGAAAGGGTAATACGACACACACACCGTGTCCATTTCCTTAACGTTGAGGAGATGGATATGAATGATCAACACCCTCCGGTGGGTGGTGATGAAAACCAACACATGCCGGCTCCCGATCTCCGAACGATGGAGGAGCTGTGCCAACCCACGATGCATGGTAGAGGTGGCCCGATTGCCCCTCTAAATATTGAGGCTACGGATTTTGGACTTAAGCACCACATGATACAACAAGTCCAAAATTCGTGCCAATTTCACGGATTACCCGGTGACGATGCAAATAAGCATCTCGATAAGTTTTTAACCGTCACCCAAAATATGAAACAAAACGGGGTCTTTGATGACGCCCTCCGTCTCTCTCTCTTCCCCTATTCTCTAACGCATCATGCCACCGCGTGGTTTGATCGCCTTCCCAGGAACTCGATTCATACTTTCAATGAAATGGTTTCCAAGTTCCTGGCGAAGTATTTTCCACCATCGATGGTGACGAAATTGAGGAATGATATTAGCAATTTTTGACAACTCCCCGTTGAGTCTTTGTTTGAGGCTTGGGAGCGTTACAAGCTTGCCATTGATCGTTGTCTGAATCATAATATGCTTCTCGTCACAATAATTGATACGTTTTATAATGGATTGACTTTACGACATAGGGACACGATCAATGCTGCAGCTGGTGGTACTTTTATGAAACGTCATCCCGAGGATTGTTACGAACTAATTGAGAATATGACGGCCCATTACAACTATTGGGATTCCTCAGCCGAGAGGAATGAGCCAATAAGATCGACTGCGACTCTAAACTCTTCTTCTAACCCCGAGCTAGCCGTCTTGAATAAGAAAATTGACGATTTGTCGACGTCTATGCTAAGAATGTACCAAATGATGCCGAATCAAGCCAAAGACACACAAGTTAATGTGGTCAATGTCGTTTGTGAAACTTGTGGTGGTCCACACCCGTATTATGAATGTCCGACGACCGGCTCTTTTGCTCAAGAGAACGTGTGTGCTGCGAATATGGGTGGCAACGGTTACCCACCTCTTCAAGGAGACCGTAATCTCCTCAGCTACCGTTCGAGCCATTTTCAAGGACCATCCGGGTTTAATCAACCTAATCAAGTGAATCAGAATAACAATGTGCAAAACCATAATCATCAATTCAATAACAATCAAAATCACAACCGCGGAAATAATGGTTTTCAAGGCCAAAATCAGAATTTTCAACAAAATCAAAACCGGGGAAATTACCACCAAGGCCCGCCTCAAGGGAATAATTTTCAAAACAATGGGAATTTTCAGAATAACAATCATGGAAATGTTAATCATGGAAATCAGAATAATGGAAATTTTCAAAACCGTGGGCAAAGTTTTAATAATCAAAATCAAGCTGCTATTCCAAATCCGTCGCCCACGGAAGAGTTGATTAAACAATTGATTCAAGGACAACAAGCTTTAATTGCTAAACAAGATGAAACAACGAAAATGTTTGCAACTCAAATCAATGATATCAACAAGCGTTTAAATGATCGACCCTCGGGCTCTGGAACTTTGCCTAGCAAAACGATCGCTAACCCGAGGGGCGATGCTAAAGCGATCACGACAAGGAGTGGTGTTTCTTATGATGGACCAACGGCTCCGACTACCTCTTCTTCTCTACCTCCCAAGGTAGTCGCCCGTGAACCCGAGGCGACAACGGATACAGAAATTCCTATTAATAATGGAAGGACCGAAGACATCCAACCTCCGGTGGTCCCGACGTCCAAGGGAAAGGAAAAAGTTGTTTATGAAAAAGATATGCCCGTTAAAACAAAGTTGCCTTATCTGTCACGTTTAAACGAACAAAAGCACCGCGAGAAAGATAAAAACCAAATGGAGAAATTTTACCAAATTTTTCAAGAATTGCACTTTGATATAAGTCTCGCGGATGCTATACTTTTGATGCCCAAATTTGCTTCGATGCTAAAAGGACTTTTAAATAATAAGGAAAAGCTTTTTGAAATGTCGAGAACCCAAATGAACGAGAATTGCTCAGCGGTTCTTCTTAAAAAGCTACCCGAAAAGCTTGAAGACCCTGGCAAGTTTCTTATACCGTGCAATTTTCCGGGTATGGTTCAATGCTTCGCCTTGGCCGATCTTGGTGCTAGCATTAACCTAATGCCATTGTCGATTCGGAGAAAGTTGTCTCTCCCTAACTTGACACCGACGCTTATGACCCTCGAGCTTGCCGACCGATCTACGTCTCGTCCAATTGGCATAGCCGAGGATATTTTTGTCAATGTTGGGAAATTCCATTTCCCTGCCGATTTTGTGGTTGCTGATTTCGATGCCGATCCACGGGTTCCTCTCATTCTCGGGAGAGGTTTCCTAAGGACCGGTCGTGCTTTAATTGATGTTTATGACGAGGAGATTACTTTACGTGTTGGAAACGAAGCCGTCACTTTTAACCTTGATCAAACCGCGAGATACTCCTCCGATTACGATGTTTCTTCCGTCAACCGAATCGATGTTATTGACGAAGCTACGGAGGAGTATGCTCAAGAAATTATTGGTTTCACCGATAATGCTTCGAGTGGCAATCCCACTCCTTCTTTTGAACCGATCGTCTCCGATTCTTCCCCTTCCCTCACTCCGTTTGAGGGAAGTGATCTCGCTTGGGAAGAAATCAATGCTTGTCTTTCAAATGAATCATTTTCACCGGAAATTGATAATAATAACTTTGATCCGGAGGGGGACATTTCATTAATTGAAAAACTTTTAAATGAAAACCCGATTGTTTCTTCCCCTCTGGTAGACTTAAAAATGGCAGACGTAAAAGAAGTAAAGCCGTCTATTGAGAATCCTCCGGAGCTCGAGCTCAAGGATTTGCCTCCTCATCTCGAATACGCATACTTGGAAAAAAATGATAAATTACCGGTTATAATATCAAAAGGCCTTAAAGATGAGGAGAAGACACGACTCTTAGATGTGCTTCGGAAGCATAAAAGTGCTATTGCTTGGCAAATATCCGACATTAAGGGAATCGACCCTCGATTTTGTACTCATAAGATTCTGCTTGACGAAAATCACAAAGCTTCCGTCCAACAACAACGACGGGTTAACCCACTAATCCACGAAGTGATAAAAAAGGAAGTTATTAAACTCCTTGACGTTGGAATGATTTATCCGATCTCGGATAGTTCTTGGGTTAGCCCGATTCATTGTGTTCCAAAGAAGGGCGGAATCACTGTTGTGAAAAATGACGATAATGAGCTTATACCGACTAGACTTGTGACCGGATGGAGAGTTTGTATCGACTACCGCAAGTTGAATGATGCAACACGTAAAGACCATTTCCCGCTTCCTTTTATGGACCAAATGCTTGAACAGTTAGCGGGAAATGAGTTCTATTGTTTCTTGGATGGCTTTTCTGGGTACTTTCAAATCCCCATTGATCCCCCGGATCAAGAAAAGACCACTTTTACTTGCCCGTATGGAACGTTTGCCTATCGGAGAATGCCCTTTGGCTTATGTAACGCTCCGGGAACGTTTCAACGGTGTATGATGGCTATTTTCTCGGATATGATTGAAAAAACCATGGAAGTGTTCATGGACGACTTCTCCGTCTACGGAAATTCTTTCGACTCTTGCCTCTCCCATTTAGAGAAAATGCTGATACGGTGTGAAAACACCAATTTGGTTCTAAATTGGGAGAAGAGCCACTTCATGGTTAAAGAGGGAATAGTCCTTGGCCATAAAATATCCAAATCTGGAATTGAGGTGGATCGGGCAAAAGTCGATGTTATTGCTAAATTACCACACCCGACGACCGTCAAAGGAATCCGAAGTTTCCTTAGTCATGCCGGCTTTTATCGACGTTTTATACAAGACTTCTCCAAAATAGCCCGGCCTCTGACCCACCTTTTAGAAAAAGATGCTACGTTTAACTTCACAAATGAATGCGTCGATACATTTAATGTTTTAAAGAAGAAGTTAACGGAGGCACCAATCTTAGTTGCCCCCGAGTGGAGCTTACCATTTGAGGTAATGTGTGATGCAAGTGATTATGCCATTGGTGCAGTTCTGGGGCAACGTAAGAATAAATACTTTCAACCGATACACTATGCAAGTAAGACTATGACCGAGGCCCAACATCATTATACAACTACCGAAAAGGAAATGTTAGCGGTTGTCTATGCTTTTGAAAAATTTAGGTCTTATTTGCTCCTTAAAAAGTGCATAGTGTATACGGATCATTCGGCCTTAAAGTACTTAATGGCTAAACAAGATGCGAAGCCACGTTTAATGCGGTGGGTTCTTTTGCTCCAAGAATTTAATGTCAAAATACGAGACAAAAAAGGAGCTGAGAATCTTGCTGCCGATCACCTTTCTAGACTTGAGAACCCCCATCAAAGTGTTCTCGAGAACAAGGAAATCAACGATGCTTTTCCTCTCGAGACACTTGGGAGTGTGACCGAAATTGACCAAAGTACCCCATGGTTCGCCGATTTTGCGAATTACCATGCGGGGAATTTCATTAGGAAAGGGATGTCGTCCCAACAAAAGAAGAAATTCTTTAAAGATGTCCAACATTATTTTTGGGACGACCCCTATTTGTTCAAAGTCTGTGCGGATCAAGTGATCCGGCGGTGTATTCACGGTACGGATGCCGTTGAAATACTTAAGGCATGTCATAGTGGACCCACGGGGGGACATCATGGTGCCAATTTCACCGCAAAGAAAGTGTTCGATTCCGGCTTCTATTGGTCGACGATATATCGGGATGCCCATGAATTGGTGAAAACATGTGATTCTTGCCAACATCAAGGAAAAATCTCTCAAAAAGATGAAATGCCGCAAAATGCGATTCAAGTTTGTGAAATTTTTGACGTTTGGGGCATCGATTTCATGGGGCCATTCCCGTCGTCTAGGGGTAACAAATACATTCTCGTGGCCGTCGATTATTTGTCCAAATGGGTTGAAGCGAAGGTGCTCCCCACCAATGACGCCCGAGTGGTTGTTAAGTTTTTGAAAAATCTCTTTGCCCGATTTGGTGCACCTCGAGCCATCATAAGCGATCGTGGGACCCATTTTTGCAATGACCAATTCGCTAAAGTTATGCTTAAATATGGTGTCACACATCGTCTTTCCACGGCTTATCATCCACAAACGAGTGGTCAAGTGGAGGTGTCCAATCGTGGTTTAAAAAGGATATTAGAAAGGACCGTAGGTGAGCACCGTGCCTCATGGGCCGATAAGCTAGACGATGCTTTATGGGCTTTCCGGACCGCTTACAAAACCCCAATCGGGTGTACTCCATATAAGCTGGTTTACGGGAAAGCTTGTCATTTGCCCATCGAACTTGAGCACAAGGCCTACTGGGCCTTAAAACATGCAAATTTTGACTTAAAAACCGCGGGTGATCACCGAAAAGTTCAATTGAACGAATTAGTCGAACTTCGTGATCAAGCTTACGAGAATTCTTTAATTTATAAAGAGAAAACAAAAAGACTTCATGATGCCAAGATCAAAGACCGCGTTTTTAACGTTGGTGATCAAGTGCTTCTTTTTAACTCTCGGTTAAAGATTTTCTCGGGTAAGCTTAAAACCCGTTGGTCTGGACCATTCACCATAACACAAATATTCCCTTATGGAACTATTGAGTTGGCTCAACTTGATGGGCCCAACTTTAAGGTGAATGGTCACCGTTTGAAACACTATTTCGGAGGGACGTACCAACCATGGTAGTCCCGGATCTCCAAACTTTCCCCAAGGACGAATAAATTCGGGGATCGAGTCAAGCTACGTGACTCGGTAATAAAAAACAAGCGCTTCGTGGGTGGCAACCCATGCTTATCCAACTTCATCTTCTTATTTTCTCTTTTCTAACAAATAACGTGAGGAGGGGGTGCCTCTTCTACTCTTGTGTTTCGTGGTTGTTTGTGATGTTTGTTCAGGATTGTCCATGATTTATGATGACTCTCGTGCTCGTTATCTCTTCACTTGGAGTCTCATTCATCGGTGCTATTTGGAAATCCTATATCCGTTAAATCTTATCGACTAACGTTTTCTTTGGCATAATTAATAAATGGCCTAGAATTTTGTTAGGATTACCTTAACCCATAAAACATTGAGGACAATGTTTCGTTCTAGTCGGGGGGAGGGTGAATCTTCGATTCGATTTTGACCTTGCATTTTTCACAAAAGTCGTGCACTCTTGCAACTCCGTTTTTCCACCAAAAATAAAAAAATTAAAAAATGAGAAAATTTTAAAAATTTTTGAGAAAAATGAATGAAAAGCAATGAAAAAAAAAAATGAGAAAAAGTTGAAAAAGTTGTGCAAAAATATAATAAAGTTTGAATAAGTGTTTTGACACCTTGTTGACTTTCTTGCTGGCGAGAGTAGGAATAAATATTTTGACTTGATCGGGCGTGTTGAGCCCTAGCTTGTTCCCTTAACCAATGATAATCATATAAGCTTGTGCTAGTTTTGTACACCAGGAGCTATAAAATGCGAATTCTTTCTTAAGAATCTGCAAGTTCCCGTACTTGACTTTATACATGCGCAGCTTAAAAGCTTTCGCTAGTCTTTTACATTAGGAGCTAGAAAACGCGAATTCTTCTTCTAGAATTTGCAAGTTTCCGTATCTGACTTTATATATACGTGGCTGATTATCGGTTAAGTATTCGCTGGTTTCATTATTTGGAATCTTAAATTGCGAAGAGCGAGAAATGATAGAGTTTATTTAGAAGTTAGATGCTAAACGTGGAGTAGTGGTTCTCTTTAGAGCTCATGATAGGTACTTGTGGCTTTTTACTCCCATCAGAAACGTCACAAATATATAATAGATGTTCTAGGTTAATTAGTGGTATTTAGGTTTGAATAATATTTAGTTCTTTGTTTTCTTAAGAGAATTTTTGCTTTAGAAGTTGGGTACATATCAAGGAACATCAAAAATAAGAGCAAAAAGTGAAAAAATCAAAAGTCAAAAGTTGATTATCTATGTGGTTTTGGAGCTACCCGTTAAGCTTCCATTGATGTTGAGAAAAAAGTAAAGAAAGAAAGAAAAAAGTATCAAAAGTATGAAAAAAGTGAAAAATGAAAAAAGTGAAAGTTGTAGTATTGTTGAATAAGAGCTATGTATGTATCAATAAGTTGTTGGCGCGTGAGGTGCATGTGATAAGTGATTAGTAATCAGTCACATGAGGTGCACGTGATCGTACTCCGCAACTTATATCCTTGATATTGTATGTACCCCAAATTCCTTGATGTGAACCGAATTTCTATTGCAGTGGTTCTTAAGAGAAAATGAATAACTACTTATCGTTTTAACTTAGGTATCACTATCGGATTTAAAAATTATCGAAACGAGAAAATATGAAGCAATTCATTTCTCAACAAAATAAAATATTGAGATACAAAACCTAGGAAATGGGAGTAAGAAGTTTTCACAAGTAACTGTTATGAGTAGTGTTAGCATCTAATTTGTAGATAAGTTGTGATCTCGTTTGTACGCTTAGTTTGGGGACTCGTGAAAAATCAAGGATGACGATTTTTATCCGTATGGTCACTTCTTAAATAGAAGTGTTTCTACTCGTTGACCCTAACAATTATTGCAAAATAATGAAAGTTCAACAAACCGTCACAAGTTTGAAGTATGAAAATTACAAAAATAGAATAAAGTGGAATAAAGGAAATTTTTTGGAAAACGGAGCGTTTGCGGGAATAAATGATTTTATTACTTCTTTTGAACCTCCTTGCTACTTTTCAAAGTTAGTAAAAAGAATTTTGAAATTATTTATCCCAAGAGCGTGAATTGATCACATTGCGTGAGGACACGGCAATACCTTAGTCGGGGGGATTTTGGTGAGTGCTTATTCACTCACTATTATTTGACCAAATACCAACCCAAAACGACTATTTGAGGTAACAAATGCCAAGAAAACGTGTGTTTTTGTGTTTGTGATATGCAGGTACGGATATTTTACAAAGTGACGAAAATCACACAAAAACCGGAAAAAACCGAGCACGAGAGTGGAAAAGGAATCAAAAGCCGAAGCCGGGAAGCATTTTTCAAGTCCGGATAAATATTTGAGCTCAATTTGTCAGAATTTACCCTTGAAGAATCATCAATTGGCAAGAAAAGTCCTTAGACAATATTTTGAAGTTTGGCAGAATCAGTCCTCATAATTTCAAAAACTACAAGATTGGTCCTTGATTTTTATTAGTATCAAATTTGAAATCCAAAGTAACAAAATCCTAAAGTTGGTCCAGAAAATTATTAACCCAATTCTTAAAACATCCAGCCCACCAAATAATACCAAAGCCCATCACCCATTTTTCTTACCCGAGCCCAAGTCCACATTCGGTTAATAATATACAAAAGGGGTCAAGGTCAAAGTCAAAACAATATAAAAAAAACAACCCCGCCTTTATTCGCCCCAATTTTACCCCAATCCCAGAAATTACTATTCATTGAATAGTAACCATGAACCCTAAATTACCCGTACAACAAATTCACCACAATTAAGGGTGTTATGGTCAAATCAAAGTGATTCTAGAAGGCTTAGTGATGTCAGGGAATGTCAGAGTATCTAAAGAAGCACAAAATTGTACACATGGCAGCTGGTGATTGGAGGAAACGCGTCATCAATCATGATCTAAGGGTGGATATCAAATGGGCAATGATTAGAATTGATCCAAGGGTGCTTAAAGGACTTCAAAGAAACACAAAGTTGCAAGGATTGCCAACCTGGCAATCCGAGACCCAACCTCCTCACCTCCTATAAATAGATGATAGGTTAGCTTAGTTTGGTGTGGAGACTTGGAGTAGCCAAGCTCTGCCGAAATTTTATTTGATTGTAATAGTTTTAAAATTAGTTGTAATCCATTTATTTTTAATGCAAACTAGTTTAATTTTCTTTTAAATCATTTAGTATAATTGTTCTTTACTGCTTATTGATAATCTCTTCTACTGTTTTTATCATTGAATGTTATTTCATAATTGTTTACTTTCAATTTAGTCTTTATTTTACTTGATAGTATTTTCAGAAATTAGAAGAGTTTAAAAATAGTTTGTTGTTTGTTTCAGCTTTTTAATAAGCTGATAAGTGGGAATTCAAATTTTATTCTGTTATCATAGTTATAGTCAGTTTGAGTTCTGAGTTCACAAAAAAGTCATAGTTCATTTCTTAAAAAAATAGTCAAAGTTAGTCAACTGATGTTAAAATGGAAGCTGTGATGATTTGGGTGATAGATTGAGATAGCTATGGATGATCTCAGCCTGTCTAGTGACAGGCAAGCTTAGTGAACTTCTCTTTTCATGCTGAGAAGCTTGTTGTGGTAAATTTCTATTTCAAATTTCATTATAAATAGTTTAGATCATTATTTTTGAGTTCTGAGTTACTGTTTGTGCTTGGTGATTTTGACTGTTTGATATTGCTTCTAGTAGTGTAATATTTGGAGTCTTGATCATTAGAATAGAGTAGTTTTAATTACTTGTTAGCTTGTTGAATTAATCTGTGGTGGTTTATTGTTGTTTAGTATAACTGTCATAATTGAGGTTTTGTGTTTCTTCATTGCTGTTGAATCCAGTTGCCTATTGTTGAATTTCTGATGTTCTTTAGTTATAGTAGACTGTTATAGATTGTTATTGTGGTAACTAGTGGTAGATTTTAGCTGTTATGGTGTAATTAGATAGTTAAGGGGGTGTTTGGATTGCTGATATTTTAATTGTTCCTTCTGTTTCTTTGTTCATATCTCTGCATCATTAGTTTACATAAGAGTAGTAATAACTAGTTTTAGCATAAAAATAGTAGGTTTTATCTTTAAAAAAGTCAAATCATATTTCTATTAACTCAACAGTTAGCTGTAGTATAAATCAGTTAGTATAGTTTCATTTAAAGTTGTGTTGTAGTTAGAGTTAGCTTAAACTAGAATCATTATAGCTAAATACAACATATTAGGAGTAGGAATTAGCTGTTAAAATTGGAATAAGTCAACTAGTGTAATTCCTTTTTAGTCAACTGTTCTTAGCTTTGGTCACCAAGAGCTGCTGTTTCATGCTATTTTAGATCAGTATAAATGTTAGTGAGATAGGGCTTTTGAAGATTTCATGATCTTTGGTTGGTAGTTCATTATTTTTCCCATTTGGTTTTTAGATTAGAGCTTATTAGGCAGTGCTTATTTGGACTGCAAGTGAGTTGCTTAGACTTGTTTTCTGCTTTGAATTTTAGGACTGCTAGTATTAATATAGCCCTTAGCATTATCTTTTTGGTTATTTCTGAGTTCCTTTAGATGTGTATAAGTGTTTTATATTGTTTCTCAGCTTTTTGCTTATTCTGTTATTAACTGTGCTTATTGCTTAGCTTATAGCAACTACTTATTGCTTGCATCCTTTGATTCTGTGTTTCATTTGTTCATTTTTTGGCCTATTTGAGTTAATAGTAGCATAATACAGTAGTGGTTTCATTTTGGTTAAGTTTTGTGGCAAGTGCTTATTAATAAGCACTTGCCATAAGCTGATTAGCTCATTTTAAGCACTTCTGCTTATTGTTTTCACTCCAAAATTTTTCTGCAAGCTTCTTATACTATTTTAGAATTTCTGTAAAATTTTCATAATTTTCTGAGTTCATTTACTATTTTTCTTAATTTCTCTTAGTTAAAAATCAATTTTAAATCAATTTAAATAATAAAAATCAAATAAAAAAATCAGAAAAAGTCTTGAAAAATACAAAAAATATTTTTATAAATTCTTTTATAATATTTTAGAATTTTTAGAATTAAATTTTTATTTTTCCACTTTAATTTTCTATTTCTCTTTATTTTTAATTCATTTTTAATTTCAAAAATAGGAAATTAATTCTAGAAAATTGATAAAAGGTCAAAAAAAAAATATTTTTCTTTTTCTTAAAATTCTTCTTAATAGTTTAAGATTTTTAGAAACTTGTTTCATATTCGTAGGATCATTTTTTGTATATAAGTCGCGTTTTATTTTGTACGTTACGTTTGTTTTCGCGTTTGAATTCCCGTTTTTACGTTTTTTTTAACATTTGTACATACCTAGCTTGTAAATTCTTAATATTTTATCATTTCTTATCATAACTTGAACTCCAAAATCATATTTTTCATTTTACCGCTTTTCACGACTCGATTTCGCGATTCGATTATTCACGATTCCATTCTACCTTCGTTGGGAAAACGACCCGGGAAATACTTTCACGAGCATTTCTTCGGAATAATAATTTTATACTACAAAAAGACTTTATCAAACATAATTAACTAAAATATATGATTCACCAAAAAATTTAATTTCAGGGTACCCGCATCTGCAACGTGCGGGGTACCCTTCTAGTGTAATTTATATAATTGTTATTTATTACATGTCTCATAAAGACAACCTGGTTAGTTTTTGTCTCTATAGGTATAATATTTTAATTATGAAAAAACGGAAATGAAAAGCTAAATTTAAATTATGGCAAATGGGGTTACTAATTCCCCGATATGAACAACGGTTGCATTTGAGGCTAGCTTCAAGATATATATATTTATAATTATGTATACTACATTATAAATGATTTAGGATAAAAAGTCTTTAAATTTGAAGACAAAAAACATTACTATAAATGGAAAATTAGAAAATTAATGTAAAATTTAAAAATTTAAGTCTTGTTTAAACCATATTGTAACCCCCTCCATTAATGATATATTTAAATAGAATTGTTTATAAGAAAAGCTCACTATACTTATAACCACCAATTTAATGCAAAATTTTAAAAAATAAAAGTGCTAAATATTTAAACTATAAATAATTTAGATGTTCCACTTTTGAAAAACATATATCTACTAAGTTATAAATATTTGAGACATGGTAAACAAAGAAGTTTTCGAATGAAAAACATTTGCTCACCACAAAAATAGTTACCGGATACCCGCCGCCGTATTGCGCCAGTACCCTTCTATAGTATATATAATGCTTGAATTACTTTCTCTCTTAAACAATAATAAGACACTCCCATTTGTACTTTTTAAGTAATACATCTTCACAACTTATGCGTACAAACTTATTTAGCACATTTTAAACCTTGATTTCACAATTGTAACTGCAACCTCAGTGGGATTGAAGATTGCATAATACTGAGGATATTCCGTGCTATTCACTTTGTTATAAGCATCTATTAGATTGAGAACTTCTCTCTCAACCCTTCTTGGATCGTCTAGGACAGGAGAATTTATCATCCACAGAGTGTCCTAGATGTAAATCAGAGTAGACATCTCAGTCCGGCTCAAAATATAAGAGAGATAGTTGCACACTTGATTGAACCTCCTTTCGCCTTCACGATTCGCCAATATTGCCCTCAGCAGATGAGCTCTTATCTTTGGGCTATGCCATGTAAAAGCACTAACAGATTTGGCCACTTCATAAGAAAGAAAAATATCACCGTCACCAGGAACCAATTCCCCATACATACTGGCAAAACTTTTGATTGCCGCAGTCCTGTTCTTCATGAATCTATTATAATTGTGGTTATCAATTTTCTTATAAACAATCAGAGCCAACTGACCAAAAACAGTGATGAGAGTTGGCCAGTGCATTGGGTCTTGGAGAGTTATCATGTAAGGTTCCAGCTGCTGGTCTGTCACTTCTGTCACTCGATAGCCAGTCTCTCTTATCGCCTCTTTTGCTATCTGAAACAGCCCGGGAAACATCCCTACAGTTGCACTAAGAAAGTAAGCAGCTATCTGAATTGAATCTCCTACAGAGTTGCATTCAACCACACTAGTGTTGACAATCTAAGAAACAAATGCAGGGCTGCTGGGCCTTAAGCCCTTAACATAGTAACATCGCCGATTGCTCCACCATTAACAGCTCTGAAGTTCTTCATGCCTCCGTTAACGTCTGCCTGAGGTCTCCTAGCATTATCATCATGTGCCATAGTCTTGATTTTGGAACTGCCTAAGTCAAACGGTATACAAATTTTTGTCTAAAGTCAACGAATACATTTACTTGTCGCCATGATGATCAGAGGATAAAAACTCACTGAAATAGAATAGGTATCTGTCAAAATATATGCAATAATCAGATAACTTCATTAGAAAACCAAACATAACCAAAACCAGGGGGTATTTAAATAATTAAATTAGCTCATTTTTACACGTTTATCCACTTATTGAACTTTGAAAAAGTCAATAGTCACTTTTTTGGCTTATGAGCTCCTCAAATTGATCTCATGGCTTATTAGCCATAAGCTCAAGAGACACATAAGCTAGAAAAAGTGATTTTATTAACTTTTTCAAATTTCAATAAACTGATAAGCTCATAAAATAATCTAATCAAAACACCTCGTAAAACACAACATAACTACACTAATACATGCTTATTTAAAATTTTAATGTAGCTCATTTCAGCTTACCAAAAAAAGTCAATAAAGTCACTTTTTCAGCTTATAGCTTCATACAAGTTAACCTTATGGCTTATTGCCGTAAGCTCAAATAAGCTTTAAAAAAAAACTATATAGGTTTTTCCATCTTTCAATAACATGATGCGCATTTGTGTTAACAAAAACATGTTATAGGAGTCCACGTCAGCTTTTGTACCTATAACACTAGTAACATAGTGCACCGAGACCCGCAAAATAATAAATACTAATCCAAACACACCCTATAACGCAACCAAACTGTTATGTGTCTAACTCAAGTATCGTGTTCTTTATGTCATGTCTACAAGTAGGAGGTCTTTTCTGTAAATTCTGTTTATGTCGCACTGATAACACAAATATGTATGAATTGATAAGCTTATTCTTCTCTAATTGTCTGTGTCTACAAGTAGGAGGTCTTAATTGAATCCGAATCATAACACGTACCTTATGTTCTCAAAGCCGATAAACCCAAAAAAATAAAAATAACTAATCCCCCCCCCCCCCACAAATACATATTACCAAATACAAATCAATAATACCCATACAGCATATAATCAAACAACTGAATAATCTTTTGTCTTTTATCATCAATCTTATTAAAAAAACTATACTTGTTTTTCCATATTTCAATAACAAAATGCGCGTTTGTGTTATAAAACATGTTATAGGTACCACGTCATCTTTTGTACCTACAACATGATAATCCTATAACACAATACCAAAAACCACGCCACTAGTAACATAGTGCACCGGGACCCGCAAAACAAATACTAATCCAAACACCCCCTATAGGTCACCAGTTTTGCCTATAACGCAACCGTACCTCGTGCTCTAAAAGCTGATATAAACCCGTAAAATAAACTAATCCAAACACTCCCCCCCCCCTAAGTTTTCAACTCAAATACCTATTACCAAATACAAATCAATACTAATAGTACAGTATTTAACACAATCAATAATACCCAAAAAGCATATAATCAAAAAGTACAATTTTTATAAAAATAAGATATTAGGGGGTTATGAAGATGCTTACGTAAGCAAAAAACAAAGATGGCCGGAGAAGGGAATCTGAAAGCGGCGATGAAGGACTGAAAATTTGTGGTTGAAAATAGGGTTTTTTGCTTTGCTTCTTTTCTTTTTAGGGTTTTAGTTCGAATCAATAATAAGGGGATATTTATTTGGTGTTTCTTTTCTTTTTATATTGAGTAAATTACCACCTTTCGGTTTGTGTTGACCGCAGCCTTTCGTCCATTGACTTAAAAAATTGTGTCGTTAGTCCCTCCCTTTAATGACCGTCATTAACAGTCGTTGACTGCCAACACGTGATACCCATGTGAGAGTGTATTCGTCTTTCTCCCGTTGTTTCTTATAAGGTCCCAAACACTTTACACATCTACCCTTAATATCAATTATCAAATCAATTATGAAAGAAAGAAGTCAAAGTTAAAAAATGAGGTGGTCGGATGGTGGGTAGCTAGAAACTTATACATTTGTTTGTATATCTAATTGGCTGGTTGTGGTGGTCGGATATGGAAGAAGATGATGGTGGATGGTAATGGTTTGAGATTAAGACAATAAAGATAAAGTAAAAGAAAGAAGATGAAGTTAAGAGTAATATGGCCGAATAACCTCATAAGGTTAGATTTAAAAAGACCAAAGTACCCTTATGTAGGGAGATTTAACGAGTGTTAGTGAGAGTCGTTAGAGTTAGGGGACTAACAGCGTGTAATGTCTGGCGGTTAGGGACAAGCGACACATTTTTTTGGGTCAAAAGACGAAAGGTTGTAGTCAACGCGAACCATAAAGACGAAGGGTGTAATTTACTCTTTTATATATATATGCCATCACGGTTATTTCTGGATTATTGTTACCTTTATGTTGAGTAAATATCATAAATCATCCCTGTGGTTTACCGGACTCGGAAATGGTCCCTATACTTTGTTTTTTGACCCAATACGGGTTTGGTCTCTAGACCACTAATTCCGTCTATTGACCATTAAAATGTTTGTTTAATGGTGTAAAATGACAAAAACACCTTTGTTGTTGTTGCTGTTGTTGTTGTTGTTGTTGTTGTTGTTGTTGTTGTTGTTGTTGTTGTTGTTGTTGTTGTTGTTGTTGTTGTCTTCAATAAACATACATGGCCACCACCAATTCCGGCAATTTTAACTGCACTTTTCAAGCAACCAAAAAGAGGTTCTAAAAAGAAACTTCCTCTAATAAATAATTGTGATAAACAATCAGAACAAAAATACATTTTGAGTTAATGGTAGTTTGGTTAGGTAGTAGTTGCGGGTTATTGTGGTGTTAGCCTTGGGGAGGTTGGGGACGCCGTGGTGGTCGACGGCGAGCTTGCCGGCCGAATTCTAGTGTGAGAAAGATGAAGAGAAATTTGAGATAAGTGTGTTTTTTTGTGTGTTGAGTGAATGAGTGAGTGTGTGGTTTGTTTATTTTTTTTATAAAAAATATATTGAAATGACAAAAATAGCCTTCTACTTAACAGTCAAACTATCAGAGTTATGATCAAGGGACTAAACCCGTATGGGTTCAAAACCACAGGGACCGAATCTGAGTGAAAAAAGTATAGGGACCATTTTCAAGTGACCCGGTAAACCACATGGACGATTTATGATATTTACTCCTTTATGTTAGTATTCTTTTCAAACCTTTCGGGACTAAACCACGACAAAAGAAAGAGTTTGGGTGTTTGTCACCTCAGGTCTCCCTACGAGAAAGGGGAAAAAATGGGGGGGGGGGGGGGCATTTGAGTCTTCCCGTTATCACACCTTCTGCCCTAATGTGAAGCTTTTGGGTAACCATGGTTTCCGACCTTTTGGCCAACTAATCCATAGGGTTTGAACCCACCGTCACACAGACCGAAACCAAGTAAAGCCTTCCCTTTTTTCTGGAGGTTGGCATGGCAACTTCAGAGTTGTTTGCCCTAAAGGTGTAGCGACTGACTTCATGGATGCTACTCATGTTAATATTTCTTGGTATTTCCTATCTGGTTGCTCTAGGTCCGACATTTGAAGAGACCCTTGCGCATGGAAACTTTCACTAGCACAGGTTTTGCATCCGCTTTTTCTGGGGTATCAGCTTCATTCTGCCTATCAAAAGAGAACTCATTTTTTTTGACATCCCACCTATCTGGAAACACAATAAACTGATTATATAGTAATAGACACACCGTAACATTATTCAGGCATGCGGCCAATAGCCAAAAATACAAATGCCTTATTCAAATCAATTTTAGAAACTATAAAGAGGAACGATAAGTTAAGCATTCTAACTAAGCTTTTAAGATATCTTAATGAGCCAAATATTCAACCCCCTAATGGAAACAACATATATGTAAAAGTGGCACTTGGAGAACCATCTAGCATGTTGACATAAATAATGTCTTAAAACATTGTTAGCATATTAACAATGTCTCTATGTTTTGATAATTAAAAAGCATAAACTCATTAATCTAAAACTTATGATGTAAACAAGTTTTTAGTGCTTAATATTTGTCTTTGCTTCCATATCACTTAAGGTATGAATAAACAAAGGGTTTATTACATTTCATGATCAAAGGAAATTTTTCTAATCACTAGAATTTTTATAAAATGTATTAAACATCTTATATCTTTTACAAAATTACTTTTGGAATTAAAAGAATATGTTTAATTCAAAATAAATATATGATTTCAAATTTCCAACCAAAAATGGCAAATTCTATCCAGAAAAATATTCCCCACTAAAAGACAAGAAAAACCAACGTTCTGAAATGGGCGACCCCCTTAATTCCTTAGGCGGCCCCCTTAATCATTAAGGGGACCGGCCACTAATTAAGGGGACCGGCCACGCTCCAGAACAGTGTTTTTCTCCCCTATAAATACTGGATCAGTTCACACTTTTTCCTCACCTTTTGCACTTCTAAACTTTCTGATCTAGATCTATTTCTCTATTCTCTCATCCTTTGATCATAAGTGTATATATTCTTTGTTTCAAAGTGATCCAATTTCCATCCTCTCAAGTGCAAGAGAAGAATACTTCTATCTTCCTAGACAAGAAGTATTACAACTTGTTGTGATCTCCACATCCAAGTTGTTGGTGTATCATCAAGATTATTTACATATTCTTTGTGAAGATTATTGTGAATATTTGCTTGTAGATAGTTGTGTTAGATATAGATTGTGTGATTAGTTGATAGCTTGGTGTGAAGAAGAAAAGCTAGGAAATCTATTGGTGTGAAGAAGATAGAGTTGAAGTAGTTAGTTGTGAAGTAGATTGATTTGAAGAAGGTGTGTAGAAGTTGTGACTTAGGTGTGAAGGTGTTGTGGTGTGATTATTGGTGTGTAAATTGGTGTGTATATTGGTGTGTAAATTGGTGTGTAAGGTTTTCTCCGCCATAAGGGAGCTTGTTGATATAGTGAAGAAAACTCTCGAGTTAGGTGCTCGGGGAGTGGAGTAAGGCAAGGAAGGTGTCCTTGTAGCCGAACCACTATAAATCTCTTGTCTCGCGGTTCGATCTTTCCATCTCTTACTTATTTCATTACTTATCATTGTTATATATTTCGTATTGATATTTGTTTGTATTGTGCAATACTTGAGATCACATATTATCGAATCTAAGTTTTAAAAATTAAGTAAACACTAAAACTCTTTTTACAACTAATTAAAAAGACGTAAAACTATTCAACCCCCCTTCTAGTTTTCCACAATTGGTATCAGAGCCACGTCTAGCAAGAATTTTAAAATATATTGTATTTTAAAACTTGTAACGATCTATGGATTTGGAAACTTGAAGGTCCATGAAGAAATTATAAGAAAAGATTTGGAAACGGTTAAAGTCAAGAAAGAACAAGTCAAATCCGTTGCTCTAAAAGCCAAAAAGGAACTTTGTGATGATAGTGACTCAAGTGACGAGAGTGAAGATGAAGAATATGCAATGGCCGTAAGAGAATTCAAGAAATTTTTCAAGAGACGAGGAAGATTCACTAGATCATCACATGACGATAGAAAATCGTTCCAAAGAAATAGAAGTGACAATTACGTGAAAAGAAAATGCTTTAGATGTGGAAGTCCAAATCATCTCGTTGGTGAATGTCTAAAGCCGCCGAGTTATGATAATCAAGGTGCATTTGTTAGTAGAACATGGAGTGATAGTGACAAAGAAGAAGTGGAAAAACCAAGAGAAGAAAAGTGTTTCATGGCAAAAGCAACCGACGAAATATGCCTTGGAATTGACTTGGAGCCTGACGAATGGATCAAGGATAGTGGATGCTCGAGGCACATGACAGGGAACCGAAAGCTATTCTCTACATATAAGGAATACAACGGAGGTAACGTTATTTTTGGTAGTGACTTGCGTGGAAAAATTATTGGCAAAGGTACGATTTCTCAAGACTCACTTACTATTGAAAATGTTGAACATGTAAATAATTTAACATATAACTTACTTAGTGTAGGCCAAATATGCGATAATAAATGTAGAGTTATCTTTTCCGAAGAAGATAGCGAAATAGTTAAGAATGGAAAAATTATAGGTAGAGGTATTAGGAAAGGAGGTGTATATGTTATGAAACTAGGAAACAAACCTGAAGATAGGATATGCCTAACGACCCTAGACGAAAACTCCACATTGTGGCATAGGAGATTAGGACATGCTAACATGCAACAAATACAATCTTTGGCCTCTAAGGAATTAGTTAGAAACTTGCCTAATCTAAAATATGACAAACATTTTTGTGATGCATGTAAAATTGGAAAACAAGCTCATGCTAGTCACAAAGCTAAGAATATAGTATCCACTACTAGGTGCCTAGAATTATTACATATGGATCTTTTTGGTCCATCCGCTGTGCGGAGCTATGGAGGAAACAAATATACCTTAGTAATAGTAGATGACTACTCACGATACATGTGGACTAGGTTTTTAAGTGACAAAACCCAAGCCTTTGAAAAATTCGAAATATTTAGTAAAATGATTCAAAATAAATTAGGATGCTCAATAGTTGCCATTAGGACGGACCATGGTAGGGAATTTGATAACGAAGTACAATTCGGAAAATATTGTAAGTTAAATGGAATATCTCACAATTTCTCCGCTCCTCGTACTCCTCAATCAAATGGGGTAGTAGAAAGAAAAAATAGGTCACTACAAGAAATGAGTAGAACTATGTTAAATGAACAATCCATTCCACAAAAATTTTGGTGTCACGCCGTAGATACATCGACTTATATTTTAAATAGGGTATCAATTAGAAGAATTCTAGGAAAAACTCCTTATGAGTTATTAAGAAATAGAAAACCAAACTTAAGCTACTTTAGGGTATTTGGAAGTAAATGCTATATCTTAAACACTAAGGACTACCTCACTAAGTTTGATCCAAAATCATATGAAGGAATATTTTTAGGATACTCACAAAATAGTAAAGCATATATAATACTTAACAAACACTCCATGAAAGTAGAGGAATCACTAAATGTAACATTTGATGAAACACCACCACCTCCTAAAACGCTACCTTTAGAAGATGATGATTTAGTCGAAGATGAAGCCATTGAGGTTAGTAAAACAAAACCCATAGGAAATGATAATGAAGACATTCACTTAGAAAATAACGAAACCGTTAATATTAAAGTATCTAGATCACATCCATTAGATAATATAATAGGACATCTTAACCAAAGAACCCTTAGGTCACAAGCCCAAGATAAAAACAACTTCTTTTGTTTCCTCTCAGCAATAGAACCTAAGAATATTAGCGAGGCTTTAAAGGATGAAAGTTGGATTATAGCTATGCAAGAAGAATTAAATCAATTTAAGGCAAATGATGTTTGGGAACTAGTCCCAAATCCAAAGGATATGACTATCATAGGAACCAAATGGGTATATAGGAACAAGGTAGACGAGAATGGAATAGTTACTAGGAATAAAGCTAGGTTAGTTGCCCAAGGTTATAATCAACAAGAAGGAATTGATTATGATGAAACTTATGCCCCCGTAGCTAGACTAGAATCAATTAGGATATTACTTGCCTATGCTTGCGCCCTAGATTTTAAGTTATTCCAAATGGATGTGAAAAGTGCATTCCTTAACGGTTTTATCAATGAGGAGGTATATGTGGCACAACCTCCAAGATTCATTGACTTCGCGAAACCTGATTATGTTTATAAGTTAAAGAAAGCTTTGTATGGACTCAAACAAGCTCCCAAAGCTTGGTATGATCGATTAAAAGCTTTTCTTATTAAACATGATTATTCCATGGGAATGGTAGATAACACTCTTTTCACTAAAAGGAAAGACCCTAATCTCATCATTGTTCAAATATATGTTGATGACATTATATTTGGATCGACTTGTCAAGACATGTGTGATGAATTTGCCAAAATCATGCATGATGAGTTTGAGATGAGTATGATGGGTGAACTTAACTTCTTCCTAGGATTACAAATAAAACAATTAGAAGATGGAATATTCTTTAACCAATCTAAGTACATTAAGGAAATGCTTAAGAAATTTGGCCTAGAAGACTCAAAACCCATGAAAACACCCATGTCTACGGAGGAAAAGCTCACAAAGGACGATGAAGGTGAGTCCGTAGATAACACCAAGTATAGAGGAATGATAGGTAGTTTACTATACTTGACGGCAAGTAGACCCGATATCATGTTTAGTGTCTGCCTTTGTGCCCGTTTTCAAGAGGATCCCAAAACCTCTCACCTAGAAGCGGTTAAGCGTATCTTCCGATACGTTAAAGGCACTATACACTTAGGATTATGGTATCCTAAGGAATCCGGCATAGAAACCATTATCTATGCGGATTCGGATCATGTGGGAGACTACGTAGATAGAAAGAGCACTAGCGGTATTTGCACGTTTATGGGATGTTGCCTAACGTCTTGGTTTTCGAAGAAGCAAACCGCTCTTGCTATTTCTACCACTGAAGCCGAATATGTAAGCGCCGGAAAGGCATGTCAACAAGCACTATGGATGAAACAAGCTCTCGTAGACTATGGCATTAGGTTAGAAAATGTCCCCATTATGTGCGATAACAAAGGTGCGATAGATTTAAGTAAAAATCCGGTGCAACACTCTAGGACTAAACACATAGAAATACGTCACCATTTTCTTAGGGATAATGTACAAAAAGGAAATATATCTATAGAAAAGGTTGCATCGGAAGACAACATTGCGGATATATTCACAAAACCCCTTAAGCATGAATTATTCAACCACTTGCGTTTAGGATTAGGAATGATGGAACAAGTTGACTAAATTATATTGAATTATTTCAAATTTATACTTGCATGAAATTTATTTTTCTTCCATTTCACCTTTTCTGAGTCTAGGAATCTATTTCACACAAAACTAAAGATTGAGAAAATTTTTTTTGCATAAACCTTTTTGTAAAACTCAATCAATTTTCTCTAAAAATTATTCTCACAATCTAGGAACCCCATGAAGATCATTTTCCTTGCATTGTTGACTAATTCTAAAAACATTGTATTTCAAAATCATGCATAAACTCTCACATAAATTGTCAAGGTATATAATCTAATATATGTCTTTGACATTCATGATCGAGCAAAAATTGAATCAAGGAGATTATTTGGATTGTTTCTTAGGATCGTTATTTCTTTTTGCTTCTAGGAGTCGAAACAATCACAACTCCACATTTGTTGCATATAGACACTCACTAGGACAAATTCACTAATAATGGTGTCATCTTGATCCATCACTAGTTTTTCACTCACTAATTATCCTTGCCTTCAATCTAAGATAGGTGCCTTAGGAAGCTTAAGTGTGCTTGCCTTTGTTTACCTCCTATTGCTTATTATGTGTTGATTATTTGCTCTTTTGCCTATATGTTTTTGCATGCATGCTATATCTTGATTAGATTAGACTCTATATTGCCTAAGAGAATTGAACTTGCTTGAATTCTAATCCAAACACATAACCTTTCTGCAAATTTTCTGCCAAAAACCCAATTCTGGCAACCTGGAAATCACCAGATGGGCGGCCCCCTTAATTTTGTTAGGCGGCCCCCTTAATCATTAAGGGGACCGCCCCCTAATTAAGGGGACCGGCCATCTGATGGTCGGGTTTACAGAATCTTTTCTGCTTTTTAGCCCATTTCAACCTACATTTCCCAATTTTCACCAACACAATTTGTCCTAATCTCCCAAACAAACTTTATCCATCCATAAACACACAAATCTTACACTATAAATACCCCCAATCCTCAAGACTCTTTACTCATCCCTTCATGGCTTCTCCAAACAAACCCAAACCAAAAGCCTCAAGGCTTGCAAGAATGACGGAAAAACCCGTTTGGCGAAGAAAAAGCCCTCGAAACAAATCCATCATAACCAATGAGATTGGAAGTCATTCAACACCTCCAACTTCTTACTTCCCAAACTTTACCTCAAACCCACAAGGTCATTCATTTGATCCTCTTTACAAACCATACAACATTGGCCAACCATCTTCCTTCAAGCCAAACTACACATCTCAACCTCCAACCACTTATAATGATCCATACAAGTTTGATCAACTATCAAACTACAATTCCAACTACACAAATCCAACACATCCATACCAAACCTATGATCCTCTTCACATTGCCACGGAAAAGCAAAAATTCCGTGATGAAATAAACCAAATCCATGATCTTAGTGATCTCCTTGCTATTCATCTTGCACAACGCAACAAAGGGCATCCTCCATCATCACCCTATGCAAATTGCCTTCCCCACTCTCTCAATTTGGATCAAGTTACCAACCATACTCACTTTTGCCCTTGTTGCATATTCCTTCAAAAACAAATCCTCTACTTGAGTGAAGATATTTCTTGGATTGAATATCTTCTCACTCGTAATCATCCAATACCACCCTTAACACGATACAACATCGTGAGATCCACCTCTTCCGCTCCATACTCCACCCCATATCCCTCTCCATCTAACAACTAAGCTTCATGCTTATGTTATCCTTCAAGCAAATAAAACAATCAACCATGAGTTGCAAGCAAGTCCAAGTGCTCTTTCTAGGCAATATAGGACTATGTCTTTTCATTTGTTTTATTATGATTAATATGCCTTAAGCATATTAAATGTTGTAATACTTTCTATGATGCTTGAATGAATCTATTTTTATAACTATTGCTTTGCATGTATATTTGCCTTGCTCTCTTCTAATATTTTGTGTAGCCAAGATTTCCATAGCTCATCTCCTTGGTGCTCTCAAATGAGGGGGAGTATACATCAAGGGGGAGCTTTAACCTTTTTGATTTTACAAAAAGGGGGAGAAGAGAATGTTAAACTCTAAATTCTTGTCTAAAAATTATTTTTTAGACCTAATGAGTTTAAGGTTTTGTAATCATTAAAAAGGGGGAGATTGTTGACATAAATAATGTCTTAAAATATTGTTAGCATATTAACAATGTCTCTATGTTTTGATAATTACAAAACATAAACTCATTAATCTAAAACTTATGACGTAAACAAGTTTTTAGTGCTTAATATTTGTCTTTGCTTCCATATCACTTAAGGTATGAATAACCAAAGGGTTTAATACATTTCATGATCAAAGGAAATTTTTCTAATCACTAGAATTTTTATAAAATGTATTAAACATCTTATATCTTTTACAAAATTACTTTTGGAATTAAAAGAATATGTTTAATTCATAATAAATATATGATTTCAAATTTCCAACCAAAAATGGCAAATTCTATCCAGAAAAATATTCCCCACTAAAAGACAAGAAAAACCAACATTCTGAAATGGGCAGCCCCCTTAATTCCTTAGGCGCCCCCCTTAATCATTAAGGGGACCGGCCACTAATTAAGGGGACCGGCCACGCTCCAGAACAGTGTTTTTCTCCCCTATAAATACTGGATCAGTTCACACTTTTTCCTCACCTTTTGCACTTCTAAACTTTCTAATCTAGATCTATTTCTCTATTCTCTCATCCTTTGATCATAAGTGTATATATTCTTTGTTTCAAAGTGATCCAATTTCCATCCTCTCAAGTGCAAGAGAAGAATACTTCTATCTTCCTAGACAAGAAGTATTACAACTTGTTGTGATCTCCACATCCAAGTTGTTGGTGTATCATCAAGATTATTTACATATTCTTTGTGAAGATTGTTGTGAATATTTGCTTGTAGATAGTTGTGTTAGATATAGATTGTGTGATTAGTTGATAGCTTGGTGTGAAGAAGAAAAGCTAGGAAATCTATTGGTGTGAAGAAGATAGAGTTGAAGTAGTTAGTTGTGAAGTAGATTGATTTGAAGAAGGTGTGTAGAAGTTGTGACTTAGGTGTGAAGGTGTTGTGGTGTGATTATTGGTGTGTAAATTGGTGTGTAAATTGGTGTGTATATTGGTGTGTAAATTGGTGTGTAAGGTTTTCTCCGCCATAAGGGAGCTTGTTGATATAGTGAAGAAAACTCTCGAGTTAGGTGCTCGGGGAGTGGAGTAAGGCAAGGAAGGTGTCCTTGTAGCCGAACCACTATAAATCTCTTGTCTCGCGGTTCGATCTTTCCATCTCTTACTTATTTCATTACTTATCATTGTTATATATTTCGTATTGATATTTGTTTGTATTGTGCAATACTTGAGATCACATATTATCGAATCTAAGTTTTAAAAATTAAGTAAACACTAAAACTCTTTTTACAACTAATTAAAAAGACGTAAAACTATTCAACCCCCCTTCTAGTTTTCCACAATTGGTATCAGAGCCACGTCTAGCAAGAATTTTAAAATATATTGTATTTTAAAACTTGTAACGATCTATGGATTTGGAAACTTGAAGGTCCATGAAGAAATTATAAGAAAAGATTTGGAAACGGTTAAAGTCAAGAAAGAACAAGTCAAATCCGTTGCTCTAAAAGCCAAAAAGGAACTTTGTGATGATAGTGACTCAAGTGACGAGAGTGAAGATGAAGAATATGCAATGGCCGTAAGAGAATTCAAGAAATTTTTCAAGAGACGAGGAAGATTCACTAGATCATCACATGACGATAGAAAATCGTTCCAAAGAAATAGAAGTGACAATTACGTGAAAAGAAAATGCTTTAGATGTGGAAGTCCAAATCATCTCGTTGGTGAATGTCTAAAGCCGCCGAGTTATGATAATCAAGGTGCATTTGTTAGTAGAACATGGAGTGATAGTGACAAAGAAGAAGTGGAAAAACCAAGAGAAGAAAAGTGTTTCATGGCAAAAGCAACCGACGAAATATGCCTTGGAATTGACTTGGAGCCTGACGAATGGATCAAGGATAGTGGATGCTCGAGGCACATGACAGGGAACCGAAAGCTATTCTCTACATATAAGGAATACAACGGAGGTAACGTTATTTTTGGTAGTGACTTGCGTGGAAAAATTATTGGCAAAGGTACGATTTCTCAAGACTCACTTACTATTGAAAATGTTGAACATGTAAATAATTTAACATATAACTTACTTAGTGTAGGCCAAATATGCGATAATAAATGTAGAGTTATCTTTTCCGAAGAAGATAGCGAAATAGTTAAGAATGGAAAAATTATAGGTAGAGGTATTAGGAAAGGAGGTGTATATGTTATGAAACTAGGAAACAAACCTGAAGATAGGATATGCCTAACGACCCTAGACGAAAACTCCACATTGTGGCATAGGAGATTAGGACATGCTAACATGCAACAAATACAATCTTTGGCCTCTAAGGAATTAGTTAGAAACTTGCCTAATCTAAAATATGACAAACATTTTTGTGATGCATGTAAAATTGGAAAACAAGCTCATGCTAGTCACAAAGCTAAGAATATAGTATCCACTACTAGGTGCCTAGAATTATTACATATGGATCTTTTTGGTCCATCCGCTGTGCGGAGCTATGGAGGAAACAAATATACCTTAGTAATAGTAGATGACTACTCACGATACATGTGGACTAGGTTTTTAAGTGACAAAACCCAAGCCTTTGAAAAATTCGAAATATTTAGTAAAATGATTCAAAATAAATTAGGATGCTCAATAGTTGCCATTAGGACGGACCATGGTAGGGAATTTGATAACGAAGTACAATTCGGAAAATATTGTAAGTTAAATGGAATATCTCACAATTTCTCCGCTCCTCGTACTCCTCAATCAAATGGGGTAGTAGAAAGAAAAAATAGGTCACTACAAGAAATGAGTAGAACTATGTTAAATGAACAATCCATTCCACAAAAATTTTGGTGTCACGCCGTAGATACATCGACTTATATTTTAAATAGGGTATCAATTAGAAGAATTCTAGGAAAAACTCCTTATGAGTTATTAAGAAATAGAAAACCAAACTTAAGCTACTTTAGGGTATTTGGAAGTAAATGCTATATCTTAAACACTAAGGACTACCTCACTAAGTTTGATCCAAAATCATATGAAGGAATATTTTTAGGATACTCACAAAATAGTAAAGCATATATAATACTTAACAAACACTCCATGAAAGTAGAGGAATCACTAAATGTAACATTTGATGAAACACCACCACCTCCTAAAACGCTACCTTTAGAAGATGATGATTTAGTCGAAGATGAAGCCATTGAGGTTAGTAAAACAAAACCCATAGGAAATGATAATGAAGACATTCACTTAGAAAATAACGAAACCGTTAATATTAAAGTATCTAGATCACATCCATTAGATAATATAATAGGACATCTTAACCAAAGAACCCTTAGGTCACAAGCCCAAGATAAAAACAACTTCTTTTGTTTCCTCTCAGCAATAGAACCTAAGAATATTAGCGAGGCTTTAAAGGATGAAAGTTGGATTATAGCTATGCAAGAAGAATTAAATCAATTTAAGGCAAATGATGTTTGGGAACTAGTCCCAAATCCAAAGGATATGACTATCATAGGAACCAAATGGGTATATAGGAACAAGGTAGACGAGAATGGAATAGTTACTAGGAATAAAGCTAGGTTAGTTGCCCAAGGTTATAATCAACAAGAAGGAATTGATTATGATGAAACTTATGCCCCCGTAGCTAGACTAGAATCAATTAGGATATTACTTGCCTATGCTTGCGCCCTAGATTTTAAGTTATTCCAAATGGATGTGAAAAGTGCATTCCTTAACGGTTTTATCAATGAGGAGGTATATGTGGCACAACCTCCAAGATTCATTGACTTCGCGAAACCTGATTATGTTTATAAGTTAAAGAAAGCTTTGTATGGACTCAAACAAGCTCCCAAAGCTTGGTATGATCGATTAAAAGCTTTTCTTATTAAACATGATTATTCCATGGGAATGGTAGATAACACTCTTTTCACTAAAAGGAAAGACCCTAATCTCATCATTGTTCAAATATATGTTGATGACATTATATTTGGATCGACTTGTCAAGACATGTGTGATGAATTTGCCAAAATCATGCATGATGAGTTTGAGATGAGTATGATGGGTGAACTTAACTTCTTCCTAGGATTACAAATAAAACAATTAGAAGATGGAATATTCTTTAACCAATCTAAGTACATTAAGGAAATGCTTAAGAAATTTGGCCTAGAAGACTCAAAACCCATGAAAACACCCATGTCTACGGAGGAAAAGCTCACAAAGGACGATGAAGGTGAGTCCGTAGATAACACCAAGTATAGAGGAATGATAGGTAGTTTACTATACTTGACGGCAAGTAGACCCGATATCATGTTTAGTGTCTGCCTTTGTGCCCGTTTTCAAGAGGATCCCAAAACCTCTCACCTAGAAGCGGTTAAGCGTATCTTCCGATACGTTAAAGGCACTATACACTTAGGATTATGGTATCCTAAGGAATCCGGCATAGAAACCATTATCTATGCGGATTCGGATCATGTGGGAGACTACGTAGATAGAAAGAGCACTAGCGGTATTTGCACGTTTATGGGATGTTGCCTAACGTCTTGGTTTTCGAAGAAGCAAACCGCTCTTGCTATTTCTACCACTGAAGCCGAATATGTAAGCGCCGGAAAGGCATGTCAACAAGCACTATGGATGAAACAAGCTCTCGTAGACTATGGCATTAGGTTAGAAAATGTCCCCATTATGTGCGATAACAAAGGTGCGATAGATTTAAGTAAAAATCCGGTGCAACACTCTAGGACTAAACACATAGAAATACGTCACCATTTTCTTAGGGATAATGTACAAAAAGGAAATATATCTATAGAAAAGGTTGCATCGGAAGACAACATTGCGGATATATTCACAAAACCCCTTAAGCATGAATTATTCAACCACTTGCGTTTAGGATTAGGAATGATGGAACAAGTTGACTAAATTATATTGAATTATTTCAAATTTATACTTGCATGAAATTTATTTTTCTTCCATTTCACCTTTTCTGAGTCTAGGAATCTATTTCACACAAAACTAAAGATTGAGAAAATTTTTTTTGCATAAACCTTTTTGTAAAACTCAATCAATTTTCTCTAAAAATTATTCTCACAATCTAGGAACCCCATGAAGATCATTTTCCTTGCATTGTTGACTAATTCTAAAAACATTGTATTTCAAAATCATGCATAAACTCTCACATAAATTGTCAAGGTATATAATCTAATATATGTCTTTGACATTCATGATCGAGCAAAAATTGAATCAAGGAGATTATTTGGATTGTTTCTTAGGATCGTTATTTCTTTTTGCTTCTAGGAGTCGAAACAATCACAACTCCACATTTGTTGCATATAGACACTCACTAGGACAAATTCACTAATAATGGTGTCATCTTGATCCATCACTAGTTTTTCACTCACTAATTATCCTTGCCTTCAATCTAAGATAGGTGCCTTAGGAAGCTTAAGTGTGCTTGCCTTTGTTTACCTCCTATTGCTTATTATGTGTTGATTATTTGCTCTTTTGCCTATATGTTTTTGCATGCATGCTATATCTTGATTAGATTAGACTCTATATTGCCTAAGAGAATTGAACTTGCTTGAATTCTAATCCAAACACATAACCTTTCTGCAAATTTTCTGCCAAAAACCCAATTCTGGCAACCTGGAAATCACCAGATGGGCGGCCCCCTTAATTTTGTTAGGCGGCCCCCTTAATCATTAAGGGGACCGCCCCCTAATTAAGGGGACCGACCATCTGATGGTCGGGTTTACAGAATCTTTTCTGCTTTTTAGCCCATTTCAACCTACATTTCCCAATTTTCACCAACACAATTTGTCCTAATCTCCCAAACAAACTTTATCCATCCATAAACACACAAATCTTACACTATAAATACCCCCAATCCTCAAGACTCTTTACTCATCCCTTCATGGCTTCTCCAAACAAACCCAAACCAAAAGCCTCAAGGCTTGCAAGAATGACGGAAAAACCCGTTTGGCGAAGAAAAAGCCCTCGAAACAAATCCATCATAACCAATGAGATTGGAAGTCATTCAACACCTCCAACTTCTTACTTCCCAAACTTTACCTCAAACCCACAAGGTCATTCATTTGATCCTCTTTACAAACCATACAACATTGGCCAACCATCTTCCTTCAAGCCAAACTACACATCTCAACCTCCAACCACTTATAATGATCCATACAAGTTTGATCAACTATCAAACTACAATTCCAACTACACAAATCCAACACATCCATACCAAACCTATGATCCTCTTCACATTGCCACGGAAAAGCAAAAATTCCGTGATGAAATAAACCAAATCCATGATCTTAGTGATCTCCTTGCTATGCATCTTGCACAACGCAACAAAGGGCATCCTCCATCATCACCCTATGCAAATTGCCTTCCCCACTCTCTCAATTTGGATCAAGTTACCAACCATACTCACTTTTGCCCTTGTTGCATATTCCTTCAAAAACAAATCCTCTACTTGAGTGAAGATATTTCTTGGATTGAATATCTTCTCACTCGTAATCATCCAATACCACCCTTAACACGATACAACATCGTGAGATCCACCTCTTCCGCTCCATACTCCACCCCATATCCCTCTCCATCTAACAACTAAGCTTCATGCTTATGTTATCCTTCAAGCAAATAAAACAATCAACCATGAGTTGCAAGCAAGTCCAAGTGCTCTTTCTAGGCAATATAGGACTATGTCTTTTCATTTGTTTTATTATGATTAATATGCCTTAAGCATATTAAATGTTGTAATACTTTCTATGATGCTTGAATGAATCTATTTTTATAACTATTGCTTTGCATGTATATTTGCCTTGCTCTCTTCTAATATTTTGTGTAGCCAAGATTTCCATAGCTCATCTCCTTGGTGCTCTCAAATGAGGGGGAGTATACATCAAGGGGGAGCTTTAACCTTTTTGATTTTACAAAAAGGGGGAGAAGAGAATGTTAAACTCTAAATTCTTGTCTAAAAATTATTTTTTAGACCTAATGAGTTTAAGGTTTTGTAATCATTAAAAAGGGGGAGATTGTTGACATAAATAATGTCTTAAAATATTGTTAGCATATTAACAATGTCTCTATGTTTTGATAATTACAAAGCATAAACTCATTAATCTAAAACTTATGACGTAAACAAGTTTTTAGTGCTTAATATTTGTCTTTGCTTCCATATCACTTAAGGTATGAATAACCAAAGGGTTTAATACATTTCATGATCAAAGGAAATTTTTCTAATCACTAGAATTTTTATAAAATGTATTAAACATCTTATATCTTTTACAAAATTACTTTTGGAATTAAAAGAATATGTTTAATTCATAATAAATATATGATTTCAAATTTCCAACCAAAAATGGCAAATTCTATCCAGAAAAATATTCCCCACTAAAAGACAAGAAAAACCAACATTCTGAAATGGGCAGCCCCCTTAATTCCTTAGGCGCCCCCCTTAATCATTAAGGGGACCGGCCACTAATTAAGGGGACCGGCCACGCTCCAGAATAGTGTTTTTCTCCCCTATAAATACTGGATCAGTTCACACTTTTTCCTCACCTTTTGCACTTCTAAACTTTCTGATCTAGATCTATTTCTCTATTCTCTCATCCTTTGATCATAAGTGTATATATTCTTTGTTTCAAAGTGATCCAATTTCCATCCTCTCAAGTGCAAGAGAAGAATACTTCTATCTTCCTAGACAAGAAGTATTACAACTTGTTGTGATCTCCACATCCAAGTTGTTGGTGTATCATCAAGATTATTTACGTAAAACTATTCAACCCCCCTTCTAGTTTTCCACATAGCAGAAACTTTTTGACTTCCACAGACATACTTGCATTCTTTTGTGCTCGCTCAGCCAAGTCTACTACTTTTGGACAAATCTTTAACATCTTTAAGTTAGTAAATTGTGAAGTCTGACCTGAAATTAGTTCCATAAAAGAAGAAAGAATCTGCATGAAAATTACAAAAGTCAGATGTACATATAAAAAATGAACAGATTAGTACATAAAGCATATCTCCACCAAACCGATTGGTGATAGAAAAAAAAAAAAGAAACTACACACACTTTGCAACATATCAGTAAAGGTGAAGTAACACTACACCTGGAATTGCGATTGGTGATAGAGCTGTGATAATACATAATATATTTAGCTCATTTGTACAGCCTCTTTGAATACCTTTGACCTTCTACAATCTTGCAGACCTGACGATTATAACATAAATGTTGGGAATTATTAGAACAGACTTAAGTCTGCTGATGTAATAGTTAAGTCTGTTAGTTATAGTTAGTACTGCCAGTACTAAGTTAAGTCTGGTAGTGATAGTTAAGTCTGCTTAGTATTTAGTTAAGTCTGTTTATGATAAAAACAGAATAGTTTGTTAGAGATATATTAGGGAAGGATATGTACATATATTAGATATCTTAGGAGAATATACATTTATCCTTTCACACATTTTGTAACATTAGGGTTTCCTTAGAGTATAAAATGAAAACTACGGTATTGTGATTTAGTATCACCTCAATATATCAAGTTTAGTAATATACGAAGTTAGTTATTCAATTTGTGTTCTTCATACTTGTTTGTGTTAAGATTCCTAATGTGTGGTTTTGCAACCTTGCAAAAGGTTTTACTTCTCAAGGGATCTTGAGAAGCTTGTAATCCCCACCAGGCAGTGTACCTGACCGATGTAGTATAGTGAGTGGCAAGTACCGGGGGATTGATCGTTCTCTCAGGGAATAGTGTTCGTTAGGATTGAAACTAATCTAACTAGGTCTAAAGGTGAGGGATGATTCTTTTTTGTATTTTTATATTTTATGAAAAGCAAGTAAATATCTCGGGTATTGGAAGAGTGGGCGGAATTAGTTGCTAGCCAACTAACCCAAATAACTACTTAAACAATAAAAATAAAATAACAAGAAAATAAAATGTAGGAACTTCTATATGGAGAAAAACGTATTTACTTATATTTCATTACTCCATAGTTATCTTTTATTGATTAGTTAATTTGTCACAATTGTGTGGATGAAGGGTTGCATTCCTTAATACCATTCGTGGGGCCGTGTACGATCTTCCCCAACTCTATAAGCTTCTATCTCTTCCTATGATGACACGTTTAGTATCCTATCATGGCCTCATTAATAGTTACTTATGCATTTAATACAACCAATAAAATCGTAGTACATATCCGATTACATTTCTCAAGACGTTCAAGCAAGTTACCGTATAGGAGATTAGCCATTTTTCTTAAGCCTAACGCTAAAATCAATCACCCAGAACAATCAATGACAAACCAACAATCAATAATCAATAACTAGGTTTCATTAGATCTAAGTAAACACAAATAAACCTAAGCTAGCATGTTAATAGAAAGAAAAGCATATACGATAATCCAACAACACATAGACATATTGAATGATTAATAGATAACTTATCTTCAATTAAACATGGATGAAAGAAGGGGTTTAAAACCTTTAAAAAGGCTGTAAAACCGTCTAGGGTTTGTTGCACAAAAGTTCCTCTCTAATGAATGAAAAATCCAAAAATATATATAGAAAATACAAGCTGACGGCGTCACCTTTTGGGTCGTGACGCCGTCAAGTCGTCGCCGTACAATTTCTCGGATTGCCTAGATCTACTCTTGACGCCGTCTGGTTCAAAGGGTTCTGGCGCGTCTCTTTTTAAGTTAACACGTGACGGCCTTGGCGTTTTATAATGTGACTCCGTCACGTGTAATCTTTGAATTTTCTTTCTGGCGCGTCAAGTGTAAAGCAATTATCCACCTCTTGATCTTCATATGACGGCATCACCTTGTGACACTTGACGCCTTTAGGTACTGTATCCAGCTTGAATTCTTGACTTTGTCGTTTTTTTCACTTTATGCTCTAAAAACGTCCAAAATGCTCCATTTTACAGAATTCTTCTCCAAAGTACCTAAATTGACAAAAGAAACGATTTGAAGTAATATTGGATCATAAAAACACAATTTAGGGCTTAAATGACCCCCTAAAAGCGTAACAAATTTCTCCTTATCAAATACCCTTACACTTGAGATTTGCATGTCCTAAAGCAAATGAGCTTTTATTTCAATCAAAATACGAGCTAGGGTCAGTTAACATTAATATAAAACTAATTACAACAAATGATCATTCCACCTTAATCAAAACAAGCACGGAAATCATACACTAGCACCTCACAAATAGTGTTTGGATACTCTCATCTCTCGGGTGTTATAAATGTATATATCACAAATGAAAATGGAAAAATATCACTCACTACCTGTCATAGCAAATAGATTACCATAGGCTTGGGAAAGGATCGAAAACCTCCACCACTTTGGCGCAAGCACCTAGGATAAACAATCAAAGAGGTCTTTTAAAGGGTTATAATGTTAGGTGTAGGGATATGATAAACATGGTTTGTTGGATAAAGGATATTTTTACTGGTGGCAAGTTAATCATCTTTGTAACCTCTCGTAAATTTCCCATACGATTAGTAAATGCATACAAATAAATAAAACGATGTTACGATAAATTAACACCATTTTATGGGTAACAATTTTTTTTTTGATATGGCTTGATATTGAACCACTACGATAACTGTGATTGACCGTTTACCCAGGAATGATGCTTACACACAACCTAGGTTGCCTATAATTATTGCGAACGATAAATAATTATATAACGCGTTTATATTTAATAATACGTTTCGTCTAAATAACGTATACTATTTATATATTCCCCGAACCTACGAAACTTCCCGAGAACGCTCACTAATATTTTTGAACTTCGACACGATAATCGAGACACCCCAGGTGGGCCCCCAACACCCTTTGGGCCACGGATTACACAATATAAACCAAACGGACTCCCTTTTATTCTTTATTTTCTGCTGGGCCGAGACCAAACGCAAGCCCACCAAGTTACAAGCCCAAACGCACCCTTTTTGTTATTTGGTTTTTGTTTCTGCCAGTCGCGACACTCCCAAACGCACCCTAGTATCTCACGATTTCTACACACAACTTACATATATTTTTGCTTGCCTCGTCTCACCTAGTACCAAAGAAACAGAATTGATAATTGTTACAACCTCTCACCCTCGTTTACTACCCCAGAAACGCCCTAAGCAAACCACAAAACCTTCCATGGAGATAAGACAAAAAACGTGTCACAAGCATTCTACATGCCTCCCATACTTCCCAATCATCACAAAACTAACTATGTTCATGTCAGGAATGAACAGCAGATCCTATGACACATTCCTTGCTTTGTAATATTTCGATTGGACACAAGGAGAGGTGATGCTATTCGCCTAACATGCTATACCTTCATTCTCGTGATCTAGCAAATCTCTACGTACCTTAAACACCCTATATAAGCCTTACATGCAATCACAAATCATCACATACACTCATACGTACCACTACCACTAAAAATACTAACGAGAGAGAGCTAAGGAGGGACGAACGAATTGCCAAGTGAACCACATTTCAAAACGAACCTAGGAAGCAAGCTTGGAGCTACTTGAACCTTTGGAAGGACGAGAAGTGAACCACGGAGCCCTTGTACAATCACACGAACCATACACTCGTTTTACTCCACCTTTTATAGGTGAGGTGAGACCTTGATTTCTTTCTTTCTATTTATATATACGAACATTTATGTTTTTGCACCAACACTTACTATATATACCACGTAAATAATAAACACAACATATATATTTTATATATTGTATCATGTATTGGCAAGGCCATTAACGAGAACCTATAATAATCTTGAACTAATATTAACGTATACACACTAAAAATCATACGTTTCTATGTTGTAATGAACATGCACGAAATATACTAAAAAGACTTAGTTTATTTTTCAAGTTTATAAGTTACACGCATGAGTTTTAGCCGTGTACTTTAGCCTCGCCATGTCTAATTTCGACATACGACCACCTAATATTTTTGTACGATCTATTAGCCTAGCTTATAAAGAAACGGGAATGATAAATACTTGGAGCTAATAACTTCATTTGATCACTAAACGAGACCCAAAGTAAACCGACATTGGAACTGTTTTCAGAAACTTTAAAAACCTTACGTGGGCCTAAAAGCCCAAAAAGCTCATTTTAGCTTATTACAATAAGCTGAGCGTATAAGCTGTTTTGAAATGAATTTGTAACTTAAAATGATGGATTTCTATAAACCTAGTGTTCCCCCAAACCCCTTAGATCATAAAACCTTAACGGGCCCTTATTTTGGCTCGTTAAGCCCAATTAACAAAATAAGCTAAGAATAAGCTAATAAGCTATTGATTTAAGCTGTTTGAAACTTTATGAGCTTATTGAAATAATAAAAATGCTAAGTTTTGAATTTGGTAAAGTTTGGACTATTTTTGCAAATATTCGAAGGTTAGGGACTAAAAATGTAAAGTTTGTAAAACTTAGGGTGAAAAGTATAAAACTGTTTTTCTAAAGGGTATAAACTGTAAATATTGAAACTTAGGGATAATGAATGTAAATATTTGATATTTGGACTAAAAATGTAAATATATATAATTTTTGGACTAACGGCGTAAATGTTTTCCGTTAAGGGTAAAAAGTGTAAAATTGAGAAACATGAAGGATTGAATGGTAATATTGATTTTAATAAAAACTTTATATATATTTATACTTATATACATATTTTAATTAAAACGATAAATAATAAAACGTAACTTATTATATATATATAATACGAATAAAACGTATATAACGAATAACTAAATTTAGACGAATAAAATAATACGTAACCATTATCTATTTTTATACGACGTAACACATCACGTATGCACTTTATCGATTTCTTATAATTAATAATAAACGTTCGCAATAAAACGAGACTTAAGAACTGAAACGTGCCATATCTTTTAGGTTGTGTGTGAAGCCGTTGCCTTGCATCGTTGAGATTACAATTGTTCTACTATCCTACTAAGGTGAGTTCATAGCCCACACTTAACTAATTTCTGTGGGGGGGATACATGCTCAAAAACCGAACACAAGTATTTTCCTGATCTTATTATTGCTTAAGTAGCTATTGCCAAAAGTCCCTCGATCATGAACCTTAATCACTTGAAAGGTGAACGTAAATAATTGTGAATAGATCTATTAGGGATTGACAATCCCCATTTGGTTGCTAGAGGAAAGTCACCAAATGCACGTTATTTGAATATAATAGGTTACTGACAAATACCTATTTTGGGGGCTATATATTTTACATCATTATTATGAAAATATTGATGTCTGTTGAATCGTTGAGTGTCATGAGCTTAATGCAATAATGAATGTGATTTCTAACTTGTTTATTTGTATCGATATTACAATAAACATCTATCTCTTGTGTTCAAACTTTTAATTATAAACCTATGAATTTCACTCAACTTTTGTTGACTTTTAGCATGTTTATCTTAGGTAACTAAATGAAATGGATGGCAACGGCACGAAGTGGGCAAATAAAGAAACGCTTATTTCTCTTTAAATAAAACTTGTTGTTGAATAACGAATTCTCTTGGAATTATGAATATTTGGTATTTTAAATAAAACTTAAAACGATCACTTGAATCGTTTTCTATAATTGTGACGAAAGATCCACAATATAATACCCCAAAAGTCTTCCGCTGACATTTTAAGTCTTCCGCTGTATTGATCGATTTTGGGGGTGTTATAGATTGGCATCAGAGCTACGGTTATAGTGAACCAAGTGTTTTTGGAACATTGGACTATAACTACACTTTAAACGGGACAAAATTTTCATAAAATACCATCCTACGCCCTTCATGCCTACGCATCCCAGTAATTGGTAAAAAGTATTATTTACCTTTATAGCATTTTTAATTTGGTTATAATTATGCTTACATTTACTAATCGGGAAATTTATTACAGTATCATGTCTTCGAACACCCACCCTATCAGCTTGTCCTCAAACTCAGGAACTGAAGATGTTACTTCAGCCTATGCTACCTCACCTATGCCTATGTCTCCTGCTACCAACAGATACATGCAAAGCCAGCAATTTCTGCCAGCATCTGACACAGAGGCTTCTCCTCTGGCAACATCTGGTCCGATTCGCCGATCTAGGCAAATTAGACAACTTCAGCCGTATGAAGCAAGTACTGCTGTACCAGCACCAGCTCTTGTCATACCACTTGAATCAGTTGTGCCATCACCACCTGCACCACCAGTAATACCACCAGTACCAACTATCTTCTACAGCCAAACTACTACTGTGCCACTAACACCATCACCTATAGTATCACCTCCACTAGCATCACCACCAGCACCTTACCGAAGTGTCCCTCTATCACCTCACCGAAAGACTTACCCAATCCGCCCAACCGCCTCAGAATCTAGTATTCACCGTAGCCGCCGAAGGACCCACAAGCGGGCAGATGCTCGTAAATGGTCTTTCTTATTGCCCATTATGCGATATTGGAGATCTCAAGAAGGAACACCAACAACAAGGGAACTTGGGGAAAGTTCTTACTCTACCTCCCGAATACTGCCAGTCACTGGGGAACCCATACACCATACCATACCATTGTTAGCTGCAAGAATGGTTCGCCACGAAGACCGACTTAATACCATCGCTAGTATCCTCAACAAGATTCCGCAGGAACTTCTAGAAACCTTTGAAGATGACATGAACAGTCTCATAATTGGTCATCTTGCAATAGAAGATAAGGTCGGAAAGTTGGATTCTCTATTTTGGGAATCAATGGAATTCATAGGAGCTCTATGTGGGGCTAACACTTCGACCGAAATAGCATTGGGGACTTTAGACCGAGAAATTGAGAGGATCAACACTGAAAACCTACGCCTTAGGCAAGCCCTGCTAGAAGCTCGAGAAAGGGAAAGAGCTCGAGATCAAACCATGGAAACCATGTCCACTGCCATTCAAGAACTCCAAAACCGCCTAGACAAGGCCTTAGGAAAACCATGAGACCACCACCTTGTTAAGAAAAATCAATGTCCTACAAATAAGTATATCTTGTCATGTTTTGTAAACATTTGCACAAGTACTAATAAGTGTTGTAACACCGTGACATTGATTTATGGAAGTTTATTTTATCTTTATCTACGTTGCAAACTTTATACACTATATCGTAATATATTGGTTCATACAGGTCAAACTTATTCGTTATGTGTGTCATCCCAACATACGAAAACTTACGATGATCGAATCATTGTAACTACGACCTATATTTAACTATTCATTACTCGATATGTATTTTCAACGTGATAAGATTATTATAAATGTTCTAATAATATACCTTCTTTTATAGCAATATGGCTAGAACTAGGAGAACAACCACGAACGCCGCACCAGCAAACCCCGAAGTTATGACCCCGGCTGCAATCCAGCAAGCAATCGCTGATGGCGTTAATGCCGTTTTAGCTGAACAAAACCGTAATAGAGACGGAAATGCACCGTCACCCCGCTACTGCACATACAAAGACTTCATAGCATGTCAACCAACGTATTTCAAAGGAACTGAAGGAGTGTCGGAATTAGCTCAATGGTTTGAAAGAAGTGAAACTGTTTTCCAAAGAAATGGATGCTCGGAAAACAACAAGGTAAGCTTCGCAACGGGAACACTAATGCAAGACGCTCTATCCTGGTGGAACTCTACCGTTCAAACACTAGAAGCAGAAGCAGCACATCAGCTTACTTGGATTGAATTCAAGGCTAAAATACTAAAGAAGTATTGTCCCCGTTCCGAACTGCGAAAACTCGAGGATGAGTTCCATGCCTTAATAGTGAAAGGAGTTGATTTGAGAAGTTACAACCGGAGATTCCAAGAACTTAGAATACTATGCCCTACCATGGTACCCGATCATGAGAAGACATTAGAGAAATATATCGAAGGACTCCCTAGGAGTATTGAAGGAAATGTCACCTCAGCAAATCCGCCAACCTTGGAAGCAGCAATGGAACTTGCTCAAAAACTTCTAGATCGAGAAGTGAAATGCAATGAACTTAAAAGGAAATTGGACGATAAAAGAACCACTCACCATCACAACAACAACCAGCAAAACTACCACAGTCATCACCGCAACAACAACCAACGCAACAATAATCGGAACCACCAACCATATCACAACACTCGAAGCACTCAGCAGCAGAATCAAAGACATGAAAAACCCCGAGTCTACACCGCTACGGAAGGTGTAGGGTACAACGGACAGAAACCCCTGTGCCAGCGATGCAAACTTCATCACGAGGGTCGTTGTACCGTCCGATGTGACAAATGTCATAAAATCGGTCATCAAACCAGAAACTGTAGGATTCCTGCTACGGGAAGCAACACATTAGCTGTATCACCCACTTGTTTCGGATGCGGAGAAGTAGGACACATCCGGAGAAACTGCCCAAAAGGAAACGAACCAGCCAACGCCCAAGCTAGGGTATACCTACTCGGAGATGGAAACGGACCCGATGTAGTCACCGGTACGTTTCTACTAAACCATCATAATGCTAGAGTATTGTTTGATTCGGGCGCCGATAAGAGTTTTATATCAGATACGTTTGCCCCTTTACTTAATGTTACCCCCTCTAAGCTAAACACCACCTACGAAGTCGAAATGGCTGACGGGAATTTAATAGACACCAATACTATCATGAAAGATTGCACCCTAACCTTATCCGAAAAACCTTTTGCCATTGATCTTATGCCGGTTCAACTTGGTAGTTTCGACGCTATCGTCGGCATGGATTGGCTATCCCACCATCGTGCTAGGATTCATTGTGACGAAAAGGCCGTCCATATACCACTCAAGGATGAAACACTCATTGTCCAGGGCGACAAAAGCAAATCTCGATATGGAATTATCTCATGTATGCGAGTAATAAAATACATGAAAGAAGGATGTCAAGTATTCATGGCTCAAGTTACGAAAAGTAAGTCATCCGAGAAGCAGTTTGATGACGTACCTATCGTTAGGGATTTTCCTGAGGTATTCCCTGAAGAATTACCTGGTATTCCACCCGTACGTCAAGTAGAATTTCAGATTGAACTAGTGCCTGGAGCGGCATCAGTAGCTAAAGCACCTTATAGGCTAGCGCCATCTGAAATGGAAGAGTTGTCAGAACAATTAAAGGAATTATCGGATAAAGGATTTATTCGACCAAGCTCATCTCCTTGGGGAGCTCCAATTTTGTTCGTTAAGAAGAAGGATGGATCCTTTCGAATGTGCATCGATTACCGGGAGTTGAATAAACTTACGGTAAAGAATCGATACCCATTACCTCGAATTGATGATCTGTTTGACCAATTGCAAGGATCAAGTGTGTACTCAAAAATTGATCTGAGATCAGGATATCATCAGCTAAGAGTTCGAGAAGACGATATTCCGAAAACTGCATTCAGAACGCGCTATGGTCACTACGAATTTCAAGTAATGCCGTTCGGCCTGACCAATGCACCAGCAGTTTTCATGGATTTAATGAATCGAGTATGCAAACCTTACTTGGATAAGTTTGTAATAGTATTCATCGACGATATTTTGATCTACTCTCGCAACGAAGAAGAACACGCGGGACATTTACGAATCATTCTAGAACTGCTCAGGAAGGAAGAATTGTACGCTAAGTTCTCTAAATGCGACTTTTGGATTCACACCGTACAGTTTTTAGGACACATCATCGATAGTCAAGGCATTCATGTAGACCCTGCAAAGATTGAGGCTGTTAAAGGTTGGTCATCTCCTACAAACCCCACGGAGATTCGTCAATTTTTAGGTCTCGCAGGTTACTACCGAAGATTTATAGAAGGATTCTCCAAGATTGCAAAACCTTTGACTAAACTGACCCAAAAGAATGAGAAGTACATTTGGGAAGAAAAGGAAGAAGCAGCCTTCCAGTTGTTAAAACAAAAGCTTTGTGAAGCTCCAATATTAGCCCTCCCAGAAGGAAACAAGGACTTTATAGTATATTGCGATGCATCTTATCATGGACTAGGAGCGGTCTTGATGCAAAGAAGCAAAGTGATAGCTTATGCATCTCGGCAACTAAAGAAACATGAGGAAAACTACACGACTCATGACTTGGAATTAGGAGCTGTAGTGTTTGCACTCAAGTTATGGAGACACTACTTATATGGCACCAAATGTACCGTATACACCGACCACAAGAGTCTTCAACACATTTTGGATCAGAAGGATTTGAATATGAGGCAACGTCGCTGGCTAGAGTTGCTCAGCGATTATGATTGTGAGATCCGTTACCACCCAGGAAAGGCTAATGTAGTAGTAGATGCGTTAAGCCGAAAAGAACGATTGAAACCCCTTCGAGTTAGATCACTAGGGATGACTATCCACTCACCCCTTCCATCCCAAATCCTTACCGCGCAGAACGAAGCACTTAAAGAAGAAAACCGACCCAAAGAAAAGATTTACGGTATGCCCGAGAATAAGAATGGTTTCGTGAAGAAATCCGATGGAACACTGTGTTTCAAGGACAGAAGTTGGATCTCTATGATCGGAGGTATTCGTGAACTCATCATGTGTGAGTCCCACAAGTCAAAATACTCCATTCATCCAGGTTCTGACAAGATGTATCAGGATTTAAAGAGACTATATTGGTGGCCAAACATGAAGGCTGACATCGCAGAATATGTCAGTAAATGTTTGACATGTTCAAGAGTAAAGGCAGAACATCAGAAACCTTCAGGCTTACTTGTACAACCAGAACTTCCTATGTGGAAATGGGAACGAATCACTATGGACTTCATCACCAAACTCCCAAGAACCTCATCCGGATACGACACAATATGGGTTATTGTGGATCGTCTAACAAAATCCGCTCATTTTATACCCATCAAAGAAACCGATGAGATGAATACACTAGCTCATATATATGTGAAGGAAATTGTCACTCGACATGGAGTACCAATTTCGATTATCTCGGACCGAGATAGTCGTTTCACCTCTCACTTTTGGAAATCATTACAGAAAGCCTTAGGAACTAAACTAGATATGAGCACAGCGTACCACCCTCAAACTGATGGTCAAAGTGAAAGAACTATCCAAACCTTGGAAGATATGCTTCGAGCATGCGTTATCGATTTTGGAAAAGGTTGGGATAAGCACTTACCATTAGCAGAGTTTTCATACAACAATAGTTACCACACCAGTATAAAAGCAGCACCCTTCGAAGCACTGTATGGTAGGAAGTGCCTATCGCCCGTCTGTTGGGCAGAAGTCGGAGAAAGACAACTTATAGGACCAGACCTTGTTTGGGAAACAACTGAGAAAATCATTAAGATTAAGCAGCGCTTACAAGCAGCCCGAGATCGACAGAAAAGCTACGCAGACCTAAAAAGGAAACCCATGGAATTTCAAATAGGAGACAGAGTCTTATTGAAAGTATCTCCCTGGAAGGGAATGGTACGATTTGGAAAGCATGGAAAGTTGAACCCCAGATACATCGGTCTGTTCAAAATCCTGGAAAGGATAGGACCCGTGGCTTATAGACTAGAACTACCCGAAGAACTTAGTCGGATTCACGACATCTTTCATGTGTCAAACCTTAAGAAGTGTTTATCCGATGAATCTCTCGTGATTCCATTGAAAGAGATTCGACTAGATGATAACCTTATCTTTACCGAGGAACCCATTGAAATTATGGATAGAGAAGTCAAACAACTAAAACAAAACCGTATCCCTATTGTCAAAGTTCGTTGGGACTCCAAGCGAGGACCGGAATATACCTGGGAGCGCGAGGATCAGATTCGCTCCAAGTACCCACATCTTTTCACCTAAGACACCCTCGACAACTATCTTAGACTACAATTCCGGGACGGAATTCCCTGTAAGAGGTAGGTAATGTAACCTCTCATAAATTTCCCATACGATTAGTAAATGCATACAAATAAATAAAACGATGTTACGATAAATTAACACCATTTTACGGGTAAATTTTTTTTTTTTTTTTGATATGGCTTGATATTGAACCACTACGATAACTGTGATTGACCGTTTACCCAGGAACGATGCTTACACACAACCTAGGTTGCCTATAATTATTGCGAACAATAAATAATTATATAACGCGTTTATATTTAATAATACGTTTCGTCTAAATAACGTATACTATTTATATATTCCCCGAACCTACGAAACTTCCCGAGAACGCTCACTAATATTTTTGAACTTCGACACGATAATCGAGACACCCCAGGTGGGCTCCCAACACCCTTTGGGCCACGGATTACACAATATAAACCAAACAGACTCCCTTTTATTCTTTATTTTCTGCTGGGCCGAGACCAAACGCAAGCCCACCAAGTTACAAGCCCAAACGCACCCTTTTTGTTATTTGGTTTTTGTTTCTGCCAGTCGCGACACTCCCAAAGGCACCCTAGTATCTCACGATTTCTACACACAACTTACATATATTTTTGGTTGCCTCGTCTCACCTAGTACCAAAGAAACAGAATTGATAATTGTTACAACCTCTCACCCTCGTTTACTACCCCAGAAACGCCCTAAGCAAACCACAAAACCTTCCATGGAGATAAGACCAAAAACGTGTCACAAGCATTCTACATGCCTCCCATACTTCCCAATCATCACAAAACTAACTATGTTCATGTCAGGAATGAACAGGAGATCCTATGACACATTCCTTGCTTTGTAATATTTCGATTGGACACAAGGAGAGGTGATGCTATTCGCCTAACATGCTATACCTTCATTCTCGTGATCTAGCAAATCTCTACGTACCTTAAACACCCTATATAAGCCTTACATGCAATCACAAATCATCACATACACTCATACGTACCACTACCACTAAAAATACTAACGAGAGAGAGCTAAGGAGGGACGAACGAATTGCCAAGTGAACCACATTTCAAAACGAACCTAGGAAGCAAGATTGGAGCTACTTGAACCTTTGGAAGGACGAGAAGTGAACCACGGAGCCCTTGTTCAATCACACGAACCATACACTCGTTTTACTCCACCTTTTATAGGTGAGGTGAGACCTTGATTTCTTTCTTTCTATTTATATATACGAATGTTTATGTTTTTGCACCAACACTTACTATATATACCACGTAAATAATAAACACAACATATATATTTTATATATCGTATCATGTATTGGCAAGGCCATTAACGAGAACCTATAATAATCTTGAACTAATATTAACGTATACACACTAAAAATCATACGTTTCTATGTTGTAATGAACATGCACGAAATATACTAAAAAGACTTAGTTTATTTTTCAAGTTTATAAGTTACACGCATGAGTTTTAGCCGTGTACTTTAGCCTCGCCATGTCTAATTTCGACATACGACCACCTAATATTTTTGTACGATCTATTAGCCTAGCTTATAAAGAAACGGGAATGATAAATACTTGGAGCTAATAACTTCATTTGATCACTAAACGAGACCCAAAGTAAACCGACATTGGAACTGTTTTCAGAAACTTTAAAAACCTTACGTGGTCCTAAAAGCCCAAAAAGCTCATTTTAGCTTATTACAATAAGCTGAGCGTATAAGCTGTTTTGAAATGAATTTGTAACTTAAAATGATGGATTTCTATAAACCTAGTGTTCCCCCAAACCCCTTAGATCATAAAACCTTAACGGGCCCTTATTTTGGCTCGTTAAGCCCAATTAACAAAATAAGCTAAGAATAAGCTAATAAGCTGTTGATTTAAGCTGTTTGAAACTTTATGAGCTTATTGAAATAATAAAAATGCTAAGTTTTGAATTTGGTAAAGTTTGGACTATTTTTGCAAATATTCGAAGGTTAGGGACTAAAAATGTAAAGTTTGTAAAACTTAGGGTGAAAAGTATAAAACTGTTTTTCTAAAGGGTATAAACTGTAAATATTGAAACTTAGGGATAATGAATGTAAATATTTGATATTTGGACTAAAAATGTAAATATATATAATTTTTGGACTAACGGCGTAAATGTTTTCCGTTAAGGGTAAAAAGTGTAAAATTGAGAAACATGAAGGATTGAATGGTAATATTGATTTTAATAAAAACTTTATATATATTTATACTTATATACATATTTTAATTAAAACGATAAATAATAAAACGTAACTTATTATATATATAATACGAATAAAACGTATATAACGAATAACTAAATTTAGACGAATAAAATAATACGTAACCATTATCTATTTTTATACGACGTAACACATCACGTATGCACTTTATCGATTTCTTATAATTAATAATAAACGTTCACAATAAAACGAGACTTAAGAACTGAAACGTGCCATATCTTTTAGGTTGTGTGTGAAGCCGTTGCCTTGCATCGTTGAGATTACAATTGTTCTATTATCCTACTAAGGTGAGTTCATAGCCCACACTTAACTGATTTCTGTGGGGGGGGGGGGGGGGGATACATGCTCAAAAACCGAACACAAGTCTTTTCCTGATCTTATTATTGCTTAAGTAGCTATTGCCAAAAGTCCCTCGATCATGAACCTTAATCACTTGAAAGGTGAACGTAAATAATTGTGAATAGATCTATTAGGGATTGACAATCCCCATTTGGTTGCTAGAGGAAAGTCACCAAATGCACGTTATTTGAATATAATAGGTTACTGACAAATACCTATCTTGGGGGCTATATATTTTACATCATTATTATGAAAATATTGATGTCTGTTGAATCGTTGAATGTCATGAGCTTAATGCAATAATGAATGTGATTTCTAACTTGTTTATTTGTATCGATATTACAATAAACATCTATCTCTTGTGTTCAAACTTTTAATTATAAACCTATGAATTTCACTCAACTTTTGTTGACTTTTAGCATGTTTATCCCAGGTAACTAAATGGAATGGATGGCAACGACACGAAGTGGGCAAATAAAGAAACGCTTATTTCTCTTTAAATAAAAGTTGTTGTTGAATAACGAATTCTCTTGGAATTATGAATATTTGGTATTTTAAATAAAACTTAAAACGATCACTTGAATCGTTTTCTATAATTGTGACGAAAGATCCACAATATAATACCCCAAAAGTCTTCCGCTGACATTTTAAGTCTTCCACTGTATTGATCGATTTTGGGGGTGTTATAATCTTGGTCAATTACATGTACAATGCGGCGTTGCTAGGCCAAGACTTGACTCAACTTAAGCTAATCATAAACTAACAAAAACATAAAATAAACATAAAAGGAAACGGGATGGTAGTCCGTATGTTTTTCTCTTTCTTTTTCTCTTTTTTTTCTTTTTTCTTGATTTTTCGATTTTTTTTCATACATTCTCGCCCTACCATCCAAAATAATACATCATAGGGAATTTTCATTCCCCTTACACTTGAACTTTTACATACTTTACATTTAACTATTCTAATGACTCGAATTAAGATAATTAAAACACTTGGAGTACTTTAAAACGTTTACGCACATATGGGGGTAATAATTGATGTTTTTCCCCATTACTCCATTACACTAGTACTTTACCCATGAGTCCTAATCGTCCCAAAACAATATATACAAGATATGACTCGACTTAGCAACCATGTAATCAATTAGACAATTAACAAAGGGTTTAAACAAATAACAATAATGCACTAAAGATGAGTGCATACAAGGAAGGCTAAGGCGATTTGGGTGTACATTTGGGGGTGGATTGTAAACAAATTATTTCTTTAAGTAAAATGCTTAACGTTAGAAACGAAAAAGATAGGCTCTGAGGGGTGTACTAGGGGTATCGTGTACTAAAAATGAGTACATCGCAAAGGTGTGGGAGAATTACTTGACCATTGAAGTCAATGTAATTATATTATAGGTGTAAAAAAAGGGTTATCCTAATGCCTCTTATCATGTAGTAAATCCTAACTACACGAATGTAGTCTCACTAGCGGTCTCGGGATGAATCACTAACGCAAGTTCTAGAATCTAAGTACTACCGGTACACTCACAATTATTGAAGATAAATGCTTTTTCTTAAAGATCTAGGGGCGAAACTCACATATTTGGGGTGGAAATTTTTGAGTGGTACGGTTTTTTGTGCTAGTCATATAACTCCTATCTATAAGACGCTTATTAGGACTAAAGTTTCACTCCTATATGTTGCAAAAAAATTTAAATTTGGTGCTAAAATTGTCCTAACAAGTATTTCTCTCAGTTTTATTACACATCTACTATTAAACAAACAAAAATCAAGCGCAATTATAATCTCTAAGGTATCTTCATTTACCCCCCCCCCCCCCTTTACACTTAAGCCGAACATTGTCCCCAATGTTCAATTAAAAGATGTAAAAGTAAAGAAAATGAAAAAAATGAAACAATTACTCCCATATTAGTTCGGTGTGGATAATGTGGTAACATGGTTAGATCCTCCTCCAAGAAAATGAGCATAGAAAAGCTTCTCTTCAGAAATGTAAATCATCTTCTTGTCCAATATAACCTGTTAAATCTGAGAAAACAAACACGAAAAACCTCACGTAAAATCGGCGGTAAATTCTATATAAATTTAAGTCCTAGAAAGCAAATAAAGATATAATGCTTGTGGACTGAATATTTGCAGATTCCTAGAGTTTAAATGTTAAAGATTTTACGAAACTTTATAATTTCGGCAGAAAAATAAAACTTGTAAAATTTACAGAAAATATACACCTGACGTCGTCAGGTTGAAATGCCTGACACCGTCAGGTTGATCTGACAAAAATTTTATATTTTGTTTCCGGAAAATTTCCAGAAAAACCTATGCCTAAATTCCTGGAATTCCTACAAAATATTCATTATGACTCGATACAAGCATTTGACTCAAACAAATACTAATATGCATGTTAATTTAACATTGTTATCGTTCATGTTCAACTTGTTCTTAAAAACAAATTTGGATTTCCCTTATACTTATCTTTTGAAAAATACCTTTATATGTGATCAAGACGAAGTTAAAAACAAAATAAAGCATTTTCACAATTTAATTTGAAACATGAACTATAAACAATATAAATAAAACATACATACAGAAGCAAATAAAATTAAATAAACACACAAACAAATAAAGCTTGGGTTGCCTCCTAAGAAGCGCTTTTCTTTATTAACGAGTCTTGTAACTAGACTCGAAGTTATGCTCTATTACGTGACTCCATCACCAGTCACGTTTTCTAGGTCACCCTCGTTATCATTGTCAGAATCGCTTTGCTAGTGTAAGTATTTGGGATCCTCAAAACTCCACATTTTCTGTCCTGTATTTAGAACTAAGTTTATTAACTCCCTTGAAGAACCCACACTCTAAATCGAAAGGACTCTTACATCCTCTCCTAACGTCATCATCGCTTAATGCTACTTGAGATCCAAGTTTATCAAGTACATCAAGTCCATCGCGACCCAATTCTCTATACTCCCAAGACTTATGAGGGGTTTGAAACGAGACTTCCTTAACCCCGTCGGTGAAGGTCATTATCCCATTCTTACTATCTATCGCCAGATTAGTGATTTCGCAAAAAGGGGCACCGAAAACTACTTGTGATAACCTAGGGTCTATGTAATCTTCTATGTTGTCAACAATTGTAAAGCCCATCGTGAACATCATATTACCAACAAATACCTACACGTCATCATCTTGACCAACCATGTCCTTTCCTTTGTAGACTAACCCCATCTACAGACATTATTATAATGAAACAGAGACATAACATTCATGGGTAAACATGTATCTATGTATACATTATAAAAATGCTTGTGCCCAATCATACAAGGTATTTTCAAGTTATTAGGGTCACGTCGTTTTATCCTACAAGGTTCTCTCACATCCATACCCCTAGTATTGTCGGTCAATCGCGGGCGATATTCGTGTATTTCTTCATTACCATCATGAAAGATTACCCGGCCTAACCCCATCGGTGAATAATATACTACCGTCAGTTTCGTTGACAGTCATTCCAGTGGCTCTTACAAACGGTTTCCCTAGGACCAAATTGGTTAACGTTGGATTAATGATTGATTCAATATCATGAACCACTGTTAGATCAATGTCGTAAATAAACTTTCCAACCATAATTGGGGTCCTCCTAACAATTCCCACAAAATGGAATCCCTCATGATCAAGATTTTTGTCAAAAATCTTGTTATACATTGGGAGAGATATCACGTTCATTGGGGATTCGGGATCGATATAGGTGTTGGGAATGTACTCCTTTCCAACAGTAACGACGACTTTGAAAACGTCAGGGTCACCCTCCTCTATCCTATTCCCAAAACTAATGGACAATTTCACAGTTCCCTTCTCGAGCTCTTCCATAAGGGAATTATTTAATAATCCTACTGGTCCTTTGGGCTCTTTATAATCAATCATCGCACTTGCGGTAGCTAGAAATCCTCTTCCTATTAGCAAAGGGCATGTAGAGTCACTAACCATATCAAAGACGTGGAAATTGGCTAAAATAGTTAGTCTTCCTATGCGCACTAGTACGTCCTTTACTACCCCAACCGGATATGCGAAACTTCCATCCGCAAGACCTATGATTACTTCCGTCTCATCTAATTTACCTGGCTTAAGAGTGGTGTAAAGGGACAACGGAAGTAGATTTAGGCTTGACCCAAGATCGGTTAATGTGTCAAAAGCCTCAGAGTTTCCAATCTTGCAAGGTAGAATAAATATGCCCGGATCATCTAATTTCTTAGGTAACTTGTTTTGAATGAAGGCGGTTCCTTTTTCACCAAATTTAAGCTTTGTCTCGTATTTTTCCTAAAGGGCATTGTAGTAAGGAGCACGAGCTAAAACATCAATAACCGAACGTTCAATGTGGAGCTCCTTGAATTCATCGTCAAGGTTTTGAATAGGAGGTGTTTCAATTGCTTTGTTGACCGACTTTTTATAGGTGGTTTCATGACGTTGGTCTTTTCTAAGAACTTGACTTTGCTTGAAACACGTGCTCATAGCATTGACCAAATAGTATTGTGGGTAAGAACTAGGAGACAAAACTGAAGAGATAGCGTTAACGTTTAGTTTCGGGTTCTTGACCATGTCGCTTGGGAGTGCTCCCATTTCTCGGTCATTGTGAACTTTCAACAAGGTGTCAATTTTACTTGTCATCACTTTGTTTGTTTGAATTCGGACTCAAACTTAGCCAAACGAGCTTCTTGAGATGCCATAAAATTGGACATCAATCCTTCAAAATTGTTGGTACTACCATAGTTGTTGGAAGGATTGTTGTTGAAAGTACGGTTTGAGGATGAACCGTTTGATTGAAAACGATTAGGTGGATTGGAAGAATTGTTTTGAGGAGTGTTTTGGTTTTGTTTCCCCCTAAGGTTTGGGTGATTTTTCCAAGAAGGGTTGTAGGAATCACCATAAGTGTTTGGCTCGGGCTTGAAAGTGTACCACTTATCTCCCGCTCCGTCGGTACGCGAAGATGCATAGTCCGCAAAATCTTGTTCGGGAAGTTCCATGCAATTATGAGTGTCGTGAGGACCATTACATAATTCACATGAAGAAGTGATTTTGTTCACTTGGCTTGAAGGTTTAGGAGCTTCATAGGATTTCATAAGAAACTTGACTTGGTCCTCAAGTTCCATGATTGATAGCGTAGGGATTTGCACCAGGCTTTACCTCTCGAGGGATCTCGAGAAGCTTACAACCCCCACCAGGCAGTGTACCTGATCGTTGTAGTATAGTATAGTGACAAGTACCGGGGGATTGATCGTTCAGCTAGGAATAGTGTCGTTAGGATTGAAATTGATCTAACTAGGTCTAAAGGTGAAGGATGATTCTTTTTGTGTTTTTATATTTTATGAAAAGCAAGTGAAAATCTCGGGTTTTGGAAGAAGGGGCGGAATTAGTTGCTAATCAACTAACCCAAAAGCTACTAATTAAACTAATGTGCAAGAAAACTAAACTAAGGTTCTACAAGATAAGTGAAGCATGTCTACCCATGATATGTTACTCCTTGCTAGCTATCCAATTCTACCTATTGAATTGTAAAACCTTGTTTTAATTGATGGGTTGTATTCCTTAATACCATTCATGGGGTGGCGTACTTACTTCCCCAATCCTATAAGCTCCTATTTCACTCCTATGTCGATCCGGCTAAGAAGCTCCTAACATAGGATCACTAGAATTCGCTCATGCATTAAATACAACCATAAAAACCTAGTACACATCGGTTCATGTTTCTTAAGACGTTCAAGCAAGTTACACAATGGAGATCTGCCAGTTTTCTTACGCCTAACATTGATGAGACATTCAATCAAAACAAGAATCAATAGGAAACAAGAATTATAAACTAAACCAACTAGATCTATTGAAGTTGTCATGCCTTAATTGATGGAGATAGACACACACATCAACAAGCCCTCATTGATGGAGATAGACACATACATCAACAAGAAATCAATGAGATCTAATCAATTATATACAAGTTTCACATAATCATACGTAGACACAAGGTGAATTAGCAAATCATCATCAAAGAAGAGCAAACAACAATGATAATGGAAAACATAATTAAGATAGAATCATCAAACCAATATATGATGTTTATGGAGTGATTGAAACCCTCTAAGTTGCTGGAAAAACACCTACCTAAACCCAGGAATCGACCTTAGGGTTTAGGGCTTACAAAAAGTGAAGTTATGATGTTATATTTATAGGCTATTTTCTACCCGGCCCGATCATGACGGCGTCAGCCAAACCTTGACGGCGTCATGAACAATTTTTCTTCACCAAATCGTAGATCTTTTCGTCCCGATCGTTTTCTTTTTTGAATCACTCAAATCCGAGTTCGTATGCAAAAGTTATGACCAAAACGGTGTCAGCTACCGCGCGCGCAAGTTGTGACAATTTACACGTGACGGCCTACGTGACGCCTTCATGAAGTTTCTGGGCCGTCACCAACACACGTGACGGCCTTAGTGACGGCCTTGGTGACGCCGTCAGGTATTGTTCCAGCAAGGAAAATTAAGTCTTTGGCGTTTTCTTCACTTTTATGCTCCAAAAATGTCCGAATTGCTTCCTTTTCTAGTTTTCACTCCCAAAGTACCTAAAATCACAAAAGGAACGATTTAGGGCAATATTTGATCAAATAAATTCAATTCCAGGCTTAAATGACCCCCTAAAAGTGGTTCATTTTTCGCCTCATCATATACCCTTACACTTGAGATTTGCTTGTCCTCAAGCAAATGCGCTTTTATTCTAATCAAAATACAAGTTAGGGGTCATTTAACACTAATATAAAAGTAATTACAACAAATAATCGTTCCACTAAATACCAAAGACAAGCACGGAGGCCATATACTAGCACCTCACAAATAGTGTTTAGATACTCACATCTCTCGGGTGTAATAAATTATAAATTACAATATGGAAACAGAAGATATCTTTCACTACCTGTCATAGCAAAATAGATTACCATAGGCTTGGGAAAGGATCAAACCTCCACCACATGGCGTAAGCACCTAGGATAAACTATCAAAGAGGTCTTTTAAAGGGTTGTAACGTTAGGTGTAGGGATATGAAATACACGGTTTTGTTGGATATAGGCAGTCTTTACTGGTGGCGAGTTAACAATCTTGGTTAATTAGATGTACAATATGGCGTTGCTAAGCCAAGACTGGACTCGACTTAAGCTAATAAATCAAAAAGAACAAAAACATAAAATGAACATAGAATAAAAAGGGATGGTAGTCCGTATGTTTTTTTTTCTTTTCTTTTTTCTATTTTTTTTTTCTTTTCTTTTTCTTGTTTTTTCGATTTTTTTTTTTTTTTTTTTTTTTTTTTTTTTTTTTTTTTTTTTTTTTTTGCATACACTCTTACCCTACCATCCAAAGTAATACATCATAGGGAATGAACATTCCCCTTACACTTGAATTTTTACATACTTTACAATAAACTAATCTAATGACTCGAATTAAGATAATCAAAACACTTGGAGTACTTTTAAGATTAACGTACATACGGGGGTAATAATATTATGTTCTTCCCCATTACTCCATAAAATAAGTACTTTACCCATGAGTCCCAATCGTCCCAAAACAATATGTACAAGGATATGACTCGACTTAGCAACCATGTAATCAATTAGATAGTTAACTTAGGGTTTAACAAATAACAATAATGCACTAAAGATGAGTGCATACACGGAAGGCTAAGGTGATTTGGGTGTACATTTAAGTGGGGTGTAACAAATTCTTCCTTTAAGTAAAATGCTTAAAGTTAGAAACGAAAAGATAGGCTCGGAGGGGTGTACTAGGGGTTTCGTGTACTAAAAATGAGTACAACGCTAAGGTGTGGGAAAAATTAGTTGACTTAACTAGCCAAGTAATATGACATAAATGGTCAAGTAATTTTGATACGGGTTTAACACAAGGGTGATCCTAATGCCTCTTATCATGTAGTAAATCCTACTACACGAATGTAGTCTCACTAGCGGTCTCGGGATGCATCACTAACGCAAGTTCTAGAATCTAAATGCTACCGGTACACTCATAAGCACTAATAGTAAATGCTTTTTCTATCAAATCTAAAGGCGAACCTCACATATTTGGGTGGAAAATTTTTCTGAATAGTACGGTTTTGTGCTAGTCATATGACTCCTATCCATGAGACGCTTGCTATGGCTAAAGTTTCACTCCTAAATGTTGTAAAAAATTTTAAATTTGGCGCTAAAATTGCACTAACAAGTATTTCTCATACTTTTATTACACATCTACTATCTAACAAACAAACTCAAGCGAAAGTGTATCTGTAAGGTATCATCATTTTACCCTCCCCTTACACTTAGGATGAACATTGTCCCCAATGTTCAAGTAAAGAATGTAAAAGTGAAATAAGTAAAACGAATGAAATCAAATACTCCCCTGATTCGCTCGGTATGGATAATAAGGTGGCCAGGTTAGATCTTCCTCCAAGAAAATGAACAATCAAAGCTTCCCTTCCAGAATATAAATCATCTTCTTGTCATACATAACCTGTAAAACCTAAGAAAACAAACACAAAAACCCAAAGCATCAATCCAAACAAAGAAAACTCACAACTAGATGTAATTCCAGACTTAGGAATAGAAGCAAAACAATTAAAGATATAATGCTTGTGGAATGAATGTTTGCAGATTTCCTGGAGTTTATAAAACTAAAGAATTAACAAAAACTTTAAGACTCTGGTATAAACAAAACTAGCAAAATTTCCAGAATTTTACATGTGACGCCGTCAAGAGGAAACTCATGACGCCGTCAGAAGTGTCCTGCAGAAATTCTTATGTTAAGTTTCCGAAAAATTTCTGGAAAAACTTCGTCCTACTTCCTGGAAAATCCTGCAAAACATCATTATGACTCGATACAAGCATTTGACTCTAACAAGTACTAATACACATGTCCATTTAATATTGTTGTGGTTCATGCTCAATTTCGTTCTTACAAACAAATTTGGATCTCCCTTACACTTATCTTTTGCAAAATACCTTTATATGCAATTAAGACGAAGTTAAAAACAAAATAAATCATTTTCACAATTTACTTTGAAACATGAGCCACAAACAATAAAAATAAAGCATGCATGCGGAAACAAATAAAATCAAACAAACAAACAAACAAACAAATAAATAAAGATTGGGTTGCCTCCCAATAAGCGCTTGTTTTTGTTCGAGTCACGAGCCTGACTCTACCCTTATTTAATGGAAATAGTGGAGGTTTTCCCTACACTTTGAATTAAGTGAGGGTGGAAGTAGCGATACATACCCTTAGGGTGGAAATATGCCACGTGAGGTGAAGGGGGTGAGTGAATGGTTTCCTTCATCCTAAAACTACCTGGATAATGTTGGTTGATGGGTGGGTCGGTTCCTCTTTTGTCTCCTAGATGTATATCTAAGGATGGAAAGTTGTGTAAAGGTTGAGGTTCCGGTTCATCAACATTAGGAAATTCCCTAGAACTAGGAGTAAGGTTATCACTACAAGTATTCAAACCTATATCGTCTAATGGTGCCTGGTCCAAGGGTTTTACCTCCATCGGAATTCCTAAAGTTTCTTCTACTTCTTCCGGGTAAGTCACGGGCGGTGTGTGTGCCTCAAATGATGGTTGAGTATTTTGTGGGCTTATGTTATTGACCTCATCATTCCATGTTTCAAGATCACCTATATCCTCAACATGTGTTTTATTATAATCTAACCCTAACATTTTCCCAAGTATCTCACGTGCTTCTCTAGGCATCTCAACTTCTATGTCTGAATCATAAGGATCATCCTCAATATTCTGACTGCTATATACAAATTGCCCAAGAGATTCATCATCTGTTTCTTGAGATTCATCATCATCAATCATAAAACCTAGGTCTTTTTGATCAATGTGATCATGCTCGGCTAAATCCTCCTCAATTGTTTTCTTAGGTAGTGATAATAGCAAACCTAGTGCTTCATCCAACTTATGATTTGTTGCAATGGATATCTCCATAATTCCTTGGCAAACTAGGTCACATTTCCTATTGGCCTCACTAAAACTATATCTTATACATGAAGGTTGTTTATAAGAATCTATCCTAGGTGAAGGCTCATATGATTCATAGGTGTCTCTAAATGAGGTATTTTGAACTCTTTGGTGTGTTAGCCACTCAACCTTATCTTGCAATCTTAGAAGTCTAAGTGTAAAGTCCATTTGAAGCAAATTACAAACAAAATCACAAAGAAAAGATAGACTACGAGAAAGCTACAAAATAAAAAGAAAAAAATCTCACTTGATAGGAATCTAATGAGTAGACCTAATAAAAATCAAATTCAACCTAAACAATAACTATTCCCCGGGCTGCGGCGCCAAAAACTTGAGAGCGTAGGGATTTGCACCAGGCTTTACCTCTCGAGGGATCTCGAGAAGCTTACAACCCCCACCAGGCAGTGTACCTGATCGTTGTAGTATAGTATAGTGACAAGTACCGGGGGATTGATCGTTCAGTTAGGAATAGTGTCGTTAGGATTGAAATTGATCTAACTAGGTCTAAAGGTGAAGGATGATTCTTTTTGGGTTTTTATATTTTATGAAAAGCAAGTGAAAATCTCGGGTTTTGGAAGAAGCGGCGGAATTAGTTGCTAATCAACTAACCCAAAAGCTACTAATTAAACTAATGTGCAAGAAAACTAAACTAAGGTTCTACAAGATAAGTGAAGCATGTCTACCCATGATATGTTACTCCTTGCTAGCTATCCAATTCTACCTATTGAATTGTAAAACCTTGTTTTAATTGATGGGTTGTATTCCTTAATACCATTCATGGGGTGGCGTACTTACTTCCCCAATCCTATAAGCTCCTACTTCACTCCTATGTCGAGCCGGCTAAGAAGCTCCTAACATGGGATCACTAGAATTCGTTCATGCATTAAATACAACCATAAAAACCTAGTACACATCGGTTCATGTTTCTTAAGACGTTCAAGCAAGTTACACAATGGAGATCTGCCAGTTTTCTTAAGCCTAACATTGATGAGACATTCAATCAAAACAAGAATCAATAGGAAACAAGAATTATAAACTAAACCAACTAGATCTATTGAAGTTGTCATGCCTTAATTGATGGAGATAGACACACACATCAACAAGCCCTCATTGATGGAGATAGACACAAACATCAACAAGAAATCAATGAGATCTAATCAATTATATACAAGTTTCACATAATCATAAGTAGACACAAGGTGAATTAGCAAATCATCATCAAAGAAGAGCAAACAACAATGATAATGGAAAACATAATTAAGATAGAATCATCAAACCAATATATGATGTTTATGGAGTGATTGAAACCCTCTAAGTTGCTGGAAAAACACCTACCTAAACCCAGGAATCGACCTTAGGGTTTAGGGCTTACAAAAAGTGAAGTTATGATGTTATATTTATAGGCTATTTTCTGCCCGGCCCGATCATGACGGCGTCAGCCAAACCTTGACGGCGTCATGAACAATTTTTCTTCACCAAATCGTAGATCTTTTCGTCCCGATCGTTTTCTTTTTTGAATCGCTCAAATCCGAGTTCGTATGCGAAAGTTATGACCAAAACGGTGTCAGCTACCGCGCTCGCAAGTTGTGACAATTTACACGTGACGGCCTACGTGACGCCTTCATGAAGTTTCTGGGCCGTCACCAACACACGTGACGGCCTTAGTGACGGCCTTGGTGACGCCATCAGGTACTGTTCCAGCAAGGAAAATTAAGTCTTTGGCATTTTCTTCACTTTTATGCTCCAAAAACGTCCGAATTGCTTCCTTTTCCAGATTTCACTCCCAAAGTACCTAAAATCACAAAAGGAACGATTTAGGGCAATATTTGATGTAGGGATCTATATCTTGATAGACCACGAGCCAATAGATCGTTAGCCAACTAATGTAATCACTAGTTAAACTAAGTTAGATAATCTCTGTGAGCTTGTAATTATGCGGAATATAAAAACAAACTTATACTAAACTTGATCCTCTATGGATCGATAAACTAATAATATTAATGAAACTCGTACTAGAAACTTGTACATATTACAATGATCTAGGGTTCCTTATATACTAGTGGAAACCCTAACCTTTCTTACAAGAAACGAATAATAATAAACCAATAAAAGATATTCTACATATCTTGTCCTAAAATACATAAGTTATATCCACGGTTAAACTCTATCCGTAGGATCTATATTCGTCCGCAGGAACCAGTCATCAGCAGAAAGTTACTAAGCCTTCTGCAGGAACCTGTCAGCAGTATCAACCAGCAGTATCTTCAATAATTCCTTACAATCCTCCCCTAATCTTGAATTTGACACAGTTAAGTTCAAGATTTCTTGATAGACCACTAATAACAGAAACCAGAGGATTGAGAATAAACATCAGCAGCAAAGAATCTTCATAAGTAGAATCTCTATGATCATAAAACAATTGAAAATCACCATTCTTTGCTGCAACACAAGACTAAATGTACATCAAAACAGATAAGTTTCATACTATTCTCATCACATCCAGGTGTGTTAACTCCTGTGAGAGGTGAATCATTGAAAATAATGGATTTGATGTCTCTTTACCAATAGCCATCACTACTGGAGTAGACAAGTGTTCAAAGGTACACTGATAACCACATGATTTTTAGCAAATCATCAGCTATAAACGGATTTGAGATGTCTTTACCTGTAGCCGTTTGCTCAGGACTAGTCAATTATTGATGAATAGCATCTTGGTCAATTGAATACCAAATATGGTTTTCCACTGCCTTTACCACAAGCCATATACATGTGGGCTAGCCAATTATTTGGAATCCATAAAGGAAAAATCCATGGTCAATTGACAACCATTTCAACTAGTCAGCAACAAAGCATGGGTGAGTAGAAAACCCTATGATTTTGAGCAAACCATTACAGCTATCAACAGATTTGATGAGTCTTTACCAAAGCTGTACCCTTTGGACTAGCCAACTTTTTGATGGAATAGTCAACATCAGGCAAGTTGATGACCAGAAAGAGTGTGATAAGAATCAACACCAAACTTGCATACAACATACACAAAACTATACAAATATGTTAGTTTTTTTTTTTTTTTTTTATTATTTTTTTAAAATTTTTTTTATACTAAACTAAAAGAAAAAAAAATATACAACAAAATACAATACCAAGATCAGCTCATTGCAGATATGAATCCATTTGAATGCCATGCTTGGTTGCTTGTTCCTTCTTAGTCAAGATACTTCTTCTGATGAACCTTACCAATTGTTCAGCAAGATGAAGATCATTTGCAGTCATATCCAAAGGAACAGATAGCTTTGTCTCCAGCATAAGATTCATGACTTCCTTTGTGATTGGGTAAAGAACATCATCCCAGCAATATAAGGTCTTACCAGTGATTGTGACAATCATATGAACATTAGGAAGTGGAAAGAACTTCTAATAGTCAACCACCCATGTCTTTTGACCTTTCCATACTTGAAACCTTACACCAGAATCACCTTTATAAGAATCACATAAAATCTGCAAATCACCCATCAAATACATTCCAATGTCATCAGGGGAATGAGTTTGATAGTACTTGGTAACCCAATCATAAAGTGAGAGAAGATCTTGTTTGTCCACCATATGTAAAATTTGACTCAGAAACAAGAATGTCTTGGTAGTTCCATCTTGTCTAGTTATGACATTCACTTTTCCTTGACCAAGCTCAGAGTCAACAAGTTCCCACTTCACAATTTTCTCCCATACAACAGGATCTTGACCATCATCAGAAGCATAATCAAGAAAAGTAGTACTATCCTCTAAAGGAATATCTTTTGGAGCCTTCCTCTTGATAGCTTTAGTCTTTCTCCTAGTACCAGTAACAGGAATAGAAGTTCTTCACAAAATTCCTCATATATTTCTTTATTTCATTCTTTGTCCAAGGTCTTTCCTTTTGATACTTAGCTTTAATCTCTGCCTCCTGTTGTCTCTTCAATCTTCCTCTTTCAACCATCATCTGAACAAAAGCAGGATTATCAACTCCAAGCTCAGATTCACCCAAATTAGGCTTGGAAGCAGCCTGTTCAGCCAAATTCTCCCATTGTTCAGCAGTAAGATTCTGAGCTATTTCATCAAGCTCCTTTTGTCTTTCAGCAGGCAAGGTGGTAGTGAATTGAGGTCCCATCTTATCCAAATCATCTTGAATTTTCCTAGCAAATGCTTCTGAGGCTTTCAAATCCAACTGAACTTTAGTAACTGCAGCATCCTCTTTAGCTTGCAAATGTGCAGCAACATTCTCACTAAGTTTTTCATTAGCAAGTTCCACATTGGTTTTCACTCTAGAAGGAATGTCTTGATCAATCAATATAGACTTTCTTTTATCTTTCTTCTCAGGAGGGACAAAAGTCTTATCAGGAGAATCATGAGGAAGATCAGCTGGAATATCTACTGATGGACCATGAGTACTCACTTCTGGTAGAGTAGTAGGAAAAGATTCCTTCCTATGAACATCAGCAGAAGTCTTCTTTCTAGGAGCATCAGCAGACTTCTTGTCAGCAGAATGCTTTCTTCTGACATAAATGACTCTGGAGTCCTTTGGTACATTTGCATCAGTAGAATGAGCAACATCAGCAGTTGGAGCAACATCAGTAGTTGGAGCAACAGATGGTTCAGGTCTAGTGCCAGCATTCTTCTGAACACTCTCCAAAGTGGTAGCAGCAAGAAGTTCAAGGCCTTCCAAGTCAATGTTGTCAGATGCTTTAGTAGAGTCCTCATCTGAATCATACACCACACCTTGTTTCTTCCTTTGCTTAAGCTTACCCTCCAACTTCTTAACTCTTCCAATTAGAGTCAGGACAGCATTGCTGAGGTTCTTTTTGGTGAAGTTCAGATCATTCTCCAATTTGTCCACCTTAGATACATACCTGTTCAACAAAGCAGATACAGAAGTGAGAGTAACAGGACCTTCAGCACCACCAACAGGGATATCTGTGGCATTTGGAGCATCATTGGTCCTGTGAGTAGAATAATCTAAATTTACATTTACATCTACATGTTCCTCAAAGTGAGGTCTCAAAGGAATGGGTGAAGAAAGTCTTGTAAATTGTGGTGAGTGTACAGGTTGGTCAAAGCCTAAATTCTCATTGAGCTTATGCTCAGGAGAATTGATATCCATTGGTGAAGGTACAGGAGAGGGTGGTGGCTGAACATCAGAAGCAACTGATGCATTTGCATCAGGAGCATCTTCAGTTCTGTCAGGAGAATCCTCTGGTGCTTGAGCATCAGGAGAATCCTGACCAGCAGCAGCTACATCAGCTGCTTCTCCAACAGGTGGATTGCCCACTGGGACATCAGCAACTACATCAGCAGCTGCTCCATCAGGAGCATGGCCACCAGGCAACATGGCTGGAAGTAAGGGTCTTTGTTCACCAGTAAATTTAAATTTCATTTGGGTAAACAACTTTTTAGATAAACCCTTAACATGCAAGTGAGTGGGGTCATTGGTCTCAATGTCTAAAATGATTTGAAGAAACCTAGGATACAATAAATATTTAAGTTTGGTATCCTTAAAATTTTCAAGCATAGCATTAAAGATATACCTAGAAAAGTTAAATGTTCTTCCCTGAGAGAGACACACAATGGCAAGAGCAATGTCTGTAGAGAATTGGTCCCATCCACCAGACTTAGAACCCATGCACTGAAGCAAGGTGTGTGTCAAAAACCTCCATTTTGGACAAAACAGATTCTTGTACCATACTTTCCCATCACCACTATAACCAGCAGCCTGAAGCCCTCTAAGTATCTCACTCTTAGGCAAATTAGTCACTCCTCCTTCATCATCCAACTGTAGTTTGGTCCTGACCAAAGACTCAGTAACCACATATTCTTCCCCATCTATGACAGCAACAATCTCTGTTGGTCCATCTTCAACAGTCCTTGTTTGTGCTGTTTCCCAAAATTGTACAACAAGAGACTCATGAATTACACTTGGGTATTGGAGCAGAGCATAACAAATCTTGGACCTTTGAAGAAATTCCATCATGCCCACATAATCTTCATCACCCTTACCACGACCAAGAAAGGCATGTTTGTTATGATCTCCTTTGAAATATAGTTCAGCCATTGATTGAGAATAAGAAATTAGGGTTGGGATTTCTGAGGAATGTTGAAATGGTTTTTGAAATTTTATAGCGATAGGGAATCAGTTAGTTTAGGAGAGGGATATGCACGTCTTGGTGAATTATAGAAGTTACCAAACATGGAATGAAACTGATATGAATTATTGGAAAGAAATCTTTGACCAATAATCAACTAAGGCAAATCCCAATTAACTGACGCATCCGAAGAAACCAAATCAAACGGCTGAAATCAAATGGTCAATCCACAGAAAATAGTCAAACGGTGACTATGGTCAACAGAACCATCCGCAGAATCTATCAGCAGAATCTACCCGTCAGTGGAAACCAAATATCTTTGAAAAAGATCTCTTAATTCAAATTTCAAAGAGCCCTTAATTTTCTCCAAACTGCCTCGCATTAATGGTAATAAAGACACGCGGTTGGGTGATCTTATAAATAAAGGCAATTATCCCCAAATCTCTCCACTTCAAATCAAATCCCTAATTATCATATCTTCAATTAACAATACATCCATGGCTTCCAATCAACCCATCATCAACCTTTCTTCTGACTCATCAGATACTTCTGATTCACTAACATGTCCACCTCCACTCAGAATGCCAACACTTCCCCGTGGTCTCACAAAAGAACAAGCCAAGAAGAAGAAACATGATGTACCTGCACCAAGTTCATCATCATCTGAAGATCTTCCACCATATCCCTCTGAAATTGATGATCCTGAGTACCAGAGAGAGATGGAGAGAAGGTGGAATGAATTGGAGAAGGTAAACAGAGTTCCCAATCCTGATGAGTCTCTCATCATCTTTACATCTTCTGATGAAGAGGATGATGAGAATGATGAACTTTACACCCCTACAACCTCTAATAAGCCGCAGTCCTCTCGTCCAAGAAAAAGAAAAGTAAATCCACCATTGCCAAAGATCAGAAAGTTGTGTTAGGTTTGCCCTGTCCTCAGTGGCAAGGAATCTTCAACATCAACAGCAAAGGCAAGGAGAAGACTGTGGAAGGCAAGGGCAAAGGCAAAATAGAATATGAACTTTGTTGTTAATCTTTCATGTTTACTATCTTATATTGTACTTCTGAAGAATCAATAAAAGTTGCCTTTTTAATTATTGCTTGTTTTAATTCTTCTGATTAGCATTCCCTTGAATAAATTGAACTTGAATAAGCCATCAGCAGGAACACACTTAACAACAAGATAAATAGTATCAGCAGCATGTTGGTCAAACCATTGACTTTCATCCGAAGAATCCAATTAAGTGGACAACTTGCACACTTAGTAATTGCTACTGACTCAACTACCTCCCATTAACTTACATTAACTCCCAGTAAACTCAAATCTAGTCTTTAAAAGAAGTCTTCAAGTCATAATCAACTCACCATTCCACAGATAACATATCCCAAAGTCTTTCACACATTCAAAACATGAAGCCATCCCCCAAAGTCATTGAAATCTCATCTGATTCATCAGACTCTACCTTTGACATACCTCAGATCCAAAGATCATACTACTACTACTTAAATGAAGGTCCTTCAGAGTTATGTCCATCTCCAACCTCATCAAAAAAAACCACTGAAGCTGAGGAAACACCAACTCCTCTAGCTATGGTTGTCCCTGATTTCACTCCTGTCACTGCATTCTTAACTAGTGAAATGGAAAGAGTCTGTGCATATATGAGAAGAATCTCTGTCCCTGAAGAGCCACAGTCCTCAAGTAGAAAGAAGGGCCCATTGAAGGTGGTGCTTGGTCTTGCAGCTCCCAAGCTCTGGAACAAGGACATGCAATCCAGAGGAATCCACAAGAAGATGCCAGACCCAAAGGACTTGGGCAAAGGGAAGAGGATGATGGATTAGGTTGTTACTTAGGGATGTGATGGTATGATGGTGGTTGGTTGTTGTTGAATGATGTATTTTGTGTTTCTTCTGATGACAGATCTTTTAATGGATGTACCAAACTTTCCACGGATGAATAATATTTTACTTTAATGTCTTTACATCTAATGCCACTGAATGTAAATCTTTGAACATCAGTAGAAACATGACCTGAAACCAGACATTCACACAAAACACAAAAACACAACAAAACAGAATAATATACAAGATTAGTAATAGCCTGCAAAACAAAGTTAGTGAACATAAATCTAGAAAACATAATAATCTACATAAATACAACATGTACAATCCTCCCTTGAGGCATATGCCTCCCCTCAAACATAGCATTCAAGGGTTAACCATCCCAATGTTGACAACTAGGTGATTAAACCTAGGTCCATCAAAAGCTTTTGTTAACAAATCAGCCACATTATCATCAGTGTGAATTTTAAGCACTTGAATTAGATGCTTCTCATTTGCATCTCTTATAAGATGGTGCCTAATTTCTATGTGTTTAGTTCTCTGATGAAAAACAGGATTTTTAACAATAGAAATAGTACTTTGATTGTCAATGTAGATTTTAGTATTCATAAAGTTAAACCCATAATCCAACATCTGATTTTGAATCCAAAGTACCTGACCACAGCAATTGGAAGCAGCCACATATTCTGCTTCAGTAGTAGAAGTAGCCACTATGGTTTGTTTCTTGCACTGCCAAGAGATAAGTCTTCTACCAAGAAATTGACAACCTCCTGTTGTGGATTTCCTATCCAAATTAGCTCCAGCATAATCACTATCACTGTAAGCCTCCAACACAAATGGTGAATCCCTTGGGTACCAAAGGCCTAGTTTGGGTTGGCCCTTGATGTACTTGAAAATTTTCTTCACAGCATTTAGATGGGAAGTCAGTGGAGTGACTTGATGTCTTGAGCAAGCACTGACAACAAAGGTAATGTCAGGCCTAGAAGCTGTTAGATAGATGAGGGATCCAATCATGGACCTATAAAGATGAACATTCACAGCCTCATCTTGCTCATTTGGATTCTTAAGCTTGGGTGGTTCATATGGAGTGGTAGCAGTCCTCAAAAGTTCAAAGTCAAACTTTTTCAAAATATCTTTAACATACTTCTCCTAATGAATAAAGATCCCTTCAGGTTGTTGTTTGACTTGCAGCCCTAAGAAAAAGGTTAACTCCCCCATTGCACTCATTTGAAATTCACCTTTCATCAATTCTTCAAATTCCCTGCACCATGCTTCCTTTGTGGATCCAAAGATGATGTCATCCACATATACCTGTACTAGAATGATGTCCCTGGAGTTTTTCTTAATAAAGAGGGTCTTATCAATAGCTCCTCTTCTGTATCCATGCTCCAATAGAAATGTAGACAATCTAGCATACCATGCTCTTGGTGCTTGGTGAAGTCCATTAAGTGCTTTGACAACTTTGTAAACCTTCTTAGGATGATGGGGGTCTTCAAATCCCTGTGGTTGAGTAACATATACCTCCTCTTCAATTTTGCCATAGAGAAAGGCACTCTTGACATCCATCTGATAGACTTTAAACCCCATATATGAGGCAAAGGCTAAAAACAGTCTAATGGCCTCAACTCTAGCAACAGGAGCAAAGACCTCAGTGTAGTCAATCCCTTCTTCTTGTGTGAAACCTTGAGCCACCAATCTTGCTTTATTTCTTACCACAATACCTCTGGCATCCCTCTTGCATTTTAAGATCCACTTGGTCCCAATTGCAATCTTCCCTGCAGGCAGATCAACAAGTACCCAAACATCTTGATTCTTGAATTGTTGCATCTCTTCCTGCATAGCTTCAACCCAACTAGGCTCACTCAAAGCCTGTTTAATGCTTGTGGGTTCAACTTGAGACAAGAAACAAGCAAATAAGCAATGCTTCTGATCTGTGTGGTTGTCTCTCTTCTGAGTGGATACATAGGTCAAAAATGCACATTGCCCAAACTTAGTATTCTTAATAGCACTCCTGGTGAGTACCATAGCATTTGGATCACCAAGTATATTATCTTGTGGATGAATGGTGTTAATCCTTTTAATTGCAACAGGATTAACATCAATGGAGGTATCAAGATTGGTTAAAGTAGGAGCAAAGTCTTCATCATAAGAAGCTGATTGAAAAATACCAGCACTTTGCTCAACATTAGCAAGATCTGAGGGAGTAGGAAACCTGCCATAAGGTTCATCTAAACTTGTGGAAACTTTAGTGGAAACAGGAACTGCAGCTGAATTGCCTTCAGCAGAATCTCCTTCAGCAGAATCAACAGCTGCATCAGCTGATGCATCAGCAGAACTAGGTTTGCTGCTTTCTTCAACAGCAGCTTGTTTTAAGAGGGCTTCAGTGTCTTGAGCAAATTCAAGACCAAGTCTTTTAGCTTCCTCAGCAGCTGCATGTTCTTGCTTTTTGAGTCTAGCAAGATCTTCTGCATAAGTTTAATTTTCCACATCATCAGCAGATTTGGCATCAGAGGCTTCTTTGGTAGGAGGATCTGCTATCTGGAGTGGTAGAGTTGTTACAACAATAGTGGGTTCATCACATTCTGAATCACTATCTGAATCATCCTGTAGGGTACCTGCATTGTTAGAAGATAACACTTGTATACCTGCAGAGGGGTTAGTTTTGTGTCTAGCATAACCCAAATAATCTGTAAGATAATCAAGGTCAAAATACCATTCATGACATTTTCCTTGAACATTAACATTCTCCTCCAGAAATTTCAGGTTAAGAGTCTCTTCTATCTTCTTTGCAGTCAAATTATAGACCCTATAAGCCTTGCTATGAGCTGAGTAACCAACAATATATCCTTCAGCAGCTTTAGCTTCAAATTTGCCTAGGTGATCACTTGTATTCAGAATGGTCACCTGACAACCAAAAGGTTTCAAGTGTTCAATGGTAGGCTTCTTCCCTGTCAATAGTTCATAGGGTGTCTTATTGTAAGGTCTAGTGATCAACACCCTATTCAATACATAACAGGCAGTACCAACTGCCTCAGTCCAAAACATAGTGGGAAGCTTAGAGTCAGCAAGCATAGATCTTGCAGCCTCTATAAGGGTTCTATTCTTCCTTTCAGCAACTCCATTCTGTTGTGGAGTCCTAGGAGTACTATAATCTCTTTTAATACCCTTTAAACCACAGAGTTCAATGATATTGGCATTTTTGAACTCTGTCCCATTGTCACACCTTATACCTTTAATCTTCTTGTTAAGTTGATTTTCAGCTAGAGCCATAAATTCTTTGAGTGCCTGAAAGGTTTGATCTTTAGTCACTAAGAAAAATGTCCAACTGAATCTGCTGAAAGCATCAGTGATCACCAAACAGAAGTACTTATGATCAATACTCCTGATGGATGTAGGACCAAAAAGATCCATGTGAAGCAGCTGCAATGGTTCTGAGATTGTGCTCACAGTAGTAATGGCCTTGTAAGAAGCTTTGTGTTGCTTTCCCTTGTTACAAGCCACACAATTATGCTCATTGGTGAAGATTTTGGAAGGAGTCCATGAACAAGTCCATCTTTAGCAAGTTTGTTGATGACTTTAAAATTAACATGTGCCATCCTCCTATGCCATTTTGTAGATTCATCCAAGGATGCTTTAGCCACCAAGCATGTTAGATCACCTTCTGGCTTAACATCATTCAAGTCAAAGGTATAAAGATTATGGTTTCTTGGAGCCTTTAGTAATACTTGATTGTCATCAGGCATTTGGAAATCAGGTGAAAGAATGAAACAACCATCTTCAGTGAAAAGCACAGGAAGCTTTTTATCACAAATTTGTGAGACTGAGAACAAATTGAATCCTTGAAGCTCCTTCACATAGTAGACATTCTCAAAATCCACCTTTGGAGTTCTAATGGTTCCTTTGCCAGTAATCCTTCCTACTCCACTTCCAAACCTCACTATGCCTCCATTAATAGGCACAAAGTCATGCAGCTTCTCTTCGTTACCAGACATGTTTCTTGAACAGCCACTATCAACAATACCTAAGTCTTTATTAAGAAGAGGATGTTCCTACAACAAAGAAAGTTAATATACAACAACAACAAGTATTAAGAGACTTAAGTCATGAAAGACTTGAGCCTGCCCTGTGGATCATTCTGATGAACCCAAGATGATGAGTTAGATCCACAATTGTTCCTGGATTCCCTGTAGTTAAATGGTCTTTTATATATCCAAGAACAATCTGCTGAGGACTTTTCAGCAGAATCCCAATTACCCCTTCCCATACACATTTGGTCAGTATATTCATACCAATGATTAACACCATTAAATGGTTGAGATCCATGTCTATTTCTATTGGTATTCATATATCTATTATTAAAAACAGACCTATTGGAATAAACAGGCCAATCCGCAGGAGTGGAATACATTCTGCTGACATGATACTTAGCCTGTGGAGCTACTGAGGGTTTGGTACAGGTATTAGTCCACTTTTGTCTAGGTCTATTATTAACAACAGAAACACCCATCCTCTTTTCATGAAAATCACAATCCTTAATTAAATGCAACTTGCTACCACAAACAAAACACTTCTTTTTCTTATAAGATTTATTAAATCCAAAAGATGTCTTATTAAACATAGAATTATTCAAACAAACATCAGAAACAGAATTGTTTTGTAAACACTGAAAGGAATTGTTTTCATAAGAAGTAAATAACAAGTCTTCAGAAGAGGCTGGTTGATAAAGAACTTCATCAGCAGCAACTTCAGAGTCCACAGACTTGTAAGATGACTTGTCAGAAATCTTTATTGAGGACTTGGGTGAGTCTGACTTGGTCTTGGAATCACAGCTGGCATAACTAGAGGTCTCTGAGGCCTTGTCCCTGGAAGAACAAGAGACATAATTGTTAGAATCATTACTAGATATACTTCTAGTGTCAGGGGAGTCATTGATCCTAATGCCAGTGGTTTCCATTGATGCTGGTAAGTCAACCTTATGGGATGTGGGCTTAGGGGTTCCTATGGTTGGAGGGACTTCAGACTTATTTGGCAAGTCTTTAGACTTTTTGCCAAAGAGATGGTGTGAACCATCAAAGTCAGAGGTTTTGGTAGTAGGCATAAATACACCTCTGATGGGTCCTGGTACAGCATGCAAAGCTCCTTCTTTAACATAATTTGCTAAGCCTGCTGGTGTAGATTTACCTACATCATTCCTTGCCTCTAAGCCAACATATTTTTTAAACCCTAAACCTATCCCAGAGTTTACAGTTTGACTACCATAAAGACAACTAGCTAAATTATCTCCTGAAATCAACCAATTTTTATGTAAAGCTATTTCTTTATCTAGTTTCTCTTGCAAAACATTTTTCTCAGACTCAATTCAAGCTTTTTCTTTTTCAGAAAATTTTAATTCATTGCTAGCACATTCTAAATCTCTACTTAAAACTCTAATCTTTTCCTCATAAGCTAATTGATTCTGTTGAAACCACACCTTTTGTTGTTCTAAAGTTTTAAAAGCTTCTTTATAAGTTGCAGCTTCAATAAAACAAGCATTATATTTTGGTTTCATATCATCATAAGCTTCTTTTAGAGTTGTATATTTAGAATCACAATCACAAGCACAAGTAGATACCTGAGGAGAGATTCCCATGAGTCCAAAGCTATCATCACAACTAGCCATGCAGGAGATTTGAAGAGTGCTGCTTGTATCATCATCATGCTCATTCCAGTCTACACTAGTATCTATAGCAGTGATCAAGGCCTTTGATTCTCTAGCTTTCACTTCTTTCTTCTTGTATGCTGAATATCTGGTACTGGCTTCACCCTTCTTGGCTGTGCATTCTCTTGCAAAGTGACCAATTTCTCCACAAGCATAACACTTCACCTTCCTTCTATCAAACCTAGCTGCATCTCTTCCTTCAACATTGAGCTTTTTACCAACCTTTTGCTCAAATCTTCTAACTTTGAGAGATAGCATAGCCATTTGCCACTTTAAGTCCAACTCTTCTAAAGCAAGTTCATCAATCTGCTCAAAATCTTCATAAGCTATTTGTTGCTGTTTATCAACTTCAGCAACAAACGAATGAAGTACATCTTCCATCACATTGTTAACTTTGGATGAGTTATAGGATTAGCACTTGAAAAAGACAATGTGGTCATTGGAAGACTTTGGATTGGAGTGGATGGACTTGAGTAAACCTGTGGTGCTGGGGATGGACTGGTATAGGTATGTGGCATGTAGTTTGAGTTAGAACTGACAAATGCAGATTGTGAAGGAGTTGCTGCATATGGAGAGAATCCCTTTATGTCACCTTCCAAAGCTCTGAGTTTGTTGTACAAGTCATCAAAGCTGAGGTAATCCAAGCCACCTTTGGTTTTCAATGATATACTCACTTGAGACCATGAGGGAGGTAAGGCTCTTAAAAACCTAGAATTCACCTCTTCATTGTCAGGTCTGGCTAGAAGCTGATTTAAGTGACTCAGAATCTTCTGAAACCTGTCATAACCTTTGTGGAGACCTTCCTCTTCAGTAATCTTGAATTCTTGGAACTCCATCTTCAGCATACTCTTTCTCATCCTCTTTGATTCTTCATTCCCACCAAATCTAGCTTTTATGGCCTACCGGATTTCTCTTGGATCAGTCATGGAATGAAAATCTCCCATGTGGTCATCAGGGATTGCCTGTAGCAATATGGTTCTTGCTTTGTTCTTCCTTTGAATAGCAAGAATTTCTTCAGCAGAAACAGGTTCCAAAATTGTAACTTTACCATTAACATCAACACTTTGCTTTTTAGGACGACAACCATTGAGTATAACATTCCAGAGGTTATAGTCAACACTTGCAATCCAGTTCTGCGTCTTCATGGCCCAGATTTCATACTCATCCTTCCTAAGAAAAGGAAGTTTTGCATTGCCATTGGAGAAGGCCACCTGTTGTAGTTGTTGAGTAAGAGAGCCTGCTTCTGAGAGAGCAACATCACCACCTAGTTTGTCTCCCATTGGTACTGATTGAATAGTTATGTGATTGTGTAGAGGTTACAGAGAGTATCTAGTGGCTCTGATACCACTTGTAGGGATCTATATCTTGATAGACCACGAGCTAATAGATCGTTAGCCAACTAATGTAATCACTAGTTAAACTAAGTTAGATAATCTTTGTGAGCTTGTAATTATGCGGAATATAGAAACAAACTTATACTAAACTTGATCCTCTATGGATCGATAAACTAATAATATTAATGAAACTCGTACTAGAAACTTGTACATATTACAATGATCTAGGGTTCCTTATATACTAGTGGAAACCCTAACCTTTCTTACAAGAAACGAATAATAATAAACCAATAAAAGATATTCTACATACCTTGTCCTAAAATACATAAGTTATATCCACGGTTAAACTCTATCCGTAGGATCTATATTCGTCTGCAGGAACCAGTCATCAGCAGAAAGTCACTAAGCCTTCTGCAGGAACCTGTCAGCAGTATCAATCAGCAGTATCTTCAATAATTCCTTACATTTGATCAAATAAATTCAATTCCAGGCTTAAATGACCCCCTAAAAGTGGTTCATTTTTCGCCTCATCAATGATCCTACGGTCAGGAATGCTTAAATTATTCGAAGGCAAAGATATTGCCTTGACCGTTTTGTTCAAATCACGGGGATCATTACAACATTCGTTGTCATAGAGAGCAAGATCTTCTATGAGTTCCCATGATTCTTCCGCACTCCAATCACATAGCTTATCACCGCCCGCTTGGTTAATGGTTTGCCTTGTGGAGAGATTGATGTGGTCATAGAAGATTTGGACTTGGAGCCAAAGATTTATGCCACGATGAGGGACTTTTTGGAGTAAGTCCTTGAAATGAGTCCATGCTTCGTAAAGGGTTTCGCCTTGACATTGCTGAAACATCAAGATGTCATTCCTTAACTTGGTGGTTCTTCCCGGTGGGAAAAATTGAGCAAGGAAACGAGAGGTAAGATCATCCCAAGAGGTGATGGATCCCACAGGTAAACGCTCAAGCCATTGACTAGCTTGGTCACGTAGAGAGAATTGGAAGAGACACAATCGGGTCGTCTCTCGAGTTTCAACATCAAGGTCTATGGAATCTACGATTTTAAGAAAATCCTTGAGATGTTGGTTTGGATCTTCGGAATGAAGTCCATGGAATGCACATCCGCTTTGCACCAACCAGATGGTATCGGATCGCAAGGGAGACACATTGGCTCCTTGAGTGAGCTCAATGGTGTTTGATGCGTGGATTGTGGTCTACGCAAAAGGTTTTATTTCTCAAGGGATCTTGAGAAGCTTGCAATCCCCACCAGGCAGTGTACCTGACCGATGTAGTATAGTGAGTAGCAAGTACCGGGGGATTGATCGTTCTCTCGGGGAATATTGTTCGTTAGGATTGAAACTAATCTAACTAGGTCTAGAAGTGAGGGATGGTTCTTTTTGTATTTTTATGTTTTATGGAAAGCAAGTAAAATATCTCGGGTATTGGAAGAGTGGGCGGAATTAGTTGCTAGTCAACTAACCCAAATAACTAGTTAAACAAATAAAATAAATAACAATAAAATAAAAAGTGAGAACTTCTAATATGGAGAAAAGCGTGTTTACTTAGATTTCATTACTCCCTAGTTATCTTTTATTGATTAATTGGTTTGTCACAATTGCATGGGTGAAGGGTTGCATTCCTTAACACCATTCGTGGGGCCGTGTACGATCTTCCCCAACTCTATAAGCTTTTATCTCTTCTTATGACGACACGTTTAGTATCCTATCATGGCCTCATTAATAGTCACTTATGCATTTAATACAACCAATAAAACCGTAGTACACATCCGATTACGTTTCTTAAGACGTTTAAGCAAGTTACCATATAGGAGATTAGCTAGTTTTCTTAAGCCTAACGCTAAAATCAATCACCCACAACAATTAATGACAAACCAACAACCAACAATCAATAACTAGGTTTCATTAGATCTAAGCAAACACAAGTAAATCTAAGCTAGCATGTTAAAAGAAAGAAAAGCATACAATATAATCAAACAACACATAAACATATTGAATGATTGAAGGCACTACAACAAAACCTAGCTATTAGGACCTTTCCATGAGACCCTTTTTACTTAGGGGTCTTAATAACAAAATTATTAGGACGAGCTAATTTTTTAGTCGTTTTAGGATCAAACCAATAATACACTTAATAAATTGGTTCTATTAGAACATACTTTTAGGACCCTTATTTGTTAAGGTCTTATTATAATAGATCCTAATAGGACACTTTACTTGAATGTCCTATTACATCCATTCTTATAGGATGCTTGTTCGATGGGGTTTCATTATAGTGAAACGTAATAGGACACTCAATATGAAGGTCCTATTACACGACATTTTATAGGACTTTTATCTATTAAGGTCCTATTCGGAGAGAAACTAATAAGGCATCTAATACACAGGTTCTATTAAATTAAGTTTAATAGGAAACTTGGTACACAGACGGTCCTGTTACATATTACATTGTCACACTTTCAAATATTACACTAAACAAAGATCGAGAATCAAATAGTCATTATAATCTGTGGAGGACATTCCCATATGTTAATTTAGGATATGAAGATACATTGCGCTCTCATTACATGAAAATTGAATTTAAGAGATTTGGATACACTTTATCATAACATGGACAACATAAGGAAATTTGACCTATCAATATATATGGGTGTCAAAGTTATCTTAACCTGACTAACCCGACTTTGAAAAGCGTATAAGGGCTAGGTTATATGGGTTATAAAAGCATTATTAGAGTTAACCCGATTAACTTAAACTCTTATTTGTTTCGGGTTTATGTGAGAGTTCTAATCTTATTCGGGTTTCGAAAATGACCCGCGTAAAGGGGGTTTTAAACTTTTTTCATATTTTACTTGGTTTTGTAAAAAAAATCAAACTTTTTTTATATTTTAATGTTATAATAGGGCTTACCGAGTTAACTCGAACCCGTTTAACCCGTTTCCGACTACCCTAAACCATTATTAGGGTCATGTATGGGTGATGAACTATTATCTCACATAATCATCACACATGTCTCAAACGAGACTTGAACTCACAACCTCATGGTTGATGTACAACTCACATACTCCTGGACTAAAGGTATTTAGTATTTATTTTATGTTTACATTTATTTGACCGATTTGGTATGTAACGTGATTAACCTAATAATAACACATTTATTGTTGTTTCATCATTTTTGCTAAATGATGTTTGAAGGTAAGGTTTTTTGTTAAAGTAAAACGATATATTTTGTTTTTGAAATGAATATATGTTCTAGATATGGTGTTTTCCGGCAGTGGAGTGTGAGATTTTTGTTCTTAAGGAGGTTTGTGTAAGTATTTTGGTCAAAAATTGCGTGATTTTTTTTGGATAAAATAAGGTTTTCTGGTGGTCAGAAAAATTTTCTGGTTAATCGGAAAAGTTTTCCGATGAGTCAGAGAGGTGGTTTTTTGGCTATATTGTTACGTATAGCACGGATGGCACCATGTTTATGTATGGTACGAATTGAGGGGTGGAGAACCGGTTTAGTTTCTCACGTTCGGTAAGGACCCCAAGGCGTGATCGTGGTCACGAGCTGGGTAAACTCCCGGAGTAGCTTTTTTATTTGTGTTATATATTTGATACACAACAAATTAAGATAAGGAGGTGCGATCTTGACAGTCCCTCTCATTTTTTAAAAATGGTAAGGAACCACATCATAGAGTGACATGTGTCCCTTACAATTAAAATTCTTTTTTATTTTCAAATTGAAATATCTTATTAACTGTTTATTTTTTTATGATCTAATTTCACCGTATTATTTAAAAAAAATCTCTTTAATTCAGTATCCATTTTTATATGCATTCATGAATTTTTAGTTTTATGCCTTTCTAGTTGATTTATTTTATTTTGGTTTATTTTGGTTTATTTATTTATTTTTTTTATCTTTTATCCTTAATTTGAATCGATACAAACTTGATTCACCATAATTATATACTTATGGAGGGAGTGTTTGACCATTAAGAGACAGTGAGGGTCTTTGTACGTGCGAGAATGATGATGTCAATATAGTATAGCGGGAAAGCTACGGGAAACTCAAACATACACATACAACGAACACATAAACAATTGGAGTATTATGTAACGGCTTCAATAAGCGGGTAAAGAATTGCGGGAAAAGTTGCGTTAACAATTCATTTTCTATATTTGTAATATAATTATATTTATCGCCTCCGTTATGCCCGGTTATCCAACTAGTTAATAATAATATACCAATTATTCATTATGACAGTTTTTAACATTTTACTCCCTCTCACCCAAAATTTGGGTTATGGTACACGGAGGTCACTAAAGTTTCACCAAAATTTGCCCTAAGGAAACAAAGTTTCATTTTGTTCTTCTAGGTTACTAATGTAAATGTTACCGGGTCTTTATGTTACTAATGTAAATGTTACCGGGTCTTTATGTTACCATTGTTTAATCAAAAAAATTGACCCTCTCTTATTATAATATCTGGTTAAAGCTGCCCTTAAGGATGAGTTGACTACTAAAAAACTTGTGTGCTTATTACATTGTTTCTGTAGGCATAGCTTGGCAATTAAAGGATTTGCTCACACACAGCAACACACAAAAAGCAGTGTTAGGGTGTAAAAGTCTTGAATCTGCATTTCACGCTTTAAAGGTTCTATAAGTGCAGGGGCCTTAAAGGAATTTCTGGCTATATAAGGAAAAGTTTGACATTAGAGTTTCATTATCTAATTCGCCTTTCTTTTCTTATATCTCATTCTCTCTGTATTTTGTATTTTGTAATGCACGAATTTCATATCTCCCCTTACTTTTATAATTAATTTTATATATACCAAAGTACACTCATATATAAAATGCATAATGTACAATGTTTTTAAAGCATGTTTGAGTAAATATGAAAATTTTAAATCTAAGGATAGCCCTTTTCTGATTATCTTCGATCTCTTTATTTGATCCTATCATTGTTAAGTGTTGAGTGACTTTTGTAGTGAGTTGATTTCAACCTTTACAGGTGACAATCTTTCTTTCTTTGTATGTTTGGTTGTATTTATTTGGGGATAATCTTTAGGAGCGATTCTTGGTGTCCTTATGATTGTGATTGTTGATACCATTTTTGCATTAATCAGCATGGTATTAATTAATTACAAGATCAAACTCAATCCGGCAACCCTTCCACAAAATGACCCTAGTGTCGCAAGTTTATAAGTATGACGACCAAATTAATAAACCCGTTTACATTAGTAACCTAGAAGCACAAAAATGAAACTTTGTTTCCTTAGGGCAAATTTTAGTGAAACTTTAGTGACCTCCGTGTACCATAACCGTATTTGTTAAAGATAGTGGAAATCCAACGTGGAGGATGAGTTGCTGAGGTGGATGACAAGTTGGCATGGGTGAAGGGTAAACAACCGGTAACCCTTCCACAAAATGACCCTATTGTTGCAAGTTTATAAGTATGATGACCAAATTAATAAACCCGATTACATTAGTAACCTAGAAGCACAAAATGAAACTTTGTTTCCTTAGGGCAAATTTTGGTGAAACTTTAGTGACCTCCGTGTATATAAACCCCCCAAAATTTTGTTCCCGCTAGTACCCTCCCATTTTTTGGCTCCCTATAAAAATAAGATCCACTCAAATCATTATCTTCACTAACCGTCACTTCTCATTTTCTCAAATATCCATCCATCAAACTTAAACAAATCAATACAATACAATACATCGGTTATGTGAGTACAACCAGGAATGAGTGAGGATGTGAGATATCATGAATGCCAAGTCAACCTTCATTTAGTTATGATGTTATGGTCATTCATCACAACATATCACTTACAAAATTGGTTACTAATATGATTAATAAAAAGGTAAATATTTCATTTGTTTACAAACTTAAATGTTCTTGTTGTTTTTTGGCTTTTATGCTTTAAGATCTAAAGCAATGTTCTTTTAGCTTCTTTTTCATGTTTGAGCGGACTCGTTCTTAAATGAATTGGTGAGTTATTTTTACTCATGTCTTTAAATTTACTTGCAGATATGGTATTTCGGCACAAAAGGTGGGATTGTTACATGTTTTGTTTAATGACTATGGTCACTCCTACTTTATTACTTACAAGAAACTTTTGATTTTAGTCATTCATGGATTCCTTTGCAAGAGGTAAGTATCATGTAGGCCTAAAATAGCATAATTTTGACCAGGTATTAGAAAAAAAATGATGTTAGATTGTGTAAAAGAATTCATAAAGTATATGTGTGAGTATTTCTTTTTCTTCATGTTTAGGCGATATTTGTATCTTGAGAATTAACATCTTTTGGTGAGAATTTGATGTGACTACAATTTGGCTAATAATATTGGCGCGCCTAGCTACAAGATTCCTTGGTAATTTCCTTTCATTTTGGTAACGTAATTATTTTGGTAAACATGATATTGCCTATGAAACCATAATTTTACCAACACTCTTTACTTATACTAGTATATGTATTTTTGACCATAGGTGGATTCAGATCATAAGGCAAGGATATCTTCAAGACGTTCACTTGGCAAACAATGATAATTTCCTTATTTCGTAGGAATTTTTGTACAATGACTTAGCTTATTATAATTTTTGGATTCATGTACAATTCTTAGATCATTTCTTCTGAATGATATACAATATATGGTTGTATACATATGTTGCAACCTTTGTATAGTAAGTGATTAATTTGAATGATAATAATTTTTTGATTTATTTGTAGTGATTAGAATTTAATATTTGTGAGCAAAATGACATCGATCAATAATACATTAGGTACATGAATTAACAAAACATGAGATCAAATTTGGTTATGACAAATCACCTATGTATTAGGACCCTTTTCTTGGTACCAAAATAAAACTTTATCCATTATATTTTCGTCCTATGAAAATGTGTTATAGAACCCCGTAAAAGTGTCCCAAAACAAAACAAATGGATAAGCATATATTAGAACACCGGATAGCATCCTATAATGTGGTCTATTATGACGTCATTTTGGTCGCATAAACATCTTTATTGGACCAAAGAATTAGTTTTAAAATGTTCAAGCTTATTAGGACGTCAATAAGTGTCCTAAATATCAATTACAACCCCTTCTTATAGGACACTTTTATTTTAGTCCTATTAGGTTAAAGGTCCTATAAACTATTTTTATAGGACACTAACAGGCGTCCTATAAGCCCCTTTTTCTTATAGTGAGGATAACTTATCTTTAATTGAACATGGAAGAAAATAGGGTTTGGAACCCTAAAATTGCTGCAAAAGTCGACTAGGGTTCATACCAAAAGTTCCCTACCAAAAGTCCTCTCTTATGAATGAAAAATCGAAAAGTATATATAGATTTACAATGGTGACGGCGTCCCTTTTTAATGGCTGACGCCGTCATCTCACCGTGTCTAGGGTTTCTTGTCGTCCAATCCAACTTCTTGACGCCGTCCCCTTGTAAGACTTCTGGGCCGTCACGCCTTGGGAAATACACGTGACGGCCTACTTTCTGTATAACGTGATGCCGTCACGCCTTATGCTTCAACTTTTCTTCTGGCGCGCCAAGTGCAATTGTGATATCCACCTCTTGTTCCAATGAGGGACGCCGTCCCTTTGAAATGCTTGACACCGTCAGGTATAATTTCCAGCTTGGATTATTGACTTTGTCGTTTTTTTTTACTTTTTGCTCCAAAAACGTCAAAAATGCTTTCTTTTCCAGAATTCTTCTCAAAAGTACCTAAATTGACAGAAGAAACGACTTAAGGTAATAATTGATCATATTATCACAACTTAAGGCTTAAATGACCCCTTAAAAGCGTAAAAAATTTCTCCTTACCAAATACCCTTACACTTGGGATTTGCTTGTTGTAACAATTCGCATTTTCAGATTAATTTCTATTCCCGAAAATTTTACTATTCATTTTCACTATTCATTTTTACTATTCATTTTACTATTCACTTTTCCGAAATTTGATTTTTATTTCATATTCTCGTATGATAAATCATTTCCATGGCAAAATAAAAGTTTGACACTCATCAGATCATTTTCGCGAAAGTTATTAAGGAAATGCACGTTTTAGGGTAAAACGTCATTCAAAAATCCTACGCACAACGAAACTCGACCGCGTTAATTTTCCCCACATCAGAAAAATGTTTGATACACTCATGATTTATTTGAGAATTAATCATGACTGAGAAAAATATGACCAAATAAACCTCGGCCGTGAGAAACAGGAATTTTCGTTTTTAAGCACTTTTACTTAGCCGTAACCTTAGCCTATACTTGCACCGCGTTTCTAAGACGATTTGAGTTTTCACATTTTTCGAAAAAGTCAACATATTTTTCCCTCCTCCTTTGACCAAAAATCATTCCTTGATTTTGAAGATCATTCCTTGATTTTTAGGCTTACGGTTTTATGTCCAAAAGACATTAAATGACAACTGACACTAGACTGAGCCCAATCTAGATATTATAAGTCATTTTAAATCATTTTTATCCTATTAGAAAAGTAACATTTTACTTTTCTCAATTTTACACAATATTCGTACGTTTTACGTATTACGCGTTTTAGACCCGTGTTTCCAGTTTTAGCAGGGTTTGAGCACCCCAATAGAACCTACCACTCATTTTAGATTTTATTATGGAGTATATTGACAAGTTTAGTCATCCTTTCAAGTTTCACATTTTTACGATACCCGGTTTTACGTTTCGTGGCTTAACAACTTACGGTTAGCAATTTATGGAGTCAAAACTAGTCACATAAGTAGGATAATACCATCAAAAACCAACTCACTCCCCCTTATCCATCTTGAACCGACTTAGGGGGGGGGGGGGAGTCATCCCATATGTGGCTTAATCTCATGACTTTAGCCTTAAGATGTTAACAAGTGTTAAACTTGCTCTCCAAGGGTTGACTAAGTCAATGAAACTAACCTCCTCAAGGCCATATAAATACCCCCTCCCCCTCTTGTTTGCCGTCCACCATCACACACCAAAACCATCTCACACTTAGCTAAATTACTTCTAGTTACAAGCAAGATTCAAGTACTTCATCAACATAGAAACCCTAGCTTGGTTTTAGGTAATCAAAATACTTCCAAACTTTATAAACTTTGGTGATTCTCTTGAGTTTGAATCTACTCAAGTCACCTCAACTTTCATCATCTCTCTTTCAAGAATACAAGGGTAGAAAGATTGCTTGAAGTGAAGTAGGGTGAAGCTTAAGTCTATCAAAGTCCGTACCTTACTAGTTATTTACCTTTCTTTTAGAAAGCCTCAAGTTGTAAGCAAAACCTTAACATACTTTCTTGCTAAATATCATTTTCATGCTATTTATATTTCATTCTTACTATATATTGTCTTTTTATTATGTTCATGATATATAAAAATTGGTAAAACAAGTTATGATATATATATGTTAACTTATGATATTTAAACAAGTAAACTAGTGACTTTTATGGAGAACCATGACCAAAATAGTATAACTATGATATTTGAAACTTACTTACTGTTATAGAGGACTTAACAAGGAAAACATAGCAATTTGAATCACCCAAAACGAGTACCCGAGTCAAAAGTTATGACCATTTGAAATTACCAAAACTTTGCGGCTAAACTGCCAAATGTTTCTGTGACAGAACATAAAACACGCAAAAAGAGGCCCTTCTGGTCTGTTTCACGAAAAAGTTAAAACACGAAAGTTGTCCGGAATCACGTTTTCTTCAAAAACTCAGGGCACGTCTCCAGAAAACCAATAACGAATGAGATTTTCTTCAGTTTCTTAACAGCTATTTTATATATATAAGTCACTATATAATTGTTATTGTTTAAAAAGACCAAGAGGTCTAATGACCTAGATTCAAGACCACAACCATGGCTAGAGCCAAGGTTGAGTCTCAAGATCATGGAACAATGACCAAGGTCACGGCGAAGCCATGACTAAAGACCATATAAACTTACCTAGGCGAAAACATGAACTAAAGAGTTAGCGATAACTTAAACATGCAATTTGGATCTACTTCATCTAAAGAACCATGAGATCTTACAAGTAATTGTCATACAAGACTTAAGAAACTTACCCTAATAACAATCTTCATGTAAAAATAAACTTTCCTAAGTTTATTCAAATATTGGACATGTAACTTTTCGGATCAAAACTTATATATATGTTATCAAATACTACAATAGTAGGGAGCCTCATGTGAGGAGTTCATTAAGTAAGCCGTCGAGATGAGTTGTGGATTTACGAATTAAAGTGTCCTGGCTCCTCGAACGTTTACTCCATGACTTCTGAATTATGTCGGCCTGAACGGTAGTAAGAGATATACAACCTATACATGTTTCATAAACCATTTATATTCAAAGACTTACACTATATACTAAGTATTACATCATGAACATTATGCAAGACATATATAGGCAATTCTTCGTATTCTTAGACGTTACTCCAAACCTAAGTCGCAACGTTCTATTATAGGCTGCTCTTAGAGACTTTCGCGATTCAACTACCACTTTCATTTCTCATTACATAAGCTTAAGGTGAGTCATAGCCCCACTCTTACTCTTTTAATACTTGTTTTGAACTCTTTAGGGGAGATACATGCTTAAACTACTTGCTTTCTCTTTTACTAAAGACAATTTTACTCTTATGCTACGCTATACTTTTATACTCTTAAACATGATGTGTAGTTTTATTACGATATGTGCCTTAATGTGTTAAACTATTCTATACGCTATATTCTTTAACCACTGTTTAACTCCTGGATGGAGCCGATGGAGAGGTATTGATAGTACTATCGGGCTGACGCCCCCACCATTGCCATATATTCCTGGCCTTGGGTGAATATAATCCAGCTTTGAAGCATTTGTGCTTATTCTTGTCATGAGGTTCAGTAGGCAGTGATACTTTACATTAAGCATGCATATATCGTATACACATATATTGAAATCATGATATACTTTAGCAGTGGGTTGTGAACACACAGGTTGCAAGTGTTGTTATGGGCGGGACTTGCAACTGAGTGGATTCACGATGCCTTTGCTGTGCGAATATTCTTTAAAGACTTTTCAACTGTTTTAAGACAAACTCTATGAACTCACCAACCATTGTGTTGACACTTTAACATGTTTGTCTCAGGTCTGTAAGGTGATAGTTGTTGCATGGAGCATAGAGTCGCTTGGCATGTTTTGAAGACTTATGCTTTTATCTTTACCATTCGATATGTTTTAAAACTCTTATGTATTGTATTATGGAACTCAAGTTTGTAACTCGGAACTTATTAATCGAATGGTAACTTTTCAAAACGTCTCATTTAGAGGTCGTTTTCTATACCTTGTACTTTGTATTATGAAGTAGCACCCTAATGACACAGTCTTCCGCTGCGATATTTTGGGGGTGTTACACTTGTCCTCAAGCAAATGAGCTTTTATTCTAATCAAAATACAAGCTAAGGGTCATTTAACATTAATAAAAAATTAATTACAACAAATGATCGTTCCACCTTAATCAAAATAAGCACGGAAATTATAAACTAGCACCTCACAAAATAGTGTTTGGATCTATTCTTGACGCCGTCTGGTTCAAAGGGTTCTGGCGCGTCTCTTTTTAAGTTAACACGTGACGGCCTTGGCATTTTATAACGTGACGCCGTCACGTGTAATCTTCCAATTTTCTTTCTGGCGCGTTAAGAGTAAAGTAATTATCCACATCTTGATCTTCATATGACCGCGTCACCTTGTGACACTTTACGCCGTCAGGTACTGTTTCCAGCTTGGATTCTTGACTTTGTCGTTTTCTTCACTTTATGCTCCAAAAATGTTCAAAATGACCCATTTTTCAGAATTCTTCTCCAAAGTACCTAAATTGACAAAAGAAACGATTTGAGGTAATATTTGATCATAAAAATACAATTTAGGGCTTAAATGACCCCCTAAAAGCGTAACAAATTTCTCCTTATCAATTTTGCATAAACACGTAAACATATATTGTTAGAGTTTCTCATATAGTTAGTTTGGATTTATCCAAGTTACCTATTGTCTTACAAGGCTGCTTAGATCCATAACTTTGGACCTACAAGTGGTATTAGAGCCAATAGAGGGACTCTGAGTTTGAAGATACACAAAAGCACATACAATCAATTACTCATAAACCACCAAAACATGTTTAAACCCAATGATGCATACTTTGAACATCCAAGTGATGATGATGCCTCAAACCATGATGATGATGTCTCAGAAACTAGCAATTCTGAAGAAGGAGGAGTATGATATTTGGGCTACGGAGTTGTAGCACTACCTGGAGTATATTGATAATGATGTCTGGAATGTGATCCAGAATGGAAACTCCAAGAAGAGGATCTCTGTTGGGAAGGATGGTGTTGTTAGGGTGCTTCCACCAGTCTCTGCTGCAGAGATCCATGCTGTGGAAAAAGAAAGGAAGGCTAGAACCATCCTGCTGATGGCCATTCCTAAGGAACATCTCAGAAGGTTTCATGGGATGGATGATGCTAAGGAAATCTGGGCGGTAATCAGAACTAGGTTTGGAGGTAATGCTAATTCCAAGAAGATGCAGAAGGCTTTTTTAAAACAACAGTTTGAAGCTTTCACTATATCCAGTTCTGAGGGTTTGGAAAAAGGCTATGATAGATTCCAACAACTTCTCTCACAGTTGGAAGCTCATGGTCATGAGGTGCCTACTGATGATGCAAACCACAAGTTTCTTAGATCTTTGCCTCCAGAATGGTCACATCTAGCAATGACAATGAGAACCAAAAAAGATGTGGACACCTTGTCAATTGATGACTTATACAACAACCTTAGGGTCTTTGAACAAGAAATCAAAAGTTATTTAAAACCATCTTCAAGTGCTAATGCTACCTTTGTCTCTCAAAGCAAGAACAATACTAACAAAGTTAAATCTGGTAGCTACAATACTTCTTCCTCAAGCAATGGGAAAGAGAGAGAAGTTCCTGCTGGCTTTGCTGATGAAGTTATCTACTCTCTCTTTGCAAGGCAATTATAAGACTTGGACCTCCTTCATGAGGACCTTGAACAAATCATTGATGTGGATACTGAAGAGATGGATATTCACTGGCAAATAGCAATGATTGCTATTAGGATGAAGAGGTTTTACAATAACACTGGAAGATCAATCCGGTTTGATGGAAAAGCACCTGTTGGCTTTGATAAGAAGAACCTTAAATGTTACAAGTGTAACAAGACTTGTCACTTTGCTAGAGAATGCACATCTACAGGGACCACTGATGAACAGAGGAGAAAAGACTCAAAATTTCATGATAAAGAAGCTGGTTTACCTTTGAAGAATCAGGTGGGATTGCTGACTGTTGATGAAGGTGTTGTCAATTGGGGAGAGCACAATGAAGATGATGAAGATTCAAATCATGCTCTCATGGCTATCAGCTCTGACTCTGTGGTATCTTTGTGTTCCAAAACTTGCATTGACTCATATAATAATCTTAAAATTTGTGATGAGCAATTACATCAGACAGGTGATCAGGAAGCACAAATTCTTGCATATAGTAATGCTGTTAAGACATTAGAAGCACAAATTGGCACTTTTCAAAAATAGCAAGCAACTTTAAATGAAAAACTTAACTTTCAAGCTAATGAAATTTTTGAGAAAGATGAAAAACTTAAAAGATATAGAAGAATAGGTATGAAAGCTTTGAAAGATAAGGAACAATTGCAAAATATTGTCGACTCATGGAAAGATTCTTCTAAAAGCCTGCTTAGACTGATAGATTCAGGTATGAGCTCAACTTGCAAAATTGGTCTTGGATATGAAATAAAATCAGATAGTGAGATTTTATGTTATGAGGAAGAAATGGAAAGAACTTTGTTCATTAGTACAGATGATGATTTTGCTGATAAACCTGTATACAATAGATTTTCAAAATCTAATAACTTCAAAGGAGTTCCACCTCCTTTAAATGGAGACTACACTCCTTTACCAGAGCAAGATTTTGATGAATCATTGTTTGTTTATGGTAAAAAGGGACCCCCAAAAGGTTGAAACTGGTGTCTCAGATGATAAATCTAGTGAGTATTCTACCTGTCAATCCAATGACAGTGAAGGATCCATTGGTAATCTCTTTGAGAATTTGGTTGAGTCTGAGTCAGAAGAAGTAATTACACAAAAGGAGGTGTCTAAGCCTAAGTCTGTTTTAGTCAAACAGTCTGGTGTGTCTACATCTAAACCTAAAACAGTTGACCCTAGTTATGTATCACACATAAAATCTCTTAGGCAACAAGTTAAACACACAGAGACACCCAAAGTGAATAGACATAATTGGATTGAGAAAAGAAGTTTTGTATGTAATAGCACTAGTCATTTATTTTAATATAAATAATGCCTAAAAACGTTATTAACATATATCGATATCTCTATGTTTTGATAATCACAAAACGTAAACTCATTGAACTACAAATTATGACGTAAACAAGTATTTAGTCGTAAATATTCACTTTAACATCCAAATCACTTAAGGCTAATGCATTCTATGATCAAAGGAATTTTTATTTTTACAAACCTTACATTTTTTATAAAATGGGACAAACATTTTTAAACTTATACAAAATGTTATTATATTTATAAGAAATGTTTTATTCAAAATAAATACTTTGAATTCAAATTTCTACCCAAAAATGGCTAGATTCTTCAGATAAAACCTTCCCCACAAAAGGACAAAAAATTATGAAGAATTTTTTTTACTAGGCGGCCCCCTTAATTATTAAGGAGACCGGCTAGTAATTAAGGGGACCGGCCACGCTCCCGAACAGTATTTTTCCCCTATAAATACTAGCTTAAATCTGGCATTTTTCCTCACCTTTTGCACTATAAACTTTCTGATCTAAATCTTCTATACCCTTTGATCATATAATCATAAGCTTTTGTTTCCAAGTAACTCAAGCTTCAACCTTTCAAGTGCAAGAGAAGAATACTTCAATCCTTTAAGACAAGAAGTATTACAACTTGTTGTGACCTCTACATCCAAGTCGTTTGTGCATCATCGCTTATATAGTATTCATCCATTTGTGTATTAGTTGTGAATATTGGTTAGATAGAAGTAAGGATAAAGAGTTAGGCTAGTAAGGTGTGTAGGTAGAGAAGTTGTGAATTGATTGTGGTGTGCAAGTAGTATAGGTGTGAAGAAGAAGTAGTGTGATTTGGTAGTGCTTAGGTGTGAAGTAGTTTTAAAGAAGTTGTGAAGTAGTTGTGTAGTAGTTGTGAAAAAGGTGTGACGAAGTTGTCGTGTGATAATTGGTGTGTAAGGTTTTCTCCGCCATAAGGGAGCTTATTGACATAGTGAAGAAAACTCTCGAGTTAAGTGCTCGGGGAGTGGAGTAGGGTAAGGAAGATGTCCGTGTAACCGAACCTCTATAAATCTCTTGTCTCGCGGTTCGATCTTTCCATCTCTTACTTATTTACTTATCTTATTATTGCTTTAGTACTTAGTTATAATTGTTTATATTTTGCAAGACTTGAATTCACATAATATCGAATCTAAACTTTTTAAAGTAAACAAAGTTTTCAAAAACAAGTTTTTATAACAAACCTAAAAGGACACATATAATAGATCATATAGTTGTTTTCACACTAAACTCTAATTAAAGGTTTTTCAAACAAACAATTGTATAAACTCAAATCAATATTTTGAAACCAAGTTTTATAAATTTAAAATGACGTAAAACTATTCAACCCCCCCCTTCTAGTTTTCCACAATTGGTACCATAGCTAGGTCAAACAAGATTTTTTAAAATATATTGTATTTTAAAACTTGTAACGATCTATGAAATCTGAAAAATATTTAGAAGGGCAATCTATGCAAAGACCACCATTATCTGAAAGTGATGGTTTTCTTTACTGGAAAAATAGATTCGAAACTTATGTGAAATCAAAAGATCTTGATCTTTGGCAAGTTATTACCTTTGGTGATTTTCCCCCTATTCAATATAATTTTGAAACAAAAAAGGATGAAATTGTATCTTTTAAAAAACAAGATGATGATTTGGAAAAGAAACTAGCAAAAAATAATGAGGCTAAAATGGTTATTTATAATGCGTTACCACGCAAAGAATATGAAAGAATTTTTATGTGTAAAACCGCAAAAGAAATTTGGGATTGTTTATTAATCACTCACCAAGGTAATAGTCAAGTTAAAGATAACAAAATAGATCTTCTTGTTCAACAATATGAACAATTTATGATTCCGGAGGAGGAATCAATAGATAATGCTTTTGCTAGGCTTAACACTATCATCACAAGTTTAAAAGCACTTGATGAGAATTTTTCTAGTAAGAATTTTGTTAGGAAATTTCTTAGGGCTCTTCATCCAAAATGGCGAGCTAAAGTTACGGCGATTGAAGAATCGAAGAACTTGTCAACTCTTCAACTTGATGAGTTGATCGGCAACCTGAAAGTATACGAAGCAATAATAAAGAAAGACTCCGAGATGGTCAAAGGAAAAAGAGAGCAAAGCAAGTTAATTGCGTTGAAAGGTAGGAAGGAATCTAGTAACGAGGATAGCTCAACCTCCGAAAGTGATGACGAAGAATATGCGATAGCCGTAAGAGACTTCAAGAAATTCTTCAAAAGGCGAGGAAGATTCGTTAGACAACCGCATGATGAAAGGAAAGCATACCAAAGAAATAAAGATGACAAAAATGGCAAAAGTGAAAGGAAGTGCTTCAAATGTGGTGATCCAAATCATCTCATCGGAAAATGTCCAATAATGTCAAGCAATCAAAATCAAAAGGCGTTTCTTGGAGGAGTTTGGAGTGATAGCGATGACGATGAGAAAGAAATCACAAAAGAGGAGAAGCGTCTCATGGCTAAGACATCAAGCAAGGTACGTTCCGAAACCGAATACTTTAGTGATGAAAATATATCATTAGATGAAAAAGTTTTAGATAGTGAGTATAATAGACTATGCAAACTAGGACAAAAAGTAATAATTAAAAATAAATCACTAAAACACATAAACAACCAATTAGAAAATGAAATACTAGAACTAAAAACTAATATACACCATTTAGAAAATGGTAAAGAAATTTTTGAAGAATGTAAATCATGTCAAGACTTTAAAAATGAAAACAAAATACTTAAGGAAGAAATTTGCAAACTTGACAAATTTGAAAACAGTAGTAATTCACTTAAGAAAATAATAAGCATTCAAAGAATATCCGGAGATAAAATCGGCTTAGGATTTAACTCGACCGAAGCTTCAACTAGTGAAACAAAAAATGTTATGTTTGAAAGCGAACCTAGTAAACTAAAACCTTTAGAAGAAAATCCTAAATATATACTCCTAAATGATAGAAAAATACCTCTTGCTAGTGATGAAGAAGTAAAAACTTTTTGTAAACCATTCTTAAATACCGAAGTAGGATCCTCTAAACCTAAATTAAGATCTAAAACTCCACCACCAAGAAAACTAAATAATCATCACTCTATATCTAAAACACCTCAACCTATAAGAAACCAAAATAGACAAAACTATAATAACAATAGTCATCAAATGTGGAATTATCTACCAAGTTACAACCCTTGGGGAATATTACCACCATACATGCATCCTAGCCAAATGTTAAATATGTTTGGACCAAACAACTTTGGACCAATGTGACTATGGGGACCAAGTGGCTAAGTTGTCACTCTTCGAAGAAGTTGGAATCTCATCTACAAATGACTTCTATAAGTCAACATGGTCACTTGAAGTGCTTGAAGATAATCAATTGAAGACTTAAAGGTACGTGTTTCTTTTAAGTTCGTCACTATAATTTGCATGCTTAGATAGATGATTAGTTAGATTAATGCTTAGCTATACATATATATTGTTTGTAACTCTTATACATATATACGTACATAATAGCTTATATACTTATAACCTAGAAACATCATTAGTTGACTTTCCTAGGAATAAAATGAAATTGTTCATTGTCGAACAAAATAGAAAATGAAAATCTTCTATATCTACTAATAGCAAACTCATGGTGATGAAGTGAAATGAGTTAAGTGGATTAATCGTTAATATAGAAGTTGGATTAGATCCCTTGCATAAGAAAACTATGGATGAAACAAGCTCTCGTACACTATGGCATTAAGTTAGATAAGTGTGCAATAACAAAGGGCGCTATAGATGTTAGGATATACCCCATTCAACACCCTCGCATCAAACATGTAGAATTACATCATCACTCACTTAAGATCATAGGTTATGTAGAAAAGGATAGCATAGGACAATAGGCTTAACCAATCCTCTTGAGCATGAGATCTTTAATAAACATATTTTAAAATCTATGATTAATGATATTTGTTTTCAAAAATCTAATATCTCTAAAAATATGCAAAAACCTCACATTTTGGAAAATAGTTTTTCAAATGACTATCCCACTTTTCAATAACATGTTTTCACTATCAATATCCACAATTTTGTTTTGATCAAAACCAAAGATTGGGAAAATTTTCTTTACCTTTCATTAACACATTTTGAAGTAAAACCCAATCTATTTTATTTAAATAACCCTCACATCCACGTGAAAACCTATTTTCAAACATTGTTGAATAATGCTAAAAACGTCTCTTTAAATCATGCATGGTGATCTCATATTTGTCATCTATATTTATATAAATGACACTTATAAGTGAACTAAATCAAATCAAGAGGACCATGGTTTGTCTATTAAGACTTTGTTTGTAACAAGTCTAGAAATCGATGCTATCATAACTACCCACTTATTGCACATTGATAGACATTAGGATTAATCCTCCTTGTTATGTAGTTACGAAATACTTGATGTTGCTTTTTGTTTCCTGGCACTTATATTTTACTTGCTTGATGAGTATATTTGCATGCTAGATGAAATTGCTTGTTTACTTAATCTCTTTGGTTAACATGCTTTGGCTACATAATTGCCTACATAATTAGTATATGCTTAATTGTCTCAAAGAGTTGGACTTTTTTTGAAACCAAAAACACAACCTTTCTGCAATTCACTACCAAAAACCCTTTTCTGGCAATTTGGGAATCACCAGATGGGCGGCCCCTTAATTATTAAGGGGACCGGCCTCCAATTAAGGGGACCAGCCATCTGATGGTCGAAGGTGTTGTTTCCTTTTCTAATTTTTAGCCCATTTCATCCTACACTTCCTAAAATTCACAAACCTATTTTATCCTAAACCTTCTATCAAAGTTTATACATCCTTAATCCCACCAATCCTAACTTCCATTAAAAGCCCATCAAACCAAATGATGTTGTCAAACATCCAACACCAAATTCCTCCTATGTCTTTAACATTACATACCTAACACCTCACTCTCCTTCCCACCAACATTACATATCAACAACCTTTACTCACCCATATCCTTCTACATTACACTCAAACCTCATAATTTTACATACTCAAACCTCATAACCTTTACTCACCTCAACATCAAATTTCATCTCCTAGTGCACCTAATGCACCATCTATAACACCCTCCTACCAAGAAATCCCTTCCATGAACATCGCTCTTTCACTCTCACCAATCACATCACTTGATACTCATTTCCCATCTTCACCAATAACTCCACCTAGTCATCTTCACAAAAAGATTCAACCATATAACCATTCCCTACACTCTACAAAGTGTGTCATCACCACTACAACGTAACCCATGAAGGTCAAACAATATTTCATGATACACAAACCTCATGTTTACTCAAATGAACCCTTTCACAAACCTCATCATAATAACCAAACATCCATCCTTGTTCCCATAAATGCACCTTCATCTCACCCACATAAGCCATATGAAGAGCATGTTCAATCTCAAAACAACAATCCCAATCTCATTCCTAACACCTCACATTTTGTTCAACCTACCAATCCACCATCCGAAACATCCTCCACTCATGAAACATCATATTCTTCCACAACTTCATTCTCATCCATTCATGATTACCTAAACTCACAAATATCTCCACCATCAAGAGTATCACCACCACCTCCTACTAATACACATGTTATCCCTATGTTACATGTCCAATCATCCATCCCTAATAACAACCACACTCCACCATCATCACCTTCCTCCGAACACTTGAAGTTCATTGAAGAACTTAAGAAAACCCATGAGCTTTGTGCTCTTCTTGCCTTACACCTTGCTCAATGCAACTTAGAACAACTTTTCTCTAGCTCTCCTTCATCACCCCACAACTTGAATCAAGTTGAAAAACATGTCAACAATTGACCTTGTTGCATCTTTCTCCTAAAAACCATTGCATTCAATGAACACTTCACTTGGATTAAATATCTTCTCACTAGATCACATCCAATACCCTCACTTGAACAACATCCAAAACCTCAATCAACCTCTTCCGCTACAAACTCTCCACCACCAAACTCTCCAATATTCATGCACCCAAACATATACCTCCATTAATCCAACAACCTTACCCTAACTCAACCATTTTCATTCCAAACACTCCATCATCAACCATCTAAGCATACTATATGCTTATGATTTTCACTTTCAAATACGAATCAACCAACCTTTTATTGAAAGCAAGTCCGATAGCTCTCTTTGACAAATTAGGATCTTTTACTTTTTTTTGAACGGCGAGTTAATACTTAGTGATTCGAGCCCACAGTGACATCCAATTGGGCAGTATGCAAGCATCAAACCTTTCTCCTTAGGGGATAAACCCCACTCCTGCTATGTGACCTTATTGAATACATTAAGCATAATAAGTGAATATATTGCTATGTGACCTTAATATTTGTTTGCTATGCTTGTTGTTTTCCTTATTTTGCTATATATGCTTGTGCTTCTAATATCTTTCTTGCGAGAATTCCATATCTCAATTCCTTGGTGCCCTCGAACGAGGGGGAGCACACATCAAGGGGAGCTTTCATCCGGTCTAACTTCATTTATGAAGCTATCCGGCATAACCTTTTTGATTCTACAAAAAGGTGGAGAAGTGAATATAAACTCACTAAATACATGTCTAAAAATTAATTTTTAGACTTGTTGAGTTTAGGTTTTGTAATCATCAAAAAGGGGGAGATTGTTGATATAAATAATGCCTAAAAACGTTATTAACATATATCGATATCTCTATGTTTTGATAATCACAAAACGTAAACTCATTGAACTACAAATTATGACATAAACAAGTATTTAGTCGTAAATATTCACTTTAACATCCAAATCACTTAAGGTATGAATAAACAAAATGTCTAATGCATTCTATGATCAAAGGAATTTTTAATTTTACAAACCTTACATTTTTTATAAAATGGGACAAACATTTTTAAACTTATACAAATTTTTTTTATATTTATAAGAAATGTTTTATTCAAAATAAATATTTTGAATTCAAATTTCTACCCAAAAAATGGCTAGATTCTTCTATATAAAACCTTTCCCACAAAAGGACAAAAAATTCTGAAGAAATTTTTTTTACTAGGCGGTCCCCTTAATTATTAAGGGGACCGGCTAGTAATTAAGGGGACCGGCCATGCTCCCAAATAGTATTTTTTCCCCTATAAATACTGGCTCAAATCTGGCATTTTTTCTCACCTTTTGCACTATAAACTTTCTGATCTAAATCTTCTATACCATTCTCTTAAACCCTTTGATCATATAATCATAAGCTTTTGTTTCCAAGTGACCCAAGCTTCAACCTTTCAAGTGCAAGAGAAGAATACTTCAATCCTTCAAGACAAGAAGTATTACAACTTGTTGTGACCTCCACATCCAAGTTGTTTGTGCATCATCACTTGTATAGTATTCATACATTTTTGTATTAGTTATGAATATTGTTTAGATAGAAGTAAGCATAAGGAGTTAGGCTAGTAAGGTGTGTAGGTAGAGAAGTTGTGAATTGATTGTGGTGTGCAAGTAGTATAGGTGTGAAGAAGAGGTAGTGTGATTTGGTAGTGCTTAGATGTGAAGACGTTGTGAAGTAGTTTTAAAGAAGTTGTGAAGTAGTTGTGAAAAAGGTGTGACGAAGTTGTCGTGTGATAATTGGTGTGTAAGGTTTTCTCCGCCATAAGGGAGCTTATTGACATAGTGAAGAAAACTCTCGAGTTAGGTGCTCGGGGAGTGGAGTAGGGTAAGGAAGATGTCCGTGTAACCGAACCTCTATAAATCTCTTGTCTCGCGGTTCGATCTTTCCATCTCTTACTTATTTACTTATCTTATTATTGCTTTAGTACTTAGTTATAATTGTTTATATTTTGCAAGACTTGAATTCACATAATATCGAATCTAAACTTTTTAAAGTAAACAAAGTTTTCAAAAACAAGTTTTTATAACAAACCTAAAAGGACACATATAATAGATCATATAGTTGTTTTCATACTAAACTCTAATCAAAGGTTTTCAAACAAACAATTGTATAAACTCAAATCAATATTTTGAAACCAAGTTTTATAAATTTAAAATGACGTAAAACTATTAAACCCCCCTTCTAGTTTTCCACAATTTAATTAAAGATTGTGATTTTCATGAGAAAAGAATGGCTAGGGAGGCTGAACTTAAAAAAACAAATGGCTGTTAATACAAGTAATGTGATGTCTAAACCAATGTGGAACAATGCAAACAGAGTTAATCATGCAAATAAATTTGTTCCAAGACCAGTACTAATCAATGTTGGTCGACTAAAAGTTAATTCGGTTAATACAAATATTAATACTGGTAGGCTAAATGTTAATTCTGTCAAGCCTGAAGTTAATACTGGTTATGCTAATGTTAATTATGTTAGATCCAAACAACTAGTACCTACCAGTACCTTTATAACAGGCCACAGGTGAACAAATTTAATTAGAAAAGTAATTTTGTTACACCAAAATCACCTCTGTAATTTTACGCTTTTGATTGAGAAACCTCCTATTGCCTAAATGTCATGAGTTGCCTAGTTCAATGAATCGAGAGTAAGTGTTATGTATGAAGACCCCCCCCCCCCCCCAATGTTCTCCACCTAAGTAAATCTCAAGTGGGGGGATGGTGTTATCAGTCTATCATAAAAAATGTGAATTTCAGTATGTAGAAAGTAGAAATAAAACGTACGAATCATAAGCACCAATATGATACCTTATCAAGGAATACATAGCTCCTTATGTCTGAAGAAATGTTCGAAGAAAAACTGTGTCACTTGGCACACAAATGAATCAACGCTTGGGAGTATTGGCATTTTCTAGAAAAAGGGCAATTGGTGACTACTCGGTTGAAAGATAAGATTATTTTCCCTTTTTACCTACAATTATCGAACACTATATCCTAACCTTTTAAGTTGTGAAGTATACTTAGATGTGGTATACGAGCAGTCAGTGGTGTCTTCCCCGGCGTTCCGGTAATGTACCATTGCCTTTTTCGCCCTTGCCGTAGTATATTAGTAACAACTCTACACCCTTAACCTTGCAATCATTCACCCAATATTGTTATAAAAAACTGTTTCAACCTTAGCTCTACTGATGGAGTTTTGTGTAAATGCCAAGCTTATGATAGAATACATGCTATGACTGAGCATTTATGAGAGCACCCCAAAATTGAACACTTAGAATAGGGAGAGTAAGAGTGAATTCCTTCCCTTCTTTTCGTGAGGTGTTCGGCTTAAATTTATTCTAGAAGTTTCACTAATTTAAATTCGTATCTTCTACGTGATGAGGAAGATACCCTTTTATTATTAATAAGGTCTACTTAAGGACAAGTAGAGTTTAAGTGGGGGGATATTTGATAACGTCAAATATACCCATAATTCTTAGTGTCAATTTCCCCCATTATTGCATCATTATATGATTAAGTACCTTCATTTATGCTCTTATTCGTTTATATTTCATTTCAGGACAAGAGAAGAGCAAACACATGTTTATGATGATTTATTGGTATGACCCCATTAATGATTGGAAATTACCCTCCAAGTTATAATGAAGACACAAATATTGCGGTCTAGTTAAGTGATGAGACTACACCGTTAGATACTTCCAGTTAATAAAGATTTCGCCGTAGCACGATAACTAGCTATGGCGTAATAGTGAAAACTACCAAGCTATGCCGTAATTAGTAATTTGACTACGGTGTAATGATGAACATAAGAGCTCTACGCCTATAACAAGTCATTGAGTTACGGCATAGGTGATATTTTATGAAGACTACGACGTAGCGCTCCAACAAGCTACGCCATAGAGGTTATGAACAAAGACTACGGCGTAGTCATACAAAGTAGCTACGCCATAGCCTTGACGGGCACTATAAATACCATAGGAAATTCGTCCATTCAACAAGCTCCCCTTTCCCAAACCTTGATTATGGTTTGGGGAGAACGACCTAGAAGAAGAATAAAGAGCAAGGAGACCAAAGAGACAATGTCTAATTAGACTAGGAACATCCTAGTCTAATATATGTTCAATATCTATTATGTTTTACATTCCATGAATTCTTTCTATTAAGAGTTGGTTTAGTTTATCATTTATATTTATCTATATAGAAGTTTTCTTTGCTTGTTTGTAAACCTTTCGTTTCAATAGCATTGAAGCTTGGTAGTATTTACGAGTTTAGGTGAATTAACCCTAGGACCCTAGACGAGTAGGTTGTGGGGATTGGTAAGAATTGGCCAAAGGATTACCTTTCCTTATGTGCGAATTAACCCTAGGACCACCTACCAATTGAATGTGCTTAAGAAGTTAGAGGGAATCTAAGATCTGACCATGCCGGGTTCCACTAGAACAAGTCAGGTAAACATGGTACTTAATGATTCTCGTATCTTAGTAGGTTCACACCAACCAATGAACTCTCGCCTTTACAATAGGCGGGAATAGGACAAGGTACAAGATAGGGCTGGCGATTTGACCATTTGACTCTTGTCAACTTTCACCCACTACGTAGAATCCTTGAATATTTATGTTGTTGTACTACCTTTATGAACTATCCTTAGTCATCTTACTTTAGTTCTGTTTCCTGTTTAATTATGTCTTGATTACTATTTACTCTATCAATCTAATACCCCTTTTAGTATTTATCTTATTTCGCCAGAACAATAGCTCTTGGGACGACACTCAGATTTATCTAAGGGCATACTACACATGACCGGGCACACTGCCCGTTAGTATGTGTTAATCCTTATAACTCCAAGTTTATAAATGTAAAACATGATGAATATAACGCATCAAGTTTTTTGGTGCCAAAGCCGGGGAGCAGCTTATTTATGTGAATTAAGGTATATTTCAATTTCAAATTAAAAGATCAAGACAAATCATGCATTGACAATCTATGTACGAGTTTTGACCTCGTTATGAAATCATGGATATCCAGTTATGCAAATTTATTAAAAAAAAAAAAATCTCAAAACTTTTGACCTAACTACGGCGTAGCCATTATAAGAACTACGTCGTAGCAAATTTCATAATTAAAATTTAATGTCAGATTTTACACTAGCTATGACGTAGCCCTTTGAAGGAGCTAACGCGTAGCAATCCGATGATATAAATATGTTCTTTGCACACACACTAACCCACGACACACTTTTAACAAAACACAACTACCTCTGCAAATTTTTTTCCAATTTTATCATCTTCATTCCTTTGCATCTACCATGGCATGTAATCACCCCTTATCCCTTTTCTTGACTTTTCTTATTTATTTTGTTGCAATTACTAGGGTTTTATTTTGCTAAGTATGAGAGGAATAGGATTTAATCGAGATTTAAGTTATGATTTAACATATTTATTGATTGCGTGAACGAATAAATGAATGTGGTTTTAAGGTTTTCTTGATTCAGATTAAAATTAGGGTTAGGTTTAAATTTGTAGAATACTAATTAAGTTGGAAACATGATTTCCTTGTGGTTTGTGTGGCGTTGGAATTACTAGAGAGAGAGAGGGAGAGTGGAACCTTGAGAGAGAAATAGAATGATTAGATTAAGATGAAATGAAGGTCCAACCCTCTCCACATGTGGAGAGGGGTATTTATACTTACAACATAAACGTCCACACCCAGGTTGTGGATCAGGCATACAGTGGATGAAGACCCGTCCTTCTTCCACGATGTTATTAAAACTAATACTAACTAACTAACATATAAACTAACTACGAGCTAACTTAATGCTATTACAATAATCGGGTGACCGAGACTTTTACAGGAATATTTGTATTCCTAACAATCTCCCCCTAAGCGAGGTCACCTTTGAAATTAAGCTCTTTGGTCTTTAAGCATTCTTTCGTCTCAGTAGCTCGTAGGATCTGATTCTTCACTTTTCTACACACTTTGTACCTCAAGCAAGCGAACTTGTGATTTGAATTCCTTTGTGATGTGCGATCTTTGAGCTTCTTTGAGATCATCAGTCAAAGTAAATCTCCAAGCTCATCCATAGTAGTATTGCATTCATTTGATGTAGTGACTTAAGGACCATCATGCTCACACCCTTCTGTATCTGGAGACATTGCATTAGAGTTGTGGATCAGGAGACTTTTTCATCAGAGTTGCAGAAACGTTGTTGGTAGTCTCTCAACATTTGTTGTAGCAAGTCTCTCATCTTCATTGATAGTGTGGAGGATGTGTGAGCATGAGGTATGGATTGACCCGATTCAGCTAGAAATAGGAGCCATCAACGCCATCTTTATATGTGTCCCTAAAATAAAACAGTTGGCAATAAAGATAGAGAACGAATATGGCTTTGTCATTCGTTCTGCGAGGACAGACTACCCTCCGGTTTTGTGAAAACCGACCTGTGATCAGGTAGAGTCTCTTTTAAAGAAGACTCTCCTTGACAGGAATTTCCAACTTGAAGTAATGAATTTTCCAAAGAATCCACTTTGGAATCTTCATACTTAGCATGTTCTCATACCGGAACGTCTCAAAGCAGATAGCACGATAGAGTGAATCGGTGAATAAATATTCACGGATTGATGAGAAATTGATTTATAAAAATCACTCGCGTGTCATATGATAAACATTTTTGAGACACGATGAGAGTTTTAAGCATTGAATCATATTTCCATAAAAAATACTTTTGTTTGAAAGGTTATACACAATCAATGTGCTCGAAAAATTAGTTTGTGAGCACACTGAAAGGTTTTTGCAAAAGTATCCGTCAATCCATATCCTGGAACAAGTTTGATTCAATGTTGAATCGCACCATTGTTGCTTTCCAGTTGTCACTTGATCATTGATCCAAGATGGATCTCACATGTCACCTACCAAGAGCTTGATTGATGTTCGCTCTAGAAGGATTTCCATCTTCATTGTGAATATTTTCATATCACTCGGATGTTCTGGCAATACCACAAGGATAATGCGTAGGACTCTAAATATTTTATCTTATTTTCCACATTGTGTGAAACAATAAGCATATTTGGAAGTGTGTCCTATCGAGATTTATGGATGATCTCATGGCTCTAGACTCAATAGTGCGTTTTGATCCGCTCCTGGAGACTGGGGAGGCGTCTCCTGTTTAGGTATCAACATAGCTCGCAATGAGCGGTCGATACATTACACAGGGTTCCCCGTGAGAATGAAACAAGCTCTTTTAAGAGAACTTGAGTGGTTGGGAAGTTTAGTGCAGTGCGTCACTGGGTCCATGTCGTCTTGTCTTCAATGCTAGTGTTACTGATGAGGCGAAAAATGATCCATTTTTAGGGGGTCATTTAAGCCCGAATCCGACTTTATTTGATCAAATATTGCCCTAAATCGTTCCTTTTGTGATTTTAGGTGTTTGGAGAGTGAATTCTGGAAAAGAAGCCATTTTGGACGTTTTTGGAGCATAAAAGTGAAGAAAACGGCAAAGTACCAATTTTCCATGCTGAAGACACTAGGTGACGACGTCAAGAGTTACACCCTGACGGCGTCAGACATGAAGAATAAAATACCGTAGGTGGTGACGGCGTCAAAAGTCATCATGACGGCGTCAAAGTGCCAAGAATAAAATACCGTGGTTAGTGACGGCGTCACATAGGCCGTCATAAGTAGATCAAGCCCGTCCGAGGAAGAATTTGGCGGCGAGGTGACGGCGTCACATGGTTTTCTTGACGCCGTCAGCCCAGTTTTCCTATATATAGTTTTCTAGTTTTTTCATTAAAAGAGGAGAAGTTTTGGTGAAACCCTAAAGACGAATTTGGTGGTACTTTTACAGGTTTTTCAAGGGTTCCAAACCCTTGATACCTTGCATTGTAATTGAGATAAGTGTGCTTCTAATTCAATCAATATGTCTATGTGTTGGTTGTTTATATCTTGTTCTTGTCTCAATTCAATTATGCTAGGCTAGATCTCTTTTGTGTTTGCTTAGATCTAATGAAACCTAGATGTTGATTATGTGTTGATTACTTGTCTATTCTTGTCTTGGATGAATGATTTTATATGTTAGGCTTAAGAAAACTGGCAGATCTCCAAATGGTAACATGCTTGAACGTCTTAAGAAACATGAACCGAGGCGTACTAGGTCTTTATTGGTTGTATTTAATGCATGAGCCACTGTTTACAATCCCTATAGTTGTGCTGGGTCATGGTGTAGGAGGAGATAAGAGCTCATAGAGTTGGGGAGTTATGTATGCCACCCCACGAATGGTATTAAGGAATACAATCCGTCATCCATACAAGTATAACAAGTAATTAACGTGTAAAAGATATCTAGGGAGTAATGAAGTCTAAGTAAACACAATTTCTCCAAATACTGCTCACAACCTTTGTAATAATTAGTTTAATTTCATTTTTATTATTTTATTTTGATTGCATCTTAGTTTTGGGTTAGTTGAATAGCAACTAATTCCGCCCACTCTTTCAAAACCCGAGATTTTAATTGCTTTCTAAAAAATATAAAAATACAAAAATAATCATCCCTCACCTTTAGCACTAGTAATTAGGTTTTCTAATCCTAGCGACACTATTCCTAAGCTGAACGATCAATCCCCCGTTACTTGTCACTATACTATACTACAACGATCAGGTACACTGCCTGGTGGGTGTTGTAAGCTTCTCGAGATCCCTCGAGAGGTAAAGCAAGGTGCGATTTCCACGCATCAAGTTTTTGGCGCCGCAGCCCGGGGAAATAGTTATTGTCTAGGTTAGGATTCCTTTTTATTAGGTCTACTTGCTAGATTCCTTTCTAGTAAGATTTTATTTTTATTTTTTAGGTTGTCTTTAGTCTATCTTTTTCTTTGTGTGTTTGTTCGTAATTTCCATTGACTCTTCCGTTCACCATTATGGAATACGCGAATCCACCATACCACCAACCACAAAGACCATTCTACCCTATTGACATCTCGAATTTCAAACAATATCGAGATGAACCCATATATGATGCATGGACTCGTTTTAAAATTTTACTTCGAAAATTCCCTCATCATAGTTTCTCTTTAGCATCCCTAACCGAAACCTTTCACTATCGTGTCAGCCAAAGTGACCAAATGTGCATCGATGATTTTGCCAATGGGGGCCCTAGGGAATTAAGTGCTGAAGAAGCATGGGATACCTTAGAAGACTGTGCCCAATATTATTATAGAGTAGACAACCCAACAAACAACATCACAAATCAATCAAAAACAAGTTTGATGGAGCAAACAGGAAGTTTATCTGGGGATGACTACTTAGGGATATCTGTGTGGATGTCACCTAAAGCCATAGTACAAAGCAACCACATAGGTAATCTAGATAAAATGGAGGATGAGGTAAGTAACGTAAGCCCACCAAGTACCCCACAAGTCCTACCATCATTTGAGGCACACACACCGCCCGTGATTTATTCGGATGAAGTAGAAGAGACTATAGGAACCCCAATAGAGGTAGAACCTTTGAACCAAACACAACTAGAGGATATAGGTTTGAATACTTATAATGATAACCTTACTCTTAGTTCTAGGGAAGTTCCTAGTTTTGATGAACCGGAGCCTCAACCAAAACCGTTACCTAATCTTCCATCCTTGGATGAGAATTTAGGAATTGAGATAGGTTCCGATTCACCCATCAAACCATATAGTCCGGGTAGTCTTAGGATAAAGGTAGTAGACTCTAAGCCTTGTAGAGAGGAAACCAATATAGGTGTGGAAAATGACCTTACATGCTTACATCAACCATTTATGATTGATCATAAGAAACATTATGGGTTTAAACTGGGTTTATTAGGTCAAGATGGATCCCCAACTAGTAATCTCTTGAAGTTGATTGAAAATGATCCCTTTCTAGGAGAAAATCTTAATCCACCCATTAACCCGATTGAATTAGGTAAGGTTATGATGATAGGAGCACAGCTCTTTGAGCATATAATTCATCCACCACTCTTTCCTCACGTGGCATACTTCCACCAAGATGGTGTGTATCGCTACTACCACCCGCACTTAATCCTAAATGTAGGGAAAACCTCACCTTTATCCGTGAAATAAGGGTAGAGTCAGGCTCGTGACTCGAACAAAAACAAGCGCTTCTTGGGAGGCAACCCATGTTTTGTGTGATTTTATTTGTTTGATAGTTATTTGCTTCCGTATGCATGTTTTATTTTTATTGTTGGTTGATCATGTCTCTAAATTAAAATGTGGAAATACTTTACTATGTTGTTTGGCCTAGTCTTAACTCCAACCTAAAGGTATTTTTGCAAAAGATAAGTGTAAGGGGAAACCCCAAATATGTTTTTAAGAAACAAACCGATCATGATTCTCCACTGTATTAAATGAACATGTATATTCATATTTGTTAGAGTCAAATGCTTGTATTGAGTCATAATGAAGTTTTGCAGGATTTTCCAGGAAGTAGGACCAAGTTTTTCCAGAAATTTTCCGGAAACTTAACATAAGAATTTCTGCAGGTCTATTCTGACGGCGTCAGAGGTTTACTCTTGACGGCGTCAGGAGTAAAAATCTGGAAATTTTACCGGTTTTGTTTTTCTAACGGAGTCTTATGGTTTTTGTGAATTATTAAGTTTTATAATCTCCAGGAAATCTGCAAACTTCATTCCACAAGCATTATATCTTATCTTGTTTTCTAGTATTTAGAAACTTATATAGGATGCCACCGATTTTACGCGAGGTTGTCTTGTCTATTGTTGTCAAGATTTACAGGTTATGTATGACAAGAAGAAGATTTATATTCTGGAAGGGAAGCTTTGATTGTTCATTTTCTTGGAGGAAGATTTAACCTGGCCAACCTATAATCCATACCGAGCGAATCAGGGGAGTATTTGATTTCATTCTCCTTACTTCATCACTTTTACATTCTTTACTTGAACATTGGGGACAATGTTCATCTTAAGTGTAAGGGGAGGGTAAAAAGATGATACCTTACATATGCACTTTCGCTTGAGTTTGTTTTGTTGGATAGTAGATGTGTAATAAAACTATGAGAAATACTTGTTAGTGTAATTTTAGCGCCAAATTTAAAAATTTTTACAACATTTAGGAGTGAAACTTTAGCCATAGCAAGCGTCTCATGGATAGGAGGTTGTATGACTAGCACATAACCGTATATTCAGAAAAATTTTCCACCCAAAAATGTGAGGTTCGCCTTTAGATTTGATAGGAAAAGCATTTACTATTAGTGCTTATGAGTGTACCGGTAGCATTTAGATTCTAGAACTTGCGTTAGTGATGCATCCCGAGACCGCTATTGAGACTACATTCGTGTAGTAGGATTTACTACATGATAAGAGGCATTAGGATCACCCTTGTGTTAAACCCGTATTATGATTACTTGACCATTTAAGTCATATTACTTGGCTAGTTAAGTCAACTAATTTTTCCCACACCCTTAGCGTTGTACTCATTTTTAGTACACGATACCCCTAGTACACCCCTCCGAGCCTATCTTTTCGTTTCTAACTTTAAGTATCTTACTTAAAAGAAGAATTTGTTACACCCCACTTAAATGTACAACCAAATCGCCTTAGCCTTCCGTGTATGCGCTCATTTTTAGTGCATTATTGTTATTTGTTAAACCCTAAGTTAACTTTCTAATTGATTACATGGTTGCTAAGTCGAGTCATATCCTTGTACATATTGTTTTGGAACGATTGGGACTCATGGGTAAGTACTTATTTTATGGAGTAATGGGGAAGAACATCAATTATTACCCCCATATGTGCGTTAATCTTAAAAGTGCTCCAAGTGTTTTGATTTTCTTAATTCGAGTCACTAGATTAGTTAAATGTAAAGTATGTAAAGATTCAAGTGTAAGGGGAATGCTCATACCCCTATGATGTATTATTTTAGATGGTAGGGTAAGAGTGTATGCAAAAAAAAAAAAAAAAAAAAAAAAAAAAAAAATCGAAAAAATCAAGAAAAAGAAAAAAAAAAAAAAAAAAAAAAAAAAATACGGACTACCATCCCATTTTTATTCTATGTTCATTTTATGTTTTTGTTATTTTTCATTTATTAGCTTAAGTTGAGTCTAGTCTTGGCTTAGCAACGCCATCTTGTACATGTAATTAACCAAGATTGTTAACTCGCCACCAGTAAAACTTCCTTTATCCAACAAAACCGTGTAATTCATATCCCTATACCTAACGTTACAACCCTTTAAAAGACCTCTTTGATAGTTTATCCTAGGTGCTTACGCCATATGGTGGAGGTTTGATCCTTTCCCAAGCCTATGGTAATCTATTTTGCTATGACAGGTAGTGAGAGATATCTTCCATTTCCATAATGTTATATTACTTTATTACACCCGAGAGATGTGAGTATCTAAACACTATTTGTGAGGTGCTTGTGTATGACCTCCGTGCTTGTCTATTGGTCTTTAGTGGAACGATTATTTGTTGTAATTACTTTTATATTAGTGTTAAATGACCCCTAACTTGTCTTTTGAGTAGAATAAAAGCTCATTTGCTTAAGGACAAGCAAATCTCAAGTGTAAGGGTATATGATGAGGCGAAAAATGATCCGTTTTTAGGGGGTCATTTAAGCCCGAATCCGACTTTATTTGATCAAATATTGCCCTAAATCGTTCCTTTTGTGATTTTAGGTGTTTGGAGAGTGAATTCTGAAAAAGAAGCCATTTTGGACGTTTTTGGAGCATAAAAGTGAAGAAAACGGCAAAGTACCAATTTTCCATGCTGAAGACACTAGGTGACGGCGTCAAGAGTTACACCCTGACGGTGTCAGACATGAAGAATAAAATACCGTAGGTGGTGACGGCGTCAAAAGTCATCATGACGGCGTCAAAGTGCCAAGAATAAAATACCGTGGTTAGTGACGGCGTCACATAGGCCGTCATAAGTAGATCAAGCCCGTCCGAGGAAGAATTTGGCGGCGAGGTGACGGCGTCACATGGTTGTCTTGACGCCATCAGCCCAGTTTTCCTATATATAGTTTTCTAGTTTTTTCATTAAAAGAGGAGAAGTTTTGGTGAAACCCTAAAAACGAATTTGGTGGTACTTTTACAGGTTTTTCAAGGGTTCCAAACCCTTGATACCTTGCATTGTAATTGAGATAAGTGTGCTTCTAATTCAATCAATATGTCTATGTGTTGGTTGTTTATATCTTGTTCTTGTCTCAATTCAATTATGCTAGGCTAGATCTCTTTTGTGTTTGCTTAGATCTAATGAAACCTAGATGTTGATTATGTGTTGATTACTTGTCTATTCTTGTCTTGGATGAATGATTTTATATGTTAGGCTTAAGAAAACTGGCAGATCTCCAAATGGTAACATGCTTGAACGTCTTAAGAAACATGAACCGAGGCGTACTAGGTCTTTATTGGTTGTATTTAATGCATGAGCCACTGTTTACAATCCCTATAGTTGTGCTGGGTCATGGTGCAGGAGGAGATAAGAGCTCATAGAGTTAGGGAGTTATGTATGCCACCCCACGAATGGTATTAAGGAATACAATCCGTCATCCATACAAGTATAACAAGTAATTAACGTGTAAAAGATATCTAGGGAGTAATGAAGTCTAAGTAAACACAATTTCTCCAAATACTGCTCACAACCTTTGTAATAATTAGTTTAATTTCATTTTTATTATTTTATTTTGATTGCATCTTAGTTTTGGGTTAGTTGAATAGCAACTAATTCCGCCCACTCTTTCAAAACCCGAGATTTTAATTGCTTTCTAAAAAATATAAAAATACAAAAATAATCATCCCTCACCTTTAGCACTAGTAATTAGGTTTTCTAATCCTAGCGACACTATTCCTAAGCTGAACGATCAATCCCCCGGTACTTGCCACTATACTATACTACAACGTTCAGGTACACTGCCTGGTGGGGGTTGTAAGCTTTTCGAGATCCCTCGAGAGGTAAAGCAAGGTGCGATTCCCACGCATCAGTTACCTTAGTAACCACTAGTAGATTATGAATTGAACCTGGTTTCTGCCCTAAGGTTGAATATTTGGAGGGCTTTATCTTTTCACCCTTTCTCATTACATTTCTTTTTCATTCTTCAACCCCTTCAGTGCTTACCGAGACTTCACCACTAGAACCTTGTTGGGTTTGTTCCAGTCCTAGCTCTATCTCAGTCCGCACTCTTCCCTTTCTCACTTTTCTCCTTTTTTCAATCATTCCTAAGGACTTCTAATCTATCTATCGATTGTCCCTGGGAAGATCCTTCCGGTTCTGGTGGATCATGGGAACTCATACCTAACCTTAACCATCCTTATCACTCCATGCATAAAGATAAATGGTCGGTCTTTGGTATTACTTCCACAAACGCCTTTTGCTCCCCCTCAATATGTGCATCGATATTCGAAAGAGTTTAGCACATATGTGGGAGCACATTGAGTCCAAAAGATCACATTTTGAATATCAGATTTCATATTTAAATCACATTCTCTCCCCCGATCAAAAATTTCAAATCTTTTGAGATTTTGGATCTCAATTGATTTAAATAAGTTAGAAAGCTTTTGGGAGAGAAATGCAGTCAATTTTAATATTTTCTGATAAAAGGAACTTTTTCTTGCTCCCCCTCAATCTGTGAGGGAGGTTGTTATGTGTCAGATTTGAAGAGTTTACAAAAGATTCAAAGTTTTAACGAAAACTCTTTTAAAATGTACTCATTCTGACACATAACCATCACCAATCGTTTTGTTGCTTTTGTACAAAGTGGAGAGTTTTGATGATACATAATATTTTGAGAAATCATTCTCCCCCTCAATCAATGACAGATGTTAAAACAAAAATATTTTTCATAAAATATGAAAGTCAATGATTGAGAGAAAATTTTATCAAACATTTGAGTTCAATTTGATTTTCAATCAAAATCTCATGGTACCACCAAGTTTTACACAAATACTTTCCGGAAAAATCATAGAAGGGAAATTATTTGGCTATAAAAAGAAGACTTCTCTTCTTTATCAAGAAATAATGCACTGAAACGTACATTAGATCGAGGGTGCATGAATATAAAGTAATTCACGCTCGGATGAACGACACCCTTTGCTAGGAACAACCATCTTTTAGGCGACGTGTTTTTCTCATTTTTGAAAACCGGGTTGCTATCTGAAGTAATAGCAAGCCATATTTTTGAAGTGCGGGTTGCAGCCTGAAATGACTACAAGCCATCTTTATATTGAAGAATATTTTGAGATACGACATGTTTTAGAAAAAAACTTTATTTGAAACCGAAAAAAACTCTTGCTCAAGCATATGTATGATTCCGTGTCATTATTGAATGACATTTCTAGAAACGTACATAATATTGATTACACAAGAGACATGTCGAGAGAAGAATATTTTTGGATTTTTGTGAATTTTCAGATTTTTATGGATTTTATAAGTTTTATATTTTTCTATTTTCTTTTTATGTTAATATTATGTACAAAGGATATGTGAAGTAACCCCTTTACTCCTCCTGATCTTCCTGAAGATGTACGAGATCCTCAGGCGTGAGACACTTCATACCAAGGCGCGGGAGGATGAATTGAAATCGGTCCCTAGAAAGTGCTTTGGTGAAGATATCAGCTAGCTGGAACTCAGTCCTCACGAAGTAAAGTTCCACAATTCCTTTCTCAACTTGCTCCCTGATGAAGTGATGTCAAATGTCAATGTGCTTAGTCCTTGAGTGCTGGACATTGTTGCAGCAGAGTGCAATGGCACTTTTGTTGTCACAGTACATGGGAATCTTGTTGCATACGAAGCCATAGTCTGAAAGTTGAGATCTTATCCACAAGATCTGAGCACAGCATGAGGACATAGCAATGTATTCAGCTTCTGTGGAGGAGATAGATGTACTCATTTGTTTCTTTGACGACCAACTGACTAGCTTATTACCCAAAAACTGAGCACCCCCAGATGTACTGCGACGAGTGTCTTGACATCCCGCATGGTCAGCATCAGAGTATGCTGTGAGAGCCATAGAAGTGTCCTTGGGGTACCATAGGCCCATGTGGATTATACCCTTAAGATACCGAAAGACTCTCTTGACAGCTTCCAAATGTTTCTTGGTGGGTTTGGATTGATACCGAGCATACATGCAAACAACAAATAGAAGATCTGGTCTGCTGGCAGTAAGATACATTAGCGAACCAATCATGCTTCGATACTTGGTTTGTTCGACCAGGATTCCAACATCATCTTCATCTAGTTTTGATCTTTCAATCATAGGAGTATCAACTGAGTCACATGAATCGAATCCAAATTTGTTCAAAATTTCATTGGCATACTTGGATTGATTGATGAAGATGCCATTGGGATTTTGAGAAATTTACAATCCTAGAAAGAACGACATTTGACCCATCATAGACATCTAGAATTCAGAACTCATCTCTTAGGAGAAACGATCACACTCTTTGGGATCAGAGGAGGCAAATATGATGTCATCAACATAGATTTGTACATGAAGAAGGTTTTTGCCTGTTTTTCTGGTAAAGAGTGTAGGATCAACAGCACCTTTGGAAAACTTGTTAGCAAGGAGAAATTTAGACAAGGTGTCGTACCACGCCCTAGGCGCCTGCTTAAGCCCATAGAGAGCCTTCTTCAAACGATACACATGATTAGGGCGTTCTGGATCCACAAAACCTTCGGGTTGGCTTACATACACCACCGGCCTATAGATCGCCATTTAAGAATGCAGTCTTGACATCCATTTGATAAACCACCATGTTTTGACTTGCAGCATTTGCGAGAAATATTCTTATGGCTTCAATTCTAGCAACAGGTGCAAAAGATTCTTCAAAGTCTATACCTTCTTCTTGACGGTATCCTTTTGTCACAAGCCTAGCCTTGTTCTTCAGTACGTCTCCATGCTCATCAAGTTTAACCTTAAATATCCATTTGAGAGCAATGATCATAGCACAATCGGGAGGCGGTACTAATTCCCACACATCCAGTCGGTCAAACTCGTGAATCTCGTCCACCATTGCAGTGAACCATGAGTGTTTAGACATTGCATCCTTGACATCTTTTGGTTCGACTTTTGTCACAACTCATAATTTCATGTCATTTTCCAAACTTCGACAATTTACTATTCATCAGTTACTATTCACCAATTACTATTCATCATTTTCAGAGTCAGTTTGATATTCTGAGAAATATTTGAAAATTTTACTATTCACAGAACACTATTCATTCCGGAAGAAATTTCACTATTCACGCGCATTACTCATTTCATCGTAAATTTAGTTTACGAGTATTTAAATTCGCGTAACCGGATCAGTTCAGGTGCGAATTCATTCATTATCAGTAGGGACATTTCATACGGACTAGAAATAGTCTACATATCATCATAATAGCATTTGCATACTATACCACTCGTAGGATATTCAAATTAATATTTTTGGTATATTTGACGTTTTACGTATGGTTATTTTTAAGTAAACTTTAACACGCGATCAATAAATGTGATTAACATATCCGACAATCCCCACAATGGTCCCGATATATTTTAAACCCCTTACAACATCACAAGGATTATAAAATTCATTTACCCGGTATTTTGGGAATTTATTAAATTTATATCGTAAGTTTAATATAATTACGACGGTTTTCGTGAAAACTAAACGATAATTATCCAAACACCCAATACTTGTACCCAATATATTTTCACAACTTTTATGACTTTATTATGTCCCGATTAACTTCGTCATATTTTATTTCAACTCGTCACGATTTATTTTTAATTAACTCGGTACCCGATAACACCTAACGGATACACAAAACAACTAAATACTACCAAACTTCCTCAACACTCCTCATTTCCTACCATGTGCCGCCCCCCCCCCCCCCCCCCCATCCTTTACTTCACATTGACCACTTAATTACAATTATGCCCTAACTAAATATCTAATAAGTTATCAAAATCCATTTTTTTACTTCAATATTATCCAAATAAACTAGCAAGAAAATTTTCTCTCCTTCCTCCTTTGGGGTGCTCGGCCATGACTAGAACCACAAGCATAATCCATTGATTTTCCAAGATCAAGTAATATTCAAGCTCATTTGATGATCCTTGTTGGGGTTTTGAAGTAAAAATCCAAGGTTTCTTAGGTTTTCATCATCCAAGATCCATAATCTTTCAAAGTAAGTTTACAAAATTTATTTTCATCATTTCTTCAAGTATTTATTATGATCATATGGTTTTCATACAAGATTTCATGCATATACTAGTTTATACCACTCATTTATACATATATATATATCTTATAAACTCTAGAAATGGAAACCCTTGTTAGATCTAGTTGGTTGATGATGTTTAAGAATCCATGACACCTTGAGAAGGTGTATGGTAGAAATAGACTAGATTTGTGGTGATTGGAAGTGATTTGGGTGGATTAGAAACAAGTTTGGAACTCTATAATTGATTTTTAAACAAGTATAGAAACCTACTGTCCCAAAATGGAAAATCCAGAAAACTCAGGGGTTTCCGGGTAACTTTGGGCTAAAGATTTAGAAAATACTTTCAAAAACGAAGCCGTAGGCGAAAGAACGGATTAAAACGAGCTTATAACGAAGGAGATATGATTTTTGCAAGTTTAACGACGAAAACTATTTTCTGAAAATATAACGTGCTGTTGGACGAATTTTGACGGACAAATAGAGGCGTTAAACGTAACCTAGAGGACCCGAGCTATCAAAAATATATTAGTATAGGTTAATACGATTTCGGGGATATAAAGAACGTAGAAAACAAGCTTATAACGACCAAGATATACACGTTTGAAACCCGACGAAACTCTATTTATTTTTGTCAGCTTTTATTAACAAAATACTCCCAAGTATAGAAAAACTACATTTGTGATACATCAAGTTGAGTGCCATTTATCTCATTGATAAACCCATTTCTGGAAGATTTATATGTTTGACAAATAGTTAGTTCACCTAGCCTAGTTTTCAAAACATCCAACCGTTTGTCAAAAGGATTTATAACGAATAACTTATGGTCTTCTAAACTTTCCCGAAAATTGCCCAGAATCTGACAAAACAGCCTAAACACCTCACTTCGCGGCTATTTCTCTTTATGATCGAGACTCGTTTGGACAAACATCAGTTCTATGACTTTTTAGATAAGGTGAAAATCTTCCAAAAACTACTGAGATTCATTCCTAACTCTTAATATTCATTATTTCGCGACTAGTTTAGCGAGACCATTTTGTCACTAACAGAAATAATAATACTTCTACGTACTAAATCCTAGATTTTCTAGAAATACTACCAAAGTGCCAAATTTTCTTAACCATCGAAGTACTTATGATTACAAGCTTATTTATACGACTATTAAACGTTATTTCAAGGTTTTCAAAGCAATGAATTCAACACTAACATTTATATATACGATATATATATTACGACTAGTTTTATAAGTCTAGTTAGACTTATTTTTCCCAAGTTATGGAAAAACATATTACTTTGACAATAACAAGTATTTTTAACTTATGAGTGGTATAGGTATCATGTGCATGTATATTCATTACATCATTTCGTGATCTAAAGTAGATCATTATCATTCATATTAGGTTGCGGCTAGTGTTCGCGCCTTATTGTCCCGATCATTTTACCATCATTGTACCATCATGTCAGGTGAGTTTTCATAGCCCTGTTTTCAATTCAATATTTTGATTTCAAATCCCACGGGGGAGAATACGTTGCATCACTTATTTTTGTACATGCCAAAGTAGCTAAATTTTCATACATTGCTTAAGTTGCTATCATACCACATTAAGTCCCCTATATATTATCATGGACCGTTAATTTTCCTTTAAGCGAGAGTGAGTGAATAGATCTATTGAGGGTGACTCCTCCATTCGTGTTTGGGTTGCTCCAATGGAATTACGAATGCATTTCATGTCTAACATTATTAGAGTGGCTGGTAACCACTCATTTGGGGCGAAATTCTTATTATGTCTAGCTTCGGGGTCATGAGCTTAAGAGCCAATGTAACTTCATTTTGACATCAAGTCACCTTACTTTCTACTTATGGCAATTGTACATACATTTTAACTTATAACTCTATGGAATTCACCAACTTTATGTTGACCATTTTAGCGATGTATTTTCAGGTTATTAAGGTAATTCATGCTGCATACATTTGGACCTTCATGGAGTCGCGGAGTCGACGCGTCTCACCATATATTTCTGCACTTATGAAACGTTTGATCTTGTTGAACATATTTTACCTAAATTGGCAACATCTTTTGGGACCTATGTTTTGTAAACTCTGAATGTTTTTAATGATCAAACGACATATTTTTCAAACGACACTTTAGGTCGTTCAATGTAACTGTAACTGTGATGCTATGACAGCCACCCCCAGGTATTCCATTCCGCTGCCATACAGGTATTTTGGGGGTGTGACAGATTGGCATCAGAGCTAAGGTTATAGCGAACTAGGATGTATCTTGGACCCTAGACTATAACCACATCATCATAGCATCTCATCACTTTATCATAAGTGCATATTCACTACATATGTTGTTTCATGCACACACTGTGCGAGTTATTTATACCCATATTCATATATAATTATATTGACCTGGTTCACAAGTGACATGTCTTCAGATACCCACCCTGTCATTCTTTTATCGGATTCTGACATTGAAGATGCCTTGTCATTTTCCACTACCATTATACCACCAGTTACACTTACACCACCATTAGCACCATTGATTTGTCATAGGAACAGGGTTTTCCTATCATTCAGCCCATACATAGAATGCCGTTTGGTAGTGCATTCAGACTTAATCTTAATGGACTTATTAGGATGCTTATTGCAAGGAAGATAGTATGTTTTCTTTCCTTCACTAGTAGGGAGCTTACTACTCAGGTACTACCACCACCGTCAGCTACTTATTTCACTATTGGTCGTCCCATAGTGCGTACTTCAGTTTTACCTCTTAGATGTCACGAGATAGCGCGAAAGAGGGTAGTATTCCATTCACTATTATCACCATCACATCTCAGAGACCCTACACCCATATATGACAGGCCGCTTAAGAAGCAACCACTATTTGACATACCATTACCATCTACCACACGTTACACCACCTTATAGGTTTGAGGTTGATGAGAGTTTGAGAGCCTCTACTGCTTGACAACCTACTACTCTTCATCGTTAGACGATGATCTCTAATTATTTGAGATTACCCACGAGAGTTTGGACGATACACTCTGGATAATACTACAAGCCCACAAACACAATAAGAATTGCAACAAATCGCCCAAGGGTGGCATCTATCACAAGGACTCTATATTATCTTAGATATGATCGACTCATACCTCCATAACACAATAGACCAACAAGATGCTTTGAACGGTATTATACCATCATAATGGAACTCATCACAACTCTCCCTTCATTATCAAGTTTGATTACACCACATTCTAAGTCGATAATTACATCATTAGTCGCTCTAGGAACACTCCACCGACCAATGTGGTCACATTAGTAGATTTGACATATAATTACAACTTTAGGAAGATCCGAGTAAGACAATAAGATTAATAAAGACGAAGGTGTCTTTACAATTAAATGGTCATGTTGACCAAGATAAAAGTGACTACCCTAGTTTTCGTGTTTCGGAGATAATAACAACTCAAGTAAGTCAAAGCCAAATAAATTTTTTGTACAAATAGAAAGATTTCTTGCAAACCTTACGAAGTACGACAAATTATTGATCTTCAATGGTTGTACTAAAACTCATTTTTGTTTAAGCAACAATCTTCTTGAATTCCCTTTTTCCAAAGACATATATATATATATATATATATATATATATATATATATATATATATATATATATATATATATATATATATATATATATATATATATATATATATATATATATGAGATATCGTTTTTATCAAAATACAAAATATTTCGTAGTTACATCTTTTACATAACTATATTCATTACAAACTTCAAATAAAGTCACTCCAAAATACATTTATGACCAAATTTCACAATGTTTCACTCAAATAAATGTTGTTAATTTTAGAAACCATATCTCCAAGAAGGAACACGCATAACTCATGAACGAATCTCGAAAGCAACCACTATACCTACTTACTATTTGACCTTAGATGCGAAAGAAACTCCTCTACCAGAGATTGCCAATATTGATACACCATGCCTTAACACCATTACTTCAAATTACGACTTTTTCGCTCATTCCATATTATAAGACCCTCACGCTAGTATGAGCTCGTTGGATTAAAAGACCAAGGTACAATTACTCAACAAAATTTATATTTTTTTCAGAGATCGATATAGCTTAGTCACATTGGAACAAGACCTCATTTTCATGAAAGGATATCGAGAAGTTTCACCTAACCAAAAGGCATTTAGCTTTCATTTGTGACAAATTAAACATCATACGATGTCGTACCTACTTGACTCAGACCACCCGTACAACAATTTCCATTCTTTATACGTTTTAGTCATGCCTAGAGGGATTAAGCATTTGAACCTGCGAGCTTTACCTAGTATAAACTCTCGAATACTTCAAATCATTGGCACCAATTTCTGCCCTATATCCTTTGACACATAGACTATCATCTTCAGTTGACTATAGATGCCTTAACGACACGTTCATCCTTCGCACTTTCAATATCATTACCATATTCTCGACCACTTCATAATCATAATCCACTGCCCTGTTATGAACTAAGATGTTTACATTCTTTAAATAAGTGGATTAGTAGACTATTACTATTCCATAAGATTCACCCATGTATCCAATAAATCATTCAACGAATTTTGTTTCAAGCTATTTTTCTACCCTATGGGGAAATTGTTTTACAGAATTTCTAAAGTATGCTATTTGTTACCACTCTATAAATTGATTTTCCGTCATTTCACCAAATTTAATATTATTATGCGAAACAATTTTCATGTTACTTGAAAGGAAATATCAGGATACCATTTTTAATAACAATGCATTGAACACCATCTAAAACTTTTGAGAAAAGTAATACTATTTTGACTAAATCTAGCATCGCATCATTAGTCCTGAACTATACATAGCCTGATCACCTATGTATAATTCAGGAAGGATTATGCCATGAAGTAAATAATTATCTTTTTAAGGTATTGCTAATAACAATCTTCATTTAAAAGCGTTTTAAACAAGTAAACTCTTTTATAAACGTCTCTTTCTGACAACCTCTCCCTGGATACTTACCCCACCTATTACTCACTCATCCATTAAGTTGGATTGTTCCATTGACTTCTCTAGGAGAGACTTTCCATATCAAGTACTAGGAGGATTCCTTGATACAAGAAAAGCAATGAAAGGATTACGGAACTACTAACCTAGACTAAGAAACTTCATAACTCAACAACAATCCTAAGATACCACGAGACCATCAGAATCACCATCTCTGACCTAGTTGTCAAATTTTATTATTCAAAGGTACTAGCTAGACTGAGCTACAGGATCGAGCACAATGTGAAGGTACGTTAAGCAACACTATAGAAATAAACCAAGCCTCCTAACCGATATTGTGGAGTGTTCCATTTAAACATGGTCTCATCCAAACACAAACTTCCCTGTAACGAGTTTTCACCAAGGAAAATTGATTTGAATTAAGGATATCGATATAGATTTCCCTAAAGCGTTGTGTTCTCTAGATATTTTAGATAACCTCATTTTCATACCAAGAAAGGGATCAGACCCGAACATATAATCTGTCAACATGATGATAATTTCAACAATAAACCATATCAGGACTTAAGATAGTTTGAAAACCTATGCTTGTAGTTTTGCCTAGATAGCACCAATCGGCATTATCCAACCTCAGGAACTAAACGTTAGACATCTATGCATTTATGCGAACATTTCCTATCTTACCATTTTATCCTTGTTAGTGTTTTCACTTTTAAATGAAGTTGATTCAAAAATTGCGTTTACATAAATCACACACCTTGTATAAAATGATTTCTGAAATTACTATTTTGAACAAGTACGATATATATATATATATTTTTGGGTCAATATTTAGCAAAACCATCGTACAAAGAGGAAAATATAAACATCAAACTTTGGTAAACATTCCTATTCACAACATGTTTGGAAACAGTTTCACATTTCATAACTACTAAATTTTGAATCATCAAGAAAGATATTACTTAGTAAATCATTTGCTTCATTTTCTAAATTCGTTTATTCAGAAAAGGATTTCAACCAAAACTCACAATCTCGAGACAAATTTCCAAAACTAATCACCATAGTACATCGCTTATGCATTTAGGATTTTTGCAACTTGACAACAAAGAACCTTGGAATATGTGATGAAGGAAATTAGGAAGGACACCATAAATTAAGTACAAACGTCAGTAATGGAGACCTAACCTAATAGGCATAGAAATACACATGTCTTAGCATCCGTTGGAACAAAACACAAGGAATCCAAAATTGTTACCTATATTCTATCCCCTTCAGATAACGCCGAGTTCGAAAGACAGAACGTTGTGGAATTAGTCACAAGATTTATTGTACCCATTTCAATTGTTCCTGATAAAGGTAATCGAATCACCTCAGACTTCTAGCAATCATTTTAAGATTTTCTTCGGAACTCCATTTAGATGTAAACACCGCCTACAATCCTCAGACCGATGGTCAGAACGAGAGAACGATTCAAACATAGGAAGATATGCTCAGAGTATGAGTGATTGACTCTAGAAATGGTTGGACTAACCATTTACCATAAATCAAATTCAGTTGCAACCATAGTTATTGCGCGAGCGTAGAGACTACACCATTTGAGGCACTCTATGGTCGAAGTGCCAACATCCATTGACGAATCGAAATTGGAAAAGCCCAACTCACTAGTCCAGTAGGCATTCATGAAATAACCAGGAATTTCCTACAAGTCAAGAATCAGTTACAAGTTCAATAAGTGTAAACCATTACAACTTCAAGTTGGTAGCCAGATCATGTTGAAAGTTCTGCCTAGGAAAGGTATGATACCATTCAGAAAAATTCAGAAAGTTAAAAATGATATACACTGAACCATTTAATATGTCAGACAGAGTAGGCCTAGTGGCCGTCAGACTTGAGCCTTGTTAGAGAACAGTCGGATTACACAAACATGTTTCACAATCATCAAATCTCAAGAAATGACTTACAGATTAGTCACTCATAATCCCATTTGGAATGGAATCCAACCCAAGGACAAACGTAAACCTGGTAAGAGAACCAATAGAGATCATGGACTGTTAGGTCGAACGGTTGAAGCAGAGTCGAATTCCTATCGTGAAAGTTCGCTGGAATTCTCAAATATTATCACCTTTTCACTAATACCACTTCAGAGACTAACACAAACTGAACTTCGGGACGAAGTTCCTTTTAGAGGGGAAGACTGTCACAACTCATAATTTCATGTCATTTTCCAAACTTCGACAATTTACTATTCATCAGTTACTATTCACCGATTACTATTCATCATTTTACTATTCATCATTTTCAGAGTCAGTTTGATATTCTGAGAAACATTTGAAAAGTTTACTATTCACAGAACACTATTCATTTCCGGAAGAAATTTCACTATTCACGCGCATTACTCATTTCATCGTAAATTTAGTTTACGAGTATTTAAATTCGCGTAACCGGATCGGTTCAGGTGCGAATTCATTCATTATCAGTAGGGACATTTTATACGGACTAGAAATAGTCTACATATCATCATAATAGCATTTGCATACTATACCACTCGTAGGATATTCAAATTATTATTTTTGGTATATTTGACGTTTTACGTATGGTTATTTTTAAGTAAACTTTAACACGCGATAAATAAATGTGATTAACATATCCGACAATCCCCACAATGGTCCTGATATATTTTAAACCCCTTACAACATCACAAGGATTATAAAATTCATTTACCCGGTATTTTGGGAATTTATTAAATTTATATCGTAAGTTTAATATAATTACGACGGTTTTCGTGAAAACTAAACGATAATTATCCAAACACCCAATACTTGTACCCAATATATTTTCACAACTTTTATGACTTTATTATGTCCCGATTAACTTCGTCATATTTTATTTCAACTCGTCACGATTTATTTTTAATTAACTCGGTACCCGATAACACCTAACGGATACACAAAACAACTAAATACTACCAAACTTCCTCAACACTCCTCATTTCCTACCATGTGCCGCCCCCCCATCCTTTACTTCACATTGACCACTTAATTACAATTATGCCCTAACTAAATATCTAATAAGTTATCAAAATCCATTTTTCTACTTCAATATTATCCAAATAAACTAGCAAGAAAATTTTCTCTCCTTCCTCCTTTGGGGTGCTCGGCCATGACTAGAACCACAAGCATAATCCATTGATTTTCCAAGATCAAGTAATATTCAAGCTCATTTGATGATCCTTGTTGGGGTTTTGAAGTAAAACTCCAAGGTTTCTTAGGTTTTCATCATCCAAGATCCATAATCTTTCAAAGTAAGTTTACAAAATTTATTTTCATCATTTCTTCAAGTATTTATTATGATCATATGGTTTTCATACAAGATTTCATCCATATACTAGTTTATACCACTCATTTATACATATATATATATATATATATATATATATATATATATATATATATATATATATATATATATATATATATATATATATCTTATAAACTCTAGAAATGGAAACCCTTGTTAGATCTAGTTGGTTGATGATGTTTAAGAACCCATGACACCTTGAGAAGGTGTATGGTAGAAATAGACTAGATTTGTGGTGATTGGAAGTGATTTGGGTGGATTAGAAACTAGTTTGGAACTCTATAATTGATTTTTAAACAAGTATAGAAACCTACTGTCCCAAAATGAAAAATCCAGAAAACTCAGGGGTTTCCGGGTAACTTTGGGCTAAAGATTTAGAAAATACTTTCAAAAACGAAGCCGTAGGCGAAAGAACGGATTAAAACGAGCTTATAACGAAGGAGATATGATTTTTGCAAGTTTAACGACGAAAACTATTTTCTGAAAATATAACGTGCTGTTGGACGAATTTCGACGGACAAATAGAGGCGTTAAACGTAACCTAGAGGACCCGAGCTATCAAAAATATATTAGTATAGGTTAATATGATTTCGGGGATATAAAGAACGTAGAAAACAAGCTTATAACGACCAAGATATACACGTTTGAAACCCGACGAAACTCTATTTATTTTTGACAGCTTTTATTAACAAAATACTCCACAAGTATAAAAAAACTACATTTGTGATACATCAAGTTGAGTGCCATTTATCTCATTGATAAACCCATTTCTGGAAGATTTATATCTCTGACAAATAGTTAGTTCACCTAGCCTAGTTTTCAAAACATCCAACCGTTTGTCAAAAGGATTTATAACGAATAACTTATGGTCTTTTAAACTTTCCCGAAAATTGCCCAGAATCTGCCAAAACAGCCTAAACACCTCACTTCGCGGCTATTTCTGTTTATGATCGAGACTCGTTTGGACAAACATCAGTTCTATGACTTTTTAGATAAGGTGAAAATCTTCCTAAAACTACTGAGCTTCATTCCTAACTCTTAATATTCATTATTTCGCGACTAGTTTTGCGAGACCATTTTGTCACTAATAGAAATAATAATACTTCTACGTACTAAATCCTAGATTTTCTAGTGATACTACCAAAGTGACAAATTCTTAACCATCGAAGTACTTATGATTACAAGCTAATTTATACGACTATTAAATGTTATTTGAAGGTTTTCAAAGCAAGGAATTCAACACTAACATTTATATATACGATATATATATATTACGACTAGTTTTATAAGTCTAGTTAGACTTATTTTTCCCAAGTTATGGAAAAAAATATTACTTTGACAATAACAAGTATTTTTAACTTATGAGTGGTATAGGTATCATGTGCATGTATATTCATTACATCATTTCGTGATCTAAAGTAGATCATTATCATTCATATTAGGTTGCGGCTAGTGTTCGCGCCTTATTGTCCCGATTATTTTACCATTGATACGTGGGAATCGCACCAGGCTTTACCTCTCAAGGAATCTCGAGAAGCTTACAACTCCCACCAGGCAGTGTACCTGATCGTTGTAGTATAGTATAGTGACAAGTACCGGGGGATTGACCGGTCAGCTAGGAATAGTGTCGCTAGGATTAGAAAACCTAAATACTAGTTCTAAAGATGAGGGATGATTATTTTTTTATTTTTATATTTTTTTAGAAAGCAAGTAAAAATCTCGGGTTTTAAGGATTTGGGCGGAATTAGTTGCTAGTCAACTAACCCAATACTAAAGATGCAATTAAAATAGAATACTATAAATGAAAATAAACTAAATTAACTAAGGTTGTCAGCAATAAGTGGAGAAATTGTGTTTACTTAGATTTCACTACTCCCTAGATATCTTTTACACGTTAATTACTTGTTATAGTTGCGTGGATGACGGATTGTATTCCTTAATACCATTCATGGGGTGGCGCACTTAATTCCCCAATCCTATGAGTGCCTACTTCACTCCTATGTCGAGCCGGCTAAGAAGCTCCTAACATGGGATCATTAGAATTTACTCATGCATTAAATACAACCAATAAAACCTAGTGCACGTCAGTTCATGTTTCCTAAGACGTTCAAGCATGTTACCAATTGGAGATCTGTCAGTTTTCTTAAGCCTAACATCGAAATTATTCATCCAATACAACTATAAACAAGTAATCAACACATAATTAACATCTAGGTTTCATTAGATCCAAGCAAACACAAGATAGATCTAGCCTAACATGATGGAATTAAGACAAGAACAAGATATAGACAACCAACACATAGACATATTGATTGAATTAAAAGAATACTTATCTCAATTACACATGAAAGGGATCAAGGGCTGAGAACCCTTGAAAAACCTGTAAAATTCGTATTAAGTTCGGCCTTAGGGTTTCTCCAAAACTTCTCTCTTTTATGAATGAAAATTAGAAAACTATATATAGGAAATTGAGTCTGACGGCGTCAAGACAAAATTGGTGACGCCGTCATCTCGCTGCCAAAATACTTCTCGGACTGCCTTGATCTACTTTTGACGCCGTCACGTTATAGCATTTTCCAGGCCGTCACGTATTTTACTCTTGACGCTCTACCTTGTGACGCCTTCAATTCTGTACTGGGTCGTCATGGAAATTACTCTTGACGCCGTCAGAATTTCCTTCTTGACGCCGTCACCTACTGTTCCCAGCAAGGAAAATTAAGACTTTGGCGTTTTCTTCACTTTTATGCTCCAAAAGCGTCCGAATTGCTTCCTTTTCCAGATTTCTCTCCCAAAGTACCTAAAATCACAAAAGGAACGATTTAGGGCAATATTTGATCAAATAAATTCAATTCCGGGCTTAAATGACCCCCTAAAAGTGGTTCATTTTTCGCCTCATCATATACCCTTACACTTGAGATTTGCTTGTCCTCAAGCAAATGCGCTTTTATTCTAGTCAAAATACAAGTTAGCGGTCATTTAACACTAATATAAAAGTAATTACAACAAATAATCGTTCCACTAAAGACCAAAGACAAGCACGGAGGTCATATACTAGCACCTCACAAATAGTGTTTAGATACTAACATCTCTCGGGTGTGATAAAGTATAAATTACAATATGGAAACGGAAGATATCTCTCACTACCTGTCATAGCAAAATAGATTACCATAGGCTTGGGAAAGGATCAAACCTCCACCACATGGCGTAAGCACCTAGGATAAACTATCAAAGAGGTCTTTTTAAAGGGTTGTAACGTTAGGTGTAGGGATATGAAATACACGGTTTTGTTGGATAAAGGCAATCTTTAATGGTGGCGAGTTAACAATCTTGGTTAATTACATGTACAATATGGCGTTGCTAAGCCAAGACTAGACTCGACTTAAGCTAATAAATGAAAAATAACAAAAACATAAAATAAACATAGAATGAAATGGGATGGTAGTCCGTATGTTTTTTTCTCTTTTCTTTTTCTATTTTTTTTTCTTTTCTTTTTCTTGATTTTTCAATTTTTTTTTTTTTTTTTTTTTTTTTTTTTTTTTTTTTTTGCATACACTCTTACCCTACCATCCAAAATAATACATCATAGGGAATGAACATTCCCCTTACACTTGAATCTTTACATACTTTACAATGAACTAATCTATTGACTCGAATTAAGAAAATCAAAACACTTGGAGCACTTTTAAGATTAACGTACATATGGGGGTAATAAATGATGTCCTTCCCCATTACTCCATAAAATAAGTACTTTACCCATGAGTCCCAATCGTCCCAAAACAATATGTACAAAGATATGACTCGACTTAGCAACCATGTAATCAATTAGATAGTTAACTTAGGGTTTAACAAATAACAATAATGCACTAAAGATGAGTGCATACACGGAAGGCTAAGGCGATTTGGGTGTACATTTAAGTGGGGTGTAACAAATTCTTCCTTTAAGTAAAATGCTTAAAGTTAGAAACGAAAAGATAGGCTCGGAGGGGTGTACTAGGGGTTTCGTGTACTAAAAATGAGTACAACGCTAAGGGTGTGGGAAAAATTAGTTGACTTAACTAGCCAAGTAATATGACATAAATGGTCAAGTAATTATAATACGGGTTTAACACAAGGGTGATCCTAATGCCTCTTATCATGTAGTAAATCCTACTACACGAACGTAGTCTCACTAGCGGTCTCGGGATGCATCACTAACGCAAGTTCTAGAATCTAAATGCTACCGGTACACTCATAAGCACTAATAGTAAATGCTTTTTCTATCAAATCTAAAGGCGAACCTCACATATTTGGGTGGAAAATTTTTCTGAAAGTACGGTTATGTGCTAGTCATACAATCTCCTATCCATGAGACGCTTGCTATGGCTAAAGTTTCACTCCTAAATGTTGTAAAAAATTTTAAATTTGGCGCTAAAATTGCACTAACAAGTATTTCTCATAGTTTTATTACACATCTACCATTAAACAATACAAACTCAAGCGAAAGTGTACATGTAAGGTATCATCATTTTACCCTCCCCTTACACTTAAGATGAACATTGTCCCCAATGTTCAAGTAAAGAATGTAAAAGTGAAAAAGTAAAAAGAATGAAATCAAATACTCCCCTGATTCGCTCGGTATGGATAATAAGGTGGCCAGGTTAAATCTTCCTCCAAGGAAATGAACAATCAAAGCTTCCCTTCCAGAATATAAATCATCTTCTTGTCATACATAACCTGTGAATCCTGAGAAAACAGACAAGACAACCTCGCATAAAATCGGCGGCAACCTACATAAGTTACTAAATCCTAGAAAACAAAATTAGATATAATGCTTGTGGAATGAAGTTTGCAGATTTCCTGGAGATTATAAAACGTAATAATTCACAAAAACCATAAGACTCCGTTAGAAAAACAAAACCGGTAAAATTTCCAGATTTTTACACGTGACGCCGTCAAGAGTAATCTCGTGACGCCGTCAGAAGTGACCTGCAGAAATTCTTATGTTAAGTTTCCGGAAAATTTCTGGAAAAACTTGGTCCTACTTCCTGGAAAATCCTGCAAAACTTCATTATGACTCAATACAAGCATTTGACTCTAACAAATACGAATATACATGTTCATTTAATATTGTGGAGAATCATGATCGGTTTGTTTCTTGAAAACATATTTGGGGTTTCCCCTTACACTTATTTTTTGCAAAAATACTTTTAGGTGGAGTTAAGACTAGGCCAAAACAACAAAGTAAAGTATTTCCACTATTTAATTGAGAAACATGATCTACCAACAATAAAAATAAAGCATGCATACGGAAACAAATAACAAACAAACAAACAAAATAAAATCACACAAAACATGGGTTGCCTCCCAAGAAGCGCTTTTCTTTATTTACGAGTCTTGTAGCTAGACTCAAGGTCATGGGTTACTACGTGATACGGGTGAGTTCCTCATTGAGGACATCCTTGGGATCAAACTTAGGTTTCAACTTCCTATCGGTTTCCTTAGTATGGTATGACCTTTCAAACTTTTCTCCATCCGGATCATACAAAGTCATCCTCATATGCCATGATCCGTCACCTTCTTTAGGTGGCTTGTCCCACCTCCATTTACACTCGTCTCCCTCTCTTTTCCACTTATTCATCTCTATATTAATAGGCATTACGCTCAAGAACTCAATCATCTTCCTAAAGACTAAGGGGTCCTCAAAGGGATCTAGCTCTTCATCTCTAGCTATGAGTTGTTCCACCGAATGTGTTTTCTCAATGAAATCTTTTTCTAGATAAAATGGGCATTGAGGTCCTATAAAGTTCCTTTCTATCCAAGGTCCATATCTAGACGGTCTCCTATTCATCTCTACCCAATGCGGTGTCGGTTCATCATCACAATCATAACTATGCTTCTTTACATCGTACACCGACCAAGTATCGCCATCACCTACCGCTATCTTAGACTCCTTACAATCTATCATGGCGCTAGCGGTTGCTAAAAATCCTCTTCCTACCAATAATGGGCATGTAGTGTCACTAACCATGTCAAGGACGTGAAAATCCGCTAATATAGTTAACTTTCCTACGTGAACAACTACATCCTTAATCATTCCAACCGGTTGGGCAATACTCCCATCCGCTAGCCCTATCAATACCTCCGTTTCCTCTAACTTTCCTAGCTTAAGAGCGGTGAATAAGGATAAGGGAATCAAATTGAGGCTTGACCCTAAATCGGCTAGTGTGTCGAAATCTTCGGATCTTCCTATCTTACAAGGCAAAACAAATATACCCGGATCATCAAGCTTTTTAGGCAACTTGTTTTGAACGAAGGCGGTCCCATTTTTACCTAGTTTAAACTTCTCATATTTTTCTAGGAGGGCACTATAGTAAGGAGCACGCGCTAAGACATCAATGACGGGGCGTTCAAGGTGAAGTTCTTTGAATTCATCGTCAAGGTCTTGCGTAAGAGGTGTTTCAACTATACTTTTGACCGGTTCTATATCGGGTGTTTTACTTGATTGGTCCTTTTGAAGAATTTGGTTTTGTTTGAAACACGTGCTCGTTGATTTAACCGAGTAGTATTGTGGACACGAAGTGGGTGACAAAACTGAAGATATGGAATTAACGTTTAGTTTCGGATTCTTGACCGTGTCGCTTGGGAGTGCTCCCATTTCACGGTCATTGAGAACTTTCAACAATGCGTCAATTTTGGTGGTCATCTCGCTTTGCTTTTGTTTGAAATTGGCTTCAAACTTAGATATGCGAGCTTCTTGAGATGCCATGAACTTATACATCAACCCTTCAAGATTGTTGGTACTACCATAATTGTTAGAAGGATTGTTGTTGAAAGTACGGTTGGAGGGTGGACCGTTTGGTTGGTAACGATTAGGCGGATTGGAAGAATTGGGTTGATTTTGTTTCCACCTAAGGTTTGGGTGATTTTTCCAAGAGGGGTTGTATGAATCACCGTAAGGGTTTGGCTCGGGCTTGAAAGTGTACCACTTATCTCCCGCTTCGTCGGTACGCGTGGATGCGTAGTCCGCAAAAGCTGTTCCGGGGATTTCCACACAATCACGAGTGTCATGGGGACTACTACATAATTCGCATGAAGAAGTGATTTTGTTCACTTGGCTTGAAGGCTTAGGAGCTTCGTAGGATTTCATGAGAAACTTGACTTGGTCTTCAAGTTCCATGATTCTACGGTCGGGAGAGCTAGAGTTGTTCGAAGGCAAAGATATTGCCTTGACCGTTTTGTTCAAATCACGGGGATCATTCCAACTTTCGTTGTCATAGAGAGCAAGATCTTCTATGAGTTCCCATGATTGTTCCGCACTTAGATCACGTAGCTTACCACCGGCCGATTGGTCAATGGCTCGCCTCGTGGAGAGATCGATATGGTCATAAAAGATTTGGACTTGGAGCCAAAGATCTATGCCATGATGAGGGACTTTTTGGAGTAAGTCCTTGAAACGAGTCCATGCTTCATAGAGAGATTCATTTTGACGTTGTTGGAACATCAAGATGTCATTTCTAAGCTTAGTAGTTCTCCCCGGTGGGAAAAATTGAGCAAGGAAACGAGTGGTGAGATCATCCCATGTGGTGATGGATCCCGCGGGTAAACGCTCAAGCCATTGACTAGCTTGATCCCGTAGAGAGAATTGGAATAGGCGTAATCGGGTTGTCTCTCTAGTTTCAACATCTAAGTCTATGGAATCTACGATTTTAAGGAAGTCCTTAAGATGTTGGTTTGGATCTTCGGAACGAAGTCCATGGAATGCACATCCGCTTTGCACCAACTGGATGGTGTCGGATCGCAAGGGGGTCACATTGGCTCCGGTGAGCTCAATGGTGTTTCGGTAGCCTTGGTGGCTAGGTCGGGAATACTCTCCTAAGGTTCGGGGCCTAAGAGGTTCTAGTGGTGGGTTTTGTTGTGGTGGGATGACGTGTTCAAAGATGTTCCCAGCGTCCATGATGTCGGGTGGTGAAGAGTTACGAACAAAAACACAAAGAAATAAGATAGACTAAAGAAAACCTAAAAATAAAAATAAAATCTTACTAGAAAGGAATCTAGCAAGTAGACCTAATAAAAAGAGATTCTAACCTAGACAATAACTATTCCCCGGGCTGCGGCGCCAAAAACTTGATACGTGGGAATCGCACCAGGCTTTACCTCTCAAGGAATCTCGAGAAGCTTACAACCCCCACCAGGCAGTGTACCTGATCGTTGTAGTATAATATAGTGACAAGTACCGGGGGATTGATCGTTCAGCTAGGAATAGTGTCGCTAGGATTAGAAAACCTAAATACTAGTTCTAAAGGTGAGGGATGATTATTTTTTTATTTTGATATTTTTTTAGAAAGCAAGTAAAAATCTCGGGTTTTAAGGATTTGGGCGGAATTAGTTGCTAGTCAACTAACCCAATACTAAAGATGCAATTAAAATAGAATACTATAAATGAAAATAAACTAAATTAACTAAGGTTGTGAGCAATAAGTGGAGAAATTGTGTTTACTTAGATTTCACTACTCCCTAGATATCTTTTACACGTTAATTACTTGTTATAGTTGCGTGGATGACGGATTGTATTCCTTAATACAATTCATGGGGTAGCGCACTTAATTCCCTAATCCTATGAGTGCCTACTTCACTCCTATGTCGAGCCGGCTAAGAAGCTCCTAACATGGGATCATTAGAATTTACTCATGCATTAAATACAACCAATAAAACCTAGTGCACGTCAGTTCATGTTTCCTAAGACGTTCAAGCATGTTACCAATTGGAGATCTGCCAGTTTTCTTAAGCCTAACATCGAAATCATTCATCCAATACAACCATAAACAAGTAATCAACACATAATTAACATCTAGGTTTCATTAGATCCAAGCAAACACAAGATAGATCTAGCCTAACATGATGGAATTAAGACAAGAACAAGATATAGACAACCAACACATAGACATATTGATTGAATTAAAAGAATACTTATCTCAATTACACATGAAAGGGATCAAGGGCTAAGAACCCTTGAAAAACCTGTAAAATTCGTATTAAGTTCGGCCTTAGGGTTTCTCCAAAACTTCTCATCTCGCCGCCAAAATACTTCTCGGACTGCCTTGATCTACTTTTGACGCCGTCACGTTATAGCATTTTCCAGGCCGTCACGTATTTTAGTCTTGACGCTCTACCTTGTGACGCCTTCAATTCTGTACTGGGTCATCATGGAAATTACTCTTGACGCCGTCAGAATTTCCTTCTTGACGCCGTCACCTACTGTTCCCAGCAAGGAAAATTAAGACTTTGGCGTTTTCTTCACTTTTATGCTCCAAAAACGTCCGAATTGCTTCCTTTTCCATATTTCTCTCCCAAAGTACCTAAAATCACAAAAGGAACGATTTAGGGCAATATTTGATCAAATAAATTCAATTCCAGGCTTAAATGACCCCCTAAAAGTGGTTCATTTTTCGCCTCATCAACCATCATTGTACCATCATATCAGGTGAGTTTTCATAGCCCCGTTTTCAATTCAATATTTTGATTTCAAATCCCACGGGGGAGAATACATTGCATCACTTATTTTTGTACATGCCAAAGTAGCTAAATTTTCATACATTGCTTAAGTTGCTATCATACCACATTAAGTCCCCTTTATATTATCATGGACCGTTAATTTGCCTTTAAGCGAGAGTGAGTGAATAGATCTATTGAGGGTGACTCCTCCATTCGTGTTTGGGTTGCTCCAACGGAATTACGAATGCATTTCATGTCTAACATTATTAGAGTGGCTGGTAACCACTCATTTGGGGCGAAATTCTTATTATGTCTAGCTTCGGGGTCATGAGCTTAAGAGCCAATGTAACTTCATTTTGACATCAAGTCACCTTACTTTCTACTTATGGCAATTGTACATACATTTTAACTTATAACTCTATGGAATTCACCAACTTTATGTTGACCGTTTTAGCGATGTACTTTCAGGTTATTAAGGTAATTCATGCTGCATACATTTGGACCTTCATGGAGTCGCGGAGTCGACGCGTCTCACCATATATTTCTGCACTTATGAAACGTTTGATCTTGTTGAACTTATTTTACCTAAATTGGCAACATCTTTTGGAACCTATGTTTTGTAAACTCTGAATGTTTTTAATGATCAAACGACGTATTTTTCAAACGACACTTTAGTTCGTTCAATGTAACTGTAACTGTGATGCTATGACAGTCACCCCCAGGTATTCCATTCCGCTGCCATACAGGTATTTTGGGGGTGTGACAACTTTAGAGAGGACAGAATTGAAGAAGCACCACAATGCGTCGGTTGCAAGTTGCTTTCGGGTAGATACCGGACGCGAAGGGTTTCCAATAATGTTGTCAATTGGGTGATCATTTGTCCATTTCTTAAGGTATTCATGGGGTTGAGGATAGGGAACTGAGGTAGCCGTGTTAGATTCGTCGGAGGATGTAGCATCATTTGACGATTCAGGGGCAAAGATGTTAACAAATGGCTCATTATCAGGTGGAGCAAAAGGATTTACTTTAGATGAATTATCCACAGCTGCTACTCGTTGTACAAATGGAGGTTGGTCATTAGAAGTGGTAACTGGGCGACTGATGGTGGGGGCTTCAGGATCCCATGAAAACGAAGTGGATGGCCCGTCATTAGCAACTGGGACATTTGCTACCCCAGCTAGTTGTTGAACCACTGTGGCTTCTGGAGCATCCACAGGTTGAGGTTCGAAGTATTCATCAAACATAGGGTCAAACAGTTTCTTCCAATCTTCACTTGTAGGAGGTACTAAAGGAGTAGCAGGAGTGAGATTTTGTACAAGCCTAGAGCTTATAGGTCCAGGAGACAAAAGGTTAGGTACGGGTCCAGAACTTGATTGTCCAGGAACCGGTTGCTCAGTCAGCTCATCGAAAGTAACGTGGATCGTTTCCATTATGTCTCTGGTGCGTTTGTTGTAGATTTGGTACCCCTTTCGCTCTGGAGCATAGCCAACGATGAAACCAATGTCGGCCTTGGCCTTGAGCTTCCCAAGGTCTTCACTATCATTAGTTGGATAGCACAATGCACCAAATACTTGAAGAAACGAAAGGTCTGGTTTTCTGCCATGAACCAGTTTATATGGAGTCTTGCAGTGGAGAGGATGTATCAAGGATCGGTTCTGTGTGTAACATGCAGTTGCAATTGCCTCAGCCCAAAGAAACATAGGAGCTTTGGAGAAGATGAGCATAGTCCTTGCGGCTTCAACTAAGGTGCGATTGCGTCTTTCAACAACTCCATTTTGTTGAGGAGTACGTGGAATGCTCTTTTGATGACTAATGCCGACACCTTCATAAAATTGAGTAAGTTGTTTGTTCACAAACTCCGTTCCATTATCAGTACGAATGAATCTAACTGTTTTGTTGAGACGAACTTGCAACATCTTGATGAGTTTGATGATGGTTTCCGGAGTTTCGTCTTTTGATCGTAGAAACTTTACCCACGTGAATCGAGAGTAATCATCAACAATAACAAGCACATATTTCTTTCCATTGATACTTTGAATCCTCATTGGTCCACAGAGATCCATGTGAAGAGTATGTAGAACTTCCATGATGGAATTGACAGTCTTGGGTTTATGGGTGTGCTTTTTGCTTTTGCCCATTTGACATGCTGAACACAAATGATCCTTTTCATACTTAAGTCTGGGCAAGCCTCGAACAAGATCCTTACGTGTGAGTTCATTGATGGTACCGAAGTTCAAATGGTTCAAACGACGATGCCGCAACCATGATTTGTTCTTGGAGGCTTTAGAAAGCAAGCAAATTGGAGAGGACCGTAGCATGTCTTCGATAGAGATGGTATAAAGATTAGTGCCCCGAATCCCCTTGAGGAGATCAACACCATCTAATTCTCTAACAAAACAGGTGTGCTTTCTGAAAGCAACTTCAAGATCAGAATCACAGAATTGACCAACAGAAAATAGATTGTGCCCAAGTCCTTCCATGTAGTAAACTCTGGATATCACACTCTCTCCAAAGACGTAATCACCATAACCCATTATAGATCCAAAATGGTCGTTCCCAAATCTAACCGTACCAATAAACTTTTCCACGAAATTCTTGAGCCGCGAGCGATCTCCAGTCATATGTTTTGAGCAGCCTGAGTCCAAATACCAAAGGACGATTTGTACGACCTGCATTTGAAACCAGACAATGGTGGATAACTGAAAAAGCTGGAGCCCCACAAACAGTTGGGGTCCGTTTGGTTAGCACACACAAATATTGGATTATCATATGTTACAGATATCTCACTGGAATTTTCACATTTTGATGCACTAGAACTAGGAGTGGTACTAAGTGCTTCTATTAGGAACATTCTACCAGTAGGTCTCCACTTCTTAATTGGCAGAACTTTGGAGTTAGTGATCCTAGTCATTGGGCACTTTTCGCCTAGGGTGAATTTCCTTCCAGTAGGTCTCCATTGATAACCAACATTAGTGAACACTTTTCCTATTTTATTCCATACTTGTTTTACCCTTTTAACACTCGAAACATTCTTAACCAGAGATTTCATAGTGGATTTTAGAAAGGACACAACACAAGCATCATGATTACCATAAAATAAACATTCGTTACAAGTCTTACAAATAGCACCAGAATTCGAATTAATTACATCATTGTTAACACAAATGTTTGAATCAACTCGATTCCTTTCATTAAGCATAACTTTATTGTTCCTAGAGGATTCTTCTACTTCCTTCATAAGTGTACTCTTAGCCGGCAAAGTCCTATCATTCTTTGTATTGCATCTAGGTTGTGACTTGCTAGCATTAGATACACCTTTTACTCCTGTAGAAGCAATGACGGGAACATTAGTATGATTAGTTGCTACTTGTTTACCGGTGATCATGATGGTGGATTGTGACATGGTTTGGGGATAATCTAATGTAACATGTTTGTTGCCACTGTTAGAGTGCGACGAAAATGACCTATCCGACTTGTTATCATTCTTGGGGAATGATCCTATAGCATATTCTAATAATTCCTGGGCTCTATTAGTGAGGAAGTATGCACCAACAATAACATCATCCTGTGGTTTAGGTATCCTCTCATCTTCAATGGTTTCTCTAAGTATGGCCAGACAATCCTTAAGATTTCTAAGATAGTTGCTATGAACTAACTTATTGTTCCTAAGGGGAAGAGAGACATTCACAGCATCGCACGCATATTTCTTACAAGCATGTACATTGGAAATTGCATGATCACATGAAACGACGGGCATTTTACCCTTCACCATAGTCTTTAGATTCTCAATCTCATTTAACAAATAAGTGACTCTTTCATTGTTTTGGTCACGTGTTATTTTAATAGACTCAAACAACTCTTTGTAGCGTTGTTTAGCGTTTGACATTTCAGCACGAGGCCACTCATTTTCATGTTGTAATTCATTGATAATGCCTTGTTTCAGAAAGTTTTAAGAATCTATCGACTTCTGGTAATTGGTATTGGTCACGTCGCTTTTGTTCGACTTTAATTGTGCAATTTGGACCTTCAATTTCTGAATCGTGTTTGAGTGAGCTTGAATTACTTCATCCTTTTTGGCTAATTCAAAACATGTGTCAAACTCAGGAGCATCCGAAGATGTCTTGGCATTTGATATTTTTATGCTTTCTTCTAGATGTTGATATTTTAATTGTAGGTTCAGATTATCAACTTCTAGTTTTGAGAAATTCCTGACCATGTTATCACGGTCGTCGTTTTGAATTTTTTTCAGTAAGTTTATAATTCTCCCCCTCAAGCTCAATTACACGATTCTGGAAGACATTCAAAGTAACCGACATTTCATGAAATTGTCGAGCAGATAATGTTGAGTCGGTTACAGTGTAAAACACCTCTGTTGCAATGCAATTTGCAATCAAATTTTCATTCATAATGAGGTTGTTTTTCCTCAATAGCTAATTGGTTACCCTCACTTTCCACTTCATCAAAAAACTTTTTCATTTGAGTCACATCATCATTAATGGTGTTTTTAAGGCCCTCAAAATGTTCTTTGAGAAGTTTGAAAAATGGCATAACTTCAGTTAGGTAACACTGTTTTGTTTGCTCAAAGCCCCTTTCCCCTTCTGTAATCCCTGTAGGTTTAATTCTTAATTTACATGTTTTCTCAAAGTCATTAAACAATTGACCTAGAACATACAACCCAATTAGAGTGTTACACTGTGTGGGAAGAGTAAATGGTACGAGGTGCCTGGGTGTGTTCAGGGGATAAATGGTTGGGTCAGCAATTCTAAAGATAGTGCGTGTGTTACCCACAAGTCTTTTAGCTTTCATTTTCTCAATGTCTATATTCCAAAACATTTTGTCAGGAAGAATTCTCTTTTGAGGAACAAAAATGGCAGAATGATTGTCATTCGCATAATCATAGTGAAACACAATATTATTAGCTATGCACTTAGGATCCTTTAATCGTTCAGCAAGTTTTACCCTAGTTCTATCCTCCGCCTCATCAATTTCGTCATAGGATCTCATATCAGGAGGGGCATGGTTAGGTTCAAGTATAGTGTTTGCATCATATAATGCAGGTTGTGCACCTAAACCATTTCTAAGGCATTTTGCTTTGGGCTTAGAGGCATCCTGTTCACTAAATTCATCACTTAGTTTCCTATTGTTTTGCATCATTTGAGCAGATTGAATGGTTTGGCCTTGTGTGTACAACTTATCTTCCAATTTATTTTTCAACATTTTGAGTTTTGAGAAATCATTTAGAAGTTTAGTTTCTTTATCTTTGTATTCGAGTTTGATTAATGTCAAACTTTTTTGAAACTCTTGTTTTTGTTTGACGGTTTGATCCAATTGGTTTTTTAAAGAGACTAACTTCCTTTTCAATGTTTCTTGTTTGGAATTGTTTTCAGATATGTAAGTACGCATTTGCCATTCCATTTTCTGCTCACGTTCATTCAGCTCAAATTTAGCACGCTGTTCATAAATATTCACTTGATCCTTAAGGGTGTTAACTTTAGTAATTAAGGAATCATCAGGGTTGTATATCGTGTGCTCATGTACCTCATGTTCACTAGAGTCAATAGACGGCATGTCACTTGGTACAACAGGCAGTCCATTGTCATTCACATACATTTCATATGGGATATTATTGGTATTTCCCATATCAGTGTGTTTGTGTTGACAATATTCTTGAGTTGTACCGAGTCACACACCCCCTGCAAAATTGTAGGAGTATTCAGATCAGGATTAAGTGATGTTGGTACCTCAGAGATAGCAGATGTGATGGATGAGTCAGGATGCTGTGGAGAGGATGCAGCTGCAGATAGATTAGCCATGAAAATGGTTTGAGCAGTAGGTTCGTCATCTACGTCTGAGTCAAATGCATCACATTCTTCAACTTGAAAGATATTCGGGTCATTTAGAGCCATGTCCTGAACAGGCTGATCATCCACATCAGCATCAAAGGTGTTCCCATCATTACCAGCCAGAAAGAGTAGAGCTTCTTCATCCAACACCGTCCCATTCTCTTGCGCCTGCATCAGCAACATCTTGTCCTTGAAGTACTCAGAGTTTTGAGGACGTTTTGGGAGAGTGCAATTCCTAGCTATATGGCCCAACCCTCCGCAGTTATAACACTTAGGCTGCTTAGCTTGTACTTGAAGAGCATTACCAACTCTGTACTGCCCATTATCTCTACCAGCATTTCTTTGATTGAAATTTTGTCTTCCCTGCACATTCTGCACCACCACCCTACCATCTTCTATGACTGCCTGATTACGTGGATTAGACGAGGTCCTAAGTTGGTTATTAGTTTATGGAAGTGCAGCCCTGAACTGTTGGACCAATAAAGAAACTTGGTTGGAGAGATTATCAATCATGTCAGTGTGAGAATACCCAGAATCCAGTTGTGTGTTCAAAGCAGATGGTGAGGGAGTTGATGATTGACCATTGGTTGGCGTAGACCTGGAAGATGGTTGTGATGGTTGAGATTGATCATTTGAGGTTTGGGTAAGTTGTTGAACATTAGAGACAAAGGCAAGAGATTCATTTGATGTTGACAGATTGAGCTTTTCTCGCATTAACCGATCATAAGCAGCATGTTTCTCATGTTGTTGGAGATATGCATAGAGTTGTTCATGATTAGTATGCCTAAGACCTTTGTTGAGCTTAACGGCTGTAACAAACCTATCCCATTCTGGTGCCATGTTATTCACGAATTTGGAATTAAGCTGAATATTGGGCATTGTCATCTTGATGGCTCTCATATCATTAACCAGCTTGTGAAATCTGACGTAATAGTCAGTGATGCTTTCACCTGGGTTCATTTTGAAATGCTCAAATTCATCGTAAAGCTGAGACTCCCGATCTTCTTTAGTTAACTCAGACCCCGCAAGAAGCATTTTCACATTATCCCAGACAGCCTTGGCTTCAGTGTTGTAGTTGATAAGTTTGTAGACATCTTTGGGAGGCCCTTGAATGACAATATTCGATGCTCTGATGTCGGCATCATAACGTTTCTTTTCTTCATCCGATAGCTCATTGTTAGTGCGAGGTCTATCTGGACCAACTACAGCCGGTTGTTGATCAGTTGCTGCGACCGTGTCTCTAGTAGTACCCATTTGAAAGGGTCCCTCATCGATGGATTTCAAAATGTTGACCCCATTTTCCTTACCCAGACAATAGAGACGAATCCTTTGTGCCCATGATTCATAGTCAGTTCTGTCCAACATCAGAGGTCGGGTGTCGGACCCAGCAGCTTGAATGTCATCAGAGGATGTCGACATCACAAAATAGAAACTACTAAACCGCAGAGTAGGAGATACTCGCAATGAAGTGCATTAGTCGCAGGGATAGTTAACCGCAAATTGACCTAACCGAAGAAATAATGAACCGCAGATAAGTTAACCTCAGTGAACAATGACCGCAGGACACTAACCGCAGAATGTAGCAAACCGCAGAATAATCCAACCGCAAACTAAGCAAACCGCAGAATAGTCAAACCGCAAGTGAGGCTAACCACAAGGACCTAATCGCAGACCACTTAACCGCAAAAAGCTAAACACAATGGACTAACCGCAGACCACTTAACCGCAGGAGCTAAACACAATGAACTAACCGCAGACCACTTAACCGCAGGAGCTAAACACAATGAACTAACCACAGACCACTTAACCGCAGGAGCTAATCGCAGAGACAAAGGTCCAAAACTGTCACTTTCCTTGCGATTTGTTAGTATTCCCAAAATAGTAATCGCAGTCAAACTAACCACAGATATCAGAAACTAAACGCAGACAAGCAATGTAACAGTAGACTTAACCGCAACTTAGAAATACGCCCAAAACCTAATCCAAACTTCAAATAGATTAAAGATATGGTATAACCAACTAAAACACAATGTTCTACTAACACCAATGATGATAAAAGTACATCACTAACATGTCTAATAACACTAGAAAGATCAAACCAAGACGTTTTACAAGAAAGTGACTTTAAACTCACAAAACTACACAAAACCACATCAAATCCGATTCTACAAGGCCCTAAGATGATACCTTGGCTCTTGATACCAATTGTAGAATACTAATTAAGTTGGAAACATGATTTCCTTGTGGTTTGTATGGCGTTGGAATTACTAGAGAGAGAGAGGGAGAGTGGAACCTTGAGAGAGAAATAGAATGATTAGATTAAGATGAAATGAAGGTCCAACCCTCTTGATGAGGCGAAAAATGATCCGTTTTTTGGGGGTCATTTAAGCCCGAATCCGACTTTATTTGATCAAATATTGCCCTAAATCGTTCCTTTTGTGATTTTAGGTGTTTGGAGAGTGAATTCTGGAAAAGAAGCCATTTTGGACTTTTTGGAGCATAAAAGTGAAGAAAACGGCAAAGTACCAATTTTCCATGCTGGAAGCACTTGGTGACGGCGTCAAGAGTTACACCCTGACGGCGTCAGATAGCAAGAATAAAATACCGTAGGTGGTGACGGCGTCAAAAGTCATCATGACGGCGTCAAAGTGCCAAGAATAAAATACCGTGGTTGATGACGGCGTCACATAGGCCGTCATAAGTAGATCAAGCCCGTCCGAGGAAGAATTTGGCGGCGAGGTGATGGCGTCACATGTTTGTCTTGACGCCGTCAGCCCAGTTTTCCTATATATAGTTTTCTAGTTTTTTCATTAAAAGGGGAAGTTTTGGTGAAACCCTAAAGACGAATTTGGTGGTACTTTTACAGGTTTTTCAAGGGTTCCAAACCCTTGATACCTTGCATTGTAATTGAGATAAGTGTGCTTCTAATTCAATCAATATGTCTATGTGTTGGTTGTTTATATCTTGTTCTTGTCTCAATTCAATTATGCTAGGCTAGATCTCTTTTGTGTTTGCTTAGATCTAATGAAACCTAGATGTTGATTATGTGTTGATTACTTGTCTATTCTTGTTTTGGATGAATGATTTTATATGTTAGGCTTAAGAAAACTGGCAGATCTCCAAATGGTAACATGCTTGAACGTCTTAAGAAACATGAACCGAGGCGTACTAGGTCTTTATTGGTTGTATTTAATGCATGAGCCACTGTTTACAATCCCTATAGTTGTGCTGGGTCATGGTGTAGGAGGAGATAAGAGCTCATAGAGTTGGGGAGTTATGTATGCCACCCCACGAATGGTATTAAGGAATACAATCCGTCATCCATACAAGTATAACAAGTAATTAACGTGTAAAAGATATCTAGGGAGTAATGAAGTCTAAGTAAACACAATTTTCTCCATTACTGCTCACAACCTTGTAATAATTAGTTTATTTTCATTTTTATTATTTTATTTTGATTGCATCTTAGTTTTGGGTTAGTTGAATAGCAACTAATTCCGCCCTTTCCTCTAAAATCCGAGATTTTACTTGCTTTCATAAAAAATATAAAAATACAAAAATAATCATCCCTCATCTTTAGAACTAGTAATTAGGTTTTCTAATCCTAGCGACACTATTCCTAAGCTGAACGATCAATCCCCCGGTACTTGTCACTATACTATACTACAACGATCAGGTACACTGCCTGGTGGGGGTTGTAAGCTTCTCGAGATCCCTCGAGAGGTAAAGCAAGGTGCGATTCCCACGCATCAAGTTTTTGGCGCCGCTGCCGGGGAATAGTTATTGTCTAGGTTAGGATTTCTTTTTATTAGGTCTACTTGCTAGATTCCTTTCTAGCAAAATTTTATTTTTTTAGGTCTTCTTTAGTCTATCTTAATTCTTCGTGTCTTTGTTCGTAATCTTTACCATCCGACATCATGGAAGGTGGTAACATCTTTGAACCCGTCATCCCACCACAACAAAACCCACCATTAGAACCCCTTAGGCCCCGAACCTTAGGAGAGTACTCCCGACCTAGCCACCAAGGCTACCGTAACACCATTGAGCTCACCGGAGCCAATGTGACCCCCTTGCGATCCGACACCATCCGGTTGGTGCAAAGCGGATGTCCATTCCATGGACTTCGTTCCGAAGATCCAAACCAACACCTTAAGGACTTCCTCAAAATCGTAGATTCCATAGACCTAGGTGTTGAAACTAGAGAGACTACCCGTTTACGCCTATTCCAATTCTCTCTACGGGATCAAGCTAGTCAATGGCTTGAGCGTTTACCCGCGGGATCCATCACCACATGGGATGATCTCACCACTTGTTTCCTTGCTCAATTTTTCCCACCGGGGAGAACTACTAAGCTTAGAAATGACATCTTGATGTTCCAACAACGTCAACATGAATCTCTTTATGAAGCATGGACTCATTTCAAGGACTTACTCCAAAAAGTCCCTCATCATGGCATAGATCTTTGGCTCCAAGTCCAAATCTTCTATGACCATATCGACATCTCCACGAGGCGAACCATTGACCAATCGGCCGGTGGTAAGCTACGTGATCTTAGTGCGGAACAATCATGGGAACTCATAGAAGATCTTGCTCTCTATGACAACGAAAGTTGGAATGATCCCCGTGATTTGAACAAAATGGTCAAGGCAATATCTTTGCCTTCAAACAATTCAAGCACTCCCGACCGTAGGATCATGGAACTTGAGGACCAAGTCAAGTTTCTCATGAAATCTTACGAAGCTCCGAAGCATTTAAGCCAAGTGAACAAAATCACTTCTTCATGCGAATTATGTAGTGGTCCCCATGACACTCGTGATTGTATGGAACTCCTCGGAACAGCTTTTGCGGACTACGCATCCACGTGTACCGACGAAGCGGGAGATAAGTGGTACACTTTCAAGCCCGAGCCAAACACATACGGTGATTCATACAACCCCTCATGGAAAAATCACCCAAACCTTAGGTGGAAACAAAATCAACCCAACTCTTCCAATCCGCCTAATCGTTACCAACCAAACGGTCCACCATCCAACCGTACTTTCAACAACAATCCTTCTAACAACTATGGTAGTACCAACAATCTTGAAGGATTGATGTCAAAATTCATGGCATCTCAAGAAGCTCGCATAGCTAGGTTTGAAACCGAATTCAACCAACAACAAACGGAGATGACCAACAAGATTGACAACTTGTTGAAAGCCCTCAACAACCAAGCCTTAATCACACCTAGGAAGGACACTAGGGACACCATTAGTGGAACCCAAATTAAGGACCCCTCATCATCCAAACATGTCCACTTTGTCAATGTTGTCACCATTAAGCCGATAGATAAGGAGATAGAGGAGAGTGACAAGGATGAAGTTAGAGTAGAAACCGATAGTAAGGATGAGAGTAGGGAAATTGAGGTTAATAAGGATGAGGAATTAGAGGAGGTAGAACCTATAGAAGAATACTTTGATAAGTTGCCAACCAAGGAAGAACAGGAATACCATAAGAATTTATTCGATAGTCCCGAGAGAACATATATCTTTGGCGACCCCCTTATCAAAATGGGAGACCGCTCTAACATTAACATCCCATGTAATATCGGGCACATGCATATATGGAAAGCTTACATCGACCTTAGATCCCCCGTGAACATCATGACTAGGACTTATTACAATTGGGTGATGAAGAAGCAACTCAATTTTAGGTTGATGCCCGGTATGAATCGGATAAGTAATTTTGCAGGAAGAGTGAAGGGATTGCATGTCATTATAGGGAATCTTACCTATGAAATCGATTTTATGATAGTAGAAGATATTCGTCCGGTGATTGACGCTTGCCTAAGTCAAGTAGTATTCGGAAAACCTTTTGTTGAGGCCACTAAGATGAGTTATGATCCAACTTTAAGGATAGTTAGGTTCAAGAAAGAGAATGATGAGGTTGCTTATCAAATGCCTAACAAGATTGAACAATACCGCCTTCTCTCTAATTTCGAAAAGGAACATAAGCAAGCGGCTTATTATAGGAATGAGGAGGATAGACGTAGAGGAGTAGAGTATGTTAGAAATAGGATGCTTGGTTTCTACAAAGAATGTTTGCAACTAGGTCCGGAATACAAAACTGGTTTAGAAGACGACCTAGAGAATGGAACCAATGATGAAATCACGTAGTAACCCATGACTTTGAGTCTAGCTACAAGACTCGTAAATAAAGAAAAGCGCTTCTTGGGAGGCAACCCATGTTTTGTGTGATTTTATTTGTTTGATTGTTATTTGCTTCCGTATGCATGTTTTATTTTTATTGTTGGTTGATCATGTTTCTCAATTAAAATGTGGAAATACTTTATTATGTTGTTTGGCCTAGTCTTAACTTCAACCTAAAGGTATTTTTGCAAAAGATAAGTGTAAGGGGAAACCCCAAATATGTTTTTAAGAAACAAACCGATCATGATTCTCCACAATATTAAATGAACATGTATATTCGTATTTGTTAGAGTCAAATGCTTGAGTCATAATGAAGTTTTGCAGGATTTTCCAGGAAGTAGGACCAAGTTTTTCCAGAAATTTTCTGGAAACTTAACATAAGAATTTCTGCAGGTCCATTCTGACGGCGTCAGAGTATTACTCTTGACGGCGTCAGGAGTAAAAATCTGGAAATTTTACCGGTTTTGTTTTTCTAACGGAGTCTTAGGGTTTTTGTGAATTATTAAGTTTTATAATCTCCAGGAAATCTGCAAACTTCATTCCACAAGCATTATATCTTACTTCGTTTTCTAGGATTTAGTAACTTATATAGGATGCCGCCGATTTTACGCGAGGTTGTCTTGTCTATTGTTGTCAGGTCTTACAGGTTATTTATGACAAGAAGATGATTTATATTCTGGAAGGGAAGCTTTGATTGTTCGTTTTCTTGGAGGAAGATTTAACCTGGCCAACCTATAATCCATACCGAGCGAATCAGGGGAGTATTTGATTTCATTCTCTTTACTTCATCACTTTTACATTCTTTACTTGAACATTGGGGACAATGTTCATCTTAAGTGTAAGGGGAGGGTAAAAAGATGATACCTTACATATGCACTTTCACTTGAGTTTGTTTTGTTTGATAGTAGATGTGTAATAAAACTATGAGAAATACTTGTTAGTGTAATTTTAGCGCCAAATTTAAAATTTTTTACAACATTTAGGAGTGAAACTTTAGCCATAGCAAGCGTCTCATGGATAGGAGGTTGTATGACTAGCACATAACCGTATATTCAGAAAAAATTTCCACCCAAAAATGTGAGGTTCGCCTTTAGATTTGATAGGAAAAGCATTCATTATTAGTGCTTATGAGTGTACCAGTAGCATTTAGATTCTAGAACTTGCGTTAGTGATGCATCCCGAGACCGCTAGTAAGACTACATTCGTGTGGTAGGATTTACTACATGATAAGAGGCATTAGGATCACCCTTGTGTTAAACCCGTATTATGATTACTTGACCATTTAAGTCATATTACTTGGCTAGTTAAGTCAACTAATTTTTTCCCACACCCTTAGCGTTGTACTCATTTTTAGTACACGAAACCCCTAGTACACCCCTCCGAGCCTATCTTTTCGTTTCTAACTTTAAGCATCTTATTTAAAGGAAGAATTTGTTACACCCCACTTAAATGTACAACCAAATCGCCTTAGCCTTCCGTGTATGCGCTCATTTTTAGTGCATTATTGTTATTTGTTAAACCCTAAGTTAACTTTCTAATTGATTACATGGTTGCTAAGTCGAGTCATATCCTTGTACATATTGTTTTGGGACGATTGGGACTCATGGGTAAGTACTTATTTTATGGAGTAATGGGGAAGAACATCATATTATTACCTCCATATGTACGTTAATCTTAAAAGTGCTCCAAGTGTTTTGATTTTCTTAATTCGAGTCATTAGAATAGTTAAATGTAAAGTATGTAAAGATTCAAGTGTAAGGGGAATGCTTATACCCCTATGATGTATTATTTTGGATGGTAGGGTAAGAGTGTATGCAAAAAAAAAAATAATAATAAAAAATAAAATAAAATAAAATAAAAAAAACATACGGACTACCATCCCATTTTTATTCTATGTTCATTTTATGTTTTTGTTATTTTTCATTTATTAGCTTAAGTTGAGTCTAGTCTTGGCTTAGCAACGCCATCTTGTACATGTAATTAACCAAGATTGTTAACTCGCCACCAGTAAAACTTCCTTTATCCAACAAAACCGTGTAATTCATATCCCTATACCTAACGTTACAACCCTTTAAAAGACCTCTTTGATAGTTTATCCTAGGTGCTTACGCCATGTGGTGGAGGTTTGATCCTTTCCCAAGCCTATGGTAATCTATTTTGCTATGACAGGTAGTGAGAGATATCTTCCATTTTCATAATGTTATATTACTTTATTACACCCGAGAGATGTGAGTATCTAAACACTATTTATGAGGTGCTTGTGTATGACCTCCGTGCTTGTCTATTGGTCTTTAGTGGAACGATTATTTGTTGTAATTACTTTTATATTAGTGTTAAATGACCCCTAACTTGTCTTTTGAGTAGAATAAAAGCTCATTTGCTTGAGGACAAGCAAATCTCAAGTGTAAGGGTATATGATGAGGCGAAAAATGATCCATTTTTAGGGGGTCATTTAAGCCCGAATCCGACTTTATTTGATCAAATATTGCCCTAAATCGTTCCTTTTGTGATTTTAGGTTTTTGGAGAGTGAATTCTGGAAAAGAAGCCATTTTGGACGTTTTTGGAGCATAAAAGTGAAGAAAACGGCAAAGTACCAATTTTCCATGCTGGAAGCACTTGGTGACGGCGTCAAGAGTTACACCCTGACGGCGTCAGATAGCAAGAATAAAATACCTCATGACGGCGTCAAAGTGCCAAGAATAAAATACCGTGGTTGATGACGGCGTCACATAGGCCGTCATAAGTAGATCAAGCCCGTCCGAGGAAGAATTTGGCAGCGAGGTGACGGCGTCACATGTTTGTCTTGACGCCGTCAGCCCAGTTTTCCTATATATAGTTTTCTAGTTTTTTAATTAAAAGGGGAAGTTTTGGTGAAACCCTAAAGACGAATTTGGTGGTACTTTTACAGGTTTTTCAAGGGTTCCAAACCCTTGATACCTTGCATTGTAATTGAGATAAGTGTGCTTCTAATTCAATCAATATGTCTATGTGTTGGTTGTTTATATCTTGTTCTTGTCTCAATTCAATTATGCTAGGCTAGATCTCTTTTGTGTTTGCTTAGATCTAATGAAACCTAGATGTTGATTATGTGTTGATTACTTGTCTATTCTTGTCTTGGATGAATGATTTTATATGTTAGGCTTAAGAAAACTGGCAGATCTCCAAATGGTAACATGCTTGAACGTCTTAAGAAACATGAACCGAGGCGTACTAGGTCTTTATTGGTTGTATTTAATGCATGAGCCACTGTTTACAATCCCTATAGTTGTGCTGGGTCATGGTGTAGGAGGAGATAAGAGCTCATAGAGTTGGGGAGTTATGTATGCCACCCCACGAATGGTATTAAGGAATACAATCCGTCATCCATACAAGTATAACAAGTAATTAACGTGTAAAAGATATCTAGGGAGTAATGAAGTCTAAGTAAACACAATTTTCTCCATTACTGCTCACAACCTTGTAATAATTAGTTTATTTTCATTTTTATTATTTTATTTTGATTGCATCTTAGTTTTGGGTTAGTTGAATAGCAACTAATTCCGCCCTTTCCTCTAAAACCCGAGATTTTACTTGCTTTCATAAAAAATATAAAAATACAAAAATAATCATCCCTCATCTTTAGAACTAGTAATTAGGTTTTCTAATCCTAGCGACACTATTCCTAAGCTGAACGATCAATCTCCCGGTACTTGTCACTATACTATACTACAACGATCAGGTACACTGCCTGGTGGGGGTTGTAAGCTTCTCGAGATCCCTCGAGAGGTAAAGCAAGGTGCGATTCCCACGCATCACCTCTCCACATGTGGAGAGGGGTATTTATACTTACAACATAAATGCCCACACCTGGGCTGTGGATCAGGCATACAGTGGGTGAAGACCTGTCCTTCTTCCACGATGTTACTAAAACTAATACTAACTAACTAACATATAAACTAACTACGAGCTAACTTAATGCTATTACAATAATCGGGTGACCGAGACTTTTACAGGAATATTTGTATTCCTAACAAAATTAGTACTAATCGATATAATGGGGCTAGCCCTTTGAATATTTGAGTGGGAAAACTTTATTTGAAACTTTGGTGGATATTTTTATGGTTACGGCATAGCCAATTGATCAAACCAACGTAGTTTCTTGCTGATAGCGACAACAGATAGGTAACTACGGCGTAGCCAGTTATAGGGCTACGCCATAGCTTCGATTTTTAGTAAAACATGATTTTCAAAACATTGCAATCTACGGCGTAGTAGTAATTGAACTACGCCGTAGTTCTCAGAACTGTAAAGCTACGGGAGCCTTTGTTAGGCCGTAGCTGCAGAATTTAGGTAACTACGGCGTAGCTGCTGATAGAGCTACGCCATAGCCTTTGATAAATTTTTGACTGATATGTTTTATGTTTGTAGGAGAAGATACTGGAAACCCTACCCAATGGTTTAAGTTTCTCAACTTTGATCCAGCATGGAGAAAAATTTGCAAGAAAGAACTCCGTGGGTTGATGAGTAAAACGATTGAGGTTCCAGAAGCTCTTAGTACGGATGCTCTAGATACCGTGGGGAAGGAGATGCCACGAGAGCATTAGGGAACATTTGCAACATCAAATTCAATAGTCCAAATGGAAGCTTTACTTGTCATGCTTGGATGACCATCTTCACTATCAATGAACCAGTCATCAAAGAATATGTTTGGGAGTTCTTAGCAACGGTTGATTTTAAGGATGAAATCACGAGTATGATGGAGAATTGTTTGTTTTTCCATCTTGGTGGTGTTAGGAGGCAGATGACCATGAGGCAATTCATTCTGGCCATGGAGCTTTACTCTAGGAGGATGCTTGTCTCTGCGGTTTTCACAGACTACCGCAATCTTTGTTTGCGAGAAAGACCACACAACTATAATCCCTCATTCTACTACCAACAAATTTCGAGGTTAGCAAGCTACGAGTCCAAGAGCCCACCTACAAAACCATCATGGATCCCATCCAACGTCTAGTTCACTGACTTTTGGCTGTATTTGTTCATGCCCGGCATTCGAGACGTGAGAAAATGACAGTTGAAGACTTGTTCTTAATGCAAAGTATGGATGGAGGGGATTTTGTTGACATTCTATGGCATTTGGCGAAGTTTGTAATCGGGAGAGCTAAGGGTTCACAACACGGGAGTTTGATTCAGGGGGCCCACTTCATTGGGAGACTGGCTAGGAGTTTTGGGTTGATGACAACTGCAGCTTTGGCTAACGTGAATCGTACAGCCGAGACATCTTTGATTGGAATTTCCAAGTTGGACGAGTTTGGAATCATCACCTACGACCCGTTGAATGAGCCAGTTTTAAGGGCGGTTATGAGGAGAGCGAGTGGAGAAGGAAGTTCTCAAGCTGGCGGAAGTCAAGCCACAGCTGAGGAGCATGTGAGAGTCTGCCCTACCATGACTATGATGGAGAGAATGAACGTCATGGATGGACGTATGGGTCGAATGGAGATGAGCATCGCCAACTTTGGCAATGATATGGATGATATGACCGTTGCGGTGTCTGGGATGAATTACATGTTTGATGGTTTGTGTACTGATTTCAGGACTTTGCAGGTACAACAAAACAACTACTATAGGTGGCAAGCCGACCGTACAAGCCAGATGCTCCAGCACATGCATTTGAGTCACCCACGCTGGAATGGGCCTGAGTTCGTCTATCAGCCCGACATGCCCGACTTAGGTACCCAGCATGGTGTTAGCTTCATGCATCCTAGAAGTTCATCCGCAGCTCCTCAAGACCCTTATAGCCCTTCAACTCAATTTGGCACCCCCATGGATCACGATCAAAATTAGGAGTGAAATCTCCAATTGTTGAACAATTATTCCATCTTAACTTTAGTACTATTTAATATTTGGGTCTGTAATAACTGATACTCAGACATATAACTGCTATTAACTACTTTCGGTATTAGGTATGGTATATTTTCAGGTTTTATGCTATGGAATTCAGTTGCAGACTGTGGCTACGGCGTAGCTGGTCTTTGACCTACGCCATAGCAATCTTGGTGAGATGAGTGAGCGGACTGTCTCAATTTTTGAGCTACGGCGTAGCTTCGTCCACTGACCTACGCCGTAGCTAGCACCAAAATTGGTGAATTCTTAGTGAGGATACTTCCGAGAGCGCAAGCGTGAGGGGAGTTTTTCTTTTTTATTTCTTTTCTATTTTTTCTATTTCTATTTTGTACAAAAGGGACTTTGCACAAACTAAGTGGGGGGATAGGAATAGAATACGAAATGATTTACACCTAAAATTTTACTTGTCCTCATTTTCTAGTTTTACATTATATGGCATTGCCATTTTGAAACGTTTTGACGCATATCTTACAAAACTAGAATAAATTTAATTCCGTGGACACTATAACCCTTGATTACATGGTGAGATCTAACTTTTCCGTTTCCAATTATTTTACCCTAAATCCACCAAATATTGAGTGTGCCGGTAGTATTGTAGACTTTAGAACTTGGCTTTTACATCATTTCAATACCATAAACGAGTAATGTGTTTTTATAATACATTTCGAAGAAACTTTTTGAGAAAACGATATTTCTAGGATTATCACCCATATAAACCTTTACATTTTTACCTTTCGATTAGTCACATTGACTTTTTGACCACATTACTTAAACCCTTGTTTACACTCACATTTAGTGCAAGATACCCCTAGATACACCCTACTAAGCCATTCCTTTTCATTTCTTACCCAATTACTGAAATTTCATTACACCCTTACACCTTAACCAACCGTGCAATCTTACGCTTTTGATTGAGAAACCTCTTATTGCCTAAATGTCATGAGTTGCCTAGTTCAATGAATCAAGAGGAAATGTTATATTCGAAGACCCCCAATGTTCTCCACCTAAGTAAATCTCAAGTGGGGGGATGATGTTATCAGTCTATCATAAAAAAAATGTGAATTTCAGTATTTAGAAAGTAGAAATAAAACGTGCGAATCATAAGCACCAATATGATAGCTTATCAAGGAATACATAGCTCCTTATGTTTGAAGAAATGTTCGAAGAAAACTGTGTCACTTGGCACACAAATTAATCAACGCTTAGGAGTATTGGCATTTTCTGGCAAAAGGGCAATTGGTGACTACTCGGTTGAAAGATAAGATTATTTTCCCTTTTTTACCTACAATTATCGAACACTATATCCTACCCTTTTAAGTTGTGAAGTATACTTAGGTGAGGGATTTGAGCAGTCAGTGGTCTCTTGCCCAGCGTTCCGGTCATGTACCATTGCCTTTGTCGCCCTTGCCGTAGTATATTAGTAACAACTCTACACCCTTAACCTTACAATCAATCACCCAATATTGTTTTAAAAAATTGTTTCAACCTTAGCTCTAGTGGTGGAGTTTTGTGTAAATGCCAAGCTTATGATAAAATACATGCTATGACTGAGCGTTTATGAGAGCACCCCGAAATTGAACACTTAGAATAGGGAGAGTAAGAGTGAATTCCTTCCCTTATTTTCGTGAGGTGTTCGGCTTAACTTTATTCTAGAAGTTTTACTAATTTAAATTCATATCTTCTACGTGATGAGGAAGATACCCTTTTATTATTAATAAGGTCTACTTGAGGACAAGTAGAGTTTAAGTGGGGGATATTTGATAACGTCAAATATACCCATGATTCTTAGTGTCAATTTCCCCCGTTATTGCATCATTATACGATTTAGTACCTTCATTTATGCTCTTATTCGTTTATATTTCATTTCAGGACAAGAGAAGAGCAAACGAACGTTTATGATGATTTATTTGCATGACCCCACTAATGATTGGAAATTACTCTCCAAGTTATAATGAAGACACAAATACTGCGGTCTAGTTAAGTGATGAGACTACACCATTAGATACTTCCAGTTAATAAAGATTACCCCATAGCACGATAACTAGCTACAGCGTAATAGTTAAAATTACCAAGCTACGCCGTAGTTAGTAATTGGACTACGGCGTAATGATGAAGATAAGAGCTCTACGCCCGTAACAAGTCATTGAGTTACGACGTAGGTGATATTTTATGAAGACTACGACATAGCGCTCCAACAAGCTACGCCGTAGCCTTGACGGGCACTATAATTACCATAGGAAATCCGTCCATTCAACAAGCTCCCTTTTCCCAAACCTTGATTAGGGTTTGGGGAGAACGACCCTGAAGAAGAATAAAGAGCAAGAAGCCCAGAGAGATAGCGTCTAATTAGACTAGGAACATCTTAGTCTAATATATGTTCGAATTCTGTTATGATTTACATTCCATGAATTCTTTCTATTAAAAGTTGGTTTAGTTTATCATTTATATTTATCTATGTAGAAGTTTTCTTTGCTTGTTTGTAAACCTTTCGTTTCAGTAGCATTGAAGCTTGGTAGTATTTACGAGTCTAGGTGAATTAACCCTAGGACCCTATATGAGTAGGTTGTGGGGATTGATAAGAATTGGCCATAGTATTACCTTTCCTTATGTGCGAATTAACCCTAGGACCACCTACCAATTGAATGTGCTTAAGAAGTTAGAGGGAATCTAAGATCTAACCATGCCGAGTTCCACTAGAACAAGTCAGGTAAACATGGTACTTAATGACTCTCATATCTTCGTAGGTTCACGCCAACCAATGAACTGTCGCCTTTACAATAGGAGGGAATAGGACAAGGTACAAGATAGGGCTGACGATTTAACCATTTGACTCTTGTTGACTTTCACCCACTACGTAGAATCCTTGGATATTTATGTTGCTGTACTACCTTTATGACATATCCTCAATCATCTTACTTTAGTTCTGTTTCCTGTTTAATTATTTCTTGATTACTATTTACTCTATCAATCTAATACCCCTTTTTGTATTTATCTTATTTCGCCAGAACAATAGCTCTTGGGACGACACTGGGATTTATTTAAAGGCATACTACACATGACCGGATACACTGCCCGTTAGTATGTGTTAATCCTTATAGCTCCAAGTTTATAAATGTAAAACATGATGAATATAACGCATCGCGACGCTAAGAGGTATATATGGATAATATTTGATTCATTTTTCATCTTTATCCATTATTTACTTCCACTTTTAAAATTCAAGTAAAAATCTTTTTTTTTCGGCTACGATCATTCTGCTTTTAACAACCAGTATCAAAACCCTAATACAACATTCAACCAGTACTTTCAAATCATCTTCCTAATTCACTGTTCATCCATGGCTCAACTCAAATACTGCGATAAGTACAACCAAGTGGGTTTCTTGAAGAAACCAACCAAAAACGCAGGCTTTGAACAGATAGTGGACTTCTTGAAATGCTCTCATCTCAGGTATGCCTTAACTCATAATCCCACTATCTATGATTCTCTAGTCAAACAGTTTTGGGAGACTGCTACTCCTGAAACTCTTGCTGATGGGAACCTAGAATTAAAGGTAACTATTGATAACATTGAGTATTCAATCACTGAAGCATCCATTAGAAGTAGTCTTCAATTGGATGATGCTTCAAGGGAAGTTATGTTGTCAAATAAAGTGATTTAGAGGGTATGCATACTATAGGATATCCCACTAATGGCACATTAACTTTTTGGAAAAGCCATTTTACACCTCAGTGGAGATTCTTAGTCCATCATTTGCTACAATGTCTCATAAAGACCATCCGGTTAGTTTTTGCCTCTATAAGTATAAAACTTAAATTATAACAAACGGAAATGAAAAGCTAAATTAAGTTATGGCAAACGGGGTACTAATTCCTTGTTATAAACAACGGTTGCATATGAGGCTAGCTTCAGGATATCTATATTTATAATTATCTATACTACATTATAAAGGATTTGGGAAAGGAAGTCTTAAAATTTGAAGACAAAAAATATTACTATAAAAAAAATTAGAAAATTTAAGTCTCATTTAAACCATATTGTAACCCTCTCCAATAAATTTATAAGAAAAGCTTGCTAAACTTATAACCACCAATTTAATAAATTTGAAAAATAAAAATGCTGACTATTTACACTATTAATAATTTAGATGTTCGACTTTTGAAGAACATATCTATACTAAGTTATAAGGTATTTGAGACATGATAAGTAAGGAAGGTTTAAAATGAAAAACATTTGCTCGCCACAAAAATAGTCACCGGTTACCCGCCGCATTTTGCGGGTACCCTTCTATAGTATATATAATGCATGAATTACTTTCTCTCTTAAACAAGAATAAGACACTGTATCTGAATTTTTCAACTCATCTTCAAAAATTAATTGTACAAACTTATTTAGCATGCAATATCTTTTTATACAATGGTCAAAGCATAGTAAATAATAGTCAAGCTCATGCATTATACAATGCATGAATTAAATTCTTTCTCAAATATGATTAAAACACCCCATTTGTACTTTGCAAGGAATACATCTTCACAAGTTAAGTGTACAAACTTATTTAGCAGATAATATCCTTAGTTTCACACATTGGTCAAAACATCTTATATTATATAAAGCTTAAGTAGCCTTATAAATGTAAAGGGGTCATAATAAATGTCCCAGGAATTAAAAGTGAAATGTGGAGGCTTCATGTGTTAGTACATTGATTTAATAGTCATGCATAAGGGTAAGTACATAAGATTAGTGATTCGAGTAATTGAAAAAATTTGTACGGTACAAGGTAGTGTAAGCAACAACAAAAATATATCAATTACACAATATTGGGTGACATAATTTAATGTGCAAGAGGATTTGTGCACAAATTGTAGTACGGTACAAGGTAGTTTAAGCAACATGAAAAATATATCTTCTATACTATCTAAAGATTGGAGTGCTTAATTTAATGCGCAAGAGACATTGTCCACAAAAGTTTGTACTGTACAATATGTTTTGCATGAGGAATCGTGCACAAAAGTTTGTATGGTACAACATGTTTCAAGCCATCTCTAAACCTCAAAGAATACAAACTAAAAATGCCATGGATGCATAAATTAAACACACCAATTAGTGGTTAGTCTTTTTAACTTCCTGTAGGACCGTAGAACAACCTATTTCACATACGATTCAAGCCTAAACCTAGAGAGAGAAAGTAAGTAGAGAGAAAGAGTGGATGGGAACTCTAGTGTGTGAAATAAAGACCTTGTTAACACTAAATGAATCACTAAGAGAACCAACCTCTCAAATGAGGTTTACAAGAGTATTTATAGTTGATGTCTAGGGCTTCTCTAATCTTTGACCTTATTACATAACTAGCCCTTAGACTTTATAAAATCATGAAAACTACACATGAACTTCATCATAATGATATTCTAAAGCAACCTAAAACAATACGTTAATGACCGACACTTTTTATAAATAAAATATGATCCTAACAATCTCCCCCTAAGTGTTGGTCATTGAGGTTGCACGATGTCATCATCTTTGTCTTTAAACTTTATCATTCATAGCTCTTGACGTCTTTTAAGAATCACTAGATGAGTCAGTGTACATTGTTCATTGTTCCTTGTTCATTGTTGATGAAGTGATCCGATGATGTCATCTGCCTTTCGTCACTTCTGTGTTTGTGGTGGTTGTATGCCATTCCAACATGCTCATACATCTTTGGACTTTGATATTCATATGCACGTAGTTCCCTTTCTTACACTTTGATCTTTAGTCTTTATACTTTGTAGATTCTTCTTTTTGGCGTAGAATCTTTCTTTGAACTTTGTATTGTATAGATCTTTGAGGGAGCTTTCTTTAACTTCCTGATGTATGTATGAGCATGCGGAATCTGTCGCCATGGAGATGATGTATAGCTGCAGGTAAACAGTTAGCAATAAACAACCGGTACTTACAGATAAGGAATTAGAGATCGTCAACAGCATAGTGTGAAGACTCCTTCTAACCCTTACCATGGCCGTTCCCATATCAGATACTCTCGAAAGAGCTTACGAGACCTACTAAGTAGCTCAATGACTGGGTGAGTCGCTGGGGATCACTCCACGACTGTAGACCGTTTGAAACCATTGCGAACACTAAGCGTAACCCATAAAGAATTACCGAAGTGACATGCTGTCAGGGCTGCTTGATGTTGACCCTGGCAGGAATTTCCATTCAATCATTGAGAATCACAAGTGTGAATCCTCTCATAAATGTTCTGGCAGATTGCTAAGATCTGCGTAGGACTCTAAAGTTTACATCTGGCGTCCTTAATGATGAACAACCAGTGTAGAAATATCATGTGTTCCTATGAGATCTTTTGATGAATCTCGGGGCTCTAGACTCGATAAGTGCACATTAGGTTTCCTATGCGGAGATTAGGGAGAGGTCTCCTGCTTCAATATCAACCATCTCTAAGAGACAGGTCGATAGATTATGCCGGTTCCCCGTGAGAATGAAACAAGCTCTTTTAAGAGAACTTGAGTGGCTAGAAGGTTTAGTGCAGTGCGTCACTGGGTCCATGACGTCTTTATCTTCAATATCGGTGTCACCTTAGTAACAACCAGTAGCATATGAATTGAACCCGGTGTCTGCCCTAAGGTTGAACATATGGAGGGCTATTTCTTTTCACCCTTTTTCATAACTTTTCTTTTTAATTCTTCAACCCCTTCTTTCTCCTTTCTCATTTTCTCCTTTTTTCAATCATACCTAAGGACTTCTAATTCTAATCTATTGGAATTGTCCTTGGGTAGATCCCTCCGGCTCTGGCGGATCATAGGACGGTTTTCCCTAACCTTAATCACCTTATAACCCCATGAATCCTATAATTGCCATAAAACCTTTGATTGAAAATCTCTCAAAGTGTTTATGAATATAAACACATTTTTGTTGACACTTTGAGAGTTTTTGTTTCTTTTGAAGGACTCCCCCTTCACATGTGCTTATGAATTTTTAAGAAATTTGCACATGCGTGAGGAGTTTGCACTTTTTGAATTGATCCACTTTCAGTGAACATGACCGATTCGAGACACGCTTACATCACTAGTTAGACTAGCTTGAAATTATTACCCGTCCTGGTCAAGTCGAAAGAAAGTCTCTCGATACGGTACACTCTACTCAGACAAGTCCTATTCGAGACACGCTTACATCACTAGTTAGACTAGCTTGAAATTATTACCCGTCCAGGACAAGTCTTTTCGATTACTGACATTTTAAGCTTCGTCAATTCATTGGTACATTCTGAGTCTAGCTCTTTTGAGATTCAGTCACAAGCTTTAAACATCTTTGATCACATTTTAATCATGTCTTCTCCCCCTCAAAAATAGCATATCGTGATATTTTTGATATCAACTGATTAAGAAAGAGCTTTTTGGAGAGATAGACAGATTTCATTTTGCATGAATTCGGAACATTTTGTTTTTGTACTCCCCCTTAATGATAGCACATTTTAAAATCAATTAAGGGTTTTGAGGGAGTTATCTTGAGCACTCATTTGAAAGATTTTGAAAAATCTTTTGATGAATCTTGAAAAAGTGCTCAAGATTTCTATTTTGGAAACGAGTTTTTGTTTGAAGTCTTTTTCGTTTGTTTAGACTCGAACTTTTTGAAAAAGATTTCGTCCTTGAAAAAACGAGTCCTTGATTTGAAATAATCAGAAGTCATCATTCGGGTCCTTATTTGAAATCTTTTCGAGTTATTAAACCCGGACCCATGTTTTGAAAAGATTTCACTTTGAAGCACGGGTTTCGTACAGAAGTATACGAAAGCCATCGTGAAGAAAATCTTGAGAAACGACATGTTTTAGAAAAACATTAAAAAGAACTCCCGCTCAAGCATCTGTACATGTCCGTATCATTGTTGAATGATATTTCTAGAGACGTACAGAATATTGATTTATACGAGAGACATGTCGTGAGAAGAATATTTTTGGATTTTTTGATTTTATATTGTTTTTGTATTTTTTGAAAATTTTATATTTTTGTATTTTGTTTTTGTTGGTTTTTTAAATTTTGTATTTTGTTTTTTCAAAAATATTTACAGCGAAGCAATTTCGAAAACTTTTTCAAGAAGATTCGAGAAGACGTTCTAGCTCCTCAGGAGTTAGGCTTCGCATGCCAATTCGTCGAACTAAATAGTCAAACCTTTCTTTTGGAAGGGCTTTAGTAAATAGATCGGCGAGTTGGTAATCAGTCTTAACGAAAAATAATTCAACAGTACCCTCTTCCACGTGTTCTTTGATGAAATGGTAGCGGACTTTGATATGCTTCGTCTTAGAGTGATGTACGGGATTGCACGAGATGGCTATGGCACTTTTTGAGTCACAATACATAGGTATTCTGTCAAAAGTAAAGCCATAATCTGTGAGCTGTGTCCGCATCCAAAGAACTTGGGCACAACACGCAGATAGAGACACATACTCGGCTTCGGCGGTTGATAGCGCAGTACAATCCTGTTTCTTTGACGACCAGTATACTAGCTTTTCACCCAAAAATTGTGCTCCACCTGATGTACTCTTTGCTGTAACTTGATCACCAGCATGATCTGCATCTGAAAATGCTGTTAGATTAAACTCCGAATCCTTCGGATACCAAAGTCCCAAGTTAATGGTGCTTCGTAGGTACCGAAAGATCCGTTTAACCTCTTTGAGGTGAAGTTCGGTAGGCTTAGCCTGAAACCGTGCTAACAAACAAACATCAAATTGAATATCGGGTTGACTAGCAGTTAGGTACATGAGAGAACCGATCATGCTCCGATATTTCTTCGGATCGATGGGTTTCCCAAACAAATCAGCACCTATTTTTGGTGAAGTGACCATTGGAGTACCAACGAAATCACAGTTTTCCATTCCATGTTTTTTCAAAATCTCTATTGTATATTTAGCTTGATTGATAAAAATACCACGAGGGGATTGATGTATTTGTAAACCAAGAAAGAATTTTAGTTCCCCCATCATGGACATTTCAAATTTGCTTTTCATGAGATTTTCAAAATGTTTTGAATGGTTAGGATTGGTTGATCCAAAAATTATGTCGTCCACGTAAATTTGAACGATCAAAATGTCATCTTTGAATTTTTTGATAAACAAGGTGTCATCAACCGTTCCTTTTGTGAAATTGTTTTTGAGCAAGAAAGATGATAGTTCGTCATACCACGCTCTTGGAGCTTGTTTTAAACCATAGATGGCTTTCTTAAGCTTGTAGACGTAGTCTGGATGATCTTTGTCGATGAATCCCTCTGGCTGACTCACATACACTTCTTCTTTCAGAGTTCCATTCAAGAAAGCTGTCTTAATGTCCATCTGATAGACTGTGATGTTTTTGTGAGCTGCATAGGCTAAGAAAATCCGGACTGCTTCAAGTCTAGCTACAGGCGCGAATGATTCTTCGAAATCTATCCCTTCTTCTTGTGGATATCCTTTAGCCACGAGACGAGCTTTGTTATGAATTATAGTCATTTCCTCATCCAGTTTGTTCTTCCACAACCACTTGAGATCAAGAACTCGTTTATCAAGTGGTCGTTCAACAAGTTCCCAACTATCATGTAACAGGTATTGAAGAAATTCCTCTTGCATCGCTTCAATCCATGGGTTTTCTGCCATTGCTTCCCGAATGTTCTTAGGTACTTTGGTGCTTATTGAGCAAATGTAAATGCACAATTCGAGATCGGTGGCAAGTTGTCTCCTCGTCTGAACTGGCATTGAAGGATCACCAATAACATGTACTAACGGATGGTCTTTTGTCCATTGAAACGTGGAAGGGTACCTTTGGTTGAACGAATGTGTGTTAGATGGTTCTTGTAACCTTGAAGAAGATTCAGCAGAGTCTGATGCAAACGGGTTTTCAAATGCTTCTTCTTCTTCTAACGCAACATCGTTTGAATTAGTTGTAGGTTCTTCTTGAAAATTTGTGTTTTGGTTTTGCTCATCAACTCTTGGTAGAACAGATTCAATAACTGGAGTTACTTGAGTAGATGTTGATGATGTTGATGTCGTTGGTGCTTCAGCTTCAACTGTTGTAGATGCATCTTGTGATGGTGGTGGTGGTTGATGGTTTAGAGCGGGTGCAGCGGAATGTAGTTGAGATGCATTTGTCGAAGTTCCACCATAATATTCATCAAACATTAACTCGAAGAAATTTTCCAGTTCTTGTTCTGAAGGTTTGTCCGTGTTTGTTGACTGAGCTCCATTAGGCACGAGTCCTGAACTGATGTGTCCAGAAGTCTGACTGTTTGGTGCGGGTCCTAATCTGGTTTGATTAGAAGCCATTGGATTAAGCGCGGGTTCTAGAGCGTATCTCTCAGAAGCCATTTGTGAAATCTCGTCAAACTTCACGTTCATCGTCTCCATAATCTTTTTCGTTCTTCTATTATACACCCTGAATGCCCTCGAGTTTTCTGAGTATCCAATGAAGATTCCAATATCACCCTTAGCTTTCAACTTTCCTAGATCTTCTCTGTCGTTCGTCGGATAGCACAAAGCGCCAAACACGTGAAGGTAAGAGATGTCAGGTTTCCGGTTATTCACAAGCTCATATGGGGTTTTATTGAATCTTGGATGGATTAGGGATCGGTTTTGAGTAAAACAAGCAGTGGCTACAGCATCAGCCCATAAGAATAGTGGTGCACTAGAATAAATGAGCATTGTGCGAGCAGCTTCAACAAGAGTTCTGTTTCTTCTTTCAACTACCCCATTCTGCTGTGGAGTTCTAACAACTGATGTTTGATGTGTAATTCCAACATCTTCGAGGTAAGTTCTTAACTCCTGGTTTGTAAATTCTGTGCCATTGTCTGTTCTTATAATCCTTACTGGAGCTTGAAGTAGAACTTGAATACGCTTCAGAAAGGTGATGATGATGCCTGGTGCTTCGTCTTTTGATCTCAAAAACTTTACCCAAGTATATCTTGAATAATCATCAACAATAACAAGAATATACTTCTTCCCGTTAATGCTTTCAACTCTCATTGGGCCACATAAGTCCATGTGTAACAAGTGTAACCTTGCTTCCGAACTAGGTACGGTTTTGGGTTTATATGATGCTCTTTTGCTTTTTCCTTGTTCACATGATGGACATAGATGATCCTTGGTGTATTTGAACTTAGGAAGTCCGGTGACGATGTTGTCTTTGGCTAACTTGTTGATGTTGTCGAAATTGAGATGGGATAACCTTCTATGCCACAGCCAGGACTTAGTTTCGGTTGCCCTTGTCATGAGACAAATTGGTGATGTAGAAGCCATTTGGTTGATGTCGATAGCATACAAGTTTGTACTACGAATACCAGTTAAGAGATCATCACCAACCAAATTTCTAATAAAAACCGTGTTTCTCCTGAATGCAACTTCTAAATCTGCATCACAAAACTGCCCAACTGAAAACAAATTATGTCCCAACCCTTCGACATAGTAAACTCGAGTGATTAAAAAATTCCCAAACTGAAGATCTCCAAAACCCAGAATAGCTGCTACATGATCATTTCCAAAGCGTACAGTTCCCATGAATTTCCATATGAAATTGATCAGCAGCTTTAAGTTCCCAGTCATGTGCTTGGAGCAACCCGAGTCGACGATCCAAAGACATATTTCGACAACCTGCGAAGAACAGAAGATTTTGTATTTGGAAACCGTTTTGAATTTGGTTCTATTGGGTTAGGAGTAAAATCCATATCACACTCATAGAATGTTTCAACATGTTCAATTTGAACAACTTTCAATGTTCCATCCTGGAGAATGAATTTTCTACCCGTTGGTTTCCATACACAATACTTAAGATAGTTCCTAGGCATTTGGCTACTAGTGGTAGACCTAAAGCGTGCAACTATTCTTTCAGTAGATCTAGATCTAGCTCTAGTTCCTTTTGGAACTTTCTTCTGTTCAGGCGTAACATTCACATTCTTAGAAACACATTCATCATGAACATATTTAATTAAACATTTCTTGCATGTCAAGCAAACAGAGTCATTACATGCATTAGAACCAGTACTCTCGACATTACATTCAGATGAAACATGTCTCTTATTAAAAAGCGATAAATTCCTAGGGTGTTCTTCTACTTTATTCTTGCTACTACTCGTAGAGGCAGGCGTGACTCTATTGTTCCTTGTATTGCTCCTAGGCTGTAGTCTGCTGCTCCTAGAGGTTCTTTCTAATCCTGTAGAAGTTGAGGCACACACATTAGGATTTATATTGTTGTCCTTTTTAGCATCACTAGACTCTTTAGAATTATCCTTCTTGCCCTCATAAGTCACAGATGTGGAGGCAGATGCATTAGTGGGACTAATCCTAAAAAGGCCAGGTGCTATCACTTTTGGTGTTTCGACAAAACAATCTTTTCATTTTCACTTTTCTTGGGTAAGGGTGTTGGAGTGACTGGTTTTGTCAAATCCTTTTTCTCATCGACTTTTGGAGCAAACCTTGAAATTGATATTTTAGGTTTTTGAACCGTGTTTGAAACATTTGGTTTCTCCGAAGTCGACGGTTTTGCAAACTTAGTTTCCTCACCCTTCCCTTTTTGACTTTCAAGCTGAGCCCTCAAAAGATCATTTTGCTCTTTCATTTTCTTTAATTCACGCTCATACGACAGTTTGTCATATTTGCATTCTTCGCTTTTTCGATCAAGTTGTTTAAAATATGTCACATTTTCTTTTTCAAGCTTAATAAGAGCATTTTCATATTTTGAAACAATTTCGGAGGTCTCAGCTCTCAGTCTTTCATCGTCATGAACATAATATGTTTGTAAAATGATGGACATAATATCAGTAGACAAAACTGCTTCGAAGAGAGAATCATTTAGGTTTTCCAAAACATTGATTTGCTCAAAAGATTCATTTACCTTCTTTATCAGGGATTTGTGATCCGTGATGAAGTCAGCTGTTTCTTTCAAAAATGCTTGTTCAAAATGAATTACTCGAGCATGGATGTTATTAATTTGAGGAGCAAATTCATTTTCGAGAATCTTTTTAAGCTGTAAATGAACCGTAGAATTCCAGTTGATCTCATTAAGTCTCGTTTTTGATTCTAAAGTCGTTTTAAGTTGCCCAATTCTGGTTTTAAGATCATCAAGATATCCCTGTGCAGCACTTGAGTTAAAAGTGTTGTTTGAAGACATCTGTTCCATGTTTGAAAGCGATTTGGAAGCAACTACTTTTTTAGAAACCATTTTCGAGAATGGTCGTTTTATGGAAAACACTGATGGTTCTTTTTGTGGAACAAAAGTAATTCCCGAAAGTTTGTTCAATTTGTTGTAATCAATGGTTTTCAAATCCTTTTGTTTCATTTTAGAAATGCTCTCTTCGATATGTTCTATCGTTTGCACAGAATCCCGAACGACGGGAGGATCATGTTTGGTGTAAAAAACACTACCATTATACAAGACGTTCTGTTCTTCCTGAGCTTTCTTGAGATTACAAGGATTGTTGTTACCAAGAGCCATTTTGTATTTCGTATGGTAAATCGGATTAGTTTGATTTGAAATCATTTTCATTGTTTGACTTGACTGACCCGACTTAACCACTAATTCTTCTAGATGTGCAATCTTGTGTTCTGACTCTACGATTTCTTCCAAAAGTTTATCTTCTTTCTTTGCAAAGTCCTTTTTCAACTCATCCCTTTCTTTTTCAAGATTGGTGTAAGCTGTTTCTTGTTTTGAAAGTTGGTTTGTTAATTCAGAAATTTCTTGTTTTAAAGAGTTAATGGTTTTTGTTGAACTTATTTCAAGATTAGCAAACTTGGTTTTCCATTCCCTATCTTTAACAAGTAACTTCTTATAACCAATTTCAAATTCTGACTCGCGTTCTTTGTGAATTTGAAAACTTTTTGCATTTTCCTTGTATCTCTCAAGCTCAGTGGTCAATTTCTCATTCGCGGCCTTAACATCGCGATTGACCTTTTTCACTTTCTCGATTTCAATACCACAATTATTTAATAATGATTCAAATAAAGCACGTGTTTCCTCATCATTCTCAGCATGCTGTGAAACGAAGCCTCCATTATGATTCACATCTGGAGTTGCTGAAGAAGTATTGCTACTACTTGGCGTGTCCAGGTATGTATCATAAGTGGGTGCTTGCTTCTCAGAATGCTGTTCCTCATGAGGAGACATATCAAATATATCATTATTATGACATGTGTTGAAATTTGATACCTCAGATGGTGCACTGGTGTCATAAACAGGAAGTGTGTCAGAATCCGTGTCAGACTTAGCTTCCTGAAGATTCACCATGAATATGCAGTTCGCATCGATATCCTCTCTGTCTTCCATTTCATCCATAAGAGCCATAAAATCATGTTCCTCTGCATTCAACTGAAACCCTGCCTTCTCTTTTTGTGCCAACAGTACTGCTTTCTGCAAATACTCTAGATCTTTCTTGTTCGGCTTAGTAGGACAGTTCCTTGCCATATGACCTACTCCTTGGCAGTTGAAACACTTTACCGGATTACCCTGATTCACATTTCCATAATTCCCAACAACTGGAGCTGCCACATTCCTATTCTGATTACCCATTGCCTGATTACCAACATTGTGACCCCTCTGATTTCCAACATGCTGACCCATCTGATTCCCTGCATACTGACCATACTGATTCCCTGCATACTGACCTGCATTCTGCATATTCTGATTTCCCATGTTAATTCCAGTAGCGTATCCTTGTTGATTCCCATAAACTCCAACCATGTGGCCTCCATTGCCCATATTGAAACTCGGTTGAGCGATCTGCCTGTTGCGAGTATTCGATGAAATCCTTTGGTTGTTGTTTGTTGGTGTAGAATAGCGTCCTTGGAATGCTTTTGTCAGAAAAGCAAACGCTTGAGTTAAGGCTGCAGTAGCTTCATCATTGTCAGTGAATTCTGGTTCTTGGAAATGTGGGTATTGCTGTTGTGGAATAACATGTTGTTGCTGTGGATAGAATTGTTGTTGGTAGATCGGTGTTGGTTGTTGAATGTAGGATGGTTGCAAGTAGTTGTGAGTGGAAGATGATGATGGTTGTTGTTGTGTGTTCACTGGTATAGGTGTTGGTGTATCAGCCATTAATGCTAGAGGATCATGCTTTTTAGCTATTAATTCAGCTCTTACTTCATTAGCTTCATCTTGATTTTGCTTCAAGAAGTCATACACTTGATCATAAGTAACTTCATGCAAATTCTTCGTCTGATACACAATAGTGACATATCTTCCCCATTCTGGTTGTAACTCATTCAGAAAAATGGTGTTGTTAGCAATATTTGTCTGACTGAGGTTGTGTCTTGATAAATCATTCATGATCTTACAGAATCTGTGGTAGTACGTCTCTATGGATTCACCAGGAATTGAAGTAAACTTGCGAAGTTCCTTAAGCAATTGTGTTTCCATTTCCTGTTTCCCGATGTCTGTCCCATACATTAACCTCTTGACTCTTTCCCAGACTGCATGAGCACTTACTTCACTGTCAACAGTAGCGTAGATGGTTTCAGGTAAACCAAGAACGACGTAATGAAATGCCTGATCATCAGCTTCAATCTGTTTTCTGTCTTCCACAGTGTATTCAGTCTCATTCTGTTCTCTGTAGTATGGTTGTACTGGGGGGTACCATTTGGATCACCAGGGTCTAGTACTTGTGATGGTTTGAAGGGTCCATCCACAATGGATTTGATGAGAAGACTTCCATTTGCTTTGCTCTTAAGATAACGCATCATACGACTAGCCCACTGTGAGTATCCACCCTTTGACAGCATGGGAGGTCGGTTTTCGGCACCGGCAGCATGAATATCTTGTTGTGTTGCCATGGATTGACTTCTAAGTGAAACCGTTGTTCTGAGGATCTTTTGAAAGATAACAAAGGTTGTTGTTGAAGATTAGTTGATTTGGTGAAGATGAAAGTTCGTTCTCGGTTGATCTGATTGATTTCGTAATTTCCCGCCAAAAATCGAGTATGAAAATTTCCGTTCTCAAAATTTGAAAATCACTATAAAATCCAATTATAAGGTTACTAGAAAAATTTGAGTTTTGAAAAAAATTTTCGCCAAATTTTACCGAAATTTTTCAAATTTTGGCCTAAAAATTTGAATTTCGGGTCAAAATTTTCAACGTTATACCAAAATTTAAATCTCGCGTAAAAATTGAACGTTAATTCTCGTGTGAAAAATAAATTTTACTCAAAATTTCCCGCCAAAAAGTATGTAGTTTCTAACTCGAAATGTTCTGTGGGTTTCAAACTCGATAAGTTGGTTCCAAACTCGATAAGTTTGATGTAGTGGTCCAAACTCGATAAGTCTGATGTAGTGGTCCAAACTCGATAGTCTGATGTAGTGGTCCAAACTCGATAGTCCAGAGGATAGTCCTAACTCGATATATATCTAGGAAGAAACCAAACTCGATAAGACTAGGTAAATTCCCTTAACTCGATAAGTTAAAGAAATTTTGGCAGAGTAACCCTTAAGAAAGTAGCAACACTGATCCTAACTCGATAAACGATTAGGAGAACAAGGCTCACTCGCCAAAAATCCAAACTCGATAAAATTAGATTCCTAACTCGATAAGAAAGCACCAAACTCGATAAAAACACACCCTAACTTGATAAAAACTGCCAAACAACCTAACTCGATAAAAACTTATATCCTAACTCGATAAAAATTGTACCCAAACTCGATAAACAATCCAAACTCGATAATACCAAACACCAAACTCGATAGAACTGGTTCCAAACTCGAAAAACTACTTCTAACTCGAAAAGTTTTGGCGATGAACAGTAACTTCGAATCAAAATTCACTTTTAAACAATGTTTTTTTTTCAACCAAATCAAACCTAAAACAACCTATATTATCCCTAGGCGATTGATACCACTTGTAGGACCGTAGAACAACCTATTTCACATACGATTCAAGCCTAAACCTAGAGAGAGAAAGTAAGTAGAGAGAAAGAGTGGATGGGAACTCTAGTGTGTGAAATAAAGACCTTGTTAACACTAAATGAATCACTAAGAGAACCAACCTCTCAAATGAGGTTTACAAGAGTATTTATAGTTGATGTCTAGGGCTTCTCTAATCTTTGACCTTATTACATAACTAGCCCTTAGACTTTATAAAATCATGAAAACTACACATGAACTTCATCATAATGATATTCTAAAGCAACCTAAAACAATACGTTAATGACCGACACTTTTTATAAATAAAATATGATCCTAACACTTCCCGTCCATGAGTTACAAATATTTTATCAACTATATAATGTGTCATAAATCACACACAACAAACCACAACTTCCTCCACACCGCGTGCACATTGGGCTACAACTTATTATGGTGGTAAAGTAAGCATCATATCGTCTTACTTATTTAGCATATTGATTTATGTTATTTTATGTAAATTTCATGTGTGTTTTGTGTGTGTAAGAATGTAGGACATAAAGATGGTGCTTAGGAGGTTTGGTAGTAACATCATCTTCTCTAATGGTTTAAGAGATCCTACACATCGTTGTCTTATTAATTAAGTGGAACATGCATGAACATTTTTACTTTGATCAAAAAGGCAATATATTGATTAACTGTATTTAAGTTATTAATGATCAACTATATCTAATTGTTTTTTGTAGCGCGTCAAGAAGCGTTAAAGAAAGAGATCGAGAAGTCACAAAATTGTATCAAGAACAAAACATGCAAAAGGTCAATGAACAACAACGACAAAGACAACAATAACAGCAGCAGCAGCAACAGCAGCAGCAGCAATGATGCGTGGGAATCGCACCTTGCTTTACCTCTCGAGGGATCTCGAGAAGCTTACAACCCCCACCAGGCAGTGTACCTGATCGTTGTAGTATAGTATAGTGACAAGTACCGGGGGATTGATCGTTCAGCTTAGGAATAGTGTCGCTAGGATTAGAAAACCTAATTACTAGTTCTAAAGATGAGGGATGATTATTTTTGTATTTTTATATTTTTTTAGAAAGCAAATAAAATCTCGGGTTTTGAAAGAGTGGGCGGAATTAGTTGCTATTCAACTAACCCAAAACTAAGACATAATCAAAATAAAATACTGAAAATGAAAATAAACTAAATATTACAAAGGTTGTGAGCAGTATTTGGAGAAATTGTGTTTACTTAGACTTCACTACTCCCTAGATATCTTTTACATGTTAATTACTTGTTATAATTGCATGGATGACGGATTGTATTCCTTAATACCATTCATGGGGTGGCATACATAACTCCCCAATTCTATGAGCTCTTATCTCCTCCTACACCATGACCCAGCACAACTATAGGGATTGTAAACAGTGGCTCATGCATTAAATACAACCAATAAAGACCTAGTACGCCTCGGTTCATGTTTCTTAAGACGTTCAAGCATGTTACCATTTGGAGATCTGCCAGTTTTCTTAAGCCTAACATATAAATTCATTCATCCAAGACAAGAATAAACAAGTAATCAACACATAATCAATATCTAGGTTTCATTAGATCTAAGCAAACACAAAAGAGATCTAGCCTAGCATAATGGAATTGAGACAAGAACAAGATATAGACAACCAACACATAGACATATTGATTGAATTAGAAGAACACTTATCTCAATTACAATGCAAGGTATCAAGGGTTTGGAACCCTTGAAAAACCTGTAAAAGTTCCACCAAATTCGTCTTTAGGGTTTCACCAAAACTTCTCTCTTTTTAATGTAAAAACTAGAAAACTATATATAGGAAAATCGAGGTGACGGCGTCAAGAGCAAGGGTGTGACGCCGTCATCTAGCCGCCAAATACTTCCTCGGACGGCCTTGATCTACTTATGACGGCCTATGTGACGCCGTCATCAACCACGGTATTTTATTCTTGGGACTTTGACGCCGTCATGCAAACTTTTGACGCCTTCATGAACTACGGATTTTAATTCTTGAGGTTTGACGCCGTCAAGGAATTACTCTTGATGCCGTCATGCACTGTTCTCAGCATGGAAAATAGAGACTTTGCCGTTTTCTTCACTTTATTGCTCCAAAAACGTCCAAAATGGCTTCTTTTCCAGAATTCACTCTCCAAGTACCTAAAATCACAAAAGGAACGATTTAGGGCAATATTTGATCAAATAAAGTCGGATTCGGGCTTAAATGACCCCCTAAAAACGGATCATTTTTCGCCTCATCATATACCCTTACACTTGAGATTTGCTTGTCCTCAAGCAAATGCGCTTTTATTCTACTCAAAAGACAAGTTAGGGGTCATTTAACACTAATATAAAAGTAATTACAACAAATAATCATTCCACTAAAGACCAATAGACAAGCACGGAGGTCATACACAAGCACCTCACAAATAGTGTTTAGATATTCACATCTCTCGGGTGTAATAAAGTAATATAACATTATGGAAATGGAAGATATCTCTCACTACCTGTCATAGCAAAATAGATTACCATAGGCTTGGGAAAGGATCAAACCTCCACCACATGGCGTAAGCACCTAGGATAAACTATCAAAGAGGTCTTTTAAAGGGTTGTAACGTTAGGTATAGGGATATGAATTACACGGTTTTGTTGGATAAAGGAAGTTTTACTGGTGGCGAGTTAACAATCTTGGTTAATTACATGTACAAGATGGCGTTGCTAAGCCAAGACTAGACTCGACTTAAGCTAATAAATGAAAAATAACAAAAACATAAAATGAACATAGAATGAAACGGGATGGTAGTCCGTATGTTTTTTTCTCTTTTTCTTTTTTTTCTATTTTTTTTTTCTTGATTTTTTCGAATTTTTTTTTTTTTTTTTTTTTTTTTTTTTTTTTTTTGCATACACTCTTACCCTACCATCCAAAATAATACATCATAGGGAATGGGAATTCCCCTTACACTTGAATCTTTACATACTTTACATTTAACTATTCTAATGACTCGAATTAAGAAAATCAAAACACTTGGAGCACTTTTAAGATTAACGCACATATGGGGGTAATAATATTATGTTCTTCCCCATTACTCCATAAAATAAGTACTTACCCATGAGTCCCAATCGTCCCAAAACAATATGTACAAGGATATGACTCGACTTAGCAACCATGTAATCAATTAGAAAGTTAACTTAGGGTTTAACAAATAACAATAATGCACTAAAAATGAGCGCATACACGGAAGGCTAAGGCGATTTGGGTGTACATTTAAATGGGGTGTAAAAAAATTCTTCCTTTAAGTAAAATGCTTAAAGTTAGAAACGAAAAGATAGGCTCGGAGGGGTGTACTAGGGGTATCGTGTACTAAAAATGAGTACAACGCTAAGGGTGTGGGAAAAATTAGTTGACTTAACTAGTCAAGCAATATGACTTAAATGGTCAAGTAATTATGATACGGGTTTAACACAAGGGTGATCCTAATGCCTCTTATCATGTAGTAAATCCTACCACACGAATGTAGTCTCACTAGCGGTCTCGGGATGCATCACTAACGCAAGTTCTAGAATCTAAATGCTACCGGTACACTCATAAGCACTAATAGTAAATGCTTTTCCTATCAAATCTAAAGGCGAACCTCACATATTTGGGTGGAAAATTTTTCTGAATATACGGTTATGTGCTAGTCATACAATCTCCTATCCATGAGACGCTTGCTATGGCTAAAGTTTCACTCCTAAATGTTGTAAAAAAATTTAAATTTGGCGCTAAAATTGCACTAACAAGTATTTCTCATAGTTTTATTACACATCTACTATTAAACAAAACAAACTCAAGCGAAAATGCATATGTAAGGTATCATCTTTTTACCCTCCCCTTACACTTAAGATGAACATTGTCCCCAATGTTCAAGTAAAGAATGTAAATGTGAAAAAGTAAAGAGAATGAAATCAAATACTCCCCTGATTCGCTCGGTATGGATTATAGGTTGGCCAGGTTAAATCTTCCTCCAAGAAAACGAACAATCAAAGCTTCCCTTCCATAATATAAATCATCTTCTTGTCATACATAACCTGTAAATCCTGACAAAAATAGACAAGACAACCTCGCGTAAAATCGGCGGCATCCTATATAAGTTACTAAATCCTAGAAAACAAAGTAAGATATAATGCTTGTGGAATAAAGTTTGCAGATTTCCTGGAGATTATAAAACTTAATAATTCACAAAAATCATAAGACTCCGTTAGAAAAACAAAACCGGTAAAATTTCCAGATTTTAACTCCTGACGCCGTCAAGAGTAAAACTCTGACGCCGTCAGAATGGACCTGCAGAAATTCTTATGTTAAGTTTCCGGAAAATTTCTGGAAAAACTTGGTCCTACTTCCTGGAAAATCCTGCAAAACTTCATTATGACTCAATACAAGCATTTGACTCTAACAAATACGAATATACATGCTCATTTAATATTGTGGAGAATCATGATCGGTTTGTTTCTTGAAAACATATTTGGGTTTCCCCTTACACTTATCTTTTGCAAAAATACTTTTAGGTTGGAGTTAAGACTAGGCCAAACAACATAGTAAAGTATTTCCACATTTTAATTGAGAAACATGATCAACCAACAATAAAAACTAAGCATGCATACGGAAACAAATAACAATCAAACAAATAAAATCACACAAAACATGGGTTGCCTCCCAAGAAGCGCTTGTTTTTGTTCGAGTCACGAGCCTGACTCTACCCTTATTTCACGGATAAAGGTGAGGTTTTCCCTACACTTAGGATTAAGTGCGGGTGATAGTAGCGATACACACCCTTAAGGTGGAAATATGCCTCGTGAGGAAAGTGTGGTGGATGAATTATATGCTCAAAGGGGTGTGCTCCTATCATTATAACCTTACCAAATTCAGTCGGGTTAATGGGTGGATTAAGATTTTCTCCTAGAAAGGGATCATTTTCTATCAACTTCAAGAGACTACTAGTTGGGGATCCATCTTGACCTAATAAACCCGGTTTAAACCCATAATGTTTCTTACGATCAATCATGAATGGGTGATGTAAGTATGTAAGGTCATGGTTCACTCCTATGTCAACTTCCTCTCTACAAGGCTTAGATTCTACTACCTTTATCTTAAGACTACCCGGACTATATGGTTTGATGGGTGGATCGGAACCTATTTCAATTCCTAAATTCACATCCAAGGATGGAAGATTAGGTAACGGTTTTGGTTGAGGCTCCGGTTCATCAAAACTAAGAACTTCCCTAGAGCTAAGGGTAAGGTTATCATTATAAGCATTCAAACCTATATCCTCTAGTTGTGTTTGGTCCAAGGGTTCTACCTCTATTGGGGTTCCTATAGTCTCTTCTACTTCTTCCGGGTAAGTCACGGGCGGTGTGTGTGCCTCAAATGATGGTAGGATTTGTGGGGTACTTGGTGGGCTTACGTTACTTACCTCATCCTCCATTTTATCTAGATTACCTATGTGTTTGCTTTGTACTATGGCTTTAGGTGACATCCACACAGGTATCCCTAAGTAATCATCCCCAGATAAACTTCCTGTTTGCTCCATCAAACTTGTTTTTGATTGATTTTTGATGTTGTTTGTTGGGTTGTCTACTCTATAGTAATATTGGGCACAGTCTTCTATGGTATCCCATGCTTCTTCAGCATTTAATTCCCTAGGGCCCCCATTGGCAAAATCATCGATGCACATTTGGTCACATCGGTTGACACGATAGTAAAAGGTTTCGGTTAGGGATGCTAAAGAGAAACTATGATGAGGGAATTTTCGAAGTAAAATTTTAAAACGAGTCCATGCATCATATATGGGTTCATCTCGATATTGTTTGAAATTCGAGATGTCAATAGGGTAGAATGGTCTTTGTGGTTGGTGGTATGGTGGATTCGCGTACTCCATAATGGTGAACGGAAGAGTCAATGGAAATTACGAACAAACACACAAAGAAAAAGATAGACTAACGAAGACCTAAAAATAAAAAATAAAATCTTACTAGAAAGGAATCTAGCAAGTAGACCTAATAAAAAGAAATTCTAACCTAGACAATAACTATTCCCCGGGCTGCGGCGCCAAAAACTTGATGCGTGGGAATCGCACCTTGCTTTACCTCTCGAGGGATCTCGAGAAGCTTACAACCCCCACCAGGCAGTGTACCTGATCGTTGTAGTATAGTATAGTGACAAGTACCGGGGGATTGATCGTTCAGCTTAGGAATAGTGTCGCTAGGATTAGAAAACCTAATTACTAGTTCTAAAGATGAGGGATGATTATTTTTGTATTTTTATATTTTTTTAGAAAGCAAATAAAATCTCGGGTTTTGAAAGAGTGGGCGGAATTAGTTGCTATTCAACTAACCCAAAACTAAGACATAATCAAAATAAAATACTAAAAATGAAAATAAACTAAATATTACAAAGGTTGTGAGCAGTATTTGGAGAAATTGTGTTTACTTAGACTTCACTACTCCCTAGATATCTTTTACATGTTAACTTGTTATAATTGCATGGATGACGGATTGTATTCCTTAATACCATTCATGGGGTGGCATACATAACTCCCCAATTCTATGAGCTCTTATCTCCTCCTACACCATGACCCAGCACAACTATAGGGATTGTAAACAGTGGCTCATGCATTAAATACAACCAATAAAGACCTAGTACGCCTCGGTTCATGTTTCTTAAGACGTTCAAGCATGTTACCATTTGGAGATCTGCCAGTTTTCTTAAGCCTAACATATAAATTCATTCATCCAAGACAAGAATAAACAAGTAATCAACACATAATCAATATCTAGGTTTCATTAGATCTAAGCAAACACAAAAGAGATCTAGCCTAGCATAATGGAATTGAGACAAGAACAAGATATAGACAACCAACACATAGACATATTGATTGAATTAGAAGAACACTTATCTCAATTACAATGCAAGGTATCAAGGGTTTGGAACCCTTGAAAAACCTGTAAAAGTTCCACCAAATTCGTCTTTAGGGTTTCACCAAAACTTCTCTCTTTTTAATGTAAAAACTAGAAAACTATATATAGGAAAATCGAGGTGACGGCGTCAAGAGCAAGGGTGTGACGCCGTCATCTAGCCGCCAAATACTTCCTCGGACGGCCTTGATCTACTTATGACGGCCTATGTGACGCCGTCATCAACCACGGTATTTTATTCTTAGGACTTTGACGCCGTCATGCAAACTTTTGACGCCTTCATGAACTACGGATTTTAATTCTTGAGGTTTGACGCCGTCAAGGAATTACTCTTGATGCCGTCATGCACTGTTCTCAGCATGGAAAATAGAGACTTTGCCGTTTTCTTCACTTTATTGCTCCAAAAACGTCCAAAATGGCTTCTTTTCCAGAATTCACTCTCCAAGTACCTAAAATCACAAAAGGAACGATTTAGGGCAATATTTGATCAAATAAAGTCGGATTCGGGCTTAAATGACCCCCTAAAAACGGATCATTTTTCGCCTCATCATATACCCTTACACTTGAGATTTGCTTGTCCTCAAGCAAATGCGCTTTTATTCTACTCAAAAGACAAGTTAGGGGTCATTTAACACTAATATAAAAGTAATTACAACAAATAATCGTTCCACTAAAGACCAATAGACAAGCACGGAGGTCATACACAAGCACCTCACAAATAGTGTTTAGATATTCACATCTCTCGGGTGTAATAAAGTAATATAACATTATGGAAATGGAAGATATCTCTCACTACCTGTCATAGCAAAATAGATTACCATAGGCTTGGGAAAGGATCAAACCTCCACCACATGGCGTAAGCACCTAGGATAAACTATCAAAGAGGTCTTTTAAAGGGTTGTAACGTTAGGTATAGGGATATGAATTACACGGTTTTGTTGGATAAAGGAAGTTTTACTGGTGGCGAGTTAACAATCTTGGTTAATTACATGTACAAGATGGCGTTGCTAAGCCAAGACTAGACTCGACTTAAGCTAATAAATGAAAAATAACAAAAACATAAAATGAACATAGAATGAAACGGGATGGTAGTCCGTATGTTTTTTTCTCTTTTTCTTTTTTTTTTTCTATTTTTTTTTCTTGATTTTTTCGATTTTTTTTTTTTTTTTTTTTTTTTTTTTTTTTTTTTTTGCATACACTCTTACCCTACCATCCAAAATAATACATCATAGGGAATGGGAATTTCCCTTACACTTGAATCTTTACATACTTTACATTTAACTATTCTAATGACTCGAATTAAGAAAATCAAAACACTTGGAGCACTTTTAAGATTAACGCACATATGGGGGTAATAATATTATGTTCTTCCCCATTACTCCATAAAATAAGTACTTACCCATGAGTCCCAATCGTCCCAAAACAATATGTACAAGGATATGACTCGACTTAGCAACCATGTAATCAATTAGAAAGTTAACTTAGGGTTTAACAAATAACAATAATGCACTAAAAATGAGCGCATACACGGAAGGCTAAGGCGATTTGGGTGTACATTTAAGTGGGGTGTAACAAAATTCTTCCTTTAAGTAAAATGCTTAAAGTTAGAAACGAAAAGATAGGCTCGGAGGGGTGTACTAGGGGTATCGTGTACTAAAAATGAGTACAACGCTAAGGGTGTGGGAAAAATTAGTTGACTTAACTAGTCAAGCAATATGACTTAAATGGTCAAGTAATTATGATACGGGTTTAACACAAGGGTGATCCTAATGCCTCTTATCATGTAGTAAATCCTACCACACGAATGTAGTCTCACTAGCGGTCTCGGGATGCATCACTAACGCAAGTTCTAGAATCTAAATGCTACCGGTACACTCATAAGCACTAATAGTAAATGCTTTTCCTATCAAATCTAAAGGCGAACCTCACATATTTGGGTGGAAAATTTTTCTGAATATACGGTTATGTGCTAGTCATACAATCTCCTATCCATGAGACGCTTGCTATGGCTAAAGTTTCACTCCTAAATGTTGTAAAAAAATTTAAATTTGGCGCTAAAATTGCACTAACAAGTATTTCTCATAGTTTTATTACACATCTACTATTAAACAAAACAAACTCAAGCGAAAGTGCATATGTAAGGTATCATCTTTTTACACTCCCCTTACACTTAAGATGAACATTGTCCCCAATGTTCAAGTAAAGAATGTAAATGTGAAAAAGTAAAGAGAATGAAATCAAATACTCCCCTGATTCGCTCGGTATGGATTATAGGTTGGCCAGGTTAAATCTTCCTCCAAGAAAACGAACAATCAAAGCTTCCCTTCCAGAATATAAATCATCTTCTTGTCATACATAACCTGTAAATCCTGACAAAAATAGACAAGACAACCTCGCGTAAAATCGGCGGCATCCTATATAAGTTACTAAATCCTAGAAAACAAAGTAAGATATAATGCTTGTGGAATGAAGTTTGCAGATTTCCTGGAGATTATAAAACTTAATAATTCACAAAAATCATAAGACTCCGTTAGAAAAACAAAACCGGTAAAATTTCCAGATTTTAACTCCTGACGCCGTCAAGAGTAAAACTCTGACACCGTCAGAATGGACCTACAGAAATTCTTATGTTAAGTTTCCGGAAAATTTCTGGAAAAACTTGGTCCTACTTCCTGGAAAATCCTGCAAAACTTCATTATGACTCAATACAAGCATTTGACTCTAACAAATACGAATATACATGCTCATTTAATATTGTGGAGAATCATGATCGGTTTGTTTCTTGAAAACATATTTGGGTTTCCCCTTACACTTATCTTTTGCAAAAATACTTTTAGGTTGGAGTTAAGACTAGGCCAAACAACATAGTAAAGTATTTCCACATTTTAATTGAGAAACATGATCAACCAACAATAAAAACTAAGCATGCATACGGAAACAAATAACAATCAAACAAATAAAATCACACAAAACATGGGTTGCCTCCCAAGAAGCGCTTGTTTTTGTTCGAGTCACGAGCCTGACTCTACCCTTATTTCACGGATAAAGGTGAGGTTTTCCCTACACTTAGGATTAAGTGCGGGTGATAGTAGCGATACACACCCTTAAGGTGGAAATATGCCTCGTGAGGAAAGTGTGGTAGATGAATTATATGCTCAAAGGGGTGTGCTCCTATCATTATAACCTTACCAAATTCAGTCGGGTTAATGGGTGGATTAAGATTTTCTCCTAGAAAGGGATCATTTTCTATCAACTTCAAGAGACTACTAGTTGGGGATCCATCTTGACCTAATAAACCCGGTTTAAACCCATAATGTTTCTTACGATCAATCATGAATGGGTGATGTAAGTATGTAAGGTCATGGTTCACTCCTATGTCAACTTCCTCTCTACAAGGCTTAGATTCTACTACCTTTATCTTAAGACTACCCGGACTATATGGTTTGATGGGTGGATCGGAACCTATTTCAATTCCTAAATTCACATCCAAGGATGGAAGATTAGGTAACGGTTTTGGTTGAGGCTCCGGTTCATCAAAACTAAGAACTTCCCTAGAACTAAGGGTAAGGTTATCATTATAAGCATTCAAACCTATATCCTCTAGTTGTGTTTGGTCCAAGGGTTCTACCTCTATTGGGGTTCCTATAGTCTCTTCTACTTCTTCCGGGTAAGTCACGGGCGGTGTGTGTGCCTCAAATGATGGTAGGATTTGTGGGGTACTTGGTGGGCTTACGTTACTTACCTCATCCTCCATTTTATCTAGATTACCTATGTGTTTGCTTTGTACTATGGCTTTAGGTGACATCCACACAGGTATCCCTAAGTAATCATCCCCAGATAAACTTCCTGTTTGCTCCATCAAACTTGTTTTTGATTGATTTTTTATGTTGTTTGTTGGGTTGTCTACTCTATAGTAATATTGGGCACAGTCTTCTATGGTATCCCATGCTTCTTCAGCATTTAATTCCCTAGGGCCCCCATTGGCAAAATCATCGATGCACATTTGGTCACATCGGTTGACACGATAGTAAAAGGTTTCGGTTAGGGATGCTAAAGAGAAACTATGATGAGGGAATTTTCGAAGTAAAATTTTAAAACGAGTCCATGCATCATATATGGGTTCATCTCGATATTGTTTGAAATTCGAGATGTCAATAGGGTAGAATGGTCTTTGTGGTTGGTGGTATGGTGGATTCGCGTACTCCATAATGGTGAACGGAAGAGTCAATGGAAATTACGAACAAACACACAAAGAAAAAGATAGACTAACGAAGACCTAAAAATAAAAAATAAAATCTTACTAGAAAGGAATCTAGCAAGTAGACCTAATAAAAAGAAATTCTAACCTAGACAATAACTATTCCCCGGGCTGCGGCGCCAAAAACTTGATGCGTGGGAATCGCACCTTGCTTTACCTCTCGAGGGATCTCGAGAAGCTTACAACCCCCACCAGGCAGTGTACCTGATCGTTGTAGTATAGTATAGTGACAAGTACCGGGGGATTGATCGTTCAGCTTAGGAATAGTGTCGCTAGGATTAGAAAACCTAATTACTAGTTCTAAAGATGAGGGATGATTATTTTTGTATTTTTATATTTTTTTAGAAAGCAAATAAAATCTCGGGTTTTGAAAGAGTGGGCGGAATTAGTTGCTATTCAACTAACCCAAAACTAAGACATAATCAAAATAAAATACTAAAAATGAAAATAAACTAAATATTACAAAGGTTGTGAGCAGTATTTGGAGAAATTGTGTTTACTTAGACTTCACTACTCCCTAGATATCTTTTACATGTTAACTTGTTATAATTGCATGGATGACGGATTGTATTCCTTAATACCATTCATGGGGTGGCATACATAACTCCCCAATTCTATGAGCTCTTATCTCCTCCTACACCATGACCCAGCACAACTATAGGGATTGTAAACAGTGGCTCATGCATTAAATACAACCAATAAAGACCTAGTACGCCTCGGTTCATGTTTCTTAAGACGTTCAAGCATGTTACCATTTGGAGATCTGCCAGTTTTCTTAAGCCTAACATATAAATTCATTCATCCAAGACAAGAATAAACAAGTAATCAACACATAATCAATATCTAGGTTTCATTAGATCTAAGCAAACACAAAAGAGATCTAGCCTAGCATAATGGAATTGAGACAAGAACAAGATATAGACAACCAACACATAGACATATTGATTGAATTAGAAGAACACTTATCTCAATTACAATGCAAGGTATCAAGGGTTTGGAACCCTTGAAAAACCTGTAAAAGTTCCACCAAATTCGTCTTTAGGGTTTCACCAAAACTTCTCTCTTTTTAATGTAAAAACTAGAAAACTATATATAGGAAAATCGAGGTGACGGCGTCAAGAGCAAGGGTGTGACGCCGTCATCTAGCCGCCAAATACTTCCTCGGACGGCCTTGATCTACTTATGACGGCCTATGTGACGCCGTCATCAACCACGGTATTTTATTCTTAGGACTTTGACGCCGTCATGCAAACTTTTGACGCCTTCATGAACTACGGATTTTAATTCTTGAGGTTTGACGCCGTCAAGGAATTACTCTTGACGCCGTCATGCACTGTTCTCAGCATGGAAAATAGAGACTTAGCCGTTTTCTTCACTTTATTGCTCCAAAAACGTCCAAAATGGCTTCTTTTCCAGAATTCACTCTCCAAGTACCTAAAATCACAAAAGGAACGATTTAGGGCAATATTTGATCAAATAAAGTCGGATTCGGGCTTAAATGACCCCCTAAAAACGGATCATTTTTTGCCTCATCAAGCAACAACAACAACAACAACAACAACAATGCCACGGCCACCGGTGGGATGAATACTTAGCATTCATATTAATAGTACGTTACAAATTAAACATGCAATATTTTACTTCATGTAATACCGATAAACAGGCTAATACTATTGATTCGTTAGCAAGTAAGTTTATTTGACGAGCATTGAATTTTTAGTCAATAATTATTACTACACTTTGTTGGTGCATTTCAATATTTTTGCTCTTAATGTAGTTTTTTGGCTTGCGGTGTGTTAATGTCACTTTCTTAATTAGACGTCTTGGAATATTGCGTGACTTTGATATTTGATATGACTGTGTAAATTATGTCGATGTTACATATTGAAAATGGTGGTATATAATAAAAATATCTTCACACTATCATCTTAACAATAAGAATCTTCTAAATCGAAGAAGTATATAAAGGAGAGGAAAATTGTATTTCTAATGTTATCCTACACCTATCACGAGGTAAGCATTATTCATTTGAGTTTGAGATCATGTGATTCATGTCGTCATACTGTAAATAGTTAGAGTGAGTTACTAATGAATGCTCCAAATTCGATATTATAGTTTATGTAAAAAAGTTGTAATAATGCATTAATTAAAAAATAATTTATGTAACTTACTCATATTAAAAGATTACATATGAAAAGCCTCATTTAAATATAACATTTTACAAAAAAACCTCTTCATATTAAAGAAAGAGATCGAGAAGTCACGAAAATTGTATCTAGAACAAAACATGCAAAATGCCAATGAACAACAACAAGAACAACGCCATGGCTACCGGTGTCAATATAGATGAATACTTAGCATTCATGTTAATAGTACGTTACAAATTAAACATGCAATATTTTACTATACGAATTATAATTTATACTCTTGAATATATTAATTATTTTAATGTTTTATGTTTTTATAGTTTTGTTAAAAAGGAAATTTGTTTTATAGTTCGCTTTTAATAATGTAATTTTATTTGAACAACGAAGTCCGTCTTTCACAAAAAATGAGAGTTTCAAACATGAACCGAAAATTAGTCCTAAACATTACGAAAAAACAATTAGATCCAACCTGTGCGCATCGCATGGGTCCTGAGGCAGTCCAAACCTGTGTGCATCGCATGGGGATGAATATAAAAGGTCTTCAACATTAATGTCATCGCTTCATATTTAAAATAATTTATGTAACTTATACATATTAAAATATTAAATGTGAAGAGACTCTTTTCAATGTAATATCTTGAAAAACATCTCTTCACATATACTCTTTTAATGTCAATAAACTATTTTAAATGTGTGACATGCTTGGAAATGTGATACCATCACAACTTAGATATATAATGAGGAAAATATGTGCCGAAGATTACGCTATAAAAACTTATATACAGCCCATGTGCAATTCAATAAAGTATTTTAAATACGTATGAAGCTTAACAAATGTGTGACACCATGACAACTTAAATATAAAATGACGAAAATAAATGCCAAATATTACGCTATAAAAACTTCTATACAACCCATGTGCATCGCACGTATTTTAAATCTATGAAAACTTCTATACAGCCCATGTGCATCGCACGGGCATTGTTGACTATCATAAGAAATAGTTATAACTTAGCCGGATATATTAATATTAGTTAGTTCCAATAAAAAGAGTAGTGATTGGGAGGCCTAAATGTTGTGCCTAAATTCATGCCTAAACCTATGTGGCATCATCCTGATGGTTGCAGTCACGGGATCCACTTTTTCAGAAACCATCAGGATCATGCCACATATGTTTAGGCATGAGTTTAGGCACACAAATTAGGTATCTCAATCATTTTCCCAATAAAAAACGATAGAGTCAATACCAAAATAAATAGACAAAAAATATTACATAAAAAATATATTTTAAAAGATTACATGTCAATAAACTATTTTAAATACGTATCATGCTTACAAAGTGTATGTTACCATGACAACTTATATATATAATGACAAAAATACGTCTCGAATATAAAATGACAAAAATAAAAGACGGATATTAAACTTTGAAAACTTCTATACAGCCCATGTGCATCGCACGGGCTTTCATGACTATTAACATTTAGATCGAGCCCGTGTGCATCGCACGGGTCTGAATGCCTAGTATTAAATAAATGTCAAACTCTTTGTTAAGAAGTCATTAAATAACTTTTTAATATAAAGTATTGATGACATCAAATAAGTACATATTATTGGCATCATTTATCATATGTTATTTACTTGTTTTATATTTTTCTATAGAGAATTGATACTTAATTGTTTACTTTTGAAATTCTCAGTTATAAACTAGCGTTTGGTGAAAGTTAGCTATTTTGGACATAAAATGGAGCAAAATGGATCAAGTTGGAAAATTCTACAAAACTGAAGGAAGATACGCCGTATCATTCTAGACAGATACCTCGATAATTAGACGAATTTGAAGACCATTGCCTTACTTTGAAGAATGCGCCGCATTAATTCATCCCATGCGCCGTATGTGAAACCTTGGTCAACGAAGAAGATTTGACTTGTTTACTCCAGATACGCCGTATTGCATTCCAGACATACGGCGTGTCAATGTCAAGACTTCACCAATGATATCCGAGACACAAAAGAACATGCACCGCATAAGAGATCGAAGATACGCCACATCTAAAGGTGTGTACGAATATTCATGAATATTATATTCTTGGACCCCACACGAAGTTACCGAGATACGCCGTATCAACTAAGTTGATTCACCATATCGACACTGCAGACAGAAACTATAAATACCCCATTCGACATCCAAATTCGTGGTGCACACAAAACCCTAAGGAGATGAATACAGACGAATTAGCAACACAAGACCCCACCCAAACGAAGGATTCAAAGTAGTAAGAAGGTCCTGCTAGTGTTTAATTCAATAAGTAGATTTGTTTTATTGTATTTAGCACTCTTTAATCCATCAAGATTGCGTGCCTTGTCTCCGCCATATGACTCACATTTAATCTGCTTTCCCATCGATTGAAGTTTATTTGATGTTTATTTGGTTCTTTGTGCATGTGCTTTGATTACCTCTGTGTTTAGACATGGCTTGCTTGCGCCGCCATACGCGTCCCACAATTACTTCATTAACATTATAGTTAATGTAAGCTTATAAAAGGGTTAAATAATATAGACATAAGTAATCATTAAAAGTTTACTCGCCTCTAACTAAGATACCAATGAGAGAGAATAGATTTTAGTATCCATCCTATAATACTAGCAATAAAACAAAGTGACAATCTACTATACTATCGGATTGACCTCTTATATGTATCTGTCTTCTATCTGTGTACGTGTTTTCTATTCGCTTATTCAACTCCATAGTTTTAATTACTGTTATTAATCTACTCAATCGTGCCAGTCCCTCAGACTGAAAACCCCTTTGCGTTAGATTAGGTTTTAGAACTAACTTAGAAATTAAAATACTAATAGACGTTTAAGGTGTTAACGTCCCACTCTTAGTGTTCGACACTCTACATACCAACTAGTTACATTGATCGGGTACACTGCTCGTTAGTGTGTGTTATAGGTTAAGTCGGCTAAATATAAGTTTAAAACTTGATAATTATAATTTATACCTACAACGATATACGCACCCATAAAGTATGTGATAATTAATAACTCATATGACTTAATATAAGTATTCACTTTTCTATTTTGAGATGCATAAAATAAGTGTGTGATTTGCGTTTCAAATAATTAAAAGAGATTTTAGCATGTAGAAATGATATTTGATCAATGAATAATAAAGTTAGTTGAAAATTTGAAAACATTGTGCAATTTAAAAATGAACATTTATTTTGAGACGGATGGTAGTAGTTAATGTAGGATCATAGTATTATGTTGATATTGTGATTCGGGAGGTCGGGTTTGATGGAAGAATAAGAAACCCATTGTTAGAGAGAGAGAGTAGAGAGAGAAGGGAAAACTATGTGTTTTATTGAATAAGAAGAAAGATGGAAAATAACACACAAGTCTCACCCCTCCATGGAAGTATGGAGGGGTATATAAAGCCTAACACATGCTATACTATTGCAATATTACATAACTAGTCCATGTGTTTTGGCTTAACAAGATAGTAAATGTAATCCCGTAAATGTCGTTCCATTTACGTGTTAGGATCAAAAACTTTGATCCCAACAATCTTCCCCCAATGGGGCGACATAAGGGATTACTTACAACATTTCCTACAAGTACAAATACAAATAAAGAAAGGTCTTCATCGGCTCTTCAAGTGCTGAGGATGACTACAGTTGATGCTCTTTGTCTTCATCTTGTACCTCGGCTTGAGAACATTATCTTTACTTGTAGGCAAATGATGTAATATGCATGAAATGGATTAACTTCCCCCCAATTCATGCTGCATGTCTTTAGCGGCTTCTTCATACACTTCTTTTTGGCGAAGTTGTCGAATCAGCTTCCCCCCAAACTGACAACCATCTTCAGCAGATTCGAAACTTTGATGTAGTAAACAAGTCTTCTAACTTTTGAAGTTTTGAGTATGCAGCGGAATTTGTAGATGACACAGTAAACCACACCAAGCAAATCTGACTAGTCACTTAATCACAGTTGTACTCAATGCGGAAGCTCCGTTCGGAGGTAACATGCAAGAAATCAGCAAGATCTTCACTTAAGTAGGCTACTTCACACTTCACAACCCGCGAGAGTTGAAACGATTACACCAAAGTCACAAAATTTAACCACTGATCATCTCTGCGGACGTCTCTCCGGTAGTAATAAAATTGTAAGCACGATCACGTGAGTCTATTATGCGTCCCTGATGTGCACATTTCTTCCCCCTAATTGCAGAACCTCGTGGAAAATGAGTGTTTTCGCAAAGAAGTCAAGAAAAGGGTAAGAAAGCAAAGAACACCCACTCTATCTTCCCCCACGATGTCTTCGCGGAATCGGAAGCATACACACTATGTTTACGATGGAAAACGAAGGCAGCGTAACCCCATATGTCTAACTAACCGATTATGTGTGACGTATTATAAATAGCCAGTGAGAATAAACTGCTGATAAACAACTATACTCTTTAATACTCCTCTCAGCTAACTCTTTACTGACCCCATTATCATTCTGTCGGCTCTTTGTAGTGACTACTGATGGAGAAAATCCAATATTATGAACTTGAGAGCGAAGTAAAATAGCCCGAACTTGTGACTTAAACTTGCACTAATGTATGACAAAGAGCGGTGTAGAGAGTTTGGACACCATCGAATCCCTAAGTACTCTATACTCATCAACCAACCAACCATCAAGTATAAGACGTATATCACCTCTTGACTATCCACAACTTTGTGTGACACTGAGCACTACAACGTAACTCCTTAAAGTGATAGTTATTTTGTGGTAATAGAAAGAGAGAATCACAAAAATAACTAGATATCCAAGTCTTCGTCATTTTAAAGGTTAAAAGCTCGAACAAGGATCTCGAAGAATCTTCATCCAACCAACCCCGATATCTTCAGATACTAAGTACACACGCCCGTGAAATCCCACTTCAATCTCAAATAAATAATAAAGAATTATCGCCGTAGTCACATCTTACGGTTAAATGCCCATACCAAGCCTTTTGACGGTTTAAGTGAACTTGATAATGGTTTCCCGATCTTGTCAAAATTGTATCCCCGTGAAAATTTGTCACAACCAAAATCTATCACTCATTTTAGCCAAATATTTTATACCAAACATGCCAAGTATATTCAATTTGACTAACAAATATTTGCCGAAAGTCCAACATGCGTTTGATATTTTAGCAACCCGGTAGTAGTTCTTTTCAGCCCAATGTCAATGAAAAATAAAAAAATTAAACCCGGGCCCAAGCATTTTACCACCGGTCCAAACACTAGAGTAATAAATTACTCCAACACAAACGTAATATTAGTCATTTGCAAACCCTACACCCATTTAACTAACACCAGCGCCCCCATCCACTTTACTCTCACCAAACAGAAAAAAATAACGATCCAAAAAAATCTCATCTCGGTCTCATCGAGCACGTCTCCAACATCATAATCTGATCTCAACTTCATCATCGCATCGCAATCTCTTATATCCATACCAACCGAGCACCATTTCGTGTTGTATTAAGATTTGAAGATCAGGAAGACCATAATAACCAAGATTAAAATGACACGGTCCTTTGGAGGGCTCGGGTAGGTTTCAACACTATTGTTTCTTACGTTTTAATTGTGTCTTGAACGAATAAAAGAAAGGGCATAGCACAATTGTTATAATCCTTATCTTTTATATTCGGATATAAAAAGAAGATATACTTCAAAAAGAAAATTGATCGATGATGGTTTTTAGTTCAAGCACCAAAGATTTGTGATAGTGTTAGAACAAAACTGAGATCTTTAGTTAATTAATTTGATGTACGTTTAATGTTCGAGTCGTGTCTGCTGATGTATGGAAGGTTGGGAGATGTTTGTTGATGAGTTGTTATAGGGTAGTTGATGTTGGAATTATTGATGTTGTGTAGTATGTTTGAGTAGCGGTGATGGGTTTAGGATTAGCTATGAAACATTTATCTTTCGGTTTTGGTTGTGGTCAACTGTCGTGGTCTTCTCTTCATCTTCATTTTCTTTTTCGAAAAATCTTCAACTTATCGAGAATAAATAACTTATCGAGAACATGATTTCGAAAAACATGATTTGTCGAGAACGAGGTTATCGAGAATGTGATTTTCGAAAAATTTCATTCATAAGTTTTCGAAAAAAGTTTTCATCCATAACTTTGTCGAAAAATTATCATAACATTTCGAAAATTCTTATACAAGAATTTCGATAAATGAGGTATTGTATTCTCGACAAACCACTTGTATTCTCGAAAAAAGTACATATCGAGAACCTCTTATACAAGAGGTTCTGATTTGATTCCGGCGAGTTATGTAGCAGTTTGCGACAAGTTATCTGATGAGCTACGACCATTTTTGAGACCAGTATACAGTATAATGACCATGTATATGACCTTTATGACCACTTAATGCCATCATTTAACCACAACAGTTTCACGGGTTTGGAACAAAAGTCACAAAAACGAAATACCAGAAACTGATATTGTAGACTGTATAACCAAAACCATGAAAGTAAATGACTTTTATATTTAATGGACCATTGGATACATCATGTACCAAAAAAAATGAAACTGTTAAACCAAAAAAAATGTAACAGTTATGGAATATGGTAAAAACAGCTTCAAGATGATGCCTTTTTGACAAGATTTGACCACAATAATCAACAAATATTAAAACCTTGGCTCTGATGCCACTTGTAGGTCACCATTTTGTAAACACAAGTATAATGATAAGAGAAATGAGATGAGAATGAGATTGGGATGATTATGAGAAAATTGAGAATATGAAATGCAAGAGTTTCCTTAATGTTTTCAAATAACCAACCAAGTTTACAAGAGGCCTAAGACTAGTATTTATAGGAAAGGAGCTAGGGCAACATTCCTACTCCATCCCTTCACTTAAATCGTATGGGCTTGAGGCCCATGGACTACATACTTAAGCCTAGTAAACTTAATACAAAATGTAAATAATAACAAGTGGTATCATTCGCTAGAGGAAGGTGTAGTTCTTGTTTTCATTGATTTCCATCTTACAAATTCGTTTTTTTTATCGAGTTTTTTGTGAAATTTTAAACTTTTGCTTTGTTTCTTGGTTTTTCTCACATCTTTGCTTACAAACTTGTGTTTAAAATCAAAACAAACCATAAAGTTCCAAACTTTTACATAAAAATTCGATTTAGCTTCCTTGTACCTTTATCGAAATTTTTTCAAGTTTGAAATTTTTCTTAAAGTTTACTACTTTCTTTAAGAACTACTCATTTTATACACAAAAGTACAAGTATCTTGAAATAAAAACGAATTTAAGGATTGCTTTCTTTGAAAAACAAAAATTACAACATATCGAGAACCTGCAAGTTCCCATTTTCGCGATCTTCTCAAAGTGCACTACCTCGACTTCGTTTGTGTGGACTCAGTATTTTCTTTCTTGTATAAGAAAGTTAAGTACTTCGACTTTTGGGAAAGTTTTCGAAATTGTATAATTTCGAGAACTGAGTTTCGCAAAATTTTGTGAATTTTCGAGAAAAAAATAACTTATATTTTTTTCGAAATCACAAAAGTTATCGAGAAACTGATTTAAAAGTTTCGAAATATATATATATATATATATATATATTTTTTCGATAACCAGCAAAATATCGAAATCTTTTTTCGATAAACCTGCAAAGTTTCGAAATCCTTATTTCTCGATAAAATCTTCAAAGTTCTCGATACTTTGACAAAGTTTCTCGATAATCTGACACAGTTTCGCAAACCCTAGTTGTGCTAAGTTTCTCGATAATTGGTTAATTCTACACTTTCCACAGGATCCATTTCTACACAAGTGTTCTACGATGTCTCAGCCACCGAATCACTACTTTCCTCATGTTCAACAACAAACACCTCAGCAACAACAACCTCAGCAGTATCAGCAACAACAATACCTTCCGCACATAATGAATCAACAACCTCCTAAATACAATCCACAACAACATTACCTTATGATGCAACAACAGCTCATTCCTCAACAACAACCATATCAAGTGCCACTACAAAACACTCAGTTTTCCTCCAAACAACCTCACTGGTTTGACAGAATGTGTGAAGTTATTACAACTCAACAATCCCGACATGAGGCAGGATCACTTGAGACACCTCCAATGCTAACACCTGGTAACTATGTGCAATGGTCAAGTCGATTCCTACGATTTCTTGAACTAAAGAAACCTCATGGGCAGTTCTTAAAGCAAGTGATACTTGAAGGACCATTTGAGTGGCCAACAAGATTTGAAGCTGGTGATCCAAATGCTGACCCTCCACGTCCTCCTGGTGATAGACCCCTTCCAGAAACTGCACTCACTGAAGAACAGAAACTACATCGTGAAGCTGATCAGTATGCAATGGCTTATATACTTCAAGGTATACCTAATCCGATCTATCGAAGTGTCGATGCTCAGAAAACAGCCAAAGCTATGTGGGAACACGTTCATCTCCTTATGGAAGGTACTCAATTGAACAAAGATGACATGGAATCCAAGCTTTACATGGAATACACTGACATCACAATTGAACCTGGAGAGTCACTTGAATCCTACTATCATCGTTTCACAAATGTGGTCAATGATCTGGAACGTCACAAAATCACAGTACCAAGGATCGCTGTGAACTCCAAATTTGTTGGTAGTCTTGGCCCTGATTGGCATAAATATGTGACATTTGTTCGTCAAACAAAGAATCTTCATGATGCTCCATATGGTTTGTTGTATGATTTTCTGAAACACCATGAACCTGAAGTGGAAAAAGATCGAGCTCTACGAGGAGGATACACACCAACTTCAACACCAAATTCTTTGGCTCTCGTAGCTCAATCTCCATATGCTCCACCACCAATGTCTAATCATGCATATGTTCAAGAGCAGAACTACTTCAGTTATCCACAATCTTCCACCTCGAACCAAATGATCCCTTATGATTCATCTCTACAAGATTCTTCTACTCAACTTGTTCCGTCAAACAACAATGATGTTGTGTACTACTCCAACTCCAATGATGATGACGATGATGACTTTAATACGTTGAATCAGGGACTTGCTCTTATTGCTCGTGCTTTCAGCAAATTCTCCAACAAAACAAACAACCGTCAACGTTCATCTTCAAACACAAGAAATCAAGCTGTTGTTAATGATGGAAGAGTGGAAATTCAGAATCGTAGCTATGGTCGATCTGGTTCAGGAAGCTCTTCAGGAAATTATGGGAATGGTCAGAGGTTTAGTAACAATACCGGGTTCAGAAACAACTCAGCATCTCCTCAACAAAGGTCTGACTCAGTTGCTACAAGGAACTCCAGCTCAGGGAATACAGTTTGGTGCTACAATTGCAATGAAAAAGGTCATATAGCTACAGCATGTCCCAAACCGAGAACTCGGGGAAGTAAGTTTCACAAGCAGGCATTACTCATGGCTCTTCAAGATGAAAAAGATGGACATTTCCCTGAACAGGACAACAACTTCATGGCAAATGTGAACAACGATGATGACATGGAAGATCTGGAAGCCAATGCTGCTGTGATGCTTATGGCCAACATGCAGGAACTTAAGATCAATGATTCAGGTCCAGTGTATGACACTGACGGCTTGTCTCAGGTACATGACCTCAATGCATGCTTTATTAATGAAATAGTCTCACCTTCTGCTTCTGAATCAGATATGGCGCAAGTTGTTCCATCTATATCATCTTCATCCTCTCAAAAAGATGAACAAATAAGCACAGTTGTCATATTTGATGATGACACAGTTGTTTCATTTGATGATCCAATTGAGAATGATAAACATGATAATTTTGAACAACATGAACCATCATTTGATCCAGACCCTGACCTCATATTGTTATCTAAACAACTGGATGCTCAACAATTGCAAATAATAAAATGCAACGAGAAAAACAAAGTTTTAAAAGAACAAAATGCGTCATTTGCAAGAGACATTGAGTGTTATAAAATTCAGCTTTCTAATCAAGAAGAGAAGATTAAACATGCAAAAAGTTTTGAAAAAGCTTTTCAAGATTCTTACAACAAAGAACAAGATCTTCAACGTAAAATGCAAGATTTAATTGAGTCAAACGGAAAGTTGATTTCGAAACTTGAAAGTGAGAAGGTTGAATTGAAAAAACAAGTTGAATGTCTTCAAACTGAACTTTCAAAAACAGAAACAAAATTGTCAAGTTGTCAAAAAGATTTTCATGAACATAAAATACGGAAAAGGAAGTACATAGACAACTTACTCGGTGATATTGTTGATCTTGAAAAACAACTCAAAGAATTTCGTCACATTGTTTACAAACACGGGAACTCTGTCACAACAATTCAGAAATTTACTTTAAAACCGAGACCCAATTGCGGATATGCACTTGGTGATTACAAGTCAATGTTTCTACACACGGCATTCAAAGAAATTCCAAAAATTTACAGTATGGATTATTTTCTTGATAATACGATTGTGCGTGCTGTTGTTTTTGATACTGAGGAAGAAGAAGAACTTGAAGACGAGAGTCGATCAAAAATGAGTCAAGTTCAATATTGGACACCATATGACTATTCAAAAGCTCCTCCAATTTCAAAATCTTTTGTTACTCAAAAGGAATTACCTGAGAAATCATGGTTTATCGAAGAGTCATATGTTTCATCTCACAATGTGGCTCCTGTCCCACCTGTAGCACAAATAAATGGTCCTTTACCATCATCCGGTGAACTCACACGTTTACCAAAATGTCGTGTCTTAAATTATTTCAAAACCTTTATGGAAGACATCGATATTTTGGAGGAAACAATTGAACGCAATTCAGAAATAAAAATTGAAACTTTTCAATCCGCTTACGAGCGAGAAAAGAGAGATATTTTTCAAAAACAAATGAAACCAATTGTTAAACACCTCCGTCTATGTGCTACACGTTGGGATCAGGAACTTCAAAAGGAGGTCAAAAATATGATAAACGTTTTTGATACTGCTGAAAATGAGATTTTGGTCCAAAAGCTACAAACTAAAGTTTTCAAAAATGATGCTGATCGACTCTTGGAACAAGTTCTCTGTGCTGATATTTTGTCTGTTATCATGAATGATCTCTATAAATCTGGTACTTCTATGCTTGTAGATGATCTCTGTGTTGATAACAATTTGTTGAATGTGGAATTAGAGACACTTAAAAATGAGAATGAAAATCTGAAGAAAAAGAATGATGATGTGACAAAACAGTTTTCAAAAGAAATTTGTCAACTCAAACAAAGGCTTGAATGGTGTCAAGCTCAAAGTCTTAAAAAGGAATTGAAGTTTCAAAGTCAAAATGTTTCAAACTCTTGTCAGATTTGCAAAAACAACGAGTCTTTAAAAGGTCGATGTTTCCAATACGAGAAAGAAATTGCGGATTTAAAAATTGAAAACGCCGAATGGCAACAAAACCGCGACGACATCAAATATTGCAATGGTTTACTTGAGTCTGAAATTCAGGACAAAAATCACATCATCATTGATTTGAAAGAGAAAGTTAAGCTACTTCAAAAAGGAAAAATGGTTGACACCACGGTGATAGCACCAGGAATGTATCAAATAAACAAAACTGATAAAGGAAAGGTTGTTCAAAACACTAATGTTGATAACTCCACTTCTACAGGACTAGTCTCCACTTCTAGCGTTAGCAGACCCAAGCGAAAAAGTAAAAAGAAGAATAGGATCTTGCAACGTAAGAGAGGACACCTAGAAGCTCAAGAAGTAGAAGACCAACTTAGGAATTTGAATAAAACTCATGTTGCATCAGATTTAGATTCTAATCTGGCAAATTGTAATCAAAATCTAAATGTAATGAATGATAAACCTTTGAATGTTTTGAATATTAATGCATCTTGTGTGTTTTGTCGTAAAAGCGTATCGTCTGGTGATCATACAAAATGTTTAGCTAATTCTCTTCTCAATCGTCATAAGAAACGTAGGACACGCATTCCTTTTAGGCCCACTAATGCCTCTAAGTCTAACTTAGGAAAGCCGTCTTCTACGGTTTCTAATGATGTCCCAGTTACCCCCATAGGTGCCGAGAACAAATCTAGGACTGAGCCAACTACTAGTGCATTTAACATTAAGAAAGCAAAAACTAGTTGGAATTGGCAACGTTGGTTACAACACAAACCAGACTTTAAATGGATTCCTAAATTGTTGAATATATGTGTTACTAACCAACAGGAACCCGCATTGTCTTTGGGTTCCACCCTTACTTCTGTTCCACCCGTGTCTTCTTCTGGTGATGCAGGTGGTACAGATCGTTCTCTGGATTGTTGATAGCGGATGCACCCGACATATGACAGGCAATCTTAAACTGTTGAAAAACTTTGTCTCAAAGTTCATTGGCACTGTCAGATTCGGGAATGATCATTACGCTCTAATCATGGGATATGGTGACTATATCAGCGGGAACATCGAAATTAGTCGTGTTTACTACGTGGAAGGCGTTGGACACAACCTTTTCTCTGTTGGTCAATTTTGTGATGGGGATCTAGAAGTTGCATTTAGTGAGAAAACTTGCTTTGTTCGTGACTTACAAGGAAACGATCTAATGTCTGGCTCACGCGGCTCCAATCTTTATACAATCTCAATGTCAGATATGATTGCAACATCTCCGATATGTCTTCTCTCCAAAGCTGAATCGACTAAATCTTGGTTGTGGCACAAACGTCTTTTGCACTTGAATTTCAGAACCATGACTGGCCTTGCTCGTTTTAAACTTGTCGATGGATTTCCAAGATTCCGTTTCACCAAAGATCACTTATGTCCAGCCTGTGAACAAGGCAAAAGTACTCGTGCTCATTTTCCGTCTAAACCTGAGCAAAGTACGAATCATGTCTTACAACTGCTACATATGGATTTGTGTGGACCGATGCGTGTTCAAAGTATCAACGGTAAACGCTACATACTAGTAATTGTGGATGACTTCTCCAGATGGACTTGGGTTTATTTTCTACGAAGTAAAGATCAAGCTCCTTCGATGATCATCACCTTTCTCACCAAAATTCAAGTTCAGTTACGCAACACGGTACGAATCGTCAGAACTGACAATGGAACTGAATTCAAGAATCTGACACTTCGGTCTTACTATGAGAAAGTGGGAATTGAACATCAAACGTCTATACCTAGAAGCCCAGAACAGAATGGTGTGGTTGAAAGACGCAACAGGACGTTGGTGGAAGCTGCTAGAACTATGTTGATTAATGCTCAATTACCAGATTACTTATGGGCAGAAGCTGTTTCAACCGCATGTTATACTCAAAACCGTTGCATGATCACAAAACGCCATCGCAAAACACCATATCAAATTGTTCATAAAAGGAAACCAAACATCGATTACTTTCATGTATTTGGAGCACTTTGCTATCCGAAAAATGATCGTGATGATTTAGGTAAACTGAAAGCAAAGGCTGACATCGGAGTGTTCGTAGGATATTGTGAAAATTCCAAAGGTTTTCGGATATGGAATCGTCGAACAAGAGAAATTCAAGAAACAATTCACGCTAATTTTGATGAACTCACTCAAATGGCTTCTGAGCAACACAGCTTAGGACCCGAATTCAACCGTCTCAACTCTCCGGCATCTTCAGCTGAACCTTTACCACTTAACCGCAAAGAATTAGAAACCTTGTTTGCTCCACTATTTGATGACACGATTGAATACCGTCCTACTGAGGTCTCACCAAATTCCGCTGCTCAACCTGATCACATTCCAGTACCAGACTCACCTCAACAAACTTCAACAAGTGTTGAGAGAGACGGTCCTTCAATTGAATCACCATCAACAGCATAACAAACTGGTTCTACTTCCCTCCATCCAGCTGAAGATCCAACACCACAATCAGTTCCACAATCCGCAGAGCATGATCCTGATGCGTTCATTAATCCGTTCGCACCAGCTACTACAGTTCCTGACATAGCTGAGTCGTCAACACGCAACTTGGATCCTGCTAACATGCGTGATACTTATCAACTACACCCTTCAACACATAAATGGACTCGTGATCATCCACTAGTTCATATTATTGGCCATCCAGATGCACCTGTTATGACAAGACAACGACTTCACACCGATGGAGAAACTTGCATCTACGCACTCACAGTTTGTCATGAAGAACCCAAGAACATTAAAGATGCAATGACTTATGACAACTGGATTGAATCTATGCAAGAGGAATTTCAGCAATTCATAAGATTAGAAGTCTGGGAATTAGTTGAAAGACCTGACGGAGTCTTTGTCATCGGGTTAAAATGGATCTGGAAGAATAAGCTTGATGCAGAAGGGACAGTCATCCGCAACAAATCACGTCTGGTAGCGAAAGGATACTCTCAACTTGAAGGTCTAGACTTTGCTGAATCCTTTGCTCCAGTGGCACGACATGAAGCTGTTCGGATCTTTTTGGCTTATGCTGCTCATAGGAATATGGTGGTTTACCAAATGGATGTGAAAACTGCATTTCTGAATGGAGAACTCCGTGAAGAAGTTTATGTCAGCCAACCTGAAGGCTTCGTTGATCCTGAGCGTCCTAATCACGTCTACCGACTCAAAAAGGCTCTCTACGGACTCAAGCAAGCCCCACGGGCGTGGTATGACAAACTGTCCACTTTCTTACTGGCCAATAAATTTTTTAAAGGATCGGTGGATCCAACACTATTTACAAAAACCTACGGGGAGGACTTACTTGTTGTTCAAATATATGTCGATGACATCATTTTTGCCTCAACAAAACGAAGTTACTCTAATGATTTTGCAAAATTAATGAAAGATAATTTTGAAATGTCCATGATGGGTGAACTTACGTTCTTTCTAGGATTACAAGTTCATCAATCACCCCGTGGTATTTTCATAAATCAGTCCAAATATGCTCTCGAAATTCTTAAGAAACATGGAATGATGTCTTGTGATACTTTTAATACACCAATGGGCTATACCACAAAACTAGATGCTGATTTACATGGGACTCCTGTTGACCCTACCAAATACCGAAGTATGATTGGGTCCCTCATGTATCTCACATCTAGTAGACCTGATATAGTATTTGCTGTCTACATGTGCTCTCGCTATCAGTCCAGACCAACTGAAAAACACCTCAGTGAGGTCAAAAGAATCCTTCGATACATTAAGGGAACCATTCACTTGGGAATCTGGTATCCGAAGGATTCTGGTTTTGAACTAATTGCTTTTTCAGATGCTGATCATGCAGGATGTTTAGACACACGCAAAAGTACATCTGGTGGATTACATTTTCTCGGAGACAAACTTGTGTCATGGCAATCTAAGAAGCAGGACTGCACTTCACTGTCGTCTACAGAATCTGAATACGTAGCCATGTCTGCTTGTTGCGCTCAAGTCATTTGGATGAGATCACAACTTAAAGATTATGGTTACCTATTCAACAAGATTCCTATCTACTGTGATTCAAAAAGTGCGATTGCTATCTCCTGCAACACTGTGCATCATTGCAAATCCAAACACATCGATCTCCGTTATCATTTCATCAAAGAGCATGTGGAAAGGGGTACAGTTGAACTTTATTTTGTTGGAACTGAGTACCAATTGGCAGACTTACTTACCAAATCTCTGGCACCATCCAGGTTTGCTAGTCTAGTCCACCAAATTGGTATGAGATGTTTGACACCAGAGGATCTGGAAAAGTTTTTAAAATACCATTGATCGTCAAACATCACAACTATCTTTGTATAATAGTTTGTTTTTCTTTCTTTCCTATAAACTAATATAAACACAAAAAGATTTTTCACTTGCATTTCATAAAAAAAAAAAAAAAAAAAAAAAAAAAAAAAAAAAAAAAAGTATATCGCTTCCATTCAACACCTTGTTCATTCTTTACAAGTGTTGAGGGGGAGTCACGCTTAAATCTTTTACCAATTTTAATTGGTATACTTGCATATTTCCCATATTTTACGGTTTTTTCTCAGAATGTGTGGTCGATTTCTTTTACATTTCTTTGTCTCACTTGTTTTAAATCTTCATAAGTTAGGATAACTTATGCATATCTCAATGGCACTTATGTTTTTGCAAGAAACTTTGGACACAAATTTGTTTATCTAAAAGTCCAAGGACCTAAAGTGACCAAGACTCAAAGATTCAAAAGTATATGAGTAAAACAAACAAATCAACAAACCGTATAACACAAAACTTCAAAACCTTTCTTAAACCCTTTTCCAAACCTACGGTTCATATTCGATCCGGTAATCCACGACCTTGATCATTAAATTGTAAGTTCCTATGTAATCACTAGGGCATAACAAACATAGGATCTTGGTTAATTGGTTTTTCAACGGTTTGATCTCTTGATTTCTTGATGTCGAGAACTAGGGTTAGGATTTCGAAAATTGCTATTAACGTGTTGTGGTGTTTAATTCTTGATGGGGTTTAGTTACTTAGCTTGTTTCTAACACTTTCTCATCATTTATTTTTCCATTCCAACATGTTTACTTTATTTTCGAATTCATAATAATGGGTCGAATTGGGTTTATAAGTTTCAATGCGTGTTTGTTTGATTTTATTGATGGGATTTGATTCTTAGGTCTCATACTTGCATATGTAAGCTAGCTATGTGGATTCACATCACTTGATCATGATTCTCGAAAATAACTTGTATGCTTCGTTTGCTATAATTGTCGAGATAAATGTGTCTCAAGTGTTGTCTACTGTGCTATGTGCCTTGTTGTGCATCATACTTGTTGTTGTGATATACTAGAACTCGGTAATACTCACTTGTTTCACATTCATAAAGTTATCGAATAACATGTTCTCGAACTATATCGCAATCTTTGTGTTTGCCTTAAACATGTTTAAACTACCTTGGTGACAGGCCAAAATCATTGGAATAAAACTTTGTGAAGGAAATGTACGTTTGACTTCTGCAAAATTCGAATTTATTCTTGTATAAGAATCTTTTCGAGAAACTGAGTTGTTATCGAAATCTTTTCCAAATTATCGAGAAACTTAAGTTTTTCGATAAATATTATTCACAGCCCAAAGTTTTCGAAAATATCATTTTTTCGAAATCTTTCTGTGAACTTTATTTTTTCAAAATCTTCAGTTTCTCGAAAAATTGTTTTATCGAGAAAAATGGTGATTTCTCGATAAATTTAAGTTTTGTCGAAAATGTCAATTCTAAGGAATTTTTATCGAAAAAGTCATTTTTCTCGAAAAGTTTCATCAGTTTTCTCGATAACCTCAATGTTTTTCGAAAAAGATAAAAGATCTCGATAAATGTCAATAATGTGGAATTTTTTCGAGAAGTCAATTTCTCGATAAAAGTTTCACTATTACATTTTGTTGAAATCTGTTTCAATGATATATTTTCGAAATCTTGTTTGGCATTATCAATGTTATCTTGGTGTGATTCATTATTGTTGTGTAATGTGATGTAGTTGAGAATTGTACTTGTCATGTTGTGCTTATCTGCAATATGCATAATTTGACTCATAACAGAATGACGCATTTGTGCTTAACTGTCTCAAGTAGATATCTGTATCCAAACTCTAAACTGTGCTAACACATAACAAATTTGGATGTTTGGTTTATGGTGATACTTTTCAGATAAACATGGCTGAACACAATGAGAACGTTGTTGAACAAACTCTTCCATTACTCACCTTGGATGACATCACTCCCGAGAACTACAATGTCACAATTGGCAACAACAATCCCAGAGTCGATTTCAACAAGTTGAATATCACAGAGAAATCATGCAAGATTGTGAAAGATATCCTACTGGCACATCCATGCAAACCACTTCTCACCTGCTCTACTTCAGTTCCACTGTTCTACCTTCATCAGTTCTGGCTTACTGCTCGGGCCAACTTGGATGATGTGTCTTTCACTGTTACCTTAGATGGCCAAGATTACTCTGTAGATCATGACATTCTTCGTACAGCCCTTCTCATGCCACAAACTGACAACGAGTTTGCTCCGATACTACCTGACCTGGAACTTCTTGACTTCTTCATTGAATTAGGATATGAGGTTGATGATGATGAACCTCTAATCAAGCTTTCCAAATTTAATGTCAAGTATATCCCTCAGCCTTGGAGAACATTCTGTCTGTTGGTTGTTAGATCTATATCTGGAAGGAAAAGTGGTCTTGAACATCCAAGGCTCGAACACCTACAAACATTCTGGGGAATGGTGACTCTGACACCGATTGACTTTGCAGTTCCTATCATGAATGATATCGTCTACAGTATTCAGACCGACCGTGTGAAGACTATGATACCATTCACAAGATTCACCAAGCTTATCATTGAACATCTCTGCAAAAGTTCTCCAGAATTCATCAAAAGGATGGCTGATCCTAATGAGCCGAAGCACCTCTTCGAGGACGACTTCACCACCTCATTCATCAAATCGACCACTTCCTCAACCAAGATCAAAGGAATGAGGATTCCCGAATACCTTCTGAATGACAATATCAAGAAAAGGGCGAACTTCAAGTTGTATGATCTGACTTATAAAGGTATACAGGAAGAAGCAACAATAAAGACTCGTAGCAAAGGAAGTGTAAAGTCTGGGAGTACCACGAGCACCACTGGATCACCTCATACAAGATCTAAGTCTGCTACAATGGCAAAACCCAAGACTACTACCACACCTAAACCTACATCCAAACCTAAACCTGCTACCAAACCAAAGAAGAAGGCAACTCCTGAGTACTTTATTCGGGATGAACCTACTCCTCCACCTTCTGACACCGAGTCCGAGTTTGATACTGAATCTGATGGAGAAGAACCAGACTATGAACTGAGATACAGAGCACCTGATGAAGGATTTCCTGCAACAGAGATTGCCGTTCAACAAAGTCTTGTAACTTATGAAGAAGAGACAAGGAAAAGAAAGGGAGTCACTATCAATGAGCCGAATGATGATGAAGACGAAGCAATCGTTGAACCGTTGGTCGATAAACGCAAACTGAAGAGTATAGTTGTCGACACTAGAGCTGAAGAAAAGCGGCTTAGGAAAGAACAGAGGAAAGCAAGTCTTGAAAGCCGACTTCTATCACACCCTCCAACACCACCACCTATCGATCAGTCAGAACATGTAGGGGCTACAAGCAGTATGGTTCCTCCAACAACGTCAGAATCAGCTCCACAACCTGATGACAACGTTAAGGATACAGACAAGACTGAAGATGTCCACATGACTGAGACTGCTACTTTAGAGGAGAATGTTGGCGGTCAAGAGAACTTAGCTATGGATCAGGAACATGAATATCTTATTACTCCAGAGTTTCTTGCACGAGAAGCAGAGGAAGCAGAGGAACGTCGTCGAAAGGAAAACGAAGAGAAGAACGCGTTCGACACCAACATGTTTCTTAAGTCATCTTCTCAGCAGACTTCCTCAGCACAACCTCCACCTCCTCAAGACTCTCCACCAAAGGATCCGACTCCTCCTGCTTCATCTTCGGACTCTCACAACGAGTCATCGTCCGAATCATCACCCGAGCACTCATCTCCCACACCTTCTGAAACCGCATCTAAACAACATTCAATCAATGAACCAAAACAACCAGTTGATCTTCAGGAGCAAGTGAACAAACTCACCAACATGGTTACCAAACTTACTAAACAAGTTGAGGAATTCCAGGATTCTACGCAGCTGATTGACAAGTTCTTGAAATCTGATTACGAAGGTTTTATCAGAACTGCAACACATGATTTTCTCACTGAAAATCTGGTTAAGATGATCACTCCTGAAGTTGCAAACCTTCTCAAACCAATCAATGACAACTTGGATCACAGAATTAGAAGTGTTACGAAGAAGATGTTGTCTACTACACCCTTCACGCTTCACACCGCGAAATCTTCTACTGTGGCTCCAACCGTCCAAGAATTGTCCCTCAATGACATGCTTGTCAAACTCTTCGACAACCTTGCCACCAAAACCACACAGACAGCTGAAGAAAAAGGCCTGTATGATGCTATGGTAGCTTATATGTCAAAAGAGTCATGCAAAGATGCTGCTGGATCCCGAAAACGGACAAGAAAAGATGACGATCCTGACCCAAACTCCAAAGGCAAGAAACCAAAGTCTGGAACAGGTCCCTCATCCTCTCTACAACCACAAAAGTACTCCACTCCTCCTGGAACTCAACAACAACCCTCAGCTACTGGTAAAGGTCAAACCGAAGATGAAGAAATGTTCATGGAACAAACTGATGACTTCCAAGATCAACATGACACCGATTACCGTGCTCCACCTACTCATGATTCTCATGCTGGTCCATCATCACCGTCCAAAGCCAAAGACAAAGATGCTACATCCAAGTCTAAGAAATCCAAGAAGAAAACACATCATTCATGGCTCGACAATGATGACAATCCTCAGAATGATTGGCTGACAGAAATGGTCCAAGCTCAACCTCCTCTGGAAGAAGAAGAACCTCTTCCTGGTAACACTCTTCAGTTCACCCAGGTCATTATGAAGGATCTTCACATCAACAAACTCACAAAGGCGGAGCTTAGGAGAATCAATAGGGATGCACAAGAATTCCTCAAGAAAAGATCTGGAAACAAAGTCGAATACGAATATCACATGCAGAATATAGCTAGTGCAATGTCTGCCGACTTTGACTGGTTAAATCCTGAAGTGAATATTGATCTAAGTTCCAAGAATCATGAAAAACCTTACTTCACCGACTGGACCAAACCATTACCATTGAAAGGATTTCCAGACAAACCGAAGATACCTTACAGCTTCTTCTTCAACAAAGATCTTCGTAACATCCAGCTCACTCAAGAGATATCCAAGAAGAAATATGCTTCCTCACTCACAATCTCAGTACCAGCCGCAAGATACGAAATTCCAGCCATTGAAGAAACCACTCGTATTTTCAGCAACTCCATCGTAGCTTACGACAGAGATGCTCTACATGGAATTCAACATTGGCCAGATCATCGTCGTCTCGGTTATACCAGCAGATTAGGAGAAACATCATTGGAAAATGTGAAGCAGAAATCTAAGATCATCGCTATCTTGGAGATTCAGCAGTCAAAACGGTTTAACTACATTTTCATGCATGAAATTGTTGTTAAACGACAAGATGAAAAGAAGTACAAGTTCTCCGAAGCCGACTTTCCCAACCTTAATCTCAATGACATTGAAGATATGTATCTTGAAAAGGTTCAGAGTAGAATGCGCGGATTCGATAGAGACGTTCAGTACAACTTCATGGCATCACTACTTCTTTACATCCGACGACTGATTGTTCAAGAAAGAGTGGAAGATCTTCAGCTTGGAGTGGAAAGTTACCAACAAAAGATCAATTTGACAAAACCACAATTCTACTTTGATGGTCTCTATGAAACACCACAGTTTACTCTCATCCAAGAACCGTTTGGTTTCACCTACATCAACAGCAAAAAGCTACAAAGCTTCATGAGGTTCGATGAAGTACACAAATTCTGTGATGTTACACTCAAATCAGTTCGTGATGGGCTCGTCAAAAGGTTGAATGATGATCGCCGTAAGATAGCTAAGGGGGAACAACCTAGGTGGAAATCCAGCTCCAGAAGACAAGTTCGTAACTTTGTCTTAAAGATTGAAGAAAGGTTATTTCGACGGGAACAGATCAGACGACTGGAAAGCTACATCGGTGCCAGACCATCGTTTCCTGTCAGAAACTTCGAAAGACCAGAACCTAAGTTCACTAACTTCAATGCTCCACTTCCAGACGAAGAATAACTTGGTACATTTGGTCATATTTTTCCATTATCAATTGTTTCATTGTTTGAATCATTTTTCCATTATGGTTTGTGCACACATTACAGTGTACAACCCGTACTTGTATAGAAAGGACCCTGAGGTACGCTTCAGTGCCTCAATCCTAAACATAAGGAGCGAAGGCTTCTTACTTTTGAGTAGAATTAATCAAACATTTATGATTTTTCATAATTCTGCTCAAAAGGACAAGTATTTCACCTCAATAAGACCTAATCACTGGTTGAGGGGGAGCACTTGTCAAAACAAAATACCTTGCTCAACATCAAAAGTTCTTTGTGAATCTCCCCGTAAGACTCAAAAGGCATATTTTAATCTAAAATTTTGTCAAAAACATCATTTTATATGCTATTTTTGAGGGGGAGAAAATGAAAAATGTGATTAAAATATACGAAGTCAAAGCTTTAAGTTGTATCTTGTACGAGCTAGACTCAGATTAACCCAGGAATTGACGAGATAATTAAAGTCTGTAATATCGAAAGGACTTATCCTCGACGGGTAATAACATCAAGTTAGTTACTAGAGCTAGTTGTCACCTAAAAGCTGACAATGTATCTCTTTAACTAGCCATGTAAGCGTGTCTCGAAAAGGATATGTCTGAGTAGAAATGTACCGTCTCGAGAAACTTTCTGTGAACTTGATCAGGCCGGGTAATAACTTCAAGCTAGTCTAACTAGTGATGTAAGCGTGTCTCGAATCGATCTTGTTCACGGAAAGTGGATCAATTCAAAAGTGCTTGCTCCTCCCGCATGTGCAAATTTATTAAATACTTATGAGCACATGTGCAGGGGGAGCCCTTCAAAAGTGTACACAAAACTCTCAAAGTATTAACCAAAATATTTGATTATCACAAACACTTTGAGAGATTTTCAATCAAAGGTTTCTTGGCTACTGTCGGAGTTATAAGGTTATTAAGATAGGAATACCAGTCCTATGATCCGCCAGAGCCGGAGGGATCTACCCAAGGACATCTCCCATAGTTAGTATTAGAAGTCCTTAGGTATGATACGAAAAAAAAAAGGAGTAAAGAATGAAAAGGAGAAAGAAGGGGTTGAAGAATGAAAAAGAAAAGTAATGAAAAGGGTGAAAAGAAATAGCCCTCCATATGTTCAACCTTAGGGCAGACACCGGGTTCAATTCATATGCTACTGGTTGTTGCTAAGGCAACACCGGTATTGAAGATTAAGTCGTCATGGACCCAGTGACGCAATGCACTAAACCTTCTTAACCACTCAAGTTCTCTTAAAAGAGCTTGTTTCATTCTCACGGGGAACCCGCGTAACCTATCGACCTATCTCTTAGAGACGGTTGATATTGAAGCAGGAGACACCTCCCCAGTCTCCGCATAGGAAACCTAGGTGTGCACTTATAGAGTCTAGAGCCTTGAGATACATCAAAGATCTCTTAGGAACACTTAGTACTTCTACAACTGGTGTTCTACATCAATGGGCATCAGTTGTAAATTATCGAGTCCTTCGCAGATCTTAGCAATCTGCCGAGAACGTTTATGAGAGGATTACGTAAGTTTTTCTCAATGATTGAACGGAAATCCTGCCAGGGTCAACATCATACAGCCCTGACAGCAGGTCACTTCGGTAACCCCACAAGGGTTACGCTTAGTGTTTGCGGTGGTTCCATTACGGTCTACAGTCGTGGAGTGATCCCCAGCGACTCACCCAGTCATTGAGCTACCTAGTAGGTCTCGTAAGCTCCTTCGGGAGTATCTGATATGGGAACGGCCTGGATAAGGATTAGAAGGAGTCTTCACAATATGCTGTTGATGAGCTCTAATTCCTTATCCGTAAGTACCGGTGATTTATTGCTAACTGTCTACTCGCAGGTACCTCACTTCCATGATGACGGATTCCACATGCTCATACATGCATCTTGCTATCATCAAAAGCTCCCTCAAAGATCAAAGCAACACAAAGTTCAAAGTAAGATTCTACGCCAAAAAGAAGAATCTACAAAGTATAAAGACCAAAGATCTTAAGTGAAAGAAAGGGACTACGTGCATGAATAAGTCAGAATTCAAAAGATGTATGAGCATGTTGGAATGGCGGACAACCACCACAGACGCAAGAGTGACGAACAGCAGATTACTTAATAACATAATCACTACAACATCATCAAAGAACAAAGACAAAGAGCAGAGTATATCCATCATTATTATCATTTCTAAAGACGTCTAAAGCTATGAAAGTCAAAGATTAAGACGAAGACGTCAAGCAACCATGATGACCGACCCTTAGGGGGAGATTGTTGGAACCATAGTTTTACTATTTTATCAAGTCTCGGTCATTTGTAATAATGCTAGGTTGCTTAGTTATTATTTACATTTTGTATTAAGTTTACTAGGCTTAAGTATGTAGTCCATGGGCCTCAAGCCCATACGATTTAAGTGAAGGGATGGAGTAGGAATGTTGCCCTAGCTCCTTTCCTATAAATACTAGTCTTAGGCCTCTTGTAAACTTGGTTGGTTATTTGAAAACATTAAGGAAACTCTTGCACTTCATATTCTCAATTTTCTCATAATCATCCCAATCTCATTCTCATCTCATTTCTCTTATCATTATACTTGTGTTTACAAAATGGTGACCTAACAGTTAATTTGATGGAGTAGCAAGAAATGATCCACTACACCAACAATATAACACATTTGCTTAAATATTAGTTGAAGTTAGGTATATATATTAGTTACGACAATCACTTTTATTGCTATAGAATGTTAAAAATAATTACATCATACATAAATTATACCAAATACGATATCTTGATTGAAATTAAATCAAAAAAAAAAAAAAAAAAAAAAAAAAAAAAAAAAAAAAAAAAAAATTAGTATTTTGTTACGTACATTGAAATTAATGTAATTTCTAACATATCTATACTACATATGCAAAGAAACACATTTGCTTAAAACTTAAAAATATTGCACATTCTAATTAACGCTACTATAAACCGTCGTCATTATGCCCGAATATTCATATATATACTTTGTTTCAAGCCATAAATTCTAAAACTTAGGGTCCGCTTGGTTCAAATTGGGAAAGGTAAAGGTAAAGGTAAAGGGAAAGGGAAAGGGAATGCAAAGGATTGAGAGAAGTGGGTAATCAATATCTTACCCCTCAATTTACTCTATAATGTGGATTACCCACTACGGGGTAATCAATACCTTTGCACACCCCTAACCAAGCACCTAATTTGAGTGAGGTGGGCCCTTTTGAATTCCTTACCCATTCCCCACCCCCCTTAACCCTCTTAACAAGCACCCCTTAATTATATAAATTCTAGCTTGCATTTTCTCTCTCTTACATATTTAAGTCAGCAATAAATGCAACAATAAATATAAGCTTATCAAAATTTATTTTATTTCTCGTATAAATATGTTCTTCACACTCATTTATCATTTATAAACAAACGAGTAGCAATATGAAAAGATCCTCGATTTACGCTGCATTTATCTTGTTTCATGTTGTCATAGGTAATATTTGTTTCCTTATTTCTCAATCACTATTTTGAAAATTTTAATTTCATAGAAATCAATATGATTTTACATTTTGGGAATACATTGTCCAAGTAGTAACTTCATGTCTATTAATACTAGCTAACTTATGTGTGTACTTTAAATTTGCAGGTATGGAGTTGGTGGTATCCATACCAGGAGTATGCACTGACATTAATTTTTTACCCGTATGTGTCAAAAAAATTGTAGGGATCTTTGCTTAGCAAAATATGGATTGCGTAGTTATGGGGAATGCAAAGGCCAATTTATTTGTCGTTGTCATTTTGAATGCCCAACAAAGGATGGAAAAACTAAGCCTAAATTGCCATCCCCTCCGCACACAAAGAACCCTAAAGCTTAAAGTTTAATATTTGATAATGAACTACGCTCGTCTGATGAACGAGTTATTTAGTTTAACTATATCAAATTTAGTGAAATTTTATTCAAAATTTTCGCTAAGAGAATCTTTTCTACTGTGTTTGGTTGTTGAATGCATAACATTATAATCAAATTACAGATTAGTATTTTGGGTGCAATTCTATATTTAAATTTATTAAGCTTATAGATAAGTATACTTTCTTATCTTAATTGCAAATGAGGTGCCTACGTATTTTTCAAAAAGGATTGAAATCCTATCATGTTTAATTTTCCCATGTTCTTTTACTCTTGGTGATATTATGAGATGAACTAAAATAATGGGTCTCTTGATTCGGTAAGTGATGGTCCTATTTTATCATATTTTTTTTTTGTTTTTAATTGATTTAATATGACCAGCATGAGAGGTTAATTTAAGAGGATACTTATCCATTTAAAAATATGAAAGGTATCGTGTTTGCAAAATATCATTACATTTATGGGAGTATGAACATTGGTCTTCAAATGGTCTAGAAAAATGACAGATGTTCGTTTGGTTGATTAATTAGACATAAATGTTATTTTACCTATACAAAGATAATGTATTTATAATCTTAAATAGCTAACTTCTTCACATGAAGTGATTTTCTTAAAATTGATTATATATAGCATAATTCAATTTACTACATACTAGAAAAGAATTTCGTATCATTTTATGGTATGTAATGACCAGTCACTGAATTACATGGTTATGTTCGTAAAAATTTTAAACTATTTTTCGGTTGTTTTCACTTGGCGTTAATATATTTATCAATTATAAATTGATTATTCTCATGTTTAATGCATGCCGGAAAATAGAAATATCTACTTAAACTTTATATTTCTAAGGAAACATGGTTATATTTAGATTAGTAATTACAAAGAAACTAATCTATACTACCTTATAATGTATCTAGGACATCTATATTTAGAAGTCTTAAAATGTTTAAGACTAAAAATATTTCTTTAATAGGAAATATGCATGTACACCATTTTAATGCACATAATTTTCAGACTTACAAGACAAGAAGCATAGTGTACACCACTTTAATGCACATATTAAAAAAAACACCACGTTAATGATATTTAATGTAGTCAATTAATTAATTAGTCAATAAATACAATGAATACAATTATTGAAAGACCTCATACATCACAAATACAAATTATCAAGCATATTGTACAACCAAATTAAACACAATTCATACATTAAATATCACTAATACAAATAATAAAGCACATTATACAAATATTCAGGCCCGAACGGGCAATTGGCCAAATGGGCTTGTGCCCGAACGGGTGCGGGCCAAACATGCTCGAGACCGAACGGGCACGATCTAAACGAAATTCTTGATATCCATAAATTTATTGTCAAAAAGAACATAATTAACTAAAATATATGATTCACCAAAAAATTTAATTTCAGGGTACCCGCAGCTCCAACGTGCGGGTACCCTGCTAGTGTAATTTATATAATTGTTATTTATTACATGTCTCATAAAGACAACCTGGTTAGTTTTTGTCTCTATAGGTATAATATTTTAATTATGAAAAAACGGAAATGAAAAGCTAAATTTAAATTATGGCAAATGGGGTTACTAATTCCCCGATATGAACAACGGTTGCATTTGAGGCTAGCTTCAAGATATCTATATTTATAATTATCTATACTACATTATAAATGATTTAGGATAAAAAAGTCTTTAAATTTGAAGACAAAAAGCATTACTATAAATGGAAAATTAGAAAATTAATGTAAAATTTAAAAATTTAAGTCTTGTTTAAACCATATTGTAACCCCCTCCATTAATGATATATTTAAATAGAATTGTTTATAAGAAAAGCTCACTAAACTTATAACCACCAATTTAATGCAAAATTTTGAAAAATAAAAGTGCTAAATATTTAAATTATAAATAATTTAGATGTTCCACTTTTGAAAAACATATATATACTAAGTTATAAATATTTGAGACATGGTAAACAAAGAAGTTTTCGAATGAAAAACATTTGCTCGCCACAAGAATAGTTACCGGATACCCGCGGCCGTATTGCGCCAGTACCCTTCTATAGTATATATAATGCTTGAATTACTTTCTCTCTTAAACAGTAATAAGACACTCCCATTTGTACTTTTCAAGTAATACATCTTCACAACTTATGCGTACAAACTTATTTAGCACATTTTTAAACCTTGATTTCACAATTGTAACTGCAACCTCAGTGGGATTGAAGATTGCATAATACTGGGAATATTCCGTGCTATTCACTTTGTTATAAGCATCTATTAGATTGTACTGAGGATATTCCGTGCTATTCACTTTGTTATAAGCATCTATTAGATTGAGAACTTCTCTCTCAACCCTTCTTGGATCGTCTAGGACAGGAGAGTTTGTCATCCACAGAGTGTCCTAGATGTAAATCAGAGTAGACATCTCAGTCCAGCTCAAAATATAAGAGAGATAGTTGCACACTTGATTGAACCTCCTTTCTCCTTCACGATTCGCCAATATTGCCCTCAGCAGATGAGCTCTTATCTTTGGGCTACGCCATGTAAAAGCACTAACAGATTTGGCCACTTCATAAGAAAGAAAAATATCACCGTCACCAGGAACCAATTCCCCATACATACTGGCAAAACTTTTGATTGCCGCAGTCCTGTTCTTCATGAATCTACTATAATTGTGGTTATCAATTTTCTTATAAACAATCAGAGCCAACTGGTCAAAAACAGTGATGAGAGTTGGCCAATGCATTGGGTCTTGGAGAGTTATCATGTAAGGTTCCAGCTGCTGGTCTGTCACTTCTGTCACTCGATAGCCAGTCTCTCTTATCGCCTCTTTTGCTATCTGAAACAGCCCGGGAAAGATCCCTACAATCGCACTAAGAAAGTAAGCAGCTCTCTGAATTGAATCTCCTACAGAGTTGCATTCAACCACACTAGTGTTGACAATCTAAGAAACAAATGCAGGGCTGCTGGGCCTTAAGCCCTTAACATAGTAACATCGCCGATTGCTCCACCATTAACAGCTCTGAAGTTCTTCATGCCTCCGTTAACGTCTGCCTGAGGTCTCCTAGCATTATCATCATGTGCCATAGTCTTGATTTTGGAACTGCCTAAGTCAAACGGTATACAAATTTTTGTCTAAAGAACGAATACATTTACTTGTCGCCATGATGATCAGAGGATAAAAACTCGCTGAAATAGAATAGGTATCTGTCAAAATATATGCAATAATCAGATAACTTCATTAGAAAACCAAACATAACCAAAACCAGGGGGTATTTAAATAATTAAATTAGCTCATTTTTACACGTTTATCCACTTATTGAACTTTGAAAAAGTCAATAGTCACTTTTTTGGCTTATGAGCTCCTCAAATTGATCTCATGGCTTATTAGCCATAAGCTCAAGAGAAACATAAGCTAGAAAAAGTGATTTTATTAACTTTTTCAAATTTCAATAAACTGATAAGCTCATAAAATAAGCTAATCAAAACACCTCGTAAAACACAACATAACTACACTATTACATGCTTATTTAAAATTTTAATGTAGCTCATTTCAGCTTACCAAAAAAGTCAATAAAGTCACTTTTTCAGCTTATAGCTTCATACAAGTTAACCTTATGGCTTATTGCCATAAGCCCAAATAAGCTTTAAAAAAAACTATATTGGTTTTTCCATCTTTCAATAACATGATGCGCATTTGTGTTAACAAAAACATGTTATAGGAGTCCAGGTCAGCTTTTGTACCTATAACACAAGTAACATAGTGCACCGAGACCCGCAAAATAATAAATACTAATCCAAACACACCCTATAACGCAACCAAACTGTTATGTGTCTAACTCAAGTATCGTGTTCTTTATGTCATGTCTACAAGTAGGAGGTCTTTTCTGTAAATTCTGTTTATGTCGCACTTTCTGCCAGCTTTCTTATCAAACCTGCTGACTTTAACAGTAAGCATAGCCATCTGCCACTTTAAATCCATCTCTTCCAGATCCAACATGTCAACTTGTTCATAGTCAGCAACAAATGAATGAAGCACATCCTCTACCACATTACCAGATTGTGGATGATAACGATATTTAACTTGAATTTATTAATACTTTGTTTAGTCATGACTATGCGCTGACTTTTGGATAGGGATTAAAATCTGGTACTCAACCTAAACAAGATGCCAGGTTTACTTACAAAAAATAAATTTTGTAAATAATAGTTTCACTCAGTGTGCGAAACGTATAGGATATTTGCATAAAAAAGGACTAATAACTTACCTTTTGAGTCCTTTTAACCCGTTTGCTCCCAAACGGGTGTACTTAATTTATTTAAGCATTTTATATATAACATGTCAGGAATATCACTGAACCGTAACATCCATATCTTGCAAAGTTTTAGGGAAGCTGATGACGAATCAAAGGATGAACTGAATGCGTATGACATCACTTGAGTCAGAAATCTTTGAAAATTCTACATAATCTTGCGAGTCACATAGATTTAAGTACAAATAAGTAAGGTCTGCTCCAAAAGAACATAATTGACCAAAACAACTCTACCAGGTTTCAATTTTCACTACAAATAAGTAAGGTATGTTGTGACAAAGACGGCAACCATTGCAATTACATAATAACATTGTCTATAAAGAAGTCCTTCATAGACTATAAGTGGTGTTATGTATTTAGCTTTTCAATTTTTAAACAGTACACTCAAGTTAGTTATGTTGATTCCGGATCATTTACAAATATCATTTGACGTTAACTATTTATCCTTAGACATTATGTCATTTACGGACTTTATATTCTAAATAATCTTTTGTACTACATTTATTTTTAATAACAAGACTTAAGGCTAGCGCCCCATCGGGGCGGGCCTAAGGCTAGTTGTTTATAAGAAAAGCTCACTAAACTTATAACCACCAATTTATTGCAAAAATTTGAAAAATAAAAGTTCTAAATATTTAAACTATAAATAATTTAGATGTTCCACTTTTAAAAAACATATATCTACTATGTTATAAATATTTGAGACATGGTAAACAAAGAATTTTTCGAATGAAAAACATTTGCTCGCCACAATAATAGTCACTGGTTACCCGCCGCATTATGCGGGTACCCTTCTATAGTATATATAATGCATGAATTACTTTCTCTCTTAAACAAGAATAAGACACTCCATCTGAATTTTTCAACTCATCTTCAAAAGTTAATTGTACAAACTTATTTAGCATACAATATCTTTTTATACAATGGTCAAATCATAGTAAATAATAGTCAAGCTCATGCATTATACAATGCATGAATTAAATTCTTTCTTAAATAGGATTAAAACACCCCATTTGAAAACATTGTGCAATTTAAAAATAAACATTTATTTTGAGACGGATGGTAGTAGTTAATTTGATGGAGTAGCAAGAAATGATCCACTACACCAACAATATAACACATTTGCTTAAATATTAGTTGAAGTTAGGTATATATAATAGTTACGACAATCACTTTTATTGCTATAGAATGTTAACAATAATTACATCATACATAAATTATAACAAATACGATATCTTGATTGAAATTAAATAAAAAAAAGAAAGAAAAAAAAAAAGAATTTAGTATTTTGTTACGTACATTGAAATTAATGTAATTTCTAACATATCTATACAACGTATACAGAGAAACACATTTTCTTAAAACTTAAAAACTTAAAAATATTGCACATTCAAATTAACGCTACTATAAACCGTCGTCATTATGCCCGAATATTCATATACTTTGTTTCAAGCCGTAAATTCTAAAACTTAATTATATAAATTCTAGCCTGTAGTTTCTCTCTTAAATGTTTAAGTCATCAATAAATGCAACAATAAATATAAGCTTATCAAAATTTATTTTATTTCTCGTATAAATATGTTCATCACATTCATTTATCATTTATAAACAAACGAGTACCAATATGAAAAGATCTTCGATTGACGCTGCATTTATCTTGTTTCTTGTTGTCATAGGTAATATTTGTTTCCTTACTTCTCAATCTCTATTTTGAAAATTTTAATTTCCTAGAAATCAATATGATTTTACATTTTGGGAATACACTGTCCAAGTAATAACTTCATGTCCATTAATACTAGCTAACTTATGTGTGTACTTTAAATTTGCAGGTATGGAGTTGGTGGTATCCCTACCAGGAGTATGCACTGACACTAATTTTTTACCCATATGTGTCCAAAAAAAATTGTAGGGATCTTTGCATAGCAAAATATGGACTGCGTAGTTATGGGGAATGCAAAGGCCCAATTATTTGTCGTTGTCATTTTGAATGCCCACCAAAGGATGGAAAAACTAAGCCTAACTTGCCATCCCCTCCGCACACAAAGAACCCCAAAGCTTAAAGTTTAATATTTGATAATTTACTACGCTCGCCTGATGAACGAGTTATTTAGTTTAACTATATCAAATTTAGTGAAATTTTATTCAAAATTTTTGCTAAGAGAATCTTTTCTACTGTGTTTGGTTGTTGAATGCATAACATTATAGTCAAATTACAGATTAATATTTTGGGTGCAATTCTATATTTGAATTTATTAAGCTTATAGATAAGTATACTTTCTTATCTTAAGCGCAAACGAGGTGTCAAAAAGGATTGAAATCCTATCATGTTTAATTTTCCCATGTTCTTTTACTCTTGGTGATATTATGAGATGACCTAAAATAATGGGTCTCTTGTTTCGGTCAGTGATGGTCCTATTTTATCATATATTTTTTAATTGATTTAATATGACCAGCATGAGAGGTTAATTTAAGCGGATACTCATCCATTTAAAAATATGAAAGGTATCGTGTTTGCAAAATATCATTACATTTATGGGAGTATGAACATTGGTCTTCAAATGGTCCAGAAAAATGACAGATGTTCGTTTGGTTGATCAATTAGACATAAATGTTATTTTACCTATACAAAGATAGTGTATTTATAATCCTAAATAGCTAACTTCTTCACATTAAGTGATTTTCTTAAAATTGATTATATATAGCATAATTCAATTTACTACATACTTGAAAAGAATTTCGTATCATTTTATGGTATGTAATGACCAGTCACTGAATTACATGGTTATGTTCGTAAAAATTGTAAACTATTTTTTGGTTGTTTTCACTTGGCGTTAATATATTTATCAAATATAAATTGATTATTCTCATGTTTAATGCATGCCAGAAAATAGAAATATCTACTTAAACTTTATATTTCTAAGGTAACATGGTTATATTTAGATTAGTAATTACAAAGAAACTAATGTAATTTATATAATTGTTATTTATTACATGTCTCATAAAGATCACCTGGTTAGTTTTTGTCTCTATAGGTATAGTATTTTATTTATGAAAAACGGAAATGAAAAGCTAAATTTAAATTTTGGCAAATGGGGTTACTAATTCCCCGATATGAACAACGGTTGCATTTGAGGCTAGCTTCAAGATATCTATATTTATAATTATATATACTACATTATAAATGATTTGGGATAGGAAGTCTTAAAATTTGAAGACAAAAAGCATTACTATAAATGGAAAATTAGAAAATTAATGTAAATTTTGAAAATTTAAGTCTTATTTAAACCATATTTTAACTCCCTCCATTAATGATATATTTAAATAGAATTGTTTATAAGAAAAGCTCGCTGAACTTATAACCACCAATTTATTGCAAAAATTTGAAAAATAAAAGTTCTAAATATTTAAACTATAAATAATTTAGATGTTCCACTTTTGAAAAACTTATATCTACTACGTTATTAATATTTGAGACATGGTAAACAAAGAATTTTTCGAATGAAAAACATTTGCTCGCCACAATAATAGTCACTAGTTACCCGCCGCATTATGCGGGTACCCTTCTATAGTATATATAATGCATGAATTACTTTCTCTCTTAAACAAGAATAAGACACTCCATTTGAATTTTTCAACTCATCTTCAAAAGTTAATTGTACAAACTTATTTAGCATACAATATCTTTTTATGCAATGGTCAAAGCATAGTAAATAATAGTCAAGCTCATGCATTATACAATGCATGAATTAAATTCTTTCTTAAATAGGATTAAAACACCCCATTTGAAAACATTGTGCAATTTAAAAATAAACATTTATTTTGAGGCGGATGGTAGTAGTTAATTTGATGGAGTAGCAAGAAATGATCCACTACACCAACAATATAACACATTTGCTTAAATATTAGTTGAAGTTAGGTATATATAATAGTTACGACAATCACTTTTATTGCTATAGAATGTTAACAATAATTACATCATACATAAATTATAACAAATACGATATCTTGATTGAAATTAAATAAAAAAAAGAAAAAAAAAAGAAAAGAATTTAGTATTTTGTTACGTACATTGAAATTAATGTAATTTCTAACACATCTATACTACATATACAGAGAAACACATTTTCTTAAAACTTAAAAACTTAAAAATATTGCACATTCAAATTAACGCTACTATAAACCGTCGTCATTATGCCCGAATATTCATATACTTTGTTTCAAGCCGTAAATTCTAAAACTTAATTATATAAATTCTAGCCTGTAGTTTCTCTCTTAAATGTTTAAGTCATCAATAAATGCAACAATAAATATAAGCTTATCAAAATTTATTTTATTTCTCGTATAAATATGTTCATCACATTCATTTATCATTTATAAACAAACGAGTACCAATATGAAAAGATCTTCGATTGACGCTGCATTTATCTTGTTTCTTGTTGTCATAGGTAATATTTGTTTCCTTACTTCTCAATCTCTATTTTGAAAATTTTAATTTCCTAGAAATCAATATGATTTTACATTTTGGGAATACACTGTCCAAGTAATAACTTCATGTCCATTAATACTAGCTAACTTATGTGTGTACTTTAAATTTGCAGGTATGGAGTTGGTGGTATCCCTACCAGGAGTATGCACTGACACTAATTTTTTACCCATATGTGTCCAAAAAAATTTTAGGGATCTTTGCATAGCAAAATATGGACTGCGTAGTTATGGGGAATGCAAAGGCCCAATTATTTGTCGTTGTCATTTTGACTGCCCACCAAAGGATGGAAAAACTAAACCTAACTTGCCATACCCTCTGCACACAAAGAACCCCAAAGCTCAAAGTTTAATATTTGATAATTAATTACGCTCGCCTGATGAACGAGTTATTTTGTTTAACTATATCAAATTCAGTGAAATTTTATTCAAAGTTTTCGCTAAGAGAATCTTTTCTACTGTGTTTGGTTGTTGAATGCATAACATTATAGTCAAATTACAGATTAGTATTTTGGGTGCAATTCTATATTTGAATTTATTAAGCATATAGATAAGTATACTTTCTTATCTTAATCGCAAACGAGGTGTCAAAAAGGATTGAAATCCTATCATGTTTAATTTTCCCATGTTCTTTTACTCTTGGTGATATTATGAGATGACCTAAAATAATGGGTCTCTTGTTTCGGTAAGTGATGGTCCTATTTTATCATTTTTTTTAATTGATTTAATATGACCAGCATGAGAGGTTAATTTAAGAGGATACTTATCCATTTAAAAATACGAAAGGTATCGTGTTTGCAAAATATCATTACATTTATGGGAGTATGAACATTGGTCTTCAAATGGTCCAGAAAAATGACAGATGTTCGTTTGGTTGATTAATTAGACATAAATGTTATTTTACCTATACAAAGATAGTGTATTTATAATCTTAAATAGCTAACTTCTTCACATTAAGTGATTTTCTTAAAATTGATTATATATAGCATAATTCAATTTACTACATACTAGAAAAGAATTTTGTATCATTTTATGGTATGTAAGTCCAGTAACTGAATTACATGGTTATGTTCGTAAAAATTGTAAACTATTTTTTGGTTGTTTTCACTTGGCGTTAATATATTTATCAATTATAAATTGATTATTCTCATGTTTAATGCATGCCAGAAAATAGAAATATCTACTTAAACTTTATATTTCTAAGGAAACATGGTTATATTTAGATTAGTAATTACAAAGAAACTAATGTAATTTATATAATTGTTATTTATTACATGTCTCATAAAGATCACCGGGTTAGTTTTTGTCTCTATAGGTATAGTATTTTTATTATGACAAAAGGAAATGAAAAGCTAAATTTAAATTATGGCAAATGGGGTTACTAATTCCCTGATATGAACACCGGTTGCATTTGAGGCTAGATTCAAGATATCTATATTTATAATTATCTATACTACATTATAAATGATTTGGGATAGGAAGTCTTAAAATTTGAAGACAAAAAGCATTACTATTAATGGAAAATTAGAAAATTAATGTAAAATTTGAAAATTTAAGTCTTATTTAAACCATATTTTAACCCCCTCCATTAATGATACTAGCAGGGTACCCGCGCGATGCGGCGGCGTGTACCCTGTGACTATATTTTCTGGTAATATGATGTTATGCGGCTATATTTTTTTTAGCGATTAATTTACAAATAACGATAATTTTAGGATTAGATCAGTTGGAAAACCCCTTGCATCTTAACCTAGAGGTCAATGGTTCGATCCTCGCCCCCTACAAAAGGCCGGAGGTCCTTTCCTAGCTTAGATAGAACTGGAAGCGGCCTTTCTACCTTAGGTAGGGGTAAGGCTGTCTATATCTCAACCTCCCCATACATCGTGGAAGACGGTATTAGGACCCATAAAATAAATAAAAAAGCAGTAGTATAATTTCATTTACTGTTAACCGAAGCTACCACAAAAAGAAATCTTGATTCTTTCCTTCAGGACAATCACCTTTAAATTTTCTGACCAACATGCGACCTTTTAGGCATAGTAAGGCGACTGACATTTATATTTTTATTTTTATTTCAAAAAAATCCATCTTTTTTACACTATATATATCCCTTACATTTTCATTTTTAATATACATTATTCACATGAACCAAATATCAAAATTAACCCAAAATCAACTATACTATACAAATTATATACGGCTCAATTACCAAGGTAATTAGTCTAAACCCATTTTCAGCCTTAACAAACTTTAATCATTAATATCTATTAAGACCCATGATAAAACTACCAAACAATTTGTGATATCATTTGGCCAGCCCAATTAACAACCAAACCGGTATATAACCCAAATGTTAAGACTTATAAATTCGTTTACAAAACCTAAATAACCTCACTCCTGCCTTAATTTCCCTCACAAAAATACGCAGCCATGATTTGTAGCCACACAAACATCACATACTCTTATTTTCTTTCTTATCATGATAACCGAACATAACCATCAATCTATGTTTGCAAGAAAATCAGACCCTTTTCTTGAATATCAAACGAAAACTCTCTCTAAGGTTTTATGTTGTGTTGACCGTGATGGTGGTTTTGGGATGGGGTTAGAACTGAGGTAGATGTAGATGTTGGGTTTTATTGTTGATGTATACTTTCTGTTCGTAGACCATAGATGGAATAAGTTTGATATTTGTTTTGGCTTCATTGATGATTGTTCTTTTCTTCTTTCATTTCATCTTCGTTTTTGTTTTGATATTTAATGGTACATTTTTTTTTCTTCTTTTGTGGAATGCATTAAACGGTCGAGCGGTGACTGGTTTGTGAATTTTGGAGTCGTCCGACCTTGTGCTTGCAGTGGCGGCGACTCGGTCAGCGCAGGGGTGACCGGTCCGGTCGACCGACCACTGTGCCCAGCCTAATGACTTTATTTTTAAGTACTTGGCTTAGTAGCTTGATTAGCTTGTACATTATGGTTAAATGATTGTATATTTTGGTGAAAAGAGTGAATTAATTAGTGTATTAATGATATGTGTTGAATAGATTTTTGACTTTAAAATTATTGTGCTTTTCATATTTGTGCTTTGTGCATTATGACTTGTATTTACTTAAAAGGTATTGTACATTGTGCCTAAATGGTTGTAATTTTTTATGAAGGGGTGTTTTTAATAGCATTAATGTTGTTTGGTAGAATTTTGGTCTTAAAATGACACCAAGCTGTTTTTTGTTGTACAATATGCTTACTTTGTTGTAATTCTGAAAATTGAGTGCATTAAAGTGTTGTAAACCATGCATTATTTCTTGTAAATCTGAAAATTTTAGAGAGAGAGTGTTTCATACATTATATGTAGTATAGATATTTAAATAGAATTGTTTATAAGAAAAGCTCACTAAACTTCTAACCACCAATTTATTGCAAAAATTTGAAAAATAAAAGTTCTAAATATTTAAACTATAAATAATTTAGATGTTCCACTTTTGAAAAACATATATCTACTACGTTATAAATATTTGAGACATGGTAAACAAAGAATTTTTCGAATGAAAAACATTTACTCGCCACAAAAATAGTCACCGGTTACCCGCCGCATTGTGCGGGTACCCTTCTATAGTATATATAATGCATGAATTACTTTCTCTCTTAAACAAGAATAAGACACTCCATCTGAATTTTTCAACTCATCTTCAAAAGTTAATTGTAAAAACTTATTTAGCATACAATATCTTTTTATACAATGGTCAAAGCATAGTAAATAATAGTCAAGCTCATGCATTATACAATGCATTAATTAAATTCTTTCTTAAATAGGATTAAAACACCCCATTTGAAAACATTGTGCAATTTAAAAACAAACATTTATTTTGAGATGGATGGTAGTAGTTAATTTGATGGAGTAGCAAGAAATGATCCACTACACCAACAATATAACACATTTGTTTAAATATTAGTTGAAGTTAGGTATATATATATTAGTTACGACAATCACTTTTATTGCTATAGAATGTTAACGATAATTACAACATACATAAATTATACCAAATACGATATCTTGATTGAAATTAAATAGAAAAAAAAAAGAAAAAAAAAAAGAAAAGAATTTAGTATTTTGTTACGTACATTGAATTTAATGTAATTTCTAACATATCTATACTACGTATACAGAGAAACACATTTGCTTAAAACTTAAAAACTTAAAAATATTGCACATTCAAATTAACGCTACTATAAACCGTCGTCATTATGCCCGAATATTCATATACTTTGTTTCAAGCCATAAATTCTAAAACTTAATTATATAAATTCTAGCCTGCAGTTTCTCTCTTGCATGTTTAAGTCAGCAATAAATGCAACAATAAATATAAGCTTATCAAAATTTATTTTATTTCTCGTATAAATATGTTCATCATATTCATTTATCGTTTATAAACAAACGAGTACTAATATGAAAAGTTCCTCGATTTACGCTGCATTTATCTTGTTTCTTGTTGTCATAGGTAATATTTGTTACCTTACTTCTCAATCACTATTTTGAAAATTTTAATTTCATAGAAATCAATATGATTTTACATTTTGGGAATACATTGTCCAAGTAATAACTTCATGTCCATTAATACTAGCTAACTTATGTGTGTACTTTAAATTTGCAGGTATGGAGTTGGTGGTATCCCTACCAGGAGTATGCACTGACACTAATTTTTTACCCATATGTGTCCAAAAAAATTGTACGGATCTTTGCATAGCAAAATATGGATTGCGTAGTTATGGGGAATGCAAAGGCCCAATTATTTGTCGTTGTCATTTTGTCTGCCCACCAACGGATGGAAAAACTAAGCCTAACTTGCCATCCCCTCTGCACACAAACAACCCCAAAGCCTAAAGTTTAATATTTGATAATGAACTACGCTCGCCTGATGAACGAGTTATTTAGTTTAACTATATCAAATTTAGGGAAATTTTATTCAAAATTTTCGCTAAGAGAATCTTTTCTACTGTGTTTGGTTGTTGAATTCATAACATTATAATCAAATTATAGATTAGTATTTTGGGTGCAATTCTATATTTAAATTTATTAAGCTTATAGATAAGTATACTTTCTTATCTTAATCACAAACAGAGGTGTCAAAAAGGATTGAAATCCTATCATGTTTAATTTTCCCTTGTTCTTTTACTCTTGGTGATATTATGAGATGAACTAAAATAATGGGTCTTTTGTTTTGATAAGTGATGGTCCTATATTATCATATATATTTTTTTTTTTTGTTTTTAATTGATTTAATATGACCAGCATGAGAGGTTAATTTAAGAGGATACTTATCCATTTAAAAATATGAAAGGTATCGTGTTAGCAAAATATCATTATTTATGGGAGTATGAACATTGGTCTTCAAATGGTCCAGAAAAATGGCAGATGTTCGTTTGGTTGATTAATTAGACATAAATGTTATTTTACCTATACAAAGATTGTGTATTTATAATCTTAAATAGCTAACTTCTTCACATCAAGTGATTTTCTTAAAATTGATTATATATAGCATAATTCAATTTACTACATACTAGAAAAGAATTTCGTATCATTTTATGGTATGTAATGACCAGTCACTGAATTACATGGTTATGTTCGTAAAAATTGTAAACTATTTTTTGGTTGTTTTCACTTGGCGTTAACATAATTGATTATTCTCATGTTTAATGCATGCCGGAAAATAGAAATATCTACTTAAACTTTATATTTCTAAGGAAACATGGTTATACTTAGATTAGTAATTACAAAGAAACTTATGTAATTTATATAATTGTTATTTATTAGATGTCTCATAAAGATCACCTGTTTAGTTTTTATCTCTATAGGTATAGTATTTTAATTATGACAAATGGAAATGAAAAGCTAAATTTAAATTATGAAAATGGGGTTACTAATTCCCCGATATGAACAACGGTTGCATTTGAGGCTAGCTTCAAGATATCTATATTTATAATTATCTATACTACATTATAAATGATTTGGGATAGGAAGTCTTAAAATTTGAAGACAGAAATATTACTATAAATGGAAAATTAGAAAATTAGTGTAAAATTTTAAAATTTAAGTCTTATTTAAACCATATTTTAACCCCCTCCATTAATGATATATTTAAATAGAATTGTTTATAAGAAAAGCTCACTAAACTTATAAACACCAATTTAATGCAAAATTTTGAAAAATAAAAGTTCTAAATATTTAAACTATAAATAATTTAGATGTTCCACTTTTGAAAAACATGTATCTACTACGTTATAAATATTTGAGACATGGTAAACAAAGAATTTTTCGAATGAAAAACATTTGCTCGCCACAAAAATAGTCACCGGTTACCCGCCGCATTGTGCGGGTACCCTTCTACAGTATAAGTAATGCATGAATTACTTTCTCTCTTAAACAAGAATAAGACACTCCATCTGAATTTTTCAACTCATCTTCAAAAGTTAATTGTACAAACTTATTTAGCATACAATATCTTTTTATACAATGGTTTAAGCATAGTAAATAATAGTCAAGCTCATGCATTATACAATGCATAAATTAAATTCTTTCTTAAATAGGATTAAAATACCCCCATTTGAAAACATTGTGCAATTTAAAAATAAAAATTTATTTTGAGACGGATGGTAGTAGTTAATTTGATGGAGTAGCAAGAAATGATCCACTACACCAACAATATAACACATTTGCTTAAATATTAGTTGAAGTTAGGTATATATATTAGTTAAGACAATCACTTTTATTGCTATAGAATGTTAACAATAATTACATCATACATAAATTATACCAAATACGATATCTTGATTGAAATTAAATAATAATAAAAAAGAAAAAAAAAGATTTTAATATTTTGTTACGTACATTGAAATTAATGTAATTTCTAACATATCTATACTACGTATACAGAGAAACACATTTGCTTAAAAATTAAAAACTTAAAAATATTGCACATTCAAAATAACGCTACTATAAACCGTCATCATTATGCCCGAATATTCATATACTTTGTTTCAAGCCATAAATTCTAAAACTTAATTATATAAATTCTAGCCTGCAGTTTCTCTCTTACATGTTTAAGTCAGCAATAAATGCAACAATAAACATAAGCTTATCAAAATTTATTTTATTTCTCGTATAAATATGTTCATCATATTCATTTATCATTTATAAACAAACGAGTACCAATATGAAAAGATCCTCGATTTACGCTGCATTTATCTTGTTTCTTGTTGTCATAGGTAATATTTGTTTCCTTACTTCTCAATCACTATTTTGAAAATTTTAATTTCATAGAAATCAATATGATTTTACATTTTGGGAATACATTGTCCAAGTAATATGTGACAACTGGCAAAATAGGGAGCCGTTTTTAAAACCCGCATTACATTAAAAATTATGATTTTGGAATTTTCGAAAAGTTTATTGTGACGAGATGTTTTATGAACGTTGTAATGTGAATTTGATCGTATGTTATTTATGAGGAATCGATTATTTAATTATGGTTTGGTTTGGTTCGTTCGTGATGATTTATTTTGATATCATTATTTTGGCACTACATTGACTCCGGCACTAGGATAACCTAACAATTTTAATTATTTAATATCGGTTCGGATAATTATATTTTTGGAACGTATCGCGAGGTTTTGATTATTTTGGAACGAGTTCGGTTTGAGAAATTTGGTTGGTATATTTTAAAAAGTTTCGGGTTTGGTCCGTGTATATTTTATCGGGTTACCTCACCCACCTTTTTAATACTATTACCATTATTATTATTATCATTTTTATTTTATTTTTTGTGGGCTTGGAGCCGGTTTTGGTTTGGGTATAATCACCCACGCACACACACAACACAAGCATAAAACACAACCATCACCCTCACCACTTTCACATCTATCTCTCTTCTTCACCAACAAACCCTAGCCGCCCCCTCTGCTGCCGCCTCACCGCCGCACCACCACCACCCACACCATCATCAAAATACTCCCCATCATCTCCACTACCTTATTTAGTATCACACGCGCCTCAAAGTGAACCCCCCCCCACCTCTCGATTTGGTTCACCGCCGCGCGTACACCACCACCATTTCTTTGAAGTTAATATAGATTCGTGAGTTTGAAGGTGAGAAAACACGTTTTTATACGTGGGTTTGACTAAATCGAGTCAAACTCGTATTGAATATTGATTTTGGGGCAAGATTTAAAGAGTAAAAAGATATTGGGAAAGATTTTTGATAATGTTTTGGTTTGGTATCATGGTTGGGTCGATTTGGGTTCGAATTTGTGAAGGTTTTGGATTGTTGGTTGATTCTTGGAGGTTTGATGCTCAGATTGAGCATAACCGAGACCCAAGAGGTCTCGGGGTCGCGTTTTGTGGCTCGTTATTCATGCCGAGACCCTAAGGGGGTCCCTCGTTGCATTGTGTTGTTGTTGTTTGGGTTTACCGCCGATGACCCAAGGGTCCATTTGGCTTGTGTTGGCTCGTTGAGAGCAAGACCGTGACCCTTTGGGTCCGGTCGAATGTTATTGTGGCTTGTGTTGCTATCCGACCATTATGGTCCGTTTGGTCTGGCTCGTTTGGAGCAAGCCGAGACCAAGAGGTCTCGGGTGAGATCACCATGCTTGTGGTTTAATATTTTGACCCGGGTTGACTTGGTAAACCAACCCGTAAGTGTGTTAGATTATTTGGTTGTCGTTTATGATTGTCGGATTATTTTTATTGTCATGATACTATTATTTTGGACATGGTACTTTTGGACTTGTGTTATTGTTGGAGTTGTTGACGAATGTGGAATTGGGGACCGATTGTGAGACGGTCGATTAGATGACGGAGATAGGTTAGTTGGGTGCCGTAGTCGGACCCTCATGTTGTAGCACGTGATTTTGGGATTGATTTGGACGGAGTTGGTTTATTTATTTTGACTTGATTCTTATATTGGACTTGGACTATGAGCCGAGAGTCATGACTCGGACATGTGACCAAATTCTATGACTCGATAAATATTTAAAAGTCAAATATTAAAAATAATACTCGTAATACTATTATTGAGAATATAATCGTTTATATACGTATATAGACGTGATAAACGTATATATATATATATATATATATATATATATATATATATATATATATATATATATATATATATATATATAAATGCGTATATTAATAATAAAACGATCACGAGTAAACGTTATAATAATATAACGATAGTTATTATGCTATGCAAATAGTGTAATAAATGTCGGACTATTGTTATAAATAATAACTATAAATAATGGCGAAATAATAAGTCGGGTGAATAATAATTAAAAACGTGATTTTTATAAATTTAGAAACTTATCGAGTTATACGAGTTGTGGTTATTTAAAGTCCAAGCGGGCTTTATATATGTGACTTTTGTGTTGTCACGGATATATGACGATTAATATAAACATTTTATATATCAAGTGACTTATTTAATCGACGGGTTAGATCGAGTTATTTGACAATATAAAATGAGTATATTAATGGGCATCGTATCCCACGACGCCCATAGGTTGTGGTATATGTTTTAGGGTAATAAATTACTAGGTATCTCGTGGAATTTGGCCGATACGACGATATATATAGGGAATTTATTGGACTACGATATATACCAAATAGAATTCTTTGTGCTATGTGCTTTAGGTTGGGTATAATTTTGGAACGATATATTACGTAAATAAATATGGGAGATTACCAAATCGACGGATTTGATACGCTTCGATGATTATTTAAATAATATGTTGGGCTAATATTAGACCTATAGTTGGTTTATTATTTCGTTTGTTGTGGTTTTTTTGGTTTGAGTTGTGTCGACCCTTCACCCATATGGATACCAAACGTCGAATTTCAAATTAATATGAAGTTAATTCGAGAAATGGATATTTTTGGAAAGTAAAACGGAATACGTTCGGGAATGGGAATATTTGATTTTTGAGGAAATGATTTCTGAACGAGTTTGATATTGTTAGGAAGTGCCGAGTCTGTAGTCGCCATTACGTGAGTTGCTGAGTTTGCTTACGTCTTTCTTCTATCGATTTTCTTTTGAGGATTTCTGGACTTGAGGTGAGTCATAGCCCCACTTTTACTCTTGAACTTTGTTTTCAATACTTGGGGTGAGAAACGTGCAATTGTTTTATGTGGACTATTATCGCTTTTTGATTTCAAAACTTGCTATGCTTATAGAACTAGGTAGGATTAAGCGAGGCCTAGACATGAGCTAGGTAAGCTATTGATTTGGTTGTTGAGCGAGGCCTAGTCCCGAACTAGGTAAGCTATTGAATTGGTTATAGAGCGAGGCCTAGCCTAGAGCTAGGTAAGCTATACAACGAGGCCTAGACTAGATCTAGGTAAGTTGAACATGTCGTATCCTTACGAATGTTGGGTATGTCGTATCCTTACGCATACATATTGATTTGATTGATTTGGTTATAAAGCGAGGCCTAGTCCCAAACTAGGTAAGCTATTAGATTGATTATAGAGCGAGGCCTAGACTAGAGCTAGGTAAGCTATTGATTGGATTGGTTTGAGCTATAGCGTGCACCTATAGGGTTGATTTGATTTGGCTGGATTATATTGGATGGATTATTTTGGTTGGATGATTGAGGCCTAGTCTAGCTAGCAAGCGTTTTGCGTATATGTCCACTATATTGAATTATGAATTTAAACCTATGATCTCACCAGCGAAAGCTGACTTTTAGCACGTTTTCTCAGGTAATTAAGTGATGCTCTAAGGATGCTTGGGATTGGAGGCTTGGCAATGGCACCGGTTATGGATCTATCTTTCTAAAACTCTGATAACTATTGTGGACCTATGTTTATTTCTTTTGGGCCTTACTTTGGAAATTTGTTTGGATAAATGTAAACTTTAAAACCCGCTTTGGTTGCGTTTTTCCTATGTTTACTTTATCTTGTTCTTTTATGTCTTGTGTTTGGATACCAATCCCCGTAGCACCCCGAAAGCTTGTCGAGTCTTCCGCTGTATCAAATTTTGGGGGTGTTACAGATTCGTATCAGAGCCAAGGTTATAGAGAACTAGGTAAATAGACACCTAAACTATAACCGATTTTTATAGAAAACGATCCTCGACCATTGCCCGCCAGCCCGCCAAGCCGAAGCATCATTGTTTATTATTGAGGTATTATGAGATTCTTGAGATGATTATTAGATTTGGGATTTCTTGAGATGATTTGAGGTTTTGAGGTTTATTGATTTAGTGATATGATGGCGTTTTGAGGAATTATATGCGTTTTTGAGGAATTATATGGCTTAATTGTTTTACGAATGGTTTTAGTAATGCGGTATTTTAAATCTTTCTTGATTATATATGATTTGGGATTATGATGATGTTGATATGGTATTTTGAGTTCGCGGTTTAGTTGTTTTGAAACACTTACACCTACCCTACGTCGTTGTCACAGACTATGGCCTCCCGTACGTCCGATGTTGTTGAGGATATTCTTACTGCACCGGTATTTCCAGCACAGTTCACCATGGCTCCGGATGACCCTTACCAGGTTGCCATACATGCAGCTACTGTGACACCGACAGGTTCTACTTCAGCACCACCTGCTGCATCTACGCAGGTACCCTCATCTTCTCTAGGGCTCCCTGGTACATCGAGGCAGCTTACTCTTCATCAGGCTTTGGCTCGTGTGGCTCCACGTTTTGCCCACCGAGCTACGGCATGTATGTTAGTACGCCCTACTTCACCACCTTTACAGATAGATGCTCACTCTCTTCTGTCAGAGGCGCCACCTGCATCATTGCGTCGTCGTCCTAGATCACCTACCCCTTCACCACATGGTTCACCTGTTAGGAGACGACGATTGATGAGGTACTCTTCCGATGAGGAGGAGGAGCAGTAAGAGGGTGAGGATGAGGCTGATGACCCATCAGGAGGCTGAGCAGGGTGATGATGATGACCCTGAGGAGGAGGATGACCCTCAGGAGGAGGAGATGCCTGATGATGATGATTTGTTAGTGCCGCCAACTCAGGCTGAGGAGCCTGATTCACCTATACATCCGATTGAGCCTGATTCACCTGATCATCCATTTTTGTTTGAGTTGCCACCTGGTAGTCCTGTTGAGTCGGATGCCCCTTCTGAGGTTTCTGCTGAGCATGCAGAGTTAGGTGAGATTGGTAGGATGTGGGCTCAGATTACTGATCTTGGTGAGAGAGTTACACGTATATCTGATCGACTTGAGAGGGTTATTGGAGAGTTTATAGCGGATCTGAGAGTTGATATGACTGTGGTTGTGGGCAGGACGACTGAGATGAGGAGAGGTTTGATGGAGATTCACGAGCATATTGAGAGTTTACAGCGAGGTTTCATTACAGCCCGAGAGGCCGACCGCAAGTTATGGCAAAGGAATGCCGAGCTGGAGAAGGAGGTGGCTGACCTCAAGAGAGACAGAGACACCCATAGCATGGAGTTAGGATCATTATGGAGAGATCTTGATGGCTTGAGGCAGGAGTTGAGGAGCCTCCGCCAGCAGCGTGGCTAGATGTTTGAGCTATGTTATCTTGTTGCTTTCTTAACCGAGGAGTGTTCGGTTAGAAAAGCTAGTTATCCTATTTTTGATGTATTTTCCGTTGATTACTCGTCTTGTTGGAACGATTATTATCTTTGTGTCTTCGGTAGTTGGAACGATGTTGGATCTTTATTGTATGGTTGATGGTTATTATTATATGGTATTATGTTGTTTTTGGATATTATGGAAATTGAGTTCCTATTCGCCTTATTGATGTTTTATGGTGTATTGTTGATATTCTTTCCATGACTTGGCTTCGTTGATTAATGGCCCCACGACGAAACCCTGTTAGAGCTACCAGAACTGGACCTGCAACGACTACCCCTGGTCGTCGAGGACGCCGTCCTACTCGAAATGTTGAGACCCCTACTCCTGATAACCTGGACACTACTAACCGCAACAACAGGAATCAAAATGTTGATGTTCAGGGAGACAATGATCATGTTCCACTTAATGCACCTACTGTGGATCAAGCAATGATCAATCAACTTGTAGAGCAACGAGTTGCTGAACTACTGGCTGAGTCAAATCATTCCAACAATTCTGCTAGAACTTTTCCGCCTGTTCGTGCTGGTGGATGTCACTACAAGGAGTTTAAGATTTGTGGACCTATTGAATTTGGTGGAACTGAAGGAGTGGTTTACTTGGTCAGGTGGATAGAGAAGACTAAGTCAGTGTTTAATGTCAGTGGTTGTGCGGAGAATGCGAAGGTAAAGTTTGCTTCTTTTACTTTCAAGGATGAAGCTTTAACTTGGTGGAACAATTACCATAACTCGGTTGGGAGTGATGTGGCTTATGCTATGACTTGGGAGCAATTTAAGTCTTTGCTGATTCAGACTTACTGCCCAAGGAATGAGATTAAGAAGCTGAAGATTGAGTTCTGGAACCATAAGGTGAAAGGTACCGATATGGCAACTTACAATCGCCGTTATCGAGAGTTAGCCCTACTTTGTCCCGATATGGTTAGGACTGAGACTCAAAGGATTGAGAGGTATACCGATGGGTTGCCGGTAGCTACAAGGAACGATGTGATTTCTGCTAAGCCTGCAAACATTCATGAGGCTATCACCATTGCTCAACAATTGATGGACTCGTTGGCATTGGAAGAAGCTGAGAAAGACAAGAATGGAAAGAGGAAGAGGGATAATCATTCTAAGGGTAATGATCGTCAAAACAAGCGACAAACAACTACTAGAGCTTATGCTATGGGAGATGGAGACAAGAAGAACTACAATGGAGATGCACCCAAGTGTAACCGATGTTATAGGAATCATTTTGGACGATGTACTGTGATGTGCAAGAATTGCTCTAGGATGGGACACATAGCTAAGGATTGTAGAGCTCGACCACTTGCTATGGTTCAAGCTACTCCTGAAACTATGAGTAAGGCAAATGTTACTTGCTATGGATGTGGAAAGAAGGGACATTATAGGAATGAGTGTAGGGAATCGTGGAACCGAGGAAATCAAGGATCGGGTGGTAATGGGTACAATAATGGAAACCGTGGAGCTGGAGGAAATCGTGGACGACAGGATAATGGGGACCAACGTGTGGAAGCTGGAGCTGCTCATGGGAGAGTGTATGCACTTGGGAACGAGAGAGGAGAAGATCCGAACGTCGTTACTGGTACGTTCCTTCTCAATAATCATTATGCTTCCATACTATTTGATACTGGTGCCGATAAGAGTTTTGTGTCCACTAAGTTTGCACCCTTGCTAGAGAAACCCCCGATGGCCTTAGGAATTGGTTATGATGTAGAGTTAGCTAATGGGAAGATAGAGAGGATTAGGACTATCAATCGCGGTTGTACGTTAAACTTTCTGAATCGTCCTTTCAACATAGATCTTCTACCCGTCACATTAGGGAGTTTTGATGTTATTATTGGTATGGATTGGTGGTCGAAGTATCGTGCTCATATAATTTGCGATGAGAAGATCGTGCGTGTGCCATACGGCAAGGAGATTCTGAACATACCAGGAGATAGAAAGGATTTGAGAGGCCCATCTAGATTAGCGGTCATATCTTGCACTAAGTTGCCGAAGTTAATGGAAAAAGGAAGTTGCCTTTTCTTAGCTCAAATTTCTGAGAAATGAGGGAAGGAGAAGAAGGAAAGGTGCATTGGAGATGTACCTATAGTTCGTGATTTTTCGGATGTGTTTCCCGATGATTTGCAAGGAATTCCGCCTACTAGACAAGTGGAATTTCATATTGAGTTGATACCTGATGCTGCACCTGTAGCACGAGCGCCTTATCATCTTGCACCTACTGAATTGGAAGAGTTATCGAAACAATTAGCGGAGTTAGCCGAAAAAGGATTTATAAGACCAAGTTCTTCGCCTTGGGGAGCCCCGGTCTTATTTGTGAAGAAGAAGGATGGATCGTTTCGCATGTGTATTGATTATCGAGAGTTGAACAAGTTAATGGTGAAGAATAGATACCCGTTACCGAGGATCGACGATTTGTTCGATCAACTTCAAGGATCGAGTGTGTATTTGAAGATCGATTTGAGATCGGGATATCATCAGCTTCGGGTTCGCGAGGAAGATATTCCGAAAACGGCTTTCAGAACCCGTTACGGGCATTACGAGTTTCAAGTAATGCCGTTTGGGTTGACTAACGCACCGGCGGTATTCATGGATCTCATGAATCGGGTGTGTAAGCCTTACTTAGATAAGTTTGTGATTGTGTTCATCGATGACATTCTAATTTATTCGAAGAGTGAAAAGGAGCATGAGGAGCATCTAAGACTTATCTTAAAATTGCTCAGGAGAGAGAAACTGTATGCTAAGTTTTCTAAATGTGAATTTTGGATTCCGACGGTACAATTTCTGGGTCATGTGATTGATAGACACGGAGTTCATGTAGATCCTGCTAAGATTGAAGCGATTAAAGATTGGGCTGCACCTACGACCCCAACAGAAGTTCATTAATTTTTGGGATTAGCCGGTTATTACCGAAGATTCATTGAGGGATTTTCGAAGATAGCAAAACCGTTGACCAAATTGACTCAAAAGAGTGTTAAGTATGAATGGGGAGATAAGGAAGAGGAAGCATTTCAGTTACTTAAGGAGATGTTGTGTAGTGCTCCTATCTTAGCGTTACCTGAAGGTAACGAGGACTTCGTCATCTATTGTGACGCTTCTCATAAAGGTTTGGGAGCTGTGTTAATGCAACGAGAGAAAGTGATATGCTTCCCGACAGCTCAAGAAGCACGAGAAGAACTACACCACCCATGATTTGGAGTTAGGTGCTGTGGTTTTTGCTTTGAGAATATGGAGACATTACTTGTATGGAACCAAGTGTGTAGTGTTTACTGACCAAAAAAGTCTGCAACACATCTTAAATCAAAAAGAGCTCAACATGAGACAGCGACGTTGGATTGAGTTGCTAAGCGATTATGATTGTGAAATTCGCTACCATCCTGGTAAAGCAAACGTTGTTGCTGATGCTCTCAGTCGAAAGGAGAGAATTCCACCGTTACGAGTTAGGTCATTAGGAATGACTATCGTATCGCCATTACCGTCTCAAATATTGGAAGCTCAAACGGAAGCATTGAAAGCAGAAAATCGACCTGCTGAGAACATATTTGGGATGGCAGAAAATGAGAAAGGATTTGTTAAGCGTTCTGATGGAGTATTATGTTTTGGAGAGCGAAGTTGGGTACCATTGTATGGAGGAATTCGAGAGTTGATTATGCATGAGTCGCATAAGTCAAGATACTCTATTCATCCTGGGTCTGACAAGATGTACCAGGATTTGAAAAAGTTATATTGGTGGCCAAATATGAAGGCAGATATAGCGTTGTATGTTAGTAAGTGTTTGACATGTTCTAAGGTTAAAGCCGAACATCAAAGACCGTCAGGATTGTTGACGCAGCCAGAACTCCCGGTTTGGAAATGGGAGCGGATTACGATGGACTTTATTACCAAATTACCAAAGACAGCTAGCGGTTGCGATGCTATATGGGTAATTGTGGATCGTTTGGCTAAGTCTGCTCATTTCCTGGCGATTAGTGAAGATGATAGTGTGGATAAACTTGCGAGGTTGTATGTGAAGGAGATTGTTTCTCATCATGGAGTTTCGATATCGATTATTTCTGATCGCGACAGCCGCTTCACGTCGGCACTGTGGCGATCACTTCAAACCGCTTTGGGGACGAGACTTGATATGAGTACTGCATATCACCCCCAAACCGATGGTCAAAGTGAGAGAACTATTCAGACTTTGGAGGATATGCTTCGTGCATGCATAATAGACTTTGGTAAAGGCTGGGAGAAATACCTACCCCTTGCGGAGTTCTCTTACAACAATAGCTACCACACAAGTCTTAAGGCTGCACCATTTGAAGCTTTGTATGGTCGTAAATGTCGTTCACCTATTGGTTGGGCAGAAGTTGGAGATAGCCAACTCACAGGCCCTGAGCTTATTTTGGAAACTACTGAGAAATCGATTATTTAATTATGGTTTGGTTTGGTTCGTTCGTGATGATTTATTTTGATATCATTATTTTGGCACTACATTGACTCCGGCACTAGGATAACCTAACAATTTTAATTATTTAATATCGGTTCGGATAATTATATTTTTGGAACATATCGCGAGGTTTTGATTATTTTGGAACGAGTTCGGTTTGAGAAATTTGGTTGGTATATTTTAAAAAGTTTCGGGTTTGGTCCGTGTATATTTTATCGGGTTACCTCACCTACCTTTTTAATACTATTACCAATATTATTATTATCATTTGTATTTTTTTGTGGGCTTGGAGCCGGTTTTGGTTTGGGTATAATCACCCACGCACACACACAACACAAACATAAAACACAACCATCACCCTCACCACTTTCACATCTCTCTCTCTTCTTCACCAACAAACCCTAGCCGCCCCCTCTGCTGCCGCCTCACCGCCGCACCACCACCACCCATACCATCATCAAAATACTCCCCATCATCTCCACTACCTTGTTTAGTATCACACGTGCCTCAAAGTGAAACCCCCACCTCTCGATTTGGTTCACCGCCGCGCGTACACCACTCCCACACCACCATTTCTTTGAAGTTAATATAGATCCGTGAGTTTGAAGGTGAGAAAACACGTTTTTATACGTGGGGTTGACTAAATCGAGTCAAACTCGTATTGAATATTGATTTTGGGGCAAGATTTAAAGAGTAAAAAGATATTGGGAAAGATTTTTGATAAAGTTTTGGTTTGGTATCCGGGTTGGGTCGATTTGGGTTCGAATTTGTGAAGGTTTTGGATTGTTGGTTGATTCTTGGAGGTTTGATGCTCGGATTGAGCATATCCGAGACCCAAGAGGTCTCGGGGTCGCGTTTTGTGGCTCGTTATTCATGCCGAGACCCTAAGGGGGTCTCTCGTTGCATTGTGTTGTTGTTGTTTGGGTTTACCGCCGATGACCCAAGGGTCCGTTTGGCTTGTGTTGGCTCGTTGAGAGCAAGACCGTGACCCTTTGGGTCCGGTCGAATGTTATTGTGGCTTGTGTTGCTATCCGACCATTATGGTCCGTTTGGTTTGGCTCGTTTGGAGCAAGCCGAGACCAAGAGGTCTCGGGTGAGATCACCATGCTTGTGGTTTAATATTTTGACCCAGGTTGACTTGGTAAACCAACCCGTAAGTGTGTTAGATTATTTGGTTGTCGTTTATGATTGTCAGATTATTTTTATTGTCATGATATTATTATTTTGGACATGGTACTTTTGGACTTGTGTTATTGTTGGAGTTGTTGACGAATGTGGAATTGGGGACCGACTGTGAGACGGTCGATTAGATGACGGAGATAGGTTAGTTGGGTGCCGTTGTCGGACCCTCATGTTGTAGCACGTGATTTTGGGATTGATTTGGACGGAGTTGGTTTATTTATTTTGACTTGATTCTTATATTGGACTTGGATGTAACAATTCGCAATTTCAGGTTAACTTTTATTCCCGAAAATTTCACTATTCACTTTTTACTATTCAGTATTACTATTCACTTTTCACTATTCATCTCAGAAATTTTTATTTCATATTCTCGTAAGTTAAACTATTTTAACGATAATCCGAGAGTTTGACGCTCGTCGGATCATTTCTGCAAAAATCACAAAGCCGTGTCCGAGATTTACTTTTAGGTTTAAACGTCCTTCCAGCATCCCGATATATCCATAAAACATTATAAACAATAGAAATATGATTTTCTATCATTTTATGACAATTCCAAAAGTTTCGGAATTTTACGTTTTTCAGTTCAGCGTTTTACGCGAATTGCGCGTTTTAGACCCGTGTTTCCAGTTTTTAGCAGGGTTTTAGCACCCGATAGAACCTACCACTCATTTTATATTTTATTATGGAGTATATTGACATGTTTGACCATACTTTCAAGTTTCATATTTTTAGGATACCCGGTTTTACGTTTCGTGACTTAAAAACTTACGGTTAGCGATTTACGGAGTCAAAACTAGCTACATACTTAGGATATTATCATCCAAAGACCATGACTACTCATCTAGTCACCCTTATCCTTGGAAAAACGACTTAGGAGGGGGGAAGTCACCATGTGTGGTTAAATCTTGACTTTAGCCATTAGATCTTACTTAATTACAACTTTGTCACCAAGTTATAGCACTTTCCTAGCAAGCTTCCTAACCTCCTCATTCTTACTATAAATAGAGAGCTCATTTGCTTTCTTTCTTCACCACAAAAACGCCACACCCTTATATCATAGCACCATGATCCTTTGATCTTCAATATACAAGTTACACTACAAAGTTCAAGGTCTTAGTATTCTCTACCTAGTTCTTAAGTTTGTTTGGTGATTCCATGGTTGAATTAGGAGCTACACAAGGTTACTAGGGCTGAAGTTAAATGGTTTTCACAAGGGTTAGATCAAGGCTAGCAAGGGTTACAAGAGTTATGGTGAAGGGTTTACAAGATTAGGTTTAGTGTCCTAGTTCTATACTTGACTTCCTTTCTTAAGTGAAAGCCAAAAGTTGTAAGAAACCCTTATACACTTTCTTGCTCAATATCATTTTCATGCTTATTATGTTTCTTTCATGCTATATATGGTCTTTGTATTGTGTTCATGATGTTTAAAAATGGATAAAACAAGTATTGGTATACATATGTTAACTTATGACAAGTAAACAAGCAAACTAGTGATTTTTATGGAAAACCACGACCACAATAGTATAACTTTGATATTTGACACTTACTAACTGTTAAAGAGGACTTAACAAGGAAAACATAGCAATTTGAATCACCCAAAACGAGTACACGAGTCAAAAGTTATGACCATTTGAAGTTAGCGAAACCAAAACGGCAAATCTGCCTAAATAGCATTCTGATCAAATTATGATTTTGAAAGTCCCACTTCTGGTCCGATTCATCAAAAAGTTAAAACACGAAAGTTGTCCGGAACGACGTTTTCGTTCAGGAACAAAGAAGCTCGAGCCCTGAAAACGCTTTCTGAGTGATAAATTTCTTCAAATTCTTAACAGCCCATTTTTAGACCAAAGTTACTATATAATCATTATAATTAGATGAGACCAAGAGGTCTAATGACCTAAAGCCAAGACCACAACCATGGCTAAAGCCAAGGTTGAGTCTCAAGACCATGGTAACAATGACCAAGGTCACGGCAAAGCCACGGCTAAAGACCATATAACTTTTAAAGATCAAAAAGCTTATATATATATATATATATATATATATATATATATATATATATATATATATATATATATATATATATATATATATATATATATATATATATATATATATATATATATATATATATATGTTATCAAATACTACAATAGTAGGGAGCCTCATGTGAGGAGTTCATTGAGTAAGCCGTCGAGACGAGTTGTGGATTTACGAGTTAAAGTGTCCTGGCTCCTCGAACGTTTACTCCATGACTTCTGAATTATGTCGGCCCGAACGGTAATAAGAGATTTACAACCTATACATGTTTCATAGATCACTTATATTCAACGACTTACACTATATACTAAGTACTACATCATGAACATTATGCAAGACATATATAGGCAATTCTTCATATTCTTAGACGTTACTCCAAACCTAAGTCGCAACGTTCTATTATAGGCTGCTCTTAGAGACTTTCGCGATTCGACTACCACTTTCATTTCTCATTACATAGACTTAAGGTGAGTCATAGCCCCTACTCTTTTCGTACTTGTTTTAACTCTTGGGGGGGATACATGCTCAACTACTTGCTTACTTGTACAAATACTCTTAAACATTTATACTTGATTGTCTTATACTTGATGGCATTATATTTGATTTCATACATACATGACTGTCTTTTATCTTTGGGAAGTGGCTCCCAGTAAACTTATATCTTTGGGAAGTGGCTCCCAGTTTTCTTTGGGAAGTGGCTCCCAGTTGGCTTTGATACATCCTAACATTTGCGAATGTTGGATACATCATAAAAGTGAGGTCTTCGGAGATGAAGTAGAGACTCACTACTAATTGCTTAATTGTCTTGATGAACTTATACATGTCTTTATTATACTATATGTTGGCAGTGGGTTGTGAACACACAGGTTACAAGTCTCTTATGGCGGGACTTGTAACTGAGTGGATTCACGATGCCTTTGCTGTGTGATCATTCCTTAAGGCTTTTTCAACTGTTTTAAGACAAACTCTATGAACTCACCAACCATTGTGTTGACACTTTAGCATGTTTATCTCAGGTTAGTAAGACGATAGCTAGTGCATGGAACTTAGAGTCAAGCTGCATATTCTGAAGACTTACGCTTTTATCATTTACCATTCAACATTTTGTATACATTTATGTATCATACTTTGGAATCTCATGTTTGTAACTTTGAATTCATTAATCGAATGGTAACTTTTCAAAACGTCTCATTTAGAGTTCGTTTTCTATAACTTGTACTTTGTATTATGAAGTAGCACCCCTGTGACACAGTCTTCCGCTGCGGTATTTTGGGGGTGTTACATTGGACTATGCGCCGAGAGTCATGACTCGGACATGTGACCAAATTCTATGACTCGATAAATATTTAAAAGTCAAATATTAAAAATAATACTCGTAATACTATTATTGAGAATATAATCGTTTATATACGTATATAGACGTGGTAAATGTGTATATATATATATATATATATATAAATGCATATATTAATAATATATATATATATATATATATATAATAGTATTACGAGTAAACGATCACGAGTAAACGTTATAATAATATAACGATAGTTATTATGCTATGCAAATAGTGTAATATATATATATATATATATATATATATATATATATATATATATATATATATATATAAATGCATATATTAATAATAAAACGATCACGAGTAAACGTTATAATAATATAACGATAGTTATTATGCTATGCAAATAGTGTAATAAATGTCGGACTATTGTTATAAATAATAACTATAAATAATGGCGAAATAATAAGTCGGGTGAATAATAATTAAAAACGTGATTTTTATAAATTTAGAAACTTATCGAGTTATACGAGTTGTGGTTATTTAAAGTCCAAGCGGGCTTTATATATGTGACTTTTGTGTTGTCACGGATATATGACGATTAATATAAACATTTTATATATCAAGTGACTTATTTAATCGAAGGGTTAGATCGAGTTATTTGACGATATAAAATGAGTATATTAATGGGCATCGTATCCCACGACGCCCATAGGTTGTGGTATATGTTTTAGTGTAATAAATTACTAGATATCTCGTGGAATTTGGCCGATTTGACGAAATATATAGGGAATTTATTGGACTACGATATATACCAAATAGAATTCTTTGTGCTATGTGCTTTAGGTTGGGTATAATTTTGGAACGATATATTACGTAAATAAATATGGGAGATTACCAAATCGACGGATTTGATAAGCTTCGATGATTATTTAAATAATATGTTGCGCTAATATTAGACCTATAGTTGGTTTATTATTTCGTTTGTTGTGGTTTTTTTGGTTTGAGTTGTGTCGACCCTTCACCCATATGGATACCAAACGTCGAATTTCAAATTAATATGAAGTTAATTCGAGAAATGGATATTTTTGGAAAGTAAAACGGAATACGTTCGGGAATGGGAATATTTGATTTTTGAGGAAATGATTTCTGAACGAGTTTGATATTGTTAGGAAGTGCCTAGTCTGTAGTCGCCGTTACGTGCGTTGCTGAGTTTTCTTACGTCTTTCTTCTATCGATTTTCTTTTGAGGATTTCTGGACTTGAGGTGAGTCATAGCCCCACTTTTACTCTTGAACTTTGTTTTAAATACGTGGGGTGAGAAACGTGCAATTGTTTTATGTGGACTATTATCGCTTTTTGATTTCAAAACTTGCTATGCTTATAGAACTAGGTAGGATTAAGCGAGGCCTAGACATGTGCTAGGTAAGCTATTGATTTGGTTGTTGAGCGAGGCCTAGTCCCGAACTAGGTAAGCTATTGAATTGGTTATAGAGCGAGGCCTAGCCTAGAGCTAGGTAAGCTATACAACAAGGCCTAGACTAGATCTAGGTAAGTTGAACATGTCGTATCCTTACGAATGTTGGGTATGTCGTATCCTTACGCATACATATTGTTTTGATTGATTTGGTTATAAAGCGAGGCCTAGTCCCAAACTAGGTAAGCTATTGGATTGATTATAGAGCGAGGCCTAGACTTGAGCTAAGTAAGCTATTGATTGGATTGGTGTGAGCTATAGCGTGCACCTATAGGGTTGATTTGATTTTGTTGGATTATATTGGATGGATTATTTTGGTTGGATGATTGAGGCCTAGTCTAGCTAGCAAGCGTTTTGCGTATATGTCCACTATATTGAATTATGAATTTAAACCTATGATCTCACCAGCGAAAGCTGACTTTTAGCACGTTTTCTCAGGTAATTAAGTGATGCTCTAAGGATGCTTGGGATTGGAGGCTTGGCAATGGCACCGGTTATGAATCTATCTTTCTAAAACTCTGATAACTATTGTGGACGTATGTTTATTTCTTTTGGGCCTTACTTTGGAAATTTGTTGGGATAAATGTAAACTTTAAAACCCGCTTTGGTTGCGTTTTTCCTATGTTTACTTTATCTCGTTCTTTTATGTCTTGTGTTTGGATACCAATCCCCGTAGCACCCCGAAAGCTTGTCGAGTCTTCCGCTGTATCAAATTTTGGGGGTGTTACATAATAACTTCATGTCCATTAATACTAGCTAACTTATGTGTGTACTTTAAATTTGCAGGTATGGAGTTGGTGGTATCCCTACCAGGAGTATGCACTGACACTAATTTTTTACCCATATGTGTCCAAAAAAATTGTAGGGATCTTTGCATAGCAAAATATGGATTGCGTAGTTATGGGGAATGCAAAGGCCCAATTATTTGTCGTTGTCATTTTGACTGCCCACCAAAGGATGGAAAAACTAAGCCTAACTTGCCATCCCCTCCGCACACAAAGAACCCCAAAGCTTAAAGTTTAATATTTGACAATGAACTACGCTCGCCTGATGAACGAGTTATTTAGTTTCACTATATCACATTTAGTGAAGTTTTATTCAAAATTTTCGCTAAGAGAATCTTTTCTACTGTGTTTGGTTGTTGAATTCATAACATTATAATCAAATTACAGATTAGTATTTTGGGTGCAATTCTATATTTAAATTTATTAAGCTTATAGATAAGTATACTTTCCCATGTTCTTTTACTCTTGGTGATATTATGAGATGACCTAAAATAATGGGTCTCTTGTTTCGGTAAGTGTCGGTCCTATTTTATCATATATTTTTTTTGTTTTTAATTGATTTAATATGACCAGCATGAGAGGTTAATTTAAGAGGATACTTATCCATTTAAAAATATGAAAGGTATCATGTTTGCAAAATATCATTACATTTATGGGAGTATGAACATTGATCTTCAAATGGTCCAGAAAAATGACAGATGTTCGTTTGGTTGATTAATTAGACATAAATGTTATTTTACCTATATAAAGATAGTGTATTTATAATCTTAAATAGCTAACTTCTTCACATTAAGTGATTTTCTTAAAATTGATTATATATAGCATAATTCTATTTACTACATACTAGAAAAGAATTTCGTATCATTTTATGGTATGAAATGACCAGTCACTGAATTACATGGTTATGTTCGTAAAAATTGTAAACTATTTTTTGGTTGTTTTCACTTGGCGTTAATATATTTATCAATTATAAATTGATTATTCTCATGCTTAATGCATGCGAGAAAATAGAAATATCTACTTAAACTTTATATTTCTAAGGAAACATGGTTATATTTAGATTAGTAATTACAAAGAAACTAATGTAATTTATATAATTGTTATTTATTACATGTCTCATAAAGATCACCTGGTTAGTTTTTGTCTCTATAGGTATAGTATTTTAATTATGACAAACAGAAATGAAAAGCTAAATTTAAATTATGGCAAATGGGGTTACTAATTCCCCGATATGAACAACGGTTGCATTTGAGGCTAGCTTCAAGATATCTATATTTATAATTATCTATACTACATTATAAATGATTTGGGAGAGGAAGTCTTAAAATTTGAAAACAAAAAGCATTACTATAAATGGAAAATTAGAAAATTAATGTAAAATTTGAAAATTTAAGTCTTATTTAAACCATATTTTAACCCCCTCCATTAATGATATATTTAAATAGAATTGTTTATAAGAAAAGCTCACTAAACTTATAACCACTAATTTGATGCAAAAATTTGAAAAATAATAGTTCTAATTATTTAAACTATAAATAATTTTGACGTACCACTTTTGAAAAACATATATCTATTACGTTATAAATATTTGAGACATAGTAAACAAAGAATTTTTCGAATGAAAAACATTTGCTCGCCACAAAAATAGTCACCGGTTACCCGCCGCATTGTGCGGGTACCCTTCTATAGTATATATAATGCATGAATTACTTTCTCTCTTAAACAAGAATAAGACACTCCATCTGAATTTTTCAACTCATCTTCAAAAGTTAATTGTACAAACTTATTTAGCACACAATATCTTTTTATACAATGGTCAAAGCATAGTAAATAATAGTCAAGCTCATGCATTATACAATGCATGAATTAAATTCTTTCTTAAATAGGATTAAAACACCCCATTTGAAAACATTGTGCAATTTAAAAATAAACATTTATTTTGAGACGGATGGTAGTAGTTAATTTGATGGAGTAGCAAGAAATGATCCACTACACCAACAATATAACACATTTGCTTAAATATTAGTTGAAGTTAGGTATATATATTAGTTACGACAATCACTTTTATTGCTATAGAATGTTAACAATAATTACATCATACATAAATTATACCAAATACGATATCTTGATTGAAATTAAATAAAAAAAATAAAAAAAAAGAAAAAAATTTAGTATTTTGTTACGTACATTGAAATTAATGTAATTTCTAACATATCTATACTACGTATACAGAGAAACACATTTGCTTAAAACTTAAAAACTTAAAAATATTGCACACTCAAATTAACGCTACTATAAACCGTCGTCATTAAGCCCGAATATTCATATACTTTGTTTCAAGCCATAAATTCTAAAACTTAATTATATAAATTCTAGCCTGCAGTTTCTCTCTTACATGTTTAAGTCAGCAATAAATGCAACAATAAATATAAGCTTTTCAAAATTTATTTTATTTCTCGTATAAATATGTTCATCATATTCATTCATCAATTATAAACAAACGAGTACCAATATGAAAAGATCCTCGATTTACGCTGCATTTATCTTGTTTCTTGTTGTCATAGGTAATATTTGTTTCCTTACTTCTCAATCACTATTTTGAAAATTTTAATTTCATAGAAATCAATATGATTTTACATTTTGGGAATACATTGTCCAAGTGATAACTTCATGTCCATTAATACTAGTTAACTTATGTGTGTACTTTAAATTTGCAGGTATGGAGTTGGTGGTATCCCTACCAGGAGTATGCACTGACACTAATTTTTTACCCATATGTGTCCAAAAAAATTGTAGGGATCTTTGCATAGCAAAATATGGATTGCGTAGTTATGGGGAATGCAAAGGCCCAATTATTTGTCGTTGTCATTTTAACTGCCCACCAAAGGATGGAAAAACTAAGCCTAACTTGCCATCCCCTCCGCACACAAAGAACCCCAAAGCTTAAAGTTTAATATTTGATAATGAACTACGCTCGCCTGATGAACGAGTTATTTAGTTTAACTATATCAAATTTAGTGAAATAATTTTCGCTAAGAGAATCTTTTCTACTGTGTTTGGTTGTTGAATTCATAACATTATAATCAAATTACAGATTAGTGTTTTGGGTGCAATTCTATATTTAAATTTCTTAAGCTTATAGATAAGTATACTTTCTTATCTTAATCGCAAACGAGGTGTCTAAAAGGATTGAAATCCTATCATGTTTAATTTTCCAATGTTCTTTTACTCTTGGTGATATTATGAGATGAACCAAAATAATGGGTCTCTTGTTTCGGTAAGTGATGGTCCTATTTTATCATATATTTTTTTTGTTTTTAATTGATTTAATATGACCAGCATGGGAGGTTAATTTAAGAGGATACTTATCCATTTAAAAATATGAAAGGTATCGTGTTTGAAAAATATCATTACATTTATGGGAGTATGAACATTGGTCTTCAAATGGTCCAGAAAAATGAAAGATGTTCGTTTGGTTGATTAATTAGATATAAATGTTATTTTACCTATACAAAGATAGTGTATTTATAATCTTAAATAGCTAACTTCTTCACATGAAGTGATTTTCTTAAAATTGATTATATATAGCATAATTCAATTTACTACATACTAGATAAGAATTTCGTATCATTTTATGGTATGTAATGACCAGTCACTGAATTACATGGTTATGTTCGAAAAAATTGTAAACTATTTTTTGGTTGTTTTCACTTGGCGTTAATATATTTATCAATTATAAATTGATTATTCTCATGTTTAAGGCATGCCGGAAAATAGAAATATCTACTTAAACTTTATATTTCTAAGGAAACATGGTTATATTTAGATTAGTAATTACAAAGAAACTAATGTAATTTATATAATTGTTATTTATTACATGTCTCATAAAGATCACCTATTTAGTTTTTGTCTCTATGGGTATAGTATTTTAATTATGACAAATGGAAATGAAAAGCTAAATTTAAATTATGCAAATGGGGTTACTAATTCCCCGATATGAACAACGGTTGCATTTGAGGCTAGCTTCAAGATATCTATATTTATAATTATCTATACTACATTATAAATGATTTGGGATAGGAAGTCTTAAAATTTGAAGACAAAAAGCATTACTATAAATGGAAAATTAGAAAATTAATGTAAAATTTAAAAATTTAAGTCTTATTTAAACCATATTTTAACCCCCTCCATTAATGATATATTTAAATAGAATTGTTTATAAGAAAAGCTCACTAAACTTATAACCCCTACAAATAATTTAGATGTTCCACTTTTGAAAAACATATATCTACTACGTTATAAATATTTGAGACATGGTAAACAAAGAATTTTTCAAATGAAAAACATTTGCTCGCCACAAAAATAGTCACCGGTTACCCGCCGCATTGTGCGGGTACCCTTCTATTATATATAGTGCATGAATTACTTTCTCTCTTAAACAAGAATAAGACACTCCATCTGAATTTTTCAACTCATCTTCAAAAGTTAATTGTACAAACTTATTTAGCATACAATATCTTTTTATACAATGGTCAAAGCATAGTAAATAATAGTCAAGCTCATGCATTATACAATGCATGAATTAAATTCTTTCTTAAATAGGATTAAAACACCCCATTTGAAAACATTGTGCAATTTAAAAATAAACATTTATTTTGAGACGGATGGTAGTAGTTAATTTGATGGAGTAGCAAGAAATGATCCACTACACCAACAATATAACACATTTGCTTAAATATTAGTTGAAGTTAGGTATATATATTAGTTACGACAATCACTTTTATTGCTATAGAATGTTAACAATAATTACATCATACATAAATTATACCAAATACGATATCTTGATCGAAATTAAATAGAAAAAAAAAGAAAAAAAAAAGAATTTAGTATTTTGTTACGTACATTGAAATTAATGTAATTTCTAACATATCTATACTACGTATACAGAGAAACACATTTGCTTAAAACTTAAAAACTTAAAAATATTGCACATTCAATTTAACGCTACTATAAACCGTCGTCATTAAGCCCGAATATTCATATACTTTGTTTCAAGCCATAAATTCTAAAACTTAATTATATAAATTCTAGCCTGCAGTTTCTCTCTTACATGTTTAAGTCAGCAATAAATGCAACAATAAATATAAGCTTTTCAAAATTTATTTTATTTCTCGTATAAATATGTTCATCATATTCATTTATCAATTATAAACAAACGAGTACCAATATGAAAAGATCCTCGATTTACGCTGCATTTATCTTGTTTCTTGTTGTCATAGGTAATATTTGTTTCCTTACTTCTCAATCACTATTTTGAAAATTTTAATTTCATAGAAATCAATATTATTTTAGATTTTGGGAATACATTGTCCAAGTGATAACTTCATGTCCATTAATACTAGCTAACTTATGTGTGTTCTTTAAATTTGCAGGTATGGAGTTGGTGGTATCCCTACCAGGAGTATGCACTGACACTAATTTTTTACCCATATGTGTCCAAAAAAATTGTAGGGATCTTTGCATAGCAAAATATGGACTGCGTAGTTATGGGGAATGCAAAGGCCCAATTATTTGTCGTTGTCATTTTGACTGCCCACCAAAGGATGGAAAAACTAAGCCTAACTTGCCATCCCCTCCGCACACAAAGAACCCCAAAGCTTAAAGTTTAATATTTGATAATGAACTACGTTTGCCTGATGAACGAGTTATTTAGTTTAACTATATCAAATTTAGTGAAATTTTATTCAAAATTTTCGCTAAGAGAATCTTTTCTACTGTGTTTGGTTGTTGAATTCATAACATTATAATCAAATTACAGATTAGAATTTTGGTGCAATTCTATATTTAAATTTATTAAGCTTATAGATAAGTATACTTTCTTATCTTAATCGCAAACGAGGTGTCAAAAAGGATTGAAATCCTATCATTTTTAATTTTCCCATCTTCTTTTACTCTTGGTGATATTATGAGATGAAATAAAATAATGGGTCTCTGGTTTCGGTAAGTGATGGTCCTATTTTATCATTTTTTTTTAATTGAATTAATATGACCAGCATGAGAGGTTAATTTAAGAGGATACTTATCCATTTAAAAATATGAAAGGTATCGTGTTTGCAAAATATCATTACATTTATGGGAGTATGAACATTCTTCTTCAAATGGTCCAGAAAAATGACAGATGTTCATTTGGTTGATTAATTAGACATAAATGTTATTTTACCTATACAAAGATAGTGTATTTGTAATCTTAAATGGCTTACTTCTTCACATGAAGTGATTTTCTTAAAATTGATTATATATAGCATAATTCAATTTACTACATACTAGAAAAAAATTTCATATCATTTTATGGTATGTAATGACCAGTCACTGAATTACATGGTTATGTTCGTAAAAATTGTAAACTATTTTTTTGTTGTTTTCACTTGGCGTTAATATATTTATCAATTATAAATTGATTATTCTCATGTTTAGTGCATGCCGGAAAATAGAAATATCTACTTAAACTTTATATTTCTAAGGAAACATGGTTATATTTAGATTAGTAATTACAAAGAAACTAATGTAATTTATATAATTGTTATTTATTACATGTCTCATAAAGATCACCTGTTTAGTTTTTGTCTCTATAGGTATAGTATTTTAATTATGAAAACGGAAATGAAAAGCTAAATTTAAATTATGGCAAATGGGGTTACTAATTCCCCGATATGAACAACGGTTGCATTTGAGGCTAGCTTCAAGATATCTATATTTATAATTATCTATACTACATTATAAATGATTTGGGATAGGAAGTCTTAAAATTTGAAGACCAAAAGCATTACTATAAATGGAAAATTAGAAAATTAATGTAAAATTTAAAAATTTAAGTCTTATTTAAACCATATTTTAACCCCCTCCATTAATGATATATTTAAATAGAATTGTTTATAAGAAAAGCTCACTAAACTTATAACCACTAATTTAATGCAAAAATTTGAAAAATAAAAGTTCTAATTATTTAAACTATAAATAGTTTTGATGTTCCACTTTTGAAAAACATATATCTACTACGTTATAAATATTTGAGACATGGTAAACAAAAAAATTTTCGAATGAAAAATATTTGCTCGCCACAAAAATAGTCACCGGTTACCCGCCGCATTGTGCGGGTACCCTTCTATAGTATATATAATGCATAAATTACTTTCTCTCTTAAACAAGAATAAGACACTCCATCTGAATTTTTCAACTCATCTTCAAAAGTTAATTGTATAAACTTATTTAGCATACAATATCTTTTTATACAATGGTCAAAGAATAGTAAATAATAGTCAAGCTCATGCATTATACAATGCATGAATTAAATTATTTCTTAAATAGGATTAAAACACCCCATTTGTACTTTTCATGTAATACATCTTCACAAGTTAAGTGTACAAACTTATTTAGCAGATAATATCCTTAGTTTCACACATTGGTCAAAACATATTAAATAAATGTCAAACTCTTTGTTAAGATGTCATTAAATAACTTTTTAATATAAAGTATTGATGACATCAAATAAGTACATATTATTGGCATCATTTACCATATTTTATTTACTTGTTTTATGTTATTCTATATGAGAATTGATACTTAATTGTTTACTTTTGAAATTCTCAGTTATAAACGAGCGTTTGGTGAAAGTAAGCTATTTTGGACGTAAAATGGAGCAAAATGGATCAAGTTGGAAAATTCGACAGAACTTAAGGAAGATACGCCGTATCATTCTAGACAGATACCTCGTACGGTGATACTTAGACGAATGTCAAGACTTCACCAATGATATCCAAGACACAAAAGAACATGCACCTCATAAGAGATCGAAGATACGCCACATCTAAAGGCGTGTACGAATATTTGTGAATATTATATTCTTGGACCCCACACGAAGTTACCGAGATATGCCGTATTAACTAAGTTGATTCACCATATCGACCCTGCAGACAGAAACTATAAATACCCCATTCGACATCCAAATTCGTGGTGCACACAAACCCTAAGGAGACAAATACAGACGAATTGGCAACACAAGACACCACCCAAACGAAGGATTCAGAGTAGTAAAAAGGTCCTGCTAGTGTTTAATTCAATAAGTAGATTTGTTTTATTGTATTTAGTACTCTTTAATCCATCAAGATTGCGTGCCTTGTCGCCGCCATATGACTCACATTTAATCTGCTTTCCCATCGATTAAAGTTTATTTGATGTTTATTTGGTTCTTTATGCATGTGCATTGATTACCTCTGTGTTTAGACATGGCTTGCTTGCGCCGCCATACGCGTCCCACAATTACTTCATTAACATTATAGTTAATGTAAGCTAGTAAAAGGGTTAAATAATATAGACATAAGTAATCATTAAATTTTTACTCGCCTCTAACTAAGATACCAATTAGAGAGAATAGATTTTAGTATCCATCCTATAAAACTAGCAATAAAACAAAGTGACAATCTACTATACTATCGGCTTGACCTCTTATCTGTATTTGTCTTCTATTTGTGTATGTGTTTTCTATTCGCTTATTCAACTCCATAGTTTTTACACTGTTATTAGTCTACTCAATCGTGCCAGTCTCTCAGACTGAAAACCCCCTTGCGTTTGATTAGGTTTTAGAACTAACTTAGTAATTAAAATACTAATAGACGTTTAAGGTGTTAACGTTCCACTCTTAGTGTTCGACACTCTACATACCAACTAGCTACATTGATTGGGTACACTGCTCGTTAGTGTGTGTTATAGGTTAAGTCGACTAAATATAAATTTAAAACTTGATAATTATAATCTATACCTACAACGATATACGCACCCATAAATAGGGATGAGCAAAAGAACCAAAGAACCAGAACCGGACCGAGAACCGGACCGAGAACAAGACCGAGAACTGGACCGGAACCATGAAGAACCGAACCGGAACCAGAACCAATGGTTCCAGTTCCAGTTCTTGATTTTGAGATTTTTTGGTTCTTGGGTCGGTTCGGATCGGTTCCACCGGTTCTTGGTTCCGGAACCAAAGATCCAATAATTATAAAAATATGTAATTTTTTTTACTTCTTATCAAAATATTAATCAAATTCTACGTATCATAAAAAATAATAATAATAATAATAATTAAAAAAAAACGAAAAAAAAAAAACTACTAGCAATCAAGCCAAATACTCTAAACCATAATCTTTAATTCACTGAAACATCCACAAATCAATAATTAATTTAAACCTAATAATATTCCAAGATCATTCATCATTATCTAAATAATGCAAGTAAGTTTATATTTTATTTTTATTTGCATTCGATTAGCTTTTACATGTTCGTCATGCTATAATTTGCTGACACTTTTATTAATACATAATTTATTATATATCATCATCACGTAGCCACATGATCATGACGTAGCACTTATAGTTTTATTAATACTTTACCTAACAGATATGAACAAAGTTTTAAGTTATTTTGTTTTGTTTTCCGGATTATTATGCATTATTGTTTTGTTAAAATATGAACAAGTGAAAGTAACTATAGAATGATTGACTATTCGAGTTTATGGTTTAGTTGTTAATTGTTATTTTCTTAAGTATACTTTCTTATCTTAATCGCAAACGAGGTGTCAAAAAGGATTGAAATCCTATCATTTTTAATTTTCCCATCTTCTTTTACTCTTGGTGATATTATGAGATGAAATAAAATAATGGGTCTCTGGTTTCGGTAAGTGATAGTCCTATTTTATCATTTTTTTTTAATTGAATTAATATGACCAGCATGAGAGGTTAATTTAAGAGGATACTTATCCATTTAAAAATATGAAAGGTATCGTGTTTGCAAAATATCATTACATTTATAGGAGTATGAACATTCGTACTTTTCATGTAATACATCTTCACAAGTTAAGTGTACAAACTTATTTAGCAGATAATATCCTTAGTTTCACACATTGGTCAAAACATATTAAATAAATGTCAAACTCTTTGTTAAGATGTCATTAAATAACTTTTTAATATAAAGTATTGATGACATCAAATAAGTACATATTATTGGCATCATTTACCATATTTTATTTACTTGTTTTATGTTATTCTATATGAGAATTGATACTTAATTGTTTACTTTTGAAATTCTCAGTTATAAACGAGCGTTTGGTGAAAGTAAGCTATTTTGGACGTAAAATGGAGCAAAATGGATCAAGTTGGAAAATTCGACAGAACTGAAGGAAGATACGTCGTATCATTCTAGACAGATACCTCGTACGGTGATACTTAGACGAATGTCAAGACTTCACCAATGATATCCAAGACACAAAAGAACATGCACCTCATAAGAGATCGAAGATACGCCACATCTAAAGGCGTGTACGAATATTTGTGAATATTATATTCTTGGACCCCACACGAAGTTACCGAGATATGCCGTATTAACTAAGTTGATTCACCATATCGACCCTCCAGACAGAAACTATAAATACCCCATTCGACATCCAAATTCGTGGTGCACACAAACCCTAAGGAGACAAATACAGACGAATTGGCAACACAAGACACCACCCAAACGAAGGATTCAGAGTAGTAAAAAGGTCCTGCTAGTGTTTAATTCAATAAGTAGATTTGTTTTATTGTATTTAGTACTCTTTAATCCATCAAGATTGCGTGCCTTGTCGCCGCCATATGACTCACATTTAATCTGCTTTCCCATCGATTAAAGTTTATTTGATGTTTATTTGGTTCTTTATGCATGTGCATTGATTACCTCTGTGTTTAGACATGGCTTGCTTGCGCCGCCATACGCGTCCCACAATTACTTCATTAACATTATAGTTAATGTAAGCTAGTAAAAGGGTTAAATAATATAGACATAAGTAATCATTAAATTTTTACTCGCCTCTAACTAAGATACCAATTAGAGAGAATAGATTTTAGTATCCATCCTATAAAACTAGCAATAAAACAAAGTGACAATCTACTATACTATCGGCTTGACCTCTTATCTGTATTTGTCTTCTATCTGTGTATGTGTTTTCTATTCGCTTATTCAACTCCATAGTTTTTACACTGTTATTAGTCTACTCAATCGTGCCAGTCTCTCAGACTGAAAACCCCCTTGCGTTTGATTAGGTTTTAGAACTAACTTAGTAATTAAAATACTAATAGACGTTTAAGGTGTTAACGTTCCACTCTTAGTGTTCGACACTCTACATACCAACTAGCTACATTGATTGGGTACACTGCTCGTTAGTGTGTGTTATAGGTTAAGTCGACTAAATATAAATTTAAAACTTGATAATTATAATCTATACCTACAACGATATACGCACCCATAAATAGGGATGAGCAAAAGAACCAAAGAACCAGAACCGGACCGAGAACCGGACCGAGAACCGGACCGAGAACAGGACCGAGAACTGGACCGGAACCATGAAGAACCGAACCGGAACCAGAACCAATGGTTCCAGTTCCAGTTCTTGATTTTGAGATTTTTTGGTTCTTGGGTCGGTTCGGATCGGTTCCACCGGTTCTTGGTTCCGGAACCAAAGATCCAATAATTATAAAAATATGTAATTTTTTTTACTTCTTATCAAAATATTAATCAAATTCTACGTATCATAAAAAATAATAATAATAATAATTAAAAAAAAAACGAAAAAAAAAAAAAAAAAAAAAAAAAAACTACTAGCAATCAAGCCAAATACTCTAAACCATAATCTTTAATTCACTGAAACATCCACAAATCAATAATTAATTTAAACCTAATAATATTCCAAGATCATTCATCATTATCTAAATAATGCAAGTAAGTTTATATTTTATTTTTATTTGCATTCGATTAGCTTTTACATGTTCGTCATGCTATAATTTGCTGACACTTTTATTAATACATAATTTATTATATATCATCATCACGTAGCCACATGATCATGACGTAGCACTTATAGTTTTATTAATACTTTACCTAACAGATATGAACAAAGTTTTAAGTTATTTTGTTTTGTTTTCCGGATTATTATGCATTATTGTTTTGTTAAAATATGAACAAGTGAAAGTAACTATAGAATGATTGACTATTCGAGTTTATGGTTTAGTTGTTAATTGTTAATTGTTATTTTCTTAAATGTAAATGGTTGTCATAGGTAATATTTGTTTCCTTACTTCTCAATCACTATTTTGAAAATTTTAATTTCATAGAAATCAATATGATTTTACATTTTGGGAATACATTGTCCAAGTAATAACTTCATGTCCATTAATACTAGCTAACTTATGTGTGTACTTTAAATTTGCAGGTATGGAGTTGGTGGTATCCCTACCAGGAGTATGCACTGACACTAATTTTTTACCCATATGTGTCCAAAAAAATTGTAGGGATCTTTGCATAGCAAAATATGGACTGCGTAGTTATGGGGAATGAAAAGGCCCAATTATTTGTCGTTGTCATTTTGACTGGCCACCAAAGGATGGAAAAACTAAGCCTAACTTGCCATCCCCTCCGCACACAAAGAACCCCAAAGCTTAAAGTTTAATATTTGATAATGAACTACGCTCGCCTGATGAACGAGTTATTTAGTTTAACTATATCAAATTTAGTGAAATTTTATGCAAAATTTTCTCAAAGAGAATCTTTTCTACTGTGTTTGGTTGTTGAGTGCATAACATTATAATCAAATTACAGATTAGTATTTTGGGTGCAATTCTATATTTAAATTTATTGAGCTTATAGATAAGTATACTTTCTTATCTTAATCGCAAACGAGGTGTCAAAAAGGATTGAAATCCTATCATGTTTAATTTTCCCATGTTCTTTTACTCTTTGTGATATTATGAGATGACCTAAAATAATGGGTCTCTTGTTTCGATAAGTGATGGTCCTATTTTATCATATTTTTGTTTGTTTTTAATTGATTTAATATGACCAGCATGAGAGGTTAATTTAAGAGGATACTTATCCATTTAAAAATATGAAAGGTATCGTGTTTGCAAAATATCATTACATTTATGGGAGTATGAACATTGGTCTTCTAATGGTCCAGAAAAATGACAGATGTTCGTTTGGTTGATTAATTAGACATAAATGTTATTTTACCTGTACAAAGATAGTGTATTTATAATCTTAAATAGCTAACTTCTTCACATGAAGTGATTTTCTTAAAATTGATTATATATAGCATAATTCAATTTACTACATACTAGAAAAGAATTTCGTATCATTTTATGGTATGTAATGACCAGTCACTGAATTACATGGTTATGTTCGTAAAAATTGTAAACTATTTTTTGGTTGTTTTCACTTGGCGTTAATATATTTATCAATTATAAATTGATTATTCTCATGTTTAATGCATGCCGGAAAATAGAAATATCTACTTAAACTTTATATTTCTAAGGAAACATGGTTATATTTAGATTAGTAATTACAAAGAAACTAATGTAATTTATGTAATTGTTATTTATTACATGTCTCATAAAGATCACCTGGTTAGTTTTTGTCTCTATAGGTATAGTATTTTAATTACTAGTCATTCATACCCGTGCGTTGCACACGGGCTCTATCTAAGTGTTCATAACGTAATATTTTGCACTAATTTTTGTCATGTTTGAAACAATCATGTTTTGGTGATGTGCATCACAATTCTTATCCAAATAGTTTTAAAAAAGTTGAGTTAAGCTCGAATCTAACATAGTCGTTAAGTGTTAAGCCCCAGATTGACTATCAATTCACGTAGCGTGATATTCTAAATATTACCTCAAACCTTTAAATTCACAAATTATAGAATGCTCAAATGGTAATTAAAAAGGTGAAAGTTATTTGTATAAGTTATGGATATCTCAACTTTTCGACGTACTTTGTTTGAGCATATGTCTTTAAAATTTTATAAGGAACTTTTAACCCACTCTCATGATTTGTTGTATTTAGAATCTATTGAACTCTTGCTTATGTCTTACATTTAACTTTTTTTAATTTGTTATTATAATTTAAAAATGGGTTCGAGCCCGTTTAGACCATGCCCATTTAAGCATGTGCCTGTTCGGGGCCGAGCCCGTTTAGACCGTGGCCCGTGCCTGTCCGGCCCGCCTGTTTTGCCACGTCTATGTGTTGTGTATGTGTTTAAATGACATATAGCCGTATAAATACACAATATCAAAAAGATTATGTAGCGTTGACGTCTCGGTTATAACATTGTGAAACATATAGATGCTAATTTAATATATTCAAACATACACAAAATACAAATCTTTTTTACACAGTATCCAAGTTAATACTATTTTACCCGTGAAATGTCACTTCAATTCTAAATAAGCAAATGGTGGAATTACCTCATCAAGTAAACACATAATATAATACTTTTGTCTTTACCATGTAGAAAAGTAAGTTATTTTACTATAACTATCAATATGAAGCAATATTTATTAAATACTTCTTTATTGATATTTATTTTTATTACGATTGTTATAGGTTAGTGATAAAACATTTTTATCGAAAAGTATTATTAACTTTCACATCGTGAAAATTTGAATAACCAAAATATCACTCATTATACCAAATATTATCAAATTATGTATCCAAAAAATAAATATTGGGTAATTTAGTCCAATTATTGCCACCCCAGCCCAGAACATTTTCAGATATAACTTGCAAGTCCAAAAAAATTGCCAGCCAAATATTAACATAACCATTACAAATTCAATAATAATATCAATAATAGAACAAATACTATTAATTTTTATGCAAAAATATGTACACGTCTCTTGAAAGTTAGTTTCACTATCAATGTTATGTGGTCTTTAAATTGATGCAAACTCATATAATATCTATATTATATTTTTGTCTACACCAAAGAGAGAATCCACAACCTCTCTTTACACGTATTATATTTTCGCCATTCAAAGGAAAAGGGCTCTATCCCATTTTTTTTTTTCTTTTGAAAAATAGTCAAACCATAAATTGCAGTAGGCAATCTACCAATTGAACAAATTAAATCATAACTTAGAAGTTAGAACCCTCAGCAAACTAAAATCAGTGGACAAATGCATGATCTAAATTATAAAATATAAATAGCATTTAAAACAGTACATATGCTTTATAGTAATATTTTCTCAATAGTTTACATATACAATAGGAACATTCACTTGACTTGGTCCAAGTTTCTCATTGTGTCTCAAGCCCGGTCCTAATAAAAATAACTACAATCTTCTACAAAAAAAATTAGGGTATACAAACCATATTCTCATTTGTGTGCAGTCAAGAGTCAAGACACTGACACAACTGCGTCACCTAAACCTAGTTAACAACAAATATGCTCTTCTTAAATCACACACTAAAGACAACACAAAACAAATTCGTGTTTGGTTTCTTTCGAACAACATATGTATCTATGTTGCTTTGTTGAAAAACCATCGGCTGCCACCATGTTGCTTTGTCTCCGGAAAAATTTACGTGATTCTGAGGCCGATCCATGTTGCTTTGTCGAAAAACTTTAGGCCGCCGTCCGCCGTCACCAGAATACGCCACCTGTAAACATTTTTTCCCCCGAAAGTAGCTTAGTTTTCTTTTCTTGATGAGTTTAATGTTGATATCATGGAACACACGTCTTACCTTACACTTCTACTTTGATCTCTAATTTTTTCGATCAACCATAAATCTTGGTTTTAAAAAAAGGGTGGTTTGACGGGGTCGTCTTCTTTCTGGTGCCAGGCATATGGAGTCTTGATGTATTTGCAGGCAATCAAATGCTTATTTATAGTTGAATATATTGTGTAACCTATAAACATTAGACTTTTAAAATTACTTATTGGGCATGTGTTATAATTAGATGACGACATCAATGTTGTAACTCTATGAACTCTTCCTCTTCATCTTCAGTGTTATAATTAAATGGCGACATCAATTCAGGAACTCTTCATCTTGCCTGCACATTACTTTCAATGCGTGAGACATTAATCATGACCACGTTACATTTATAAGGCTACTTAAGCTTTTAGTATATAAGATGACAAACGGAAATGAAAAGCTAAATTTAAATTATGGCAAATGGGGTTACTAATTCCCCGATATGAACAACGGTTGCATTTGAGGCTAGCTTCAAGATATCTATATTTATAATTATCTATACTACATTATAAATGATTTGGGATAGGAAGTCTTAAAATTTGAAGACAAAAATCATTACTATAAATGGAAAAATAGAAAATTAATGTAAAATATGAAAATTTAAGTCTTATTTAAACCATATTTTAAACCCCTCCATTAATGATATATTTAAACAAAATTGTTTATAAGAAAAGCTCACTAAACTTATAACCACCAATTTAATACAAAAATTTGAAAAATAAAAGTTCTAAATATTTAAACTATAAATAATTTAGATGTTCCACTTTTGAAAAACATGTATCTACTACGTTATAAATATTTGAGACATGGTAAACAAAGAATTTTTCGAATGAAAAACATTTGTTCGCCACAAAAATAGTCACCGGTTACCCGCCGCATTGTGCGGGTACCCCTCTATAGTATATATAATGCATGAATTACTTTCACTCTTAAACAAGAATAAGACACTCCATCTGAATTTTTCAACTCATCTTCAAAAGTTAATTGTACAAACTTATTTAGCATACAATATCTTTTTATACAATGGTCAAAGCATAGTAAATAATAGTCAAGCTCATGCATTATACAATGCATGAATTAAATTCTTTCTTAAATAGGATTAAAACACCCCATTTGTACTTTTCATGTAATACATCTTCACAAGTTAAGTGTACAAACTTATTTAGCAGATAATATCCTTAGTTTCACACATTGGTCAAAACATATTAAATAAATGTCAAACTCTTTGTTAAGATGTCATTAAATAACTTTTAATATAAAGTATTGATGACATCAAATAAGTACATATTATTGGCATTATTTACCATATGTTATTTACTTGTTTTATGTTATTCTATATGAGAATTGATACTTAATTGTTTACTTTTAAAATTCTGAGTTATAAACTAGCGTTTTGGTGAAAGTAAGCTATTTTGGACGTAAAATGGAGCAAAATAGATCAAGTTGGAAAATTCGACAGAACTGAAGGAAGATACGCCGTATCATTCTAGACAGATACCTCGTACGGTGATACTTAGACGAATGTCAAGACTTCACCAATGATATCCAAGACACAAAAGAACATGCACCGCATAAGAGATCGAAGATACGCCACATCTAAAGGCGTGTACGAATATTTGTGAATATTATATTCTTGGACCCCACACGAAGTTACCGAGATATGCCGTATTAACTAAGTTGATTCACCATATCGACCCTGCAGACAGAAACTATAAATACCCCATTCGACATCCAAATTCGTGGTGCACACAAACCCTAAGGAGACGAATACAGACGAATTGGCAACACAAGACACCACCCAAACGAAGGATTCAGAGTAGTAAAAAGGTCCTGCTAGTGTTTAATTCAATAAGTAGATTTGTTTTATTGTATTTAGTACTCTTTAATCCATCAAGATTGCGTGCCTTGTCGCCGCCATATGACTCACATTTAATCTGCTTTCCCATCGATTAAAGTTTATTTGATGTTTATTTGGTTCTTTATGCATGTGCATTGATTACCTCTGTGTTTAGACATGGCTTGCTTGCGCCGCCATACGCGTCCCACAATGGGGGTACTTTGGTCCAATGGCTGTTCCCTCATCTCTTTCCTGCTTCTTTGGTCCAATTTTCGCTGTCAAACAACCGGAATTATACCGTATTATATTTTATAAACTTCAAGACAGTTTCTATACTTAGTTGTTTTAGATTTATCTAAGATAACTAAACCTATACAAGATAAGGGATCCAATCAAGTGCATAACTAGGATCAACACAGATTTGGTGTTCAAACTGCATTCATACGACATACAACAAACGAATTATTAGATTCAAATACTTAAGTAAGTTACTCGTAACTCAGGTGTAAGAATCCGTCAATCTTACACATATATCATAAACAAGTTTCGACCACTTGGATCAAGTGATCTTAATAGTAAGCCGTTAAAAAAAATATCTTGATAATGTTTAAACTATGATTAAAATGAAGGAAACTATGTCAAAATCACTTTTCTTCATCTACCAAAGATAGGTGCCTCCCGCAAAGCTGCTGCTACTTCTGATTCTCAAGAGCTTATTAGACCAATAAAGAACACAACACAAAAACATACAAAAAATCATGAAGACCACCGACTGACCCACGGCACTTAGCTCCATCTTCTTCGGTCCTCTTCCTCGTCCACAGGAGTATACCACGAAGGTCGCCTCTTTGAATTACTCAATCTATAATTCAAGTAAACTTCTTCATTACGAAGCGGTCTAGTAGCCACAAGTGCAAGACTTTTCATTATAGGTCCTTCCGTTTGACCATCACTCGATACCCCACCAGACTTGAACCAAAAACTACCAAATCTTTTCATCTTAACTTCCTCGATACCCCCAAAAACCATATTTGGTATATAAGCTCTCATATCCTTTTCATTTAACGGAAAATCATAAGGGCATACCATGACATTAGGCTCCATACCTGTTGCCGGGTGGTTAGCAAAATGAGCTAAAGCTAACGGGTTTCTTCTCTCCAATATTTCACCATTAGACGCTAACCTTGACCCTTCTAATGGTTTACTTAGCATCTTCCAAACCCGGTCTGAGCCAGTCTCGGAAGGTGGTTGACCAGGGTTTGACCGATAGACACTAGGCTGGCCCCATGGTTCTCTGGTGTCACCACCAGTACCCCACGGTTGAGCATTGATCACTGTCCCATCATATCTAGTTATAAGATATGGGTTTCGTGCATTTACTCTTGGGTAACCTGGGATATAACGGTAATATGCTGGAGAGTAGATAACACCTGGGTAGAGTGCGATCACTGAGCCAACATCTGCTTCACCGTCTATGAATAAGCCCTGACCCGCTTGCTCATGTTGAATTTGAGACGGTTTGAGCTCAAGGGTGTAGCCCATGAGATCTTTTAATCTTTGGGATGCCTCGGTAAAAGTCAACTGTTTTGTCTCTGGAACATCTGTGCTGAAATGTTTATCATTAATAAGATTCTAATTTTTGAAGTTGAAAACACGAGGGTAACAAAAAACTTACCAAGATTTTTGTTTGCTGGAGTCGTTCTACCAATGGCAAGACTTAGGCCACTACGACGAGGAGTGGTGTCGGTCTTTTGAGATGATCCAAGTGGCTCGTCATGAGATTTAGAGTCAGGTAGAAGAATTTCATCCATTGACGTGCAGAAGTTTGTAATTTGAGTATGGATGTTTTCTTGGACCTGTCTTTCTTGGTCGGCTAGTTCGGCCTTACTTGCCATGTTAATGATCTCTTCTACATCTGCTTCTTCAGCATCTTTCCCCACACGGTTATAGCTGTAATTAAATATAGCAAATCAGCACTTGTGTATCACGCACACATGGATGAACAACTGAACACGAATATTAAAAAATGGTTGAAGTATTTGCTCATACTATACAAACTCATTTTACTGAAATATAGCTCAACAAGTTTGATTAAAACGAATTATCAGTAATAATGAATCGTGAACTTATAAAGACGGCGAGAGTTTGAGATAACATTACAGCATTTTTGTATGAAATGCCGATGTCATGATGTTTTAAGTATGTATGTATACAAGGGGTGTTTACATAAAACGCCAATGCACTTTCTGGTTTGTCCTATTTTAGCCATATAACTTTTGTATGTACATCCGAGTTATTTAAACAATGGCTTTGTGTCCCATTTGAGTCATTTTGTAGCCAAAAAAAAAAACCCTTGAATCTTTAAAAAATGATAATCTATGCTAAAACTCTTATGCAGAAAAATGTTACACTTATATATTAGGTTAAGTTTTATAGAAAAATGTTTAGAATAAGGCTTGCAAAATGACCCAAATTGCACACAGAACCATCTTTTAATGACCGGATGTGTATAAAGTAGTACAATGACGAAAACTTGACAAATGAAAATGTATATTTGGTGCGTTATGAAAAATAGTAAAAGAAAATCCTTATTACAGTAACCACACTAAATTGCAGGAAACAGATCTTGATATAAAAAATAACCATGAATCATTGAAATACGATGAGAAGTTCGTCCAGCCAGATACATAAAAACAAAGTAAAATAGGGAAGTTATCGTGATATTTCACACTTATGTCACGGTTAGTTGAGTTGGTAAGAACATGACCTGGTATAGAGGAAAAGTCGATTTATGTCTGCTTCAAATTGAAGTTGTCTTGGTTCTTTTGCAAATGTCGGACTTTTGGCAAGCTTTCCCACAAACTAAACATACAATATCAAGAAAAATGAACTTCCATAAGGCAGCTAGCATAGTTTAAACAAATGAAATGCGTCTCGTGATTCTGATTGTTCCTTTCTATACAAGACCTATTAAGCAACATCCATTTACTTTGCTAACATTACAAAGTTTGCACTTCTGTATTTTAAATGTTACTGCTTTTCTCGATATTCAGGCACAGTATTGTGTAACCGATATGTTTCTGCACAAAACAGTTCATGAACTTTTGAATACTTTGAGTAGCTTTCAAAACAAGTTGGGAGTTTATTAAAAAGCAAAATACCCTCTTCCCTTGATTAACCGTGTTTACCAATTCTGTTTTTCGATCCATGAGTCGTTCAATGTCATGTACACTTTTCAACTACAGCTAAACATAAAGCGACACGATCTCACAAGTAATTTGCTAAAGATATACAGTATCATTTTGTTCACGACTTTGTGGTGCACCGTGCATGTTACACTGTTCATTATACCTCACATATTTGTCTCTAGGAACTTAAAACTCTTCTTTTCAACTATTATTAAATAGGTAATTTAAAGCTCTTCTTTTCAACTATTATTAAATAGGTAATTTAAAGGGTGTTTATTTTAGCTTACTTTCCGACTTGTGCAACTTATATTTCATAAGCCCATCTTATACGGCTGTTTCCCGACGTATGAACTTAATAAAAGCCCAAAGACAAGAAAAAACCGACAAAAATGGGCTTATGAAAAATAAGTTCATAGACCCAAAAAAAAACTAAAACAAACACCCCTTTACACAGTTATAATCTTTTCATATAACCAAATCCCGTAACTTAAGCTGCAGTAAAATAATCTTATGCAACATGCCAACAGTTTATAAGTAGTGAATTAACAACATTTTATAAGTAGTGAATTAACAACATTTCGAGTCAAACTGATAAACCCTAAATTCAGAAACTTTAGGCTTGTTTTCTCATATAAACCCTAAATTCAGAAAGTTTCAACCACTTGATCAAGTGATCTTAATAAACCGTCGTCAAAAAAATGTTCTTGATAATGTTTAATCTATGATTAAAATGAAGGAAACTATGTCAAAATCACTTTTGTTCATCTACCAAAGATAGGTGCCTCCTGCAAAGCTGCTGCTACTTCTGATTCTCGATAGCTTATTAGATCAATAAAGAAACACAACACAAAAACATACAAAAAATCATGAAGACCACCCACAGACCCACTTAGGCACTTAGCTCCATCTTCTTCGGTCCTCTTCCTCATCCACAGGAGTATACCACGAAGGTCGCCTCTTTGAATTACTCAATCTATAATTCAAGTAAACTTCTTCATTACGAAGCGGTCTAGTAGCCACAAGTGCAAGACTTTTCATTATAGGTCCTTCCGTTTGACCATCACTCGATACCCCACCAGACTTGAACCAAAAACTACCAAATCTTTTCATCTTAACTTCCTCGATACCCCCAAAAACTATATTTGGTATATAAGCTCTCATATCCTTTTCATTTAACGGAAAATCATAAGGGCATACCATGACATTAGGCTCCATACCTGTTGCCGGGTGGTTAGCAAAATGAGCTAAAGCTAACGGGTTTCTTCTCTCCAATATTTCACCATTAGACGCTAACCTTGACCCTTCTAATGGTTTACTTAGCATCTTCCAAACCCGGTCTGACCCAGTATCGGAAGGTGGTTGACCAGGGTTTGACCGATAGACACTAGGGTGGCCCCATGGTTCTCTGGTGTCACCACCAGTACCCCACGGTTGAGCATTGATAACTGTCCCATCATATCTAGTTATAAGATATGGGTTTCGTGCATCCACTCTTGGGTAACCTGGGATATAACGGTAATATGCTGGAGAGTAGATAACACCTGGGTAGAGTGCTATCACTGAGCCAACATCTGCTTCACCGTCTATGAATAAGCCCTGACCCGCTTGCTCATGTTGAATTTGAGACGGTTTGAGCTTAAGGGTGTAGCCCATGAGATCTTTTAATCTTTGGGATGCCTCGGTAAAAGTCAACTGTTTTGTCTCTGGAACATCTGTGCTGAAATGTTTATCATTAATAAGATTCTAATTTTTGAAGTTGAAAACACGAGGGTAACAAAAAACTTACCAAGATTTTTGTTTGCTGGAGTCGTTCTACCAATGGCAAGACTTAGGCCACTACGACGAGGAGTGGTGTCGGTCTTTTGAGATGATCCAAGTGGCTCGTCATGAGATTTAGAGTCAGGTAGAAGAATTTCATCCATTGACGTGCAGAAGTTTGTAATTTGAGTATGGATGTTTTCTTGGACCTGTCTTTCTTGGTCGGCTAGTTCGGCCTTACTTGCCATGTTAATGATCTCTTCTACATCTGCTTCTTCAGCATCTTTCCCCACACGGTTATAGCTGTAATTAAATATAGCAAATCAGCACTTGTGTATCACGCACACATGGATGAACAACTGAACACAAATATTAAAAAATGGTTGAAGTATTTGCTCATACTCTACAAACTCATTTTACTGAAATATAGCTCAACAAATTTGATTAAAACGAATTATCAGTAATAATGAATCGTGAACTTATAAAGACGGCGAGAGTTTGAGATAACATTACAGCATTTTTGTATGAAATGCCGATGTCATGATGTTTTAAGTATGTATGTATACAAGGGGTTTTTACATAAAACGCCAATGCACTTTCTGGTTTGTCCTATTTTAGCCATTTAACTTTTGTGTGTACATCCGAGTTATTTAAACAATGGCTTTGTGTCCCATTTGAGTCATTTTGTAGCCAAAAAAAAACCCTTGAATCTTTAAAAAAATGATAATCTATGCTAAAACTCTTATGCAGAAAAATGTTACACTTATATATTAGGTTAAGTTTTATAGAAAAATGTTTAGAATAAGGCTTGCAAAATGACCCAAACTGCACACAGAACCATCTTTTAATGACCGGATGTGTATTAAGTAGTACAATGACGTACACTTGACAAATGAAAATGTATATTTGGTGTGTTATGAAAAATAATAAAAGAACATCCTTATTACAGTTACCACACTAAATTGCAGGAAACAGATCTTGATATAAAAAATAACCATGAATCATTGAAATACGACGAGAAGTTCGTCCAGCCAGATACATAAAAACAAAGTAAAATAGGTAAGTTATCGTGATATTTCACACTTATGTCACGGTTAGTTGAGTTGGTAAGAACATGACCTGGTATAAAGGAAAAGTCGATTTATGTCTGCTTCAAATTGAAGTTGTCTTGGTTCTTTTGCAAATGTCGGACTTTTGGCAAGCTTTCCCACAAACTAAACATACAATATCAAGAAAAATGAACTTCCATAAGGCAGCTAGCATAGTTTAAACAAATGAAATGCGTCTCATGATTCTGATTGTTCCTTTCTATACAAGACCTATTAAGCAACATCCATTTACTTTGCTAACATCACAAAGTTTGCACTTCCATATTTTAAATGGCAGATGTAGATATTTTGCAATACAAAGATGTTACTGCTTTTCTCGATATTCAGGCACAGTATTGTGTAACCGATATGTTTCTGCACAAACAATTTATGAACTTTTGAATACTTTGAGTAGCTTTCAAAACAAGTTGGCGTTTATTAAAAAGCAAAATACCCTCTTCCCTTGATTAACCGTGTTTACCAATTCTGTTTTTCGATCCATGAGTCGTTCAATGTCATGCACACTTTTCAACTACAGCTAAACATAAAGCGACACGATCTCACAAGTAATTTGCTAAAGATATACAGTATCATTTTGTTCACGACTTTGTGGTGCACCGTGCATGTTACACTGTTCATTATACCTCACATATTTGTCTCTAGGAACTTAAAACTCTTCATTTCAATTATTATTAAATAGGTAATTTAAAGGGTGTTTATTTTAGCTTACTTTTCGACTTGTGCAACTTATATTTCATAAGCCCATCTTATACGGCTGTTTCCCGACGTATGAGCTTAATAAGCCCAAAGACAAGAAAAAACCGACAAAAATGGGCTTATGGAAAATAAGCTCATATGCCCAAAAAAAAGCTAAAACAAACACCCCTTTACACAGTTATAATCTTTTCCTATAACCAAATCCCGTAACTTAAACAGTTTATAAGTAGTGAATTAATAAACTTTCGAGTCAAAATGACTAGTCAAACTGATAAACCCTAAATTCAGAAACTTTCGGCTTGTTTTCCCATATAGGAAATAGTTTTCCAGCTTTTTGTCTAACCTTAATTGATAGGCTTATGAACTTTCTAAGCTCAATTTTTCAATAAGCACAACAAATAAGCTTTTAGACAAAAGTAAGAAAATGTGGGTTATGAAAATAAGCTGATAAGCCAAAAAATAAGCTAAAAACTAACACCCCCTTAATGGGTCATTCTCAATATATAACAAAGTTAACATCTTTAACCAAAATCCTAGAAATGAAATAGCATCAAGATAATCTTGTGCATAAATGGTGTACACTGCAAGATCAAGATTAAAAGTATAAATGAGAATCCAATGTTTTAGAAGAAAGAAAGGAGTACCTGTTGGAATTTCTGAAAGAGGGTCCCCATGAATGAATTAGTCTTGGATCTAAAACCCTTTTGGTATTTCTATCAGTCTTTGTTGATTCTTCAACTCAAGGTTTTTGGAGAATAGAGAATGAAGGATCTAAATGTACAAAGGAAGATTGTGGAGGATCAAAATGTAATAGATCACTATTTTTGGCTCATTTTACAATTTTTTATTGTTGTTTGAGAGGAACTTTTAGTACCGTAACATTTAAGAGCGGTGGTCAGTGATTGCTGAACGTCGTGAATTTTTAATGGTCGTTTGTCAAGTAAGCAATTAACTTTATTTTATTTTTTTCGGATTGCTCCTTTTTCTCAACATTACAAGAAGGGAGATTGATTTGCGCACTTTAAATTTGTATTGGGACACTCTGATGTACAAGCTGTTAAAGCAGTATATTAATAATGTACAAGTATCTAATGCTTTTATTGGAGTGTCCCAATCAATATGAAATGTGTGCAAATCAATTCCCTTACAAGCAGTAGCATTTAGCTTTAGAACTAATGCCTAGATTAGCTATAAATCAATGCAAGTGATGAAACATTTCTTTAACGAGCACTTCATGTGGCTTTGTGTATTGGTTATGGTGATAGAATATGCAACTGTCAAAAAGATTAACCGCAATGAGCCTTGCATGTAGATGCAAATATTATGTAAATTTCAAATGTCGAAGTTCGAAATCATTGATCTTGAATGACACACTTTGATCCTCCACATCAAGTCATCAAATCTCATAGGCGATGTCATAACACTTGTATAAAAACTCCTTTCATATAGACATAAACATCATCGTCAAACAAGAATACATGATAGTTCAACACCAAATTCAATTGAGTGATGATACCATCTAAATGTGTTAACACTTCACTTTAAATGTACAAATACACCAGTTACTCAAAAATCACACTTTATTTAATTCATTTTTGTGTTTACACATAGTCAAAAAGTTGTTAGTTTGGACTCTTAGATAATAAAGGCACACAAGCCCTTTTGGTTTGGCCCGCTTAGTTGCTATGGTTAGGCTAGTTTATTTTTCTGTATAATATTTTGTAATCTTCATTATTTAGTGAATCTGATCAATATATTGTTCATTTTCCTCTGATTTCTACATGGCATCAGATCCCCATGAATTAGTCTTGGATCTAAAACACTTTTGGTATTTCTATCGGTCTTTGTTGATTCTTAACTCAAGGTTTTGGAGAATGGTGGGGCCAAAGGGGAATGGACAATGAAGGGTCAAAATGTACAAAGGAAAATTGTGCAGGATCAAAATGTAATAGATCACTATTTTTTTCTTGATTTTACAATTTTTTATTATTGTTTGGGGCGGAGCTTTCAGGAATATTTAGGAGCTTTTGCTGTGGTGAGTGTTGACAGTTGCACGTTGTAGCAATTAGCTTTATTTTTTGTTTGTTTATTTTTTTCGAAATGTTCTTTTCCCAGGCTTCATAAAGTACCATATATGAGCATTGAGCATCTAAAAATGTTTTACACGTTATCACGTTATGATTATAATTGCAGCTACGTTTGTTACTGCTTGTTTCTACTACCTGCTGCTACTTTTGCCTAACTCACTTTTCATAAACGTCTTTAGACTTTTTTTTTAGTTATCTGAAAATGTTCACTAAACATGGTTTGAACCATAATCTCTTTTAAATTTTGGAGAACACCTCTTTTCAACATAGAAAATGTTTTTTGACTTATCAATTTTTATAAATCTATGATCCATTTTCAAGTTTCACTTTTTACCTCTTTAATTTTATTATAGTTTCATTTTTGCGCATTTACGTAGCTTATTTAATCACAATTTAACTTTTACCCTTAAAACTTGACAAAATTATACTTCCCCTTTTCATTTATAAACTTAATCTCGATTTAGTAGCGCCACAACACAACAGTTAAACTTTGTTTCATCAAATTTATACTGGTAAGATTTTTTTATATTTTTTAAATTATTATGCCACTTTAATATTGTTGAATTAAAGACTCGCGAGTTAAACAAAAGTAGTTTAATCATTAGGAAATGATAAACGTTGTTGTTCATGCTATTGAAACCATGTGAGGCTTTGCATTTTGTTGTAACAGGATTTGTAGATTTTACTAGGTCATTTTAGGATAGGGTTAGGGGAGTCCACTCCAGTGCCTAGATGACACACTTTGATCCTCCACATCAAGTATCCCATAAGCGATGTCATAACATTTGTATAAAACTCCTTTTATATAGGCATATAGCATTTGTTAAAAAAACCATCCTCGTTAACTCGTCCACCAAGTCCAAACAAGAATATATGACAATTATCCAATTGAGTGATGTTACCATCTAAATGAAACTAGTAAGCAACTCTTAACTCTTCACTTTAAATGTACAAATACACCACTCACTCAAAATTCACACTATGTTCAATTTGTTTTTGTGTTTACCACATGGTCAAAAAGTTGTTAGTTTGGAGTTTGGACATATATAAAAGTCATAAGTATCTTCTGTAACCCTAACTCAACGTACCCACATGACCATCTGATCCTCTCATATATCAACAAGAACAATAGAAATTAATATCACAAGTTCACAACTAAACTGACCGAATAATTTGGTACCTATAGTCACATTCTACATCAATGAAAACAAGACTAATGTGCAACTAAATACATTAAGACAAAGCCATATACTCAGATCCTTATAAATTGTTTCAAACATTGCATAACACAGGCGATCCAAGTAAATATCAAAACTCTATTTAATACGTCCTAACATATTTATAAGGTTTTTATGATATGATTACCAAACCCGTCCTGACATGATTTGGTATGTAATTGTTGTTGTTGATTACCAAACCCGACAATGTCAACTTATCAAAAAGAGTAGTTTTTTAACTCCTAAACTTTGAAACAATAAACTTACATGGAAAGGTGTTTTGGTTATCTTATTAGGACAAGTTATTAATACCTTTCCTAAAATAATTTTAATACCTCTATTTTTTTTTATTTTTTTTTTTAATTTCGAAACTGAAGTATTAAAAAAATATATAAATTATGAAACATTATAGAATTGAAAAAAAAAAAAAAAAAAAAAAAAAAAAAAAAAAAAAAAAAAGACGTCTTATAATGTTAATATAAGTATAAGTGGGCCAGGAGGGAGTACCAATAACAACCCCTATCTTATTTTATGAGTTAAAATTTAGAAATTCAAACTTAAGTTTTATACAATTTTTTAAATCCTAACTCCTCCCATATTGCTATGATAAGATTCAATATTGTTATTGTTATTGTTCTTGATATTGATTACAAACTCTTTTTCATAAACTAAAAACCATCAACTTATGCTCGCAGTATAAGTTGATTTGCACACATCAGTTGTTTAGTTGCACTTATGAATCTATAAGTATAATATGTATTATAGTTTTGGGAAGAAATCCGATGAGGAGAAAAAATAAAATAAAAAGAATGAGAAGAAATTTTAGCCATTCATTTCAATTGAAGAGGAAGACTGTAAGAAGTGAGATGCATCGATTTTTGTAAATGCATTTAAAATGTACGAGGCTTCTCATTTAATTTTGACTCTTATAAAACTTATGTATAACTACTTATAACATCGAGTCTTATAAAACTTACGTATAAGCAAGGTCGTAAATATCTCTCGGAGGTACCGTGGCGATCGACCCCTGCCAAGCGCCATATCAGTTTTGGCAGCGATATGGCGGCTCCATGACAGAGACCATAAATTATAAAGGAATCTATTTTTAAAAAATAAATATTAGCAATATTAATGTTTTTATTATTTTTAATTATATATCTACTGTTATATAATTATAAATCTCCTTCTTCTCTAACATAACTTAAAAAAGCTTCATGATTTGTTTCCCAATTAAAACAAAATCAAGAAAATCAAAGTTGACCGGCATTGACCGGCGTGAATACCAAAAAAACCCTAGATTTGAAGTTGACCGGCGTTGACCAACCTGCCGCCATGGCCGATTTTGGACAACCATTAACCAAAACCGACAAGTTAGATCGATATGAGAAATATCGCGGTGGTGGACCACCGCCAACCGCCATGACTCCATATCAGCTGCCATGGCCGATTTTTACGACACTGCGTATAAGTGTTAACTATTTGCAACATCAAACGGATTAGACAGAATATGCAAAGTAAGAGTTAAAGTTGATTTAAATCCAGCCCTATACATTTGCAACTGCCCTTTTTGAGTATCAAAATGATCTAAAAAACATTGAAGATCCCCACAAGAATATTTCATTTCAGTCATTACACCTACACTCACCATAGTCCTAAAACAATTAATATTTTATTAAACTTTCCCCAACATAGATCAAGATCCATATTAATTCAATTCAACTGTCAATCAATACCAAAATCCGAACCACCACCACTCTGTGTAAATTCACACACACTCACCCCCAAATCACATTTCATCAAAATTAAACCCCAAAACAGTCAAAGATCCAAACTTTATCACAAACCCACTTCACATTCACCTTTATTAACATAACCCAGATCCCAATTTCATTAATTTACACCCAAATTAAAACCCCTAAATTTCATCAATGTCATAAAACCCCTTAAATGTGAAATCAAATTTCACCCCCTAAACAGTTAAAGATCAAAATTTTATCATAAACCCACTTCTGAATCATCATTTTTAACAATACCCAGATCTTAGTTTTTTTTAAAAAACCTTAAAATTCATCAGTTTTATAAAACCCATATCAAAATTGAGCTTAAAAAATGTTAAAGATTAAGTTTTTATTATAAACCCAGTTCAGATTTAGCATAATTAACAAAACCCATATTTTAGTTTTTTTAATTTTGTTGATTTTGTTAATTTTTAGTACTAATGACACCCCCTGAAAAGAAATGGCTATTGACACTATTTATAGCAGCATTTATCTCATTACTGTTGTTTATTTCATCAATGTATGGTTTTACTTCATATACACATAACAAACCTTACGCCGCGGTACACCGTGGAAAAAACTACCCGCCGTCGTTTGCGTATTACATTTCGGGTAGCCGCGGTGATGTTGACAGGGTGTTTAGGTTGTTGTTGGCAGTTTATCATCCTAGGAATAGGTATTTGTTGCATATTGGGACGGAGGGTAGTGAAGATGAGCGGTTGAGATTGAGTGGGTTGGTTAGGTCGGTGGGCGTGATTAGGGCGTTTGGGAATGTGGATGTGATTGGGAAACCGGACGCGATGACGTATATGGGTGCGAGTAATGTGGCTGCGAGTTTGAGGGCTGCGGCGATCTTTTTGAAAGTTGGGGGTGATTGGGATTGGTTTGTTACTTTGAGTGCGGCCGATTATCCTTTGCTGACGCAAGATGGTATATTTTTCATATTATATGTGCATAGTTATATTTACATTGTTGTTTGATTAAACTGATTAGGTGATTTGAGGTTGCGGTTATTGTTATTGCGTGCTTGGTTGAAATGATTGTGATTAGGAATTATGTGATTAGATAGTGGCAAACCGATTGTTCAATGACTTATGTGATTATGAGTATGGTTTTTAAAGGTCCCGATGATCATGTTGAAACGTACTTACGGATATTCCGTTGATGTTGGATGATGCTTTTGATTATCTGGAGATACGTTTCTTGATGATAACTGTTCTTGAATTTGCTGAATAGAAATTAGTAACAAATATTTAGAAAATTGACAAGCTTGAATGTCTAATTTATGTGGGCTAAGGCTTGCTTATTGGTAGCTCTTAAGTTTGCATACGTTACCTGGATTTTTTTCAGGTCCGGCCATTCAGGTAGATAAGATGAAATGCAAATATTGAATAAGGGATTGTTCGGTATAATACTTAATAGGAAAGAGACAATACCAATTATTGAGAGAGAAAGTGTGTGTATGTGTGTGATGTGTATTTGAGTATTTATTTTGTTAAGAGATCTAAATCATTCCTTGCGTGCACCTATTTATATGACGTAACCCACATGCCCTTGATTTTTAATGTCTGACGTAAGTCGATTTATTAGAATTCACTCAGGTAACTAAAGATATTTTGTTAAGAGTGATCCGTGTCGGGTATGAGGTACCCAGACGGTCAAGCTTGACCCCCAATAAGGCATATTATATCCTTGGTGATGTTTGACGTTGATCTTGCATTCTTGCCATGGGCCTAATGTTGTTCGAGCCTCTTGGATTAGTTTGCAATATGATAATACCTAAATGCTATATTAACGAGAAATATAATCAAATTAATAACATAGCTTACTTTCAAGAGACTGGTTCCCTTGTGATGACACACGATTAAACATCCTATTAGTTATAATAATAATAAAAAAATGCTAAACAATATAGCTTAATCTCATGTTTATGGAGCTATATTTAGAGGATATAATAGGGTTACTATGTTATTGTAATACCATTGCCATATATGGTGCAATATATATTTTGTGATTGTTGTTTCCATATATCCGGTTGCCATATATTATGTAATAAGCAATACTATATCCTTCTAACTCATCTCTTAACAACAAGATCATTATACTTGGCAGAGTTAAGGGGAAAAAAAAATAAATAAATAAATAAGAGAAAGAACAGTGTGTCCGCTGTGTCGTGTGTCGTGTGTCATGTGTCATGTGTCATGTGTCATGTGTCATGTGTCATGTGTCATGTGTCATGTGTCATGTGTCATGTGTCATGTGTCATGATATTGTGATTAGGAGAATGCGTTAGAGGAATTGTTAAAAGGATATGACATATTTTCTGTTGTGTTTTATGCATGCATGGAAACAACATATATGGAAACAACAATCATACGTATATAGTAATGGGGTCCAATTACAAGCTTTCCTAAGTTACTGGGAGATATTATTTAACATGTTTAATTTGATAAGAGTTTATGGAACATTTGATCACGTGCATTGGAAGAGAAACTTATCTCTTGAAACTTAGCCAATTTGTTACTTCGATGGTATTTCCGTTAATATAGTAATGGGGTCCTATTACAAGCTTTCCTAAGTTATCGGGTGTCAGAAATTGACTTCATTTACGTTCTTTGGTTTATGATCTTAATGATATTGAATGCTACTGGTCGACATCATCTGCATACTTTTTCCCTTAAAACGTATCACATATCCATCCACTTTGTGTGGTGCTTGCACTTTGTAGTTTGTACCAACCTATGTTTCAAGGCACATGATGATAGAAGCACCAAAAGTCATTGCATTATTATTGATAACTAGAGGAACCTCTATATGTCTGGGCCTAGTAACATATAAGGCTAAGTTGATCATGAGTTTATGGAACGCTAAGGAGTAAGGAGTATAAGAAGCATCAATTTTGTATGCATGATTATCATTGACTTTTCTTACTAGGGATTTGTAAAATAAGCTGGAATTGGTAACAATTAGGTATGAATTATGATGATTTTGAACAATTAATGGCACAAAAGAGGTGGCGTAACTTCTCAATTGTATGGAATATGCTTTTTTCATGATGGCACAATGCTAGCGATATGGTATGCAGATATATGTGCGTATTGTTTGAACTTACTGGGTATGGTTTTGACATACATTTTGGGAAGCATCTAAAGAATATAAGAACAAGCATCTGTATGCTTATCAGACCGTCGTTTAAAAAAAAAAGGGGGGGGGGGGGGGGGGGGGGGGGGTGGTTTGAAGGTATGGAAATAAAGGAATGACTTTCATTCCCACATAGTTGTTTGGTTTGTGGGTTTGAGTTTTGAAAATGGGTATGAAACCCACAACAATAGGCATTTTCTATACCGAACTATGATGGTGGGTTTACAAACCCATACGCATATCCATAGTCATTCTCATGAATACACCAAACGCCTCCTTATTCTTTATGAACAATTTGTAGTGCTTGAAAATCATTATAAGTTCTGGAAGTCAGCTATATACGAAGTTAAGTTAAAATAGCAACTTTGTGCATATCAATTGAAAGGATATTGCAAAGCTTTTTGAACGTTTGAGTGTAAAGTGTACAACACATCACATCCCATATACATGCAGACATACCTATAGGTAACACACATATATACGTAACATAAATACACACACGTGTTTCCATTCTGAGGCAGGTTAGGATAACAGGAGACAATCATGGCATTTTCTTCTCTTATTTGCTTTTTTTCCCCTTCTGATCTGGATACTACAATGCTTTTCTTTCTAGACCACTTGTGTACCTTTCTATTTATCTGAAACCTTTGTTTTTCACAAAAAAAGTCCTTCAGTAGTTGTGCATATATGCTGGGTTTGCTGTAAGGGTAAAATGGGTCTTTTATGCACTCGGTTCGCCTGTTGCATTATACCCGTTTTATGTTATCTCCATAAAATCGTTTATTAGTTATTTAACTTTTGCCACTGAAGGGTAAATAACTGGCCATGCCAACCTCCCAAAAAGGGACTGGTTTGCCAGTTAACCCCGTTTGAGTCTACATGGCGGTGGGCTCAAACTCGGTGGATTTGCTGGCCAAAGAACAGAAACCGTAGTTACCTAAACCATTAGAAGACTAGATAAATATCAAAAGTCTTTGACAAATCATATAAAGTATGTAGTAGCATGTGTGTAAACGTATTTAATAAAATTGAGCAGTGAGCCAGCGGGTACTGGAAACTGTTTGTTATTGCTTGCATTCATACTGTTTATATGGAATCTTGTGTTTCGGATGATCACATTTCATGCTTACTGGTACGTCCTTTTTGTCTATTTTGATACAGACTTGGCTCATGCATTCTCCTCTATTAGCAGAGATGCCAATTTCATCGATCATACCAGTGAGCTTGGATGGAAAGAGTGAGGATATTACAGTCATCTCCATGGTTTTTAATATATTTTTTGATCCATCCACCTAAACTGATCTCAACTTTATCTTTGTTTAGGGATCAAAGAATCCGGCCAATCGTAGTTGATCCAGGGCTCTACTTAGCAAGGCGAACCCAAATCTTCCGTGCCACCGAAAAACGGCCATTGCCCAATGCTTTTAAAGTTTTCACAGGCAAAGTCTCCTTCCCTCTTTTGTGAGTGAGCTAGAGGTGCCACAGTTTGACCCATTACTTATGAATGAGTCGATTTTGGTTGTTTTTGTCTCTCTAACGGTTAAAACAAGAAATAAGTCAAACGGGTTGAAATCATCTAAAGAAAGATAAAAGTCAATATCAGTCTGAAACTCCTAAAAATATATATAATTTGGACAGTGTTTCAATGGAATCCAAGCCAACCCTTATAAAACTATACCTATTTCACCTGTTGCCCATTCTGCCCGTTAAGGCTTTTATTGCATGCAATTATGGAAATTCAATAGCTTACAAATCTTCTGCTAATTTTTCAGGATCTCAGTGGGTGATTCTGAGCCGTCCATTCCTTGAGTACTGCATTTTTGCCTGGGACAATCTTCCTCGGACTCTCTTAATGTATGTTAACAATGTGGCTTTGGCTCAAGAAGTCTACTACCATACAGTCATTTGCAACTCACCCGAGTTCAAAAACACAACCATTAACGCAGATCTAAGGTACATGGTCTGGGACAACCCACCTAAAATGGAGCCGCTTTTCCTCGGCAAGTCCAATTATGACCAAATGGTTCAAAGCGGTGCTGCTTTTGCAAGACAGTTTGCTAAAAACGACCCAGTTCTTGACATGGTCGACAGCCAAATCTTGAAGCGTAGTGGTAACCGAGCCGCCCCAGGTGCATGGTGCACCGCCAGAAAGAGCTGGTTTGTGGACCCATGTTCACAATGGGAGGATGTTAATGTTATAAGACCAGGAAAACAAGTTGAGAAGTTTGCAGAATCTTTAAAGAATTTGGTAGATGAGTCAAATTTAGAATCAAATCAATGCGTATGAAGATCTGATTATGGTTTTCGAGGATGCATTGCATTGTATTTTGTTTACAGAGATTCTTTTGGTTTGATTGGGGGGGTTCTTCTTTTGGTTCTTTGGGTTATAAGTTTTGTTGTAAAGTATTCAAATGTGAAATTAAAGTTGACAATAAAGAGGAATCCTTCCATTTTGTATAAACCTGTCTGCAATGCTCTTCTATCTCTTCTTTGTTTTCTTGTGTATTTTGTTGTAATATCACAAACATGTAACATTCAGTTAGGGGCTATATGTATCTGTTTAAGTGATTCATTTCTGAAATCCAGAACCGGTTTGTGTATTATCAAGAGTTGGCGCATAAAGTTTAAAAGCAGAATATAGATGTTTGAATGTGTGTAACTGTGTTTGAACTTGAAATGCTGAACTCAGCAAATATAGACCATAAAACAATAGATGGAGCAGTCATATATTTTTGGTGTACAAATTTCATATGTGACTGAATCTCTTCATCTTCATAGTCTGCATCATCTTCGTCAGATAGTCTCTGGTTGATCATATCCAGAAAAAAAGCGTATCACTTGAGCCACTTTCTATATAAATTAGAGGCCGCAAAACATGCAACGATATATTTGTTTGTATAGCCAGCCAAGGAACTGGGGCTCATTTTCTTCAAGATCGAAATAAGTGCTTACAAGACATAAAAGTGCGTCGAACCACGTTTCTGACTTTGAATCTTACACATGGAAACAAAAAGAACTCGCACGAATGAAATCTTTATAGATCTTTTCAACTAACCACCAAAAGTGTTTTCAATTTCTCAAGCCTATGAGTCAATGCTATTACAGTATCCTCCTTTCCCTCATCAACAAGGGCTTGTTTCAACCTATTGAACATATGTGCAGGAGGCCTTATCCCCACATCCAACATCTCATTAAAATACTTGCACGCAACCTCCAAGTTTTTCTCGCGACACAAACTGTTGATCAAAGTAGAAAACATATGCATTCCTGGTAGAACACCTTCAGCTTTCATCTCTTCCCAGACTTTCAACGCCATATCAATCCTACCCTCGTTACAAAACATCCTCACCATGATCTCATAAGTACTCACACTCGGTTCACACCCGTACTCATCCCTCATTCGTGTAAAAACACTGTAAGCCTCTTCAGTTCTTCGCCCTTTAATTAAATGATGAAGAACAATATCAAAAGTACGCGAATTTGGCCCGATCCCACACTGTCTCATCTCTTCAATCACCCTGAAAGCATCATCCATCCGCGTCGACCAACAATAAGACCCCACAACCGCGTTATAAGTAGGAGCCTCGGGAGCATGCCCGCTAGACTTCGACAACTCAAAAAACCTTAACGCTTCATCCAATCTCCCCTCAGACCCCAACCCATTAATCAAACTACAACATATATGCGGAGACGCCTCCACATTCCTCACCCTCATCTCATCAAACTTCTTAACCGCCAAATCATACTTTTTCGCCTTACAATAAGCATTAACCACAATCTCATACACAACAACATCTGGCTCAAACCCGTCCCCTTTCATCTCCCTAAAAACCTCATCCATCTTCAACAAATTCATTTCTAGCCCCCACCCCTCCAACAACACACTATACGTCTTAATATCCGGCCTAAACCTCTTTTTCTTCTTCATTTCATCAAACACGTTATGCGCAGTCTCAACCAACCCCGCCTTACTCAAAACATCAAAAAACCTATTAAAATCACCTAGCTCCGCCTTAAACCCGAACCTCCCCATTCGTTCAAATGCCTCAACAGCCTCTTTAGCCTTTTTCGCCCTAGCGTAACGCCTACTAATAACTAAAAAAGTAGCCTTTTCCAACAGCCCTTTAGTTTTCATTTCATTAACTAATGTCCATATAATCTTAAACTGTTTTATCTTGCCTAATGAGTCTATTAATGCATTATAAGTATTAGTATCATGTTTAAAATTTTTATTTTTTTCGACCCATTTGAAAAAAGAGAGTGCTAATACACCTGCATTTGTTAGGTTGGTTAAAACAGTGGAAACTAAATCATGGGTTACTTTTATGTTTGTGTTTGAGAGGAATGAGTTAAGGGTTGATGGGTTTTGGTGGGATGTGATTAGTTTGGTTAAATGAGATGGGTTTATGATTATTGTTGTTGTTGTTTGGGTGTTTGGGTTTTGGTTTGTTAAGGATGATGATGATGAGTGTATGTTGTAAAGTGTTTTTGTTTTTGTTTTTGTTTGATGTTTCTTGATGAGTTTTGAGAGCATCATGTTTTTGGTATGATGGTAGTGACTGTTTCAGTGGTTTATATACATTTGAAACAACACAAATATATAGCACATGCCAACGGAAGTTCCACTAATGGAAAGATACGCCATTACTACCACTCTCAAATTATCAGTTACATCTCCAATTTATTGAAGGTGCAATATGTTGCCACACTATTATTGAACTATTGCATATAAATTCTTTACAACCAATTGAACTTGATAGTTTTAGGGCATGTTTCTTTAATTTTTTTATTAAGTCATGTAAATTAACATGATGATTTAATGTGAAGACCTTCATTTTTATCACTTTTTATTTTAAATTATTTTTTTTATTAAGTGAAAAAAAAAATTAACTTTTTACATGACTTAATAAATTAAATTTTTTCATATTAAATCAATTAAGTTGTATACAAATACCACCTTAATTTTCGTATGAAATACAATTAACTAACTGTAAGATATGGGCTAGTGGACTTTTCCAGAGAAAAAAAAATCAACTTTGTTAAGCTAAATCATTATTTCACAAAAGTTAAAAAAAAATAAAATAAAATAATAATAAATAAAAATGAAATATGTACTTTTCTATGTTTTTCCTCTCCATTTTCTTAGATCTCCTACTTTTCTAAATTAAAAGAAAAAAACAACTCCATCTAAACATGTTTTCTAAGTTATTAACACTTTCAAGTAAAAGAGAACACATCTAAGGTTGTGTTTAGTTGTATAAATTTTGTATAATTTTTAAGAAAACTTGATGTGTTATTTTTATATAGAAAAGTAGCATGATTTGGGAAAGTAAGAAGGAAAAACATGGAAAAGTGGGTGCGTTTAGTTGTGGAAAAATTTCTTTAATTTTCTATTTTAATTTCTTTAGAAAAAGGGAAGACTTCTTATATGTAGAAACGTGCTATAAAATTAGAGAATGCGTGTAGGTGATATTTTTTAGAAAATTAAAAAATGCAAGAGGATGCAAAAGAAGAAGGAAAAGTATAGGAAAGACTAAAGAGTAAAGAGCTCTTTCCTAAATTCTAGTTATAATTTGGAAAATGAGATTATTAGGCCAAACTAGATTACATGGGTCGATCCAATTGTATAGATGGTAGTTGCTTGGTCTCCAAGCAATACTAGTAGTATATATACATACACTATCTAATGTACATCATATAATTACAATAACATCAATACAATACCTATTAAGGTTGTATATGGTATTAGAGCCAAAACACTAAATAACTTTTTTCTTTCCGGCACAACTCCGGTACTCCACTGTAGCTCGCCGGATTTTACAAAATCTGGCCACGTTTTTTGCTTTTTCTGGCCAAATCACATCGATTTACGAAAAACCAAAAACACCACTGTGATCCTCATATAAATCCGAACAAAACCCCCAAATCAATTTTGATTTTCCGATCACTTCACCGTTGTCGCCGCCGCCATCCGTATGCTAATTATCTCCACAATATTAGAAGCTTCTTTTCGCCATGTTCAAGGTACAACTTCTCGAGATCTTTGGTTGTCCCTTGAAAAGGCGTATGCACCTTGATTGGCCATAAACGGTCAACTTATATTGACCAAGGAATGGTCAACAAAGTCAAACAGCCTAGAGTCAATGCTCCGCGGAATATAGTGTTTCCCCGGGTCGTTATGTCCCGACGAGGTGTGGATTGTATTCAAACGGGCTTGTGATCGGGTGAATTTGGACAAGAAAGGGTTTGTGATTGATTACACTAAGGAATCTACAAGGAAATAGCTTAAATAAGCTATACGAACAAGACTGGAAACTTGGAAAAACCAGAAACGTTTAAAACCTAAAAACGCGTACGTTCAATTTAAATTTACGTGAACGTACAAAATAAAAAGTGAAAACTGAAATCTGAAAACCCACAGGGGGTGAAAATGACTTTTTTACAAACCTAAGGATAAAAGAAAATTTTTAGAAAAAGAAAATAAATTTTTACACTAATTACTTATTTAATATTAATTAAATACTATTTAATACTCCCTCCGTCCCCTATTAAATGTCCACTTTTGACTTTTGGAGTTTTTTTTCTTCAACTTTGACCGTAAATATTTTTGTTTGTATTATATAAAACTTGATAAAAATTATATTTAACGAAAATATATTTAAAACTCAATTCATTCATATATTTTGCATCAAGTATTATATAACATACATAAAAATATTTAAAGTCAAAGTTTATAACAAAAGACTTTGAAAAGTGAAAGTGGACATTTAATATGGGACGGAGGGAGTACTAATTATTAATATTTAAAATACTTAAATACAATATAATATTATTTAAATACTAGAAAAATGAAAATTAAATTTCTAAAATTTTAAAATAACTAAAAACTAATTTTAAAATTAAAAATATGTCTTTTTGTCTTTTTGTGATTTTTATATTAATTAATTACTAATTAAATATTAATTACCTAATTAAACTAATTTAAATTATTAAAAATACTAAAAAGACTTAGAAAATTAAGAAAATTTTTATAAACCTAATTAACCATCACAGGAATCTTAAAAAATTATAAAAAGTTTGTTTTATGTATTTTTAGACTATTTTACTAATTATTAAACTAAATATTAATTAATTACTAATTAAACTATTTAAATTATAAAAACTAGAAGATAAACAGTAGAAATTATAAGAAAATTCCTAAAATTATTTTATAACATCTAAAGCTAGGAAAAATATAAAAACTAGGTGCTACTTTATAAAAACTAATTATGCTATTTAATGCTTAATTATTAAATAATTAATACTAAATGACAAAATTAAAATTTGGAAAATTACTGAAATTACTTTAATATAAAAGGAATTTAAGAAAAATATAAAAATGCAAAGTGCTTAATAAAAATCTAAAAAGAAAAATTAAAAAGATAAATTACATTAAATAGAAACTATCACTTATTCTAAAATTGGTTTTTCTGGATTTTTCTTTTAAAAAACATTTTAAATACTTAAAACATGAAACTTTTATGAAGACAACATTTTCAGAACTTAAAAATAAGCCAATTGCAAGCTTAAAAGCTTGATAGTTGACTTTCTTTGACCAAACCAAGAAATAAGCTCAAATGAGCTTATGTGAGGTCCACAAGGGTGGATTCTGGTTCAACTAAGTTGTTTGGACTTGATTAAGCTAGAATATGACAAATAAGCTCACAGGATAAGCCCATAAGCTAGAATAAGCAATTGATTTTCTTATTTCTATAATGAAAATGGGACAGGGTTTAGGGGTGAATTCAGGTGGGGTCCACTGAGCGTGAGCTCAAAAGCATGCTCAAACCTTGAAGGTGGCTAGGAGGGGGACTGAAAGGACCTAATTTGGGCCTGTGGGACCCATTGAGGTGGCCATGATGAACCACAGAAGTTGGTGGTGGTGGACTGCAGTGGTGGTGTGCAGGGGACATATACAGAAAACAGACATATAAAAGCTACAAATTAAGCACTAAAATAAGATTAAAAAAAAATTAGAAAAATACTATACTTAAGATGAGCAGCAAAACAACATTAACCTAAAAGCACAAAGCTTGGAACTTAATAATAAACCCTTTTAAAAGAACTAAGCTAAGTTGACTATTGTGAACTTTGAGAGCTTCTATTAAGCTAAGAATGTTATGATAAGCTAAAATGAAGCTACATTAAGCTATAACAACAGCTTATGTAAGGGTATGAGGGTAATTGGATCCTAAATCCAAAACAGTTAACTGTTAAGGATCTTAATATGGATTCTTGACTTTTCACCAAATAAGACCAGGGTTTTATGATGAATTACCCTTACTTAGACCTTAACTAGTATACTGAAACAACAATGAACAACAATTACAACCTTAAATTCCTGGGCACAGGTTATCCCAAACACTCCTACATATGGACTGTTTTGATGTTTTAGGAAGCAAATGGTGTACCTAGGCAATATTACTGATGCTACTCAATGACATGAGCTATGAAAACTAGATACAAGCTAATTAAGACAGAAAGTAAGCACAACAACAAGCACAAGTGATAATAGGCATTTTAAAATAGTAAATGAACCAGAAGAGTGATTATTGATTGAGTTTAAGGATCCAAACCTCAAATCAGAAGCCTAAATCTCATAAAAGCTTGCCACCAAGCTCAATGAGTCAGAAAGCAACACAAATACCCTGCTAAATCACCTCACCACACCATTTGATCATCTGTTGACTTTTGTTGACTTATGAGATTTTTGAGCTCAAAACTATTTTTAAACCTTTCAGAGCTTATGAAAGCTTATGAATGGCATAAGTGAACTAAAATAACTATCCAACAACAAGTTTTATAACATCACAGATTATAATGAGTTTTTCAAATAAAAAAAATGGCAAACTAATTAACTAACTTAAATAGATTCTTGTTATATTAAGAAATCTTAGTAGTACAATTTGAAGCTTAAAACAAACACTGGGAATGAAAATTACATGAAAAACATCACTAAAGCTAAACTATAACTAAAAAAATTAACTACTACTCTCACTGTCTTTTTTCTTCCCACCTTCTTCACTTTTATAAGCCCTTGGGGGCTCCTCTCTCTTTCCCATTCAATTTTGAGTCGTAGGATAAGTTCAATGAACCTTGGCCGTTTGATTTTGTTTTGGCGGGAAAGTCCAAATTGGACAGGGTGAGTGGAGTTGGTGAGGAGTTGGGGTGTAATAAATGAGGAGGGGTGTTGTATTAATGAAGGAGGAGTGTTGGAGGTGAGGTTGGTGAAAAGGAGAAGGGGGAGCACAGTACCAGAAAATCAGGGGGAAGGAGATGGGTGTGGTTTGTTTGACTGGTCGTTTGACCCTTTGATATTTAAAAAGGGAATGGGCCTGGTTTGTTGGTGGGCTGGGGGTTTGATGGATCAGGTTGTGTTTGGGATTTGGGTTGAAATAACACAAAGGGTCTAAATGGTTTTGCTTATTTATCACAAGGACCATTCATGTAATTTGGTGAAAGATGAGGGCTGTTTTTGTCCAATTTCCATACTTGATCAAAGGGTCCATTTCTGCCACATATCAATAGTCTAGGGATTTTATTTGATAATTTCTATGTTTTAAAATTCCGGTGACTATTTTTTGCCAAATTTGAAACTTTAGGGACTAATTTTGTAAATTCCTCAAACTTTTCATCCAGGGATCAAATGTGATAACTTTTGAGTTTCTAAGGACCAAAAATGACTTTTCTTCCAAAATTTTCCACCAGGGACGAAATCTGCCAATATCTGAAACTCCAAGGACCAAACTTGTAATTTCTTAAAACTTTTCAGATTTTTCACCAAAGGACTAAATATGACAACTTATGATTTCAAAATGACCTTTGGTGACTTTTCTTTTAAAATAAGTGCTCAGGGACTATTTTTGCCAATTTTTGAAAGTTGGAGGACTGAAACTGCAAATTATGCAAACTTTGTACGGTTTTCATCTGTTTTTACTCATTTTGCATCTAAAACATATAAAACACAATTTTGGAATATTTTTAGTATTTTGATGCATTTCTGAGTGTTTTTAAATGTTTTGCAGCTCAGATTTGACCAAAAATGATGAGTGTTTGAGCACTCATCAATCCCCCACACTAAACTATTGCTAGTCCCTAGCAATAAAATGTTTTGAAAACTTAATGGATTTTAATCTCTTTACCAAAAGCCATCACTTCTGGAGTAGCCAAATGTTTCAGTTCAAGTAAGAACAATGGTCCACCTGATAACCATGTGATTTTGAGCAAACCACCAGCTGTCAACGGATTTGATTTGTCTTTACCAAAAGCCGTTTGCTTCTGGACTAGCCAACTCTTGATGGACATAGTCGACATCTTGGTGAGCTGATTACCAATTATGGTTTTCCACTGCCTTTACCACAAGCCATAATCTTGCGGGCTAGCCAACTCTTTCACTTTTTAGGATATGGCGAGTTGAGATACCATACAATTTTGGGCAAATTGTAAGCCGTAAACGGATTTGATATATCTTTACCAAGAGCCGTTTGCTCCTGGATTAGCCAATCCTTTTGTCGTTTAGACATGGCGGACTGATAACCACAAAAATTTTGAAGCACAAGTGAATTTTTTTTTTTAAATTTTTGCCAAAACGGGGGTACTAGATGGTAAAATGTGATAAAATTCGCTAGAATACCCCCCACACTTCGAATTAAATATTGTCCTCAATATTCAAAGTCCCGGCTATTATGCCGACTCTTTGAACGTAGAAGGGCAACATTACAAGCTAAATGTGAAAACACCATTTTTTCACTTTGTTTTATTTATTTATATATATATACATAGTAACACAGCAGGGGCACTCCCCCACACTTAGGGTGAAACCCCTAAGTACATGCTACTGTTTTTGTTTACCGAGTCGCTAGCTTGACTCGACCCCGAATTCATTTGTTCTTGGGGAAGCATGATGTGGAAGAAACAATCTCAATCGAACTTTCATGCAAGATGTTTGGACAAACATTTGAAGCACGTGAAAGTTCCACACCGATGAGATATAATCCAGGCTCAATATAATGGTAAATGGAAATGCCGGGGTCAAAGATAGTGTCTTCATTCCCGAAGGAGTGAAGAAGAGAGGAAGTCACCAAGAGTGTCATGAGAACAATCATCAAAAGATGCTCATCCTCAAGATCAGGTTTAGTTTCCTGAATTTGGATTTTGTCGGTTAAGCTCTTAGGGTTAGAAAACATCCCGGGAGGGAGGGTGGGATAATTTGTCATAGAAATACAAATTCTCATGATTGAGAATCTTCCCCCCCGATCATGATATTTCTTGCCATCATACTCCGGAGGAGTCATGATAAGGTGATCAATGATGGGCTCAGAAGGTATTTCATCAACATCACTGATGTCTCCATAAGATAAAGAATTTTCATCAGTGTGTGAATCACTAAGCCCAGTGTTGAGATAGGAATTGAGTGATGGATCATCATTCAATAAGCTTTCAAGGAAAAGAATACCCCCCTCAGAATCAAGATAGTTATCATCAACTTCATACGAAGTTGAACTATCTAGGGCAAGGAATGCTTCGACTTCTTCCAGATCATCTTTGAAATCAAAGAGATCATCATCACATCCCGATGGAAGTGGATTGGTGTGAGTGAGTTCATCGGCGAACTCCTCGAGAAGAAAGTCAACATTAGAGTGGGGAAGGGATGCATCAACATACTCAATGTCTCCATAAGATAAACAATCATCACTGGAATCAGAGACATTCTTAATTTGATCATTTGGATTATCAGGGGGAGAAGGAATATCACACACTTGATCAAAACTTCCCTGTGACTCTCTCGGGATTGGGACAAGGATCTCAACACTAGACTGTATTAATTCGTCCGATTCCTTATTAGGAACAGTGCTAAGATGCTCATCCCCCATGTTTAGAGAGTGAGTGTGAACTTCGGGTGTGATAACAACAGACTGAGGGAGTTGGGAGAAGCTAACATTCATGGATTGTACAAGTTCCATTTGATCTTCTGCTAGTAATTTCTCCGTCACATTATTTTCTCCCTTCTTTTTCATGGAAGGAATCACAACTGATGAATCTGAAGAACCCTTATAAAATTGAAGGATATCAAGGGTATCTTCATTATCACTATCATCATCATAATCGAAAAGAGCAGCTTTACGAAATTTGGCACGTGTTATAGCTGCTTGTTCTTCGACAAGTAATTCCTCCATACTCTTTTTGTTTCTAGCCTCTCGTTCTTCAGCAAGTAATTCTGCCATAAATTTCTCACGAGAGTCTTGAAACGATGTAATAACCAACTCCTCCTTAAGTTCTTTCAATATCTCAAGAGCCTTTAGTAAAAGGTCTTGCTCAGTATCATGAGGAGTTGCTTGGATCATTTGGTACTGTGGAGGTGGGTCATGATACGGATAGTCATAATTGTTACAAGGAAATGGATTCCTTGTTTGACAATCCGAGCTAGAGTGTGGACCTCCATAGTACTCACAACAATATGATTGTTGTGACTGGTTTGGTGAATAACATGGAAATTGGTCATTTCCAAAATTCTGAGTGTTATCAGGAAACTGTTCATAGACAAACGTATTTCCGGATTGACACTCAAATCCTTGGTGAGGACCTCCACAGTACTCACATGAATATGTCAGTATCTTATGGTGTGGTGGCTGGTGGAATAAACCAGTCGTGACATGATGAGAATAGGGATTCTGGTTATAGACAGACCGTATCCTGACTCTACCATGCCACAGCTGGGGCAATTACCACCGTTATGAGGGCCACCACACAATTGGCAACCCAAATGGGGTGGATATGACATAGGAAAGAATCAAAGGCACATAGAGGGGTAGGGATGAAGAATCAAAGATGTGAGAGGGTAAAGGTGGATATTTTTGTGATTTTTGAAAAACATTTTATAAGAAAGAAAAATCTTTTTGTGTTTTTTGTGTTCGTTGAAAACTGATTTTAAAATGTTTTCGGGAACAGTTTTGTTTAAATAAGAAGATAATATGAAAAATGGTGGATAAATATACAATGGGTGTATATCCCGATTCACCAATCTTCAAATACGTTTGGATACGCACACAACCTTCCCGGCAGCGGCGCCAAAATTTGATTGGCCCTAAACGGTCAACTTATATTAACCAAGGAATGGTCAACAAAGTCAAACAGCCTAGAGTCAATGCTCCGCGGAATATAGTGTTTCCCCGGGTCGTTGTGTCCCGACGAGGTGTGGATTGTATTCAAAAGGGCTTGTGATAGGGTAAATTTGGACAAGAAAGGGTTTGCGATTGATTACACTAAGGAATCTACAAGGAAATAGCTTAAATAAGCTATATGAACAAGACTGGAAACTTGGAAAAACCAGAAACGTTTAAAACCTAAAAACGCGTACGCTTAATTTAAATTTACGTGAACGTACAAAATAAAAAGTGAAAACTGAAATATGAAAACCCACAGAGGGTGAAAATGACTTTTTTACAAACCTAAGGATAAAAGAAAATTTTTATAAAAAGAAAATACATTTTTACTCTAATTACTTATTTAATATTAATTAAATACAATTTAATACTAATTATTAATATTTAAAATACTTAAATACAATATAATATTATTTAAATACTAGAAAAATGAAAATTAAATTTCTAAAATTATAAAATAACTAAAAACTAATTTTAAAATTAAAAATATGTCTTTTTGTCTTTTTGTGATTTTTATATTAATTAATTACTAATTAAATATTAATTACATAATTAAATTAATTTAAATTATTAAAAATACTAAAAATACTTAGAAAATTAAGAAAATTTTTGTAAACCTAATTAACCATCACAGGAATCTTAAAAAATTATAAAAAGTTTGTTTTATGTATTTTTAGACTATTTTACTAATTATTAAACTAAATATTAATTAATTACTAATTAAACTATTTAAATTATAAAAACTAGAAGATGAACAGTATAAATTATAAGAAAATTCCTAAAATTATTTTATAACATCTAAAAGCTAGGAAAAATATAAAAACTAGGTGCTACTTTATAAAAACTAATTATGCTATTTAATGCTTAATTATTAATTAATTATTAATAAATTAATATTAAATCTAATTAGTACTAAATGACAAAATTAAAATTTGGAAAAATTACTGAAATTACTTTAATATAAAAGGAATTTAAGAAAAATGTAAAAATGCAAAGTGCTTAATAAAAATCTAAAAAGAAAAATTAAAAAGATAAATTACATTAAATAGAAACTATCACTTATTCTAAAATTGGTTTTTCTGGATTTTTCTTTTACAAAACATTTTAAATACTTAAAACATGAAACTTTTATGAAGACAACATTTTCAGAACTTAAAAATAAGCCAATTGCAAACTTAAAAGCTTGACAGTTGACTTTCTTTTACCAAACCAAGAAATAAGCTCAAATGAGCTTATGTGGGGTCCACAAGGGTGGATTCTGGTTCAAATAAGTTGTTTGGACTTGATTAAGCTAGAATATGACAAATAAGCTCACAGGATAAGCCCATAAGCTAGAATAAGCAATTGATTTTCTTATTTCTATATTGAAAATAGGACAGGGTTTATGGGTGAATTCAGGTGGGGTCCACTGAGCTTGAGCTCAAAAGCATGTTCAAACCTTGAAGGTGGCTAGGAGGGGGACTGAAAGGACCTAATTTGGGCCTGTGGGACCTACTGAGGTGGCCATGATGAACCACAGAAGTTGGTGGTGGTGGACTGCAGTGGTGGTGTGCAGGGCACATATACAGAAAACAGACATATAAAAGCTACAAATTAAGCACTAAAATAAGATTAATAAAAATTTAGAAAAATACTATACTTAAGATGAGCAGCAAAACAACATTAACCTAAAAGCACAAAGCTTGGAACTTAATAATAAACCCTACAAAAAATTATCCATTTATTCAAAAACTTAACAAAATGAAATTTGACTTTTAAAAGAACTAAGCTAAGTTGATGATGAGGCGAAAAATGATCCGTTTTTAGGGGGTCATTTAAGCCCGAATCCGACTTTATTTGATCAAATATTGCCCTAAATCGTTCCTTTTGTGATTTTAGGTACTTGGAGAGTGAATTCTGGAAAAGAAGCCATTTTGGACGTTTTTGGAGCATAAAAGTGAAGAAAACGGCAAAGTATCAATTTTCCATGCTGGATACACTAGGTGACGGCGTCAAGAGTTACACCCTGACGGCGTCAGACAGCAAGAATAAAATACCGTAGGTGGTGACGGCGTCAAAAGTCATCATGACGGCGTCAAAGTCCCAAGAATAAAATACCGTAGGTGGTGACGGCGTCACATAGGCCGTCATAAGTAGATCAAGGCCGTCCGAGGAAGTATTTGGCGGCGAGGTGACGGCGTCACATGGTTGTCTTGACGCCGTCAGCCCAGTTTTCCTATATATAGTTTTCTAGTTTTTGCATTAAAAAAGGAGAGAAGTTTTGGAGAAACCCTAAAGACGAATTTGGTGCAACTTTTACAGGTTTTTCAAGGGTTCCAAACCCTTGATACCTTGCATTGTAATTGAGATAAGTGTTCTTCTAATTCAATCAATATGTCTATGTGTTGGTTGTCTATATCTTGTTCTTGTCTCAATTCCATTATGCTAGGCTAGATCTCTTTTGTGTTTGCTTAGATCTAATGAAACCTAGATATTGATTATGTGTTGATTACTTGTTTATTCTTGTTCTTGGATGAATGATTTTATATGTTAGGCTTAAGAAAACTGGCAGATCTCCAAATGGTAACATGCTTGAACATCTTAAGAAACATGAACCGAGGCGTACTAGGTCTTTATTGGTTGTATTTAATGCATGAGCCACTGTTTACAATCCCTATAGTTGTGCTGGGTCATGGTGTAGGAGGAGATAAGAGCTCATAGAATTGGGGAGTTATGTATGCCACCCCATGAATGGTATTAAGGAATACGATCCGTCATCCATGCAATTATAACAAGTAATTAACGTGTAAAAGATATCTAGGGAGTAATGAAGTCTAAGTAAACACAATTTCTCCAATTACTGCTCACAACCTTAGTATAATTAGTTTATTTTCATTTTTACTATTTTATTTTGATTGCATCTTAGTTTTGGGTTAGTTGAATAGCAACTAATTCCGCCCACTCCTTCAAAACCCGAGATTTTACTTGCTTTCTAAAAAACATAAAAAGACAAAAATAATCATCCCTCACCTTTAGAACTAGTAAATTAGGCTTTCTAATCCTAGCGACACTATTCCCAAGCTGAACGATCAATCCCCCGGTACTTGTCACTATACTATACTACAACGATCAGGTACACTGCCTGGTGGGGGTTGTAAGCTTCTCGAGATCCCTCGAGAAGTAAAGCCTGTTGCGATTCCCACGCATCAAGTTTTTGGCGCCGTTGCCGGGGAATAGTTATTGTCTAGGTTAGGATTTCTTTTTATTAGGTCTACTTGCTAGATTCCTTTCTAGCAAGATTTTATTTTTATTTTTAGGTCTTCTTTAGTCTATCTCATTTCTTTGTGCCTCTGTTAGTAAATTAACCTCATTGACTATTCCGTTGACCATTATGGAAAACGCGAATCCACCCCTTTCCCCTGAAGAAGTGGCTGTGTTACGTGAACAGATTGAGAGTGAGATTAGGGAGCTTAGAGAGCTTAATAGGTTGGTTAAGATTGAACTCGAACATACATTTAGTGACCTAGCAACCGCCTTGTATTCAAATAAGGACCTAGGGCCTAATGACTTTGTGAATATTGTTGAGAGACTAGAAGAGGAGGCAATGGATCCGAAGCTTAACGACTACTTTAATCTATACCCCACTAAGGAGGAGATTGCATATTATAATAATCTTATTGATAACCCGCGATCTCCTTTCACCATAATTGAACCTAAGATCAAGAGAGGCGATCCTAAGAATGCTAAGATACCATGTATGATTGGATATAGGCACATTAGCAATGCTTACATTGACTTTAAATCTCCAATCAACATTATGTCCTCAACGGTTTATAATGATATAGTGAATACAAGACTTGAACCTAGAAGGGATCCCAAGTACCCCGGTGGAGTTTGTAACTTTGTCGGGAGAGTTAAAGGTTTACGTGTCTTTGTTGGTAATTTCACTTTTGTCACCGACTTTATGATTGTGGAGGATCTTGCTAATGTTATTGATTGTCGATTATCCAATGTTGTGTTTGGCAAACCATTTGTTGAGGAGTCTAAGTTAGAATATGATGAGGTAGAAGGCACGATCCGATTTGCAAGTAACACCGATAGTATCACTTATAGGATGCCTAATAGGATGAAAGAATTTCGCTTTATATCTCGTTTTGATAAGGACAACGTTGGTGCTTTTGAGGATATTGATGAGAAGGATAAGAAAAAGGGCATGGACTATGTATGGGAAAAAAGGAGTCTTTACTACAAAGATTGCTTGGCCCTTGGACCAAGGTATAAAGTCGATGAAGAATTTGCCCAAATGATTATGGGGGCGATTGAGAAAAAGGTGATTGGTTTCTACAAGGAATATCTACAATCGGAGAATAGAACCAATGATGAGATCACGTAATAACTCATGACTTTGAGTCTAGCTACAAGACTCGTAAATAAAGAAAAGCGCTTCTTGGGAGGCAACCCATGTTTGTGTGATTTTATTTGTTTGATTGTTATTTGCTTCCGTATGCATGTTTTATTTTTATTGTTGGTTAATCATGTTTCTCAATTTAAAATGTGGAAATACTTTACTATGTTGTTTGGCCTAGTCTTAACTCCAACCTAAAAGTATTTTTGCAAAAGATAAGTGTAAGGGGAAACCCCAAATATGTTTTTAAGAAACAAACCGATCATGATTCTCCACGATAATAAATGAACATGTATATTCGTAATTGTTAGAGTCAAATGCTTGTATTGAGTCACAATGAAGTTTTGCAGGATTTTCCAGGAAGTAGGACCAAGTTTTTCCAGAAATTTTCCGGAAACTTAACATAAGAATTTCTGCAGGTCCATTCTGACGGCGTCAGAGTATTACTCTTGACGGCGTCAGGAGTTAAAAATCTGGAAATTTTACCGGTTTTGTTTTTCTAATGGAGTCTTATGGTTTTTGTGAATTATTAAGTTTTATAATCTCCAGGAAATCTGCAAACTTCATTCCACAAGCATTATATCTTACTTTGTTTTCTAGGATTTAGGAACTTATATAGGATGCCGCCGATTTTACGCGAGGTTGTCTTGTCTATTTTGTGAGGTTTCACAGGTTATGTTCGACAAGGAGATGATTTATATTCTGGAAGGGAAGCTTTGATTGTTCGTTTTCTTGGAAGAAGATTTAACCTGGCCAACCTATAATCCATACCGAGCGAATCAGGGGAGTATTTGATTTCATTCTCTTTACTTTTTCACTTTTACATTCTTTACTTGAACATTGGGGACAATGTTCATCTTAAGTGTAAGGGGAGGGTAAAAAGATGATACCTTACATATGCACTTTCGCTTGAGTTTGTTTTGTTTGATAGTAGATGTGTAATAAAACTATGAGAAATACTTGTTAGTGTAATTTTAGCGCCAAATTTAAAATTTTTTACAACATTTAGGAGTGAAACTTTAGCCATAGCAAGCGTCTCATGGATAGGAGATTGTATGACTAGCACATAACCGTATATTCAGAAAAATTTTCCACCCAAAAATGTGAGGTTCGCCTTTAGATTTGATAGGAAAAGCATTCATTATTAGTGCTTATGAGTGTACCGGTAGCATTTAGATTCTAGAACTTGCGTTAGTGATGCATCCCGAGACCGCTAGTGAGACTACATTCGTGTAGTAGGATTTACTACATGATAAGAGGCATTAGGATCACCCTTGTGTTAAACCCGTATCATGATTACTTGACCATTTATGTCATATTACTTGGCTAGTTAAGTCAACTAATTTTTCCCACACCCTTAGCGTTGTACTCATTTTTAGTACACGAAACCCCTAGTACACCCCTCCGAGCCTATCTTTTCGTTTCTAACTTTAAGCATCTTACTTAAAGGAAGAATTTGTTACACCCCACTTAAATGTACAACCAAATCGCCTTAGCCTTCCGTGTATGCGCTCATTTTTAGTGCATTATTGTTATTTGTTAAACCCTAAGTTAACTTTCTAATTGATTACATGGTTGCTAAGTCGAGTCATATCCTTGTACATATTGTTTTGGGACGATTGGGACGAATGGGTAAGTACTTATTTTATGGAGTAATGGGGAAGAACATCATTTATTACCCCCATATGTACGTTAATCTTAAAAGTGCTCCAAATGTTTTGATTTTCTTAATTCGAGTCAATAGATTAGTTTGTTGTAAAGTATGTAAAGATTCAAGTGTAAGGGGAATTTTCATTCCCTATGATGTATTATTTTGGATGGTAGGGTAAGAATGTATGCAAAAAAAAAAAAAAAAAAAAATAGAAAAAGGAAAAAAGAGAAAAAAACATACGGACTACCATCCCGTTTTTATTCTATGTTCATTTTATGTTTTTGTTATTTCTCATTTATTAGCTTAAGTCGAGTCTAGTCTTGGCTTAGCAACGCCATATTGTACATGTAATTAACCAAGATTGTTAACTCGCCACCAGTAAAACTTCCTTTATCCAACAAAACCGTGTAATTCATATCCCTATACCTAACGTTACAACCATTTAAAAGACCTCTTTGATAGTTTATCCTAGGTGCTTACGCCATGTGGTGGAGGTTTGATCCTTTCCCAAGCCTATGGTAATCTATTTTGCTATGACAGGTAGTGAGAGATATCTTCCATTTCCATAATGTTATATTACTTTATTACACCCGAGAGATGTGAGTATCTAAACACTATTTGTGAGGTGCTAGTGTATGACCTCCGTGCTTGTCTATTGGTCTTTAGTGGAACGATTATTTGTTGTAATTACTTTTATATTAGTGTTAAATGACCCCTAACTTGTCTTTTGAGTAGAATAAAAGCTCATTTGCTTGAGGACAAACAAATCTCAAGTCTAAGGGTATATGATGAGGCGAAAAATGATCCGTTTTTAGGGGGTCATTTAAGCCCGAATCCGACTTTATTTGATCAAATATTGCCCTAAATCGTTCCTTTTATGATTTTAGGTACTTGGAGAGTGAATTCTGGAAAAGAAGCCATTTTGGACGTTTTTGGAGCATAAAAGTGAAGAAAACGGCAAAGTATCAATTTTCCATGCTGGATACACTAGGTGACGGCGTCAAGAGTTACACCCTGACGGCGTCAGACAGCAAGAATAAAATACCGTAGGTGGTGACGGCGTCAAAAGTCATCCTGACGGCGTCAAAGTCCCAAGAATAAAATACCGTAGGTGGTGACGGCGTCACATAGGCCGTCATAAGTAGATCAAGGCCGTCCGAGGAAGTATTTGGCGGCGAGGTGACGGCGTCACATGGTTGTCTTGACGCCGTCAGCCCAGTTTTCCTATATATAGTTTTCTAGTTTTTACATTAAAAAAGGAGAGAAGTTTTGGAGAAACCCTAAAGACGAATTTGGTGCAACTTTTACAGGTTTTTCAAGGGTTCCAAACCCTTGATACCTTGCATTGTAATTGAGATAAGTGTTCTTCTAATTCAATCAGTATGTCTATGTGTTGGTTGTCTATATCTTGTTCTTGTCTCAATTCCATTATGCTAGGCTAGATCTCTTTTGTGTTTGCTTAGATCTAATGAAACCTAGATATTGATTATGTGTTGATTACTTGTTTATTCTTGTTCTTGGATGAATGATTTTATATGTTAGGCTTAAGAAAACTGGCAGATCTCCAAATGGTAACATGCTTGAACATCTTAAGAAACATGAACCGAGGCGTACTAGGTCTTTATTGGTTGTATTTAATGCATGAGCCACTGTTTACAATCCCTATAGTTGTGCTGGGTCATGGTGTAGGAGGAGATAAGAGCTCATAGAATTGGGGAGTTATGTATGCCACCCCATGAATGGTATTAAGGAATACGATCCGTCATCCATGCAATTATAACAAGTAATTAACGTGTAAAAGATATCTAGGGAGTAATGAAGTCTAAGTAAACACAATTTCTCCAATTACTGCTCACAACCTTAGTATAATTAGTTTATTTTCATTTTTACTATTTTATTTTGATTGCATCTTAGTTTTGGGTTAGTTGAATAGCAACTAATTCCGCCCACTCCTTCAAAACCCGAGATTTTACTTGCTTTCTAAAAAACATAAAAAGACAAAAATAATCATCCCTCACCTTTAGAACTAGTAAATTAGGCTTTCTAATCCTAGCGACACTATTCCCAAGCTGAACGATCAATCCCCCGGTACTTGTCACTATACTATACTACAACGATCAGGTACACTGCCTGGTGGGGGTTGTAAGCTTCTCGAGATCCCTCGAGAAGTAAAGCCTGTTGCGATTCCCACGCATCAGTTGACTATTGTGAACTTTGAGAGCTTCTAATAAGCTAAGAATGTTATGATAAGCTAAAATGAAGCTACATTAAGCTATAATAACAGCTTATGTAAGGGTATGAGGGTAATTGGATCCTAAATCCAAAACAGTTAACTGTTAAGGATCTTAATATGGATTCTTGACTTTTCACCAAATAAGACCAAGGTTTTATGATGAATTACCCTTACTTAGACCTCAACTAGTTTACTCAAACAACAGTGAACAACAATTACAACCTTAAATTCCTGGGCACAGGTTATCCCAAACACTCCTACATATGGACTGTTTTGATGTTTTAGGAAGCAAATGGTGTACCTAGGCAATATTACTGATGCTACTCAATGACATGAGCTATGAAAACTAGATACAAGCTAATTAAGACACAAAGTAAGCACAACAACAAGCACAAGTGATAATAGGCAGTTTAAGATTATTGATGGAGTTTAAGGATCCAAACCTCAAATCAGAAGCCTAAGTCTCATAAAAGCTTGCCACCAAGCTCAATGAGTCAGAAAGCAACACAAATAACCTGCTAAATCACCTCACCACACCATTTGATCATCTGTTGACTTTTGTTGACTTATGAGATTTTTGAGCTCAAAACTATTTTTAAACCTTTCAGAGCTTATGAAAGCTTATGAATGGCATAAGTGAACTAAAATAACTATCCAACAACAAGTTTTATAACATCATAGATTATAATGAGTTTTTCAAATAAAAAAAATGGCAACTTGTGAATCACAAAAGTTTAAACTAATTAACTAACTTAAATAGATTCTTGTTATATTAAGAAATCTTAATAGTACAATTTGAAGCTTAAAACAAACACTGGGAATGAAAATTACATGAAAAACATCACTAAAGCTAAACTATAACTAAAAAATTTAACTACTACTCTCACTGTATTTTTTCTTCCCACCTTCTTCTTTTTTATAAGCCCTTGGGGGCTCCTCTCTCTTTCCCATTCAATTTTGAGCCGTAGGATAAGTTCAATGAACCTTGGCCGTTTGATTTTGTTTTGGCGAGAAAGTCCAAATTGGACAGGGTGAGTGGAGTTGGTGAGGAGTTGGGGTGTAATAAATGAGGAGGGGTGTTGTATTAATGAAGGAGGAGTGTTGGAGGTGAGGTTGGTGAAAAGGAGAAGGGGGGACACAGTACCAGAAAATCAGGGGGAAAGAGATGGGTGTGGTTTGTTTGACTGGTCGTTTGACCCTTTGATATTTAAAAAGGGAATGGGCCTAGTTTGTTGGTGGGCTGGGGGTTTGATGGATCAGGTTGTGTTTGGGATTTGGGTTGAAATAACACAAAGGGTCCAAATGGTTTTGCTTATTTATCACAAGGACCATTCATGTAATTTGGTGAAAGATGAGGGCTGTTTTTGTCCAATTTCCATACTTGATCAAAGGGTCCATTTCTGCCACATATCAATAGTCTAGGGATTTTATTTGATAATTTCTATGTTTTAAAATTTCAGGGACTATTTTTGCCAAATTTGAAACTTTAGAGACCAATTTTGTAAATTCCTCAAACTTTTCATCCAGGGATCAAATGTGATAACTTTTGAGTTTCTAAGGACCAAAAATGACTTTTCTTCCAAAATTTTCCACCAGGGACCAAATCTGCCAATATCTGAAACTCCAAGGACCAAACTTGCAATTTCTCAAAACTTTTCCGATTTTTCACCAAAGGACTAAATATGACAACTTATGATTTCAAAATGACCTTTGGTGACTTTTCTTTTAAAATAAGTGCTCAGGGACTATTTTTGCCAATTTTTGAAAGTTGGGGGACTGAAACTGCCAATTATGCAAACTTTGTACGTTTTTCATACGTTTTTACTCATTTTGCATCTAAAACATATAAAACACAATTTTGGAATATTTTTAGTATTTTGATGCATTTCTGAGTGTTTTTAAATGTTTTGCAGCTCAGATTTGACCAAAAATGATGAGTGTTTGAGCACTCATCACACCTCATTCCACATCAAGGGATTACACTCTCAAGACACAACTTCTGAGAATAGAGATGCACGGTGATGAAACTTCTGATGCTTATCTAAATCGTACTCAAGAATATGCTGATGCACTGACCTCCATCGGTGAACCTGTAAAAGATAAAGATCTCGTTATGCTTGCTGTCTCAGGTCTCCGTGAAGAATATAACGACCTTAAGACAACAATCACCGCCCGTCAAAGTCCAAATGCATTTAGCGAGCTTCATGCACTCCTTAGTGATCATGATTATATGATTGGAAAAACTCGTGCATCTGCTCCATCTATCACTCCATCTTTTGCTGCAAACTACGCAGTGGGCACACCAAGCACAACGGATGCTCCTCAAGCTCAACTTTCAGAGTTAGCTGCTCAGTTGAGTGCTCTTGGATTCCAAGTGTCACCCATTGCACCATCTGGTCCACAAGCCTTTTATGGTGCTCGTTCATCAAACAACAACAACGACAGGAGTAACAATAACAATCGTGGCAACAACAATAGTAGTAATCGCAATAAGTCTCGTGGTAACAACAACAATCGTGGTCGTGGTAATGGTCGTCAACTTGATTGGGCATCCACCCAGAACACAGTGTATGGCACTTGCAATAGATGTGGTATTGGTCACATTCCATCACAATGCCCTAATCGTGACCCTTCTACTATTCGCAATCGGCCATCCGCTAACTTTGCAAATAGTCGTGCTCAATCTTCTAATGCCTCTACTAATTGGCATTCATACACTGTAACAAACAGTCACGTAACACCTGATTCGGCAGAGATGGACAATTCAGAGGCATATTATGGTGATGACGCCCTTCATGTTGGCAACGGTAAGGGTCTTCCTATTCTTCATATTGGTTCATCTAAAGTTTACTCACCACAAAAAATGTTTTCTCTCAATAATATTCTTCACGTGCCAGAAATCACCAATAATCTCCTTTCTGTTCCAAAATTTTGTCATGACAATGATGCCTTTTTTGAATTTCACGCTTCTTATTTTGTTGTGAAGGACGAGTCTACACACACCACCCTTCTCACGGGCCCCAGTAAACACGGTCTCTACCCCATCAATCTTCCTCAATTGAAGTCTCTTTTTCGGCTGTACGAGCTTCTCCAACCATTTGGCATAGGCGGCTCGGACATCCTCATCAGCGTCTTTTACGTTCTATGCTTTCTAGTTTTTCTCTTCTAGTTACGAATAAATGTTTGCCAAGTTTGCGTAATTATTGTCCACTAGGAAAATCTTCCAAACTACCTTTATTTGTATCCGAGTTTCGAAGTAATAATATTTTAGACTTGGTTTATTGTGATGTTTGGGGTCCTGCACCTATGTTATCTTTTGAAGGTCACATATATTTTATGTTGTGTGTTGATCATCATTCTCGTTACATGTGGATTTATCATTTAGCTCAAAAATCCGATGTGTATGCCACCTTAAAATCATTTGTGCAAATGGTTGAACGCCAATTCACCACAAAATTAAAGAATGTTCAAACTGATTGGGGTGGTGAGTTTCTTAATTTAGCTCCCTTTTTTTCTTCGCTAGGAATTATTCACCGGCGATCTTGTCCTCATACAAGTGAGAAAACGGCTTTGTTGAACGTCGCCATCGCCACGTGGTGGAAACTGGTCTTACTCTACTAGCTCAATCGTGTGCTCCTCAACGTTTTTGGCATTATGCTTTTGATACTTCCGTTTACCTAATCAATCGTATGCCCTCTCGCACATCGACAAACAAGTCACCTTTTGAACATCTCTTCAAACGGTCTCCCGACTACTCTTTTCTTCGAGTCTTTGGGTGCCTATGTTTTCCCCATCTTCGTCCATACAATCCTCACAAAATGGATTTTCGTTCAACTCCGTGTGTGTTTATTGGCTACAGGCCCTCCCATCATGGATATCGTTGTCTTGACATCTCTACCGAGCGTCTTTATAAAGCTCGGCTGATTCGTTTTAATGAAGAACAATTTCCCTTTGATACCCCTAAAACAACTTCCCCACCCCTTCAACAAAATCTCCCTATTACTCCTCAGGATCACCTTATGTAATTCCTACTACAGACCATCCAAGTCCAAATTCGCCACGCTCACCAATATCATCTCCATCAATTTCCCAATTGAGTCCAACTTCTCCCGAGCCTTCTACTGGCCAACTATCTCCTGTATTGGCTACATCGATACCAACCCCACCACCCCCACCACTGCCACCGCCTCCTATCCCTCGCCAACGTCCCGCTAATCTTCGTCAAAATCCCAAACAACGGGTTCCTTACAATCCTTCTGCAAACCATGCTAGTGTCTTCCCTACTACCATCACTGAACCAACCTCATTTACCGTTGCCAACAAGTCTCCAAAGTGGCGTCAAGCTATGAAAGAAGAGTATGATGCTCTCGTAAAAAACGGAACGTGGTCTTTAGTACCTCGTGCTTCTAACACCACTGTTGTTGGTGGTAAGTGGGTTTACAGTTTAAAACGGGACAAAAAAGGTGCAATCACTCACTACAAAGCAAGATTCATTGCCAAAGGTTTTCGGCAACAACCGAGTATTGATTTTCATGAGACCTTTAGCCCAGTTGTTAAGTCAACAACTATACGAGCTGTTTTGTCACTTGCGGTTACTAACAACTCGCCGCTACGTCAATTAGATGTTCAAAATGCATTTCTTAATGGCAATCTCAGGGAGAAGGTTTATATGAAACAACCCCCGGGTTTTATTGATCCACAACGACCAAATCATGTATGTTTGCTTCATAAGTCTCTTTATGGCTTAAAGCAGGCCCCGCGTGCTTGGTTTGAGCAACTCTCCAAGGCTCTCTTTGATCTTGGATTTAAAGGCTCCAAAACGGATCCATCTTTGTTTATTTATTCGCGTGGACAGCCACTTTTGTACATTCTAGTATATGTGGATGACATCATCGTTACAGGTTATGACAGGGGTACTATCGACAATATAATTTGCCAACTTGGATTAGCTTTTGCATTAAAAGATCTCGGGCTACTTAACTACTTCTTGGGTATTGAAATTGTTCCTCATGGGTCTGGTATTATGCTTTCTCAAAAGAAGTATATTTTGGAGCTATTAAAAAAGGCTGGTCTTTCTAGTTGCAATCCCATGTCTTCTCCCATTGTTGCCTCGAGCTCACTAAGTCTAGATGACAGTGCTGCTTTCTCTGATCCGAGTAAATATCGGCAGGTAGTGGGTGCTTTACAATATGTTACCCTATCTCGGCCTGACATAGCTTTTGCTGTTAACAAGGTATGTCAATACATGCATGCTCCAACCGAGAATCATTGATCTGCCGTTAAACGGATTTTACGTTATCTTCATGGTATAGTTGAATATGGTATGCTCATACGTCGTTCTTCTGGTTCTACCTTTCAAGCTTTTACTAATGTTCTATGGAAAGGTAGTCCCGATACTTCTCTTGAAGCTTTCTCAGATGCTGATTGGGATGGGGATTCAGATGATCGACGGTCCACGGGGGGATTTGCTATATATCTTGGTTCAAACCTTATATCTTGGACCGCTTGTAAGCAACGTACGGTTTCACATTCCTCTACAGAAGCTGAATACACAGCTCTTGCTGACACAGTTGCTGAGCTCACATTGCTTCAAGCTCTTCTTCATGAGCTTGACATACGTTCATCTTCAACGCCTATACTGTAACAATTCGCAATTTCAGGTTAATTACTATTTCTGGAAAATTTTACTATTCACTTTTACTATTCATTTTCCCAAAATTTTTCCGAAATTTGATTTTTGTTTCTTGACCTCGAGTGATAAATCATTTCCTTGGCAAATTTAAAGTTTGACACTCATCAGATCATTTTCGTGAAAGTTAATAAGGAATTACACGTTTTAGGGTAAAACGTCATTCAAAAATTCTACACACAACGAAACTCGACCGCGTTAAGTGACCCCGCATCAGAAAAATGTTTGACACACTCATGATTTATTTGAGAATTAATCATGACTGAGAAAAACATGACCAAAATAAGCCTCGGTCGTGAAAAACTGGAATATTCAGTTTTAAGCGTTTTTACTCAGCCGTAACCTTAGCCTATACCTACACCGCGTTTCTAAGACGATTTGAGTTTTCAACTTATTAGAAAAAGTCAACATATTTTTCCCTCCTCCTTTGACCAAAAATCATTCCTTGATTTTTAGGCTTACGGTTTGATGTCTAAAAGACATTTAATACCAACCGACACTAGACTGATCCCAGTCTAGACATTATAAGTCATTTTAAATCATTTTTATCCTATTAGAAAAGTAACATTTTACTTTTCTCAATTTTACGCAATATTCGTACGTTTTACGTATTACGCGTTTTAGACCCGTGTTTCCAGTTTTAGCAGGGTTTTAGCACCCCAATGGAACCTACCACTCATTTTATATTTTATTATGGAGTATTTTGACAAGTTTAACCATTCTTCCAAGTTTCGTATTTTTACGATACCCGGATTTACGTTTCGTGGCTTAACCATTTACGGTTAGCATTTTACGGAGCCAAAACTAACTCAATAACTTGGATAATATCATCAAAAATCCAACTCTTGCTCCCCAAGCCTTATGAACCGCCTCTAGGGGGGGGATTCACACCCTTGTGTGTCATGATCTCAAGCTTGAAGCCCTTGGATGAGAACATGTGTTCAACTTGGTGAGCAAGCTTTGACAAGTCAAGGATGTAACCTCCTCATTGGCATATAAATAGCCCTCTCCCCCATCCTTTGTACGCCACACATAACACACACCATCATCTAATCCTTAGCTCATTTACTTCCAATTCTATGCAAGAATCAAGTGCTACAACAACATAGAAACACTAGTTTGGTTTTGATTCATCAAACTACTTCCAAACCCTAGAAACTTTAGTGATTTCTCTTGAGTTTGAATCTTTCATCATCTCTCTTTCAAGAATACAAGAGTAGAAAGATTGCATGAAGTGAAGTGGGTTGAAGCTAAAGTCTATCAAAGTCCTTTTCCTTACACGTTAACTTCCTTTCTTATTTGAAAGCCAAAAGTTGTAAGCAAAACCCTAACATACTTCTTGTTAAATATCATAATCATGTTATTTACATATCATTCATACTATATTATGTCTTGTATTCATGTCCATGATGTATAAAAATGAGTAAAATAAGTTATTGTATATGATTGTTAAGACAAGTTATTTAAACAAGTAAACTAGTGACTTTTTTGGTATAATATGATCAAAATGGTAAAATTATGATATTGGATCATTACATATTATAGTAGAGGACCTAACAAGGAAACCATAGCAATTTGAACCACCTAAAACGAGTACACGAGTCAAAAGTTATGACCATTTGAAGTTACCAAAACTTTGCGGCAAAGCTGCCAAATACCTTCTGTTACAGAAACCTAAAACACGCAAAAAGAGGCATTTCTGGTCCGTTTCATGAAAAAGTTAAAACACGAAAGTTGTCCGGAATCACATTTTCTTCAAAAACTCAGGGCCACGTCTCCAGAAAACCAATAACGAATGAGATTTTTATCAGTTTCTTAACAGCTATTTACATATATATAAGTCACTATATAATGGTTATGTTTTAAAAAGACCAAGAGGTCTTATGACCTAGATTCAAGACCACAACCATGGCTAGAGCCAAGGTTGAGGCTCAAGACCATGGAACAATGACCAAAGGTCATGACAAGGCCATGAGTAAATGACCATATAAACTTACTTAGGCGAAAACATGAGCTAAAGATTTGGCGATAACTTAATCATACAATTTTGATCTATTTCATCTAAAGAATCATGAGATATTACAAATAATTGTCATACAAGACTTAAGAAACTTACCCTAATAACAATCTTCATGTAAAGATTAACTTTCCTAAGTTTATTCAAATATTGGACATGTAACTTTTCGAATCAAAACTTATATATATATATATATATATATATATATATATATATATATATATATATATATATATATATATATATATATATATATATATATATATATATATATATATATATACTTTATCAACTACTACAATAGTAGGGAGCCTCATGTGAGGAGTTCATTATGTAAACCGTCGAGATGAGTTGTGGATTTACGAATTAAAGTGTCCTGGCTCCTCGAACGTTTACTAACATGACTTCTGAATTATGTCGGCCCGAACGGTAGTAAACGATATATAAACTATACATGTTTCATGAATCATTTCTTTTCAAAGACTTACACTATACATTGTACCACATCATGGACTAAGTGCAAGACATATATATTGGCACGTTTATGTTTCCTTAGACATTATTTCAAACCTAAGTTGCAACAATTATTCTAGGTTACTCGTAGAAGTTCTTACGGCATATCCATCATTCTCATTATACATCATCCAAATAAAGGTGAGTTCATAGCCCCACTTTCCATTACTTAATTGTTTTACAAACCCTTGGGGGAATACATGCTATTTTAACCGAACACAATGCTTTCAAATTGTATGCTTGCCTGATTGTTTTATTATCACTAAGTACCAGCCTTGCTAAACCGAGATCCCTTATTATGAACCATTTAATCACTAGCAATAGTGAGCGCGAATATTGTGAATAGGCCTATTGGGATTGACGAATCCCATTTGTATTGACTAAGTTCATACAAATGCATTAATATTTGAGACATGGGTATGACAGCAAAGTACCTACCGGGATAAATCTGCCGATCGATATTGGTACATGTTAACGTTTTGGTGTCATAAGCTTAGTAATGATAATAACTGTTTTGTTTTCCAAACATCGGTGTGAGTCTATAGCTCACACTACCAACATATTGTGTTCAAACATTAAACAAACTCTATGAATATCACTCAACCTTTGTGTTGACCTCTCAAACATGTATTTCAGGTTCATGATGATCAAGGATGGCACGGAAGGGCACGGATATTCAAGAGGGCTATAAATTTTATTATCATTCAAAAACTCATCTAATGTGATTTGTAAACATGGAACCATCTGAGACCTCATTTTGTAATCTCTGATATTTATATAATTTGAATGATAAATATTTTAAAACGACTCAATTAGAGTTCGTTTTCTATTATTGTGACTATTGTGCCGTCGAGTAACACCCAGTTTGAATTCCGCTGCATCCATGAATTGGGGGTGTTACATATACTATGGTGTGACAATCTTGGTGCAACATACTTGTCAGCTAACCCTATCTTCCATGCGCGTACAAAGCACGTGGAAATAGACTACCACTTTGTTCGGGAAAAGGTTGCTCAAGGAGATCTTCGGGTTCAACACATATCTACACATGATCAGATTGCGAATATTTTTACAAAGCCACTACCAACTCTGAGATTCCTCTTTCTAAGATCCAAGCTACAGGTCGTTGCCCGCCCTTAGCTTGCGGGGGCGTATTAGGCCAAACTAGATTACATGGGTCGGTCCAATTGTATAGATGGTAGTTGCTTGGTCTCCAAGCAATAGTATTAGTATATATACATACACTATCTAATGTACATCATCTAATTACAATAACATCAATACAATACCTATTAAGGTTTTATAGAGATTTTCATTCTTTCAGAAAAATTTCTCAAAAATGTATGACTAAACGGATTTTCTGTTTTTTCAGTTTTCGATGAAAAATTTCTTAAAAAAATAAAAGATTTTCCACCAACTAAATACACATTAAAATTTTCAATTTCTACTTTTTTTGAAATCATGTTTTTTACCATGATATAAATCAACAATAAAGATTAGGCTTCTAGTAAAGAAAAGTATTATGGAAAAAGTTTTTTTTTTTTTATTTATTTATTTATTTTTTTTTGTTTTTTTGTCTTGGTTTTTTTTTTCACAACTAAAAATAACCTTTATTTTCTGAAAATAAAAAGGAATACAAAGGTAACAATTTCTATTTATTTATTTATAATTGTTTTTCCGTTTCTATATTCTTTGAGAAGCGAATAATTTTTATTTCTCTAAAGAAAAGTTGATAATTTTGAAAACCCGTTTAGACGGAGTTATATTTCTATTTTTAAAAGATTACTTCGGATTGTGACGGTGAGCAACGACGGTGAGGATGGAAGATGGAGATGTCACCAATGTTGATTATGGTTAGAATGAGATATTTGAATAGTTGACCGGAAAATCTCATTAACCTAAAGGTTGTTTGTTCAAGTCTCATTGGAAACATGTGAAATATAATTTGTGAGATAGGTAATGTATGTTGTAAAAATTTGTCGTTCTAAAAAAGTTTGGAAATCCATTATTTTTTTTTTGGTTAGATAGACAAAACTGGTCAGTTTTTCAATTTTCGCTACAAAAAAAAAAAAAAAAAAAAAAAAAAAAAAAGCGCTAAAACACAACCCTAGCATTACCAAATCCTGTTTCTGTTATTTCTCCAACCTGTTTTTGCTTTCACTCTGCGCTATCCCCTCTTTCCCCAAATATTTAATGGTACTTTATGCTGTTTTTATTTGCCATGATGATGTTTTGTTGTTTAGTTAGCGTAACTAACTCTTATGTATGTACGTAATTTAGAGGTAGAGACAAGTTATGACTTCACAATTAATTCATCTAGTAAATTTGTATAAGTTCCGTTACAAGATTGATATAATTTGATGCAAAATAGGTATTTGATGATATGTCAATCAGAATTAGCCTACTTGTTTGTAAGATTTTCACACATTTGATAACAAAATTAATCTTTTATTTTTATTTTTGACAAATGAGATATTTTATATTGAATGAATGGGCGCCAGCGCCACCAAACTCAATAGGCGAGTTATTCTGGTAGCTTACTGGTTTCTGAATAAGCTCTAAAGCCCAATCAATGTTTTTCACGGGTAAAATGTTTTTTTTCTTCACATGTGAGCCAGTGGTCGACCAGGGAAGGCATTGACACCATTGGAACAAGAGGAAATGTTGTTTAAACATGTAGGAAAGAAACCGAATTTTAGGATGGTTGTAAGTGAGATTATGAATTTCGCTGTAGGGGTTCTTGATTTTTCTTCTGTGTATATTCCCTTCATTAGAAGACGCGGCTGAATTTGGAAGATTGGGAACAACTGCCTCATTTACCCATCTTCAACTTAGATCCATCAATATATGCTCCATAATTTAGAGATATAAGTTCGGTGTTTATGAAAAGTCAAATAAGCTTACCCAAACATTCCATATAACTCGTGTTTGCTTCCCCCCCCCCCCCCCCCCCCCCCCCCCCCCCCTACCCCTTATTTCCGGGTTTATGAGCTTAATTATTAGAATACAAAATTTGCTAAAATGGGCTTATGAAATATTTGATAAGCTCACAGGGTAAATATACCATATAACTGGTTATGTACGTATTAGGTTTTGATACATCAGACAAAACAGTATATGTCATTGCTTATTCAAAATTGATTTTCGCAGTAATTTTTTGTGATTACAATAAACAGTTTTTTTACTAATACTAAAGTTTCTTGCATTGGACTGAAAATCTTCTTAGGGCAAAAGGTTAAGATATACAAGTGATTGAAATTGGTGCAGTAAGACTGCAACTAGAGAGGGAATAGTGACTGGAGTTGAAGGAGATTGCTTATTACAAAGATAGGAAATTGTTGTCTGCCTTCCAATGCTGATATCAGGACAATTTATAGACCAAAAAGAAACCAACAGACCCTTATTTATTTTAAACTGACTCTTAGACTACTAGAACTTAAGACAAACCACTTAGACTTCTGGAAGACTGGAACTGATTAAATAATAAATTCATGCTGCATCAGAAATTGTGAAGCAAAGGTTAATGGGAAATATTTTTTAATAATAAATCCCAAACACCCCTTTAGTAAGGGATTTACCATTCTATTATTTAGGTGGAGTTTGTTAGTATAAGCATTTCATCTACTTTGTACACAAGACCCGCTTGCATATTAGAGCAATAATTTATGTTTCATTTGAATGCGGGGTTAAATATGCATGGCTAACATCGGTAACGAATGTTATGCAGATTGTAATATAACTTGGTTTTGCATTCTACATATTGCAGCCTTGTTGAGTATGACATTATTGTAAGAAGATGAATGTTCAATGCGTCAATTCGGATAAAATCAATAGCCTTCCTCAGAACATAATTGAAAATTTCTAATGCTTATACCAATCCAAGAAGCAGTTAGAACAAGTATTTTATCAAGGAAATGGAGGTTTTGTTGGACAGGTATGCCTAAACTTGTTTTTTATCACACGTTGGTTGAACTACCATCTATGTGCAGACAGTTGAGGAAATATAAACATGCCAATGCCATCTTCCATATTTTGTTACAACACACGGGTTTGATACTGGAGTTCAATCTCGATGTCTCCCTACTTGATATTGATTCGGAGTTTGACCCGATAATACGCTATCTTTAAAGGAGCAATACTGTGAAAAAGTTGATCTTTAAGTTTAGCTTGTGTTTAAAAGAACCATTTTGACACCCAGACCCACTTTAACACCTTTTAGTCTTATATGATTTACTTGGCTCCATGAGGTAATTGATACATGTTTTATGTTTTAAGGAATGATTGTTATGTCATATTTTAAAACAACACCAGCAGGACTACCAACTACAATTGAAGTGAAACTACTTTGTTCAACAACAACACAATGAAGTTGAAAATGACAATGCGAAACAAAGTTGTATTCATGTACTATTTTCTTTGCTCCACAGAAATGAAAATATAATATAAATTGAATCAAGTTCCAATATAGAAACAACTCAACGGAAACATTTACAATGAAATATTTTATATGTAACTATTTATTATTTAAAACCGTCAAATGAATTAAACATAGTTTATTTACTAAAACCCTTTTTGAGGTGTTTAGTACTAAAACAATGATACTGCAAGTGGTTATCGATAAAATAGATTCATACTTGTATTCAATATACCTTTGTGTGCAGACCCTCTTTCCCTCTTTGTTGTTTCAAAGGTAAATCACATGCTAGCCACTTGGGTTGTAATATTTTTATATGTAATTATTTATTATTTATTATTTACAGCTGTCAAATATATTCAAATTAGTTTATCTAACACAAACCCATTTAACTTTTAGTAATTAAAACAATGATACTGCAAGTGGTTATCGATGAAAGAGATTCCTCATATTATTTAATATACCTTTCGGTGCAGAGCGTGATTCCCTCTTTGTTGTTTCAAAGGTAAATCACATGCTAGCCACGTGAATTATACTAAACAATGATAAACACTTGACCATAAGAATGACTTGTACCACTATTAACGAAGGTTGCGATCTTTCTTTCACAGTTCACTGCACTCGCACTCTTTTCATACCAATCTCTACTACTATATTCTGTGTTCTAACCCTTTTCATACCAATAATGGCTGAACTCGTTCTTTCTGCCTTGCTCCCAATCGTTTTTGAAAAGCTAACATCTGTAGTTGCGAACAAGATTGCCCGCTCCAAAGAAATTCATACCGAGCTGAAGAAATGGGAGAGGAACTTATCCCAGATCCAAGCATTCCTTGAGGATGCATCTCAGAAGGAGGTAACATCGAAGGCTGTCAAACAGTGGCTGGATGATCTCCAACATTTGGCTTACGACATAGAAGATAATCTTGATGCTTTGGCAACAGACGCTATGCATCACGAGTTTACCAACGAGTCTGAAGGAATCAGTAGCAAGGTAAGAAAGCTCATCCCAACTTGTTGCACAAATTTGTCACCAAGTACTAGGATGGACGGCAAATTAAATACTAGTATTGCCACCAGGTTACAAGAACTCATAGATAAAAAAATTAATCTTGGTTTAACTGTGAAAGATGTCGGGTCAAAAAATAAGAATAGAAATTACCAGACCTCTTTGGTAGATGCACCTAGTATTGTTGGGCGTGAAGCTGATAAGAAGGAATTACTCCAGAAGCTATTGGGTGATGAACCATGTAGTCAAAATTTTAGCATCGTGCCCATTGTTGGTATGGGTGGCATAGGAAAAACGACTTTAGCTCGACTTTTGTATGACGATAAGAAAGTGAAGGATCACTTTGAGCTCAAGGCATGGATTTGTGTCTCTGATGACTTCGACAGCTTCAAAATAGGTAAAGTCATCTTTCAATCTATAGGTGGGGAAAATAAGGAATTTGCAGATCCAAATTTGCTTCAAGCAGCTCTTAAAAATCAACTTACAGGGAAACGATTTCTCCTAGTTTTGGATGATATATGGAGCGAAAAGCTGGAAGACTGGGAAACATTAGTGGCCCCATTCTTTGACGTGGCTTGTGGAAGCAAAATAATCATCACAACTCGAAAGCAACAGTTGCTTAATAAGTTGGGCTACGATCATCCATACGATCTGAAGAAGCTGTCACATGATGATGCTTTATCTTTATTTGCTCAATATGCTTTGGGTGTAAAGAACTTTAATTTACATCCAGTGCTGAGACCTCATGGTGAAGGCATCGTGAAAAAATGTGATGGCTTGCCTTTGGCTTTAAAAGCACTTGGAAGCTTACTCAGAACAAAAACAGATGAAGAAGATTGGAAGCAGCTGTTGAATAGTGAGATATGGATGTTAGAAGACGGAGGCGGTATTGTTCCGGCGCTTAGACTAAGCTACCAGGATCTTTCTGCACATCTGAAGCAATTGTTTGCATACTGTTGCTTGATCCCCAAGGACTACGTGTTTGAGAAAGATGACTTGATATTGTGGTGGATGGCGGAAGGGTTTTTGCACAATTCAACTACAGAAAAATCAATGGAACGCTTGGGTGCGGAATATTTTCAAGAGCTGTTGTCAAGGTCTTTTTTTCAACATGTTCCTCATGAAGAATCGTTGTTTGTGATGCATGACCTCATGAATGACTTAGCCACATTTGTTGCAGGGGAATTTTTTGTGAGGTTAGACTTAGATGTGAAGAAGGATTTTAGGAAGACAGATTTCAAAAAGTTCCGTCATATGTCATTTGTTTGTGAGAAATATAATACTTACAACAAGTTTAAGGCATTCGAAAGAGCTAATAGTTTGAGAACGTTTTTAGCTATGCCCAATGTGTTGGGATTTAGCTGGCAGAGATCCCACTTCTCAAATAATTTTCTGGATGACATACTTCCCCAATTACCATTGCTGAGGGTTCTAAGTTTGAGTAGATTGAAGATAGAGGAGGTACCAGAGTGTGTCGGCAATATGAAGCACTTGCGGTATCTTAACTTATCTCGAACTAGAATCACACATTTGCCAGAAAATGTCTGCAATCTTTATAACTTACATACATTGATTGTTTCCGGCTGTGGTTACTTGACTAAGTTGCCCGAAAACTTCTTAAAGCTTAAAAGATTGCGGCATTTTGACATTCGGAATACATTGCTTCAGACTATGATGCCGCCATGGATTAGCGAGATGGAAAGCCTACAAACTCTTTCCAACAAAGTAGTTGTTGAAAACAACGCCTTCTTTATATCTTGGCTTAGGAACTTAAGGAATCTCCAAGGCAGGATTAACATTGGTGGGCTGGACAAAGTGCAAAATGTAAGGGATATACAGGAGGTGAACTTCTTAGAAAAGAGGGTTAGTGAGTTACACGTGGAATGGAGAGATGTGTTTGATGATTCTCGAAATGAAAAACTTGAAAAGGAAGTCCTCAATGCACTCAAGCCTCATAGTGATAACTTGAAAGGTCTTGTAATTGAGTCATATGGAGGTAAGTTGTTTCCAAACTGGATCGGAGATCCCTCATTTCTCCATTTGACTAATGTACGGATTGAAAAATGTGGAAATTGTATGAATCTACCACCACTTGGGCAACTACCATCACTTAAGAAGTTGGATATTCAAAGGCTGAAGGAGGTGAAAGTTGTGGGCTCAAAGTTCCTTGGGACAGGTATTGCATTTCCTAAACTTGAAAGTTTAAGGTTTCAAGATATGAGTGGGTGGGAGGTATGGTCAACCAAGAGTGGTGTTGTTGGTGCATTAATGTTTCCATGCCTTAAAGAGCTGTATATAGAAATTTGTCCTAATTTGGCTGAAGTCTCACTTGAAGCACTACCTTCGCTTAGGGTTCTACATCTCAGCGGTTGTGGTGATGGTGTATTGAGAAGTCTGATTCGTGTAGCTTCAGCAGTCACCGAGTTGAGTATAAGTGGTATTACAGGACTTAGTGATGAGGTGTGGAGAGGTGTTATGGACTATCTTGGGGCAGTTGAAGAAGTAAGTATCAGTTGTGATGTTATAAGATACTTGTGGGAATCAGAAGCAGAGGCAAGTAAGGTTCTTGGGAATTTAAGAAAGTTGAAAGTAATGTTTTGTTCAAAATTGGTGAGTTTTGGAGAGAAAATGGAGGAGGAGGATGGATGCAACCAACTAACATCTCTTAGGAGTTTGTACTTATACAATTGTAAGAATCTTGAGCGTTGCATTTGGCCAAAAAATATTCAAGACTTGAGTATCTGGTTTTGTAATTCGATTGCGTCTGTCTCCTTCCCAACAGGAGGGCATAAGCTCAAGTCACTCCAAATTACTGGATGTGATCAACTACCAGATACAGAGCTTCTGAACACAAGCATGACGACACCGATGCTAGAGGTTGTACATATAGATAGATGGAAAAATCTGAAATCAATCAATGGATTGACTAGTTTCATTCACATCACAAAACTGTCAATAAGTGAATGTGAATGTATAGAGTCAATGGTTGAATTGGCTTGTTTCATACACCTCACTGAATTAAGAATAGAATATTGTTCGAGTATAGAGTCATTTCCTGCTGCCGACTTGCCGAATCTGACCTCGCTAACACATCTGAGAATTATGAACTGTAAAAGTATGGATGTTGATTCCTTTGGGCTTTGGCCTCCTAAGTTGGGTATGTTATCAATAGGGGGTTTGAAGAAGCCCATATCAAAGTTGGGCCCACAAAACTTCCCACCTTCTCTTGTTTCCCTAGAGCTAGTGGGTCGATCGGTAGAAGAAGATGATGTGACTAGTGGAAGCCAATTGTCTCATATGCTTCCTTCATCTCTTACTACACTTTGCTTATGGAAATTTGAGCAACTGGAATCAGTTTCGGTGGGACTCCAACACCTCACATCCCTCCAACATCTCAAAATTGACGAGTGCTCAAAGATTCAAGATCTACCAGAAGAGTTGTTGCCTTCACTTTTGAGTTTAAAAATATGGAGATGCACAGATGAATTGAAAGAAAAGACAAGTAGAAGAGGTTCCTACTGGCCCCGCATCTCCTATATCCCAAATGTCAAAATACGCATATGGTGAAGGTATGTCCATCTCTCTCCATTTTGACTTTTTTACATATATGATTATATTATATATATGAAGGGGTCTTTTGCATTGCATTTTCAAGTTAAGTTATCTCTTTTCAATTAACAGGTCACTTCTAATCCATTGCAGCAAAACTGACTGTCTGATTAGTTACAAGGGTTCAAGTTACACAGTACACATTACATGAACCTATAGGGGTCGTTGGGCATATTATCCCATGGAGCTTCCCTATCGGAATGTTTTTAATGAAAACCAGCCCGGCATTGACTGTGAGGTGCACCATGTTGGTCTAACCCGCTGAGCAATCACCACTTTCCGCCCTTTATTTGCGCCATTTAGCTAAGCTGGTACATGCCGGATGATAAACTATATTTCTATTTTTTTACATGTGTTAATTATCGACTAGATCTGATTTATAATGGCTATTAATCAGGCGGGTATTCCTGATGGGTTGATTAATGTTGTAACGGGATTTGTAGAGACAGCAGGAGCCGCGACTAGTTCTCATATGGATATAGATTGTGTGAGTTTCACGGGGTCAACTGAAGTAGGACGAGTTGTAATGCAAGCAGCGGCCACCAGTAACTTGAAAGCGCTCGAGCTTGGAGGCAAAGCCTCTCTGATAGTCTTTGATGATGTGGATGTTGATTCAACCGTTAATATAGCTCTTAGGGGCAGTTTCGCTAATGAGGTATATAAATCTGTAGTGGTGGTAAAATGGGCCTATTTGGTAAACAGTCGCACAATGTTTGGATAAATTTTTTTAATTTTTATGCGTTGATAAAGCCATAGTTTATTTAACAGATATCTATCATTTTCAGGGTGAATATTGCGTGTGTAGCTCGAGGATACTCGTCCAGGAAGGAATATACGATGAATTTGTGACCAAGTTTGCGTTGTACGTGAAAGAGATGATCGTCAGTGACCCACTTGCGTTATATCCTACATCCCATATGTCATCATATGGTAAAGGTATGACCCTCTCTCACTTTTGTCTTTACAGATATTTTCTACCTGTATTTGAAGTGGTGTTTGGCATTGCATTCTGAAGTTAGTTGTCTCATTTAATTAAATTTTCAGGCCACTTGTTATCAATTGCAGCAAAACTTATTATTTAATTACTTATTGAGGTCATTTACTCATTTTAAATGGAAATCGTGACAATTATAACTTTCCATATCAATCTAGAATACTTTGAAGAAGTTCAGTGAGGTAAGCTGGGGTAGTGCCGATTATGAAGGATGATAGATTGTGCAACTACTTAGTTATCTAAGTGATGCTTCTGCCTCCTTTGTTGGTTTTGTATTTTTAGATTCTTGTAAGTTAGCGTGTGTCGTTTGGCGATGGAGTTTAAGCGGAAACAGCTAGTACAAGTAGTTTAGGTGGTGTTTTTTGTTTGCATTTTCAGATTTTTTTCTACTTACAATATCTGATTCAAGTCCACATTTTACCAATCAAAGTCATGTCATTTTCTTAATTTCATTTCATTGAAATATGTTCTGTTATTCTAGCCTGACTTGCAATTAATATCTTTATCACGGTGGTTTGATGTTTGATAAACTCATCTAGTAACTAATTCTTGTTTTGTCTAGTCGTTTCAAGGATTCACTCACATCAGACGGGCTGAGAATGTTATGGATATAGTTATGTCAGCCAAAGGTATGGACTTTTTCCGCTTTTTGTCACTGGGGCATTTATATAGTAGTTGGTTCTTGTTTATTTCAAATTTTATGATAAGACTCAGAGCCAATTCTTTTGCTAGAGTCCATCTTCAGTAGTATCACCTGTTGCCCATTCTGCCCATGCAATTATGGAAATTTAATAGCTTACAAATCTTCTGCTGATTTTTCAGGATCCCCATGGGTGATTCTGAGCCGTCCATTTCTTGAGTACTGCATTTTTGCCTGGGAGAATCTTCCTGGGACTCTCTTAACGACCCAATTCTTGACATGGTCGACAGCCAAATCTTGAAGCGTAGTGGACTAGTGGTAACCGAGCTGCCCCAGGTGCATGGTGCACCGCCAGAAAGAGCTGGATTGTGGACCCATGTTCACAATGGGACGATGTTAATGTTATTAGACCAGGAAAACAAGTTGAGAAGTCTGCAGGGTCTTTAAAGAATTTGGTAGATGATTCGAATTAAGAATCAAATCAATGCGTATGAAGAAGACCTGATTATGGTTTTCGAGGATGCATTGCATTGTATTTTGTTTACAGAGATTCTTTTGGTTCTTTTGGCGGGGTTCTTCTTATGGTTCTTTTGGTTACAAGTTTTGTTGTAAAGTATTCAAATGTGAAATTAAAGTTAACAATAAGAGGAATTCTTCCATTTTGTATAACCTGTCTGCAATGCTCTTCTATCTCTTATTTGTCTTCTTGTGTATTTTGTTGTAATATCACAAGGGAAAAATATTTAATAATGTACCATACTTGTCACAAAAATTACTTTCGTGTAGCGTACAAAAAAAAATAGCTTTTTGATGTACTGAACTTTCATTTTTGTCCTTTTTGATGTATTTTCGTGACAAAAATGTCCTTGGATTTTTAATATTTTGAGGGGCAAAAATGTCAATAGTACATTAAAAAAAGCCAAAAAATGAAAGTTCAGTACATCAAAAAGCTATTTTTTTTCGAAAGTAATTTTTGTGACAAGTATGGTACATTATTAAAGATTTTTCCCATATCACAAACATGTAACATTCATTTAGGGGCTGTGTTTGTATTTATCAAGTGATTCATTTCTGAAATCTAGAACCGGTTCGTGTAATATCAACAGTTAGCTTATAAAGATTAAAAGCAGGATATAAATGTTTGAATGTGTGCAACTGTGTTTGAACTTGAAATACTGAACTCTCAGCAAATATAGACCATCAAACAATAGATGGTCATATGTTTTTGGTATACAAATATCAAATGGGACTGAATCTTTTCATCTTCATACCGGTCTGCATCATCATCGCTGGATAGTATCTCCGTTGCGCATAACTTAAACCACTTTCAATATAAATTATAGACCGCAAAACATGCAACGACATATTTGTTTGTGTAGCCAAGGAACCGGGGCTTATTTTCTTCAAGATAGAAATAACTCAATAAGTGCTTACAAGACATAAAAGTGCGTCGAACCATGTTTCTGACTTTGAATCTTACACATGGAAACAAAAAGAACTCGCACAAACGAAATCTCTATAGATCTTTTCAACTAACCACCAACAGTGTTTTCAATTTCTCAAGCCTATGAGTCAATGCTATTACAGTATCCTCCTTTCCCTCATCAACAAGGGCTTGTTTCAACCTATTGAACATATGTGCAGGAGGCCTTATCCCCGCATCCAACATCTCATTAAAATACTTGCACGCAGCCTCCAAGTTTTTCTCGCGACACAAACTGTTGATCAAAGTAGAAAGCATATGCATTCCCGGTAGAACACCTTCAGCTTTCATCTCTTCCCAGACTTTTAACGCTATATCAATCCTACCCTCGTTACAAAACATCCTCACCATGATCTCATAAGTACTCACACTCGGTTCACACATGTACTCATCCCTCATTCGTGTAAAAACACTATAAGCCTCTTCAGTTCTTCGCCCTTTAATTAAATGATGCAGAATTATATCAAAAGTACGCGAATTTGGCCCGATCCCACACTGTCTCATCTCTTCAATTACCCTAAAAGCATCATCCATCCGCAAAGACCAACAATAAGACCCCACAACCGCGTTATAGGTAGGAGCCTCGGGAGCATGCCCACTAGACTTCGACAATTCAAAAAACCTCAACGCTTCATCCAATCTCCCCTCGGACCCCAACCCATTAATCAAACTACAATAAATATGCGGAGACGCCTCCACATTCCTCGCCCTCATCTCATCAAACTTCTTAACCGCTAAATCATACTTTTTCGCCTTACAATACGCATTAACCACAATCCCATAAACAACAACATCCGGCTCAAACCCGTCCCCTTTCATCTCCCTAAAAACCTCATCCAACTTCAACAAATTCATTTCTAGCCCCCACCCTTCCAACAACACACTATACGTCTTAATATCCGGCCTAAACCTCTTTTTCTTCTTCATTTCATCAAACACATTATGCGCAGTCCCAACAAATCCCGACTTACACAAAACATCAAAAAACCTATTAAAATCACCTAACTCCGCCTTAAACCCGAACTTCCCCATTCGTTCAAACGCCTCAACAGCCTCTTTAGCCTTTTTCGCCCTAGCGTAACGCCTACTAATTATCAAAAAAGTAGCCTTTTCCAACACCCCTTTAGTTTTCATTTCATTAACTAATGTCCATATAACCTTAAACTGTTTTATCTTGCCTAATGAGTCTATTAATGCATTATAAGTATTAGTATCATGTTTAAAATTGTTACTTTTTTCGACCCATTTGAAAAAAGAGAGTGCTAGTACACCTGCATTGGTTAGGTTGGTTAAAACATTGGAAACTAAATCATGGGTTAGTTTTATGTTTGTGTTTGAGAGGAATGAGTTAAGGGTTGATGGGTTTTGGTGGGATGTTATTAGTTTGGTTAAATGAGATGGGTTTGTGATTATTGTTGTTGTCTGGGTGTTTGGGTTTTGGTTTTGGGTTTGGTTTGTTAAGGATGATGATGATGAGTATATGTTGTAAAGTGTTTTTGTTCTTGTTGGATGTTTTTTGATGAGTTTGGAGAACATCATGTTTTTTTAGTATGGAGGATAGTGTCTGGTTCAGTGGTTTTATATACATCTGCAAGTGCAAATGACCATTTTTGGTTCAGTATAATTCACGGTTTTGTTTCAGATTCAAAACGTTTTAACGGCAAGTAAAATAACTAGATACATTCATACCTTACAAGTACATAACAATATAACATAACAAAATATAATATCTGCTCAATAATACAGTGGGCTATAAACAAAAAGAAGCTTCAGTCACCACTGTGAAAAAGCTGACAGTGTGTAGGTTCCGACCACCGATCAAAGTAAAGCGATTTTGAAGAAGAAAAAAATTTGGACCATTTCTCGATTTGTGCGTGTCATCCTTGCGCAGGGGCCATGCTAATCTTCTCTGTATTGTTCCAATTTTATCGGATGTCCCCGAAGGGACGATGTTGGTTGACCATTGCCTCTACATAAACTAGCTGTCGGTTCTTCTTTTGAATGATGTGGGACAAACTTGTAAGACATTATTTAAGTTGTTAAACATTATTTAAGTTATGCGAATCTTAGCACTATAAGAACTTTGAACTATTTGAAATTTTAAGTATTGTGTATTTGTGTTCATGTTTAAGTTATGCGAATCACAATCAATATAACTAGCAGGGTACCCGCGCGATGCGGCGGCGGGTACCCTATGACTACATTTTAAGGCGAGAAATGTTGTTCGATTATAGGTTTTTTCTAACAAGAACTATACGAATGAATGATAATTTAAATTAAAATAATTTTATGCAATAACAATGCAAACTATTTGATCTCTAAATAAACATAAGGTCCAAACTAAATAATTAGCATCTTTGAAACATAAGTTAAAATAAACTTTATTACATAATAAAATGTAATTTTGCATAAACACAAATATTCGAACTATTAATATGCATAATTAGTTGCAAAGTTTTTTGTTTTTTTATTGTTTTTTTTTTTTTGCAAAATTTTTAGAAATGAAGGGGTCATTGGTATATATCCCTAGATTGGGTTATCTTTTTTTATAAACACCTATTTAGGTTTCCTCCTCATTTTTGTTTATCTCTCAAAACCCTCCTCCTACTTCTCTCTACAGCCGCCACCCCTCTCCTCCTCACCACAGCGGCTACACCATCGCAACCAACTGCAAAACAAACACAAACCCTCCTTATCTCACCCTCCACAACCCCGTTTTGTGGTGAACGCGCCGTGTGACCACCCAATGCACCACTTCCACCATTTTTTCACCATCGTGGTTAGTCAAGAACAAGAAAGACGAAGATCAATTGTTGTTTTGTTGATTCGGTTTGTGGGAAAGCTCAAGCCGAAACCCTTGTTCTATTTGTTGTCGTTGGTTTGAAAACCGAGTATACATATGTTTTGTCTAAAGTTTTTGTAGATTAAAATGGTGGATATTAATTTTGGTTAAAACATGAATAAAGATGGATTAAAACCCTTTTTAAAGTTGTTTTGATTAAGTGTCGTGTGGTAAAAACTTGTTCGAGGATCTGTTTATTTGATTTGGGTTGAAAACGGATCGGGTCGGACCCGAATATGAATTACAGGACTGGAATTGAATTTATATGTTTGTGGTCTCATTGATTTGATTGAGTATAAAAAGTTCAAATAAATATTATTGTTGCCATTGGCTTCAGTCACGAGAGGGTGCTTGGGATTTGTTTGTTCACGGGTAACTAATACACCCCAGAGGTTTTTTTTAATATCACATAGTATGGAAAAGGTCAATGCTGGAAAAGGGTGGTCAAGATGCTTTAAATTCTTGTGCATTGTGTTTTATAACTTGTATTATTGTGTGATGGGGTGTATTAATTCTTGTATTATTGTGTGCTGGAAAAGGTCGACAGATGTACTATACTTGTGCTTTAAATTCTTGTGCATTATGTTTTATAAGTTGTATTAATATGTGATGGGGTGTATTAATTGTAAGAGATGTAAGAGATAGTAGGGTCCTTAAAATATTGTGCTTTAGCTACTTGTTCTTTGTGTTTGATAACTTGTAAATTACTTAAAAATCTAAATAAGGAAATCTTAAAAATTAAATAGGAGAGAAGGTCTAAAATGTATTATAAGTAGTATAGATAAAGATAGGAACCTTTAAAAATCAAAATCAAAACTAGACTTCCAAACCCGTTTAAAATAATACAAAAAAGCAGTTTACTTGAACAATCATATATAGATCTTAAGTCTTAACCATGAAAACAACCAATTAGAATTGCCAAAGACAAAAGCGATCATGAGGTAGGGTTTGGGCGTTTAATGATGAGATTCGCTGAAGGTGATGCACGTGGAAATTGCCATTGTAACAAATTTCTAAAAGCATCTTGTTTTCTTCCTCAAGAGAAACACTTTTATCTAGCTCCATTTCTGCTTCCTCTAGCATTGGTGAGTTAGCCATGATGAGTTTTAGAAAGTCCACCTCACGATCTTCATTAGCGAAATACTTCATACAAAATAACTCAAGATGGTCCAATGCAAACCCAGAGTAGTCTTGAATATCAGGAAAGTTTGTAGAAATTTGTGCAGTATCAGACTTGTCGCACCCCTGATTATACAAAATGTAATAGTGTTAATTAATTATAAAGTAATAGTTACTATACATATAGCATCATTTACCTCAAGACCAATTTCCTCTAAATTTGGGGAGCTTCTAATTAAACAAAGGGCAGAGGAAACTTGATCTTCAATGTCATAGCACACTCCTAAAATAAGACATTTGAGTTGAACTAGTGAAGTTGGAAGCTTATGTGGCATACCACCTGTAGACAAGTACTTTAACCGAATTCAAAACCATGATCAGCAAATAGTCAAATACCATATCCTTACATGAGAAATAATCTCAAACTTAAAATTTTACCTCCATGTATGCATCTCTTATTTCCAGATACTCAATCAAAGGCACACATTGTAATAACTCAACAAATGTGAGCTTGTTTCCACTAGCAAAGTCTCGAGAATCACCCATCTGCCATTTCATGCTTTACTTAATAGTAATTATTTAACTTAATAGGATTCATAAGTGGTTAAAAGAACCTTACCAAACTGAGTTTCCTAAGTAGTGGGCAATTGGAGAGGAAAAGTTGAAGTGTTTTGGAAGTAATATCAACATTCCAAAAACGTGCGGTGCGTAACTTACTAAACCCATCAAATTTTATAGGAGGTCTGAAAAGACAATTAACGAGCACTATGGATACTAATCCTTCCATTGAAAAGAACGAAGAAGGTAGCTTGTAGTAGTGTTTGAGTGATTGAAAACAGAAATTTTGCAAATGGTAATTGTTTCTTGAAAGATAACGTATTATCTGGTCAAACTCTGAATCCACATCAAGCTCACCAATGTCAATTATGATTCCAAGTATTAAGCAATCCGTGTGTATTGACAAAACATTTAAAATGGCACTCGCAAGCTTATATTTCTTCAATTGTTGGCAGTTTGATGGAACATTAACCATCTTGTCATCAAAAAAAAGTTTAGTCATGCTCTTCCAGCCGGACCTCCATTTCCTTGACAAAATGCTCGTTCTAATAGCATCTCGAATTGGCATACGAGTTAAAATCTTTCCAGTTATGTCTTGAGGAAGACTGCTGATTCTATCCGAATTTTGGCATTGAACTTTCATCTTTTTACTTCGGGATGTCATTCTCCACAAGGCTGCAACGTAGAATGCAAAACCAATGAATATCTAAGACAATACACAAAAGAAATATGAATAATTGCTTCAAACATATGTGGACCATCACGTAATAGCTATTCAACTACATATATATATATCCTTATAATGATATTAAGTTTACGATAAAACAGATATTTTTTTAACTGCCATATACTCTAAATCAAATTTAAATGCAACTACTGGCACGTATCTATACCTTACACATGAAATTTATAAAAGACAAACCTTGACTCCTGAGAAAGAAGAATGAAAAACTACAAATGAATGAAGGAGTTAAAAAATGTTTGGGTGATTTATATAGCCGTTTGCTATATGTCTAGATGAGTGAGGTTGTTGTGCATTTATGATAACTTTTAGTAAACATAAATATAAATAAATAATTAATGACTTTGTAAATTGAAACAATATAAATAATTAATTAATTTAATGTTAGCGGATGTTGCAAATTCCAATCATTTCATATTTAATGTCATTTGCATTTCATGCATTGGCTTTAATTTTTTGATTTCATATACGCAAAGCGAATAATATGAACATCTAATTGTGTATTAACGTCTTGGGAGTTGGGACTTTAAATTAATGTTGCAAGTTAAGGTCTTTTGGGAAGAAATTTTATTCGGTGATTTCTATATATATCAAATGAATTAAAAGGCATTTTAAAATTACTGAATCCTTTTTATTCTTTCCAAACACCTTTGAAAAAGTACATTCTAGTTATGAGATTAAACATGGTGTAATAACTAGATGACTCAAAAGGGTTAAGCAACAGATGATAGTGATGGAAAAATAAGACCCTATTCAGCTTTTAATCCATATGATCAACACAGAGCACTCAGGGGCGGTGCTGAGAACGTTAAAAAAAAATTAGGCCCGGCACGAAAAAAAAAGTGCTCCTATATTATAATATCTATAGACCATAATCAAGTACGAAAAGTCAAAAATACGAACAAAAATCATTCTAGCAACAAAATTATTACTTCTACAAAATAAAATATATTTAAGCGGGTTGTGCCTTCACCCTTTTGTCCTTTCACAATCGTTTTTTACTTTTTGGATTAAATGATTAATAGGGTTTATTTTTAAGTGGGTTGGGCCTAGTATATATAATGGGTATAAAAAAATTTAGTGCCCCTTAGTGGGTTGGGCCCGGCTCGGTTGCTGATGTTGCGCCGGCCCAAAACCGCCCATGAGAGCACTACAGGGATACATACGCAACAGAAATGTACAGAAACGTATGGAGGAAAAATAAGACCGTATTAAGGCTATCATGATATTTATCTAGTAGGATGTTGTACAGGTTATTCTGTTTTCGCTTATTCAAATGATCCAATTTCAAACCTATGACTATGAAATATAGATTATTGTGTTCTCCAGTTTTCAATTTAGTAACCAGATGGTCAAAGCATCTACAAAGTCAATTCCAAACCCCAGTAACGGGATATGCAAGCGAAAAAATGATAAAGGATAGGTTCGTGTTTTAGAGAAGTATATACAGAGGTTTGCCTTGTAATATTTATAGATATCGATCTAGGATCAAATGGGTTAGCTAGTTCGTCCTTAGAAAAATTGTGCTTTAAGAACTCTCAATCTTTACAAGAACGATAAATAGCTGTCAACAAAATTTCATAACAATCATGGGGCAACAAGGGAATGAATAACCAAAAGAGGTCCTTAATTTACCCAATACAAGATTAAGCAATCCATACACAATATAGATAAAAATAATAGACTAAACTGGGTGCAGGATGATTTACTTCAAAAGCAGGCTCTGGACTTGTTACAATATAGAAAGTAGCGTTTCATAATCCACCCAGAAAGACACATCTAAACACATTCTAAATAGACACATCTAAACTTATCAGTCTTCGTGAAGAAGCTTTTCGGCGTTCTATGGTTAAAATTGCTGAAGGTGATGCACGTGGAAACGGGAGTCGTATGAAATCTCTAAGAATCTGGAGCTCTTCATCAACAGAAATTTTCCTATGAAGCTCTATTCTTACTTTCTTTAGAACAGGTGATTTAGCCATGATGAGTTTCAGAAGTTTAAACTCAATAGCCAAGTTACTAAAGTTCAGCATCAGCAACTCCTCGAGATGATCCAGGTAGAAACCCGAATAGTCTTGGAAATCTATCAAGTTCATGGAAGCTTGTGGAGCATGTAACTTGTTTCTCATCTAATCCAAAAAAACATGTATATGTCATTACACTATTAAAGGGCAATTACCATATGTAACAAGCGCAGTATTTACCACCAAAGTAAGCCACTTCAAATTTGGGGAATTCCTCATCAAACAAAGGGCAGAAGATATCTCATCTTGTTTCGTTAAGCACAGAACCACAAAAAGATATTTGAGTTGGACTAGTGAAGTTGAAAGCTCATGTGACATACCTCCTACAGCCAAGTGCTTCAACCAAATACCAAAACAAGGATCAACAATACTCTTACCTAAGATATAATCTTAATTCTTAAACTTATATATATTACCTGCATATAAAACTTTGAGACTACAACCTTGGTCAAAGGCACACAATCAAAAAGCTCAACAAATGTAAACTTGTTTCCTCCAGCAAAATCTTTTACACCACATCCCATCTGCATTAAGATACTTTATATCATCTTTGATTAACTAAAAAAACTTCTAAAGTAGACAAATGGAACTTACCAAAACGACTTCTGTAAGTAGGGGGCAATTGGAGAGAATACATTGAAGTATTTTAGAAGTAATCTCAACATTGTAAAAACGCAGACACTTCAGCCTGCTAAAGCCATTAAAAGTTGATGGAGGTTCAAAATCACAATTCATGAGCATGAGATATGTTAATCCTTGCAATTGAAAGAACGAAGATGGTAGCTTGTAGCAGGTATGTGAATTATCCAAGGTGAATGCCTTTAGATTGTTGTTTCTTGCAAGATAACAAATTATCTGGTCAAACTCAGAATCCATTTCAAGTTCACCAAGATTAAGATGAAATTCCAGTATGGAACCCGTGTGTTGTAGCAAAACATGTACGATGGCACTAGCAAGCTTCAATTTCTTCAAGTTTTTGCAGTTAGATGGTAGTTCAACCGATTTGTCATCAAAGACGAGTTTAGGCATGCTCTTCCAGTAAGATCTCCAATTCCTTGACAAAATACTCGTTCTAATTGCATCTCTGATTGGCAGACGAATTAGAATATTTTCAATTATGCTTTGAGGAATGGTGCTAATTATATCCGAACAAGATTGAACTTTCATCTTTTTTAAATGGGATTCCATACTCTACAACGCTGCAATGTAGACACAATAATTAAAAGAAACACGGACCCATGCTTCAAGCATATATATACACAATGGTAAATCCCTTACGATAGGGGTGTTTAAAAAAAAAAAAAAAAAAAAAAAAAAAAAAAAAAAAAAAAAAAAAAAAAAAAAAAAACCACAAAAACTTACTGCGAAAATCAATTTGAATAAACAATCACATACACTGTTTTGTCTGATGTATCAAGACCTAATACGCATATAAACAGTTATATAGGATATTTACCCTGTGAGCTTATCAAATTTTTCATAAGCCCATTTTAGCGAATTTTGAATTCTTACTTTGGGCTTATGAGCTTATTATGACTTTAGAAGCTTGAAAATAAGCTCATCAACCTGGAAATAAGCTAAGAGGGTTTGCTTAAGCTTAATTTTGAACTTATGAGCTTATTTGATTTAGCTTATATTTTACAAACCCATTTTTCTTCAAACTTGATTCATAAGTTTATGATTACTTAAAGATAAAAAAAGAAGCTTATAAGCCAAAAATAAAGCACAAAAACCAGGCTTATGAAATATAAGCCGGGTAAAACAAATTCATAAGCCCAAAAAGAAGCTAAACAAACACGAGTAATAAGCTGCAATCCCAAACATCCTCTAAGCAAACATGAGTTATATGGATGTTTGGGTAAGCTTATTTGACTTTTCATTAACCCAATTTTTCCGACTTATTTTTGTAACTTACTTGAAAATAAGCTCATAAACCTACAAATAAGCTAAAGGGGTGGGGGTTGTTTAAGCTTATCTTGGGCTTATGAGCTTATTATGACTTTAGAAGCTTGAAAATAAGCTCATCAACCTGAAAATAAGCTACATTTTGGGCTTATGAGCTTATTTGACTCGGATTATACTTTACAAACCCAAATTTTTTTTCAAACTTATTTTTTGTTTCAGGAGCTATATATATATATATAAAACACAAAAAATGATTCAATGTTTTGAAAACCGGGTTGACCCGGCCGAGCCACCGGGTTGTTCAACCGCCGGGTCAACCCGGTTTTATGGAAACAGCTTATACACATGTCCAAACACCCATTATTCTGCTGCATTATTAATGCTAATTTGCTGTAAAAAAACAGCATACAAACCAACCATGTTTCTGCTTTTTGGGCCGAAACCGGTTCAACCGGTCGACCCGGCCGGGTTTCAACTTATTTTTGCCACTCATACCTCTAAATTATGGTATTGATGGATCTAAGACAGCCATAAAAAGACAAATGGTGTAACACAGTTAGAAAAAATGAAATTGAGATAATCTAACCTCTTTCTTATTAATGTTGGAAGCTTTGACTGGTTTATTCTCACTTTTTCATAACTCTTTTTTTGTTCATTTGATTTTCTTTCTGCTTGTTTGTTGGGAACTGTATTTGTTGTACCCGGATCATTTTCATCGGTACACATATTTTTGGTTAAATTACAAATTTTCTCCTTTTGGTTTATGATTTTTGCACTTCCAGTCATTCAAAAACTTTAATTACAAAAAATGTCATTGACATTCCTCATCTTTTTTTTTTTACTAAGGGCCCGTTTGGTTGGATACTATGGGAATGGGACTATGACTTTGAAAGTCATTAATTGTGTTTGTTTTGTGGGCCCAGTAATGAAGTGAGTATATGATAGTCATAGATTCATTACACACCAATTTGCTGTCTATAAAATCCATTCTCGTGGGTCCCTCTTTTTTCCACTACAAAACTCAAATATATCTTCACACTTTTTCATACCATATTGTCTTATCCAAACATAAACAATCGTAATCATACACTTTTTCATATCCGTTGTCATTCTACCCTATACTAAATGCGATACCCATTGTCATTCCTAGCAACAAACCAAACGGGCCCTAATACTCGTTACTTCGTTAGTGTCCTTCACGTGCCTTTCACGTGAGGGTGTTTTAACCATTTGGATTTATGTTCCCAAGAAACCCTGATTTACACGGAAGTCATTTGCAATCAAACTTTTAGTTATATCCCTTCCACCACACATTACAGTCAAACATAATAAATTTCACACACAGTTAAGAACACACACCGTTTAAAATGGTCCCCATTTGTGGATGTGTTAAACAAGCAAAAATCAAAACATCTTGGACATATCGAAACCCTGGGAGAAGGTTTTATTGCTGCCTGATTTTGGCAACCCTTCTTTTACATTTCACGGTTATACAATTGTTTTATTTACACTTATTGACACATTGTGTCTTGACTCTATGATCTAGGGAACCAACTGTGGCTTTATTGGACAGGTTGACCGACCTATGTGCCACAGAGCTTTAGATGTCATTCCTGGCCTGTTGAGGGTTGGGAATAAGCTCGAAGAGGATCTTGAAGAACAATGTTTATTGTTGAGGGAGCAAGAGAATTTGATCAAGAAGCTCAAGAAGTACTAGCTTATTGCTAGGATTTTGATATTTGTTGTGTATAAGTATTTATAGTATAGTTATGAGTTGTGGGTCTTGTTGGTCATGTTTGTGGTAGTTAAGGTCGTTTTTTTTAATGTTTATTTGTGATTTAGTTAATCCATGTTTTGTAATGACATCTTTAATATTAATGATGTTATTAAGGCTTTTGTAGTACTTTTTATTCATTCAGTTGTCACTGTATTAGTCGAATGATTTTGTCAACTGTTTTCCATGGTTAGGTTATATGATTGGTAATTTTGATCATCTATTGTTTGACTAATATATTGTTTTCATATAATGAGTGAATTTGAGTGAAATGGGTAAACTGGTTTGAAATCATGCGGTGTAACTTTTACTAATCAACAGTTAATCTAAATAATGTGGTAAACTTGTTATACCTTTGTGTATCCATAAATGACAATGTCCCTATAATGGATTAATCTGAGTAAAATGGTTTAACTCGTTAACATCTATTGTTGTTATATAAGGCTGTTCATAGTGGAACAGAAAAAAACGAGCGAGAACATCGGTCGACCGATGTCAATATCGGTCGTTCCCAATGTGGGTAGAACTTGGAAATCGATCGCCGGTCAATGTAAATCACATATCGTTCGCTTTTCCAACCGATATTCAATCAAACTTTTCCAACACAATTTACCACTTTTCAAAATATGTAACCGTTTGTAGCCTTAAAAAAAAACTTTTTTTCAAAAAACATTACCACTTTTCATCCTATAAATACCCACATCAAACCCACTTTCAAACACACAATTTCAAAAACAATTCATCCAAATTCACACCAAAAAACACACAATGTCAAAGAAAAACACTCCACAATCAAAAAACCGACGATCCCGACTAACCCAAAATGCACCGGACATAAAGAGCGTGATGAGTCGTGGAGACAAATCAAGGAACGAGAGCTAGCGATCAAAGAAAAAAAATTGGAATATACACAAAAGCTCTTGCAATGCCAGGAGGAACAAAAGGAACTCTTGAGAAATACCAAACGGGATCAAGAATTGATTTTCTACAACTCGGCTATCGACCCAAATTTGCCCGAACGACAACGAGAGGAACTTATGCGAATTAAAGCGGAAATCAAGGAATGCCACAACCTAAATTACTAGTTTTTAAATAAGTGTTCGCGTGTTTAATTTTTAGTTGTTTAAATTTTTTATTTAGTTGTAATGGTTTTTATTTCATATCGTATCGTTTATGTAATATTTACGTTTTATTAATAAAATTTGTGTTTGTGTTAAAAAATGTTTTTTTTTTTAAAAAAAAGAAAAAGATGATGCAATATGGGTTGCCATTGTGATGAGAGAGATGAATATGGGTTGAAATGCTGAACTCATCAAATATAGACCATAAATTCATAAAACAATAGATGGAGCAGTCATATATTTTTGGTGTACAAATATCATATGTGACTGAATCTCTTCATCTTCATAGTCTGCGTCATCTTCGTCAGATAGTCTCTGGTTGATCATATCCAGAAAAAAAGCGTATCACTTGAGCCACTTTCTATATAAATTAGAGACCGCAAAACATGCAACGATATATTTGTTTGTATAGCCAGCCAAGGAACTGGGGCTCATTTTCTTCAAGATCGAAATAAGTGCTTACAAGACATAAAAGTGCGTCGAACCACGTTTCTGACTTTGAATCTTACACATGGAAACAAAAATAACTCGCACGAATGAAATCTTTATAGATCTTTTCAACTAACCACCAAAAGTGTTTTCAATTTCTCAAGCCTATGAGTCAAAGCTATTACAGTATCCTCCTTTCCCTCATCAACAAGGGCTTGTTTCAACCTATTGAACATATGTGCAGGAGGCCTTATCCCCCCATCCAACATCTCATTAAAATACTTGCATGCAACCTCCAAGTTTTTCTCGCGACACAAACTGTTGATCAAAGTAGAAAACATATGCATTCCCGGTAGAACACCTTCAGCTTTCATCTCTTCCCAGACTTTTAACGCCATATCAATCCTACCCTCGTTACAAAACATCCTCACCATGATCTCATAAGTACTCACACTCGGTTCACACCCGTACTCATCTCTCATTCGTGTAAAAACAATATAAGCCTCTTCAGTTCTTCGCCCTTTAATTAAATGATGCAGAATTATGTCAAAAGTACGCGAATTTGGCCCAATCCCACACCGTCTCATCTCTTCAATTACCCTAAAAGCATCATCCATCCGCATCGACCAACAATAAGACCCCACAACCGCGTTATAAGTAGGAGCCTCAGGAGCATGGCCACTAGACTTCGACAACTCAAAAAACCTCAACGCTTCATCCAATCTCCCCTCGGACCCCAACCCATTAATCAAACTACAATATATATGCGGAGACGCCTCCACATTTCTCACCCTCATCTCATCAAACTTATTCATCGCTAAATCATACTTTTTCGCCTTACAATACGCATTAACCACAATCCCATACACAACAACATCCGGCTCAAACCCGTCCCTTTTCATCTCCCTAAAAACCTCATCCATCTTCAAAAAATTCATTTCTAACCCCCACCCTTCCAACAACACACTATACGTCTTAATATCCGGCGTAAACCTCTTTTTTTTCTTCATTTCATCGAACACATTATGCGCATTCCCAACCAATCCCGACTTACTCAAAACATCAAAAAACCTATTAAAATCACCTAACTCCGCCTTAAACCCGAACCTCCCCATTCGTTCAAATGCCTCAATAGCCTCTTTAGCCTTTTTCGCCCTAGCGTAACGCCTACTTATAATTAAAAAGTAGCCTTTTCCAACACCCCTTTAGTCTTCATTTCATTAACTAATGTCCATATAACCTTAAACTGTTTTATCTTGCCTAATGAGTCTATTAATGCATTATAAGTATTAGTATCATGTTTAAAATTGTTTTGTTTTTCGACCCATTTGAAAAAAGAGTGTGCTAATACACCTGCATTGGTTAGATTGGTTAAAACAATGGAAACTAAATCATGGGTTAGTTTTATGTTTGTCTTTGATAGGAATGAGTTAAGGGTTGACGGGTTTTGGTGGGAGGTGATTAGTTTGGTTAAAACAGATGGGTTTGTGATTATTGTTGTTGTTGTCTGGGTGTTTGGGTTTTGGTTATGAGGGTTTAAGGATGATGATGAGTGAATGTTGTGAAGTGTTTTTGTTTTTGTTGGATGTTTTTTTATGAGTTTTGAGAACATCATGTTTTTTAGTATGGAGGATAGTGGCTCGTTGAGTGGTTTATATACATATGCAAGTACAACATGTCAACATACATGAAACCAAGATGGAAGTTAAAACAAGTGTCGGATATGACAGTCAAGTATTTCGCGCTAGTGACTCCTTATTACGCGACCCCCTTAAAGTGTCTGCTGTCAAACAAATTCCACACATGATTGCCTTATGTGCTGCCGCCACCACCACCACCACCACGTGTTGACCATCACTAACCCCCACCTTTCACACATCGTCAACAAGGTTTTGAGTTGGTTTGGTCATCCAGACCACCGAACAAAATTTGATTGTTTTTGAGTGCATGTGTGTTTTTGGGTACGTTTGTGTTTAAGGGTGACATGTTTATATGTTGATTTGATGTTAACTACTACCGAGTTTGGTGGATTGCAGATAATCCAAGAACTACGAAATTACACCAAACGTCCCTAAGGTCTTGATTTTTCTTTGCAAGGTATCCAAAACCCTAACGCTTGTTAAAATCTCGTTAGTTGCAAGAGTTTTTTCTTCTTTTTGACATTTCTTGTCAAAACACTATAACATCGATAGTCTAACATTTTCAAACACTCTAGTCTCGAATTAGAAAAAATAGCCATTGGAATACTTTCTGTTACCTTTCTTTATTTTTTTTAATAAAAAAATCCTATAAATACATAACAATTTAATACATCATACCACACAAATTCAATTCAGTTCATCACCACTATCGAGAAAAACGAATAAGAAGTAATTGACTGTTCACTTCCCAATACCATCCAAGAAATTAAACCCAAAGTAATGAAACAAGTTGAAGAAGATAAGCGTCATCAACAAACGATTATCAAACAACTTTGATATTTGAAAAATCAAGCGAAGCGAAAACATATATATGATTGAAGCATATATAAAATGGAAAGACATTACACATGCTAAACATGGTTTTCTTGAGATTTTTTTTAAAGGAGAATCTAACAAAGATTACGAAATTTGTTTAGATTTGTTTGTGTTGAAAGTATTATATCCTTTTGACAAACAGTTGAACCTTCAGGGTTTGTTATGCAATTATTTTGTTCTTTAGTTCTAATAACTTTAACTTTGAGTTGTGTTTGTTAAGTATTATTTGTGCAGGGTTAGAGTTGTAACTTTGGAGCCTATATAAGGAGTCTTATTAGCTAGGGTTGCACAACTTTTATCCTCTCAAAGATTTATGATCAAAAGGCTCTCTGGTTTTAGTTGATAGTTCTCATTATTTCATTTTCTGGTTTAAGATCATCTTGATCTTGTTTAGATAATATTCAGTGTTGATTCTTAGAGTGTGTGTTGTTTGTATTGATTGCACCTTGTAGAGGGACAATCAACTGTTTCTTTGTATTGTACTAGTTTGCATCCGTGTTGGGGACAAACCTTCAAGTGTTTATAGTTATAAATAAAAGATTATCACCAAGAGGTGGTTGGTTGAGTGATTATAGTTGTTGTTCTGTACTATTTTAACATGGTATCGGAGCTCTATGTTGTAATTGATCGATCTCTTGGTGATTCTTGGTTTAATTGAGGAGTTGTGATCTCAATTGAAGATTTAGGATTTCTTCTTGAAACCCTAATTTTTGGGGGTTTTTGATTACTGACGTTCTTGGTTCGATTGGTTTTTCACGGTTAATTGTTGATTTCTTGGATCAATTGAAAGATACCTTAATTTTTCAATTTGGGGGTTTCTTGTATTCTGGGAATCTTGTGGTTCTTTGGCTGGTGTTTGATTCTTTTCCGCTGCTGGTTTCGATTATTAGCATTGTAAGTATATTCTTTCTCCTTTATGGTTAACTAGTTCTGAATTAAGTGGGCGTAAATGGATTGGCTAACATCTTGATCTGCCACCGTGAGTGGTACGAATACCTGCTCTGGCCAATCACAACTTACTGGCTTGGGCTAAGTTAGTCCTGGGTGTGAGTTGGTTTTATTTTGTTTGTAGGTTTATAATTGAGTCTAGGTCACAGGAGTTTAGGAATTGGGTAGTCTTGGAAGTTGAGATTGATTGGTGGATTGGTTGTTTTACTGGTATTAGTTTGGTTACTTATTTGGTTAGTTGGTATTATCTGTTTATCTGTTTCTTTACTGTTAGTTTGATTGTTTGCTTGGTTGATTTTTTGTTTGGTCTTCGGTTATCTTGCTTATCTGTTATTCTGTTTATCGGTTTTTTTTTTTTTTTTTTTTTTTTTTTTTTTTTTTTTTTTTTTTTTTGTCAGTATGGCTATTATGATATGCAGTCTTGATCAGAGTAATCCTTTGCATTTGCATCCTAATGATTCTAATTGTGCTTCTTTTGTGTCTATCAAATTATCTGGTGTTGAGAATTATAGAATATGAGCTAGTGCTATTAGATTCGCTATGCAAATTAAAAATAAATCTAGTTTTATTGATGGTAATTGTTTAAGTAGTGCTTATGCTGCTAGTCCTCTGTTAGAAGCATAGTGGGATAGGTGTAATGCAATGGTCTTAAATTGGACTTTGAGTTCTTTGACTCAAGATATGTATCTTGGTCATGTTTTTTCTGATAATGCATCTGTTGTTTGGAAAGATTTAAAATACACTTATGATAGGGTTGATGGGTCTGTTGTGTTTAACTTGCTTCAAAAGATAAATACCTTTAAACAAGATGGTCTGCCTGTTTCTGAATATTATCATAAGTTGTGTTCATTGTGGAGAGAATTTGATATTCTTACCAAATTACCTGATTGTACTTGTGATGCTAGAACTGAGTTGTCTGATCATGCCAAGTTGTTAAAACTTATGCGGTTTCTTATGGGTCTGGATGATATATATCAACCAATTAGGAGTGGTATTTTGACTAGGGAAATTCTCCCTGAAGTCAAAGATGCCTTTGTGATTATTTCTAGAGAGGAATCCCATAGAGGGATTCCCACTAATTCTGTGAAAACTGAGAAGGCTTAGGTTTCTGCTTTTGTGTCTAAAACATCTGATAATAAAAATGGAAACTGGAAAAGGAAAAATAACACTTGGAATAACAATTCTAGTAATAACAGGGGAAATTATGATAGTTTGCTATGTACTCATTGTGGTTTGAAAGTTCATATAGTAGAAAGGTGTTTTAAAATTATTGGTTATCCTCCTGGTTTTAAAAAGAATCCTAATCTAAAACCTGCAAATGCTTTTAATAAAACTAATGATGTCAATAGTGCTTCTGTTGTTAACAATGGTTCTAAAAATGGTACTGGTAGCTTGTCTCTTAGTAATGATCAGGTGATGAAGCTTTTAAATCTATTGAATGATAAACCTGGAACCTCTGCTCATGCCAATATGGCAGGTAGGGCTTCTTGCTCTTTCTTTAACTGCAGTTTTTTCTTTAATCAACATTTTTATAAGTTTTTTGGTGCTAATATTAAGTTAGATGGAGTCAGTTACCATCTGGGATGGATAATTGACCCAGGGGCTAATCAACATTTAACTAATAGTCCTCTTAATATGCATAATTTGGTTGATATATCTGATTTAAAACTTACTTTGGGACATCCTAATGGAACTTTAGCTAAAGTCACTCATGTTGGTAATCTAAAACTTAATGAAAATGTTATTTTGTTTGATGTTTCAGTTGTCTCTGAATACTGTGTTAGTCTTATGTCTGTTAATAAGTTGATTAAAGATAGCAAGTTGAGAGTTGGTTTTGATGAAACTAAGTGTTATATCCAGGATTTGAATCAGCATAGAGTGTTGGGGACTGGTAGTAAGTCTGGTGGACTTTATCTGTTTGATAAGTCTAATAATGTTTCTTCTTGTGTGGTTAAAAGTGAGTTTCTTAGTTATTTTGTGTCTAAAGATGTTTGGCATAGTAGGTTGGGACACCCTGCTAATCAAGTTTTGAAACTTTTAAAAGGATCTTTAAAATTAACTAATATTGATCATGATGCTCCTTGTGATGTTTGCCATAAGGCTAAACAGACAAGAGATAATTTCCCACTTAGTGAACATAAAACTTCTAATTTTGGTGATCTCATACATTTAGATGTGTGGGGGCCATATAAAGTGGTTAGCAGGGAAGGGTTTAGATACTTCTTGAGTGTGGTTGATGACTTTAGTAGATCTGTTTGGGTGTATATGTTGAAAGGCAAACATGAAGTTTTTAAAATGTTTCAGAGTTTTTTCAAAATGGTTTTGACACAGTTTAATAAGAAAGTTAAGATTGTTGGTACTGAGTTTTTTAATAATAAGACGAGTGAGTTTTTTTTTGACACAATGGGTGTTATACATCAGACTAGTGTTGCATATACTCCCCAACAGAATAGGGTTTTTTGGGTAAAGGGGAGTAATCCTGCACCCTGGTAAATATATTAAAATCCAAACGTTTAAGTACAAATGGAATGTGGCTGAAGTACCACATTAACCTCAAGCTTAAACAGCTTGAAAAACAAAAAGCCTATAGCCTATGACATGCCAAAAGCTCAAAACAACTTCTAGAATCAAAAAATGAACCTAGAAAAGAACTAAGCAAAACAAGCTAACCAACTGCTGCCGTGTATGATGGACCACCATCATTATTGGAGTGAGGAAATAAGTTAGCCGATTCATCAAAATCGTTAACAACAAAATCTTCATCACCACCTTCATCAGTAGCCAAAGCAGCATATGGATTTGACGTAGTTATATCGCTTTCCTTAGAGGATAAACCTTTAGATTTCAACATAGATGACGATGTAGGCACATTATTCCTATTAGTAACTCTCTTGTTTGGCTCACTGGTAGTCTTCTTAGGCTTATACCTAAGGTTCGGTTTGACTGAGATACCAACCTGGGTCACATTACTAGAGTGGGCTTTACCCTTCTTCTTCTTATGATTTACCTTTTGGAAACCATCATTAGGAGGCTCTGCCGGAGTAGCAACACTGGGAGTCGAGACAACAGGAGGACTGGCCATGGTTTTAGGACAATGATCCTGGGTATGCCCAAAGATCTTACATGAAGTACACCTGGGAGGCCTCCATTCATACTTGACGCGGATAGTTTCTTTAGTAAACCCATCCCCTATAAGAGGGGGGACACCAACAGTAATAACCTCTACAAGCTCAGCCTCAGAACAAATCTCGATTAAGCACCGAGCAAAACTACTTCTACCCCAAGAATCCTTACACATAGAGCTAGTGTACGAATCAAGCATAATAGGTTTACCAAGAAATGACGCAATCAAGTTAATACCATCATCTTCAAATACTTGAATGGGTACATCATGTAATTTAACCCATACCGGAATACGGGTCAACTCTTCCTTACATAATCTAGTATCAATTGACCATTTCTTGAGAATGATCGGTGATTTGCGTATCAACCAAGGTCCATCTTCCAATACTGCTTCTAAACCAGCTTGAGTATCAAATTTGAAAAAGAAAAAACCTTTTGCATTCAACATAATCTTTTTCAATCCATATTTAGCCCAATTATTTCTAACATAGTATTCAACCACAGGAAACGCCATTCTATTTCCAATAAAGTAACCATATAGAGTGTATTCAAGACGTGCACTAACCTTTTCGACCACTCTACGTGGAATAGAAACATTAACTCCGTCACAAACTGAATCAACTTGGACAATAGGAGACTCATGAGTAGGTTTAGTGGTCGTAGATTTAGCAATAAAAACCTCCGCCAAACCACAAACAGCCTCCATAACCATAGTTCTAACATCACTTTCCAATTCATTCCACACCGAATATGTACCATCTTCACAACCCTTGGTGAAATCATCAATATCCTTCATAGTTTTAAGCGACACACCAAACAAAACATTAATATAATCATGCTTACTTTTAGTAGATTTGGTCTGATCGTCAGTCGCTAAACTAGGATCTGAAGAGGTGTTCTCCACAACGGCAGTGTTACTAGTATCATTCACGGTAGCATTCCTTTGTGACTTCTTATATTTCCTCACAGTCACATTCGACAACGAATACGTATTCTCCACTCCCGTACCCAAATCCAAATTATCAAAACTCACTTTCTCCATAGCAATAAAAACAGCAACAAAACCCTAAAAAAGAAAAAAACAATCGCACATGCAAAAACAAGAAGAACACCGCCTATCTTCAAAACGAGAGCCTTAAGAAATTAAGGCATGAATATATAAGCCCCAAAAGATCCCTAACCGACTTTCATCTTGAATCGTCCAGAAGAATAAGAATTAATAAAAACGATTCCCTAATAAACCCTAAACGACGATTAACAAAAAACCCTAAAAAAACGAAACCTAATCGAATCAAGGCTAATTCCCGATAAAAACAATGTTAAAGATCAAATTAAACTCAGTTAATTAATCAAGAACACAATCATTATTGGGATTAGGATCAAGATTGATGATTAAGCCACAATTATGGGAGGTTAGGGTTTTTTTAGAGTCGCCATATGTCACCAGAGAGAAACGTGAGTTTTCACTGTCGTATCCTTATTATTGTTAACCTGTGTTGTCCCCAACAGAATAGGGTTGCTGAAAGGAAACACGGGCATCTGCTTAATGTAGCTAGAAGCCTTATGTTTCAGGGGGATTCCTCTTGTTTTTTTGGCCTGAATGTGTTTTGACTGCTACTTATTTGATTAACATGTTGCCTTCCTTTGTTTTAAATGGTAAATCTCCTTTTTGTTTGGTCTATGCTAGAGAACCTAGTCTGGCACATCTTAGGAGTTTTGGATGTCTTTGTTATGCTACTATTTTAAAAGAGTCTGATAAGTTTTCTGAGAGGTTTGAAAAATGTGTTTTGATTGGATATGCTAGTGGTAAAAAGGCTTACAAATTATTAAGTTTGGAAAATAGGTCTGTTTTGTATTATAGAGATGTAAAGTTTTATGAAACTATTTTTCCATATAAAATGAAACAAAGTGTTCTTCCTGATTCTAGTCTTGAAGTTAATACTTTGAATTTCTTTGATAATTTTGAGACAAATACCAAAACTCCTAGTCCCTCTCCCAATGATGAAAATTTAGACGAAATAAGAAAGAAAGTTATATCTGTTGGTAGAGAAGGTAGTCTAGGTCAATCTGGTAGGGTTGTGGATGATGTTCAAGATGATCATTCTAAACAGGTACATCAACCTGATAATCCACAGCAATCAGTTGATCATAGTTCTGCAACTCCTTTAGATGAAAATGTCAATTCAGAGGGAAATGCAGTTCCTGAAGCAGATATGCCTAATTTTCAAAATGTTTCTCAAAGTCAAACAGAGGAAGGAACTACTAGTCATAGGAGATCTAGTAGATCTTCTAAGTTACATGCTAGGTTGAATGATTATGTTCTTGACTCTAAACTTAGATATGGTCTGAATAAGTATGCTAATCATACTAGGTTAAGTGCTGATAACTGCTGTTTTGTTGCTAATCTGAATAAGTCTTTTGAACCTACTTCTTATGAAGAAGTTTCAAAAGATGTTAACTGGAGAAATGCTATGAATGAAGAGATGTTTGCTTTTATGAGAATGATACTTGGGAGGAAGTTGATCTTCCTAAGGGTAGAATTCATATAGGTTGTAAATGGGTTTTGAAAATTAAGTATAAATCAGATGGTGAGATTGAGAGGTATAAAGCTAGACTTGTGGGTAAGGCTTTTAATCAAAAAGAAGGTTTTAATTATGATGAAACCTTTAGTCCTGTGGTAAAAAGGGGAACTGTCAGGTGTTTAATTAGTATTGCTTTTCAAAGAGATTGGAAAAATTTTCAAATGGACATTAACAATGTGTGGAAAACTAGAAGGGGGGTTGAATAGTTTTACGTCTTTTTACTTCGTTATAAAAATTAGTTTTAAAGTTTTGCTTAGCTTTTAAAAAGTTTAGATTCGATAATATGTGATCTCAAGTCTTGTACAATATAAACAATTAATACTACACAATATATTTTAATGATAAGTAATGAAGTGAGCAAGAGATGGAAAGATCGAACCGGGAGACAAGAGATTTATAGTGGTTCGGCTACAAGAACACCTTTCTTGCCCTACTCCACTCCCCGAGCACCTAACTCGAGAGTTTTCTTCACTATATCAACAAGCTCCCTTATGGCGGAGAAAACCGTACACACCAATATACACACCAATTTACACACCAATCTACACACCAATCTACACACCAATCTTCACACCAATCTACACACCAATCAACTTCTTCAAATTTATCTACTTCACAACTAACTACTCCACACCTATCTTCTTCACACCAATCTAGTTCCTAACTTATCTTCTTCACAACAAACTACTAGCTAATCACACAATCAATGTCTAACACAACTATCTACAATCAAGTATTCACAACAATCTTCACAAAGAATAATGTAAATGATCTTTGATGATACACTAACAACTTGGATGTGGAGATCACAACAAGTTGTAATACTTCTTGTCTTGAGGGATAGAAGTATTCTTCTCTTGCACTTGAGAGGATGAAGGTTGGATCACTTTGAAACAAAGGATTTATAAACTTATGATCAAAGAATAAAAGAATGGAGATTTGGATCTAGATCAGAAAGTTTTGTAGTGCAAAAGGTGAGAAAAAAATCCAGGTTTAAGGTGGTATTTATAGGCAAAAGAATCTGACAGAGGAGCGTGGCCGGTCCCCTTAATTCATGGCCGGCCCCCTTAAAATTAAGGGGACCGCCCTTTATAATTAAGGGGGCCGCCCAGCTGAAACGGCCAGATTCTTTGTCTTTTAGTGGGGAAAGTTTATTTGGTGAAAAACTAACTGTTTTTGGTTAAAAATTTGAATTCATATATTTAGTATGAATAAAACATTTTTCTTTATTACCAAAAGTGTTTTTCAAAAATATATAAAATGTTTATATAATTAAATAAACTTTGCATTAGTTAATTAAATACCCCTTTGATCATAAATTGCACTAAACACTTTGTTTATTCATACCTTAAGTGATTTGGATGTAAAGAGAAATATTAATTACTAAATACTTGTTTATGTCACAAGTTTTAGTTCTATGAGATTATATTTTGTGATAATCAAAACATAGAGATATTGATAACATGTTAATAATGTTTTTAGGCATTAATTTATGTCAACACAATGCTTTTTTATATGGTGATTTAAAAGAAGAAGTGTAACAATTCACATTTTCAGGATAATTACTATTCCCGGAAAATTTCACTATTCACTTTTACTATTCATTTTTCCCGAAATTTTCCCGGAAGTTGATTTTTATTGGATATTCTCGAGTGATAAATCATTTCCACGGCAAATTAAATGTTTGACATTCGTCAGATCATTTTCGTGAAAGTTATTAAGGAATTACCCGTTTTAGGGTAAAACGTCATTCAGAAATTCCACGCACAACGAAATTTGATCCCGTCAGGTGACCCCACATCAGAAAAATGTTTAACACACTCATGATTTATTTGAGAATAAATCATGACTGAGAAAAATATGACCAGAATAAACCTCGGCCGTGAAAAACTGGAATTTTCAGTTTTACGCGTTTTTACTCAGCCGTAACCCTAGCCTATACCTGCACCGCGTTTCTAAGACGATTTGAGTTTTCAACTTATTAGAATAAGTCAACATATTTTTCCCTCCTCCATTGACCAAAAATCATCCCTTGATGTTATAAGTCATTTCGTGATTTTTAGGCTTACGGTTTGATGTCTAAAAGACATTTAATACCAACCGACACTAGACTGAGCCCAGTCTAGACATTATAAGTCATTTTAAATCATTTATAACATATTAGAAAAGTAACATTTTACTTTTCTCAATTTTACGCAATATTCGTACAATTTACGTATTACGCGTTTTCGACCCGTGTTTCCAGTTTTAGCAGGGTTTACCACCCAAATGACACCTACCACTCATTTTATATTTTATTATGGACTATATGGACATGTTTAACAATACTTTCAAATTCCATAATTTTACGACACCCGGTTTTATGTTTTGAGGCTTAATCATTTACGATTGGCATTTCCCGGAGTCAAAACTCATCCAATACTTGGATAATATCATCCAAGACCAACTCAACCCTTCCTATCCACTCCAAACCGCCCTAGGAGGGGGGAGTCACACCCATGTGGCTTCATCTCATGAATTTACCCCTAGATCATCACTAAATTACAACTTGGTCACCAAGTTTTGGTAATTTCCTAGTTGTTTCCTAACCTCCTCATTTGGACTATAAATACTCCCTCCCCCCCCCCCTTCCTTTGTGCCGTCCATACCACAACACAAAACCATCCATCCTTAGCTTTATTTCTTCCAAGTTATAGCAAGATTCAAGTGAAAGTTCAAGATAGAAACCCTAGTTAAGTTATCATTCATCAAACACTTCCAAACCCTAATATACTTGGTGATTTCTCTTGAGTTTAAATCCACTCAATTCACCTTAACCTTCATCATCCATCTTTCAAGAATACCAAGGGTAGAAAGGTTGCATGAAGTGAAAAGGGTTGAAGCAAGTCTATCAAAGTCCATTTCCTTACTTGTTACTCCTTTCTTTATTAGAAAGCCAAAAGTTGTAAGCCTAAACCTAACATGCTTCTTGTTAATTAATCATGTTCATATCATTTACATATTATTCTTGCTATATTATGTGTTGTATTTATGTCCATGATGTATAAAAATGAGTAAAAGATGTTGTTATAATGGATTGTTGAAACAAGTTACTAAAACAAGCAAACTAGTGAATTTCTTGGTAAGACCTGATCAAAATGGTAAAAATATGATATTGGATTATTACATATTACAGTAGAGGACTTAACAAGGAAACCGTAGCAATTTGAACCACCTAAAAAGAGTATACGAGTAAAAAGTTATGGCGATTTGAAGTTACCAAAACTTTCCGGCAAAACTGCCTAAAAAGCTTCTGTGACAGAACCTAAAACACGCAAAAAGAGGCCTTTCTGGTCCGTTTCATGAAAAAGTTAAAATACGAAAGTTGTCCGGAATCACGTTTTCCTTCAGGAACAAAGAGGCTCGAGCCTTGAAAACACTTTCTGAGTAAGATATTTCTCAATTTCTTAACAGCTATTTACATATATATAAGTCACTAGATTATGGTTATACTTTAAAAGGAATAAGAGGTCTTATGACCAATAATCAAGACCACCACCATGGCTAGAGCCAAGGTTGTGTCTCATGACCTTGAAACAAGGACTAAAGGTCATGGCTAGGCCATGAAGAAATGACCATAACAACTTACATAGGCGTAAACATGAAATAATGAATTTGGCGATAACATGAACAAGCAATTTGGATCTACTTCACTTAAAAGGAAACCATGAGATTTTACCAAGAGAAAATGGTCATTCAAGACTTATGAAACTACCCCTAATAACAATCTTCATGTACTAATAAACTTTCCTAAGTTTATTCAAAATATCGGACATGTAACTTTTCGGATCAAAACTTATATCTATATATTTTATCAACTACTACAATAGTAGGGAGCCTCATGTGAGGAGTTCATTATGTAAGCCGTCGAGATGAGTTGTGGATTTACGAGTTAAAGTGTCTTGGCTCCTCGAACGCTTACTAACATGACTTCTGAAATGTGTCAGCCCGAACGGTAGTAAACGATATACAAAACATACATGTTCATGAATCTTTTCTTTCAAAGACATACAAATATACATCATACCACATCATGGACTAAATGCAAGATATATATATAGGCACTTATTCATATTCTTTACTCCGACCCTAAGTCGCAAAATTCTATTATAGGTTGCTCGTAGAAACCTTCACGATTCAACCGTTACATTCATTACTTGCTATCTTACTTAAGGTGAGTTCATAGCCCCACTTTCCATTACTTAATTGTTTTACAAACCCTTGGGGGAAATACATGCTATTTTTAACCGAGCACAATGTTTTATAAATTGTATGCTTGCCTGATTGTTTTATTATCACTAAGTACCAGCCTTGCTAAACCGAGATTCCTTATTATGAACCATTTAATCACTAGCAATAGTGAGCGCGAATATTGTGAATAGGCCTATTGGGATTGACGAATCCCATTTGTATTGACTAAGTTCAAACAAATGCATTAATATTTGAGATTTAGGTATGTTAGCAAAGTACCTACCGGGATAAATCTGCCGATCGATACTGGTACACGTTAACGTTATGGTGTCATAAGCTTAGTGTTTAATAACTGTTCCGGGCGTATAATAACGTAGCCTACCTGTTTTGTTTTCCAAACATTGGTGTGAGCCTATAACTCACACTACCAACATATTGTGTTCAAACGATTTAACAAACTCTATGAATATCACTCAACCTTTGTGTTGACCTCTCAAGCATGTATTTCAGGTTCATGACGATCAAGGATGGCACGGAAGGACACGGATACTCAAGAGGGCTATAAATTTTATTATCATTCAAAAACTCACTTAATGTGATTTGTAAACATGGAACCAATTGGGACCTCATTTTGTAATCTCTGATATTTATATAATTTGAATGATAAATCTTTTAAAACGACTCAATTGGAGTTCGTTTTCTATTATTGTGACTATTGTGCCGTCAAGTAACACCCAGTTCGAATTCCGCTGCATCCATGAATTGGGGGTGTTACAGATTGGTACCAGAGCCATGGTTATAGAGAAACGGGTCTAATTGAGACCTAAACTATAACCGCAATTACAAGCAAAAACATTTTATAGCTTTCCGCTCTCCGTGTCTTCCATCCTCCAGACGATTATGGACTTAGTAAGCATGTTATGTTACACAAACATATTAGTATATTCATATATACCCATTTTGAGCATTTCCCGTAGACATTTTTATGATACACACTTCTCACATTTTGAGCACTTCCCATAAACATTGAATTGTTCTAACATAGAAATTCTTTTCATAGAAATCATGTGCGTACCCACTTCTCCCGATTATGTGCCCACTCTACCTAATAACTTCCAAGTCTTACCACCCTCACCCGAGTTCGGATTCGACTTCGTAAATGCCTTCGCTTCTGATGACGAAGAAGAACCTTTCGAAGATTCAACCGATGAAGAAGAGGATGAACCGATGCCAACTAATTTTGCGATGAATATTTCTAATTATTTTGAACAAAATTATGTTGAGGCAGACTCCGAGGAGGATAATGAGTACGAATATGTACTAGAGCCATTACCACCACCACTATCATTTCCCTTTGATATCCCTACATGTGATGATTTGGATCACTCATTATGGATCGTACCTCGACCATCATTGATCCAACAAGAAAGTCAACATGAAAACTACAGCTTCTCAAACTTCATCGACTTGTACCTCTATGACACACTAAACCAAGAAGTTGCCGATCAATCAGAGCTGCTCGGACCTTCTAATCCACAATAGACTAGTGTGATGATACTAGTTAACTTTCGTACTACTAAACTGATTAGACTCAGTTAGTAAATGTTACGAAATCTATGTAATAACTAGCGATAGTAAAAACGTTGTAATTACTAAACTGAAAGTATCAGTTAGTAAATTTTGAAGAAGCTTGTAATAGGTTTCGATTTTGTAAATCAACCAACGTTGTACGAATAAAACTTTTGTTTTATACTATCATGTGTTATGCCTTTAAATCTTCAACCATAATTATTCTATCATTCCCCATCAAAAATCATGCTTATTTCACAACTCTCTACTCATGACATACCTTTTATATAATAGAATCATGGCGCCAAAGAAAAAGACACCACCAACGATGACGCAAGCTGCCATCTGCAAACTGGTAAAGTACAGTATCAATGCAGCACTTATCACGGAACGAGCAGCCATAGCTACACAGGCCGCAACAGCCGCTAAAGCTACTAGAACTGCTAAAACTGCAAGAACTGCTGAAACTACTAGAACTGTTGAAGCTGTTCGAGTTGCTGCAACTACCATCAATACCAGAGGACCGAACCCATCCGGTCCTCCAGTAATAAATATTGATCCGGTATATAAGAGCTGCACATTCAACGGTTATTTAAATTGCCAACCCACCAATTACAAAGGTACTAATGGAGCTGTAAATTTTAACCCCTGGTTTGAAAAAGCGGAGTTAGTAGTATTGATCAACAAATGCACCGAGAATGAGAAAGTCCAATATGCCACCGGTCCACTATTAGATGAAGCATTATCATGGTGGAATTTAGTATCTCAACCAATGAACATCCAAAATGATTATAAGCTTTCTAGGGATACCATGAAGAAAGAGTATTACCCTCACAGTGAAATGCCGTTAAAGGAACCATGTTGTCACCCATAAGTAGAATTCTGGAACCATGCGGTTAAAGGAACCGACATCCTGAGTTACAACCGCCGATTCCATGAATTGAGGATACTATGCCCAACGATGGTTTCGACAAATGAGAAACTTTTGGAAGAATATATCTGGGGACTCCCACCAAGCATACAAGGGAACATGATTACGTCTAGTCCCAAAACACTTGATGAGGCTATGCGGATATCTCGCAGCCTAATGGATCAGGTGGTTCAGACAGCGGAAACCCAAAGACAAAACTTCAACAACTCCAATAACAATAGAACCAACAACAACAAGCGACCATGGGATGGTAACCATGGAAGTAACAACAACAACAACAACAACAACCATCATAACCAGCAAAACAAAAGACAAGGGGCTGCAACGACTTATGTTGCTGCACCAACCAAAGGTGGATATTCTGGGACTCAACCACAGTGTACTAAGTGCAATTTCCATCACTCTGGTCCTTGCCCGGCTAAGTGTCGCAACTGTCAAAACACTGGACACCTCGCCCAGAATTGTAGAGCCAAGACTGTAGCTACCGGTAGCAACGCACAACCGATAGTTATATGCTTCGGGTGTGGAGAAAGTGGTCATTACAGGAACAGATGTCCCCAAAAGCCAAGGCCAACAAGTTGAAGACATCTAATGGAAAGCATATATGATAAGAGAAGAAGAAGCTTATCAGAATCTCAACAACACTGCAGAACAATGAAGTTTAGAACTTAGCAGTCATATTTATTTATGCACTATGTTGTACTACGTGTATGTCATCCCTAGTAATGGGAGTTTTATGACTTAAGAATATTTACTGTTCAATAAACAACTCTTTGTGATAATTCTCATCTATTGTACTTTCTATCTCCAAACCAATTTGATTGTTTAGTAGACTATTACCATTCTATAAGATTTACCCAGTTATCTTATAAACCATTCAACAAATTTTACTTCAAACTATTTTGTTATCACTTTATTGTTTCACATCATGTTACTCCAAAATATTCTACCACCATCTTAGAAAAATCACTTCGTTGATACCACCCTATAAATCAATATCATGCCTTCATTTCCAACTTTCATCACAAACCACTAAATCTCAACATACCAAAATGAAGAACACAAACCTTCTTAACCTTCTCACCATCATCATCTTCACAACCCTTAATCCCATAAGCTCACTTTCTGATCTTGATGCACTTTTAAAGCTCAAATCATCCTTAGTTACACCATAAGCACTCTCATCAGCTTTACAAAATTGAATACCATCTAAAACTTTTAGGAAAAACAATACTACGTAACTAAACCGAACATCACATTATCGGTCCTAAATTATACATAGCCTGATCACCTATGTCTAATTCAGGAGGGATCATGTTATGCTGGGAGCAGTCACCCGTATGTTTTATTAGAAACAAACTTCTCATAAGTAACCACACCTCTTCATCGACACCACTCCAACGTATAACACACACAGAACTTCGGGACGAAGTTCCCCGTAAGGGGTAGAGACTGTAACAATTCACATTTTCAGGATAATTACTATTCCCGGAAAATTTCACTATTCACTTTTACTATTCATTTTTCCCGAAATTTTCCCGGAAGTTGATTTTTATTGGATATTCTCGAGTGATAAATCATTTCCACCGCAAATTAAATGTTTGACATTCGTCAGATCATTTTCGTGAAAGTTATTAAGGAATTACCCGTTTTAGGGTAAAACGTCATTCAGAAATTCCACGCACAACGAAATTTGATCCCGTCAGGTGACCCCACATCAGAAAAATGTTTAACACACTCATGATTTATTTGAGAATAAATCATGACTGAGAAAAATATGACCAGAATAAACCTCGGCCGTGAAAAACTGGAATTTTCAGTTTTACGCGTTTTTACTCAGCCGTAACCCTAGCCTATACCTGCACCGCGTTTCTAAGAAGATTTGAGTTTTCAACTTATTAGAATAAGTCAACATATTTTTCCCTCCTCCATTGACCAAAAATCATCCCTTGATGTTATAAGTCATTTCGTGATTTTTAGGCTTACGGTTTGATGTCTAAAAGACATTTAATACCAACCGACACTAGACTGAGCCCAGTCTAGACATTATAAGTCATTTTAAATCATTTATAACATATTAGAAAAGTAACATTTTACTTTTCTCAATTTTACGCAATATTCGTACAATTTACGTATTACGCGTTTTCGACCCGTGTTTCCAGTTTTAGCAGGGTTTACCACCCAAATGACACCTACCACTCATTTTATATTTTATTATGGACTATATGGACATGTTTAACAATACTTTCAAATTCCATAATTTTACGACACCCGATTTTATGTTTTGAGGCTTAATCATTTACGATTGGCATTTCCCGGAGTCAAAACTCATCCAATACTTGGATAATATCATCCAAGACCAACTCAACCCTTCCTATCCACTCCAAACCGCCCTAGGAGGGGGGAGTCACACCCATGTGGCTTCATCTCATGAATTTACCCCTAGATCACCACTAAATTACAACTTGGTCACCAAGTTTTGTTAATTTCCTAGTTGTTTCCTAACCTCCTCATTTGGACTATAAATACTCCCTCCCCCCCCCCCTTCCTTTGTGCCGTCCATACCACAACACAAAACCATCCATCCTTAGCTTTATTTCTTCCAAGTTATAGCAAGATTCAAGTGAAAGTTCAAGATAGAAACCCTAGTTAAGTTATCATTCATCAAACACTTCCAAACCCTAATATACTTGGTGATTTCTCTTGAGTTTAAATCCATTCAATTCACCTTAACCTTCATCATCCATCTTTCAAGAATACCAAGGGTAGAAAGGTTGCATGAAGTGAAAAGGGTTGAAGCAAGTCTATCAAAGTCCATTTCCTTACTTGTTACTCCTTTCTTTATTAGAAAGCCAAAAGTTGTAAGCCTAAACGTAACATGCTTCTTGTTAATTAATCATGTTCATATCATTTACATGTTATTCTTGCTATATTATGTGTTGTATTTATGTCCATGATGTATAAAAATGAGTAAAAGATGTTGTTATAATGGATTGTTGAAACAAGTTACTAAAACAAGCAAACTAGTGAATTTCTTGGTAAGACCTGATCAAAATGGTAAAAATATGATATTGGATTATTACATATTACAGTAGAGGACTTAACAAGGAAACCGTAGCAATTTGAACCACCTAAAAAGAGTATACGAGTCAAAAGTTATGGCGATTTGAAGTTACCAAAACTTTCCGGCAAAACTGCCTAAAAAGCTTCTGTGACAGAACCTAAAACACGCAAAAAGAGGCCTTTCTGGTCCGTTTCATGAAAAAGTTAAAATACGAAAGTTGTCCGGAATCACGTTTTCCTTCAGGAACAAAGAGGCTCGAGCCTTGAAAACACTTTCTGAGTAAGATATTTCTCAATTTCTTAACAGCTATTTACATATATATAAGTCACTAGATTATGGTTATACTTTAAAAGGAATAAGAGGTCTTATGACCAATAATCAAGACCACCACCATGGCTAGAGCCAAGGTTGTGTCTCATGACCTTGAAACAAGGACTAAAGGTCATGGCTAGGCCATGACGAAATGACCATAACAACTTACATAGGCGTAAACATGAAATAATGAATTTGGCGATAACATGAACAAGCAATTTGGATCTACTTCACTTAAAAGGAAACCATGAGATTTTACCAAGAGAAAATGGTCATTCAAGACTTATGAAACTACCCCTAATAACAATCTTCATGTACTAATAAACTTTCCTAAGTTTATTCAAAATATCGGACATGTAACTTTTCGGATCAAAACTTATATCTATATATTTTATCAACTACTACAATAGTAGGGAGCCTCATGTGAGGAGTTCATTATGTAAGCCGTCGAGATGAGTTGTGGATTTACGAGTTAAAGTGTCCTGGCTCCTCGAACGCTTACTAACATGACTTCTGAAATATGTCAGCCCGAACGGTAGTAAACGATATACAAAACATACATGTTCATGAATCTTTTCTTTCAAAGACATACAAATATACATCATACCACATCATGGACTAAATGCAAGATATATATATAGGCACTTATTCATATTCTTTACTCCGACCCTAAGTCGCAACATTCTATTATAGGTAGCTCATACAAACCTTCACGATTCAACCGTTACATTCATTACTTGCTATCTTACTTAAGGTGAGTTCATAGCCCCACTTTCCATTACTTAATTGTTTTACAAACCCTTGGGGGAAATACATGCTATTTTTAACCGAGCACAATGTTTTATAAATTGTATGCTTGCCTGATTGTTTTATTATCACTAAGTACCAGCCTTGCTAAACCGAGATTCCTTATTATGAACCATTTAATCACTAGCAATAGTGAGCGCGAATATTGTGAATAGGCCTATTGGGATTGACGAATCCCATTTGTATTGACTAAGTTCAAACAAATGCATTAATATTTGAGATTTAGGTATGTTAGCAAAGTACCTACCGGGATAAATCTGCCGATCGATATTGGTACACGTTAACGTTATGGTGTCATAAGCTTAGTGTTTAATAACTGTTCCGGGCGTATAATAACGTAGCCTACCTGTTTTGTTTTCCAAACATTGGTGTGAGCCTATAACTCACACTACCAACATATTGTGTTCAAACGATTTAACAAACTCTATGAATATCACTCAACCTTTGTGTTGACCTCTCAAGCATGTATTTCAGGTTCATGACGATCAAGGATGGCACGGAAGGACACGGATACTCAAGAGGGCTATAAATTTTATTATCATTCAAAAACTCACTTAATGTGATTTGTAAACATGGAACCAATTGGGACCTCATTTTGTAATCTCTGATATTTATATAATTTGAATGATAAATCTTTTAAAACGACTCAATTGGAGTTCGTTTTCTATTATTGTGACTATTGTTCCGTCAAGTAACACCCAGTTCGAATTTCGCTGCATCCATGAATTGGGGGTGTTACAAGAAGTTTATATGTTACCACCACCTGGCTATTTTAAAGAAGGTAGCAAAAAGGTTTGCAAGTTGAAAATATCTCTTTATTGCTTGAAACAAGCTCAAAGACAATGGAATCTTAAGTTGTCTAAAGCTTTGTTTAAGGCTGGTTATGAGCAGTCCAAAAATGATCATTCTTTGTTTGTTAAAACTAAAGGAAGTATAGTGTTGTACTTACTTGTTTATGTTGATGATCTTGTGATCACTGGTAATAGTGAAAGTGAAATTGAGAATTTTAAAACTTTTCTAAGGAACAAGTATAAAATTAAAGATTTGGGGGAGTTGAAATATTTTCTTGCAATTGAGGTGTTAAAAACTGATAAAGGTCTATGTTTAAACCAAAGAAAATATTGTCTTGAGTTGTTAAATGATCATGGTTTGCTTGGTTGTAGACCTGTGTTAACTCCTTTACCTGAGAATATTGTTTTGGATCATAAGGAGTCTGATGATGGTAAGTACTTGAAAAATGTTACTAGTTATCAAAAACTTGTTGGGAAGTTGCTATATCTTACCATGACTAGGCCTAATATTTCATATGCTGTGCATTGCTTGAGTCAGCATATGCATTGTCCTTTGCAGTCTCACTTTGATATTGGCTTAAGAGTCTTAAAGTATCTTAAGCTTGCACCAGGTAGTGGGTTGCATTTTGGTAAAAATAATCAAGGGTTTAAGGTCATTGCCTATTCTGATTCAGATTGGGCTAAGTGTCCAGTTACTAGAAGGTCTGTGTCTGGATATTGTGTTTTTGTTAATGATAATTTGGTTTCTTGGAAAAGAAAGAACAAGGTACTTTATCTAAGTCTTCAGCTGAGGATGAGTATAGGTCTATGGCCTCTACTACTTGTGAAGTGATGTGGATTCTTAAGGTTTTAAAGGATTTGGGTATAATAGATAACTTGTTACCTGTTGAGTTATTATGTGATAATAAATCTGCTATGCAGATTGCTGCCAATCCAGTTATGCATGAGAAAACTAAACATTTTGACATTGATGTGCATTTGATTAGAGAGAAGGTTGCATCTAGGTTGATAAAAACAATTAAGGTTGATTCTAAGAGTCAAACTGCTGATGTTTTGACTAAAGCCCTTGGCTATGTGCAACATGGTGTTATGGTTAAAACACTGGGTATGATAAATCTTTTTGCAGGTTCATCAGTTTGAGAGGGGGGGGGGGGGGGTTTGAAAGTATTATATCCTTTTGACAAACAGTTGAACCTTCAGGGTTTGTTATGTAATTATTTTCTTCTTAGTTCTAATAACTTTAACTTTGAGTTGTGTTTGTTAAGTATTATTTGTGCAGGGTTAGAGTTGTAACTTTGGAGCCTATATAAGGAGTTTTATCAGCTAGGGTTTCACAACTTTTATCCTCTCAAAGATTTACGATCAAAAGGCTCTCTGGTTTTAGTTGATAGTTCTCATTGTTTTAGTTTCTGGTTTAAGATCATCTTGATCTTGTTTAGATATATTTAGTGTTGATTCTTAGAGTGTGTGTTGTTTGTACTGGTTGCACCTTGTAGAGGGATAATCAACTGTTTCTTTGTATTGTACTGGTTTGCATCCTTGTTAGGGACAAACCTTCAAGTGTTTATTGTTATAAATAAAAGATTATCACCAATGGGTGATTGGTTGGGTGATTATAGCTGTTGTTCTGTACTATTTTAATAGTTTGCTTTGATGACCAAAATAACCGATCAAATCGGTGCTAAAATTATTTATATGCATAAAATAGGACGATGAAAATGTTTTTTATATTTATGTAATGTGTTTTTCAATAACGTATTCTCTTATTTTTTTTTAGATTAGTGTAATTTTTTTTTAATTGTGATTAGGTTTTAGATTGTGTTTAGCTTTTGGATTTTGCATTGCAAGGGGGTTTGGATGTTATTAAACAGGTGTGGTGTGAGGTTGCGTTTTTTTATCGGCATTTTGGATTGCTATGGTGGTGTGGTGGCGTTTTGGATTGTTGTGGTAGCGTGGTGGGGGTGCCGGTGGTGCTGTTGTTGTATTTTTGATTGAGATAGGTTTAAGAGGTTGAAGAACAAGTTGGTAGTGGTGGTGGTAGTGGCGGTGTTGGCGTGGTGAAGAGAGGGCGGTAGGGGTGGTGAGAAAGTTGAAGGAGTGAGTGGTTGGATTGATGTGTAGAAGTGTGGGTGTGTGTGAATTATTGGTGTTATAGAAATGTTAGGGACTATTCTTTTTATAGAGTGTTTGGACAAGAAATGCAGAGAAAACAAAAAAGCCCTTGCAACTAACGACATTTTTAACGAGCGTTGGGTTTTGGATCCTTAATGAAGAAAAATCAAGACTTTGAGGACGTTTGATGTAAAATCGTAGTTCTTAAGATTGTAGTGACTAACGGTGTAATTTACTTGTAAAAATAGTCGTCACATAATAGTTATATACAGTTCCCAACAAACCCTTTTCATTGCAAATCAAAATGAGTGAAAGCTTCCAACATTGCAAATCTGCCGACTAAAGAATAAGAAAGAGGTTTGATTATCTCTATTTCATAAACCCTTTTCATTTTATAGCTTAGATCCATCAATATATACTCCATAATTTAGGGGGTGTTTGGGATTTCGGCTTATGATTCATGTTTGTTTTAAGGGGGTTTTTCTTTAGCTTATTTTTGGGCTTATGAGTTTATTTAGCTCATGAATCGAAAAATAAGTTTAAAAAAATTGGGTTTGTAAAATATAAGCCGAGTCAAATAAGCTCATAAGCCCAAAATGAAGCTTAAACAATAAGCTCATAAGCCCAAAATAAGCCCCCCCCCCCCCCCCCCCCCCCCCCTTCCACCCACAGCTTATTTCCGGTTTATGAGCTTTATTGGAATACAAAAATTCGCTAAAATGGGCTTGTGAAAGCTTTGATAAGCTCACAGGGTAAATATCCCATATAACTGTTTATATGCGTATTAGTTTTGACTTTCGGGATCGTCATGTTTTGTAGTAAGGGATTTACTATTCTATGATTTCGGTTGAGTATGTGGGTATAAGCAATTCATCTACTTTGTATACAAGACCCGCTCACATATTTGAGCAATAATTTATGTTCCATTTAAATACCGAGGTAAATATGCATGGCTAATATCGGTAATTAAGGAATGTTATGCAGATAGTAATATAATTTGGTTTTGCATTCTACATTGCAGCCTTGTGGAGTATAACATTATTGTAAGAAGATGAAAGTTCAATGCGTCAATTCGGATAGAATCAGTAGCCTGCCTCAGAACATAATTGAAAATATTCTAACTCTTATACCAATCAAAGAAGCAGTTAGAACAAGTATTTTATCAAGGAAATGGAGGTTTTGTTGGACAGGTATGCCTAAACTTGTTTTTGAACCATCCATGTGTAGACAGTTGAGGAAATATAAATATGCCAATGCCATCATCGATATTTTGTTACAACACACGGGTTTGATACTTGAGTTCAATCTCGATGTCTCTCTACTTGATAATGACCTCGATTTCTCCCTACTTGATAATGACTCGTTGTTTGACCTGATAATGCGCTATCTTTCAAGGAGCAATATTGTGAAAAAGTTGATCCTTAAGTTTAGTCATTACTCCCTCAAGAAACTATCCTCTTCGTTCTTCTCATTGCAAGGACTGGAATATCTAGAACTAGAAAAATTCAATTTTGGACTTTTATCAACATCGAATGGGTTTAGTAGGTTGACGGGCTTGTGTTGTAACGATGTCGAGAATGTTGGTGATATGTTTAAACATTTCCTCTCCAATTGCCCACTACTTACGGATGTTACTTTGGTAAGGTTTTAAAAAATCATATGACCACTCACGTAGTATTTCACGGTGAAGATGTAATTATGTTAGTATTTTAATGCAGCTTGGTACTCCATATCACGCAGAGTTTACATTTGTTGAGCTCTTACAGTGTGTGCCTTTGATTAGGACTTTGCATATCGAAGGGTCTTGGATGGAGGTAATATTTATATTAAAGGTTTTATCTCATATGACAGTATTGTGTTTTCTGATCTTTGTTTTTGTATCCGGTTAAAGGACTTGTCTGCAGGTGGTATGCCACTGAAGTTTCCAACTACAGCAGTCCACCTCAAATATCTTTATATACATGTGTATTTTAACGTACAAGATGAGATGTCTTCTACCTTTCATTTGATCAGGAACTCCCCAAATTTAGAGAAAATTGTCCTTTTGGTAAATAATGGTATTACATATGTTAATTTTTATCTCAGGGAAACCACCAAACAACCTTCATATGAGACCTACACCTTTTCTTGGCATTTGTTTTTACAAAGGTGACCTTTCATTGCTTGACAGGTTTCATGAAATACGTTAATTATCTGCAACTTACTCTTAGTGTCGCCGAAAAAGCATATTTTTGTCACGAAAATCAGTCTCTTTTGTCGTGAAGAAGGTTCGTTTGGTCGTTTTCCCTTGTTTTATGATTTTATTGACATTTTTGGATTGTTTTGCAATTAGGTTTCTGAGGAGCCTGATGCTTCACCAATTTCCATGAACTTTCTTGATTTACATGACTACTATGGCTTCACCTTGGATCATCTTGAGTATTTCGAGATGGAAAGCTTCGGGAACTCGTCTTCTGAAATGGAACTTGTGAAACTCATCATAGCTAAGTCACCGGTTCTAAAGAAAGTACGGTTAAAACTCAATTACCGCGTTTCTATTGATGAAGAACTCGAGATTCGTAGACTTCCATGCGCATCCTCTTCAACAATGCTAATCATAGAACGAGGACGGTGGTAAACTTCTTCATGAAGGCCAATATTGGTGGATCTTGTCATTAATGATTGTCAAAGCACACCCGTCTTTTGTTGTTAAGATTAATAATTGTCAACGTGCACTTGTATTATGGACTACTTTGAACCTACATGTTTAGATGTGTCTTTTGGGTTTAAGTATGAATTGTAGCAAGTCCGAATCTTACTTTGCAAATATATGATCTGGATAATCCAATGAAATTACGACTGCGGGAAGACACAGCTATTCCATCGATACATTCATACATTAAACGTTATAATGGACTTAATTGGGTTATTTTTTGGCATGGTTAATTAACCGATGACATGTAACAAGAAACTTGGTTCTTGCATTTAATTAAATTATATATCCACGATTTAAGTACCCAAAGGCCAAAATACATAAAAGTGCGAGTCATTTTGCTTGTGTGTTCGTATAATTTACATGTTTAAAAGGTTTCTCAAGTCAATAATGAATTATGTTTGATGCTTATGAAATTTCTTTATGGTAGTTTGTGGTCCATGTTATCCATCTAGTTAAAGACATCATCTGATAAGTAACATTTTTGTTTTTTCATTTCCCTCTTTTAATTGTGTATCTATTATTGTTGCTGTTGGTTTATTCAATTCTGGCCTACTTATGTGTTTATATTCAACTACCTGTTACATGTAATAACCCTCATAGAGTTTACATTTGATGAAAATGGTAATTTTTTCAAGTTTAAATCTAGTTTATTAGTATGGCGTGTTCGGGATTGGTATTTATCAGTGTTGCAGAAAAAGGTATACAAGGCCGATTAATCACCGATTAGGTGCTACAAGGCCACCGACCTTGCCGATTTATGTAACTGGGTCAAACAAATAGGTCAACTGTGGTCAACGACGATCAACAGCGGCCAATGGTGGTCAAACTTTCCGGAAACCTATAAATCTTGCCGGAAGTACCCAAAACTCATTGTAAACTTATTTTGATCACTTATAGTAAGTGTTTAAGTCTATTACAAGTTGTTTTTTAGAAAATACCTAAAACTCACCGAAAATACAAAAAACTTGCCAGAAATAACTAAAATTTGTCAGTAATGCCAATCCGACTAATCACCGATTAATCCCGCCTAGACCGATTACAAGCTACAAGGTGATCGACCGCCCGACTAACGATTCGCGATTTTTGCAACCTTGGTATTTATTTTGAGGTAAAATAAGTAATAATTTGTGATAAAAACAAGTACGGAGTAGTAAGCTATTTCTTAGGCTGCCCACAGTGGACCGGAAAAAATCGGTCGAGGCACTCCCACAACCGATTTGGAGATCGGTCGACTCCACTGTGGAGTTTATTTTGAATATCGGTCGCCGATCAAACAATTTGCCTATCGGTTGAGTTTTCGACCGAGTTTGAAACTACACTTTCTTTCACTTTTCAAAAATTTGACCAATGTGGCACTTGGGTGAATATGGGTTGCTGGAGAGAAAAAGCTGATGTGACAGCCGGAAAGATGATGTAATATGGGTCACCACTAGGGGTGTCATTCGGGTCAACCCGACCCGATAAGCCTCTATCGGGTCGGGTCTATCGGGTTTTCGAAAAATAAAAATTAACCCGCAACCCGATCCGATAAGGAATCGGGTTATCGGGTTCGGGTCTATCGGGTTATCGGGTTTATCGGGTTGGGCTTATCGGGTTATCGGGTCAACCCGATAACGAAATAATTAAGCTTGAAACATGGTTTAGTTCAAAAATTATAAAACTTTTAATGGGTTATTATAGCTTATCGGGTTATCGGGTCAACCCGATAACGAAATAATTAAGACCCGCAACCCGACCCTATAAGGCTATCGGGTTTATCGGGTTGACCCGATAACCCGATAAGGTATATTGGACCCGAATCAACCCGACCCTATAAGGCCTTATCGGGTTCGGGTCGGGTCGGGTCGACCCATATGACACCCCTAGTCACCACTGTTTATTTGGAATTATGTGCAACTTTTTTTATGGACTTATGAGCTTATTGAAATCTTGAAAAACCAATGATCTCATATTTTTCATGCTTATGAGCTTATTAAGGTCATGAACTTTTTCATGCTATAAGCCATAAAAAGTGATATTATTGACTTTTCGAATTTTCAACATGTAATAATCCTATCAAATAAGCTTACGCACTAAACATAGCATAGTTGTCAAAATCGCGATCCTGATCGTAGGATCGTACGATCCTACACACAAAAAACGATCAGGATCTTAACAAGATCGTAATGTAAGTAGGATCGTAGGATCGTGGGATCGGATCGTAAGATCGTAGGATCGCCTATTTTTTTTTTTTTTTTTTTTGGTTTTTTTCTTTTTTCTTTTAGATTTTTTGTTATATTAACTTATTAAAGCCTAATGACTAAGAATTCTTCATGAAAGCTATTATTTTGACGTTGTTAATTGATTGTCTTTTGAAAGATTAATGAGTGTCAAATCATTATGCTTTTATAGACTATTTAGACATAATTTAGATGTGTCTTTTTGGGTTTATTATGAAAAATAATTTCATGCTTTGTAACATGTCAGAAGCTTGTTTTTAGATAAACCATTTAGATGCTTAACCCAATTTTGTTCATAATTTATTTTATGTTTCATATAAAGGCATGAATTATATGTTAAATTTTTTTAATAATATTATCCACTGTTGTAAAAATCGGCCCAGGCGGCCGATTAATCCCCGCATAATCGCTGATCGCTCACTAAGCGTCTTGATTTTTCATAATCGGGCTATTTAATCGCTTTGGTCAAAGATCACTTAAAAATCGGTCAACAAACCGATTAATCGGACAAAATTGGTCTAATCGGATTCATCGGACAAAATCGCTTACAATACGGTCAACAAAATCGCTTAAAAGTCGGACAAAATCACTTAAAAATTGGTCAACAAACTGATTAATCGGACAAAAATCTGTCAAATATCGCTTAAAAATGGTCATCAAACCGACTAACATCTATGTTTGACTCTGAACTTTAAAAATTATGTATTATGTTTATATTTGAATACTTGAAATATTTGAACTTTGATGCATTATGCTTATCTTATACATATATAATATTTAAAATCATAAAAATTTCAATCCGATTAATCCCCTATTAATCCCCGCCTAACCGATTAATCGCTAGGCCCTACCCGACCGCCTCACTAGCGCCTAGCGATTTTTACAACCTTGATATTATCAGAATATCCTAATTTAATTTAGAGAGAACTGCAAAATACATCTCTGTGGTTTACAGGTTTTGACATCCTACATCCCTGTCAGAAACTTTTGGCAATATACATCCCCCGTTAGGCAAACGTTTGCCACAATACATCCCTCGTTTACAATAAGGACTAACGGTGCAAATTTTTTCTCCGTTATCTCTTAACGAGACTGAAAATATTACACCGTTAGCCTTCGTTAGCCAAACATTTGCACCGTTAGTCCTCTTTTTTAGAAAAAAAAAGTTAAAAAAATTTAAAATAAAAAAAAAAGTTAAAATTAAAAAAAAAGGAAAAAAATTTTAAAAATTATTTTTTTTAAAGTTAATATTTAAAAAAAAATCAAAATTTAAAAAAAAAATAATATTTGCGAAAAAAAAAATTATAAATAATAATTAATTTTTTTAAAAATGCGTATTTTTTTAAAAATTAATTTTTATAAAAAAAATGCGTATTTTTTTAAAAAAATTTAATTATTTTTTTATAAAAATTAATTTTTTTTTTAAATTAATGTTTTTATAAAAAAAAAATTATTTTTTTTTCGCAAATATTAATTTTTTTTAAAAAAATTTTGATTTTTTTTAAAATATAAACTTAAAAAAAATTAATTTTTAAAAATTTTTCCTTTTTTTTAATTTTTTTTAAAAAATGCATATTTATAAAAAAAATTAATTTTTTTTTTCGCAAATATTAATTAAAATTTTTTTTTTAAATATAAACTTTAAAAAAAATAATTTTTTAAATTTTTTTCCTTTTTTTTTAATATTTTTAAAAAATGCGTATTTATAAAAAAAAATAATTTTTTTTTTCGCAAATATTAATTTTTTTTTTAAATTTTGATTTTTTTTTAAATATTAACTTTAAAAAAAATTAATTTTTAAAATTTTTTTCCTTTTTTTTTTTAATTTTAAATTTTTTTAACTTTTTTTTTTCTAAAACAGAGGACTAACGGTGCAAATGTTTGGCTAACGGTGTAATATTTTCAGTCTCGTTAAGAGATAACGGAGGAAAAATTTGCACCGTTAGTCGTCATTGTTAACGAGGGATGTATTGTGGCAAACGTTTGCCTAACGGGGATGTATATTGCCAAAAGTTTCTGACAGGGATGTAGGATGTCAAAACCTGTAAACCACAGGGATGTATTTTGCAGTTCCCTCTTTAATTTATTTGATTATCAAGAAAAAAAAAATATTGTGTTGCCCTCTATTATAAATTTTGTTATTTCATTTTCAGATACAATCTATTAATCTTTTTGCATTAATCTATATTGTAATAATTAAAAAAAAAAGAAAAAAAAGCCACATAATCAATACTAATAAATTAACAATATATTTTTGCATTAATCTAAATTTTATAGCGAAAAAATCTATAATAAAAAAATATTGAACAAGAAGTAGGTGCACGTATGTAGTAACTTTGTGCAAGCGTGCATTGCAATATATCTAATATTCTAATACTACGGTACTTGAACATATAACTTTTTCTTTTATCATCTATTTATATTCGTTTATCATATGAAATATTATATAGAAATATATAACTGTAATCCCTATACAAAAATATATACATTTTCATAGGATCTTACGATCATGATCCGATTCTACGATCACGATCTTGCAAAGCCGAAAACGATCCTAGGTAGGATCCCGATCCTGACAACCTTGAAACATAGGCTTGGACTTGGTTGAAAATTTTATAACAAGATAAGACTATCTTTATTCACAATCTCATCCAACCCAATTTTTCATTAAAATATTATTTTCTTACTTCTCCACCTATACATACAACCAAACTATTTTTTTTTTACCATTTATCAACAACCCAACCCAATCAATACATAGAACCAATTTTTTCTTTTATAATATAATAAGTATAAAAAGAAAAAAAAAACACAAAAAAAACAAATAGCCATTCACAAGTTGACATATGACAGATTGGAGGTTGTCTACCTAGGTTGCCATGTGAGAGGGGTTGATGAAAAGATTGAATGATTTTATTAAAATATTATTATTTTTTATGGTATACCCAACCGATTGGGTCGGCAATTCATTACTACTATATACTATCCCTTGGGCTATTCCCCCCAAATTCCCTGCTACAGTATTTTGTGAGGAGAGCTACATTACTATGAACAGTAATAATATTTTTTTATTGGGTCTCCCTCAAAACTAATATTTTTTTATTGGGTCTCCCTCAAAACTCACGAAGCATAAACCCAAACACGCAGGCGCCAAAAAAAATATGTATCGATCCAAACCCTCACCGAGTCCAAACACAAATACAATAATACAACCCTCCCCCACCACCACCCATGCCTCGGTGGTGGTGGTTCTCGGCTGTCGAGCCACAACAACCAAACGGACCCTCGAAATCCAATCCAAACACAAATATATACTCCCCTTCGTCATCAAAACATCAAACAAGCGCCAAAACGGGTTGAACGAGAACCAAAAATGAAATCTCACACAAGTTTTGGGTTTAAAAATATTATTAAAACATTTTTATAAAAGATTTTATATTAAAATCGGATTTAAAATAAAAATAAAATTAGGGTTTTGAAAATAATTGAAGAAAATAAAAAGAGAGGGTGCGTGGCACGCGTTTTACCGTCGGAGAGTGATGGAAAACGGCGGTCGTGGCGTATGGTGGTGGTACCGCGGCGGTGGAGGCGCGTGAGGGGTGATACAGGGTGTTTGGGGTCGCGTGAGTGGTATAGGTGTGACGCGGATATCCCGATCTATAAGATTGTACAAGAAAATGAGGTGGCCGGAAAAATATTCCGGCGAGTCGCCGGAAACTGCTGCTGCTCCGGTGGAGGGGCGGCGGCCGGCGGTATCAAAGAGAGAGAGAGAGTTGGTGATGAGTGTGTGTGTTTTATATATATAAAATGAGAAAAATGGGTATTAATGGGGTATATATACCAAATAAAAGGTCTAGGGTGGTTTTGGTAATAAAAGAAAGTGTAAGGTAAAGGGAAAAGGGTAGTTAAGGGACCAATGTGCCCAACGTAGTAAACTTCTAACGATATAAGCTCCGGGGTCCAAACGACATAAGAAACGGACTCGAAAAATTACGAAACTTGCGCCATTGTTCACAAAATAATTTTTCCAATAAAATCAAGCATAAACTTCAGAGTTTTTTTCAAACTCAAAATAATTCAAAAAATTTGGCAAGTGCAATACGATTCGAGTTTATATCGACGAAGTTTTAAAACCGTAAAACCTATTATTCGCAAAACACAAAACATACAACATAAAAAAAAATATCTAAACACTCCCGCCGCAACGCGCGGGTTTCCCCACTCGTTCATAAACATAATCTAAGAAAGTCAAAGTAAAGTTAAAAAAAAAAAAAAAAATTCCCAAACAGCCCACTAATCCTCATCTTCCTCATCACCAAAAACTCACTCACATCACCAAACAACAATGCCACGTCATCATTCCATTACGATGCCGTACAATCTCCCCACTCAAAGTCTGCATGTACGACCTACATGTACCTCCCAGTCCCAGATTCAACTTCAAAATGATGACGTCATCATCACTCAACCTAACTCTGAATACGCGGGGAGGGACTGCATCAGCAGAGCATTGTGTGGAGTATTGGCTGATGATGACGTCATTATTGTTATGTGGGAGTGTGATTTTTAGGCTACTAGGCAAGGCTTCTATTTTTTCACCATACACATCAGCGCCACGTCAGCTTTCTCTCTCATCTCACTTCCCTTCACTACTCTTCACCAATTAGTAAGCAAGGGATATGTTTTTTCACCTTAACTTTTTTTTTTTTAATACTTACACAATTAAAATCATAAAGTAGTGTTGGCGGGTCGACCCACTTAATTTATTTCCAATCCGAACCCGACCCGAAATATATTTAGACTCAACCCGAACCTGTTAATTTTCGTGTTAATTTCAAATCGGGTTTCGTGTCAGGTCAGAAATTGACACCCCTAGTATTTATAATGGGGTGGTATATTTTATTTATTTATTTATTTATTTTAATAACCCAAAGCAAAGTTTGTTTCTTCATTTTAGTCAAACTCTCAAACTACGTACACATTTTCTGGAAACAATATATTTATCCAACAGTTTTTAATGCATTTGAAAATATTAAATGCTAGTGGGGCCCCTTTTTTGCTTTATCAATAGGTGAAGCAGTCACCAAATTTGGTTTCGTTTTTTGTGCATAGTGTGTGAAACAATTAACTGGGCAAGGCTCTTAGCGCGTGACATGGGCCCAATTGGTGATCCCATCACTTCCTTGCCTTTTAGCCTTAGTGATGGTTGAGTTTTTAATGTCAATATGAAGAATATGACGTCATTGTTAGGGATGGTGACGTGGCGGATGTGATACCGAAATCGATAAACAACTGCAGGTATTATATATATTATGCTACATGGCTCTACTGATTGTGTGTGAGTTTTGCTTATAAAATAAGTTTGAAGAAAAATGGGTTTGTAAAATATAAACCAATAATTCAAATAAGTTCATAAGCCAACAATTAAGCTTAAACAAACCCTCTTAGCTTCGATCTAAAACAACACCAACTGGTCTACCAACTACAACTATCATTTATGATGAATTCAAACTACTTTGCTCAACCACAACACAATGAAGTTGAAGATGACAATGCGAAACAAAGTTATCAGCTCCACAGCTAGCAATGCTCCTAAATAAAATGGACAATTAGCTAGAGAATTGAAAATATAATATAACTGAATCGAGGTCCAATATAGAAACAACTCAACGGAAACATTTACAATGGAATTATTTATTATTTACGACTGTCAATGAAATATTTGTGTGCATCCCTCTTTGTTGTTTCAAACGTAAATCACATGCTACCCACTTGGGTTGTTTTAAACAATAATAAACACTTCACTGCACTCTTTTCATACCACCGATACCTCATCACGAATGTCACATTAGGCTTGTGTTTACTCTCTAACAAGTTAAACAGGTAATATAGAAGCACTTAAAGTGCATATGACCTCGTATATCATTTTATTCAAGACTTTTGTGATCATGATTGACACGAGTTACACAATAATAATTTGATACTATTGGATTAGTATTTTTAGTCAACTGAACCTGACCTATAAAACTACCCGCTTTGACCTATTACCCAACCCACTTATTTGGCCGCCTCTATGGATCATAAGTATATCTTAGCCATGTGATGCGGCTACATACAACAAAAATGGCCAACTGAATTTACAAAAGTCCAGTAGCCGATGTCACAAGTCTCTTGGCTTTTGGTGTAAAACATTAACCCGAGAAACTCGAGGTATTGCCTATGTTTTACATGAAAGGAAATAATAATAAAGAAGTGAAATGGTAAAGGTAGACATCAGCAAAACATTTTCAACCTGTTTACATAAAAAGGGGTTGTTGCCGGTTAATTTACCTCTAATGGGTCAAATGGGTGAACTTTAAGAACTATGGTAAAAGCAGAAAGGGTCAAATGGGTGAACTTTAAGAACTATGGTAAAAGCAGAAAGGGTCAAATGGGCCAAAAGTGACACCAAATGTATTTTAGTTCTTACATATTTCAACCTCTTAAATCACTTGATCAAAAGATGGATTGGAATTTCCATAATAGAGTTATTGTAATCATATTTGAAATTTTCTACCCAACCCGTTTTAAAAGGTACCATTTTGACCCAGACCCATTTTTACACCATTCAGTATAAACATGGTTTCCGCAGCTCCATGAGGTAATTGATACATGCTTTGGGATGATCACGGATTCACGGGTCCAGATGCGGTTGGAACCGAAGCTGGACCCGAGAACTGAATTTTGGGAAAAGTGGGAACCGAGAACCAATAGAGAAACAACTCACCGGACGCATTTACAATGAAATATTTTTAAATGTAATTATTTATTATTTACAGCTGTCAAATGTATTCAAAATAGTTTATCTAACACAAACCCATTTAACTTTTAGTAATTAAAATGATGATACTGCAAGTGTTTATTGATAAAAGAGATTCATAGTATTTAATATACCTTTCGGTGCACATACCGTGATTCACTCTTTGTTGTTTCCAAGGTAAATCACATGCTAGCCACATGAATTATACTAAACAATGATAAACACTTGACCATAACAATGACTCGTACCACTGTTAACCAAAGTTGAGATCTTTCTTTCACAGTTCACTGCCCTCTTTTCATACCAATCTCTACTACTCATACTATATTCTGTGTTCTAACCCTTTTCATACCAATAATGGCTGAACTCGTTATTTCTGCCTTGCTCCCAATCGTTTTTGAGAAGCTAACATCTGTAGCTTCGAACAAGATTGCCCGCTCCAAAGAAATTCTTTCCGAGCTGAAGAAATGGGAGAGGAAGTTATCCCAGATCCAAGCATTCCTTGAGGATGCTTCTCAGAAGGAAGTGACCAAGGTAGCTGTTAAGCAGTGGCTCAATGGTCTCCAACATTTGGCTTACGATATAGAAGATATTCTTGATGCTTTGGCAACAGATGCTATGCATCACGAGTTTACGAACGAGTCTGAAGGAATCAGTAGCAAGGTAAGAAAGCTCATCCCAGCTTGTTGCACAAATTTCTCACTAAGTACTAGGATGGACGGCAAATTAAATAGTATTACCACGAGGCTACAAGAACTCATAGATGAAAAAAATAATCTTGGTTTAACTGTGAAAGATGGAGGGTCAAAGAATAAGAATAGAAATTACCAGACCTCTTTGGTAGATGATAAGAAGGAATTACTCCAGAAGCTATTAGGTGATGAACCATGTGGTCAAAACTTTAGCATCGTGCCCATTGTTGGTATGGGTGGGATAGGAAAAACGACTTTAGCTAGACTCTTGTATGACGATCAGAAAGTGAAGGATCACTTTGAGCTCAAGGCATGGATTTGTGTCTCTGATGACTTTGACAGCTTCAATATAAGTAAAGTCATCTTTCAATCTATAGGTAGGGACGGAAATAAGAAATTTGCAGATCTAAATTTGCTTCAAGCAGCTCTTAAAAATCAACTTGCAGGGAAAAATTTTCTCCTTGTTTTGGATGATATATGGAGCGAAAAGCTGGAAGACTGGGAAACATTAGTGGCCCCATTCTTTGATGTGGCTCGTGGAAGCAAAATAATCATCACAACTCGAAAGCAACAATTGCTTAATAAGTTGGGCTACGATCATCCATACGATCTCAAGAAGCTGTCACATGATGATGCTTTATCTTTATTTGCTCAATATGCTTTGGGAGTAAAGAACTTTGATTTACATCCGGTGCTGAGACCACATGGTGAAGGCATTGTGAAAAAATGCGATGGTTTGCCTTTGGCTTTAAAAGCACTTGGAAGTTTACTCAGAACAAAAACAAATGAAGAAGATTGGATGCAGCTGTTGGATAGTAATATATGGACGTTAGAAGACAGAGGCGGTATTGTTCCGGCGCTTAGACTAAGCTACTATGATCTTTCTGCACGTCTGAAGCAATTGTTTGCATACTGTTGCTTGATCCCAAAGGACTACGTGTTTGAGAAAGATGACTTGATATTGTGGTGGATGGCAGAAGGGTTTTTGCACAATTCAACTACAGAAAAATCAATGGAACGCTTGGGTGAGGAATATTTTCAAGAGTTGTTGTCAAGGTCATTTTTTCAACATGTCCCTGATGATGAATCATTGTTTGTGATGCATGACCTCATGAATGATTTAGCCACATTTGTTGCTGGAGAATTTTATTCAAGGTTAGACATAGAGGTGGAGAAGAATGTTAGGAAGGAAGCTTTTAAAAAGTACCGCCATATGTCATTTGTTTGTGAGAAATATATGACTTACAACAAGTTCAAGGCATTAGAAAGAGCTAATAGTCTGAGAACGTTTTTAGCTATGCCCAATGTGGTGGGAAATAACTGGCGGATATTCAACTTATCAAGTAAAATTCTGGTTGACACACTTCCCCAGTTACCATTGTTAAGGGTTCTAAGTTTGAGCAGATTAGATATAGATGAGGTACCAGAGTGTGTCGGCAATATGAAGCACTTGCGGTATCTTAACTTATCTCGAACTTACATCAGACATTTGCCAGAAAATGTCTGCAATCTTTATAATTTACAGACACTGATTGTTTCAGGCTGTAATAGCTTGACCACGTTGCCCGAAAACTTCTTAAAGCTTAAAAACTTGCGGCATTTTGATATTCAGGATACATTGCTTTGGAATATGATGCCGTTAGGGATTAGTGAGATGAAAAGCCTACAAACTCTTTCCAACAAAATTGTTGTTGAAAACAACGACTTTTTTATATCTTGGCTTAGGAACTTAAAGAATCTCCAAGCGGAGATTTCCATTGGTGGGCTGGACAAAGTGCAAAGCGTAAGGGATATACAGGAGGTGAACTTCTCAGAAAAGAGGGTTAGTGAGTTAAAGGTGAAATGGAGTGATGTGTTTAGTGATTCTCGAAATGAAAAACTTGAAAAGGAAGTCCTCGATGCGCTCAAGCCTCATAGTGATAACTTGAAAGGTCTTGTAATTGAGTCATATGGAGGTAAGTTGTTTCCAAACTGGATCGGAGATCCGTCATTTCTCCAATTGACTAATGTACGGATTGAAAAATGTGGAAATTGTATGAATCTACAACCACTTGGGCAACTGCCATCACTTAAGAAGCTGGTTATTCAAGAGCTATATGAGGTGAAAGTTGTGGGCTCAGAGTTTCTTGGGAGAGGTATTGCATTTCCTAAACTTGAAAGTTTAAGGTTTGAGGATATGAGTAGGTGGGAGGTATGGTCAACCAAGAGTGGTGTTGTAGGTGCAGTAATGTTTCCATGCCTTCAAGAGCTGTATATAGTAAATTGTCCCAATTTGGCTGAAGTCTCACTTGAAGCACTACCTTCTCTGAGGGAATTAAAAATAAGTAACTGTGGTGATGGTGTATTGACAAGTCTAATTAATGTAGTTTCAGCAGTCACCAAGTTGAGTATTTGGAGTATTTCAGGACTTAGTGATGAGGTGTGGAGAGGTGTTATGGACTATCTTGGGGCAGTTGAAGAACTAAGAATAGAAAGATGTAATGAAATAAGATACTTGTGGGAATCAGAAGCAGAGGCAAGTAAGGTTCTTGTGAATTTAAGAAAGTTGGTAGTAAGCTTTTGTTCAAAATTGGTGAGTTTAGGAGAGAAAATGGAGGAGAAGGATGGATGCAAACAACTAACATCTCTTAGGATGTTGTACTTGTTTGATTGTAAGAATCTTGAGCGTTGCAATTTGCCAAACTACATTCAAAAATTGAGTATTAGTTTTTGTCCTATGATTGCATCTGTCTCCTTCCCAACAGGAGGGCACAAGCTCAATTCACTCAAAATTGATGGATGTGAAAAACTACTGGAAAAGGAGGCTCTTCTCAACACAAGCATGCCACTGATGCTTGAGGTTGTACATTTATTTAGTTGGAAAAATCTGAAATCAATCAATGAATTGACTGGTTTCATTCACCTCACAGAATTGGAAATAAGAGGTTGTTCGAGTATAGAGTCATTTCCTGCTGCCGACTTGTCGAATCTCACCTCGTTAAAACATCTGACAATAAAAGATTGTAAAAGTATGGATGTTGATTCATGGGTTTGGCCTCCTAAGTTGGGTCGCTTAGAAATAGGGGGTTTGAAGAAGCCCATATCAAAGTTTCGCCCACAGACTTTCCCATCCTCACTTGTTGACCTTTCCCTATATGGTAGATCGGCAGAAGAAGAAGATGTGACTAGTGGAAGTCAATTGTCTCATATGCTTTCTTCATCTCTTACTACACTTCAGTTATGGGGATTTGAGAAATTGAAATCAGTTTCCGTGGGACCCCAACACCTCACCTCCCTCCAACATCTCTACATTGATAAATGCCCAAAGATGAAAGATCTACCAGAAGAGTTATTGCCTTCACTTTTGAGTCTGATAATCAGAGATTGCCCATATGCATTGAAAAAAAAGACAAGTAGAAGAGGCTCCTATTGGCCCCTTATCTCTTATATCCCATATGTCAACATAGATTAAAGGTATGACCCCTCTCTGCCTTTTGTCTTTTTACAGATATTTTCTGCCTGTATTTGAAGGGCTGTTTGGCATTGCATTTTGAAGTTAGTTATCTCATATAATTACTTATGGTCGTTTACTCATTTTAAATGAAACTCATGACAATAATAACTTTCCAGGTATTTTGAAGTTAGTTATCTCATATAATTACTTATGGTCGTTTACTCATTTTAAATGAAACTCATGACAATAATAACTTTCCATATCAATCTAAAATACTTTGAACAAGTAATTATAAGTGATGGTTCTGCCTCCTTTGTTGGTGTTGTATTTTTAAATTCATGTAAGTTAGAGTGTGTCGTTGGGGATGGATTTTTAGCGGAAACAGCTAGTACAAGTAGTTTACCTGGTGTTAAAACGTTGTGAGTTTCTTATTATTTTGTTTGCATTTTCAGAAGTCCACATTTTACCAATCAAAATCATGTCATTTTCTTAATTTCATTTCATTGAAATATGTTCTGTTATTCTAGCCTGACTTGCAATTAATATCTTTATCACGGTGGTTTGATGTTTGATAAATTCACCTAGTAACAACTAACAACAAATTTTTGTTTTGTCTAGTTGTTTCAAGGATTCACTCACACCAGACAGGCTGCAAATGTTATGGATATAGCTATGTCAGCCAAAGGTATTGACTTTTTCCACTTTTTGTCAGTGAGGCATTTATATACTTGTTTATTTTAAATTTTATGATAAGACAAACTCAGAGCCAATTCTTTTGCTAGAGATTCCATCTTCAGTAGTATCACCTGTTGCCCATTCTGCACATGATGGCTTTTATAATTTTATTGCATGCAATTATGGAAATTTAATAGCTTACATATCTTCTGCTGATTTTTCAGGATCTCCGTGGGTGATTCTGAGCCGTCCATTTCTTTTCCTCGACAATGGAGCGAATTTTCCTCGACAAGTCCAACTACGACCAAATGGTTCAAAGCGGTACTGCTTTTGCAAGACAGTTTGCTAAAAACGACCCAGATCTTGACATGGTCGACAGCCAAATCTTAAAGCGTAGTGGTAACCGAGCCGCCCCAGGTGCATGGTGCACCGCCAGAAAGAGCTGGTTTGTGGACCCATGTTCATAATGGGACGATGTTAATGTTATTAGATCAGGAAAACAAGTTGAGAAGTTTGCTGAATCTTTAACGAATTTGGTAGATGATTCGAATTTAGAATCAAATCAATGCATATGAAGAAGATCTGATTATGGTTTTTGAGGATGCATTGCATTGTATTTTGTTTACAGAGATTCTTTTGGTTTGATTGGGGGGGTTCTTCTTTTGGTTCTTTGGGTTATAAGTTTTGTTGTACAGTATTTAAATGTGAAATTAAAGTTAACAATAAGAGGAATTATTCCATTTTGTAAAAACCTGTTTGCAGTGATCTTCTATCTCTTAGTTTTCTTGTGTATTTTGTTGTAATATCACATTCATTTAGGGGCTGTGTTTGTATTTATCAAGTGATAAATTTCTGAAATCCAGAACCGGTTTGTGTTTTATCACGAGTTGGCGTATAAAGTTTAAAATTGAAATGCTGAACTCTGCATATATAGACCATCAAACAATAGATGCATTATAAGTATTAGTATCATGTTTATAATTGTTTTCTTTTTCGGCCCATTTGAAAAAATAGAGTGCTAATACACCTGCATTGGTTAGATTGGTTAAAACAGTGGAAACTAAATCATGGGTTACTTTTATGTTTGTGTTTGAGAGTACTGAGTTAAGGGTTGATGGGTTTTGGTGGGATGTGATTAGTTTGGTTAAACATGGTGTAATAACTAGATGAGGGTTAAGCAACAGATGATAGTGATGGAAAAATAAGACCCTATTCAGCTTTTAATCCATATGATCAACACAGAGCATTGCAGGGATACATACGCAACAGAAATGTACAGAAACGTATGGAGGAAAAATAAGACCGTATTAAGGCTATCATGATATTTATCTAGTAGGATGTTGTACGGGTTATTCTGTTTTCGCTTATTCAAATGATCCAATTTCAAACCTATGACTATGAAATATAGATTATTGTGTTCTCCAGTTTTCAATTTAGTAACCAGATGGTCAAAGCGTCTACAAAGTCAATTCCAAACCCCAGTAACGGGATATGCAAGCGAAAAAATGATAAAGGATAGGTTCGTGTTTTAGAGAAGTATATACAGAGGTTTGCCTTGTCTTGTAATATTTATAGATATCGATCTAGGATCAAATGGGTTAGCTAGTTCGTCCTTAGAAAAATTGTGCTTTAAGAACTCTCAATCTTTACCAGAACGATAAATAGCGTCAACAAAATATCATAACCAAAAGAGGTCCTTCATTTACCCAATACAAGATTAAGCAATCCATACAACTATGTACAAGTAGATAAAAATAATAGACTAAACTGGGTGCAGGATGATTTACTTCAAAAGCAGGCTCTGGACTTGTTACAATATAGAAAGTAGCGTTTCATAATCCACCCAGAAAGACACATCTAAACACATTCTAAATAGTACACGGAAAGCAGTAAGCTTTGCCAATCATCAATCTAAACTTATCAGTCTTCATGAAGAAGCTTTTCGGCGTTCTATGGTTAAAATTGCTGAAGGTGATGCACGTGGAAACGGGAGTCGTATGAAATCTCTAAGAATCTGGAGCTCTTCATCAACAGAAATTTTCCTATGAAGCTCTATTCTTACTTTCTTTAGAACAGGTGATTTAGCCATGATGAGTTTCAGAAGTTTAAACTCAATAGCCAAGTTACTAAAGTTCAGCATCAGCAATTCCTCGAGATGATCCAGGTAGAAACCCGAATAGTCTTGGAAATCTATCAAGTTCATGGAAGCTTGTGGAGCATGTAACTTGTTTCTTCTCATCTAATCCAAAAAAACATGTATATGTCATTACACTATTAAAGGGCAATTACCATATGTAACAAGCGCAGTATTTACCACCAAAGCAAGCCGCTTCAAATTTGGGGAATTCCTCATCAAACAAAGGGCAGAAGATATCTCATCTTGTTTCGTTAAGCACAGAACCACAAAAAGATATTTGAGTTGGACTAGTGAAGTTGAAAGCTCATGTGACATACCTCCTACAGCCAAGTGCTTCAACCAAATACCAAAACAAGGATCAACAATACTCTTACCTAAGATATAATCTTAAACTTATATATATTACCTGCATATAAAACTTTGAGACTGCAACCTTGGTCAAAGGCGCACAATCAAAAAGCTCAACAAATGTAAACTTGTTTCCTCCAGCAAAATCTTTTACACCACATCCCATCTGCATTAAGATACTTTATATCATCTTTGATTAACTAAAAAAACTTCTAAAGTAGACAAATGGAACTTACCAAAACGACTTCTGTAAGTAGGGGGCAATTGGAGAGAATACATTGAAGTATTTTAGAAGTAATCTCAACATTGTTAAAATGCAGACACTTCAGCCTGCTAAAGCCATTAAAAGTTGATGGAGGTTCAAAATCACAATTCATGAGCATGAGATATGTTAATCCTTGCAATTGAAAGAACGAAGATGGTAGCTTGTAGCAGGTATGTGAATTATCCAAGGTGAATGCCTTTAGATTGTTGTTTCTTGCAAGATAACAAATTATCTGGTCAAACTCAGAATCCATGTCAAGTTCACCAAGATTAAGATGAAATTCCAGTATGGAACCCGTGTGTTGTAGCAAAACATGTACGATGGCACTAGCAAGCTTCAATTTCTTCAAGTTTTTGCAGTTAGATGGTAGTTCAACCGATTTGTCATCAAAGACGAGTTTAGGCATGCTCTTCCAGTAAGATCTCCAATTCCTTGACAAAATACTCGTTCTAATTGCATCTCTGATTGGCATACGAATTAGAATATTTTCAATTATGCTTTGAGGAATGGTGCTAATTATATCCGAACAAGATTGAACTTTCATCTTTTTTAAATGGGATTCCATACTCTACAACGCTGCAATGTAGACACAATAATTAAAAGAAACACGGACCCATGCTTCAAGCATATATATACACAATGGTAAATCCCTTACGATAGGGGTGTTTGGGATTTATTTATTAAAAAATATTTCCATTAACCTTTGCTTCACAATTTCAATCACTTGTATATCTCAACCTTTTGGCCAAAGAAGATTTTCAGTCAAATGCAAAAAACTTTAGTATTAGTAAAAAAAAAAAAAGAAAAAAAAAAACTGTTTATTGTAATCACAAAATATTATTGCGAAAATCAATTTGAATAAACAATCACATACACTGTTTTGTCTGATATATCAAAACCTAATACGCATATAAACAGTTATATGGGATATTTACCCTGTGAGCTTATCAAATTTTTCATAAGCCCATTTTAGCGAATTTTGAATTCTTACTTTGGGCTTATGAGCTTATTATGACTTTAGAAGCTTGAAAATAAGCTCATCAATCTGGAAATAAGCTAAGAGGGTTTGCTTAAGCTTAATTTTGAACTTATGAGCTTATTTGATTTAGCTTATATTTTACAAACCCATTTTTCTTCAAACTTATTTTTTGATTCATAAGTTTATGATTACTTAAAGATAAAAAAAGAAGCTTATAAGCCAAAAATAAAGCACAAAAACCAGGCTTATGAAATATAAGCCGGGTAAAACAAATTCATAAGCCCAAAAAGAAGCTAAACAAACACGAGTAATAAGCTGCAATCCCAAACATCCTCTAAGCAAACATGAGTTATATGGATGTTTGGGTAAGCTTATTTGACTTTTCATTAACCCAATTTTTCCGACTTATTTTTGTAACTTACTTGAAAATAAGCTCATAAACCTATAAATAAGCTAAAGGGGTGGGGGTTGTTTAAGCTTATCTTGGGCTTATGAGCTTATTATGACTTTAGAAGCTTGAAAATAAGCTACATTTTGGGCTTATGAGCTTATTTGACTCGGATTATACTTTACAAACCCAATTTTTTTTCAAACTTATTTTTTGTTTCAGGAGCTATACATGCTTACATATATATAAAAAACACAAAAACTGATATGGCTAAGGTCATACATATAAGCAATGTTTTGAAAACCGGCGACCCGGCCGAGTCACCAGGTTGAAGCTAAACCGCCGGGTCAACCCGGTTTTATGGAAACAGCTTATACACATGTCCAAACACCCATTATTCTGCTGCATTATTAATGCTAATTTGCTGTACAAAAACAGCATGCAAACCAACCATGTTTCTGCTTTTTGGGCCGAAACCGGTTCAACCCGGCCGGGTTTCAACTTATTTTTGCCACTCATACCTCTAAATTATGGTATTGATGGATCTAAGACAGCCATAAAAAGACAAATGGTGTAACACAGTTAGAAAAAATGAAATTGAGATAATCTAACCTCTTTCTTATTAATGTTGGAAGCTTTGACTGGTTTATTCTCACTTTTTCATAACTCTTTTTTTGTTCATTTGATTTTCTTTCTGCTTGTTTGTTGGGAACTGTATTTGTTGTACCCGGATCATTTTCATCGGTACACATATTTTTGGTTAAATTACAAATTTTCTCCTTTTGGTTTATGATTTTTGCACTTCCAGTCATTCAAAAACTTTAATTACAAAAAATGTCATTGTAGTTCACGTTTTATTACATTCCTCATCTTTTACAATACTCGTTACTTCGTTAGTGTCCTTCACGTGCCTTTCACGTGAGGGTGTTTTAACCATTTGGATTTATGTTCCCAAGAAACCCTGATTTACACAGAAGTCATTTGCAATCAAACTTTTAGTTATATCCCTTCCACCACACATTACAGTCAAACATAATAAATTTCACACACAGTTAAGAACACACGCCGTTTAAGATGGTCCCCATTTGTGGATGTGTTAAACAAGCAAAAATCAAAACATCTTGGACATATCGAAACCCTGGGAGAAGGTTTTATTGCTGCCTGATTTTGGCAACCCTTCTTTTACATTTCACGGTTATACAATTGTTTTATTTACACTTATTGACACATTGTGTCTTGACTCTATGATCTAGGGATCCAACTGTGGCTTTATTGGACAGGTTGACCGACCTATGTGCCACAGAGCTTTAGATGTCATTCCTGGCCTGTTGAGGGTTGGGAATAAGCTCGAAGAGGATCTTGAAGAACAATGTTTATTGTTGAGGGAGCAAGAGAATTTGATCAAGAAGCTCAAGAAGTACTAGCTTATTGCTAGGATTTTGATATTTGTTGTGTATAAGTATTTCTAGTATAGTTATGAGTTGTGGGTCTTGTTGGTCATGTTTGTGGTAGTTAAGGTCGTTTTTTTAATGTTTATTTGTGATTTAGTTAATCCATGTTTTGTAATGACATCTTTAATGTTAATGATGTTATTAAGGCTTTTGTAGTACTTTTTATTCATTCAGTTGTCACTGTATTAGTTGAATGATTTTGTCAACTGTTTTCCATGGTTAGGTTATATGATTGGTAATTTTGATCATCTATTGTTTGACTAATATATTGTTTTCATATAATGAGTGAATTTGAGTGAAATTGGTAAACTGGTTTGAAATCATGCGGTGTAACTTTTACTAGTCAACAGTTAATCTAAATAATGTGGTAAACTTGTTATACCTTTGTGTATCCATAAATGACAATGTCCCTATAATGGATTAATCTGAGTAAAATGGTTTAACTCGTTAACATCTATTGTTGTTATATAAGGCTGTTCATAGTGGAACAGAAAAAAACGAGCGAGAACATCGGTCGACCGATGTCAATATCGGTCGTTCCCAATGTGGGTAGAACTTGGAAATCGATCGCCGGTCAATGTAAATCACATATCGTTCGCTTTTCCAACCGATATTCAATCAAACTTTTCCAACACAATTTACCACTTTTCAAAATATGTAACCGTTTGTAGCCTTAAAAAAAAAACTTTTTTTCAAAAAACATTACCACTTTTCATCCTATAAATACCCACATCAAACCCACTTTCAAACACACAATTTCAAAAACAATTCATCCAAATTCACACCAAAAAACACACAATGTCAAAGAAAAACACTCCACAATCAAAAAACCGACGATCCCGACTAACCCAAAATGCACCGGACATAAAGAGCGTGATGAGTCGTGGAGACAAATCAAGGAACGAGAGCTAGCGATCAAAGAAAAAAAATTGGAATATACACAAAAGCTCTTGCAATGCCAGGAGGAACAAAAGGAACTCTTGAGAAATACCAAACGGGATCAAGAATTGATTTTCTACAACTCGGCTATCGACCCAAATTTGCCCGAACGACAACGAGAGGAACTTATGCGAATTAAAGCGGAAATCAAGGAATGCCACAACCTAAATTACTAGTTTTTAAATAAGTGTTCGCGTGTTTAATTTTTAGTTGTTTAAGTTTTTTATTTAGTTGTAATGGTTTTTATTTCATATCGTATCGTTTATGTAATATTTACGTTTTATTAATAAAATTTGTGTTTGTGTTAAATTTTTTTTTTTTTTTTTAAAAAAAGAAAAAGATGATGCAATATGGGTTGCCATTGTGATGAGAGAGATGAATATGGGTTGAAATGCTGAACTCATCAAATATAGACCATAAATTCATAAAACAATAGATGGAGCAGTCATATATTTTTGGTGTACAAATATCATATGTGACTGAATCTCTTCATCTTCATAGTCTGCGTCATCTTCGTCAGATAGTCTCTGGTTGATCATATCCAGAAAAAAAGCGTATCACTTGAGCCACTTTCTATATAAATTAGAGACCGCAAAACATGCAACGATATATTTGTTTGTATAGCCAGCCAAGGAACTGGGGCTCATTTTCTTCAAGATCGAAATAAGTGCTTACAAGACATAAAAGTGCGTCGAACCACGTTTCTGACTTTGAATCTTACACATGGAAACAAAAAGAACTCGCACGAATGAAATCTTTATAGATCTTTTCAACTAACCACCAAAAGTGTTTTCAATTTCTCAAGCCTATGAGTCAAAGCTATTACAGTATCCTCCTTTCCCTCATCAACAAGGGCTTGTTTCAACCTATTGAACATATGTGCAGGAGGCCTTATCCCCCCATCCAACATCTCATTAAAATACTTGCACGCAACCTCCAAGTTTTTCTCGCGACACAAACTGTTGATCAAAGTAGAAAACATATGCATTCCCGGTAGAACACCTTCAGCTTTCATCTCTTCCCAGACTTTTAACGCCATATCAATCCTACCCTCGTTACAAAACATCCTCACCATGATCTCATAAGTACTCACACTCGGTTCACACCCGTACTCATCTCTCATTCGTGTAAAAACAATATAAGCCTCTTTAGTTCTTCGCCCTTTAATTAAATGATGCAGAATTATGTCAAAAGTACGCGAATTTGGCCCAATCCCACACCGTCTCATCTCTTCAATTACCCTAAAAGCATCATCCATCCGCATCGACCAACAATAAGACCCCACAACCGCGTTATAAGTAGGAGCCTCAGGAGCATGGCCACTAGACTTCGACAACTCAAAAAACCTCAACGCTTCATCCAATCTCCCCTCGGACCCCAACCCATTAATCAAACTACAATATATATGCGGAGACGCCTCCACATTTCTCACCCTCATCTCATCAAACTTATTCATCGCTAAATCATACTTTTTCGCCTTACAATACGCATTAACCACAATCCCATACACAACAACATCCGGCTCAAACCCGTCCCTTTTCATCTCCCTAAAAACCTCATCCATCTTCAAAAAATTCATTTCTAACCCCCACCCTTCCAACAACACACTATACATCTTAATATCCGGCGTAAACCTCTTTTTTTTCTTCATTTCATCGAACACATTATGCGCATTCCCAACCAATCCCGACTTACTCAAAACATCAAAAAACCTATTAAAATCACCTAACTCCGCCTTAAACCCGAACCTCCCCATTCGTTCAAATGCCTCAATAGCCTCTTTAGCCTTTTTCGCCCTAGCGTAACGCCTACTTATAATTACAAAGTAGCCTTTTCCAACACCCCTTTAGTCTTCATTTCATTAACTAATGTCCATATAACCTTAAACTGTTTTATCTTGCCTAATGAGTCTATTAATGCATTATAAGTATTAGTATCATGTTTAAAATTGTTTTGTTTTTCGACCCATTTGAAAAAAGAGTGTGCTAATACACCTGCATTGGTTAGATTGGTTAAAACAATGGAAACTAAATCATGGGTTAGTTTTATGTTTGTCTTTGATAGGAATGAGTTAAGGGTTGACGGGTTTTGGTGGGAGGTGATTAGTTTGGTTAAAACAGATGGGTTTGTGATTATTGTTGTTGTTGTCTTGGTGTTTGGGTTTTGGTTATGAGGGTTTAAGGATGATGATGAGTGAATGTTGTGAAGTGTTTTTGTTTTTGTTGGATGTTTTTTTATGAGTTTGGAGAACATCATGTTTTTTAGTATGGAGGATAGTGGCTCGTTGAGTGGTTTATATACATATGCAAGTACAACATGTCAACATACATGAAACCAAGATGGAAGTTAAAACAAGTGTCGGATATGACAGTCAAGTATTTCGCGCTAGTGACTCCTTATTACGCGACCCCCTTAAAGTGTCCGCGGTCAAACAAATTCCACACATGATTGCCTTATGTGCTGCCGCCACCACCACCACCACCACGTGTTGACCATCACTAACCCCCACCTTTCACACATCGTCAACAAGGTTTTGAGTTGGTTTGGTCATCCAGACCACCGAACAAAATTTGATTGTTTTTGTGTGCATGTGTGTTTTTGGGTACGTTTGTGTTTAAGGGTGACATGTTTATATGTTGATTTGATGTTAACTACTACAGAGTTTGGTGGATTGCAGATAATCCAAGAACTACGAAATTACACCAAACGTCCCTAAGGTCTTGATTTTTCTTTGCAAGGTATCCAAAACCCTAACGCTTGTTAAAATCTCGTTAGTTGCAAGAGTTTTTTCTTCTTTTTGACATTTCTTGTCAAAACACTATAACATCGATAGTCTAACATTTTCAAACACTCTAGTCTCGAATTAGAAAAAATAGCCATTGGAATACTTTCTGTTACCTTTCTTTATTTTTTTTAATAAAAAAAATCCTATAAATACATAACAATTTAATACATCATACCACACAAATTCAATTCAGTTCATCACCACTATCGAGAAAAACGAATAAGAAGTAATTGACTGTTCACTTCCCAATACCATCCAAGAAATTAAACCCAAAGTAATGAAACAAGTTGAAGAAGATAAGCGTCATCAACAAACGATTATCAAACAACTTTGATATTTGAAAAATCAAGCGAAGCGAAAACATATATATGATTGAAGCATATATAAAATGGAAAGACATTACACATGCTAAACATGGTTTTCTTGAGATTTTTTTTAAAGGAGAATCTAACAAAGATTACGAAATTTGTTTAGATTTGTTTGTGTTGAAAATATTATATCCTTTTGACAAACAGTTGAACCTTCAGGGTTTGTTATGCAATTATTTTGTTCTTTAGTTCTAATAACTTTAACTTTGAGTTGTGTTTGTTAAGTATTATTTGTGCAGGGTTAGAGTTGTAACTTTGGAGCCTATATAAGGAGTCTTATTAGCTAGGGTTGCACAACTTTTATCCTCTCAAAGATTTATGATCAAAAGGCTCTCTGGTTTTAGTTGATAGTTCTCATTATTTCATTTTCTGGTTTAAGATCATCTTGATCTTGTTTAGATAATATTCAGTGTTGATTCTTAGAGTGTGTGTTGTTTGTATTGATTGCACCTTGTAGAGGGACAATCAACTGTTTCTTTGTATTGTACTAGTTTGCATCCGTGTTGGGGACAAACCTTCAAGTGTTTATAGTTATAAATAAAAGATTATCACCAAGAGGTGGTTGGTTGAGTGATTATAGTTGTTGTTCTGTACTATTTTAACATGGTATCGGAGCTCTAGGTTGTAATTGATCGATCTCTTGGTGATTCTTGGTTTAATTGAGGAGTTGTGATCTCAATTGAAGATTTAGGGTTTCTTCTTGAAACCCTAATTTTTGGGGGTTTTTGATTACTGACGTTCTTGGTTCGATTGGTTTTTCACGGTTAATTGTTGATTTCTTGGATCAATTGAAAGATACCTTAATTTTTCAATTTGGGGGTTTCTTGTATTCTGGGAATCTTGTGGTTCTTTGGCTGGTGTTTGATTCTTTTCCGCTGCTGGTTTCGATTATTAGCATTGTAAGTATATTCTTTCTCCTTTATGGTTAACTAGTTCTGAATTAAGTTGGCGTAAATGGATTGGCTAACATCTTGATCTGCCACCGTGAGTGGTACGAATACCTGCTCTGGCCAATCACAACTTACTGGCTTGGGCTAAGTTAGTCCTGGGTGTGAGTTGGTTTTATTTTGTTTGTAGGTTTATAATTGAGTCTAGGTCGCAGGAGTTTAGGAATTGGGTAGTCTTGGAAGTTGAGATTGATTGGTGTATTGGTTGTTTTACTGGTATTAGTTTGGTTACTTATTTGGTTAGTTGGTATTATCTGTTTATCTGTTTCTTTACTGTTAGTTTGATTGTTTGCTTGGTTGATTTTTTGTTTGGTCTTCGGTTATCTTGCTTATCTGTTATTCTGTTTATCAGTTTTTTTTTTTTTTTTTTTTTTTTGTCAGTATGGCTATTATGATATGCAGTCTTGATCAGAGTAATCCTTTGCATTTGCATCCTAATGATTCTAATTGTGCTTCTTTTGTGTCTATCAAATTATCTGGTGTTGAGAATTATAGAATATGAGCTAGTGCTATTAGATTCGCTATGCAAATTAAAAATAAATCTAGTTTTATTGATGGTAATTGTTTAAGTAGTGCTTATGCTGCTAGTCCTCTGTTAGAAGCATAGTGGGATAGGTGTAATGCAATGGTCTTAAATTGGACTTTGAGTTCTTTGACTCAAGATATGTATCTTGGTCATGTTTTTTCTGATAATGCATCTGTTGTTTGGAAAGATTTAAAATACACTTATGATAGGGTTGATGGGTCTGTTGTGTTTAACTTGCTTCAAAAGATAAATACCTTTAAACAAGATGGTCTGCCTGTTTCTGAATATTATCATAAGTTGTGTTCATTGTGGAGAGAATTTGATATTCTTACCAAATTACCTGATTGTACTTGTGATGCTAGAACTGAATTGTCTGATCATGCCAAGTTGTTAAAACTTATGCGGTTTCTTATGGGTCTGGATGATATATATCAACCAATTAGGAGTGGTATTTTGACTAGGGAAATTCTCCCTGAAGTCAAAGATGCCTTTGTGATTATTTCTAGAGAGGAATCCCATAGAGGGATTCCCACTAATTCTGTGAAAACTGAGAAGGCTTAGGTTTCTGCTTTTGTGTCTAAAACATCTGATAATAAAAATGGAAACTGGAAAAGGAAAAATAACACTTGGAATAACAATTCTAGTAATAACAGGGGAAATTATGATAGTTTGCTATGTACTCATTGTGGTTTGAAAGTTCATATAGTAGAAAGGTGTTTTAAAATTATTGGTTATCCTCCTGGTTTTAAAAAGAATCCTAATCTAAAACCTGCAAATGCTTTTAATAAAACTAATGATGTCAATAGTGCTTCTGTTGTTAACAATGGTTCTAAAAATGGTACTGGTAGCTTGTCTCTTAGTAATGATCAGGTGATGAAGCTTTTAAATCTATTGAATGATAAACCTGGAACCTCTGCTCATGCCAATATGGCAGGTAGGGCTTCTTGCTCTTTCTTTAACTGCAGTTTTTTCTTTAATCAACATTTTTATAAGTTTTTTGGTGCTAATATTAAGTTAGATGGAGTCAGTTACCATCTGGGATGGATAATTGACCCAGGGGCTAATCAACATTTAACTAATAGTCCTCTTAATATGCATAATTTGGTTGATATATCTGATTTAAAACTTACTTTGGGACATCCTAATGGAACTTTAGCTAAAGTCACTCATGTTGGTAATCTAAAACTTAATGAAAATGTTATTTTGTTTGATGTTTCAGTTGTCTCTGAATACTGTGTTAGTCTTATGTCTGTTAATAAGTTGATTAAAGATAGCAAGTTGAGAGTTGGTTTTGATGAAACTAAGTGTTATATCCAGGATTTGAATCAGCATAGAGTGTTGGGGACTGGTAGTAAGTCTGGTGGACTTTATCTGTTTGATAAGTCTAATAATGTTTCTTCTTGTGTGGTTAAAAGTGAGTTTCTTAGTTATTTTGTGTCTAAAGATGTTTGGCATAGTAGGTTGGGACACCCTGCTAATCAAGTTTTGAAACTTTTAAAAGGATCTTTAAAATTAACTAATATTGATCATGATGCTCCTTGTGATGTTTGCCATAAGGCTAAACATACAAGAGATAATTTCCCACTTAGTGAACATAAAACTTCTAATTTTGGTGATCTCATACATTTAGATGTGTGGGGGCCATATAAAGTGGTTAGCAGGGAAGGGTTTAGATACTTCTTGAGTGTGGTTGATGACTTTAGTAGATCTGTTTGGGTGTATATGTTGAAAGGCAAACATGAAGTTTTTAAAATGTTTCAGAGTTTTTTCAAAATGGTTTTGACACAGTTTAATAAGAAAGTTAAGATTGTTGGTACTGAGTTTTTTAATAATAAGACGAGTGAGTTTTTTTTTTGACACAATGGGTGTTATACATCAGACTAGTGTTGCATATACTCCCCAACAGAATAGGGTTTTTTGGGTAAAGGGGAGTAATCCTGCACCCTGGTAAATATATTAAAATCCAAACGTTTAAGTACAAATGGAATGTGGCTGAAGTACCACATTAACCTCAAGCTTAAACAGCTTGAAAAACAAAAAGCCTATAGCCTATGACATGCCAAAAGCTCAAAACAACTTCTAGAATCAAAAAATGAACCTAGAAAAGAACTAAGCAAAACAAGCTAACCAACTGCTGCCGTGTATGATGGACCACCATCATTATTGGAGTGAGGAAATAAGTTAGCCGATTCATCAAAATCGTTAACAACAAAATCTTCATCACCACCTTCATCAGTAGCCAAAGCAGCATATGGATTTGACGTAGTTATATCGCTTTCCTTAGAGGATAAACCTTTAGATTTCAACATAGATGACGATGTAGGCACATTATTCCTATTAGTAACTCTCTTGTTTGGCTCACTGGTAGTCTTCTTAGGCTCATACCTAAGGTTCGGTTTGACTGAGATACCAACCTGGGTCACGTTACTAGAGTGGGCTTTACCCTTCTTCTTCTTATGATTTACCTTTTGGAAACCATCATTAGGAGGCTCTGCCGGAGTAGCAACACTGGGAGTCGAGACAACAGGACGACTGGCCATGGTTTTAGGACAATGATCCTGGGTATGCCCAAAGATCTTACATGAAGTACACCTGGGAGGCCTCCATTCATACTTGACGCGGATAGTTTCTTTAGTAAACCCATCCCCTATAAGAGAGGGGACACCAACAGTAATAACCTCTACAAGCTCAGCCTCAGAACAAATCTCGATTAAGCACCGAGCAAAACTACTTCTACCCCAAGAATCCTTACACATAGAGCTAGTGTACGAATCAAGCATAATAGGTTTACCAAGAAATGACGCAATCAAGTTAATACCATCATCTTCAAATACTTGAATGGGTACATCATGTAATTTAACCCATACCGGAATACGGGTCAACTCTTCCTTACATAATCTAGTATCAATTGACCATTTCTTGAGAATGATCGGTGATTTGCGTATCAACCAAGGTCCATCTTCCAATACTGCTTCTAAACCAGCTTGAGTATCAAATTTGAAAAAGAAAAAACCTTTTGCATTCAACATAATCTTTTTCAATCCATATTTAGCCCAATTATTGCTAACATAGTATTCAACCACAGGAAACGCCATTCTATTTCCAATAAAGTAACCATATAGAGTGTATTCAAGACGTGCACTAACCTTTTCGACCACTCTACGTGGAATAGAAACATTAACTCCGTCACAAACTGAATCAACTTGGACAATAGGAGACTCATGAGTAGGTTTAGTGGTCGTAGATTTAGCAATAAAAACCTCCGCCAAACCACAAACAGCCTCCATAACCATAGTTCTAACATCACTTTCCAATTCATTCCACACCGAATATGTACCATCTTCACAACCCTTGGTGAAATCATCAATATCCTTCATAGTTTTAAGCGACACACCAAACAAAACATTAATATAATCATGCTTACTTTTAGTAGATTTGGTCTGATCGTCAGTCGCTAAACTAGGATCTGAAGAGGTGTTCTCTACAACGGCAGTGTTACTAGTATCATTCACGGTAGCATTCCTTTGTGACTTCTTATGTTTCCTCACAGTCACATTCGACAACGAATACGTATTCTCCACTCCCGTACCCAAATCCAAATTATCAAAACTCACTTTCTCCATAGCAATAAAAACAGCAACAAAACCCTAAAAAAGAAAAAAACAATCGCACATGCAAAAACAAGAAGAACACCGCCTATCTTCAAAACGAGAGCCTTAAGAAATTAAGGCATGAATATATAAGCCCCAAAAGATCCCTAACCGACTTTCATCTTGAATCGTCCAGAAGAATAAGAATTAATAAAAACGATTCCCTAATAAACCCTAAACGACGATTAACAAAAAACCCTAAAAAAACGAAACCTAATCGAATCAAGGCTAATTCCCGATAAAAACAATGTTAAAGATCAAATTAAACTCAGTTAATTAATCAAGAACACAATCGTTATTGGGATTAGGATCAAGATTGATGATTAAGCCACAATTATGGGAGGTTAGGGTTTTTTTAGAGTCGCCATATGTCACCAGAGAGAAACGTGAGTTTTCACTGTCGTATCCTTATTATTGTTAACCTGTGTTGTCCCCAACAGAATAGGGTTGCTGAAAGGAAACACGGGCATCTGCTTAATGTAGCTAGAAGCCTTATGTTTCAGGGGGATTCCTCTTGTTTTCTTGGCCTGAATGTGTTTTGACTGCTACTTATTTGATTAACATGTTGCCTTCCTTTGTTTTAAATGGTAAATCTCCTTTTTGTTTGGTCTATGCTAGAGAACCTAGTCTGGCACATCTTAGGAGTTTTGGATGTCTTTGTTATGCTACTATTTTAAAAGAGTCTGATAAGTTTTCTGAGAGGTTTGAAAAATGTGTTTTGATTGGATATGCTAGTGGTAAAAAGGCTTACAAATTATTAAGTTTGGAAAATAGGTCTGTTTTGTATTATAGAGATGTAAAGTTTTATGAAACTATTTTTCCATATAAAATGAAACAAAGTGTTCTTCCTGATTCTAGTCTTGAAGTTAATACTTTGAATTTCTTTGATAATTTTGAGACAAATACCAAAACTCCTAGTCCCTCTCCCAATGATGAAAATTTAGACGAAATAAGAAAGAAAGTTATATCTGTTGGTAGAGAAGGTAGTCTAGGTCAATCTGGTAGGGTTGTGGATGATGTTCAAGATGATCATTCTAAACAGGTACATCAACCTGATAATCCACAGCAATCAGTTGATCATAGTTCTGCAACTCCTTTAGATGAAAATGTCAATTCAGAGGGAAATGCAGTTCCTGAAGCAGATATGCCTAATTTTCAAAATGTTTCTCAAAGTCAAACAGAGGAAGGAACTACTAGTCATAGGAGATCTAGTAGATCTTCTAAGTTACATGCTAGGTTGAATGATTATGTTCTTGACTCTAAACTTAGATATGGTCTGAATAAGTATGCTAATCATACTAGGTTAAGTGCTAATAACTGCTGTTTTGTTGCTAATCTGAATAAGTCTTTTGAACCTACTTCTTATGAAGAAGTTTCAAAAGATGTTAACTGGAGAAATGCTATGAATGAAGAGATGTTTGCTTTTATGAGAATGATACTTGGGAGGAAGTTGATCTTCCTAAGGGTAGAATTCATATAGATTGTAAATGGGTTTTGAAAATTAAGTATAAATCAGATGGTGAGATTGAGAGATATAAAGCTAGACTTGTGACTAAGGGTTTTAATCAAAAAGAAGGTTTTGATTATGATGAAACCTTTAGTCCTGTGGTAAAAAGGGGAACTGTCAGGTGTTTAATTAGTATTGCTTTTCAAAGAGATTGGAAATTTTTTCAAATGGACATTAACAATGCTTTTTTATATGGTGATTTAAAAGAAGAAGTTTATATGTTACCACCACCTGGCTATTTTAAAGAAGGTAGCAAAAAGGTTTGCAAGTTGAAAATATCTCTTTATTGCTTGAAACAAGCTCAAAGACAATGGAATCTTAAGTTGTCTAAAGCTTTGTTTAAGGCTGGTTATGAGCAGTCCAAAAATGATCATTCTTTGTTTGTTAAAACTAAAGGAAGTATAGTGTTGTACTTACTTGTTTATGTTGATGATCTTGTGATCACTGGTAATAGTGAAAGTGAAATTGAGAATTTTAAAACTTTTCTAAGGAACAAGTATAAAATTAAAGATTTGGGGGAGTTGAAATATTTTCTTGCAATTGAGGTGTTAAAAACTGATAAAGGTCTATGTTTAAACCAAAGAAAATATTGTCTTGAGTTGTTAAATGATCATGGTTTGCTTGGTTGTAGACCTGTGTTAACTCCTTTACCTGAGAATATTGTTTTGGATCATAAGGAGTCTGATGATGGTAAGTACTTGAAAAATGTTACTAGTTATCAAAAACTTGTTGGGAAGTTGCTATATCTTACCATGACTAGGCCTAATATTTCATATGATGTGCATTGCTTGAGTCAACATATGCATTGTCCTTTGCAGTCTCACTTTGATATTGGCTTAAGAGTCTTAAAGTATCTTAAGCTTGCACCAGGTAGTGGGTTGCATTTTGGTAAAAATAATCAAGGGTTTAAGGTCATTGCCTATTCTGATTCAGATTGGGCTAAGTGTCCAGTTACTAGAAGGTCTGTGTGTGGATATTGTGTTTTTGTTAATGATAATTTGGTTTCTTGGAAAAGAAAGAACAAGGTACTTTATCTAAGTCTTCAGCTGAGGATGAGTATAGGTCTATGGCCTCTACTACTTGTGAAGTGATGTGGATTCTTAAGGTTTTAAAGGATTTGGGTATAATAGATAACTTGTTACCTGTTGAGTTATTATGTGATAATAAATCTGCTATGCAGATTGCTGCCAATCCAGTTATGCATGAGAAAACTAAACATTTTGACATTGATGTGCATTTGATTAGAGAGAAGGTTGCATCTAGGTTGATAAAAACAATTAAGGTTGATTCTAAGAGTCAAACTGCTGATGTTTTGACTAAAGCCCTTGGCTATGTGCAACATGGTGTTATGGTTAAAACACTGGGTATGATAAATCTTTTTGCAGGTTCATCAGTTTGAGAGGGGGGGGGGGGGGTTTGAAAGTATTATATCCTTTTGACAAACAGTTGAACCTTCAGGGTTTGTTATGTAATTATTTTCTTCTTAGTTCTAATAACTTTAACTTTGAGTTGTGTTTGTTAAGTATTATTTGTGCAGGGTTAGAGTTGTAACTTTGGAGCCTATATAAGGAGTTTTATCAGCTAGGGTTTCACAACTTTTATCCTCTCAAAGATTTACGATCAAAAGGCTCTCTGGTTTTAGTTGATAGTTCTCATTGTTTCAGTTTCTGGTTTAAGATCATCTTGATCTTGTTTAGATATATTTAGTGTTGATTCTTAGAGTGTGTGTTGTTTGTACTGGTTGCACCTTGTAGAGGGATAATCAACTGTTTCTTTGTATTGTACTGGTTTGCATCCTTGTTAGGGACAAACCTTCAAGTGTTTATTGTTATAAATAAAAGATTATCACCAATGGGTGGTTGGTTGGGTGATTATAGCTGTTGTTCTGTACTATTTTAACAGTTTGCTTTGATGACCAAAATAACCGATCAAATCGGTGCTAAAATTATTTATATGCATAAAATAGGACGATGAAAATGTTTTTTATATTTATGTAATGTGTTTTTCAATAACGTATTCTCTTATTTTTTTTAGATTAGTGTAATTTTTTTTTAATTGTGATTAGGTTTTAGATTGTGTTTAGCTTTTGGATTTTGCATTGCAAGGGGGTTTGGATGTTATTAAACAGGTGTGGTGTGAGGTTGCGTTTTTTTATCGGCATTTTGGATTGCTATGGTGGTGTGGTGGCGTTTTGGATTGTTGTGGTAGCGTGGTGGGGGTGCCGGTGGTGCTGTTGTTGTATTTTTGATTGAGATAGGTTTAAGAGGTTGAAGAACAAGTTGGTAGTGGTGGTGGTAGTGGCGGTGTTGGCGTGGTGAAGAGAGGGCGGTAGGGGTGGTGAGAAAGTTGAAGGAGTGAGTGGTTGGATTTATGTGTAGAAGTGTGGGTGTGTGTGAATTATTGGTGTTATAGAAATGTTAGGGACTATTCTTTTTATAGAGTGTTTGGACAAGAAATGCAGAGAAAACAAAAAAGCCCTTGCACCTAACGACATTTTTAACGAGCGTTGGGTTTTGGATCCTTAATGAAGAAAAATCGAGACTTTGAGGACGTTTGATGTAATTTCGTAGTTCTTAAGATTGTAGTGACTAACGGTGTAATTTACTTGTAAAAATAGTCGTCACATAATAGTTATATACAGTTCCCAACAAACCCTTTTCATTGCAAATCAAAATGAGTGAAAGCTTCCAACATTGCAAATCTGCCGACTAAACAATAAGAAAGAGGTTTGATTATCTCTATTTCATAAACCCTTTTCATTTTATAGCTTAGATCCATCAATATATACTCCATAATTTAGGGGGTGTTTGGGATTTCGGCTTATGATTCATGTTTGTTTTAAGGGGGTTTTTCTTTAGCTTATTTTTGGGCTTATGAGTTTATTTAGCTCATGAATCGAAAAATAAGTTTAAAAAAATTGGGTTTGTAAAATATAAGCCGAGTCAAATAAGCTCATAAGCCCAAAATAAGCTCCCCCCCTTCCACCCACAGCTTATTTCCGGTTTATGAGCTTTATTAGAATACAAAAATTCGCTAAAATGGGCTTGTGAAAACTTTGATAAGCTCACAGGGTAAATATTCCATATAACTGTTTATACGCGTATTAGTTTTGACTTTCGGGATCGTCATGTTTTGTAGTAAGGGATTTACTATTCTATGATTTCGGTTGAGTATGTGGGTATAAGCAATTCATCTACTTTGTATACAAGACCCGCTCACATATTTGAGCAATAATTTATGTTCCATTTAAATACCGAGGTAAATATGCATGGCTAATATCGGTAATTAAGGAATGTTATGCAGATAGTAATATAATTTGGTTTTGCATTCTACATTGCAGCCTTGTGGAGTATAACATTATTGTAAGAAGATGAAAGTTCAATGCGTCAATTCGGATAGAATCAGTAGCCTGCCTCAGAACATAATTGAAAATATTCTAACTCTTATACCAATCAAAGAAGCAGTTAGAACAAGTATTTTATCAAGGAAATGGAGGTTTTGTTGGACAGGTATGCCTAAACTTGTTTTTGAACCATCCATGTGCAGACAGTTGAGGAAATATAAATATGCCAATGCCATCATCGATATTTTGTTACAACACACGGGTTTGATACTTGAGTTCAATCTCGATGTCTCTCTACTTGATAATGACCTCGATTTCTCCCTACTTGATAATGACTCGTTGTTTGACCTGATAATGCGCTATCTTTCAAGGAGCAATATTGTGAAAAAGTTGATCCTTAAGTTTAGTCATTACTCCCTCAAGAAACTATCCTCTTCGTTCTTCTCATTGCAAGGACTGGAATATCTAGAACTAGAAAAATTCAATTTTGGACTTTTATCAACATCAAATGGGTTTAGTAGGTTGACGGGCTTGTGTTGTAACGATGTCGAGAATGTTGGTGATATGTTTAAACATTTCCTCTCCAATTGCCCACTACTTACGGATGTTACTTTGGTAAGGTTTTAAAAAATCATATGACCACTCACGTAGTATTTCACGGTGAAGATGTAATTATGTTAGTATTTTAATGCAGCTTGGTACTCCATATCACGCAGAGTTTACATTTGTTGAGCTCTTACAGTGTGTGCCTTTGATTAGGACTTTGCATATCGAAGGGTCTTGGATGGAGGTAATATTTATATTAAACGTTTTATCTCATATGACAGTATTGTGTTTTCTGATCTTTGTTTTTGTATCCGGTTAAAGGACTTGTCTGCAGGTGGTATGCCACTGAAGTTTCCAACTACAGCAGTCCACCTCAAATATCTTTATATACATGTGTATTTTAACGTACAAGATGAGATGTCTTCTACCTTTCATTTGATCAGGAACTCCCCAAATTTAGAGAAAATTGTCCTTTTGGTAAATAATGGTATTACATATGTTAATTTTTATCTCAGGGAAACCACCAAACAACCTTCATATGAGACCTACACCTTTTCTTGGCATTTGTTTTTACAAAGGTGACCTTTCATTGCTTGACAGGTTTCATGAAATACGTTAATTATCTGCAACTTACTCTTAGTGTCGCCGAAAAAGCATATTTTTGTCACGAAAATCAGTCTCTTTTGTCGTGAAGAAGGTTCGTTTGGTCGTTTTCCCTTGTTTTATGATTTTATTGACATTTTTGGATTGTTTTGCAATTAGGTTTCTGAGGAGCCTGATGCTTCACCAATTTCCATGAACTTTCTTGATTTACATGACTACTGTGGCTTCACCTTGGATCATCTTGAGTATTTCGAGATGGAAAGCTTCGGGAACTCGTCTTCTGAAATGGAACTTGTGAAACTCATCATAGCTAAGTCACCGGTTCTAAAGAAAGTACGGTTAAAACTCAGTTACCGCGTTTCTATTGATGAAGAACTCGAGATTCGTAGACTTCCATGCGCATCCTCTTCAACAATGCTAATCATAGAACGAGGACGGTGGTAAACTTCTTCATGAAGGCCAATATTGGTGGATCTTGTCATTAATGATTGTCAAAGCACACCTGTCTTTTGTTGTTAAGATTAATAATTGTCAACGTGCACTTGTATTATGGACTACTTTGAACCTACATGTTTAGATGTGTCTTTTGGGTTTAAGTATGAATTGTAGCAAGTCCGAATCTTACTTTGCAAGTATATGATCTGGATAATCCAATGAAATTACGACTGCGGGAAGACACAGCTATTCCATCGATACATTCATACATTAAACGTTATAATGGACTTAATTGGGTTATTTTTTGGCATGGTTAATTAACCGATGACATGTAACAAGGAACTTGGTTCTTGCATTTAATTAAATTATATATCCACGATTTAAGTACCCAAAGGCTAAAACACATAAAAGTGCAAGTCATTTTGCTTGTGTGTTCGTATAATTTACATGTTTAAAAGGTTTCTCAAGTCAATAATGAATTATGTTTGATGCTTATGAAATTTCTTTATGGTAGTTTGTGGTCCATGTTATCCATCTAGTTAAAGACATCATCTGATAAGTAACATTTTTTGTTTTTTCATTTCCCTCTTTTAATTGTGTATCTATTATTGTTGCTGTTGGTTTATTCAATTCTGGCCTACTTATGTGTTTATATTCAACTACCTGTTACATGTAATAACCCTCATAGAGTTTACATTTGATGAAAATGGTAATTTTTTCAAGTTTAAATCTAGTTTATTAGTATGGCGTGTTCGGGATTGGTATTTATTTTGAGGTAAAATAAGTAATAATTTGTGATAAAAACAAGTACGGAGTAGTAAGCTATTTCTTAGGCTGCCCACAGTGGACCGGAAAAAATCGGTCGAGGCACTCCCACAACCGATTTGGAGATCAGTCGACTCCACTGTGGAGTTTATTTTGAATATCGGTCGCCGATCAAACAATTTGCCTATCGGTTGAGTTTTCGACCGAGTTTGAAACTACACTTTCTTTCACTTTTCAAAAATTTGACCAATGTGGCACTTGGGTGAATATGGGTTGCTGGAGAGAAAAAGCTGATGTGACAGCCGGAAAGATGATGTAATATGGGTCACCACTGTTTATTTGGAATTATGTGCAACTTTTTTTATGGACTTATGAGCTTATTGAAATCTTGAAAAACCAATGATCTCATATTTTTCATGCTTATGAGCTTATTAAGGTCATGAACTTTTTCATGCTATAAGCCATACAAAGTGATATTAATGACTTTTCGAATTTTCAACATGTAATAATCCTATCAAATAAGCTTACGCACCAAACATAGCATAGTTGTCAAAATCGCGATCCTGATCGTACGATCCTACACACAAAAAATGATCAGGATCTTAACAAGATCGTAATGTAAGTAGGATTGTACGTAGGATCGTGGGATCGGATCGTAAGATCGTAGGATCGCCTATTATTTATTTTTTTTGGTGTTTTTTTTTTTTTTTTTTTTTTTTTTTTAGATTTTTTGTTATATTAACTTATTAAAGCCTAATGACTAAGAATTCTTCATGAAAGCTATTATTTTGACGTTGTTAATTGATTGCCTTTTGCAAGATTAATGAGTGTCAAATCATTATGCTTTTATGGACTATTTAGACATAATTTAGATGTGTCTTTTTGGGTTTATTATGAAAAATAATTTCATGCTTTGTAACATGTCAGAAGCTTGTTTTTTAGATAAACCATTTAGACGCTTAACCCAATTTTGTTCATAATTTATTTTATGTTTCATTTAAAGGCATGAATTATATGTTAAAATTTTTTAATAATATTATCAGAATATCCTAATTTAATTTATTTGATTATCAAGAAAAAAAATATATTGTGTTACCCTCTATTATAAATTTTGTTATTTCATTTTCAGATACAATCTATTTATCTTTTTGCATTAATCTATATTGTAATAATTAAAAAAAAAAGAAAAAAAAAAAGCCACAGAATCAATACTAATAAATTAACACTATATTTTTGCATTAATCTAAATTTTATAGCGAAAAAATCTATAATAAAAAAATATTGAACAAGAAGTAGGTGCACGTATGTAGTAACTTTGTGCAAGCGTGCATTGCAATATATCTAATATTCTAATACTACGGTACTTGAACATATAACTTTTTCTTTTATCATCTATTTATATTCGTTTATCATATGAAATATTATATAGAAATATAAAACTGCAATCCCTATACAAAAATATATACATTTTCATAGGATCTTACGATCATGATCCGATTCTACGATCACGATCTTGCAAAGCCGAAAACGATCCTAGGTAGGATCCCGATCCTGACAACCTTGAAACATAGGCTTGGACTTGGTTGAAAATTTTATAATCAATAATTATTTCTTCGAATATTGCTGCATCATATCGACACAAGATAAGACTATCTTTATTCACAATCTCATCCAACCCAATTTTTCATTAAAATATTATTTTCTTACTTCTCCACCTATACATACAACAAAACTATTTTTTTTTACAATTTATCAACAACCGAACCCAATCAATACATAGAACCAATTTTTTCTTTTATAATATAATAAGTATAAAAAGAAAAAAAACAAATAGCCATTCACAAGTTGACATGTGACAGATTGGAGGTTGTCTACCTAGGTTACCATATGAGAGGGGTTGATGAAAAGATTGAATGATTTTATTAAAATATTATTATTTTTTATGGTATACCCAACCGATTGGGTCGGCAATTCATTCATAAACATAATCTAAGAAAGTCAAAGTAAAGTTAAAAAAAAAAAAAAAAAAATTCCCAAACAGCCCACTAATCCTCATCTTCCTCATCACCAAAAACTCACTCACATCACCAAACAACAATGCCACGTCATCATTCCATTACGATGCCGTACAATCTCCCCACTCAAAGTCTGCATGTACGACCTACATGTACCTCCCAGTCCCAGATTCAACTTCAAAATGATGACGTCATCATCATCACTGAACCTAACTCTGAATACGCGGGGAGGGACTGCATCAGCAGAGCATTGTGTGGAGTATTGGCTGATGATGACGTCATTATTGTTATGTCGGAGTGTGATTTTTAGGCTACTAGGCAAGGCTTCTATTTTTTCACCATACACATCAGCGCCACGTCAGCTTTCTCTCTCATCTCACTTCCCTTCACTACTCTTCACCAATTAGTAAGCAAGGGATATGTTTTTTCACCTTAACTTTTTTTTTTTTAATACTTACACAATTAAAATCATAAAGTAGTGTTGGCGAGTCGACCCACTTAATTTATTTCCAATCCGAACCCGACCCGAAATATATTTAGACTCAACCCGAACCTGTTAATTTTCGTGTTAATTTCAAATCGGGTTTCGTGTCAGGTCAGAAATTGACACCCCTAGTATTTATAATGGGGTGGTATATTTTATTTATTTATTTATTTATTTTAATAACCCAAAGCAAAGTTTGTTTCTTCATTTTAGTCAAACTCTCAAACTACGTACACATTTTCTGGAAACAATATATTTATCCAACAGTTTTTAATGCATTTGAAAATATTAAATGCTAGTGGGGCCCCTTTTTTGCTTTATCAATAGGTGAAGCAGTCACCAAATTTGGTTTCGTTTTTTGTGCATAGTGTGTGAAACAATTAACTGGGCAAGGCTCTTAGCGCGTGACATGGGCCCAATTGGTGATCCCATCACTTCCTTGCCTTTTAGCCTTAGTGATGGTTGAGTTTTTAATGTCAATATGAAGAATATGACGTCATTGTTAGGGATGGTGACGTGGCGGATGTGATACCGAAATCGATAAACAACTGCAGGTATTATATATATTATGCTACATGGCTCTACTGATTGTGTGTGAGTTTTGCTTATAAAATAAGTTTGAAGAAAAATGGGTTTGTAAAATATAAACCAATAATTCAAATAAGTTCATAAGCCAACAATTAAGCTTAAACAAACCCTCTTAGCTTCGATCTAAAACAACACCAACTGGTCTACCAACTACAACTATCATTTATGATGAATTCAAACTACTTTGCTCAACCACAACACAATGAAGTTGAAGATGACAATGCGAAACAAAGTTATCAGCTCCACAGCTAGCAATGCTCCTAAATAAAATGGACAATTAGCTAGAGAATTGAAAATATAATATAACTGAATCGAGGTCCAATATAGAAACAACTCAACGGAAACATTTACAATGGAATTATTTATTATTTACGACTGTCAATGAAATATTTGTGTGCATCCCTCTTTGTTGTTTCAAACGTAAATCACATGCTACCCACTTGGGTTGTTTTAAACAATAATAAACACTTCACTGCACTCTTTTCATACCACCGATACCTCATCACGAATGTCACATTAGGCTTGTGTTTACTCTCTAACAAGTTAAACAGGTAATATAGAAGCACTTAAAGTGCATATGACCTCGTATATCATTTTATTCAAGACTTTTGTGATCATGATTGACACGAGTTACACAATAATAATTTGATACTATTGGATTAGTATTTTTAGTCAACTGAACCTGACCTATAAAACTACCCGCTTTGACCTATTACCCAACCCACTTATTTGGCCGCCTCTATGGATCATAAGTATATCTTAGCCATGTGATGCGGCTACATACAACAAAAATGGCCAACTGAATTTACAAAAGTCCAGTAGCCGATGTCACAAGTCTCTTGGCTTTTGGTGTAAAACATTAACCCGAGAAACTCGAGGTATTGCCTATGTTTTACATGAAAGGAAATAATAATAAAGAAGTGAAATGGTAAAGGTAGACATCAGCAAAACATTTTCAACCTGTTTACATAAAAAGGGGTTGTTGCCGGTTAATTTACCTCTAATGGGTCAAATGGGTGAACTTTAAGAACTATGGTAAAAGCAGAAAGGGTCAAATGGGTGAACTTTAAGAACTATGGTAAAAGCAGAAAGGGTCAAATGGGCCAAAAGTGACACCAAATGTATTTTAGTTCTTACATATTTCAACCTCTTAAATCACTTAATCAAAAGATGGATTGGAATTTCCATAATATAGTTATTGTAATCATATTTGACCTTTCCCTATATGGTAGATCGGCAGAAGAAGAAGATGTGACTAGTGGAAGTCAATTGTCTCATATGCTTTCTTCATCTCTTACTACACTTCAGTTATGGGGATTTGAGAAATTGAAATCAGTTTCCGTGGGACCCCAACACCTCACCTCCCTCCAACATCTCTACATTGATAAATGCCCAAAGATGAAAGATCTACCAGAAGAGTTATTGCCTTCACTTTTGAGTCTGATAATCAGAGATTGCCCATATGCATTGAAAAAAAAGACAAGTAGAAGAGGCTCCTATTGGCCCCTTATCTCTTATATCCCATATGTCAACATAGATTAAAGGTATGACCCCTCTCTGCCTTTTGTCTTTTTACAGATATTTTCTGCCTGTATTTGAAGGGCTGTTTGGCATTGCATTTTGAAGTTAGTTATCTCATATAATTACTTATGGTCGTTTACTCATTTTAAATGAAACTCATGACAATAATAACTTTCCATACCAATCTAAAATACTTTGAACAAGTAATTATAAGTGATGGTTCTGCCTCCTTTGTTGGTGTTGTATTTTTAAATTCATGTAAGTTAGAGTGTGTCGTTGGGGATGGATTTTTAGCGGAAACAGCTAGTACAAGTAGTTTACCTGGTGTTAAAACGTTGTGAGCTTCTTATTATTTTGTTTGCATTTTCAGAAGTCCACATTTTACCAATCAAAATCATGTCATTTTCTTAATTTCATTTCATTGAAATATGTTCTGTTATTCTAGCCTGTCTTGCAATTAATATCTTTATCACGGTGGTTTGATGTTTGATAAATTCACCTAGTAACAACAAATTTTTGTTTTGTCTAGTTGTTTCAAGGATTCACTCACACCAGACAGGCTGCAAATGTTATGAATATAGCTATGTCAGCCAAAGGTATTGACTTTTTCCACTTTTTGTCAGTGAGGCATTTATATACTTGTTTATTTTAAATTTTATGATAAGACAAACTCAGAGCCAATTCTTTTGCTAGAGATTCCATCTTCAGTAGTATCACCTGTTGCCCATTCTGCACATGATGGCTTTTATAATTTTATTGCATGCAATTATGGAAATTTAATAGCTTACATATCTTCTGCTGATTTTTCAGGATCTCCGTGGGTGATTCTGAGCCGTCCATTTCTTTTCCTCGACAATGGAGCGAATTTTCCTCGACAAGTCCAACTACGACCAAATGGTTCAAAGCGGTACTGCTTTTGCAAGACAGTTTGCTAAAAACGACCCAGATCTTGACATGGTCGACAGCCAAATCTTAAAGCGTAGTGGTAACCGAGCCGCCCCAGGTGCATGGTGCACCGCCAGAAAGAGCTGGTTTGTGGACCCATGTTCATAATGGGACGATGTTAATGTTATTAGATCAGGAAAACAAGTTGAGAAGTTTGCTGAATCTTTAACGAATTTGGTAGATGATTCGAATTTAGAATCAAATCAATGCATATGAAGAAGATCTGATTATGGTTTTTGAGGATGCATTGCATTGTATTTTGTTTACAGAGATTCTTTTGGTTTGATTGGGGGGGTTCTTCTTTTGGTTCTTTGGGTTATAAGTTTTGTTGTACAGTATTTAAATGTGAAATTAAAGTTAACAATAAGAGGAATTATTCCATTTTGTAAAAACCTGTTTGCAGTGATCTTCTATCTCTTAGTTTTCTTGTGTATTTTGTTGTAATATCACATTCATTTAGGGGCTGTGTTTGTATTTATCAAGTGATAAATTTCTGAAATCCAGAACCGGTTTGTGTTTTATCACGAGTTGGCGTATAAAGTTTAAAATTGAAATGCTGAACTCTGCATATATAGACCATCAAACAATAGATGCATTATAAGTATTAGTATCATGTTTATAATTGTTTTCTTTTTCGGCCCATTTGAAAAAATAGAGTGCTAATACACCTGCATTGGTTAGATTGGTTAAAACAGTGGAAACTAAATCATGGGTTACTTTTATGTTTGTGTTTGAGAGTACTGAGTTAAGGGTTGATGGGTTTTGGTGGGATGTGATTAGTTTGGTTAAACATGGTGTAATAACTAGATGAGGGTTAAGCAACAGATGATAGTGATGGAAAAATAAGACCCTATTCAGCTTTTAATCCATATGATCAACACAGAGCATTGCAGGGATACATACGCAACAGAAATGTACAGAAACGTATGGAGGAAAAATAAGACCGTATTAAGGCTATCATGATATTTATCTAGTAGGATGTTGTACGGGTTATTCTGTTTTCGCTTATTCAAATGATCCAATTTCAAACCTATGACTATGAAATATAGATTATTGTGTTCTCCAGTTTTCAATTTAGTAACCAGATGGTCAAAGCGTCTACAAAGTCAATTCCAAACCCCAGTAACGGGATATGCAAGCGAAAAAATGATAAAGGATAGGTTCGTGTTTTAGAGAAGTATATACAGAGGTTTGCCTTGTCTTGTAATATTTATAGATATCGATCTAGGATCAAATGGGTTAGCTAGTTCGTCCTTAGAAAAATTGTGCTTTAAGAACTCTCAATCTTTACCAGAACGATAAATAGCGTCAACAAAATATCATAACCAAAAGAGGTCCTTCATTTACCCAATACAAGATTAAGCAATCCATACAACTATGTACAAGTAGATAAAAATAATAGACTAAACTGGGTGCAGGATGATTTACTTCAAAAGCAGGCTCTGGACTTGTTACAATATAGAAAGTAGCGTTTCATAATCCACCCAGAAAGACACATCTAAACACATTCTAAATAGTACACGGAAAGCAGTAAGCTTTCCCAATCATCAATCTAAACTTATCAGTCTTCATGAAGAAGCTTTTCGGCGTTCTATGGTTAAAATTGCTGAAGGTGATGCACGTGGAAACGGGAGTCGTATGAAATCTCTAAGAATCTGGAGCTCTTCATCAACAGAAATTTTCCTATGAAGCTCTATTCTTACTTTCTTTAGAACAGGTGATTTAGCCATGATGAGTTTCAGAAGTTTAAACTCAATAGCCAAGTTACTAAAGTTCAGCATCAGCAATTCCTCGAGATGATCCAGGTAGAAACCCGAATAGTCTTGGAAATCTATCAAGTTCATGGAAGCTTGTGGAGCATGTAACTTGTTTCTTCTCATCTAATCCAAAAAAACATGTATATGTCATTACACTATTAAAGGGCAATTACCATATGTAACAAGCGCAGTATTTACCACCAAAGCAAGCCGCTTCAAATTTGGGGAATTCCTCATCAAACAAAGGGCAGAAGATATCTCATCTTGTTTCGTTAAGCACAGAACCACAAAAAGATATTTGAGTTGGACTAGTGAAGTTGAAAGCTCATGTGACATACCTCCTACAGCCAAGTGCTTCAACCAAATACCAAAACAAGGATCAACAATACTCTTACCTAAGATATAATCTTAAACTTATATATATTACCTGCATATAAAACTTTGAGACTACAACCATGGTCAAAGGCGCACAATCAAAAAGCTCAACAAATGTAAACTTGTTTCCTCCAGCAAAATCTTTTACACCACATCCCATCTGCATTAAGATACTTTATATCATCTTTGATTAACTAAAAAAACTTCTAAAGTAGACAAATGGAACTTACCAAAACGACTTCTGTAAGTAGGGGGCAATTGGAGAGAATACATTGAAGTATTTTAGAAGTAATCTCAACATTGTTAAAATGCAGACACTTCAGCCTGCTAAAGCCATTAAAAGTTGATGGAGGTTCAAAATCACAATTCATGAGCATGAGATATGTTAATCCTTGCAATTGAAAGAACGAAGATGGTAGCTTGTAGCAGGTATGTGAATTATCCAAGGTGAATGCCTTTAGATTGTTGTTTCTTGCAAGATAACAAATTATCTGGTCAAACTCAGAATCCATGTCAAGTTCACCAAGATTAAGATGAAATTCCAGTATGGAACCCGTGTGTTGTAGCAAAACATGTACGATGGCACTAGCAAGCTTCAATTTCTTCAAGTTTTTGCAGTTAGATGGTAGTTCAACCGATTTGTCATCAAAGACGAGTTTAGGCATGCTCTTCCAGTAAGATCTCCAATTCCTTGACAAAATACTCGTTCTAATTGCATCTCTGATTGGCATACGAATTAGAATATTTTCAATTATGCTTTGAGGAATGGTGCTAATTATATCCGAACAAGATTGAACTTTCATCTTTTTTAAATGGGATTCCATACTCTACAACGCTGCAATGTAGACACAATAATTAAAAGAAACACGGACCCATGCTTCAAGCATATATATACACAATGGTAAATCCCTTACGATAGGGGTGTTTGGGATTTATTTATTAAAAAATATTTCCATTAACCTTTGCTTCACAATTTCAATCACTTGTATATCTCAACCTTTTGGCCAAAGAAGATTTTCAGTCAAATGCTAAAAACTTTAGTATTAGTAAAAAAAAAAAAAAAAAAAAAAAAAAAAAAAAAAAAAAAAAAAAAAAAAAAACTGTTTATTGTAATCACAAAATATTATTGCGAAAATCAATTTGAATAAACAATCACATACACTGTTTTGTCTGATATATCAAAACCTAATACGCATATAAACAGTTATATGGGATATTTACCCTGTGAGCTTATCAAATTTTTCATAAGCCCATTTTAGCGAATTTTGAATTTTTACTTTGGGCTTATGAGCTTATTATGACTTTAGAAGCTTGAAAATAAGCTCATCAATCTGGAAATAAGCTAAGAGGGTTTGCTTAAGCTTAATTTTGAACTTATGAGCTTATTTGATTTAGCTTATATTTTACAAACCCATTTTTCTTCAAACTTGATTCATAAGTTTATGATTACTTAAAGATAAAAAAAAAAGAAGCTTATAAGCCAAAAATAAAGCACAAAAACCAGGCTTATGAAATATAAGCCGGGTAAAACAAATTCATAAGCCCAAAAAGAAGCTAAACAAACACGAGTAATAAGCTGCAATCCCAAACATCCTCTAAGCAAACATGAGTTATATGGATGTTTGGGTAAGCTTATTTGACTTTTCATTAACCCAATTTTTCCGACTTATTTTTGTAACTTACTTGAAAATAAGCTCATAAACCTATAAATAAGCTAAAGGGGTGGGGGTTGTTTAAGCTTATCTTGGGCTTATGAGCTTATTATGACTTTAGAAGCTTGAAAATAAGCTACATTTTGGGCTTATGAGCTTATTTGACTCGGATTATACTTTACAAACCCAATTTTTTTTCAAACTTATTTTTTGTTTCAGGAGCTATACATGCTTACATATATATAAAAAAACACAAAAACTGATATGGCTAAGGTCATACATATAAGCAATGTTTTGAAAACCGGCGACCCGGCCGAGTCACCAGGTTGAAGCTAAACCGCCGGGTCAACCCGGTTTTATGGAAACAGCTTATACACATGTCCAAACACCCATTATTCTGCTGCATTATTAATGCTAATTTGCTGTACAAAAACAGCATGCAAACCAACCATGTTTCTGCTTTTTGGGCCGAAACCGGTTCAACCGGTCGACCCGGCCGGGTTTCAACTTATTTTTGCAACTCATACCTCTAAATTATGGTATTGATGGATCTAAGACAGCTATAAAAAGACAAATGGTGTAACACAGTTAGAAAAAATGAAAATCTAACCTCTTTCTTATTAATGTTGGAAGCTTTGACTGGTTTATTCTCACTTTTTCATAACTCTTTTTTTGTTCATTTGATTTTCTTTCTGCTTGTTTGTTGGGAACTGTATTTGTACCCGGTTCATTTTCATCGGTACACATATTTTTGGTTGAATTACAAATTTTCTCCTTTTAGTTTATGATTTTTGCACTTCCAGTCATTCTTAAATTTTAATTACAAAAAATGTCATTGTTGTTTACATTTTATTACCATTCCTCATCTTTTTTTTACTAATACTCATTAGTGTCCTTCACGTGCCTGTCACGTGAGGGTGTTTTAGTCTTAACAATGTTCCTGCCTTAACCATTTGGATTTATGTTCCTAAGAAACCTGATTTACGCGAAAGTAATTTGCAATCAAACTTTTAGTTATATATCTTCCACCACACATTATACTCAAACACAATAAATTTCACACATTGATTAAAATACACACAGTTAAGAACACATGTCGTTTAAGATGGTTCCCGTTTGTAGATGTGTTAAACAAGCAAAAATCAAAACATCTTGGACATATCGAAACCTTGGGAGAAGGTTTTATTGCTGCCCGATTTTGGCAACCCTCATTTTACATTTCGCGGTTATACAATTGTTTTATTTACACTTATTGACACATTGTGTCCTGACTCTATGATCTAGGGATCCACTTGTGGCTTATTAGATGGGTTGACCCACCCATGTGCCACAGAGCTTTAGATGTCATTCCTGGCCTGTTGAGGGTTAAGAATGAGCTTGAAGAGGATCTTGAAGAACAATGTTTGTTGTTGAGGGAGCAAGAGAATTTGATCAAGAAGCTAAAGAAATACCAGTTTATCGCTTGGATTCTGATATTTGTTGTGTATAAGTATTTCTAGTATGGTAATGAGTTGTGGGTCTTATTTGTGGTAGTTAAGGTCTTTTTTCTTTTCTTTTTTCTTTTTTTTTAAATGTTTATTTGGGATCTAGTTAATCTATGTTTTGTAATGATATCTTTAATGTTAATGACGTTAGTAAGGCTTTTGTAGTACTTTTTATTCATTTAGTTGTTCTTGTATTAGTTAAATGATTTTGTCAACTGATTTCCATGGTTAGGTTATATGATTGGTAATTTTGATCATCTATTGTTTGACTAATATATTGTCAACTGATTTCCATGGTTAGGTTATATGAAATATAAGCCGGGTAAAACAAATTCATAAGCCCAAAAAGAAGCTAAACAAACACGAGTAATAAGCTGCAATATCAAACACCCCCTAAGCAACCACGAGTTATATGGAATGGTTGCGTAAGCTTTTTTGACTATTCATTAGGCCAATTTTTCCGACTTATTTTTGTAACTTACTAGAAAATAAGCTCATAAACCCATAAATAAGCTAAAGGGGTGGGGGTTGTTTAAGCTTAATTTTGGGCTTATGAGCTTATTTGACTCGGATTATACTTTACAAACCCATTTTTTTTCAAAATTATACATAAAAAAACACAAAAACTTATAAAACCAATGTTTTGAAACCGGGTCGACCGGGCCGAGTCACCAGGTTGAAGCTAAACCGCCGGGTCAACCCGGTTTTATGGAAACAGCTTATACACATGTCCAAACACCCATTATTCTGCTGCATTATTAATGCTAATTTGCTGTAAAAAAAACAGCATACAAACCAACCATGTTTCTGCTTTTTGGGCCGAAACCGGTTCAACCCGGCCGGGTTTCAACTTATTTTTGCCACTCATACCTCTAAATTATGGTATTGATGGATCTAAGACAGCCATAAAAAGACAAATGGTGTAACACAGTTAGAAAAAATGAAATTGAGATAATCTAACCTCTTTCTTATTAATGTTGGAAGCTTTGACTGGTTTATTCTCACTTTTTCATAACTCTTTTTTTGTTCATTTGATTTTCTTTCTGCTTGTTTGTTGGGAACTGTATTTGTTGTACCCGGATCATTTTCATCGGTACACATATTTTTGGTTAAATTACAAATTTTCTCCTTTTGGTTTATGATTTTTGCACTTCCAGTCATTCAAAAACTTTAATTACAAAAAATGTCATTGACATTCCTCATCTTTTTTTTTTACTAACTCGTTACTTCGTTAGTGTCCTTCACGTGCCTTTCACGTGAGGGTGTTTTAACCATTTGGATTTATGTTCCCAAGAAACCCTGATTTACACGGAAGTCATTTGCAATCAAACTTTTAGTTATATCCCTTCCACCACACATTACAGTCAAACATAATAAATTTCACACACAGTTAAGAACACACGCCGTTTAAGATGGTCCCCATTTGTGGATGTGTTAAACAAGCAAAAATCAAAACATCTTGGACATATCGAAACCCTGGGAGAAGGTTTTATTGCTGCCTGATTTTGGCAACCCTTCTTTTACATTTCACGGTTATACAATTGTTTTATTTACACTTATTGACACATTGTGTCTTGACTCTATGATCTAGGGATCCAACTGTGGCTTTATTGGACAGGTTGACCGACCTATGTGCCACAGAGCTTTAGATGTCATTCCTGGCCTGTTGAGGGTTGGGAATAAGCTCGAAGAGGATCTTGAAGAACAATGTTTATTGTTGAGGGAGCAAGAGAATTTGATCAAGAAGCTCAAGAAGTACTAGCTTATTGCTAGGATTTTGATATTTGTTGTGTATAAGTATTTCTAGTATAGTTATGAGTTGTGGGTCTTGTTGGTCATGTTTGTGGTAGTTAAGGTCGTTTTTTTAATGTTTATTTGTGATTTAGTTAATCCATGTTTTGTAATGACATCTTTAATGTTAATGATGTTATTAAGGCTTTTGTAGTACTTTTTATTCATTCAGTTGTCACTGTATTAGTCGAATGATTTTGTCAACTGTTTTCCATGGTTAGGTTATATGATTGGTAATTTTGATCATCTATTGTTTGACTAATATATTGTTTTCATATAATGAGTGAATTTGAGTGAAATTGGTAAACTGGTTTGAAATCATGCGGTGTAACTTTTACTAGTCAACAGTTAATCTAAATAATGTGGTAAACTTGTTATACCTTTGTGTATCCATAAATGACAATGTCCCTATAATGGATTAATCTGAGTAAAATGGTTTAACTCGTTAACATCTATTGTTGTTATATAAGGCTGTTCATAGTGGAACAGAAAAAAACGAGCGAGAACATCGGTCGACCGATGTCAATATCGGTCGTTCCCAATGTGGGTAGAACTTGGAAATCGATCGCCGGTCAATGTAAATCACATATCGTTCGCTTTTCCAACCGATATTCAATCAAACTTTTCCAACACAATTTACCACTTTTCAAAATATGTAACCGTTTGTAGCCTTAAAAAAAAAACTTTTTTTCCAAAAACATTACCACTTTTCATCCTATAAATACCCACATCAAACCCACTTTCAAACACACAATTTCAAAAACAATTCATCCAAATTCACACCAAAAAACACACAATGTCAAAGAAAAACACTCCACAATCAAAAAACCGACGATCCCGACTAACCCAAAATGCACCGGACATAAAGAGCGTGATGAGTCGTGGAGACAAATCAAGGAACGAGAGCTAGCGATCAAAGAAAAAAAATTGGAATATACACAAAAGCTCTTGCAATGCCAGGAGGAACAAAAGGAACTCTTGAGAAATACCAAACGGGATCAAGAATTGATTTTCTACAACTCGGCTATCGACCCAAATTTGCCCGAACGACAACGAGAGGAACTTATGCGAATTAAAGCGGAAATCAAGGAATGCCACAACCTAAATTACTAGTTTTTAAATAAGTGTTCGCGTGTTTAATTTTTAGTTGTTTAAGTTTTTTATTTAGTTGTAATGGTTTTTATTTCATATCGTATCGTTTATGTAATATTTACGTTTTATTAATAAAATTTGTGTTTGTGTTAATTTTTTTTTTTTTTTTTTTTTAAAAAGAAAAAGATGATGCAATATGGGTTGCCATTGTGATGAGAGAGATGAATATGGGTTGAAATGCTGAACTCATCAAATATAGACCATAAATTCATAAAACAATAGATGGAGCAGTCATATATTTTTGGTGTACAAATATCATATGTGACTGAATCTCTTCATCTTCATAGTCTGCGTCATCTTCGTCAGATAGTCTCTGGTTGATCATATCCAGAAAAAAAGCGTATCACTTGAGCCACTTTCTATATAAATTAGAGACCGCAAAACATGCAACGATATATTTGTTTGTATAGCCAGCCAAGGAACTGGGGCTCATTTTCTTCAAGATCGAAATAAGTGCTTACAAGACATAAAAGTGCGTCGAACCACGTTTCTGACTTTGAATCTTACACATGGAAACAAAAAGAACTCGCACGAATGAAATCTTTATAGATCTTTTCAACTAACCACCAAAAGTGTTTTCAATTTCTCAAGCCTATGAGTCAAAGCTATTATAGTATCCTCCTTTCCCTCATCAACAAGGGCTTGTTTCAACCTATTGAACATATGTGCAGGAGGCCTTATCCCCCCATCCAACATCTCATTAAAATACTTGCACGCAACCTCCAAGTTTTTCTCGCGACACAAACTGTTGATCAAAGTAGAAAACATATGCATTCCCGGTAGAACACCTTCAGCTTTCATCTCTTCCCAGACTTTTAACGCCATATCAATCCTACCCTCTTTACAAAACATCCTCACCATGATCTCATAAGTACTCACACTCGGTTCACACCCGTACTCATCTCTCATTCGTGTAAAAACAATATAAGCCTCTTCAGTTCTTCGCCCTTTAATTAAATGATGCAGAATTATGTCAAAAGTACGCGAATTTGGCCCAATCCCACACCGTCTCATCTCTTCAATTACCCTAAAAGCATCATCCATCCGCATCGACCAACAATAAGACCCCACAACCGCGTTATAAGTAGGAGCCTCAGGAGCATGGCCACTAGACTTCGACAACTCAAAAAACCTCAACGCTTCATCCAATCTCCCCTCGGACCCCAACCCATTAATCAAACTACAATATATATGCGGAGACGCCTCCACATTTCTCACCCTCATCTCATCAAACTTATTCATCGCTAAATCATACTTTTTCGCCTTACAATACGCATTAACCACAATCCCATACACAACAACATCCGGCTCAAACCCGTCCCTTTTCATCTCCCTAAAAACCTCATCCATCTTCAAAAAATTCATTTCTAACCCCCACCCTTCCAACAACACACTATACGTCTTAATATCCGGCGTAAACCTCTTTTTTTTCTTCATTTCATCGAACACATTATGCGCATTCCCAACCAATCCCGACTTACTCAAAACATCAAAAAACCTATTAAAATCACCTAACTCCGCCTTAAACCCGAACCTCCCCATTCGTTCAAATGCCTCAATAGCCTCTTTAGCCTTTTTCGCCCTAGCGTAACGCCTACTTATAATTAAAAAGTAGCCTTTTCCAACACCCCTTTAGTCTTCATTTCATTAACTAATGTCCATATAACCTTAAACTGTTTTATCTTGCCTAATGAGTCTATTAATGCATTATAAGTATTAGTATCATGTTTAAAATTGTTTTGTTTTTCGACCCATTTGAAAAAAGAGTGTGCTAATACACCTGCATTGGTTAGATTGGTTAAAACAATGGAAACTAAATCATGGGTTAGTTTTATGTTTGTCTTTGATAGGAATGAGTTAAGGGTTGACGGGTTTTGGTGGGAGGTGATTAGTTTGGTTAAAACAGATGGGTTTGTGATTATTGTTGTTGTTGTCTTGGTGTTTGGGTTTTGGTTATGAGGGTTTAAGGATGATGATGAGTGAATGTTGTGAAGTGTTTTTGTTTTTGTTGGATGTTTTTTTATGAGTTTGGAGAACAGCATGTTTTTTAGTATGGAGGATAGTGGCTCGTTGAGTGGTTTATATACATATGCAAGTACAACATGTCAACATACATGAAACCAAGATGGAAGTTAAAACAAGTGTCGGATATGACAGTCAAGTATTTCGCGCTAGTGACTCCTTATTACGCGACCCCCTTAAAGTGTCCGCGGTCAAACAAATTCCACACATGATTGCCTTATGTGCTGCCGCCACCACCACCACCACCACGTGTTGACCATCACTAACCCCCACCTTTCACACATCGTCAACAAGGTTTTGAGTTGGTTTGGTCATCCAGACCACCGAACAAAATTTGATTGTTTTTGTGTGCATGTGTGTTTTTGGGTACGTTTGTGTTTAAGGGTGACATGTTTATATGTTGATTTGATGTTAACTACTACAGAGTTTGGTGGATTGCAGATAATCCAAGAACTACGAAATTACACCAAACGTCCCTAAGGTCTTGATTTTTCTTTGCAAGGTATCCAAAACCCTAACGCTTGTTAAAATCTCGTTAGTTGCAAGAGTTTTTTCTTCTTTTTGACATTTCTTGTCAAAACACTATAACATCGATAGTCTAACATTTTCAAACACTCTAGTCTCGAATTAGAAAAAATAGCCATTGGAATACTTTCTGTTACCTTTCTTTATTTTTTTTAATAAAAAAATCCTATAAATACATAACAATTTAATACATCATACCACACAAATTCAATTCAGTTCATCACCACTATCGAGAAAAACGAATAAGAAGTAATTGACTGTTCACTTCCCAATACCATCCAAGAAATTAAACCCAAAGTAATGAAACAAGTTGAAGAAGATAAGCGTCATCAACAAACGATTATCAAACAACTTTGATATTTGAAAAATCAAGCGAAGCGAAAACATATATATGATTGAAGCATATATAAAATGGAAAGACATTACACATGCTAAACATGGTTTTCTTGAGATTTTTTTTAAAGGAGAATCTAACAAAGATTACGAAATTTGTTTAGATTTGTTTGTGTTGAAAATATTATATCCTTTTGACAAACAGTTGAACCTTCAGGGTTTGTTATGCAATTATTTTGTTCTTTAGTTCTAATAACTTTAACTTTGAGTTGTGTTTGTTAAGTATTATTTGTGCAGGGTTAGAGTTGTAACTTTGGAGCCTATATAAGGAGTCTTATTAGCTAGGGTTGCACAACTTTTATCCTCTCAAAGATTTATGATCAAAAGGCTCTCTGGTTTTAGTTGATAGTTCTCATTATTTCATTTTCTGGTTTAAGATCATCTTGATCTTGTTTAGATAATATTCAGTGTTGATTCTTAGAGTGTGTGTTGTTTGTATTGATTGCACCTTGTAGAGGGACAATCAACTGTTTCTTTGTATTGTACTAGTTTGCATCCGTGTTGGGGACAAACCTTCAAGTGTTTATAGTTATAAATAAAAGATTATCACCAAGAGGTGGTTGGTTGAGTGATTATAGTTGTTGTTCTGTACTATTTTAACATGGTATCGGAGCTCTAGGTTGTAATTGATCGATCTCTTGGTGATTCTTGGTTTAATTGAGGAGTTGTGATCTCAATTGAAGATTTAGGGTTTCTTCTTGAAACCCTAATTTTTGGGGGGTTTTGATTACTGACGTTCTTGGTTCGATTGGTTTTTCACGGTTAATTGTTGATTTCTTGGATCAATTGAAAGATACCTTAATTTTTCAATTTGGGGGTTTCTTGTATTCTGGGAATCTTGTGGTTCTTTGGCTGGTGTTTGATTCTTTTCCGCTGTTGGTTTCGATTATTAGCATTGTAAGTATATTCTTTCTCCTTTATGGTTAACTAGTTCTGAATTAAGTTGGCGTAAATGGATTGGCTAACATCTTGATCTGCCACCGTGAGTGGTACGAATACCTGCTCTGGCCAATCACAACTTACTGGCTTGGGCTAAGTTAGTCCTGGGTGTGAGTTGGTTTTATTTTGTTTGTAGGTTTATAATTGAGTCTAGGTCGCAGGAGTTTAGGAATTGGGTAGTCTTGGAAGTTGAGATTGATTGGTGTATTGGTTGTTTTACTGGTATTAGTTTGGTTACTTATTTGGTTAGTTGGTATTATCTGTTTATCTGTTTCTTTACTGTTAGTTTGATTGTTTGCTTGGTTGATTTTTTGTTTGGTCTTCGGTTATCTTGCTTATCTGTTATTCTGTTTATCAGTTTTTTTTTTTTTTTTTTTTTTTTTTTTTTTTTTTTTTTTTTTTGTCAGTATGGCTATTATGATATGCAGTCTTGATCAGAGTAATCCTTTGCATTTGCATCCTAATGATTCTAATTGTGCTTCTTTTGTGTCTATCAAATTATCTGGTGTTGAGAATTATAGAATATGAGCTAGTGCTATTAGATTCGCTATGCAAATTAAAAATAAATCTAGTTTTATTGATGGTAATTGTTTAAGTAGTGCTTATGCTGCTAGTCCTCTGTTAGAAGCATAGTGGGATAGGTGTAATGCAATGGTCTTAAATTGGACTTTGAGTTCTTTGACTCAAGATATGTATCTTGGTCATGTTTTTTCTGATAATGCATCTGTTGTTTGGAAAGATTTAAAATACAATTATGATAGGGTTGATGGGTCTGTTGTGTTTAACTTGCTTCAAAAGATAAATACCTTTAAACAAGATGGTCTGCCTGTTTCTGAATATTATCATAAGTTGTGTTCATTGTGGAGAGAATTTGATATTCTTACCAAATTACCTGATTGTACTTGTGATGCTAGAACTGAGTTGTCTGATCATGCCAAGTTGTTAAAACTTATGCGGTTTCTTATGGGTCTGGATGATATATATCAACCAATTAGGAGTGGTATTTTGACTAGGGAAATTCTCCCTGAAGTCAAAGATGCCTTTGTGATTATTTCTAGAGAGGAATCCCATAGAGGGATTCCCACTAATTCTGTGAAAACTGAGAAGGCTTAGGTTTCTGCTTTTGTGTCTAAAACATCTGATAATAAAAATGGAAACTGGAAAAGGAAAAATAACACTTGGAATAACAATTCTAGTAATAACAGGGGAAATTATGATAGTTTGCTATGTACTCATTGTGGTTTGAAAGTTCATATAGTAGAAAGGTGTTTTAAAATTATTGGTTATCCTCCTGGTTTTAAAAAGAATCCTAATCTAAAACCTGCAAATGCTTTTAATAAAACTAATGATGTCAATAGTGCTTCTGTTGTTAACAATGGTTCTAAAAATGGTACTGGTAGCTTGTCTCTTAGTAATGATCAGGTGATGAAGCTTTTAAATCTATTGAATGATAAACCTGGAACCTCTGCTCATGCCAATATGGCAGGTAGGGCTTCTTGCTCTTTCTTTAACTGCAGTTTTTTCTTTAATCAACATTTTTATAAGTTTTTTGGTGCTAATATTAAGTTAGATGGAGTCAGTTACCATCTGGGATGGATAATTGACCCAGGGGCTAATCAACATTTAACTAATAGTCCTCTTAATATGCATAATTTGGTTGATATATCTAATTTAAAACTTACTTTGGGACATCCTAATGGAACTTTAGCTAAAGTCACTCATGTTGGTAATCTAAAACTTAATGAAAATGTTATTTTGTTTGATGTTTCAGTTGTCTCTGAATACTGTGTTAGTCTTATGTCTGTTAATAAGTTGATTAAAGATAGCAAGTTGAGAGTTGGTTTTGATGAAACTAAGTGTTATATCCAGGATTTGAATCAGCATAGAGTGTTGGGGACTGGTAGTAAGTCTGGTGGACTTTATCTGTTTGATAAGTCTAATAATGTTTCTTCTTGTGTGGTTAAAAGTGAGTTTCTTAGTTATTTTGTGTCTAAAGATGTTTGGCATAGTAGGTTGGGACACCCTGCTAATCAAGTTTTGAAACTTTTAAAAGGATCTTTAAAATTAACTAATATTGATCATGATGCTCCTTGTGATGTTTGCCATAAGGCTAAACATACAAGAGATAATTTCCCACTTAGTGAACATAAAACTTCTAATTTTGGTGATCTCATACATTTAGATGTGTGGGGGCCATATAAAGTGGTTAGCAGGGAAGGGTTTAGATACTTCTTGAGTGTGGTTGATGACTTTAGTAGATCTGTTTGGGTGTATATGTTGAAAGGCAAACATGAAGTTTTTAAAATGTTTCAGAGTTTTTTCAAAATGGTTTTGACACAGTTTAATAAGAAAGTTAAGATTGTTGGTACTGAGTTTTTTAATAATAAGACGAGTGAGTTTTTTTTTGACACAATGGGTGTTATACATCAGACTAGTGTTGCATATACTCCCCAACAGAATAGGGTTTTTTGGGTAAAGGGGAGTAATCCTGCACCCTGGTAAATATATTAAAATCCAAACGTTTAAGTACAAATGGAATGTGGCTGAAGTACCACATTAACCTCAAGCTTAAACAGCTTGAAAAACAAAAAGCCTATAGCCTATGACATGCCAAAAGCTCAAAACAACTTCTAGAATCAAAAAATGAACCTAGAAAAGAACTAAGCAAAACAAGCTAACCAACTGCTGCCGTGTATGATGGACCACCATCATTATTGGAGTGAGGAAATAAGTTAGCCGATTCATCAAAATCGTTAACAACAAAATCTTCATCACCACCTTCATCAGTAGCCAAAGCAGCATATGGATTTGACGTAGTTATATCGCTTTCCTTAGAGGATAAACCTTTAGATTTCAACATAGATGACGATGTAGGCACATTATTCCTATTAGTAACTCTCTTGTTTGGCTCACTGGTAGTCTTCTTAGGCTCATACCTAAGGTTCGGTTTGACTGAGATACCAACCTGGGTCACGTTACTAGAGTGGGCTTTACCCTTCTTCTTCTTATGATTTACCTTTTGGAAACCATCATTAGGAGGCTCTGCCGGAGTAGCAACACTGGGAGTCGAGACAACAGGAGGACTGGCCATGGTTTTAGGACAATGATCCTGGGTATGCCCAAAGATCTTACATGAAGTACACCTGGGAGGCCTCCATTCATACTTGACGCGGATAGTTTCTTTAGTAAACCCATCCCCTATAAGAGAGGGGACACCAACAGTAATAACCTCTACAAGCTCAGCCTCAGAACAAATCTCGATTAAGCACCGAGCAAAACTACTTCTACCCCAAGAATCCTTACACATAGAGCTAGTGTACGAATCAAGCATAATAGGTTTACCAAGAAATGACGCAATCAAGTTAATACCATCATCTTCAAATACTTGAATGGGTACATCATGTAATTTAACCCATACCGGAATACGGGTCAACTCTTCCTTACATAATCTAGTATCAATTGACCATTTCTTGAGAATGATCGGTGATTTGCGTATCAACCAAGGTCCATATTCCAATACTGCTTCTAAACCAGCTTGAGTATCAAATTTGAAAAAGAAAAAACCTTTTGCATTCAACATAATCTTTTTCAATCCATATTTAGCCCAATTATTTCTAACATAGTATTCAACCACAGGAAACGCCATTCTATTTCCAATAAAGTAACCATATAGAGTGTATTCAAGACGTGCACTAACCTTTTCGACCACTCTACGTGGAATAGAAACATTAACTCCGTCACAAACTGAATCAACTTGGACAATAGGAGACTCATGAGTAGGTTTAGTGGTCGTAGATTTAGCAATAAAAACCTCCGCCAAACCACAAACAGCCTCCATAACCATAGTTCTAACATCACTTTCCAATTCATTCCACACCGAATATGTACCATCTTCACAACCCTTGGTGAAATCATCAATATCCTTCATAGTTTTAAGCGACACACCAAACAAAACATTAATATAATCATGCTTAGTTTTAGTAGATTTGGTCTGATCGTCAGTCGCTAAACTAGGATCTGAAGAGGTGTTCTCTACAACGGCAGTGTTACTAGTATCATTCACGGTAGCATTCCTTTGTGACTTCTTATGTTTCCTCACAGTCACATTCGACAACGAATACGTATTCTCCACTCCCGTACCCAAATCCAAATTATCAAAACTCACTTTCTCCATAGCAATAAAAACAGCAACAAAACCCTAAAAAAGAAAAAAACAATCGCACATGCAAAAACAAGAAGAACACCGCCTATCTTCAAAACGAGAGCCTTAAGAAATTAAGGCATGAATATATAAGCCCCAAAAGATCCCTAACCGACTTTCATCTTGAATCGTCCAGAAGAATAAGAATTAATAAAAACGATTCCCTAATAAACCCTAAACGACGATTAACAAAAAACCCTAAAAAAACGAAACCTAATCGAATCAAGGCTAATTCCCGATAAAAACAATGTTAAAGATCAAATTAAACTCAGTTAATTAATCAAGAACACAATCGTTATTGGGATTAGGATCAAGATTGATGATTAAGCCACAATTATGGGAGGTTAGGGTTTTTTTAGAGTCGCCATATGTCACCAGAGAGAAACGTGAGTTTTCACTGTCGTATCCTTATTATTGTTAACCTGTGTTGTCCCCAACAGAATAGGGTTGCTGAAAGGAAACACGGGCATCTGCTTAATGTAGCTAGAAGCCTTATGTTTCAGGGGGATTCCTCTTGTTTTTTTGGCCTGAATGTGTTTTGACTGCTACTTATTTGATTAACATGTTGCCTTCCTTTGTTTTAAATGGTAAATCTCCTTTTTGTTTGGTCTATGCTAGAGAACCTAGTCTGGCACATCTTAGGAGTTTTGGATGTCTTTGTTATGCTACTATTTTAAAAGAGTCTGATAAGTTTTCTGAGAGGTTTGAAAAATGTGTTTTGATTGGATATGCTAGTGGTAAAAAGGCTTACAAATTATTAAGTTTGGAAAATAGGTCTGTTTTGTATTATAGAGATGTAAAGTTTTATGAAACTATTTTTCCATATAAAATGAAACAAAGTGTTCTTCCTGATTCTAGTCTTGAAGTTAATACTTTGAATTTCTTTGATAATTTTGAGACAAATACCAAAACTCCTAGTCCCTCTCCCAATGATGAAAATTTAGACGAAATAAGAAAGAAAGTTATATCTGTTGGTAGAGAAGGTAGTCTAGGTCAATCTGGTAGGGTTGTGGATGATGTTCAAGATGATCATTCTAAACAGGTACATCAACCTGATAATCCACAACAATCAGTTGATCATAGTTCTGCAACTCCTTTAGATGAAAATGTCAATTCAGAGGGAAATGTAGTTCCTGAAGCAGATATGCCTAATTTTCAAAATGTTTCTCAAAGTCAAACAGAGGAAGGAACTACTAGTCATAGGAGATCTAGTAGATCTTCTAAGTTACATGCTAGGTTGAATGATTATGTTCTTGACTCTAAACTTAGATATGGTCTGAATAAGTATGCTAATCATACTAGGTTAAGTGCTGATAACTGTTGTTTTGTTGCTAATCTGAATAAGTCTTTTTAACCTACTTCTTATGAAGAAGTTTCAAAAGATGTTAACTGGAGAAATGCTATGAATGAAGAGATGTTTGCTTTTATGAGAATGATACTTGGGAGGAAGTTGATCTTCCTAAGGGTAGAATTCATATAGGTTGTAAATGGGTTTTGAAAATTAAGTATAAATCAGATGGTGAGATTGAGAGGTATAAAGCTAGACTTGTGACTAAGGGTTTTAATCAAAAAGAAGGTTTTGATTATGATGAAACCTTTAGTCCTGTGGTAAAAAGGGGAACTGTCAGGTGTTTAATTAGTATTGCTTTTCAAAGAGATTGGAAATTTTTTCAAATGGACATTAAAAATGCTTTTTTATATGGTGATTTAAAAGAAGAAGTTTATATGTTACCACCACCTGGCTATTTTAAAGAAGGTAGCAAAAAGGTTTGCAAGTTGAAAATATCTCTTTATTGCTTGAAACAAGCTCAAAGACAATGGAATCTTAAGTTGTCTAAAGCTTTGTTTAAGGCTGGTTATGAGCAGTCCAAAAATGATCATTCTTTGTTTGTTAAAACTAAAGGAAGTATAGTGTTGTACTTACTTGTTTATGTTGATGATCTTGTGATCACTGGTAATAGTGAAAGTGAAATTGAGAATTTTAAAACTTTTCTAAGGAACAAGTATAAAATTAAAGATTTGGGGGAGTTGAAATATTTTCTTGCAATTGAGGTGTTAAAAACTGATAAAGGTCTATGTTTAAACCAAAGAAAATATTGTCTTGAGTTGTTAAATGATCATGGTTTGCTTGGTTGTAGACCTGTGTTAACTCCTTTACCTGAGAATATTGTTTTGGATCATAAGGAGTCTGATGATGGTAAGTACTTGAAAAATGTTACTAGTTATCAAAAACTTGTTGGGAAGTTGCTATATCTTACCATGACTAGGCCTAATATTTCATATGATGTGCATTGCTTGAGTCAACATATGCATTGTCCTTTGCAGTCTCACTTTGATATTGGCTTAAGAGTCTTAAAGTATCTTAAGCTTGCACCAGGTAGTGGGTTGCATTTTGGTAAAAATAATCAAGGGTTTAAGGTCATTGCCTATTCTGATTCAGATTGGGCTAAGTGTCCAGTTACTAGAAGGTCTGTGTCTGGATATTGTGTTTTTGTTAATGATAATTTGGTTTCTTGGAAAAGAAAGAACAAGGTACTTTATCTAAGTCTTCAGCTGAGGATGAGTATAGGTCTATGGCCTCTACTACTTGTGAAGTGATGTGGATTCTTAAGGTTTTAAAGGATTTAGGTATAATAGATAACTTGTTACCTGTTGAGTTATTATGTGATAATAAATCTGCTATGCAGATTGCTGCCAATCCAGTTATGCATGAGAAAACTAAACATTTTGACATTGATGTGCATTTGATTAGAGAGAAGGTTGCATCTAGGTTGATAAAAACAATTAAGGTTGATTCTAAGAGTCAAACTGCTGATGTTTTGACTAAAGCCCTTGGCTATGTGCAACATGGTGTTATGGTTAAAACACTGGGTATGATAAATCTTTTTGCAGGTTCATCAGTTTGAGAGGGGGGGGGGGGGTTTGAAAGTATTATATCCTTTTGACAAACAGTTGAACCTTCAGGGTTTGTTATGTAATTATTTTCTTCTTAGTTCTAATAACTTTAACTTTGAGTTGTGTTTGTTAAGTATTATTTGTGCAGGGTTAGAGTTGTAACTTTGGAGCCTATATAAGGAGTTTTATCAGCTAGGGTTTCACAACTTTTATCCTCTCAAAGATTTACGATCAAAAGGCTCTCTGGTTTTAGTTGATAGTTCTCATTGTTTCAGTTTCTGGTTTAAGATCATCTTGATCTTGTTTAGATATATTTAGTGTTGATTCTTAGAGTGTGTGTTGTTTGTACTGGTTGCACCTTGTAGAGGGATAATCAACTGTTTCTTTGTATTGTACTGGTTTGCATCCTTGTTAGGGACAAACCTTCAAGTGTTTATTGTTATAAATAAAAGATTATCACCAATGGGTGGTTGGTTGGGTGATTATAGCTGTTGTTCTGTACTATTTTAACAGTTTGCTTTGATGACCAAAATAACCGATCAAATCGGTGCTAAAATTATTTATATGCATAAAATAGGACGATGAAAATGTTTTTTATATTTATGTAATGTGTTTTTCAATAACGTATTCTCTTATTTTTTTTAGATTAGTGTAATTTTTTTTTAATTGTGATTAGGTTTTAGATTGTGTTTAGCTTTTGGATTTTGCATTGCAAGGGGGTTTGGATGTTATTAAACAGGTGTGGTGTGAGGTTGCGTTTTTTTATCGGCATTTTGGATTGCTATGGTGGTGTGGTGGCGTTTTGGATTGTTGTGGTAGCGTGGTGGGGGTGCCGGTGGTGCTGTTGTTGTATTTTTGATTGAGATAGGTTTAAGAGGTTGAAGAACAAGTTGGTAGTGGTGGTGGTAGTGGCGGTGTTGGCGTGGTGAAGAGAGGGCGGTAGGGGTGGTGAGAAAGTTGAAGGAGTGAGTGGTTGGATTTATGTGTAGAAGTGTGGGTGTGTGTGAATTATTGGTGTTATAGAAATGTTAGGGACTATTCTTTTTATAGAGTGTTTGGACAAGAAATGCAGAGAAAACAAAAAAGCCCTTGCACCTAACGACATTTTTAACGAGCGTTGGGTTTTGGATCCTTAATGAAGAAAAATCGAGACTTTGAGGACGTTTGATGTAATTTCGTAGTTCTTAAGATTGTAGTGACTAACGGTGTAATTTACTTGTAAAAATAGTCGTCACATAATAGTTATATACAGTTCCCAACAAACCCTTTTCATTGCAAATCAAAATGAGTGAAAGCTTCCAACATTGCAAATCTGCCGACTAAACAATAAGAAAGAGGTTTGATTATCTCTATTTCATAAACCCTTTTCATTTTATAGCTTAGATCCATCAATATATACTCCATAATTTAGGGGGTGTTTGGGATTTCGGCTTATGATTCATGTTTGTTTTAAGGGGGTTTTTCTTTAGCTTATTTTTGGGCTTATGAGTTTATTTAGCTCATGAATCGAAAAATAAGTTTAAAAAAATTGGGTTTGTAAAATATAAGCCGAGTCAAATAAGCTCATAAGCCCAAAATAAGCTCCCCCCCCCCCTTCCACCCACAGCTTATTTCCGGTTTATGAGCTTTATTAGAATACAAAAATTCGCTAAAATGGGCTTGTGAAAACTTTGATAAACTCACAGGGTAAATATTCCATATAACTGTTTATACGCGTATTAGTTTTGACTTTCGGGATCGTCATGTTTTGTAGTAAGGGATTTACTATTCTATGATTTCGGTTGAGTATGTGGGTATAAGCAATTCATCTACTTTGTATACAAGACCCGCTCACATATTTGAGCAATAATTTATGTTCCATTTAAATACCGAGGTAAATATGCATGGCTAATATCGGTAATTAAGGAATGTTATGCATATAGTAATATAATTTGGTTTTGCATTCTACATTGCAGCCTTGTGGAGTATAACATTATTGTAAGAAGATGAAAGTTCAATGCGTCAATTCGGATAGAATCAGTAGCCTGCCTCAGAACATAATTGAAAATATTCTAACTCTTATACCAATCAAAGAAGCAGTTAGAACAAGTATTTTATCAAGGAAATGGAGGTTTTGTTGGACAGGTATGCCTAAACTTGTTTTTGAACCATCCATGTGCAGACAGTTGAGGAAATATAAATATGCCAATGCCATCATCGATATTTTGTTACAACACACGGGTTTGATACTTGAGTTCAATCTCGATGTCTCTCTACTTGATAATGACCTCGATTTCTCCCTACTTGATAATGACTCGTTGTTTGACCTGATAATGCGCTATCTTTCAAGGAGCAATATTGTGAAAAAGTTGATCCTTAAGTTTAGTCATTACTCCCTCAAGAAACTATCCTCTTCGTTCTTCTCATTGCAAGGACTGGAATATCTAGAACTAGAAAAATTCAATTTTGGACTTTTATCAACATCGAATGGGTTTAGTAGGTTGACGGGCTTGTGTTGTAACGATGTCGAGAATGTTGGTGATATGTTTAAACATTTCCTCTCCAATTGCCCACTACTTACGGATGTTACTTTGGTAAGGTTTTAAAAAATCATATGACCACTCACGTAGTATTTCACGGTGAAGATGTAATTATGTTAGTATTTTAATGCAGCTTGGTACTCCATATCACGCAGAGTTTACATTTGTTGAGCTCTTACAGTGTGTGCCTTTGATTAGGACTTTGCATATCGAAGGGTCTTGGATGGAGGTAATATTTATATTAAACGTTTTATCTCATATGACAGTATTGTGTTTTCTGATCTTTGTTTTTGTATCCGGTTAAAGGACTTGTCTGCAGGTGGTATGCCACTGAAGTTTCCAACTACAGCAGTCCACCTCAAATATCTTTATATACATGTGTATTTTAACGTACAAGATGAGATGTCTTCTACCTTTCATTTGATCAGGAACTCCCCAAATTTAGAGAAAATTGTCCTTTTGGTAAATAATGGTATTACATATGTTAATTTTTATCTCAGGGAAACCACCAAACAACCTTCATATGAGACCTACACCTTTTCTTGGCATTTGTTTTTACAAAGGTGACCTTTCATTGCTTGACAGGTTTCATGAAATACGTTAATTATTTGCATCTTACTCTTTGTGTCGCCGAAAAAGCATATTTTTGTCACGAAAATCAGTCTCTTTTGTCGTGAAGAAGGTTCGTTTGGTCGTTTTCCCTTGTTTTATGATTTTATTGACATTTTTGGATTGTTTTGCAATTAGGTTTCTGAGGAGCCTGATGCTTCACCAATTTCCATGAACTTTCTTGATTTACATGACTACTGTGGCTTCACCTTGGATCATCTTGAGTATTTCGAGATGGAAAGCTTCGGGAACTCGTCTTCTGAAATGGAACTTGTGAAACTCATCATAGCTAAGTCACCGGTTCTAAAGAAAGTAAGGTTAAAACTCAGTTACCGCGTTTCTATTGATGAAGAACTCGAGATTCGTAGACTTCCATGCGCATCCTCTTCAACAATGCTAATCATAGAACGAGGACGGTGGTAAACTTCTTCATGAAGGCCAATATTGGTGGATCTTGTCATTAATGATTGTCAAAGCACACCTGTCTTTTGTTGTTAAGATTAATAATTGTCAACGTGCACTTGTATTATGGACTACTTTGAACCTACATGTTTAGATGTGTCTTTTGGGTTTAAGTATGAATTGTAGCAAGTCCGAATCTTACTTTGCAAGTATATGATCTGGATAATCCAATGAAATTACGACTGCGGGAAGACACAGCTATTCCATCGATACATTCATACATTAAACGTTATAATGGACTTAATTGGGTTATTTTTTGGCATGGTTAATTAACCGATGACATGTAACAAGGAACTTGGTTCTTGCATTTAATTAAATTATATATCCACGATTTAAGTACCCAAAGGCCAAAACACATAAAAGTGCAAGTCATTTTGCTTGTGTGTTCGTATAATTTACATGTTTAAAAGGTTTCTCAAGTCAATAATGAATTATGTTTGATGCTTATGAAATTTCTTTATGGTAGTTTGTGGTCCATGTTATCCATCTAGTTAAAGACATCATCTGATAAGTAACATTTTTTGTTTTTTCATTTCCCTCTTTTAATTGTGTATCTATTATTGTTGCTGTTGGTTTATTCAATTCTGGCCTACTTATGTGTTTATATTCAACTACCTGTTACATGTAATAACCCTCATAGAGTTTACATTTGATGAAAATGGTAATTTTTTCAAGTTTAAATCTAGTTTATTAGTATGGCGTGTTCGGGATTGGTATTTATTTTGAGGTAAAATAAGTAATAATTTGTGATAAAAACAAGTACGGAGTAGTAAGCTATTTCTTAGGCTGCCCACAGTGGACCGGAAAAAATCGGTCGAGGCACTCCCACAACCGATTTGGAGATCAGTCGACTCCACTGTGGAGTTTATTTTGAATATCGGTCGCCGATCAAACAATTTGCCTATCGGTTGAGTTTTCGACCGAGTTTGAAACTACACTTTCTTTCACTTTTCAAAAATTTGACCAATGTGGCACTTGGGTGAATATGGGTTGCTGGAGAGAAAAAGCTGATGTGACAGCCGGAAAGATGATGTAATATGGGTCACCACTGTTTATTTGGAATTATGTGCAACTTTTTTTATGGACTTATGAGCTTATTGAAATCTTGAAAAACCAATGATCTCATATTTTTCATGCTTATGAGCTTATTAAGGTCATGAACTTTTTCATGCTATAAGCCATAAAAAGTGATATTAATGACTTTTCGAATTTTCAACATGTAATAATGCTATCAAATAAGCTTACGCACCAAACATAGCATAGTTGTCAAAATCGCGATCCTGATCGTACGATCCTACACACAAAAAATGATCAGGATCTTAACAAGATCGTAATGTAAGTAGGATTGTACGTAGGATCGTGGGATCGGATCGTAAGATCGTAGGATCGCCTATTATTTATTTTTTTTGGTGTTTTTTTTTTTTTTTTTTTTTAGATTTTTTGTTATATTAACTTATTAAAGCCTAATGACTAAGAATTCTTCATGAAAGCTATTATTTTGACGTTGTTAATTGATTGTCTTTTGCAAGATTAATGAGTGTCAAATCATTATGCTTTTATGGACTATTTAGACATAATTTAGATGTGTCTTTTTGGGTTTATTATGAAAAATAATTTCATGCTTTGTAACATGTCAGAAGCTTGTTTTTTAGATAAACCATTTAGACGCTTAACCCAATTTTGTTCATAATTTATTTTATGTTTCATTTAAAGGCATGAATTATATGTTAAAATTTTTTAATAATATTATCAGAATATCCTAATTTAATTTATTTGATTATCAAGAAAAAAAATATATTGTGTTACCCTCTATTATAAATTTTGTTATTTCATTTTCAGATACAATCTATTTATCTTTTTGCATTAATCTATATTGTAATAATTAAAAAAAAAAAAAGAAAAAAAAAAGCCACAGAATCAATACTAATAAATTAACACTATATTTTTGCATTAATCTAAATTTTATAGCGAAAAAATCTATAATAAAAAAATATTGAACAAGAAGTAGGTGCACGTATGTAGTAACTTTGTGCAAGCGTGCATTGCAATATATCTAATATTCTAATACTACGGTACTTGAACATATAACTTTTTCTTTTATCATCTATTTATATTCGTTTATCATATGAAATATTATATAGAAATATATAACTGTAATCCCTATACAAAAATATATACATTTTCATAGGATCTTACGATCATGATCCGATTCTACGATCACGATCTTGCAAAGCCGAAAACGATCCTAGGTAGGATCCCGATCCTGACAACTTTGAAACATAGGCTTGGACTTGGTTGAAAATTTTATAATCAATAATTATTTCTTCGAATATTGCTGCATCATATCTACACAAGATAAGACTATCTTTATTCACAATCTCATCCAACCCAATTTTTCATTAAAATATTATTTTCTTACCTCTCCACCTATACATACAACAAAACTATTTTTTTTTACCATTTATCAACAACTCAACTCAATCAATACATAGAACCAATTTTTTCTTTTATAATATAATAAGTATAAAAAGAAAAAAAACAAAAAAAACAAATAGCCATTCACAAGTTGACATGTGACAGATTGGATGTTGTCTACCTAGGTTGCCATGTGAGAGGGGTTGATGAAAAGATTGAATGATTTTATTAAAATATTATTATTTTTTATGGTATACCCAACCAATTGGGTCGGCAATTCATTCATAAACATAATCTAAGAAAGTCAAAGTAAAGTTAAAAAAAAAAAAAATTCCCAAACAGCCCACTAATCCTCATCTTCCTCATCACCAAAAACTCACTCACATCACCAAACAACAATGCCACGTCATCATTCCATTACGATGCCGTACAATCTCCCCACTCAAAGTCTGCATGTACGACCTACATGTACCTCCCAGTCCCAGATTCAACTTCAAAATGATGACGTCATCATCATCACTGAACCTAACTCTGAATACGCGGGGAGGGACTGCATCAGCAGAGCATTGTGTGGAGTATTGGCTGATGATGACGTCATTATTGTTATGTGGGAGTGTGATTTTTAGGCTACTAGGCAAGGCTTCTATTTTTTCACCATACACATCAGCGCCACGTCAGCTTTCTCTCTCATCTCACTTCCCTTCACTACTCTTCACCAATTAGTAAGCAAGGGATATGTTTTTTCACCTTAACTTTTTTTTTTTTTTAATACTTACACAATTAAAATCATAAAGTAGTGTTGGCGGGTCGACCCACTTAATTTATTTCCAATCCGAACCCGACCCGAAATATATTTAGACTCAACCCGAACCTGTTAATTTTCGTGTTAATTTCAAATCGGGTTTCGTGTCAGGTCAGAAATTGACACCCCTAGTATTTATAATGGGGTGGTATATTTTATTTATTTATTTATTTATTTTAATAACCCAAAGCAAAGTTTGTTTCTTCATTTTAGTCAAACTCTCAAACTACGTACACATTTTCTGGAAACAATATATTTATCCAACAGTTTTTAATGCATTTGAAAATATTAAATGCTAGTGGGGCCCCTTTTTTGCTTTATCAATAGGTGAAGCAGTCACCAAATTTGGTTTCGTTTTTTGTGCATAGTGTGTGAAACAATTAACTGGGCAAGGCTCTTAGCGCGTGACATGGGCCCAATTGGTGATCCCATCACTTCCTTGCCTTTTAGCCTTAGTGATGGTTGAGTTTTTAATGTCAATATGAAGAATATGACGTCATTGTTAGGGATGGTGACGTGGCGGATGTGATACCGAAATCGATAAACAACTGCAGGTATTATATATATTATGCTACATGGCTCTACTGATTGTGTGTGAGTTTTGCTTATAAAATAAGTTTGAAGAAAAATGGGTTTGTAAAATATAAACCAATAATTCAAATAAGTTCATAAGCCAACAATTAAGCTTAAACAAACCCTCTTAGCTTCGATCTAAAACAACACCAACTGGTCTACCAACTACAACTATCATTTATGATGAATTCAAACTACTTTGCTCAACCACAACACAATGAAGTTGAAGATGACAATGCGAAACAAAGTTATCAGCTCCACAGCTAGCAATGCTCCTAAATAAAATGGACAATTAGCTAGAGAATTGAAAATATAATATAACTGAATCGAGGTCCAATATAGAAACAACTCAACGGAAACATTTACAATGGAATTATTTATTATTTACGACTGTCAATGAAATATTTGTGTGCATCCCTCTTTGTTGTTTCAAACGTAAATCACATGCTACCCACTTGGGTTGTTTTAAACAATAATAAACACTTCACTGCACTCTTTTCATACCACCGATACCTCATCACGAATGTCACATTAGGCTTGTGTTTACTCTCTAACAAGTTAAACAGGTAATATAGAAGCACTTAAAGTGCATATGACCTCGTATATCATTTTATTCAAGACTTTTGTGATCATGATTGACACGAGTTACACAATAATAATTTGATACTATTGGATTAGTATTTTTAGTCAACTGAACCTGACCTATAAAACTACCCGCTTTGACCTATTACCCAACCCACTTATTTGGCCGCCTCTATGGATCATAAGTATATCTTAGCCATGTGATGCGGCTACATACAACAAAAATGGCCAACTGAATTTACAAAAGTCCAGTAGCCGATGTCACAAGTCTCTTGGCTTTTGGTGTAAAACATTAACCCGAGAAACTCGAGGTATTGCCTATGTTTTACATGAAAGGAAATAATAATAAAGAAGTGAAATGGTAAAGGTAGACATCAGCAAAACATTTTCAACCTGTTTACATAAAAAGGGGTTGTTGCCGGTTAATTTACCTCTAATGGGTCAAATGGGTGAACTTTAAGAACTATGGTAAAAGCAGAAAGGGTCAAATGGGTGAACTTTAAGAACTATGGTAAAAGCAGAAAGGGTCAAATGGGCCAAAAGTGACACCAAATGTATTTTAGTTCTTACATATTTCAACCTCTTAAATCACTTAATCAAAAGATGGATTGGAATTTCCATAATATAGTTATTGTAATCATATTTGAAATTTTCTACCCAACCCGTTTTAAAAGGTACCATTTTGACCCAGACCCATTTTTACACCATTCAGTATAAACATGGTTTCCGCAGCTCCATGAGGTAATTGATACATGCTTTGGGATGATCACGGATTCACGGGTCCAGATGCGGTTGGAACCGAAGCTGGACCCGAGAACTGAATTTTGGGAAAAGTGGGAACCGAGAACCAATAGAGAAACAACTCACCGGACGCATTTACAATGAAATATTTTTAAATGTAATTATTTATTATTTACAGCTGTCAAATGTATTCAAAATAGTTTATCTAACACAAACCCATTTAACTTTTAGTAATTAAAATGATGATACTGCAAGTGTTTATTGATAAAAGAGATTCATAGTATTTAATATACCTTTCGGTGCACATACCGTGATTCACTCTTTGTTGTTTCCAAGGTAAATCACATGCTAGCCACATGAATTATACTAAACAATGATAAACACTTGACCATAACAATGACTCGTACCACTGTTAACCAAAGTTGAGATCTTTCTTTCACAGTTCACTGCCCTCTTTTCATACCAATCTCTACTACTCATACTATATTCTGTGTTCTAACCCTTTTCATACCAATAATGGCTGAACTCGTTATTTCTGCCTTGCTCCCAATCGTTTTTGAGAAGCTAACATCTGTAGCTTCGAACAAGATTGCCCGCTCCAAAGAAATTCTTTCCGAGCTGAAGAAATGGGAGAGGAAGTTATCCCAGATCCAAGCATTCCTTGAGGATGCTTCTCAGAAGGAAGTGACCAAGGTAGCTGTTAAGCAGTGGCTCAATGGTCTCCAACATTTGGCTTACGATATAGAAGATATTCTTGATGCTTTGGCAACAGATGCTATGCATCACGAGTTTACGAACGAGTCTGAAGGAATCAGTAGCAAGGTAAGAAAGCTCATCCCAGCTTGTTGCACAAATTTCTCACTAAGTACTAGGATGGACGGCAAATTAAATAGTATTACCACGAGGCTACAAGAACTCATAGATGAAAAAAATAATCTTGGTTTAACTGTGAAAGATGGAGGGTCAAAGAATAAGAATAGAAATTACCAGACCTCTTTGGTAGATGATAAGAAGGAATTACTCCAGAAGCTATTAGGTGATGAACCATGTGGTCAAAACTTTAGCATCGTGCCCATTGTTGGTATGGGTGGGATAGGAAAAACGACTTTAGCTAGACTCTTGTATGACGATCAGAAAGTGAAGGATCACTTTGAGCTCAAGGCATGGATTTGTGTCTCTGATGACTTTGACAGCTTCAATATAAGTAAAGTCATCTTTCAATCTATAGGTAGGGACGGAAATAAGAAATTTGCAGATCTAAATTTGCTTCAAGCAGCTCTTAAAAATCAACTTGCAGGGAAAAAATTTCTCCTTGTTTTGGATGATATATGGAGCGAAAAGCTGGAAGACTGGGAAAAGTATTGTAAAAGTATGGATGTTGATTCATGGGTTTGGCCTCCTAAGTTGGGTCGCTTAGAAATAGGGGGTTTGAAGAAGCCCATATCAAAGTTTCGCCCACAGACTTTCCCATCCTCACTTGTTGACCTTTCCCTATATGGTAGATCGGCAGAAGAAGAAGATGTGACTAGTGGAAGTCAATTGTCTCATATGCTTTCTTCATCTCTTACTACACTTCAGTTATGGGGATTTGAGAAATTGAAATCAGTTTCCGTGGGACCCCAACACCTCACCTCCCTCCAACATCTCTACATTGATAAATGCCCAAAGATGAAAGATCTACCAGAAGAGTTATTGCCTTCACTTTTGAGTCTGATAATCAGAGATTGCCCATATGCATTGAAAAAAAAGACAAGTAGAAGAGGCTCCTATTGGCCCCTTATCTCTTATATCCCATATGTCAACATAGATTAAAGGTATGACCCCTCTCTGCCTTTTGTCTTTTTACAGATATTTTCTGCCTGTATTTGAAGGGCTGTTTGGCATTGCATTTTGAAGTTAGTTATCTCATATAATTACTTATGGTCGTTTACTCATTTTAAATGAAACTCATGACAATAATAACTTTCCAGGTATTTTGAAGTTAGTTATCTCATATAATTACTTATGGTCGTTTACTCATTTTAAATGAAACTCATGACAATAATAACTTTCCATATCAATCTAAAATACTTTGAACAAGTAATTATAAGTGATGGTTCTGCCTCCTTTGTTGGTGTTGTATTTTTAAATTCATGTAAGTTAGAGTGTGTCGTTGGGGATGGATTTTTAGCGGAAACAGCTAGTACAAGTAGTTTACCTGGTGTTAAAACGTTGTGAGTTTCTTATTATTTTGTTTGCATTTTCAGAAGTCCACATTTTACCAATCAAAATCATGTCATTTTCTTAATTTCATTTCATTGAAATATGTTCTGTTATTCTAGCCTGACTTGCAATTAATATCTTTATCACGGTGGTTTGATGTTTGATAAATTCACCTAGTAACAACTAACAACAAATTTTTGTTTTGTCTAGTTGTTTCAAGGATTCACTCACACCAGACAGGCTGCAAATGTTATGGATATAGCTATGTCAGCCAAAGGTATTGACTTTTTCCACTTTTTGTCAGTGAGGCATTTATATACTTGTTTATTTTAAATTTTATGATAAGACAAACTCAGAGCCAATTCTTTTGCTAGAGATTCCATCTTCAGTAGTATCACCTGTTGCCCATTCTGCACATGATGGCTTTTATAATTTTATTGCATGCAATTATGGAAATTTAATAGCTTACATATCTTCTGCTGATTTTTCAGGATCTCCGTGGGTGATTCTGAGCCGTCCATTTCTTTTCCTCGACAATGGAGCGAATTTTCCTCGACAAGTCCAACTACGACCAAATGGTTCAAAGCGGTACTGCTTTTGCAAGACAGTTTGCTAAAAACGACCCAGATCTTGACATGGTCGACAGCCAAATCTTAAAGCGTAGTGGTAACCGAGCCGCCCCAGGTGCATGGTGCACCGCCAGAAAGAGCTGGTTTGTGGACCCATGTTCATAATGGGACGATGTTAATGTTATTAGATCAGGAAAACAAGTTGAGAAGTTTGCTGAATCTTTAACGAATTTGGTAGATGATTCGAATTTAGAATCAAATCAATGCATATGAAGAAGATCTGATTATGGTTTTTGAGGATGCATTGCATTGTATTTTGTTTACAGAGATTCTTTTGGTTTGATTGGGGGGGTTCTTCTTTTGGTTCTTTGGGTTATAAGTTTTGTTGTACAGTATTTAAATGTGAAATTAAAGTTAACAATAAGAGGAATTATTCCATTTTGTAAAAACCTGTTTGCAGTGATCTTCTATCTCTTAGTTTTCTTGTGTATTTTGTTGTAATATCACATTCATTTAGGGGCTGTGTTTGTATTTATCAAGTGATAAATTTCTGAAATCCAGAACCGGTTTGTGTTTTATCACGAGTTGGCGTATAAAGTTTAAAATTGAAATGCTGAACTCTGCATATATAGACCATCAAACAATAGATGCATTATAAGTATTAGTATCATGTTTATAATTGTTTTCTTTTTCGGCCCATTTGAAAAAATAGAGTGCTAATACACCTGCATTGGTTAGATTGGTTAAAACAGTGGAAACTAAATCATGGGTTACTTTTATGTTTGTGTTTGAGAGTACTGAGTTAAGGGTTGATGGGTTTTGGTGGGATGTGATTAGTTTGGTTAAACATGGTGTAATAACTAGATGAGGGTTAAGCAACAGATGATAGTGATGGAAAAATAAGACCCTATTCAGCTTTTAATCCGTATGATCAACACAGAGCATTGCAGGGATACATACGCAACAGAAATGTACAGAAACGTATGGAGGAAAAATAAGACCGTATTAAGGCTATCATGATATTTATCTAGTAGGATGTTGTACGGGTTATTCTGTTTTCGCTTATTCAAATGATCCAATTTCAAACCTATGACTATGAAATATAGATTATTGTGTTCTCCAGTTTTCAATTTAGTAACCAGATGGTCAAAGCGTCTACAAAGTCAATTCCAAACCCCAGTAACGGGATATGCAAGCGAAAAAATGATAAAGGATAGGTTCGTGTTTTAGAGAAGTATATACAGAGGTTTGCCTTGTCTTGTAATATTTATAGATATCGATCTAGGATCAAATGGGTTAGCTAGTTCGTCCTTAGAAAAATTGTGCTTTAAGAACTCTCAATCTTTACCAGAACGATAAATAGCGTCAACAAAATATCATAACCAAAAGAGGTCCTTCATTTACCCAATACAAGATTAAGCAATCCATACAACTATGTACAAGTAGATAAAAATAATAGACTAAACTGGGTGCAGGATGATTTACTTCAAAAGCAGGCTCTGGACTTGTTACAATATAGAAAGTAGCGTTTCATAATCCACCCAGAAAGACACATCTAAACACATTCTAAATAGTACACGGAAAGCAGTAAGCTTTGCCAATCATCAATCTAAACTTATCAGTCTTCATGAAGAAGCTTTTCGGCGTTCTATGGTTAAAATTGCTGAAGGTGATGCACGTGGAAACGGGAGTCGTATGAAATCTCTAAGAATCTGGAGCTCTTCATCAACAGAAATTTTCCTATGAAGCTCTATTCTTACTTTCTTTAGAACAGGTGATTTAGCCATGATGAGTTTCAGAAGTTTAAACTCAATAGCCAAGTTACTAAAGTTCAGCATCAGCAATTCCTCGAGATGATCCAGGTAGAAACCCGAATAGTCTTGGAAATCTATCAAGTTCATGGAAGCTTGTGGAGCATGTAACTTGTTTCTTCTCATCTAATCCAAAAAAACATGTATATGTCATTACACTATTAAAGGGCAATTACCATATGTAACAAGCGCAGTATTTACCACCAAAGCAAGCCGCTTCAAATTTGGGGAATTCCTCATCAAACAAAGGGCAGAAGATATCTCATCTTGTTTCGTTAAGCACAGAACCACAAAAAGACATTTGAGTTGGACTAGTGAAGTTGAAAGCTCATGTGACATACCTCCTACAGCCAAGTGCTTCAACCAAATACCAAAACAAGGATCAACAATACTCTTACCTAAGATATAATCTTAAACTTATATATATTACCTGCATATAAAACTTTGAGACTACAACCGTGGTCAAAGGCGCACAATCAAAAAGCTCAACAAATGTAAACTTGTTTCCTCCAGCAAAATCTTTTACACCACATCCCATCTGCATTAAGATACTTTATATCATCTTTGATTAACTAAAAAAACTTCTAAAGTAGACAAATGGAACTTACCAAAACGACTTCTGTAAGTAGGGGGCAATTGGAGAGAATACATTGAAGTATTTTAGAAGTAATCTCAACATTGTTAAAATGCAGACACTTCAGCCTGCTAAAGCCATTAAAAGTTGATGGAGGTTCAAAATCACAATTCATGAGCATGAGATATGTTAATCCTTGCAATTGAAAGAACGAAGATGGTAGCTTGTAGCAGGTATGTGAATTATCCAAGGTGAATGCCTTTAGATTGTTGTTTCTTGCAAGATAACAAATTATCTGGTCAAACTCAGAATCCATGTCAAGTTCACCAAGATTAAGATGAAATTCCAGTATGGAACCCGTGTGTTGTAGCAAAACATGTACGATGGCACTAGCAAGCTTCAATTTCTTCAAGTTTTTGCAGTTAGATGGTAGTTCAACCGATTTGTCATCAAAGACGAGTTTAGGCATGCTCTTCCAGTAAGATCTCCAATTCCTTGACAAAATACTCGTTCTAATTGCATCTCTGATTGGCAGACGAATTAGAATATTTTCAATTATGCTTTGAGGAATGGTGCTAATTATATCCGAACAAGATTGAACTTTCATCTTTTTTAAATGGGATTCCATACTCTACAACGCTGCAATGTAGACACAATAATTAAAAGAAACACGGACCCATGCTTCAAGCATATATATACACAATGGTAAATCCCTTACGATGGGGGTGTTTAAAAAAAAATAATAAAATAAAAAAAAACCACAAAAACTTACTGCGAAAATCAATTTGAATAAACAATCACATACACTGTTTTGTCTGATGTATCAAGACCTAATACGCATATAAACAGTTATATGGGATATTTACCCTGTGAGCTTATCAAATTTTTCATAAGCCCATTTTAGCGAATTTTGAATTCTCACTTTGGGCTTATGAGCTTATTATGACTTTAGAAGCTTGAAAATAAGCTCATCAACCTGGAAATAAGCTAAGAGGGCTTGCTTAAGCTTAATTATGAACTTATGAGCTTATTTGATTTAGCTTATATTTTACAAACCCATTTTTCTTCAAACTTGATTCATAAGTTTATGATTACTTAAAGATAAACAAAGAAGCTTATAAGCCAAAAATAAAGCACAAAAACCAGGCTTATGAAATATAAGCCGGGTAAAACAAATTCATAAGCCCAAAAAGAAGCTAAACAAACACGAGTAATAAGCTGCAATCCCAAACATCCTCTAAGCAAACATGAGTTATATGGATGTTTGGGTAAGCTTATTTGACTTTTCATTAACCCAATTTTTCCGACTTATTTTTGTAACTTACTTGAAAATAAGCTCATAAACCTATAAATAAGCTAAAGAGGGGTTTGTTTAAGCTTCATTTTGGGCTTATGAGCTTATTTGACAAGGATTATACTTTACAAACCCATTTTTTTTTCAAAATTATACATAAACTTTATAAGTTTGTGTTTTTTTCAATGTTTTTAAAACCGGGTCGACCCGGCCGAGTCACCGGGTTGTGGTTGGTCAACCCGGTTTTATGGAAACAGCTTACACACATGTCCAAACACCCATTATTCTGCTGCATTATTAATACTAATTTGCTGTAAAAAAAAAAAAAAACAGCATACAAACCAACCATGTTTCTGCTTTTTGGGCCGAAACCGGTTCAACAGGTCGACCCGGCCAAGTTTCAACTTATTTTTGCAACTTATACCTCTAACTTATACCGGTTCAAATGGCATAACACAATTAGAAAAAATGAAATTGAGATAATCTAACCTCTTTCTTAATAATGTTGGAAGCTTTGACTGGTTTTGATTTGGGACCCCATTCTCACTTTTTCTGTTCCATTTGTTTTTCTTTCTGCTTGTTTGTTGGGAACTGTATTTGTTGTACCCGGATCATTTTCATCGGTACACATATTTTTTGTTAAATTACAAATTTTCTCCTTTTAGTTTATGATTTTTGCACTTCCGGTCTTTCTCAAACTATAATTACAAAAAATGTCATTGTTGTTCACGTTTTATTAAACTCCCCGTCTTTTTCACTACGCATGTTAGTGTCCTTCACATGCCTTTCACGTGAGGGTATTGTTGCCGTATGTACCCTCCGGAGTAAACCCGGACGGCTCGAACCAACAGTCAAACGGAACGGACCGTTGGAACTAAGCAGACCAATGACAACATCCGGAAGACCATGTCCCTCCGGATGAACTGACACTCCGGACATACAATAGTAAAGTAAACCAAAATACAAACAAGTACACAAGTACTTGGTAATGGAGCATAAACAAGCAACCACTAAGGGATTAGTACTAACCAACCTTGTACTTCACCAAGGTAGCCTATAAATAGAGAAGAAATCCTCAAGGTTAAACAACTCTCTCACTCTTAAAACTCTACTTATATTCGCATTTATACATTCTCTCTCTAAGAACATATACTTACTCTCACGCCGGAGGTTGATCCTGGGACACACTCCCTGTGGAAAACTAGAAGGGGGGGTTGAATAGTTTTACGTCAATTTATATTTTAAAAACTTTGTTTGTTAAAAACTTCGATTCTTATTTATGTGAATGTCAACACTTGTACAACTCAAACAATTTAATCTAACAAACTAAATAATTATAATGTAAATATGAAAGTAATGAAAAGATAGAGATGGAGAGATCAAACCACAACACACGATATTTATAGTGGTTCGGCTACGAAGCTCCTCTTCGCCCTACTTCACTCCCCGAGTCACTTACTCGAGAGTTTTCTTCACTATGTCAACAAACTCCCTTTTGGCGGAGAAACCTTACACAACTTTCGCTTACACCAATTAACGACACAAAGCTAGATGTCGAGTCCAAATAGTAGCTAGAACCAATCTCACACCACTACACGCCTTCTTCACAACTTATACACACCACTACTTCACAACTATACACTACTTCTACTTCACACCACAACTTCTACAATACTAGATTAACAAACCCACCTAGATCTACCGATTACAATCACTACACAACTTTACAATAAATACAAGCTACACAACTAATTGTTTATGAGATGAAAGGAGTATTATTCTTTTGCACTTTGAATGAGGATGGATAGAATCACTTGAAAACAAGAACTAATATGTTTATGATCAAAGGTTTTAGGAAGATGATTTGAGAGAATTAGAACAGAAAGCTTTAGTGCAAAAGGTAAGGAAAAAATTCAGATTTGAACCAGTATTTATAGGCAAAGAAATTTGATACAGGAGCGTATGCCGGCCCCCTTAATTATGTGCCGGCCCCCTTAAAATTAAGGGGGGCGCCCTTTATAATTAAGGGGGCCGCCCATAGTAACGGCCAGTTTTCTTTGTCTTTTCTGGGGAAAGTTTATTTGGTGAAAATTTAACTGAATTTCGTTAAAAATTTGAATTCATATATTTATAATGAAATAAACATTTTCCTTTAATTACCAAAAGTGTTTTTCTTAAATATATAAAATATTTATACCATTTTATATAATTTGTAATTAGTAAATAAACCTTCCTTTGATCATAAAATGTATTAGGCACTTGTTTATTCATACCTTAAGTGAATTAGTTGGATATAATGATATTTTGTCACTAAATACTTATTTATGTAATGATTTTATGTTCAATGATTTTATATTCTGTGATCGTCAAAACATAGGGATATCGAAAAATATTAATAACGTTTTTACGCATTATTTATATCAACACTCCCGAGGCGAGACTAACAGACGTACCTGTTTTGCAGATATCCGAAGGAACCTACACTAATCAAGGAATACCTTGAACCTGAAGGACCAATCAGAGTACAGAGGGCTCATTCTGTTTGTCCGAGGTAGAAGCAAGATTTTACCTCAACAAATTGGCGCCATCCGTGGGACCCGTCATTCACTCTACCAAAGCTAAGAAATGACAGGCCCTACTCCAATCACACCCGAAGGTAGTGGAAGAAACCCAGATAACAATGCTCATGGTAGCAGCATAGAACAAATCCAAAATCAAATCACCACCCTAAGAACAGTCAGGACGTTTTTGCATGGGAACCATCGGATATGAAGGGCGTACCCCGATGGATTGCCGAACACAAACTCAATGTAAACGTTCAAGACAGACCCGTGGCTCAAAAGAAGAGATTCTTCTCAAAAGAAAAGAATCAAGCCATAAACAAAGATGTTGAAGAATAGTTAAAAGCCGGAATCATCAGGCCCGTCAGATACCCGACATGGATCTCAAACCCAGTGTTAGTAAAGAAGCCGGACGGCAGTTGGAGAATGTGCATCGACTTCAAAAACCTCAATGCCTCTTGTCCAAAGGATTATTACCCGTTGCCAGAAATTGACTGGAAAATCGAATCGGTAACAGGATTCCATTACAAATGCTTCCTCGATGCTTACAAAGGATACCATCAAGTCCAAATGGCATAATAGACGAAGAGAAAACGGCCTTCTACACCGATCACGGAACATTTTGTTACACTAAAATGCCATTCGGATTAAAGAACGCCGGAGCAACATATCAGAAGCTGATAGATACGGCCTTCCGGTCACAAATTGGTCGGAACTTAGAGGCGTATGTAGACGACATGGTAATCAAAAGCCAAACAGAGAAGGAGCTCTTAGCCGACAAAGCCGAGACGTTTGACAATCTCCAAAAGATCAACATGAAGCTGAACCCCAAAAAATGTTCCTTCGGAGTAGAAGAAGGGAAATTCCTCGGCTATCTAATATCCTCGGAAGGGATCAAGGCAAACCCCAAGAAAACCAGAGCAATTGCCGACATGCAATCACCCAAGTCGCTCAAAGAAATGCAAAGTCTGAGCGGCAAGCTTGCAGCATTAAACCGTTTCCTATCCAAGTCAACCGAAAGGTCCCTGCCTTTCTTCGAGACCCTTAAAAACATCACCAAAGAAAACAAAGACAAATATCAATGGACAGAAGTGGCCGAAAGGGCTTTTCAGGAAATGAAGAAAATGATCTTAGAACTCCCCTATTTAACAACACCAAAACCGAAGGAAGACATGTACCTATACCTATCGGCTACAAAAGAAGCAATAAGTGGGGTAATGCTAATAGAAAGAGATGGACGGCAGATCCCAGTACACTATGTAAGTCGGACGCTGCATGAAGCCGAAAAGAAGTACGCTCCGGTAGAAAAATTAGCTCTGGCTCTCCTACACCTATCCAGAAGATTGAGACGATACTTTGGAGCTCATCCTATTAAGGTCATAACGTATCAGCGTAATAAGCAAATACTGAACAAAGCAGAAGCTTCCGGACGCCTAGCCAAGTACACTGTAGAGCTTGGAGCTTATAATATTACCTATGTGCCACGAAATGCAATCAAAGGACAGGTCTTAGCTGATTTCATCAATGAAATACCCGTCGGATCCACCAGAGAAGATCCGAAAGGGAGGGGCAAGGAGATATGTGATATCTCTCAAGCTGAGGAATGGACACTATATATCGATGGAGCATCCAGCAAAAAAGGCGCCGGAGCAGGTTTAGTTTTAATCAGTTCGGACAAAGAAGAATATACTTATGCCCTCCGATTGAACTTTGACGCTACTAACAACGGGGCGGAATACGAAGCATTATTGGTCGGACTAAGAATTGCAAGAAGTATACACATAAAAGCACTGGATGTACGGGTAGACTCAAACCTAGTAGCAAGTCAGATCAATGGAGATTTCACAGCATACACGGAGAGCATGACAAAGTACCTGGCCAAGGCCAAAGAATACATTGACTGCTTCGAACGTTTCAAAATAAAAAATATCCCGAGAGCCCAAAACCAAAAGGCTGATATACTAAGCAAACTCGCATCCGTAGCATTTGATCACCTGACGAAAGAAATCCTAGTAGAGGTAGTAGAAAAGCCATCCACCGAAGAAGAAGTAGTCAATGCAATAGTAGAAGAAGAGGAGGATAATTGGATGTCACCCATCCTCCGATGCCTAAAAGAAGGGATTTGGCCGAAAGATCAGAACGAGTCCCGAGCCCTCTGAATGAAGATAAGCCACTATACACTACTCGACAACTTGCTATTCAAAAAGTCATATTTAGGCCCAATGTTACGATGTGTAGGACCTCTTCAAGCCAACTACATCATCTGGGAGGTACACGAAAGGGCATGTGGAATGCACTCCGGACCACGATCCGTGGTGGCTATGTTCGTGAGACAAGGCTATTATTGGCCAACCATGCACCGAGACACTATAGAGGTGATTCAGAAATGTGATTCATGCCAGATACATGCTCCGGTGCCCAAATTACCAAAAACAACACTGACCTCCGTCATGGCACCATGGCCTTTTTACCAATGGGCAATGGATGTACTGGGACCCTTGCCTGAAGCTCCAGGAAAGGTCAATTATGTCATCGTTGCAATAGACTACTTCACTAAGTGGATGGAGGCAAAGCCATTAGCCAAAATAACCGGAAAAGAAGTAAAGAAATTCGTATGGGATAACATTGTCTGCATGTTCGAATTACCCAAGATAATTGTCACGGACAACGGAAGCAACTTCATTGGCGACCCATTCAAAAGTTGGTGCGAAAAATTGAACATCACCCAGATCAACACAGCTGTAGCACACCCTCAGGCCAACGGACTAGTAGAAAGGGCCAATAGAAGCTTGATGAAAGGGTTCAAGTCACTACTAGGAAGAGAAAGAGCTGGATGGGTTGACGAATTACCAAACATACTATGGGCCTTCCGCACCACTATGAAGACCAGCAATGGAGAAACGCCCTTCAGCCTAACCTACGGAAGTGAAGCAGTCATCCTGGCTGAAATCGGCATGCCTACCTTCCGGACCATGATGGCAAGCACGGAGAGCAACGACAACGAGATCAGCCTAAATTTGAACTTGCTGGAAGAACGAAGAGAAATGGCAGCAATAAGGGAAGCCAAATACAAAAAAGAAGGTGGAACAATACTATAACCGAAGGGTGCGACCCTAAACATTTAAGGTGGGAAATTTTGTGTATCGAAGAAATGAAGCTAGCAGGACAGAAGACCAAGGAAAATTAGGGCCAAACTGGGAAGGTCCATATCGAATAATAGAAGCTTATCAACATGGTACATACAAACTTCAAACCATGGAAGACGCGGAGGTACCTAGGACATGGCATGCCATCAACTTAAAGAAATGTTTTATGTAATCGGAAATGTCCGAAAAGAACTATTGTAAGGCTCATAAGCCACCCTTCTTCTAATAAAATTCACATGCAGTTGTTCGACTAATATTATTGTTCAAAACATCCAATCGCAAGGCTAAGCGCCCATCGGCACAAGTTGCCCTAACGGCCAAGAGCCAAAAATTATAAGGCCAACCGTCGGCACAAGTTGCCCAAATGGCCAAGAGCCAAAAAATTATAAGGCCAAGTGCCCATTGGCACAAGTTGCCCTAACGGCCAAGAGCCAAAAATTATAAGGCCAAGTGCCCGTTGGCACAAGTTGCCCTAACGGCCAAGAGCCAAAAAGTTATAAGGCCAAGTGCCCATCGGCACAAGTTGCTCTAATGGCCAAGAGCCAAAAATTATGAGGCCAAGTGCCCATCGGCACAGGTTTCCCTAATAGCCAAGAGCCAAAAATTATAAGGCCAAGTGCCCATCAGCACAAGTTGCCCTAACGGCCAAGAGCCAAAAAGTATAAGGTCAAGTGCCCATCGGCACAAGTCGCCCTAACGGCCAAAATAATTCACATCAACAAGGAGTCCAAGGCGAAACTTAATGGAACAATAAATGCAATGATTAACATACAACCAACATCAAGTGTTTCACAACAATCCATACCTTTCGGCATATTCAACACAATTAAAATTAGATACAATGGAAGGCAAAAACAAAAACACACGTTCATAATTAAAAAGTAAGGCAAAAAAGGATATGTATATTCAGTAAGTCCAAAAGCCATTACATCTTTTGTTCCGAGCGGCTATTAAAGCCCTACGCTACAAAATGCGGAACTATAATACATCATTCGTCTACATTACCACTTTAATACATCCATCATCTATATGACTACCATAATTCATCCGCCGTCAACCGACGGGAGACTAACCAAACGAACGTCAACTTTAGTAGATAAAAGCTTCACAAGGAACCCGGAATACCTAAGTCCATAGTCAAAATGGAGGTATACAAACCCTAAAAATAACCAACATCCTCAAGCAGGAGCAGAACCATCCTGAGCATCACCACCTTGAACCTACGGATTCTCAGTGGAAGGTTTTTCTCCAACATTCTCGGTAGACCCTGAGGCGGTCGCCTCCACATGAGTAGCATCGGATACGGAAGGAGCGGGGTAAGGAAACATCTCAATAAGCTCATTAAAAGATCTGTAGACCGTCCTGCGGATCTTTTGAACATATGGATAATCCTGAGTAATAGCCTGATCATACAAAACTTGATACTTTCCATCGGCTTCCATATCCAAATCATCCACCCCTTCCAAAACCTTCGCTGCTTCCTCCGGTTCTAAACCCAAGTTAACCCCATCTATGAGTTCTGATTGGTAATACAAGTTGAAGGGCCTAGCTAAACTTCCTTAAATTCATGGCTGCTTAGAAAACGGCGAACAAACTCCGGGAGGAACTCATTTACCACTCTGTTGCGATCAACCTCCACATTACCGGAGGATACAGCCAACCCTTCGAGTTCCTTCTGAAGCTCTTGAGTTGTCATCTCCTCGTCACTTAGCAACAACCTTGTTTTCTCCAACTCAGCCTCCAAAGATTTGATCTGTTCAGCCTGACCACTCGAAACCTTTCTCCACTCCTCCTTCTCCCTCTCCAAATCAGAAACCCTCCCAGACAAAGTAAGCTCTCTAGCCGAATAGCCAGCATGTTCGGACCTCAACTTCTTTAGCTCTTCCGGATCGCTCGAAGCACATCCAGTGTGCTCAGCTTTAAGCTTCTCCAACTCGGCCTTCACCGCCTGAAACTTTTTAAGACAATCTTTAGCCTTGCAGTCACAATCCTTATGTGCCGCAACGGCTTTACCACGCTCCTACGCAGCATTTTCAAAACGGAACAGGAGATCTGCTTGGGCAGTGGCATTTTTGGCCAGCAAAAGCCAAGCACGGTTGGTAGCTTCTTCATCATCATGAGCATCAATATATTTCTCCTCCCCAGGAGTGGCTAGATGGATCATCATATCACGACACACGGAGGAGGTGTTCATCCTGGTCCCTCTCTTCACTGACCACTCCGAAACAAAAGCCTCATCATCATCCTCTGTCTCCTTGCCCTTCCCGGTGGTAGCACCTTTCGACTTACCTGATAACAAGGAAAACAAATACTCGGTAACAAAAAAAAAAAAAAAAAAAAAAACAAAAAAAAAAAAAAACAAAAAAAAGAAACAAACAAACAAACAAAAATTTACCGGCCCCAGCATCACTCCTCTGAACACTACCTCCTTCCCCGCCCGTGGAAGGATGCCTTTGCGGCGGAAGAGAACGAAGAGGATAAGGGTTAGGGATGTTCTCAGTAGAATCCAAGTCAATAACCGGGGACTGATCAGAAGGTCTACTCCTCTTAAAAAGGCGAGAAGAAACATCATCCCCGGACCTCTTCACTGATCCAGACGATTTGCCAGCAGCACCAACCGGAGGCTTCTTAGACCCTGTCCGGGCCGTCTGCTCCTTCTTCTTGTCCTTGGCAGCAAGGACCATATCATCAGGGACTTCAACCTTTCGGAGCTCAGCAGTCTTCTCCGAAACCGCAGCATTAGAAGCCAGCGGCTGGGTCAAGTGCAACTCCACACTCTGACCCTCACGGAGTTTATCCCCCTTTACAACATTGACGTTCTTATGGAGTATAGGCTTCTTCAAATATTCAGCCATAGTAACTTACCGAAATCATATCTGCTACATGATTCAGTCTCAGTTTTTCATACTTGGTTACATCCCAGACCTAAATTACTGGGTTTAAATAATAAACATAAAAAACATTAATTATACAAACCATATCGATTCAATACAATTAAAACTTACCGAAATTTACGGAGTTTAATTCAATAATACGAATTTTCAGTCATGAATTAGGGTTGATGATAATCCTTGAATCAAAGATATATAGAACAATTCGTAGGTTATTTTTGGACGTTATTTTGAATGCATTGAATTTGATTGGTGAATTGAAACTGAAAAATAAATGCTGATTTACAATAAAGAAGCGTACAGAGAAAGATTAATTGAAACCTTCTATGACTTTTTTCTTCATATTTTGGAAAGGTTTTTTATATTAAATGCTGTTGAAGATAACTGTAATAAGGAGGTATGACTTCTTCCTTATGTCGTCTACTTTTATCTCTGCATAATTGGCTTGTACACTGTCTCTAATTATGGAATTTTAGAGGGCTTATTTTTGGAATCATAGCAAATAAGTAGGCCTTATTTTTGGAATTAATTGGTAATTGACAAAATGGACAGAACATTTCTTGCAATATGAATTATCTTGAATGAAGGGTTTATTTTTAGAATTTGTTTTGTAATTAATTTGATTTGTAATTAATTTGATTTGTTGTAATCGATTATATGTGTGTGAAAGAGTATGGAGGAAGATAAGAGAGTGTATTGAAAGTCTAATGTTATTGAGGTGTTGTACATTCCTTTTTTTTTTTAACCAATCACAGCTTTGACACATCAGAAAATTAATTGTAGGATGTACTTTAAAGGGTAGTACAAAACTCACGTTTATTATATTAGATAGATTGTGTAATATGGATTTGTAGGAGACGAAGAGAATCAGGAATTGTAGAAACACTCTTATCCATCGTCTAAATGAATTGCTATAATCCGTTTGTTGTAAGTTTCCATTAATGCATTTTGTTTTTTTAACCAGGTATAATGAATTTGTGTGCTTTATGAACTCATTTAAGGTAATTTTGAATATTTAATTTTGATTAATTCAATCATTTTACGTTTGATTCCAGTATCCATGGCTTTGATGAATCGTGATTTATTAAATCGATTTTAGTTTTTTGTGATTACTATTAGGTGTTTATCTGTTATGTTTACATCGATTCTGGATCTTTCTGCAGCAAGAGGACAAGCTTGAAGAGGATGACAAATCCATCTTCCAGGTTAGTGTTATTTCTGTAATTATGCAATGTTTCTAATTTGTTACGAGTTATGTTAATTTACAAGATAATTTGTTACTGAATTTAACTCAGAGATCAAAGGAGGTTATAATGTTTGTTTACAGTCAAATAATATGTTTAGATGCATATGAAGAAAAAAATGTTTAATGTAGCCATGTAGGGAACATATAAAAGTGTGTTTGGGATTGCTCTACACGGAATTTTTCTTAAAATAGATTACCAATTTAAACCTGGAACAACATAGCATTTTACAGGGCGCTATGCTATGGGTGGCTCTACTTATGCAAGTTTAGCAGTGAACGCGTCTAGCGGTGCTGTTATACATTTTGTTATTGTATTTTTTCATGAGTCTATTGCACTAATATTTATAGTTTATTCATTACTTTTTCTGTTTACAGGGTGCTATGCTATGGGTGGCTCTACTTATGCAAGTTTAGCAGCTAACCAAAGTGCTCTAGACGTGGTCGAGGGTTTTTCTGTGAATGTGCTTATTGATAGTACTGCAGGTTTGCTCATTCTTGATTTTGTGGTTTCTTTCCTTTCCGTGTATCTGTATGTGGTTTCTTGATTTTGTGGTATCTTAATCCATATAAATTCTTGGTATTTTTCACGTTCTTAGTATAAAGTTGAATTTAACTTAGACTCTCCATGATGAAAACATCAGAGTTCTTACTTGCCTACTAGAATCATTATGAAATCATAAATATTAGAATCTGCAGATTTGTGTAACTTCATAATATGTAAGTATTATTTGTAATTAAGCCAGTTATATTCACCCAATAGGCGTGTAGATGATTTCATATCCATTGGTTTTCCTGCGTGAAGATTATACGAATATATTTGACTCTACAAATGTGGGATTAAATAAATGTATTAGTGCATGAGCTGAGCAAAAAAAAATATACAGCTTTTGATGTACCTTGAAATCATCTTTCACATTAAAACACGCCATTGCAGTACTGTTAAAAATAAGGAGTTTGATACTCTACCTATATATTGCTTTAACACAACATCAGTCATACTCTATGCAGAACGAGTTTATGATGGACGAGTGCTTTATGTCTTTGGTCCATTACATTTGGCGATTGGTGTAATTGATTGTTGTTTGTTTCATTGGTTAGGAAATGCAAGTGAAGCAGCTTTTTCAATAGGAACAATACATGAATTGGAATGTCACCAGCTTTTTCAATAGGTAGGTACTTCAGTTTTCATTATACCATTCTAAAAATTAAGTATTTTTGCTTGGTTCATTTTATGAAGCACTTAGATGCTAGCATGGGCCTTTAGAAGCTTAACTGTATCCAACTCTATTTTGTTATATCACATTTGATTTGATGTTGCTATTATATAGTGTTCAATGCCCAAGTCACATTCAAGTTTATCATTTTGTATCAATTCAATCAAAAGTTTTGTCTTGAAATATAAGATTTGTGTATCTAATCCATTTAGTTACGTAAATGGAATAGAAACCCACTCATCAGTCTAAGAAAAGAGATGCTAGAGAACAAAAGTTTATGATGAGCTTTTAAGTTCCTCAACTATTTATGACAAATCTTGGCTTAGAGTAAGTTAACATGTTTATCTATTTTGGTCCAACTATAGTCCAGTAAGAATTTCATATGTTCATTTACTAAATTTAGAAGATGGTAAACTGAAAACAAGAAAATAAATGCCAAACCATGTTTTACATTTGAAAACGGCGAGGAATATTATAGGATGATTAGTGTTTCTCAAGCTATTAGTAAGTCATCTTCAGTATGAGTAGTCATTGTACGTATTTGTAACATAATTTTTTTCATACAAATACATAAATAATTGGTTTTAGTTTAGTATGTGAAACAGTGAAAGTAAGGAACGGCATTTGTGATTACTACAACTCAACCATGGTTGTAATTAAAGCGGGATAGATACACTGATCAACAAATCGGTATGTCTATATCTTTTCTTACATACAATTTGCGAAGATGTGACTGTGATTTATGCGTTCAACGGTGAAATGGACTTAACGAATGCGTGTTCTTTTGGAAAATGATGCACCATCTTCACTTTCGGTATTCTGCATGACATTGTTTATTGTATGACGTATGAGAGTCAAATGTGTTGCGTTATGTGACAACTGGCAAATTAGGGAGCTGTTTTGAAAACCCGCATTACTTTAAAATTATAATTTTGGAATATTTAAAAAGTTTATTGTGAAGAGATTTTTGTGAACGTTGGAATGCGATTTTTAATCGTACGTTATTTATGGAATTTGATTATTTATTAATGGTTTGGTTTGGTTCATTCGTGATGATTTATTTTTGAGATCATTATTTGGCATTACATTGACTCCGGCACTAGGAAAACCTAACAATTTTAATTATTTTAAATATTGGTTCGGATATTTATATTTTTGGAACGTATCGCGAGATTTTTGATTAATTGGAACGAGTTCGGTTCGAGAGAGTTGATTTGTTATTAAAGGTTTCGGGTTTGGTCCGTGTATTGTACACCGGGTTATTTAACCCACTTTACCCCTTATATTATTATTATTGTTAATAAAAAAATCTTTTTTTTTATGATAAGAGTAAATACAAATCGTCCCTTTGTCTTTGCCTGGAAACATACAACACACCAACACTCACCAATATCACTCTCATCTCTCTCACCTTTTCTTTACAAAACCCTAGCCGCCGTTTGTTATTTCCGGCCACCACAGCCGCTCACCGCTGGCCACCATCACACACGACCACCATAATTCGAATCCCCATCACCTCCTCTTCTAGATCTACTAAAACACACGCCAAAACTCACCCTTTTCACCCTTAATAATACCTTACGTGCCACCATTTTTGTTCAAGTATCACCACACACCGTTGTACCATGAAAATAAATAGGTAAGGTTGAGTCACGCGCGATTTGTGACTTGTGTTATATGAAAGTTGTGACCAGGAGGTCACGATGTGGTATTTTGGGTTGGTTTTCGATTAAGAACATGTAATATAAGTGGGTTTACATATAAAACATGGTTAAAAACTAGTTTGGTATCCGGGTTTACATTTCTTGTGGGTGTCGACTGTAAACCGAGAGCCTAGGCTCTCGGCTTGATGTTATTTATTTAAGCTTATGAGGTTTTGAGGATGATTTTGGTCTCGTTGTAATGGTGTCGAGAGTGCCCAGTATGGGTCTTTGTTTTGATTGAGGTTTGGTTGAGAACTTGGACCTGGGTGTTTGTTTGTGGTATCAAGACCCAAAGGGGTCTGTTTGGTTGATTTGTTATGGCTCAGTTGAGCCTAGTCGAGGCCTAAATGGTCTTGGGGTTGGGTTCTCATGGCTTGTGGTGTAGCCGCGACCCAAACGAGTCTCTCGACTCGGGGTTTGACTTGGTAAGTCAACCCGTTTTATTGGTATTCTTGATGATTTTTCTAGTTGTCATTCTTTTTGTTGATATAATTGTTGTTGTTGTGATATATTGTTATGGATATTTCGATGTTATTGTTGTTACCTTGGAGCCGATAATGAAATGGTATAATGATTTATTATTTTTGGAGATGTGTTGACGAAGTGATAATGGGGTCCGATTGTGAGACGGTCAATTAGATGACGGAGATAGGTTAGTCGGGTGCCGTAGTCGGACCCTATTGTTGTAGCATGTGATTGGGATTGATTTGGACGGAGTTGGTTATTTAATATGACTTGGTTGTTTTATTTTGGACTTGGACTATGAGCCGAGAGTGATGACTCGGACATGTGACCAAATTCTGATGACTCGATAAATATTTAAAAATCAAACATTAAAAATAATACTCGTAATAATATTATTGATAATATAATCATTGATATATGTATATGGACGTGATAAACGTATGTATATATATATATATATATATATATATATATATATATATATATATATATATATATATATATAAATGCGTATATTATTAATAAAACGATCACGAGTAAACGTTATAATAATATAACGATAATTATTATACTATGTGAATAGTGCAATAAATGTCGGGAGTATTATTATAAATAAATAACTATAAATAATGTCGAGGACTAATACGTCGGGTAAGTAATAATTAAAAACATGACTTTTATAAATTTGGAAAACTTATCGAGTTATACGAGTTGTGGTTATTTAAGTCCAAGTGGACTTTATTATGTGACTTTTGTGTTGTCACGGATATATGACGATTAATATATCCATTTTCTATAACCACGTAACTTATTTAATCGACGGGTTAAATAGGGTTTATTTAGCCATAGAAAATGAATATATTAATGGGCATCGTATCCTACGACGCCCATAGGTTGTGGTACGTGTATTAGGATAATAAATTACTATACATCTTTTGGAATTGGCTAAATTGACGAATTTGGAAAATTGGACGATATATATAGGGAATTTATTGGACTACGATATTTACCATATAGTATTCTTTGTGCTATGTGATTTAGGTTGGGTATAATCTTGGAATGATATATTACGTAAATAAATATGGGGGATTACCAAATCGACGGATTTGATAAACTTCGATGATTTATTTAAATAATATATTGGGCTAATATTAGACCTATAGATGGTTTATTATTTCTTTTCGTTGTGACTTCTTGGTTTCGAGTTGTGTCGACCCTCCACCCATATGGATACCAAACGTCGAATTTCAAATTAATATGAAGATAATTCGAGAAATGGATATTTTTGGAAAGTAAAATGGAATACGTTCGGGAATGGGAATATTTGATTTTTGAGGAAATGATTTCTGAACGAGTTTGATATTGTTAGGAAGTGCCGAGTCTGTAGTTGCCGTTACTTGAGTTTGCTTACGTCTTTCATCTATCGATTTCTTTTGAGGATTTTCTGGACTTGAGGTGAGTTATAGCCCCACTTTTACTCTTGAACTTTGTTTTCAATACTTGGGGTGAGAAACGTGCAAATTGTTTTATGTGGACTATTATCGCTTTGTTTATTTAAAACTTGCTATGCTTATAGAACTAGGTAAGTATTAAAGCGAGGCCTAGTCCCGAACTAGGTGAGCTAATGATTTGGTTATAGAGCGAGGCCTAGTCCCGAACTAGGTAAGCTATTGATTGGTTGTTGTGCGAGGCCTAGTCCCGAACTAGGTAAGCTATTGAATTGGTTATGGAGCGAGGCCTAGTCAAGAACTAGGTAAGCTATTGATTTGATTGATTTGGGCTATAGCGTGCACCTATAGGGTTGATTTGATTTGGTTGGATTATTTTGGTTGGATTATTTTGGTTGGATGATTGAGGCCTAGTCTAGCTAGCAAGCGTTTTACGTATATGTCCACTATATTGAATTATGAATTTAAACCTATGATCTCACCAGCGAAAGCTGACTTTTAGCACGTTTTCTCAGGTAATTAAGTGATGCCCTTTGGATGCTTGGATTGGAGGCTTGGCTATGGCACCCGGTTATGGATCTATTTTCTAAAACTCTGATAAATTATTGTGGACCTACGTTTATTTCTTTTGGGCCTTACTTTGGATAATTCTTGGGATAATTGTAAACTTTAAAACCCGATTTGATTGTGTTTTTCTTATGTTTACTTTATCTCGTTCTTTTATGTCTTGTGTTTGGATACCAATCACCGTAGCACCCCGAAAGCTTGTTGAGTCTTCCGCTGTAATAAATTTTGGGGGTGTTACGGATTGGTATCAGTGCCAAGGTTATAGAGAACTAGGTAAATAGACACCTAAACTATAACCGATTTTTATAGAAAACGATCCTCGACCATTGCCCGCCAGCCCGCCAAGCCGAAGCATAATTGTTATTATTGAGGTATATTGAGATGATTATTGGATATGGGATTCTTGAGATGATTTGAGGATTTGAGGTTTATTGATTTAGTGATATGATGGCGTTTTGAGGAATTATATGCGTTTTGAGGAATTATATGGCTTAATTGTTTTACGAATGATTTTAGTAATGCGGTATTTTAAATCTTTCTTGATTATATATGATTGGGAATTATATGATGATTTTGATATGGTATTTTGAGTTCGCGGTTTAGTTGTTTTGAAACACTTACACCTACCCTACGCCGTTGTCACAAATCATAGCCTCCTTTGCACGTGTTGTTATTAAGAATTGTTATTGCTAGTACGCGTCGCCCCTCGTAGATCACTATGGCCTCTGATGACCCATACGTGTTGGTCATGCGTTCGGCCACTACGTTATCGTCTCATTGACGCCCTAAGTCACCGATTTTATCGCCTCGTGGTTCACCTGCTCAGAGATGACGATTGATGGAGTACCCCTCCGACGAGGAGTATGAGGAGGAGTACAAGGGTGAGCAGAATGATGACCCTCAGGATGAGGAAGAGGATGATCCTCAGGAGGAGGAGATGCCTGATGATGATGGTTCGCCAGCACATTTAATTCATTCTGCGAAGCCCGATTCCCCGATACATCCGTTAGAGCCGGTTTCACCTGATCATCCGTTTTTGTTTGATACACCACCTGGTAGTCCTGTGGCGTCGGATGCACCTTCTGAGGTTTCTTCTGAGCATGCAGAGTTAGGTGAGACTGGTAGGATGTGGGCTCAGGTTACTGCACAGGGCGAGAGGATCTCGCGGATGTCTGACCGACTTGAGATGATTATTACTGAGTTTATTGCTGAGTTTGTTGCTGAGTTGAGAGTTGATTTGACTACTGTCATGGGCAAGAAGACAGCGATTAGGAGAGGTATGATGGAGATACATGAGCAGATAGAGAGTCTGCAGAGAGGTTTCCTCACTGCTCGCAAGGAAGATCGCAAGCTGTGGCAGAGGAACACAGAGCTAGAAAAGGAGGTTGCGGACCTCAAGAGGAACAGAGATACACATAGTGTTGAGCAGGGGTCGTTATTAAGGAATTTGGATGGTTTGAGATCGGAGTTGAGGAGTCTACGCCAGCAGCATGGCTAGATTGATTTGGATTTGTGTTGTTGTTATGTTGCTTCCTAAGCTAGGGAGTACTTGGTTAGGAGAGCTAGTTATTCTATCTCTTATGCCATGTTATTCGGATTGTATGTTCGTCTCGTATGGAACGTTTAGTATTTATTATGTCTTTTAGTATTTTGGAACGAAGTATCGATCGCTACTTGTATGGACGATAGTGATTTCGTATGATATCCTACGGTTTTTGGCATACATGGAGAGTTTGTTCCTATTTGTGTGAATGATATTGTGTTGGTATTATGTTTGTATTTCGACTTTTACCAATCGGATTCTTGTTGGACGTTATGGTATGTGTTATTGGAGACTTATGAACCTGTATTGTGATTTCGATCAATGACTGTACGACGAAACCCTGTTAGAGCTACCAGAACTGGTCCTGCAACGACTACCCCTGGTCGTCGAGGACGCCGTCCTACTCGAAATGTTGAAACCCCTACTCCTGATAACCTGGACACTACTAACCGCAACCACAGGAATCAAAATGTTGATGTTCAGGGAGACAATGATCATGTTCAACTTAACGCACCTACTGTGGATCAAGCAATGATCAATCAACTTGTGGAGCAACGAGTTGCTGAGCTACTAGCTGAGTCAAATCATTCCAACAATTCTGCTGGAACATTTCCGCCTGTTCGTGCTAATGGATGTAACTACAAGGAGTTTAAAATTTGTGGACCAATTGAGTTTGGTGGAACTGAAGGAGTGGTCTACTTGGTCAGGTGGATAGAGAAGACTGAGTCAGTGTTTAATGTCAGTGGTTGTGCGAAGAATGCGAAAGTAAAGTTTGTTTCTTTTACTTTCAAGGATGAAGCTTTAACTTGTTGGAACAATTACCGTAATTCGGTTGGGAGTGATGTGGCTTATGCTATGACTTGGGAGCAATTTAAGTCTTTGCTGATTCAGACTTACTGCCCAAGGAATGAGATTAAGAAGCTGGAGATTGAGTTCTGGAACCATAAGGTGAAATGTACTGATATGGCAACTTACAATCGCCGTTATCGACAGTTAGCTTTACTTTGTCCCGATATGGTTAGGACTGAGACTCAAAGGATTGAGAGGTATACCGATGGTTTGCCGGTAGCTACAAGGAACGATGTGATTTCTGCTAAGCCTGCAAACATTCATGAGGCTATCACGATCGCTCAACAATTGATGGACTCGTTGGTATTGGAAGAAGCTGAGAAAGACAAGAATGGAAAGAGGAAGAGGGATAATCACTCTAAGGGTAATGATCGTCAAAACAAGCGACAAACAACTACTAGGGCTTATGCTATGGGAGATGGAGATAAGAAGAACTACAATGGAAATGCACCCAAGTGTAACCGATGTTATGGGAATCATTCTGGATGATGTACTGTGGTGTGCAAGAATTGCTCTAAGATGGGACACATAGCTAAGGACTGTAAAGCTCGACCACTTGCTATGGTTCAAGCTACACCTGAAACTATGAGTAAGGCAAACGTTACTTGTTATGGATGTGGAAAGAAGGGACATTATAGGAATGAGTGTAGGGAATCGTAGAACCGAGGAAATCAAGGATCGGGTGGTAATGGGTACAATAATGGAAACCCTGGAGCTGTAGGAAACCGTGGACGACAAGATAATGGGGACCAACGTGTGGAAGCTGGAGCTGCTCATGGAAGAGTATATGCACTTGAGAACGAGAGAGGAGAAGATCCGAATGTCGTTACTGGTACGTTCCTTCTCAATAATCGTTATGCTTCCATACTATTTGATACTGGTGCCGATTAGGACTATCGTTCGCGGTTGCACTTTAAACTTTCTGAATCGTCCTTTCAACATAGATCTTCTACCCGTCACATTAGGAAGTTTTGATGTCATTATTGGTATGGATTGGTTGTCGAAGTATCGTGCTCATATACTTTGCGATGAGAAGATCGTGCGTGTGCCTTACGGCAAGGAGATTCTGAACATACCAGGAGATCGAAAGGAATTAAGAGGCCCATCTAGATTAGCGGTCATATCTTGCACTAAATTACCGAAGCTAATGGAAAAAGGATGTTGCCTTTTCTTAGCTCAAATTTCTGAGAAAGGAGGGAAGGAGAAGAAGGAAAGATGCATTGGAGATTTGCCTATAGTTCGTGATTTTTCGGATATGTTTCCCGATGATTTACCGGGAATTCCGCCTACTAGACAAATAGAGTTTCAGATTGAGTTGATACCTAGTGCTGCACCATGGCACGAGCGCCTTATCGTCTTGCACCTACTGCACTGGAGGAATTGTCGAAACAGCTAGCGGAGTTAGCCGAAAAAGGATTTATAAGACCAAGTTCTTCGCCTTGGGGAGCCCCGGTCTTATTTTTGAAGAAGAAGGATGGATCGTTTCGCATGTGTATTGATTATAGAGAGTTGAACAAGTTAACGGTGAAAAATAGATACCCGTTACCGAGGATCGACGATTTGTTCGATCAGCTTCAGGGATCGAGTGTGTATTTGAAGATCGATTTGAGATCGGGATATCATCAGCTTCGAGTTAGCGAGGAAGATATTCCGAAAACGGCTTTCAGAACCCGTTACGGGCATTACGAGTTTCAGGTGATGCCATTTGGGTTGACTAACGCACCGGCGGTATTCATGGACCTCATGAATCAGGTGTGTAAGCCTTACTTGGATAAGTTCGTGATTGTGTTCATCAATGACATTCTAATTTATTCGAAGAGTGAGAAGGAGCATGAGGAGCATCTAAGACTATTCTTAGAATTGCTCATGAAGGAGAAACTGTATGCCAAGTTTTCTAAATGTGAATTTTGGATTCCGACGGTACAATTTTTGGGTCATGTGATCGATAGACAAGGAGTTCATGTAGATCCTGCTAAGATTGAAGCGATTAAAAGTTGGGCTGCATCGACAACCCCAACAGAAGTTCATCAATTTTTTTGGGATTAGCCGGTTATTACCGAAGATTCATTGAGGGATTTTCGAAGATAGCAAAACCTTTGACCAAATTGACTCAAAAGAGTGTTAAATATGAATGGGGAGATAAGGAAGAGGAAGCATTTCAGTTACTTAAGGAGATGTTATGTAGTGCTCCTATCTTAGCGTTACCTGAAGGTAACGAGGACTCCGTCGTCTATTGTAACGCTTCGCATAAAGGTTTGGGAGCTGTATTAATGCAACGAGAGAAGGTGATAGCTTATGCTTCCCGACAGCTCAAGAAGCATGAGAAGAACTACACCACCCATGATTTGGAGTTAGGTGCTGTGGTTTTTGCCTTAAGGATATGGAGACATTACTTGTATGGAACCAAGTGTGTAGTGTTTACTGACCACAAAAGTCTGCAACACATCTTGAATCAAAAAGAGCTCAACATGAGACAACGACGTTGGATTGAGTTGCTAGGCGATTATGATTGTGAAATTCGTTACCATCCTGGTAAAGCAAACGTCGTTGCTGATGCTCTTAGTCGAAAGGAGGGAATACCACCATTACGAGTTAGGTCATTAGGAATGACTATCGTATCGCCATTACCATCTCAAATATTAGAAGCTCAAACGGAAGCGTTGAAAGCAGAAAATCGACCTGCTGAGAACATATTTCGGATGGCAGAAAATGAGAAGGGATTTGTTAAGCGTTCTGATGGAGTATTATGTTTTGGAGACCGAAGTTGGGTACCATTGTATGGAGGAATTTGAGAGTTGATTATGCATGAGTCGCATAAGTCAAGATACTCTATTCATCCTGGGTCCGACAAGATGTACCAGGATTTGAAGAAGTTATATTGGTGGCCAAATATGAAGGCAAATATAGCATTGTATGTTAGTAAGTGTTTGACTTGCTCTAAGGTTAAGGCCGAACATCAAAGACCGTCAGGATTATTGACGCAGCCAGAACTCCCGGTTTGTAAATGGGAGCGGATTACGATGGACTTTATTACCAAATTACCAAAGACAGCTAGCGGTTGTGACGCTATATGGGTAATTGTGGATTGATTGACTAAGTCTGCTCATTTCATGGCGATTAGTGAAGATGATAGTGTTGACAAACTTGTGAGGTTGTATGTGAAGGAGATTGTTTCTCGTCATGGAGTTCCGATATCGATTATTTCTGATCGCGACAGCCGCTTTACGTCAGCATTGTGGTGATCACTTCAAACCGCTTTGGGGATGAGACTTGATATGAGTACTGCATATCACCCCCAAACCGATGGTCAAAGTGAGAGAACCATTCAGACTATGGAGGATATGCTTCGTGCATGCATCATAGACTTTGGTAAAGGCTGGGAGAAATATCTACCCCTTGTGGAGTTCTCTTATAACAATAGCTACCACACAAGTCTTAAAGTTGCACCATTTGAAGCTTTATATGGTCTTAAATGTCGTTCACCTATTGGTTTGGCTGAAGTTGGAGATAGCTAACTCACAGGCCCTAAGCTTATTTTGGAAACTACTAAGAAAGTAACGCAAATTCGAGATCGATTACAAGCATCTAGAGATAGGCAGAAAAGTTACGCCGATCAGAGACGTAAACCCCTAGAATTCCAGGTTGGAGACAAAGTGATGTTGAAAGTCTCGCCTTGGAAGGGTGTGATACGTTTTGGGAAACGAGGGAAACTTAATCCCCGCTACATTGGACCATTTCTTATTTTGGAAAGAATTGGGCCCGTGGCTTATCGGGTGGAATTACCACCGGAATTGAGTAAAGTTCATGATGTGTTTCATGTTAGCAATTTGAAGAAGTGTCTTTCGGATGAAACGCCGGTTATACCAATTAAGGATATTCGTGTGGATGAAAGTTTGAATTTTGTGGAAGAGCTGATTGAGATACTGGACAGAGAGATTAAATGACTTAAGAGAAGTCGTATTCCGCTCATCAAAGTTCGTTGGAATTCGTGGCATGGACCGGAATTCACGTGGGAACGTGAGGATGAGTTTCGCAAGAGATATCCGAAGCTTTTTACTTCGTAGATGGTTTGTTCCGAGTGAAACCCGGGACGGGTTTCTTCTGAGGCTGGGAGGATGTGACAACTGGCAAATTAGGGAGCCGTTTTGAAAACCCGCATTACTTTAAAATTATAATTTTGGAATATTTAAAAAGTTTATTGTGAAGAGATTTTTGTGAACGTTGGAATGCGATTTTTAATCGTACGTTATTTATGAAATTTGATTATTTATTAATGGTTTGGTTTGGTTCATTCGTGATGATTTATTTTTGAGATCATTATTTGGCATTACATTGACTCCGGCACTAGGAAAACCTAACAATTTTAATTATTTTAAATATTGGTTCGGATATTTATATTTTTGGAACGTATCGCGAGATTTTTGATTAATTGGAACGAGTTCGGTTCGAGAGAGTTGATTTGTTATTAAAGGTTTCGGGTTTGGTCCGTGTATTGTACACCGGGTTATTTAACCCACTTTACCCCTTATATTATTATTATTGTTAATAAAAAAATCTTTTTTTTATGATAAGAGTAAATACAAATCGTCCCTTTGTCTTTGCCTGGAAACATACAACACACCAACACTCACCAATATCACTCTCATCTCTCTCACCTTTTCATTACAAAACCCTAGCCGCCGTTTGTTATTTCCGGCCACCACAGCCGCTCGGCTGGCCACCATCACACACGACCACCATAATTCGAATCCCCATCACCTCCTCTTCTAGATCTACTAAAACATGCGCCAAAACTCACCCTTTTCACCCTTAATAATACCTTACGCGCCACCATTTTTGTTCAAGTATCACCACACACCGTTGTACCATGAAAATAAATAGGTAAGGTTGAGTCACGCGCGATTTGTGACTTGTGTTATATGAAAGTTGTGACCAGGAGGTCACGATGTGGTATTTTGGGTTGGTTTTCGATTAAGAACATGTAATATAAGTGGGTTTACATATAAAACATGGTTAAAAACTAGTTTGGTATCCGGGTTTACATTTCTTGTGGGTGTCGACTGTAAACCGAGAGCCTAGGCTCTCGGCTTGATGTTATTTATTTAAGCTTATGAGGTTTTGAGGATGATTTTGGTCTCGTTGTAATGGTGTCGAGAGTGCCCAGTATGGGTCTTTGTTTTGATTGAGGTTTGGTTGAGAACTTGGACCTGGGTGTTTGTTTGTGGTATCAAGACCCAAAGGGGTCTGTTTGGTTGATTTGTTATGGCTCAGTTGAGCCTAGTCGAGGCCTAAATGGTCTTGGGGTTGGGTTCTCATGGCTTGTGGTGTAGCCGAGACCCAAACGAGTCTCTCGACTCGGGGTTTGACTTGGTAAGTCAACCCGTTTTATTGGTATTCTTGATGATTTTTCTAGTTGTCATTCTTTTTGTTGATATAATTGTTGTTGTTGTGATATATTGTTATGGATATTTCGATGTTATTGTTGTTACCTTGGAGCCGAGAATGAAATGGTATAATGATTTATTATTTTTGGAGATGTGTTGACGAAGTGATAATGGGGTCCGATTGTGAGACGGTCAATTAGATGACGGAGATAGGTTAGTCGGGTGCCGTAGTCGGACCCTATTGTTGTAGCATGTGATTGGGATTGATTTGGACGGAGTTGGTTATTTATTATGACTTGGTTGTTTTATTTTGGACTTGGACTATGAGCCGAGAGTGATGACTCGGACATGTGACCAAATTCTTATGACTCGATAAATATTTAAAAATCAAACATTAAAAATAATACTCGTAATAACATTATTGATAATATAATCGTTGATATATGTATATGGACGTGATAAACGTATGTATATATATATAAATGCGTATATTATTAATAAATCGATCACGAGTAAACGTTATAATAATATAACGATAATTATTATACTAAGCGAATAGTGCAATAAATGTCGGGAGTATTATTATAAATAAATAACTATAAATAATGTCGAGGACTAATACGTCGGGTAAGTAATAATTAAAAACATGACTTTTATAAATTTGGAAAACTTATCGAGTTATACGAGTTGTGGTTATTTAAGTCCAAGTGGACTTTATTATGTGACTTTTGTGTTGTCACGGATATATGACGATTAATATATCCATTTTCTATAACTACGTAACTTATTTAATCACGGGTTAAATAGGGTTTATTTAGCCATAGAAAATGAGTATATTAATGGGCATCGTATCCTACGACACCCATAGGTTGTGGTACATGTATTAGGATAATAAATTACTATATATCTCGTGGAATTGGCTAAATTGACCAATTTGGAAAATTGGACGATATATATAGGGAATTTATTGGACTACGATATTTACCATATAGTATTCTTTGTGCTATGTGATTTAGGTTGGGTATAATCTTGGAATGATATATTACGTAAATAAATATGGGGGATTACCAAATCGACGGATTTGATAAACTTCGATGATTTATTTAAATAATATATTGGGCTAATATTAGACCTATAGATGGTTTATTATTTCTTTTCATTGTGACTTCTTGGTTTCGATTTGTGTCGACCCTCCACCCATATGGATACCAAACGTCGAATTTCAAATTAATATGAAGATAATTCGAGAAATGGATATTTTTGGAAAGTAAAATGGAATACGTTCGGGAATGGGAATATTTGATTTTTGAGGAAATGATTTCTGAACGAGTTTGATATTGTTAGGAAGTGCCGAGTCTGTAGTTGCCGTTACTTGAGTTTGCTTACGTCTTTCATCTATCGATTTCTTTTGAGGATTTTCTGGACTTGAGGTGAGTCATAGCCCCACTTTTACTCTTGAACTTTGTTTTCAATACTTGGGGTGAGAAACGTGCAAATTGTTTTATGTGGACTATTATCGCTTTGTTTATTTAAAACTTGCTATGCTTATAGAACTAGGTAAGTATTAAAGCGAGGCCTAGTCCCGAACTAGGTGAGCTATTGATTTGGTTATAGAGCGAGGCCTAGTCCCGAACTAGGTAAGCTATTGATTGGTTGTTGAGCGAGGCCTAGTCCCGAACTAGGTAAGCTATTGAATTGGTTATGGAGCGAGGCCTAGTCAAGAACTAGGTAAGCTATTGATTTGATTGATTTGGGCTATAGTGTGCACCTATAGGGTTGATTTGATTTGGTTAGATTATTTTGGTTGGATGATTGAGGCCTAGTCTAGCTAGCAAGCGTTTTGCGTATATGTCCACTATATTGAATTATGAATTTAAACCTATGATCTCACCAGCGAAAGCTGACTTTTAGCACGTTTTCTCAGGTAATTAAGTGATGCCCTTTGGATGCTTGGATTGGAGGCTTGGCTATGGCACCCGGTTATGGATCTATTTTCTAAAACTCTGATAAATTATTGTGGACCTACGTTTATTTCTTTTGGGCCTTACTTTGGATAATTCTTGGGATAATTGTAAACTTTAAAACCCGATTTGGTTGTGTTTTTCTTATGTTTACTTTATCTCGTTCTTTTATGTCTTGTGTTTGGATACCAATCACCGTAGCACCCCGAAAGCTTGTTGAGTCTTCTGCTGTAATAAATTTTGGGGGTGTTACACGTTAAAACTTCCATAGAAAGACAAAAAAATAGCCTGCATTAAATAATGGGTGGAATCATTCTGACAAATTCAACAAAGTAGTTAATACCTACAGTAATGAGGTGAAGTAAATAATTATCTAAAAGGGTATAAGTATCTTTTTTTTGTGTAGGACTGGAGGATGATTGTAGAAGAAAAAAGTACGGATTTTTAAGAGTTTGGGCCTTTGGGAAGAATGCATACATGATGCCGAACTCATGGATCTTTGTAAGAAGATTCTGAGCCATTTGTTTCGATGAGTTTCAACCTTTTGGCAGAATGTATATCGGTCAGGTATTTTCTAAGGTTACAAATTTTTATCCACAACAACATGTCTTGATGCTGAAACTAGGAGAAAGAAAGTAGGAGATAATGTTGTTGTTGATGCACATGTCTTGATGCTGCATAATTAATATTTGCGAGCAGGCAATGTTAGATGTCAAAGTATGAAATAAAACGGATAAAAAGATGTACCAAGTCGATTTTGAGGTTTAGTTTTTATTATTATTTTCCGTTTATATACTTCCAGTTTGCATATACTTGAGCAACGGTTTGTTTGGTGATTTCACATAAAAATGGTTACGGAGTCTTAAGTCTCTAATACAGCACAAAACAAAAAAGAATTGGCATCATAAATGGGCTTATTACATGGATAGACAGATGGGTACGGATAGGAATAAATAAAATTGAGTGGGTTAAATCTTTTGTAAGTGTAATTTTGCCAAATGGAGACTTTCATAAATCAAAACTAAAAGTTCCACAATGTTTAGAAGTTTATTGATTGTCAAGATGGGAGGCTAGAACAGTAATCTTGAAATATGTTATTTAATTAGTTAGATCTTATCAACAATACAATGTTACCACTAAAGAAGCTTTTGATATAATACTAATGACCGAATTATTGTCATTTTTTTTTCATATCTATCATATAGTATGGATTAAAATAGCTATTTTAAATCTATTTTTCTGCAATTTGAATGTGATTATAAATGGGTGACTTAAAGACTTGTGTCTTAGATAAATCAATATCCCTGTTGGGTTGTGTTGGGTTTCCGGAATATGCTTAAATGTTTTGGTCAGACTAGGTTGTGTTGGGTTGACCTAAGCACAAGTTTTTGTCTTTCTTCATATCTGTTTATAAATACTGATGCATTAAACATCGTAGCATATAAACTGTATAATTACAATAATGATTTAATCTATTGATTATAAGTTTCGGATGTGTAAGCATTCAAAATACACTTTGGCCGATCCATTATGCCCGTTTACTTTTACCTTATGCCCGTTTACTTTTACCTTTTAATTTGACCTGTTAAAGGTACAAGAGAATACAAAATTAACACATTCTTAATAAATGGGTTAAACTTACTAATAGCTTGAGAAACACTAATCATCCTATAATATTCCTCCAAATGTAAAACACTAATCATCCTATGATCAAATGGTCAATAGGTATGTACAATATACATATTATATGTTTTGTGGCATTTTTCTTATTTACACCTATTATAAATCACAAACTTCTTTTACTTATTTTTTTTATACTTATTAGGTATTCACGGAATGGACCTACTTAAATAGTTAAACCCGTACGGATAAAACATACCATAATAGACATATTCAGTAGAATACATGTCAAATTGTACACTACTTCATGCACAATTTAATTGTACACTTCTTCGTGTGATTTGTGATAGTGTGCTTTTTAGCTTTATTCGATTAATCATGAGTTAATGTGCTTTATATTCTCAAATGCAACCTTCTGTACTGGACTTCTATTGGCTCGCCGTTTTTGAAAATGCTTGAGATGGAACAAGAGTATCTGGAAGATGTTGAGGTATGCAAATCATTTATCACTTTCTTGAATCAGAAAATTATGTGGTTTTATGTTAGTTGAGAGATTATATTTGCAGGCAAACGATGAAGACCACTATGTTAGCCTACGGATAGAAAATGTAATCGATTTTGATAAATCAATTCAAAATCCCTGTCAATAATTCAATGCAACGTATCATAACAAATATGCTTCTTCACTCAAATCGCCAGTTTCAATTCATCAATTAATTGGTAAGGTTATAGAGTCATAGCAATGTTTAGATTATTGGCTTATTACCTTACAGACTTATTTGAATTCATCACAATTCATATACATAGGGTTAAGTTATCTCAACTATAGTAATTATCATACATCAATAAAGAACATTTCTAATAGTTGTTTATAAAATAAGTTGTCAATTATTTTAGTGCTTATGTAATCTTAATAATGGTTCTTTAGAAGTTGGAACTTGGTTAAGCTTTGTAGTTGGTTTTTTTATTAGCTATGTTCTAGGTAAAGATCAATCAACATTTTTTTTGGACCATATACTTGATGGTATAGTTTTCGATAAATGAGGTATGCTCTTTCTATGCTTCAAATAATTTGTTTAACTATGTTATTCAGGTAGACCAATTAAGCAGTTAAGCAGTTTATAGCAAGCGATTCCACACACTCCTAAATAAGCATAGAATTTTGTGTTTAGATAAAGAAACTTGTGTAAGGTGGTGTTTTGATTCCTTATTAAAGTCTGCATATAAGCAGTTTATAGTAAGCGATTCCAAACACTCTTAATTAAATAAGCATTTGAAAATTAGCATGTTGGTATTTGCGTATAATTTATGTAATTAGAGTAGGTTTTGTATTACTTATTATAGATCATATCTAAGCACTTTCTAGAGCATATGAGCATTTTTTAGTGTTTAGATTAAAAAATTATGTAAGAGGGTGTTTGGATTCCTTATTAAGGTCTGCTTATTGCAATTATTCAATGCTTATAAAGCACATATGGAATCCCATACCCTATATTGAAAGCTATTTTTTTTAAGGAACAACTAATAAGTACTTAAAAATAACTGTTGGTACCCAATAGACATGCTTCTTTATTCTTCGGAGTTTTATGTTACCCATTTGACCCGTTAAAGATTGTTAACATCTTCTTTATTTTCCTGAGTTTTATTAGCAATTGGCTTATTGTTTTCATTATCCATCCTAGGCTAATTGTTTGAGTGGCTCTTAAAAGTTGTTAACATCTTGTGCAGGGGTGAGTGATAGTCTTTTCTTAATTGCAGCCAAGCATGGATATGTGTACAAGTCAAATAAGGACGCATAGTTACTTTTCAAGCAAATGTATGTTAATTTAGTTAGTGTTTTTAGAGTAGTTGGAATGCCATTTTTCGTTTATATGGTGTCTCAAGTGGCCAACTGCTAAAATTTGAGTTTACTATCCATGTAAGATAAATTATGCTAATAGATTTTTCTTATGATCTTTGATTTTTTTAATTTTGATTGTATGGGCTGTAGTAAGTCAATTTGAAAACATGGATCGTAAAATTTACATTAATTTTGAATTAATAAAACATTTGGTTAAGTCCACTAATTGGAAACGCATTTTCCCCATTTTTTCGGGTTAGATAACAAACTTTTTTTTATTATCTTACTTTACCGGCAAACTTTCAAAAAATTTCTGGCTTCACCAATATAACCAGTTTATTATTAAAATAATAACTGAGATGACAATATTATCCTTATCTTCTTTAACATAATAATACCTAGGGGTGGCAATTCGAGTCGGGTTCGGGTTGGTGGGTCAGAAAACCCCAACCAGAACATGACCCATTTAAATTACCAGGTCAGCTATGTCAACCCTAAAATATTTACACATAACTCAAAAGTTGGGACATTACACAATTTAAACAGGTTAAACGGGTTTGTAGGTCGACCCGTTTAACCCATTTAACCAGTATAATAAAATATAATAATTTATAATTTAAGAAAATAATGTTAAACACATTGGCGGGCTGACCTGTTTAATTAATTCTTAACCCGGACATGACCTATTTAATAAACGAGTTAGATGGGTTGACCCAAACCCGACCCTAAATCTATTTATACTCAACCCGAACCTGTTAATTTTCGTGTCGGTTTCAGATCGTGTTTCGTGTTGGGTCAGAAATTGCCACCCCTAATCACACCCACTCATATTGTGTGCCAAACCGGCCACTCTTATTATGGAATGCAAAGAAACAACAAGTTGAGATTTAATGATTTAATAACTATTATTATACGAGTAAACGCAATGGATAGATGGTCTAATAGGGATCCCATTTGATGTACATGAATTAACACATATGCACTTAAATTACTAACCTATTGGTTTACCTCTAAAGATCGTTAAGAAACAATATCTCATTTCTGTGTCATTCGCCATGACAATAAACAAGAGCCAAGAGCAATCGCTTTCAAAAGTCGGATTGTATCTTTCACGTCCTGTATTCACACATGGACAGCTGTATGTGGCTCTTTCACGTGTCAAAAGCAAAAAAGGTTTAAAGGTGGTTGTTTCAGATGCCGATGGTAACATATCAAATACTACTATAAATGTAGTATATAAAGAAGTTTTTCAAGGTCTATGATCAAACGATCAATAGGTATGTACATTACACATACTAAATGTTTTGTCTTATTTTTCTTATTTACAGTTATTATAAATCCAAATAATTCTATCACTTACATTTTTTTGTATACTTATTAGGTGTTGACCGAAAGGAACTGATCTTCAAGTTTTAGAATTGTCACTACATCAATTTTGCTTCTCATGACAAACATATTGTAGATCAAGAGGCAATCAATATTTATTACACAGATTTTATAACCATTGTATTTTATGTTTTCGGTCACTTATAACTTTATTGTTCCGTTAAAAGAAAATTTCACAACGTTTACGTTCTTTATTCTCTCTTATTTTATTCACGTACTTACGTTTTCTTATTTAAAAACCCTCTAAAATCCCGTGAATTTCACGGGTCTATAAGCTAGTTAACTTATAATTATAATGTACATTAAAGAGGTAATTAAGGTCTAGACCTTTTTTATTTATTTATTTATTTTTTTTAATCACAGTTATAATGATAGAGTAAATGGGCCGTTACAAATCAATTAAATGGGCGGTTAATTTTCGATGGAATGTAACTTCTATTCATGTGCATGTATTGAATTCCTAGCAAAAGGCAAATCTTTCCTTTATAAGTACTTGTTGAATCTGAATTTTTAAGCCTTCTATTAATAGCATGTCCCAAATGTTTTATAAAGTAGTATAGATTGTACAAACAAATAAAACATACAAAGCTTTATACAATATATAACAAGTTGATGTTACATATGATTTTGAAACCTAACTGGACCAATGGGTTCAACCAGAATCCGGAGTCGCCATCGGTTCGGCTAGCCAATAAAAGCTGTTCAAAAACGAAACGGAGAGGACCAGTCGGAACCGGTAAAAGCAGGGTCGGACTGGATTTTTTTTCCGGTTAATCAATTCGTAATTGTTATTTTGTTGGAGCCTAAACTTTAATCAAAATGTATCTGCCGTTGCAACTCGCGGATACCATGCTAGTTAAAACTGATAGGTATTGCTGACAAAATACTTGGACCTTGGTTACTTATTATTATATCGAGATATTAGAATTTTGTTAGATATGCATATGTTTAAATGAAATGTTTATGTTACGTTAGGGCATCCACAATAAAATAGGTAATTTTCAAAGACATTTTATGAAAAAACTTTTGCTCCTACGCATAAAGTCTTTAAAAATACATAATCAATAAAAAAGTATGTATAACAAATATGAAAGAAATTGTAAGGCAGCGCACAGTGTTGACCTATTGCATCATCTTTTCGGCTATCACATCAGCTTTTTCTTTTCAGCAACCAACACAACCCAAGTGCTACAGTGGTGACCCATATATATATATATATATATATATATATATATATATATATATATATATATATATATATATATATATATATATATATATATATATATATATATATATATATATATAGGGGAGATTTATTTTCAGAACTCTGTTAAGTGCGGGAACTGCGAGAATTCCAATTTTACATTAGAAAACATGCATGTTCACATAAAACATGTATGTTTTCTTACATACACCTTAATACACATGCCTGTGTATTAAGGTGTATGTAAGAAAACATACATGTTTTATATGAACATGCATGTTTTCTAATGCATAATTGGAGTTCTCGCAGTTCCCGTACTTAACAGGTTTCTAAAATTAAAACCATTTTGCATTGATTTGTTGCACTTAACAGGTTTTTATATGAACATGTATATTATGCATGTATGTGTATTAAGGTGTATGTAAAAAAACATACTTGTTTTATATGAACATGCATGTTTTCTAATGCAAAATTAGAGTTCTTGCAGTTCCCGCACTTAACAGGGTTCTGAAAATAATATATATATATATATATATATATATATATATATATATATATATATATATATATATATATATATATATATATATATATATATATATATATATAACTATAACAGGGTTTTCTAAGAGTGTATCCGACTATATCCTTAGCTTAAGAGCAAAGTCGAAAGAACCAGCTCGCACAAGAGGTTCTAAGTGTTGTTCATTGCATTCCAAAAAGTGAAACTAAATGCAGGGTAATGGTCCTTATTTTGTGTTTTCCATTTATATGTAATATGCTATTTTAAGACTGTTAATACAAATATCGTCAAAAAACGTTATTTATATTTTACGATCTTTCTTAGTTTTGTTAACTACAAAAGGTAAAGTTTATTTTTAGCAAATCGTGAATATAGTTTAAAAGTCTTTTACTTAACTTCACTCAAACTACATTTAAATGTTTTCACAAAGTGATTTCAAATCAAGTATACTTTAGTTTAAGTAAATGTGTTAAAAATGTCTTATAAGTATATTTAGCAAGTTTTCTAAATAGTATGTCATATTAGGATATAAGCAAGCAAACTCTTTTTAGTAAATCATTCACTTGCTAAACATCTCAAACAAAACATTTTTGAGTCTATACATAAACTCTTTTTACAAGTATACTTTCCTTTTTAAGAATATCTAAAATTAGAAATCTAATGTATACTTACATTATCACTTGCATCACATGTGTCCCTTCAAGGAAACATGTGTGTAAGAAACATGTTTTATTTTGTATAGATTCATATTCAAGATCTCAAAGTTGACTTTGTGAGATCTTGAGAATATTGTGTTAGATTTTCTAATATCTTGTGCAGGATTCTGTCAGAGCGTCTAGCGGAACCCTCAGGGACAACAGACGGAACCAAAGTATTGGTTATGTCGTATCTGTGGGTTGTTCTGAATGTTGGCCTATAAATAGCAACCCACTCTTTGAGTTTTTCTCATCACTCAATATCATAATATACTGCATATATTTCATTTCTAACTCAATACACTTTCATATTTGTGAGTCTTTCTTTGTAGCAAGAAGATCACGAACTTACAAGCTTCAACACAACGTTGCAAGACTTGTCAAGCATAGCATAGTGTAAACTAGGAAAGTTTATACATCATTGTATTGTATCCATTTGTAGTGATCAGTTAATATTTTAGTCCTCAAAGTACTTAGAGTATCGGGAGTTGTTGTACCCTTGTAAAAGAACTATCGGGAATGGTTGTACCCTTGTGAAAGAACTCGACATCTAGCTTAGTATTGGAAATAGTGTGTAAGCAACGTGTAAGATTTTCTCCGCCGGATAAAGGAGCTTGTTGACTAGTGCAAGAAAACTCTCGAGTTGGATACTCGGGGCGTGGAGTAGGGCAAGGAAAAAGAGTCCTTGTAGCCGAACCACGATAAACAATCGTGTTATGGTTTGATCGTTTCTTACTTTTATTCTTGCATATTATTTATTGTTTGATAAGTCTTAATTGTCGATTACACGTAAAAGTATACAAAAGAAAATCAAGTTAAAACCGGTAAACTATTCAACCCCCCTTCTAGTTTTCCACAATTGGTATCAAGAGCTACGTTACTCAAGATTTTAAAATATATTGTATCTTAAAACTTGGAACGATCCTTGGATTTTGAAAACTTCAAAGAAGGGCAATCTATGCAAAGACCACAACTATTTGAACCAAATGGTTTCATATATTGGAAAAACCATTTTGAAACTTATGTAAAATCAAAGGACATAGATCTATGGTATATTATTATTGAAGGTGATCATAAGGCTACCGAAAGTGGTCGGGATGGGGATAGTTCACTTACTAAACATAGTGATGATCAAAAGAAACTAATTGCCAAAAATAATGAAGCAAAAATGATGCTTTATAATGCCTTACCAAAGAAACAGTATGAAAGAGTTTTTATGTGCAAAACCGCTAAAGAAATTTGACAATCTTTAATAACTACTTATCAAGGAAATTCACAAGTTAAGGATAACAAAATTGATCTTCTTGTCCAATAATATGAACAATTTTCTATTCCCGAAGATGAAACTATTGATAATGCATTTCCTAGATTTAACACTATTATTACTTCACTTAAAGCACTTGATGAATCTTTTTGTAGCAAGAATTTTGTCAGGAAATTCCTTAGAGCACTCCATCCTAAGTGGAGAGCAAAAGTAACGGCTATTGAAAACTCTAAAGATCTTTCAAGCATGGCACTTGACGAGCTTATTGGAAACCTCAAAGTTCATGAAATGGTAATGGAAAAAGATTCGGAGATAGTGAGAGGCAAGAAGGAAAAAATGAAATCTATTGCCTTAAAAGCTAGAATAGAATCAACTAACGATGAGGAATCAAGTTCGGATAGTGAAGATGAAGAATATGCCATGGCGGTTAGAGACTTCAAGATGTTCTTTAGAAGACGAGGAAAGTTTACAAGGCAACATAAAGATGAAAAGAAGTTTTTACGAAAAGATTGGGATATGAAGATAGTCAAGAATGAAAGAAAGTGTTTTAGATGCGGAGATACAAGTCACTTAATAGGAGAATGTCCAAAAGCACCCAAAAGCAAAACTCAAAGTGCTTTTGTGAGTGGTGCTTGGAGTGATAGTGAGAATGATGATGAAGAGCCGACAAATGATGAAATAGCTCTTATGGCTCAAAGCTCAAATGAGATACATTCCGATTCATCTTACTCTTCTATTGATGATAACACATTAGAACAACAATACAAAAAAATTTGTGAGTTAAGCTTAAAAATCATAAACAAAAACAAATTTTTGAAGACTAAAAAGGAATTTTTAGAAAACGAAGTTTATGAATTAAAAGAAAAAGCTAAACGTTTGGAAAAGAGTAAAAATGTTGACACAACTTGCAAATCATGTCAAGAATTCAAACTTGAAATTGAGAAGCTTAAAATCACACAAGATAATCTTATTAAACAAAACTCAAAGTTTAAGAAGTTTGATAAAAGTATTTGTTGTGCGGATGAAATAATGAAACTCCAAAAATCACACTTTGATAGAACAGGGTTAGGATTCATGAAAACAGGATAAATAAGTAGTTTAAAGAAACAAGGCGAAAAAGGACAAGAAAATGACAAAACTGCAGCAATTACCCACAGAACTGACGGAACCAAAAATTTGGTTCCGCCAGTTGAACCCATTGGTTCCGTGGAGGCTGCTGTAGAACAGAACATTTCAGTAACTAACCATAATGAATTTGTTAAAGTTACAAAGAAGTCCAACACTAGTTCAACTGAACCCAAACTTAAACCTGCCATTAAAATAGCAGTAGGGCTTATTAAAAATGAATTTAGAACTAGAACTACTCAACCAAGACCTAAAACGCCTATATCCAAACGCCCCTTTCCAAAGAGCAACTACAACACACAACCATACTTTCAACATAGTTGGGGTCATAACATACCTAGACATCATCAAGTTCCAAACTATATGTCTTGGAACCCATATCCACCATTTCCTTACATGAATCAAGGTAATGGCATGATTAACCAAAATGGACCCATGAGATATTGGGGACCAAATGTTTGAATGTTTGTTATAAAATAGGTGTGCTTAAAAGTGTGTTTGGAACTGGATGAATGGATCAAAGATAGCGGTTGCTCGAGATACATGACGGGGGACAAAAGTCTTTTCTCTACCTATCAAGTCTATGACGAAGGTAACGTTACTTTTGGTAGCAAGCTTAAAAGTAAAATGATCGGAAAATGTACTATCTCTCATGACTCTCTATCTATTGATGATGTTGCTCATGTTGACAACTTAGGATTTAATCTTCTTAGTATTAGCCAACTTTGCCGTAAAAAGTATAAAGTCCTCTTTAGTGAAAACGAAAGTAAGATACTTAAAGATGGTATAACAATATCTAAAGGAGTTCTTAAGAACAACGTATACGTCATGAAAATTGATAAAACATCTAGAGATAAACTTTGCCTTACCTCATTAGATGAGTCCTCAACTCTTTTGCATAGACGCTTAGGTCATGCTAATATGAGACTTATTCAATTCCTATCCTATAAGGAATTTGTTAGAAACCTACCCAAGTTGAAATACGACCAACACTTTTGTGATGCTTGCAAAATTGGTAAACAAGTTCATAGTAGCCATAAGGCTAAGAATATGGTATCTACAACTAGGTGTCTTGAACTTTTGCATATGGATTTGTTCGGTCCATCCGCTATTCAAAGTTATGGAGGCAACTTCTATACTTTGGTCATTTTATCCCGGATTCGAATTTATTTGATCAAATATTGCCCGAAATCGTTCCTTTTGTCATTTTAGGTACTTTTTGAGTGAATTCTGGAAAAGGAAGCATTTTGGACATTTTTGGAGCATAAAAGTGAAGAAAACGGCAAAGTCTTAATTTTCCTTGCTGGGAACAGTACCTGACGGCATCAGGAGTTTTCAAGTGACGGCGTCAAGAGCAATATAAGAGGTGGAAGTGGATAAAGTCCGTGACGATCCAGAAGAGTTTTGTACTATGGAGATGACGACGTCACCATAGGCCGTCATGGTCCAATTGTTAGTGACGGCTCAGAGTAGAATTACACATGACGACGTCAAAAGTGGATCTAGGCAATCCGATTTCATTATGGGCAGCGAGTTGATGGCGTCAGAAATTTCTTCTTGACGCCGTCACTGATGCGTGGGAATCGCAACAGGCTTTACCTCTCGAGGGATCTCGAGAAGCTTACAACCCCCACCAGGCAGTGTACCTGATCATTGTAGTATAGTATAGTGGCAAGTACCGAGGGATTGATCGTTCAGCTTAGGAATAGTGTCGCTAGGATTAGAAAGCCTAAATACTAGTTCTAAAGGTGAGGGATGATTATTTTTGTGTTTTTATATTTTTTTTAGAAAGCAAGTAAAAATCTCGGGTTTCGGAAGAGTGGGCGGAATTAGTTGCTATTCAACTAACCCAATACTAGATGCAATGAAAATAAAATACTAAAAAAATGAAAATAAACTAATTTATACTAAAGTTGTGAGCAGTAATTGGAGAAAATGTGTTTACTTAGATTTCACTACTCCCTAGATATCTTTTACACGTTAATTACTTGTTATAATTGTATGGATGACGGATTGTATTCCTTAATACCATTCATGGGGTGGCACACATAACTCCCCAATTCTATGAGCTCTTATCTCCTCCTACACCATGCCCAGCACAACTATAGGGATTGTAAACAGTGGCTCATGCATTAAATACAACCAATAAAGACCTAGTGCGCATTGGTTCTTGTTTCTTAAGACGTTCAAGCATGTTACCAATTAGAGATCTGCCAGTTTTCTTAAGCCTAACATATAAATCATTCATCCAAGACAAGAATAAACAAGTAATCAACACATAATCAATATCTAGGTTTCATTAGATCTAAGCAAACACAAAAGAGATATAGCCTAGCATGATAGAATTAAGACAAGAACATGATATAGACAACCAACACATAGACATATTGATTGAATTAGAAGAACACTTATCTTGATTAATCATGCAAGGTATCAAGGGGTTGGAACCCTTGAAAAACCTGTAAAGTTACACCAAAATCGTACTTAGGGTTTCTCCCAAAACTTCTCTCTTTAAATATGAAAAATTAGAAAACTATATATAGAAAAATGGGTCTGACGGCGTCAAGACCAAATAGGTGACGCTGTCACCTCGCCGCCAAAACAATCCTCGGATTGCCTAGATCTACATCTGACGCCGTCAAGACTTATACACTTCCAGGCCGTCATGACTCTTTTACTCTTGACGCCCTTCCTACGTGACGCCGTCAAATGTGTTCTGGGTCGTCATGGAAATTCATGAAATTTGCTCTTGACGCCGTCAAGGTTTTGCTCTTGACGCCGTCATGCCTTGTTCCCAGCATGGAAAATTAAGACTTTGGCATTTTCTTCACTTTTATGCTCCAAAAACGTCCGAATTGCTTCCTTTTCCAGATTTCACTCCCAAAGTACCTAAAATCACAAAAGGAGCGATTTAGGGCAATATTTGATCAAATAAATTCGGATTCGGACTTAAATGACCCCCTAAAAATGGATCATTTTTCACCTCATCATATACCCTTACACTTGAGATTTGCTTGTCCTCAAGCAAATGCGCTTTTATTCTACTCAAAATACAAGTTAGGGGTCATTTAACACTAATATAAAAGTAATTACAACAAATAATCATTCCACTAAAGACCAATAGACAAGCACGGAGGTCATACACAAGCACCTCACAAATAGTGTTTAGATACTCACATCTCTCGGGTGTAATAAAGTGTAAATTACAATATGGAAACGGAAGATATCTCTCACTACCTGTCATAGCAAAATAGATTATCATAGGCTTGGGAAAGGATCAAACCTCCACCACATGGCGTAAGCACCTAGGATAAACTATCAAAGAGGTCTTTTAAAGGGTTGTAACGTTAGGTGTAGGGATATGAAATACACGGTTTTGTTGGATAAAGGAAGTTTTACTGGTGGCGAGTTAACAATCTTGGTTAATTACATGTACAATATGGCGTTGCTAAGCCAAGACTAGACTCGACTTAAGCTAATAAATGAAAAATAATAAAAACATAAAATAAACATAGAATGAAAAGGGATGGTAGTCCGTTTTTTTTTTTTTTTTTTTTTTTTTTTTTTTTTTTTTTTTTTTTTGCATACACTCTTACCCTACCATCTAAAATAATACATCATAAGGGATTGAGCATTCCCCTTATACTTGAATCTTTACATACTTTACAATTAACTAATCTAATGACTCGAATTAAGAAAATCAAAACACTTGGAGCACTTTTAAGATTAACGTACATATGGGGGTAATAATATTATGTTCTTCCCCATTACTCCATAAAACAAGTACTTACCCATGAGTCCCAATCGTCCCAAAACAATATGTACAAGGATATGACTCGACTTAGCAACCATGTAATCAATTAGAAAGTTAACTTAGGGTTTAACAAATAACAATAATGCACTAAAAATGAGCGCATACACAGAAGGCTAAGGCGATTAGGTTGTACATTTAAGTGGGGTGTAACAAATTCTTCCTTTAAGTAAAATGCTTAAAGTTAGAAACGAAAAGATAGGCTCGGAGGGGTGTACTAGGGGTTTCGTGTACTAAAAATGAGTACAACGCTAAGGGTGTGAGAAAAATTAGTTGACTTAACTAGCCAAGTAATATGACTTAAATGATCAAGTAATTATAATACGGGTTTAACACAAGGGTAATCCTAATGCCTCTTATCATGTAGTAAATCCTACTACACGAATGTAGTCTCACTAGCGGTCTCAGGATGCATCACTAACGCAAGTTCTAGAATCTAAATGCTACCGGTACACTCATAAGCACTAATAATGAATGCTTTTCCTATCAAATCTAAAGGCGAACCTCACATATTTGGGTGGAATTTTTTTTTTGAATATACGGTTATGTGCTAGTCATACAATCTCCTATCCATGAGACGCTTGCTATGGCTAAAGTTTCACTCCTAAATGTTGTAAAAGATTTTAAATTTGGCGCTAAAATTGCACTAACAAGTATTTCTCATAGTTTTATTACACATCTACCATTAAACAAAACAAACTCAAGCGAAAGTGCATATGTAAAGTATCATCTTTTTACCCTCCCCTTACACTTAAGATGAACATTGTCCCCAATGTTCAAGTAAAGAATGTAAAAGTGAAAAAGTAAAGAGAATGAAATCAAATACTCCCCTGATTCGCTCGGTATGGATAATAGGATGGCCAGGTTAAATCTTCCTCCAAGAAAATGAACAATCAAAGCTTCCCTTCCAGAATATAAATCATCTTCTTGTCATACATAACCTGTAAAACCTGACAAAATAGACAAGACAACCTTGCGTAAAATCGGCGGCATCCTATATAAGTTTCTAAATCCTAGAAAACAAGATAAGATATAATGCTTGTGGAATGAAGTTTGCAGATCTCCTGGAGATTATAAAACTTAATAATTCACAAAAACCATAAGACTCCGTTAGAAAAACAAAACCGGTAAAATTTCCAGATTTTAACTCCTGACGCCGTCAAGAGTAAACCCCTGACGCCGTCAGAATGGACCTGCAGAAATTCTTATGTTAAGTTTCTGAAAAATTTCTGGAAAAACTTGGTCATACTTCCTGGAAAATCCTGCAAAACTTCATCATGACTCAATACAAGCATTTGACTCTAACTAATACGAATATACATGCTCATTTAATATTGTGGAGAATCATGATCGGTTTGTTTCTTAAAAACATATTTGGGGTTTCCCCTTACACTTATGTTTTGCAAAAATACCTTTAGGTGGAGTTAAGACTAGGCCAAAACAACAAAGTAAAGTATTTCCACATTTTAGTTTAGAAACATGATCTATCAACAATAAAAATAAAACATGCATACGGAAGCAAATAACAAATAAACAAATAAACAAACAAATAAATAAATAAAGCTTGGGTTGCCTCCCAATAAGCGCTTTTTTTTGTTCGAGTCACGAGCCTGACTCTACCCTTATTTAACGGAAATAGGGGAGGTTTTCCTTACACTTAGGAGTAAATGCGGGTGGAAGTAGCGATACACACCCTTAGGGTGGAAATATGCCTCATGAGGAAAGTGTGGTGGATGAATTATATGCTCAAAGGGGTGTGCTCCTATCATCATAACCTTAACAAATTCAATCGGGTTAATGGGTGGATTAAAATTTTCTCCTAGAAAGGGATCATTTTCTATCAACTTCAAGAGACTACTAGTTGGGGACCCATCTTGACCTAATAAACCCGGTTACAACCCATAATGTTTCTTGTGATCAATCAAAAATGGGTGATGTAAGCATGTAAGGTCATTTTCCACTCCTACGTCAGCTTCCTCTCTACAAGGCTTAGAGTCTACTACCTTTATCCCAAGACTACCTGGACTATATGGTTTGATGGGTGGATCGGGACCTTTTTCAATTCCTAAATTCACACCTAAGGATAGAAGATTAGGTAACGGCTTTGGTTGAGGCTCCGGTTCATCAAAACTAGGAACTTCCCTAGAACTAAGAGTAAGGTTATCATTATGAGTATTCAAACCTATATCCTCTAGTTGTGTTTGGTTCAAAGGTTCTACCTCTATTGGGGTTCCTATAGTCTCTTCTACTTCTTCCGGGTAAGTCACGAGCGGTGTGTATGCCTCAAATGATGCTAGGACTTGTGAGGTACTTAGTGGGCTTGGGTTTTCTACTATCTCTTCCATCACATCATTTGTTTCTTCAAAGTCTGACGGATACAAACTCATCAATTCATTCAACTTATGGTTCACGGTTAGGAAACTTTCCTCGAAATTCTTCCAAAGGGTCTTACTAAAAGGAATTGATCCTGATAATGATTGTCTAATTGAAATCACACATGCATAAAATTCATCATACCCATCTAACTTTACCCCCAACTCCTCTTGGATGTCATAAAGATCACACAAAAAATCATTGGAATGATAGGAATCAAATCTATTAGTGAAATATAGTTGTTCCTCTATTGTCAGTGATCTAAATGGAATTTTATCTGCCATAGTGACGAGTGAAAATGGTTTAACAAACACGGCAACAAAGAAAAAGATAGACTACAAGAAAACCTAAAAATAAAAATAAAATCTTACTAGAAAGGAATCTAGCAAGTAGACCTAATAAAAAGAAATTCTAACCTAGACAATAACTATTTCCCAAGGATGCGGCGCCAAAAACTTGATGCGTGGGAATCGCAACAGGCTTTACCTCTCGAGGGATCTCGAGAAGCTTACAACCCCCACCAGGCAGTGTACCTGATCGTTGTAGTATAGTATAGTGACAAGTACCTGGGGATTGATCGTTCAGCTTAGGAATAGTGTCGCTAGGATTAGAAAGCCTAAATACTAGTTCTAAAGGTGAGGGATGATTATTTTTGTGTTTTTATATTTTTTTTAGAAAGCAAGTAAAAATCTCGGGTTTTGGAAGAGTGGGCGGAATTAGTTGCTATTCAACTAACCCAATACTAGATGCAATCAAAATAAAATACTAAAAAATGAAAATAAACTAATTTATACTAAAGTTGTGAGCAGTAATTGGAGAAAATGTGTTTACTTAGATTTCACTACTCCCTAGATATCTTTTACACGTTAATTACTTGTTATAATTGTATGGATGATGGATTGTATTCCTTAATACCATTCATGGGGTGGCACACATAACTCCCCAATTCTATGAGCTCTTATCTCCTCCTACACCATGCCCAGCACAACTATAGGGATTGTAAACAGTGGCTCATGCATTAAATACAACCAATAAAGACCTAGTGCGCGTTGGTTCATGTTTCTTAAGACGTTCAAGCATGTTACCAATTGGAGATCTGCCAGTTTTCTTAAGCCTAACATATAAATCATTCATCCAAGACAAGAATAAACAAGTAATCAACACATAATCAATATCTAGGTTTCATTAGATCTAAGCAAACACAAAAGAGATCTAGCCTAGCATGATAGAATTAAGACAAGAACATGATATAGACAACCAACACATAGACATATTGATTCAATTAGAAGAACACTTATCTTGATTAATCATGCAAGGTATCAAGGGGTTGGAACCCTTGAAAAACCTGTAAAGTTACACCAAAATCGTACTTAGGGTTTCTCCAAAAACTTCTCTCTTTAAATGTGAAAAATTAGAAAACTATATATAGAAAAATGGGTCTGACGGCGTCAAGACCAAATAGGTGACGCCGTCACCTCGCCGCCAAAACAATCCTCGGACTGCCTAGATCTACATCTGACGCCGTCAAGACTTATACACTTCCAGACCGTCATGACTCTTTTACTCTTGACGCCCTTCCTACGTGACGCCGTCAAATCTGTTCTGGGTCGTCATGGAAATTCATGAAATTTGCTCTTGACGCCGTCAAGGTTTTGCTCTTGACGCCGTCATGCCTTGTTCCCAGCATGGAAAATTAAGACTTTGGCGTTTTCTTCACTTTTATGCTCCAAAAACGTCTGAATTGCTTCCTTTTCCAGATTTCACTCCCAAAGTACCTAAAATCACAAAAGGAACGATTTAGGGCAATATTTGATCAAATAAATTCGGATTCGGGCTTAAATGACCCCCTAAAAACGGATCATTTTTCGCCTCATCAGTCACCCTGTAAAATCTATATATAGTTTTGCAATTTTCATTCATTAGAGTGTAACTTTTAGGGTATAACTTTGGAGATAAACCCTAGTCCGAATATCACAGCTTTTTCAAAGGTTTTTACCCTTTGAAACCTTTCATGTTCAATTGAGATAGGTACTCTTTCAATTCATTCAATATGTATATGTGTTGTTTGAATATATCTTACATTTGTCTTGAATTTAACATGCTTGGCTAGATCTCTTTTGTGTTTGCTTGGATGTAGTGAAACCTATATGTTAATTATGGGTTGATTGTTTGTTTATAGTTGTTACGGATGATTGTATTCGATGTTTGGCTTAAGAAAACTGGCAGACTTCCATTGGTAACATGCTTGAACGTCTTAAGAAACATGATCAGAGGTGTACTATGATTTTTGGTTGTATTTAATGCGTAGGAGAATTCTAATGATCCCATGTTAGGAGCTTATAACGGCTCGACATAGGAGTGAAGTAGGATCCTATAGAGTTAGGGAATATTGTACACGGCCCTACGACTAGTATTAAGGAATACGACATGTCATCCATGCAATTGTAACAAATTATCAACTTGTAAAAGATATCTAGGGAGTAATGAAATCTAAGTAAACACAACTTTACCTATCATTGTTCACACCACATTAGTTTAATTAGCTTTATTTTCATTTCTGTCATTTTATTTTGATTGCATCTTTAGTAATTTGGGTTAGTTGGCTAGCAACTAATTCCGCCCACTCCTCCAAAAACCGAGATTTTAATTGCTTTCATAAAAATATAAAAATACAAAAAGAATCATCCCTCACCTCTAGACCTAGTTTTTAGGCTTTCTAATCCTAGCGACACTATTCCTGAGTTGAACAATCAATCCCCCGGTACTTGTCACTATACTATACTACAACGATCAGGTACACTGCCTGGTAGGGGTTGTAAGCTTCTCGAGATCCCTCGAGAGGTAAAGCCTGGTGCGATTCCCACGTATCAAGTTTTTGGCGCCGCAGCCCGGGGAATAGTTATTGTCTAGGTTAGGATTTCTTTTTATTAGGTCTACTTGCTAGATTCCTTTCTAGTAAGATTTTATTTTTATTTCTAGGTTTTCTTTAGTCTATCTTATTTCTTTGTGTCTTTATTCGTAACCTTTACCATCTGACATCATGGAAGGTGGTAACATCTTTGAACCCATCAACCCACCACAACAAAACCCACAACAAGCAAACCAACCTCTTAGGCCCCGAACCTTAGGAGAGTATTCCCGTCCTAGCCACCAAGGCTATCGAAACACCATTGAGCTCACTCAAGGAGCCAATGTGTCCCCCTTGCGATCTGACACCATCCGGTTGGTGCAAAGCGGATGTGCATTCAATGGACTTCGTTCCGAAGATCCTAATCAACATCTCAAGGACTTCCTTAAAATCGTAGATTCTATAGACCTTGATGTTACAACTAGAGAGTCGACCCGATTACGCCTATTCCAATTCTCTCTACGTGATCAAGCTAGTCAATGGCTTGAACGTCTACCCGCGGGATCCATCACCTCATGGGATGATCTCACCACTCGTTTCCTTGCTCAATTTTTCCCACCGAGGAGAACTACCAAGCTTAGAAATGATATCTTGATGTTCCAACAACGTCAAGGTGAAACTCTATACGAAGCATGGACTCATTTCAAGGACTTACTCCAAAAAGTCCCTCATCATGGCATAGATCTTTGGCTCCAAGTCCAAATCTTCTATGACCATATTGATCTCTCCACAAGGCGAACCATTGACCAATCGGCTGGTGGCAAGCTACGTGATCTTCGTGCGGAAGAATCATGGGAACTCATAGAAGATCTTGCTCTCTATGACAACGAAAGTTGGAATGATCCCCGTGATTTGAACAAAACGGTCAAGGCAATATCTTTGCCTTCGAACAATTCTAGCACTCCCGACCGTAGGATCATGGAACTTGAGGACCAAGTCAAGTTTCTCATGAAATCTTATGAAGCTCCCAAGCCTTCAAGCCAAGTGAACAAAATCACTTCTTCATGCGAATTATGTAGTGGTCCCCATGACACTCGTGATTGCGTGGAACTCCCCGGATAAGCTTTTGCGGACTACGCATCCTCGCGTACTGACGAAGCGGGAGATAAGTGGTACACTTTCAAACCCGAGCCAAACCCTTACGGTGATTCCTACAACCCTTCTTGGAAAAATCACCCGAACCTTAGGTGGAAACAAAACCAAAACAATTCCTCCAATCCGCCTAATCGTTACCAACCAAATGGTCCACCCGCTAACCTCCTTCCAGTAACTATGGTGGTACCAATAATCTTGAAGGATTGATGTCCATGTTCATGGCATCTCAAGAAGCTCGCATAGCTAAGTTTGAAACCGAATTCAATCAACAACAAACGGAGATGACCAATAAGATTGACAACTTGTTGAAAGCCCTTAACAACCAAGTGCTAGCTACTCCTAGGAAGGACACTAGGGACACTAATAGCGGAATCCAAGTTAAGGACCCCTCGTCATCAAAACACGTCCACTTTGTCAATGTTGTCACCGTTAAGCCAATAGATAAGGATATAGAAGAAGGTGACAAGGATGAAGTTGGAATAGAAACCGAGACTAGGGATGAGATTAAGGAAGTTGAGGTTAATAAAGGAGAAAAGTTAGAGGAAGTAGAAAACGTAAGAGAGTACTGTGATAAGTTGCCCACCAAGGAAGAACGGGAATATCACAAGGATTTATTCAATGATCCCGATACACCATATATCCTTGGTTCACCCCTTATTAAAGTAGGTGATCCCTCTAACATCAACATACCATGCAACATTGGGCATATGCATGTATGGAAAGCTTATATCGATCCTAGGTCTCGTATAAACATCATGACTAGGACCTATTATAATTGGGTAATGAAAAAGCAACTAGGTTATAGGATGATGCCCAACAAGAATTTGATAAGCAATTTTGTAGGAAGAGTAAGAGGATTGCATGTATTTGTAGGAAACTTCACTTATGTTGTCGACTTTGTCATAGTAGAGGATACTCGTCCGGTAATAGATGATTGCCTAAGTCAAGTAGTGTTTGGAAAACCGTTTGTTGAGGCATCTAAGATGAGTTATGACCCGACCCTAGGGATAGTTAGATTCAAGGAAGAGAACGATGAGATTGCTTACCAAATGCCCTATAAGATTGAACAATACCGCCTTCTATCAAACATAGAAAAGGAACATAAACAAGCGGTTTACTATAGGAATGATGAGGATAGATGTAGAGGAGTAGAATATGTTATGAATAGCGCCAAATTTAAAAATTTTTACAACATTTAGTAGTGAAACTTTAGCCTTAGCAAGCGTCTCATGGATAGGAGTCGTATGACTAGCACAAAACCGTACCATTCAGAAAAATTTTCCACCCAAATATGTGAGGTTCGCCTTTAGATTTGATAGGAAAAGCATTTACTATTAGTGCTTATGAGTGTACCGGTAGCATTTAGATTCTAGAACTTGCGTTAGTGATGCATCCCGAGACCGCTAGTGAGACTACATTCGTGTGGTAGGATTTACTACATAATAAGAGGCATTAGGATCACCCTTGTGTTTAAACCCGTATCATAATTACTTGACCATTTAAGTCATATTACTTGGCTAGTAAAGTCAATTAATTTTTCCCACACATTAGCGTTGTACTCATTTTTAGTACACGAAACCCCTAATACACCCCTCCGAGCCTATCTTTTCGTTTCTAACTTTAAGCATCTTACTTAAAGGAAGAATTTGTTACAACCCACTTAAATGTACACCCAAATCGCCTTAGCCTTCCGTGTATGCACTCATCTTTAGTGCATTATTGTTACATGTTTAAACCCTTAGTTAATTATCTAATTGATTACATGGTTGCTAAGTCGAGTCATATCTTGTACATATTGTTTTAGGACGATTGGGACTCATGCGTAAAGTACTTATGGAGTAATGGGAAGAACATTATTTATTACCCCCATATGTGCGTTAATCTTAAAAGTACTCCAAGTGTTTTGATTATCTTGATTCGAGTCATTAGATTAGTTTATTGTAAAGTATGTAAAAATTCAAGTATAAGAGGAATGTTCATTCCCTATGATGTATTATTTTGGATGGTAGGGTAAGAGTGTATGCAAAAAAAAAAAAAAAAAAAAAAAAAAAAAAAAAATCGAAAAATTTAAGAAAAAGAAAAAAAATAGAAAAAAGGAAAAGAGAAAAAATACGAACTACCATCCCGTTTCATTCTATGTTTGTTTTATGTTTTTGTTATTTTTGATTTATTAGCTTAAGTCGAGTCGAGTCTTGGCTTAGCAACGCCATATTGTACATGTAATTAACCAAGATGATTAACTCGCCACCAGTAAATATTGCATATATCCAACAAAACCGTGTATTCCATATCTCTACACCTAACGTTATAACCCTTTAAAAGACCTCTTTGATAGTTTATCCTAGGTGCTTACGCAAAGTGGTGGAGGTTTGATCCTTTCCCAAGCCTATGGTGTAATATCTCGTAAATTTCCCTTCTTAATTTTAAATGATTAACGATAGTAATCTAACGTTACGATTGAATTAACCATTTTTACGGGCTAAATTTTTTTTTGCTATGCTAATCTAAACATCGTAACGCATTCGCACATTCTTTATGTCACCCTCATTTGTACTTACCATGATAGCCTCAATCGCGAATAATACAAAACTTGTAACACTTAAAGGTCTACGTATAAAAACTCTGTTGAATGCGTTTACTAAATAATTCTGGCTTACGGAAATTAAACAAAAATTACATTGGGCCTCGGTCCAATGCCCACGGCAGCCAAACGCTCCCTAAATTAATCATTGGGCTTCGGCTAAACTGTTAACCCGTTACTATTCATAGCCCAAAAATCAAACCAGCTAATTATTAACTTCAGTTCTCGACTAAAACTCAATTACTTTGGCCATTTCTTTCTATTCACCACTAATTACCTCTCTAATTAAAACTAAATCGAACAACACACATGTTAAATCTTAAATGAAAGCCAACTCATGCATGCCCCTACTATGCATACATATACAAGTATACAATATATATGCTAGACACAAACAATTATATTTTTTTTCTCTCTCATCCTATCACATGACACATTCAATTACATGACATGACATCTCTTCATGCCCCCCAAAAATAGCCGAATTAACATGTAATGACAACCAAGTCATTTAACTTTCTCTTTTACAAATCCCATGCAAAATAATAGTAGAATAGTATGTATTGTCATGTCACTCTTAAATCTTCAATTCAATATTCACTTGTCCTTTTCTTCATCCTTTCATCCGAAATTTTTGTTACAGATTTGCCAACCCAAGTGGACTACTATATTTAATATATCCTCTTCATACTCATAAATACCATGCATCTACTTTATGAATCATGCACCAACAACTCTCCTATTCACTCTTTGACTTCATGGTAATCATGAACAAACCATGTGATCTCTTACAACTCTTATGACACAAACCAATCATGCTTTTGACTTCTTTATGTTAGTAATCAATGTACAAAACCAAATGAACCTTTCTTTTCTTCTAGTGCTAGCTGTCGACAAAGGAAAGAAGATAAGACACTTTGTCCCTTGCTCCCTATTCTATTCCTCTATTTTTCCCACATTTTCGCTGACAAGGTTACCAAACAAGGTTGACTACATTTAAACATGTGTTCCTTTATCCTATTTAAAACCCATGCAAACCACCCCCTACTGCCATCACAATTCGAAGGGCACAACACAAACTATTCTTCCTCTTCTCTCTTGGCCCACGACAGCAAGCAAACCCCAAACTCCCCATACTAATTATCTCTTGAGGTAGTCCTAAGTGAATTTACCCTAAAGCCTAGAAACTAATCCTTTACTTAAGCAACTATACGTATCACATTTCTCCCATCACAAACAATCACACTCTACTCCTTCATGGTTTTCTGCCGTGTGAGAAGAATTTGATGCAAGGATGTTTTGGGTCATTAACTTTCAAAGCTCTTACAACCTTTTGGTTTTGCACCGTGATGATCAAAACTTTGGAAGTTTCGGCTTTCCTTTATCCCTCGTCCACGGTCCATGCGAGTTCTCGTCATCTCCTTTTTGGTGTCGTAAGTCTCCGAACCTATTTTAATACGTAGCATAGCTTCGTTGTTAAGTTTCTTTTAAACTTTCATGTCATACCCATACACATATATATGTTCGACATACATGCATGCAAATGGCTAAGGTGGTGTTTAAATCTTGATATGGCTATGCGTGATGTGGTGTGATGAACTGAGATTTACACAAACATTTACTAAGTTTCTAAGGCATGTTTTAAGTAGTATTAAATTCATACTATAAATAATTGATGATACAAAACTGAATAGATTGCATACAGTCGCTTAGGATCGAACTTGTATATAGTTATTTTGACATATAACACTCTGAACTAAAGACCTAGACCATTTCTCCATAAGCTATTCTAACGATCTGTACCAATTAGACAGCGAGATAAGCTCGTTTGCACCATTTTTATAGGCCAAAGCTAATGGTAGTGGCAACATTTTCTTAAACTCTAAAATGACACAACTTGGGCCTTAAGGCCCATTTTTCCAAAATAAGCTCTTTTAAGCTTTTTAAACGATCCAATAAGCTTGTTTAAGCTGTTGGGAACTTATTTAATAAACTAAAATATTAAACTTTGAAATTCGTGATTTTTGGACTAACTTTGCAAAATATACGAGATTTGGGTATAAAATGTAACTTTTTGGAACTCAAGGGTATAAACTGTCAAATCTGGATTTTAGTGACACAAACTAATTTTATAAATACTTTTGGGTGAAAAATGTAATATTAGAAGAGTTTGGACCTAGAATGTAAATATATATAAATTTTGGACTAAAGTTGTAACGTATTTAACTTTTGGGTTAAAAGTGTAGATTTCATATAACTTGAAGGTTATTACAGAAAATTAATTACATTTTGACAAAATTATATTTTACGACCTATAATGTAATAACATGTATAAACTTTATATCTAAAAACTAAGACAACTATAAATATATATTATTATATACAACGAAATATTAAAACGTATAACTTAGGTTATTTTGATTAACGTAATATCAACTTAGAAATTATTATTCTTACAAAACTCATTGATTCACTTAACTAAGAATATTCTATCACCATCAAGTTTTCGATAAATTTTATACGTAATACTATTGAAGACGAGAACGTAAACGATAACGATACACTATACAAGTTATATAGTATATAACTTTTAACTTTAAGCATTTCACCACGCAAGCCACCTTTGCCACAAAAATCATTTTGACACTCGACGCTGTTCCAAACCATTATTCGTGATGAGTTAGACTTAAGTTATCGAAATCTTAGACATACTTGTTATTCAGGTCGTCGGTTGAAGACTTTCTCATTCCACGTGTGACAATTCTCTAGAAACTATAACACTAAAGTGAGTCATAGCCCCTCTCTTACTCTTTTATAATTGTTTTATAAATGTTTTGGGGGAGATACATGCTCAACTACATGTTTTATACTTTTACAAGTACTCGTTAACTATTTATATATTACTGTGAGTTCCATAGCCCCCACACTTCTACCTGTTTTAAATTGCTTTCTGGGAATACATGTTCATATTACATATAAACTTTACGAGTTTACCTTAAACATTATACTAATTTGATAAGCCACTCTACTTGTTATCGAAATGTAATACTTGCTTGTACTTACAAAGGAACTATAAACTTTTGCGAATTTCTATGAACTTATGAATCCACTTTTACACGTTTTATATCTCATGAAGAGATGCCTGCTATAAACATGATTACAAGTGATTTTCAACTGTATGCTATCTTGATTATTATTGCCTAAGACACACTTTTGCCTCTGAAAGTCCCTCATATCATGAACCTTAGTCACTTGCGAGTGAACGCGAATATAGTGAATAGACCTATTGGCAGTTGACGCCCCATTTGTGCTAGCCAAATGCACTTTATTTGAAGAACAATAGGATGTTGGCAAACTCCTACACGAGGGCACTATTACTTACATCATTTCTGATGTCACACATGTTAAGGGTTGCGTTCATGAGACTTAGAGAAATAAGGCAGTACTGTAGTCATGATACAGTACTGCAACTACTAAATTTATAGGCGTATAACAACGTAGCCCACTGTTTATCAAACTTCGAACTTGTTTTCATTATATAGCAGAAAATCACTACTTGGTAAACCATAACTACTTGTGTTGACCTGGTAGGGCAACCAAACCAACAGTGGGTGTATAACAACGTAACCCACTACTTATTTTATTAATAAAGGTATCTATTACAATTAGTACCTAAACTTGGAATTATTGAAAAATCAATTGGCTTTATGCCAACTCTATGGATTCACTCACTCTTTACTTTTGAAAATCAACCATTTAAATTATGAATCCTATGGATGTACTCATTCTTTGATTTCGCAAATCAACTGTTTCAACTGTAAACTTTAAGGAATTATCCACACTTGATTTTGCTAATTAACTGTTTAAACTATAAACAACATGGATTTACTCACACTTTGATTTTGGATAATCAACTGTTTATTTATAACTACTATGGACTCACAAATCCTTTTGATTTTGGAAATCAACTATTTTACTTACAAACTCTATGAACTCACCAACCTTTGTGTTGACGCTTTTAGCATGTGTTTATCTCAGGTCCATAATGAGCAAGGATGGCACGGAGGAGCACGGATACTTACGAAGGCTATAAATTTTATTATCATTCGAAAACTTATTTAACAAACTTTGAAACCACTGGGACCTCATTTTGTAAACTCTGATATTTATAAATTTCGAATGATAAATCTTTTAATACGACTAAAATAATGATTGTTTCCTATTATTAAACTGTTGAGCCATGAAGTAACACCCAATCTAAATTCCGCTGCATATTTTAAAAATTGGGGGTGTTACATATGGTAATCTATTTTGCTATGACAGGTAGTGAGAGATGTTTTCCATTTCCATATTGTGATATATACTTTATTACACCCGAGAGATGTGAGTATCTAAACACTATTTGTGAGGTGTTAGTATATGACCTCCATGCTTGTCTTTGGTCTTTAGTGGAACGATTATTTGTTGTAGTTACTTTTATATTAGTGTTAAATGACCCCTAACTTGTATTTTGATTAGAATAAAAGCGCATTTGTTTGAGGACAAGCAAATCTCAAGTGTAAGGGTATTTGATGAGGTGAAAAATGAACCGTTTTTAGGGGGTCATTTTAGCCCGGATTTGAATTTATTTGATCAAATATTGCCCTAAATCGTTCCTTTTGTCATTTTAGGTACTTTTGGAGTGAATTCTGGAAAATGAAGCATTTTGGACGTTTTTGGAGCATAAAAGTGAAGAAAACGGCAAAGTCTTAATTTTCCTTGCTGGAAACAGTACCTAACGGCGTCAGGAGTTTTCAAGTGACGGCGTCAAGAGCAATACAAGAGGTGGAAGTGGATAAATTCTGTGACAATCCAGAAGAGTTTTGTACTATGGAGATGACGGCGTCACCATAGGCCGTCATGGTCCAATTGTTAGTGATGGCCCAGAGTAGAATTACACATGACGGCGTCAAAAGTGGATCTAGGCAATCCGATTTCATTATTGGCGGCGAGTTAACGGCGTCAGAAATTTCTTCTTGACGTCGTCACCCTGTAAAATCTATATATAGTTTTGCAAATTTCATTCATTAGAGTGTAACTTTTAGGGTATAACTTTGGAGATAAACCCTAGTCCGAATATCACAGCTTTTTCAAGGATTTATACCCTTTGAAACCTTTCATGTTCAATTGAGATAAATACTCTTTCAATTCATTCAATATGTCTATGTGTTGTTTGAATATATCTTACACTTGTCTTGAATTTAACATGCTTTGCTAGATCTTTTTTGTGTTTGCTTAGATGTAGTGAAACCTAGATGTTAATTATGGGTTGATCGTTTGTTTATAGTTGTTACGGATGATTGTATTCGATGTTAGGCTTAAGAAAACTGGTAGACTTCCGTTGGTAACATGCTTGAACGTCTTAAGAAACATGATCAGAGGTGTACTATGATTTTTTGTTGTATTTAATGCGTAGGAGAATTCTAATGATCCCATGTTAGGAGCTTCTAACGGCTCGACATAGGAGTGAAGTAGGATCTTATAGAGTTAGGGAATATTGTACACGGCCCTACGACTAGTATTAAGGAATACGACCCGTCATCCATGCAATTGTAACAAATTATCAACCTGTAAAAGATATCTAGGGAGTAATGAAATCTAAGTAAACACAACTTTACCTATCATTGTTCACACCACACTAGTTTAATTAGCTTTATTTTCATTTCTGTCATTTTATTTTGCTTGCATCTTTAGTAATTTGGGTTAGTTGACTAGCAACTAATTCCGTCCACTCTTCCAAAAACCGAGATTTTAATTGCTTTCATAAAAATATAAAAATACAAAAAGAATCATCCCTCACCTCTAGACCTAGTTTTTAGGCTTTCTAATCCTAGCGACACTATTCCTGAGTTGAACGATCAATCCCCCGGTACTTGTCACTATACTATACTACAACGATCAGGTACACTGCCTGGTGGGGGTTGTAAGCTTCTCGAGATCCCTAGAGAGGTAAAGCCTGGTGCGATTCTCACGCTATACATGGACAAGATTTTTGAAAAGTAAAAATGAAGCTTTTCGAACAATTTGAAATTCTTGGTAAGAAAATTCAAAATCAAGTAGGAAATTGCATTGTGTCTATTAGAACGGATCCTGGTCGGGAATTTGATAACGAAATATGGTGAGTGCTTATTCACTCACTATTATATGGACAAAAACCAACCCAATACGACTATTTGAGCTAACAAATGCCAAGAAAACGTGTGTTTTTATGTTGTGAATGTGCAGGAACGGATTTATCATAAAATACGAAAAATCACAGGAAAACAACGAAATCGGGCACGAGAGTAGAAGTTGGTCAAAAAGTCAAAGCCGGGGATCTATGAGTCAGTTTCAGTCCTTCATCTATTCAGACTTGGCAAGATTAGTCATTGGAATATATTTTTGAAGAAATTACCATTCAGTCCTTGGAGTTTGGAAGTTTACATAATTGGTCCTTGTACATTTTATACCAAATTCTGAAATTAAACCACAAGACCTGGTCCAAAGTTTTACCCAATCCACAATGATCCATATCAAGCCCAAAGTTAATTCCAAGCCCACTACACCTTAACACAACCCGACCCAAACCTTTTACCCAGTCTACCCCATTTAATACTCTCGGTCAACCTTAGTCAAAGCTCAAAATAATAAAAAACCAAACCGCGCCTTTTTCACCCCCAAATCATCCCAACCCAGAACCATATGAACCCTAGCTCACCCTTTTCATCAATTGGTTCAAACCCACCTCACCTAGCCATCAATTAGCCAATTATTAGACCTTCTAGAAGCCACACATGACCCTGCACGTGTCAGAGATGTAAGAGAATCTATTAGAGGTCACGTGGCAAGATGAGATTGGAAGGAACGCGTCATACCAATCATTGGGAACCCTTCTAGAAGCATCTGACACCATTCTGACACGGAGAGAGAGTACAAGCTTGATTGGGACAGATGGCGCATGCTAATTGGACAAGACACCTCATCAATATTGATCTAAGGGCTTGTATTGATTTGAAGAAACACAACTTTGATCTGAAGGCTGAAAGGTGACTCAAAGAAGCACACTATGGCACGGATTGCCAACCTGGATTTGGGACTACCTCCACTCCTCACTTCCTATAAATAGGTGTAGTTTTTTAGCTTTCAGTGTGTAGAATTTTAGGTAGAGTTATGCTGTTAAAATGTACTTAGACTAGAAATTGTAATAGTTTCATAGAGCTTTTAATAAAATTTGAGTTTTCTCCTTTAATTTTCAGCTTATAGTTCAAACTTTATTGCTTATTCTGTCTTCAATTTTAGCTTATTAATCAACTAGTTTCAGCTTATTTTCTCTTCTATACTCTCTTTTGTTATAAAAATTAGCTTATTCAAGTTTACTTTTAATCTCAATCATAAAAACTTCAAGTTTAGAAAATAATAAAAAAATTAGAAAAATATAAAAAATAAAAAAATAATAATTTCAAAATTAGTTCTAAATCTCCAATAAGCTCAATTCAGCTTATACTTATCATAATCAAGCTCAGAAAGCTGAAGTTTCATATGTACTGTTCCATTACATTCCAAAAGAGGTGTTTCATATTGATGCAGAGGTGGTATGATAGCTGATACAGACAGACATTGAAATCAGCCTATCTTAGAGATAGGCTTGCATAGTGAGCCCCCTCTGTTCTAGCTGAGGGGGATTTCATTGGTAATTCTGTTTTGATCCTTATTTTAGTTTAAATTTATGATAATATTAGTGTAGATTAGCTTTAATTTGAGTACTGTTTGATTGAATTTGTGTAGATTAGCTGAAATTTTAAGCAGTGTTATTGCTTGATTTCATTTTAGTAGCTTAGTTGTTTTGATTATCTGTCAAATTTGTGTTTTCTTTTAAGCATTATAATCTGTGGTACTGAGTTGGTTTTGAATTGCATAAGTGTTACTTTTTCATTATTCTTCATTGATTTGGTTGCTGAGATTGTAAGCTGAAGTTTTAAATTGTCTCAAATTTGTGTAGCTTAATTGTATAATCTGTCATTGATTAGATCTGTGGTGAGTTTTAGTTGAGACAGCTTCATAAAGGGTGTTTGGATATAAGCAGTTGGCTGGTTTAGGTTGTATCTCAGAGGATAATCATAGTTTAGATAAGCTCATATTAGTTGCATATAGGTTTAAACAAGCATAAAATTCATTACTATATCATTAAAAGTCAAATCACTTTTATACTTATATTTCTGCACATCAGTTAGCATAATTTAGTTGCACAATCATCATATTAGTTGCATTTGTTATAGAGGTAGAATAATTCAATCATATTTTAGGTTTATATAACAATACCAGTTAAAATTTTGCAACCAAATCTCATTTTGGTCAAAGTTTTGTGTTCATCAAATAGTCAACATAATTTTTGGTTGTCTGTTATAGTTAAAAATTCAAAGAGGAGCTTAGACCTCAATTTTGATTCAAAATTAGTTTGGCAAGTTGTTTTGTAATATTTGGCAGGTTGTTTTTAAGTTTCAAAAAGAATTTTGCAATTGGGAATTGGTTTGAGTACTTGAAATTGCTTATAAAGTTGGTGGTCTGAACCTGCAGTACCCTGCACCTCAGTCCTCACCCTTATTTCTTGGGCATTTTTAGGTTAGTGAAGTGGATTAGGATTCAATTTTCTGGGTTGATTTGTAATCTCTGGTGGTCAGTGAATAATTTGCACCCATAAGCTCTCTATTCTCAGCTTATTTGGCTGCTTAAGTTGGGCAGTTGAACTAGTATTTCTGTTTTCATGTTTAGGGCTGCATTTGTGTTTTAGAAGTTCAAATATGTGTTTAATTGTTCATTGTAGTTCCATTATACCTATAGTTACTTTTTCCATTGAGCATTTGTTGTTTTATTAATCTGTTTGTGAATTGCTTATTTACATTAAGTGCTTATTTGCTCATTTGTACCTCATTCTGAGTTTCTAAGTTCATTCTAGTCTAAAAACTGTTCCTATAAGCTTTACTGAGTCTAATAATCAATTGGTTAAAGTTTGGTTAAGTTTTGGACAAAGTGCTTAATAATAAGCAATTTCCATTAAGTAGTTTTAACCTATTCAGCAGTTCCACATCTGATTTTCATCTCAAAATTTTATTCTGAGTTCTTTTTATTATTTTAGAATTTCTGGAATTTTTCCAGATTTTTCCAACTCTTTTTACTATTTTTCTTATTTTATTTTGATTTTTATTCAATTTTTAAATAGTTTTAAATAGCAAAAATCCATAAAAAATCAGAAAAAGTTGTGAAAAATACAAAAATATTTTCAGAAATTCTTTTATAATATTTTAGAATTTTTAGAATTTAATTTTCATTTTTCCAAGTTACATTTCTATTTTTCCTTATTTTTAATTCATTTTTAATTCCAAAAATAGAAAATTAATTCTAGAAAATAAACAAAAAGTCTAAAAAAATATTTTTCTTTTTCTAGAAATTCATTTTAATAGTTTAAGATTTTTAGAAAATATTTTCAAGTTTGTAGGATTATTTTTAAATAAAAATTGCGTTTTAAATAACGCGGTTGCATTACCGTTTGTACGTTTTAGAATTCCGTGCATTGTTAGCTTGTACTCTTTGCATGTTTTATCATTGTTTGTGAATAATTGAATACCTTGATTTCTACTTTCACTTTATCACTTTTTCACTATTCACTTACACTACACGATTCCCAATTCGATAATTCGGATTTTCCATTCGAGCCTTCGTTGGGAGAACGACCCGAGAAATACTTTCACTAGTATTTCTTTGGAATATAATTATCCGCTGCCGGGGAAGGCCGAAGTGAATTTTTGAATATCTTTTTGAAAAATCGTGTTTTGTTAAGCCTTCCTCTACTTTGTATATATATCTCTATAAAAATTGAAAAATCAAAAACACTTTTCCTAAAGTGTTTTCAAAAATACCAAAAAAATAATAAAAGTTACAGCCTCGACTCGATCGAAAGAAAGGGCGTTGTAAACCAAAAAAGTCTCACAATATAACGAAAACGTAATTTAGTTGTTTATCGGACTATTTCAATTACTACAACCGAATAAGCGGGAAATACGGATAGCTAAGACATTAAATTGTTAGCTGAAGAGAGATCCATTCTTCTCTCCCGTCCCGTCGCGCGTGGTTTTGAAAGGAACGGTTTTCGATTAACATTACGTTTTAAGAAAAGAAAAACAAAAGAAATAAAAAGTTTTTGTGAAATATATATATATATATATATATATATATATATATATATATATATATATATATATATATATATATATATATAGAAAACAAAAAGATTTTCTTTTCTCTTTTCTTTTTCATTTTCTTTTTGATTTTGCTCGTGGTGTATGCACACCCGATCTTCGTTTGAGAGTCTTACGTCTCCGTTCTCTAACCCCGAGCGGGTTTTACGACATACGAGTCGGGTTCATTTCCTTGACGACGAGGGGATGAACCAAAACGAACACAACGGACCCCCGCCGATGGGTGGTCCGCATCACAATGTTATCCCGCCGATGGGACAACAACCGGCATTTGATCCACGTCCGATGGAAGAACAACTCCAATCACCATTCAATGGTGTGAGGAGAGCTATTGTGATTCCGGACATCAATGCCAATTTTGAGATTAATCACGGATTACTCAATTTGATCACGGGTATATCCTTTCACGGGTTCGATAACGAAGACCCTTATGCTCACATCCGAAATTTCACCGACATCGCTGAGACGATTAGAATGAACCAAGTTCCTCACGATGTGGTGAAATTGAAGTTGTTTCCTTTCTCCTTAAAAGGAGCAGCACGGACTTGGCTGGAAAAGGAACCGCCTAACTCAATTCACACTTGGAATGACCTTGCTTCCAAGTTTGTGAATCATTTCTATCCTCCCTCTAAAACTTCTAATCTTCGTTCCCAAATCTTTCGATTCCAACAAGCTTTTGATGAATCGTTTAGTGAAGCTTGGGATCGTTTCAAAGATTTGTTGGAAAAATGTCCTAACCATGGGTTCACCGACCTTCAGTAGATTGACACTTTCTATAATGGGTTGTTTTATATTGATCAAAATTCACTCAACTCTGCTGCGGGTGGTAAATTGATGGCTAGGAACACAAATGATGCCTTCACGATAATTGAAAATAAGGCTCGTGTTAGAATGTCAAGAAATAAGCTTCAAATGCCCAATAATGAGAAAAATAATGATGAAGTGAAAAGTATGATATTGGCTTTAACAAAGAAAGTCGATGCAATGTCTATGGAAAAATCAAGTCATCAAGTCAATGTCGTTAATCAAGGTTGTACTACTTGTGGTGGTCCACACCCGTATTATGAATGTCTGACGACCGGCTCTTTTGCTCAAGAGAACGTGTATGCTGCGAATATGGGTGGCAACGGTTACCCACCTCTTCAAGGAGACCGTAATCTCCTCAGCTACCGTCCGAGCCAACATCATGGACCACCCGGGTTTAATCAACCTAATCAAGTGAATCAGAATAACAAGGTGCAAAACCGTAATCATCAATTCAATAACAATCATAATCAAAACCGTGGAAATAATGGTTTTCAAGGACAAAATCAGAATTTTCAACAAAATCAAAACCGGGGAAATTTTCACCAAGGCCCACCTCAAGGGAATAATTTTCAAAACCGTGGGCAAAATTTCAATAATCAAAATCAAACTGCTATTCCCAATCCGTCGCCCACGGAAGATTTGATTAAGCAATTGCTTCAAAACCAACAAGCTTTTATGACAAAACAAGAGGAAACAACAAGGTTGTTAGCTAATCAAATCAATGATCTTAACAAGCGTTTAAATGATCGACCCTCGGGCTCTGGAACTTTTCCTAGCAACACGATCGCTAACCCGAGGGGCGATGCAAAAGCGACATAACAAGGAGTGGTGTTACTTATGATGGACCGACGGCTCCGACTACCTCTTCTTCTCTACCTCCCAAGGTAGTTGCCCGTGAACCCGAGGTGACAACGGATACGGAAATTCCTATTAATAATGGAAGGACCGAAGACATCCAACCTCCGGTGGTCCCGACGTCTAAAGGAAAAAAAAAAGGTTGTTAATGATAATGAAAATGAAACACCCGTTAAAACAAAGTTGCCATATCCGTCACGCTTAAATGAACAAAAGCACCGCGAGAAGGATAAAAACCAAATGGAGAAGTTTTATCAGATTTTTCAAGAGTTACATTTTGATATAAGTCTCGCGGATGCTATACTTTTGATGCCTAATTTTGCTTCGATGCTAAAAGGTCTTTTGAATAATAAGGAAAAGCTTTTTGAAATGTCAAGGACTCAAATGAACGAGAATTGCTCAGCGGTTCTTCTTAAAAAGCTACCCGAAAAGCTTGAAGACCCTGGCAAGTTTCTAATACCGTGCAATTTTCCGGGTATGGTTCAATGCTTCGCCTTGGCCGATCTTGGTGCTAGCATTAACCTTATGCCGATGTCGATTTGGAAAAAGTTGTCTCTTCCTAACTTGACACCGACGCTTATGACCCTCGAGCTTGCCGACCGATCTACGTCTCGTCCAATTGGCATAGCTGAGGATATTTTTGTCAATGTTGGGAAATTTCATTTCCCTGCGGATTTTGTGGTTGTTGATTTCGATGCCGATCCACGGGTTCCTCTCATTCTCGGGAGAGGTTTCCTAAGGACCGGTCGTGCCTTAATTGATGTTTATGACGAGGAGATTACTTTACGTGTTGGAAACGAAGCCGTCACTTTTAACCTTGATCAAACCGCGAGATACTCCTCCGATTACGATGTTTCTTCCGTCAACCGTATTGATGTTATTGATGAACTTACGGAGGAGTATGCTCAAGAATTTCTTGGTTTTACCGATAATGCTTCGAGTGGCAATCCCACTCCTTCTTTTGAACCGATCGTCTCCGATTCTTCCCCTTCCCTTACTCCGTTTGAGGGAAGTGATTTCGCTTGGGAAGAAATCAATGCTTGTCTTGTAAATGAATCATTTTCACCAGAAATTGATAATAACAATTTTGATCCGGAGGGGGACATTTTATTAATTGAAAAATTGTTAAACAAAAAACCGATTATTTCTTCCTCTCCGGTTGACTTAAAAATGGCAGACGTAAAAGAAGTTAAGCCATCTATTGAGAATCCTCCGGAGCTCGAGCTCAAGGATTTGCCTCCTCATCTCGAGTACGCATACTTGGAAAAAAATGATAAATTACCGGTTATAATATCAAAAGGTCTTAAAGATGAGGAGAAGACACGACTCTTAGATGTGCTTCGGAAGCATAAAAGTGCGATTGCTTGGCAAATATCCGACATTAAGGGAATCGACCCTCGATTTTGTACTCATAAGATTCTTCGTGAGGATAATCACAAAGCTTCTGTCCAGCAACAACGACGGGTTAATCCACAAATCCATGAAGTGATCAAAAAGGAAGTTATTAAACTCCTTGACGCTGGAACAATTTATCCAATCTCAGATAGTTCATGGGTTAGCCCGGTTCATTGTGTGCCAAAGAAGGGCGGAATCACTGTTGTGAAGAATGACGATAATGAGCTTATACCGACTCGACTTGTGACCGGATGGAGAGTTTGTATCGACTATTGAAAGTTGAATGATGCGACACGTAAAGACCATTTCCCGCTTCCTTTTATGGACCAAATGCTTGAACGTTTAGCGGGAAATGAGTTCTATTGTTTTCTGGATGGCTTTTCTGGGTACTTTCAAATTCCCATTGATCCCCAGGATCAAGAAAAGACCACTTTTACTTGCCCGTATGGAACGTTTGCCTATCGTAGAATGCTCTTTGGCTTATATAACGCTCCAGGCACGTTTCAACGGTGTATGATGGCCATTTTTTCGGATATGATTGAAAAAACCATGGAAGTGTTCATGGACGATTTCTCCGTCTATGGAAATACTTTCGACTCTTGCCTTTCCCATTTGGAAAATATGCTAATTCGGTGTGAAAACACTAATTTAGTTCTAAATTGGGAGAAGTGCCACTTCATGGTTAAAGAGGGAATAGTCCTCGGCCATAAGATATCCAAATCTGGAATTGAGGTGGATCGGGCAAAAGTTGATGTTATTGCTAAATTACCACACCCGACTACCGTCAAAGGAATTAGAAGTTTCCTTGGTCATGCCGGCTTTTACCGACGTTCTATTCAAGACTTTTCCAAAATAGCCCAGCCTCTGACCCACCTTTTAGAGAAAGACGCTCCGTTTAACTTCACGAATGAATGCGTCGATGCATTTAATGTTTTAAAGAAGAAGTTAACGGAGGCACCAATCTTAGTTTCCCCCGATTGGAACTTACCATTTGAGCTAATGTGTGATGCTAGCGATTATGCCATTGGTGCAGTTCTGGGGCAACGTAAGTACAAGTATTTTCAGCCTATACACTATGCAAGCAAAACTATGAATGACGCCCAACATCATTACACAACCACCGAAAAAGAGATGTTAGCGGTCGTCTATGCTTTTGAGAAATTTAGACCTTACTTGTTGCTTAAAAAGTGCATAGTGTATACGGACCATTCAGCCCTAAAGTACTTAATGGCTAAACAAGATGCAAAGCCACGTTTAATGCGGTGGGTTCTTTTGCTCCAAGAATTTAATGTCGAAATACGAGACAAGAAAGGAGCTGAGAATCTTGCTGCCGATCACCTTTCTAGACTTGAGAACCCCCATCAAAGTGTTCTCGAGAATAAGGAAATTAATGATGCTTTTCCTCTCGAGACACTTGGGAGTGTGACCAAAATTGACCAAAGTACCCCATGGTTCGCCGATTTTGCGAATTACCATGCGGGGAATTTCATTAGGAAAGGGATGTCGTCCCAGCAAAAGAAGAAATTCTTTAAAGATGTCCAACATTATTTTTGGGACGACCCCTACTTGTTCAAAGTCTGTACGGATCAAGTGATCCGGCGGTGTGTTCACGGTACGGATGTCGTTGAAATACTTAAGGCATGTCATAGTGGACCCACAGGGGGACATCATGGTGCCAATTTCACCGCTAAAAAGGTTTTCGATTCCGGCTTCTATTGGCCGACGATATATCAGGATGCCCATGAATTGGTGAAAACATGTGATTCTTGCCAACGTCAAGGGAAAATCTCTCAAAAAGATGAAATGCCGCAAAATGCGATTCAAGTTTGTGAGATCTTCGACGTTTGGGGCATCGATTTCATGGGCCATTCCCGTCGTCTAGGGGTAACAAATACATTCTCGTGGTCGTCGATTACTTATCTAAATGGGTTGAAGCGAAGGCGCTCCCCACCAATGACGCCCGAGTGGTTGTTAAGTTTTTGAAGAGTCTCTTTGCCCGATTTGGTGCACCTCGAGCAATCATAAGCGATCGTGGGACCCATTTTTGCAATGATCAATTTGCGAAAGTTATGCTAAAATATGGTGTCACACATCGTCTTTCCACGACTTATCATCCACAAACGAGTGGTCAAGTTGAGGTCTCCAATCATGGTTTAAACCGTATACTTGAAAGGACAGTAGGAGAAGACCGTGCCTCTTGGGCCGATAAATTAGAAGATGCATTATGGGCTTTCTGGACAGCTTACAAAACTCCCATTGGGTGTACACCATATAAGCTGGTTTACGGGAAAGTTTGTCATTTGCCCATTGAACTAGAGCACAAGGCCTACTGGGCCTTAAAACATGCCAACTTTGACTTGAAAACCGCGGGTGATCACAGAAAAATTCAATTGAATGAGTTAGTAGAACTCCGTGATCAAGCTTACGAGAATTCTTTGATTTATAAAGAGAAAACAAAAAGAATTCATGATGCCAAGATCAAAGACCGCGTTTTTAACGTTGGTGATCAAGTGCTACTTTTTAATTCTCGGTTAAAGATATTCTCGGGAAAGCTTAAAACCCGTTGGTCTGGACCATTCACAATAACCCAAGTTTTCCCTTATGGAACCATTGAGTTAGCTCAACAAGATGGTCCCAATTTTAAGGTGAATGGTCACCGTTTAAAACACTACTTTGGAGGGGATGTACCGACTATGGTAGTCCCGGATCTCCAAACTTTCCCCAAGGACAATTGAATTCGGGGATCGAGTCAAGCTCATGTGACTCGGTGAACAAAAACAAGCGCTTCGTGGGTGGCAACCCATGCTTATCCCATTTCATCTTCTTATTTTCTATTTTCTAACACCTAATGGGAGGAGGGGGTGCCTCTTCTACTTTTGTGTTCCGTGGTTGTTTGTGATGTTTGTTCAGGATTGTCCATGATTTATGATGACTCTCGTGCTCGTTATCTCTTCACTTGGAGTCTCACTCATCGGTGCTACTTGGAAATCCTATATCCGTTAAATCTTATCGACTAACGTTTTCTTTGGCATAATTAATAAACGGCCTAGAATTTTGTTAGGATTGCCTTAACCCATAAAACATTGAGGACAATGTTTCGTTCTAGTCGGGGGGAGGGTGAATCTTCGATTCGATTTTGACCTTGCATTTTTCACAAGTCGTGCACTCTTGCAACTCCGTTTTTCCTAAAAAAATTGAAAATTTCAAAAATTTTGAAGAAAAAGTCATGAAAAGTACAAAAAATGTGAAAAAGTTGAAAAAGTTGTGCAAAAATATAATAAAGTTTGAATAAGTGTTTTGACACCTTGTTGACTTTCTTGCTGGTGAGAGTAGGAATAAATATTTTGACTTGACCGGGCATGTTGAGCCCTAGCTTGTTCCCTTAACCAATGATAATCACATAAGCTTGTGCTAGTCTTGTACACAAGGAGCTATAAAATGCGAATTCTTTCTTAAGAATCTGCAAGTTCCCGTACTTGACTTTATACATGCGCAACTTAAAAGCTTTCGCTAGTCTTTTACATAAGGAGCTAGAAAACGTGAATTCTTCTTCTAGAATTTGCAAGTTTCCGTAACTGACTTTATATATGCGTGGCTGATTATCGGCTAAGTATTCGCGGGTTTCATTATTTGGAATCTTAAATTGCGAAGAGCGAGAAATGATAGAGTTTATTTAGAAGTTAGATGCTAAACGTGGAGTAGTGGTTCTCTTTAGAGCTCATGAGAGGTACTTGTGGCTTTTTACTCCCATCAGAAACGTCACCCATATATAATAGATGTTCTAGGTTAATTAGTGGTATTTCGGTTTGAATAATATTTAGTTATTTGTTTTCTTAAGAGAATTTTTGCTTTAGAAGTTGGGTACATATCAAGGAACATCAAAAATAAGAGCAAAAAGTGAAAAAATCAAAAGTCAAAAGTTGATTATCTATGTGGTTTTGGAGCTACCCGATAAGCTTCCATTGATGTTGAGAAAAAAAAATCAAGAAAGAAAGAAAAAAGTGAAAAGTATGAAAAAAAATAAGAAAAGTGAAAATGAAAGTTTGTATTGAATAAGAGCTTATGTATGTAAATAAGTTGTTGGCGCGTGAGGTGCATGTGATAAGTGATTAGTAATCAGTCACATGAGGTGCACGTGATCGTACTCCGCAACTTATATCTTTGACATTGTATGAATCTCAAATTCCTTGATGTGGACGGAATTTCTATTGCAGTGGTTCTTAAGAGAAAATGACTAACTACTTATCGTTTTAACTTAGGTATCACTATCGGACTAAAAATTATCGAAACGAGAAAATATGAAGCAATTCATTTCTCAACAAAATAAAATATTGAGATACAAAACCTAGGAAATGAGAGTAAGGAGTTTCCACAAGTAACTTTTATGAGTAGTGTTAGCATCTACTTTGTAGATAAGCTGTGATCTCGTTTGTACGCTTAGTTTGGGGATTTGTGAAAAATCAAGGATGACGATTTTTATCTGTATGGTCACCTCTTAAATAGAAGTGTTTCTACTCGTTGACCCTAATAATTATTGCAAAATAATGAAAGTTCAACAAACCGTCACAAGTGTGAAGTATGGAAAAGTACAAAAATAGAAAGTAAAAGTGGAATAAAGGAATAAAAGGAAAATTTTGGAAAACGGAGCGTTTTCGGGAATAAACGATTTTATCACTTCTTTCGAACTTCCTTGCTACTTTACAAAGTCAGTAGAAAGAATTTTGAAATTATTTATCCCAAGAGCGTGAATTGATCACATTACGTGAGGACACGGCAATACCTTAGTCGGGGGGATTTTGGTGAGTGCTTATTCACTCACTATTATATGGCCAAAAACCGACCCAATACGACTATTTGAGCTAACAAATGCCAAGAAAACGTGTGTTTTTATGTTGTGAATGTGCAGGAACGGATTTATCATAAAATACGAAAAATCACAGGAAAACAACGAAATCGGGCACGAGAGTAGAAGTTGGTCAAAAAGTCAAAGCCGGGGATCTATGAGTCAGTTTCAGTCCTTCATCTATTCAGACTTCGCAAGATTAGTCCTTGGAATATATTTTTGAAGAAATTACCATTCAGTCCTTGGAGTTTGGAAGTTTACATAATTGGTCCTTATACATTTTATACCAAATTCTGAAATTAAACCACAAGACCTGGTCCAAAGTTTTACCCAATCCACAATGATCCATATCAAGCCCAAAGTTAATTCCAAGCCCACTACACCTTAATACAACCCGATCCAAACCTTTTACCCAGTCTACCCCATTTAATACTCTCGGTCAACCTTAGTCAAAGCTCAAAATAATAAAAAAACCAAACCGCGCCTTTTTCACCCCCAAATCATCCCAACCCAGAACCATATGAACCCTAGCTCACCCTTTTCATCAATTGGTTTAAACCGACCTCACCTAGCCATCAATTAGCCAATTATTAGACCTTCTAGAAGCCACACGTGACCCTGCACGTGTCAGAGATGTAAGAGAATCTATTAGAGGTCACGTGGCAAGATGAGATTGGAAGGAACGCGTCATACCAATCATTGGGAACCCTTCTAGAAGCATCTGACACCATTCTGACACGGAGAGAGAGTACAAGCTTGATTGGGACAGATGGCGCATGCTAATTGGACAAGACACCTCATCAATATTGATCTAAGGGCTTGTATTGATTTGAAGAAACACAACTTTGATCTGAAGGCTGAAAGGTGACTCAAAGAAGCACACTATGGCACGGATTGCCAACCTGGATTTGGGACTACCTCCACTCCTCACTTCCTATAAATAGGTGTAGTTTTTTAGCTTTCAGTGTGTAGAATTTTAGGTAGAGTTATGCTGTTAAAATGTACTTAGACTAGAAATTGTAATAGTTTCATAGAGCTTTTAATAAAATTTGAGTTTTCTCCTTTAATTTTCAGCTTATAGTTCAAACTTTATTGCTTATTCTGTCTTCAATTTTAGCTTATTAATCAACTAGTTTCAGCTTATTTTCTCTTCTATACTCTCTTTTGTTATAAAAATTAGCTTATTCAAGTTTACTTTTAATCTCAATCATAAAAACTTCAAGTTTAGAAAATAATAAAAAAATTAGAAAAATATAAAAAATAAAAAAATAATAATTTCAAAATTAGTTCTAAATCTCCAATAAGCTCAATTCAGCTTATACTTATCATAATCAAGCTCAGAAAGCTGAAGTTTCATATGTACTGTTCCATTACATTCCAAAAGAGGTGTTTCATATTGATGCAGAGGTGGTATGATAGCTGATACAGACAGACATTGAAATCAGCCTATCTTAGAGATAGGCTTGCATAGTGAGCCCCCTCTGTTCTAGCTGAGGGGGATTTCATTGGTAATTCTGTTTTGATCCTTATTTTAGTTTAAATTTATGATAATATTAGTGTAGATTAGCTTTAATTTGAGTACTGTTTGATTGAATTTGTGTAGATTAGCTGAAATTTTAAGCAGTGTTATTGCTTGATTTCATTTTAGTAGCTTAGTTGTTTTGATTATCTGTCAAATTTGTGTTTTCTTTTAAGCATTATAATCTGTGGTACTGAGTTGGTTTTGAATTGCATAAGTGTTACTTTTTCATTATTCTTCATTGATTTGGTTGCTGAGATTGTAAGCTGAAGTTTTAAATTGTCTCAAATTTGTGTAGCTTAATTGTATAATCTGTCATTGATTAGATCTGTGGTGAGTTTTAGTTGAGACAGCTTCATAAAGGGTGTTTGGATATAAGCAGTTGGCTGGTTTAGGTTGTATCTCAGAGGATAATCATAGTTTAGATAAGCTCATATTAGTTGCATATAGGTTTAAACAAGCATAAAATTCATTACTATATCATTAAAAGTCAAATCACTTTTATACTTATATTTCTGCACATCAGTTAGCATAATTTAGTTGCACAATCATCATATTAGTTGCATTTGTTATAGAGGTAGAATAATTCAATCATATTTTAGGTTTATATAACAATACCAGTTAAAATTTTGTAACCAAATCTCATTTTGGTCAAAGTTTTGTGTTCATCAAATAGTCAACATAATTTTTGGTTGTCTGTTATAGTTAAAAATTCAAAGAGGAGCTTAGACCTCAATTTTGATTCAAAATTAGTTTGGCAAGTTGTTTTGTAATATTTGGCAGGTTGTTTTTAAGTTTCAAAAAGAATTTTGCAATTGGGAATTGGTTTGAGTACTTGAAATTGCTTATAAAGTTGGTGGTCTGAACCTGCAGTACCCTGCACCTCAGTCCTCACCCTTATTTCTTGGGCATTTTTAGGTTAGTGAAGTGGATTAGGATTCAATTTTCTGGGTTGATTTGTAATCTCTGGTGGTCAGTGAATAATTTGCACCCATAAGCTCTCTATTCTCAGCTTATTTGGCTGCTTAAGTTGGGCAGTTGAACTAGTATTTCTGTTTTCATGTTTAGGGCTGCATTTGTGTTTTAGAAGTTCAAATATGTGTTTAATTGTTCATTGTAGTTCCATTATACCTATAGTTACTTTTTCCATTGAGCATTTGTTGTTTTATTAATCTGTTTGTGAATTGCTTATTTACATTAAGTGCTTATTTGCTCATTTGTACCTCATTCTGAGTTTCTATGTTCATTCTAGTCTAAAAACTGTTCCTATAAGCTTTACTGAGTCTAATAATCAATTGGTTAAAGTTTGGTTAAGTTTTGGACAAAGTGCTTAATAATAAGCAATTTCCATTAAGTAGTTTTAACCTATTCAGCAGTTCCACATCTGATTTTCATCTCAAAATTTTATTCTGAGTTCTTTTTATTATTTTAGAATTTCTGGAATTTTTCCAGATTTTTCCAACTCTTTTTACTATTTTTCTTATTTTATTTTGATTTTTATTCAATTTTTAAATAGTTTTAAATAGCAAAAATCCATAAAAAATCAGAAAAAGTTGTGAAAAATACAAAAATATTTTCAGAAATTCTTTTATAATATTTTAGAATTTTTAGAATTTAATTTTCATTTTTCCAAGTTACATTTCTATTTTTCCTTATTTTTAATTCATTTTTAATTCCAAAAATAGAAAATTAATTCTAGAAAATAAACAAAAAGTCTAAAAAAATATTTTTCTTTTTCTAGAAATTCATTTTAATAGTTTAAGATTTTTAGAAAATATTTTCAAGTTTGTAGGATTATTTTTAAATAAAAATTGCGTTTTAAATAACGCGGTTGCATTACCGTTTGTACGTTTTAGAATTCCGTGCATTGTTAGCTTGTACTCTTTGCATGTTTTATCATTGTTTGTGAATAATTGAATACCTTGATTTCTACTTTCACTTTATCACTTTTTCACTATTCACTTACACTACACGATTACCGATTCGATAATTCGGATTTTCCATTCGAGCCTTCGTTGGGAGAACGACCCGAGAAATACTTTCACTAGTATTTCTTTGGAATATAATTATACTATAATTGACATGAATCAAAATACAATTTGGTGAATTTTGTGACAAAATGGTATAACACATAATTTCTCGGCTCCTCGCACTCCTCAATCAAATGGTGTAGTAGAACGTAAAAATCGGACACCTTAAGAGATGAGTAGAACAATGCTTAACGAACAAAATATTCCACAAAAGTTTTGGTGTAATGCCGTTGACACATCAACTTATATCTTAAACCGAGTCCTAATTAGACCATTTTTAGATAAAACTCCATATGAAATATATAGAGGTAAAAAGCCAACATTAGGATACTTTAAAGTATTTGGGAGTAAATGCTTTATACTAAACACCAAGGATTATCTCACTAAATTCGACCCAAAGTCTTATGAAGGTGTGTTCCTTGAATATTCATAAAATAGCAAAGCTTATATTGTTCTAAATAAAGAAACATTAAGAGGCGAGGAATCGTTGAACGTAACATTCAACGAAAGTCCACCTCCCTCTAATACATCACCTTTGGTAGATGATGACTTAGTTGAAAGTCAAGTTGTTAATCAAATTGATTTAGAAACCGACAAGGAAGATGAACTATTACATAGAGAAATAATCAATGTGAAAGAGTCTAAAAGTCATCCATTAGATAGTGTCATAGGTAAAATTAACGAAAGAACCTTAAGATCAAAAGCTCAAAATGAAAGTAACTATTTTTGCTTTATATCAACCATTGAACCTAAAAATATAAATGAAGCTATAAGTGAAGAATCTTGGGTAATAGCTATGCAAGAAGAATTGAACCAAATTATTAATAATGATGTTTGGACACAAGTTTCTCAACTAAAGAATCAAACTATAATTGGAACAAAATGGGTCTTTCGAAATAAAATGGATGAAAACGGAGTTGTGTCTAGAAACAAAGCTAGGCTAGTGATGAGGCGAAAAATGATCCATTTTTAGGGGGTCATTTAAGCCCGAATCCGAATTTATTTGATCAAATATTGCCCTAAATCGTTCCTTTTGTGATTTTATGTACTTTGGGAGTGAAATCTGGAAAAGGAAGCAATTCGGACGTTTTTGGAGCATAAAAGTGAAGAAAACGCCAAAGTCTTAATTTTCCATGCTGGGAACAGTGCATGACGGCGTCAAGAGGAGTTTCCTGACGGCGTCAAGAGTAAAAGTCCATGACGACCCAGAAGAGTTTTGACGGCGTCATGAAGGTAGGGCGTCAAGAGTTAAAGTCGTGACGGCCTGGAAATGCAATGTTCTTGACGACGTCAAATGTAGATCTAGGCAGTCCGAGGATTGTTTTGGCCGCGAGGTGACGGCGTCGCCTATTTGGTCTTGACGCCGTCAGACCCCTTTTCCTATATATAGTTTTCTAATTTTTCACATTTAAAGAGAGAAGTTTTGGGAGAAACCCTAAGTACGATTTTGGTGTAACTTTACAGGTTTTTCAAGGGTTCCAACCCCTTGATACCTTGCATGATTAATCAAGATAAGTGTTCTTCTAATTCAATCAATATGTCTATGTGTTGGTTGTCTATATCATGTTCTTGTCTTAATTCCATCATGCTAGGCTAGATCTCTTTTGTGTTTGCTTAGATCTAATGAAACCTAGATATTGATTATGTGTTGATTACTTGTTTATTCTTGTCTGGGATGAATGATTTAAATGTTAGTAGAGGTGCACAAATCGATTAACCGGTTCGGTTTTACCCGGACCGGTTTGTGTGACCGGTTTGAGTCAACGCGGTCAAGAACCAGTCGGGGCGGTTAACCGGTTCGGTTCCAAACCGGCCTCGAGAGGAAAAAACCCAAACCTATCCGAACCGGTTTGGTTTCGGTTATATGTGGTTTGGTCGCGGTTAACCGGTTTGGACCGGTTTGTATTTTTTTTTTTTTTCGTTTTTGGGCCTATAAATACTAGTATACTTACTACCCATTGTCCCATTCACATAATTATCAGTTCTCACTTCTCAAAAACGAAAAATTCGATGTCTCGCAAAGAATTCTCGCAACAATTCCCAAGTGCTCACAAAGATTTCTCACAACAATTCCCAAGTCCTCCAAACGAACCGGTGGTGATTGTGAACACTCCACCACCTACAGAAAATGAAAATGAACAACAAAACACTCCAGTTGAGAATGAACCGGTAAACAATCCACCGGTGGAACAACGAGCGTTGACTGATGAAGAACTCTTTGAGCAAGATATGCAAGTCATGAGAGAGGCTATAGAAGCTGAAGAACGTGAGGCAGCTGCTCTTACGGCTCGGGAAAATGCTCGTAGGGAGCGGTTAAACAGAGAAGCACCACACCGATGGGCCTTGGGGTTAGGCCATCAGCCATCAGAGTCTTCTTCGAGTGAGGAGGATGGCTGGGTCTACGATGATTCGTTTTATTAATTCGTAGTTTTATTTTAATTATCGTATGGTCCGTATCGTAGTTTCTATTAATCGTACTTTGTATTTCATGTTTTAACTTTAACGTTTAATGTAATCCGTGTTTTAACTTTAACGTTTAATGTGATTCGTGTTTTAAATGTTATGGCTTATGTTAGTTATTTTAGTTTAGGTGGAAATTACAAAGTAAACTGAATAAAATTCAACTTTTATTTAATACAACGAAAATACACTTAAAGAAAATACAAGATCAAACATTGAGCCTTTCGGTTTGCAAATTTACAAATTTACACAACATAGTTATTTATAGTATATTAGGACACATGCAATCATACAACCTTTTTGAAACTTATTAGCACAACCTTTTTGAAACTTATTAGCACAACCTTTTTGAAATCCGGCCCCTACACATAAACCGGTTAACCCAAACCGGTTTATCTATCCGGTTAATAAAACCGGTCATCAAACCGGATGTTTTTCTAAAACCCCTAACCGGTTCCAAACCGGCGGTTTGGGGAAAAACCGAACCGGTTTGGGTCAAAACCGGGTTTGACCGGTTTGGTTTTTCGGTTCGCTAGTGGTCTCGGTTCGGTTAACCGGTTTGGATGTGCACCTCTATATGTTAGGCTTAAGAAAACTGGCAGATCTCCAATTGGTAACATGCTTGAACGTCTTAAGAAACATGAACCAACGCGCACTAGGTCTTTATTGGTTGTATTTAATGCATGAGCCACTGTTTACAATCCCTATAGTTGAGCTGGGCATGGTGTAGGAGGAGATAAGAGCTCATAGAATTGGGGAGTAATGTGTGCCACCCCATGAATGGTATTAAGGAATACGATCCGTCATCCATGCAATTATAACAAGTAATTAACGTGTAAAAGATATCTAGGGAGTAGTGAAATCTAAGTAAACACATTTTCTCCAATTACTGCTCACAACTTTATTATAAATTAGCTTATTTTCATTTCTAGTATTTTATTTTGATTGCATCTTAGTATTGGGTTAGTTGAATAGCAACTAATTCCGCCCACTCTTCCAAAACCCGAGATTTTAATTTGCTTTCTAAAAAATATAAAAACACAAAAAATAATCATCCCTCACCTTTAGAACTAGTATTTAGGCTTTCTAACCCTAGCGACACTATTCCTAAGCTGAACGATCAATCCCCCGGTACTTGTCACTATACTATACTACAACGATCAGGTACACTGCCTGGTGGGGGTTGTAAGCTTCTCGAGATCCCTCGAGAGGTAAAGCCTGTTGCGATTCCCACGCATCAAGTTTTTGGCGCCGCAGCCCGGGGAATAGTTATTGTCTAGGTTAGAATTTCTTTTTATTAGGTCTACTTGCTAGATTCCCTTCTAGTAAGATTTTATTTTTTATTTTTAGGTTCTCTCTAGTCTATCTTATTTCTTCGTGACTTTGTTCGTAACTCTTTACCATCCGACATCATGGAAGGTGGTAACATCTTTGAACCCGTCATCCCACCACAACAAAACCCACCACTAGAACTGTAACACCCCCAAAATTTGATACAGCGGAAGACTCAACAAGCTTTTGGGGTGCTACGGGGATTGGTATCCAACACAAGACAATATAGAACGAGATAAAGTAAACATAATAAAAACACAACCAAAGCGGGGTTTTAAGGTTTACATTTATCCCAACATCATTCAGAGTCAGGCCCAATATAAAATAACAGTAGGTCCAAATTTAGTTATCAGAGTTTAGAGAAATAGATCCATAAACCATGAGCCTTGGCCGAGCCTTCCATTCCAAGCATGCATCTCGTCACTTAATTACCTGAGAAAATGTGCTAAAAGTCAGCTTTCGCTGGTGAGATCATAGGTTTAAATTCATCTAACAATATAGTGGACATATACGCAAAACGCTTGCTAGCTAGACTAAGGATTCGCTAAAAGCCTGCGGATACCCTCCACTCCAACATAACACACGGATACCCTCCGTTCTAACATAGATATTCGGGTAACCCCCGCAATACCAATAAATACTCGGATAACCTCCGAAGTATTAGTAACCTATAGGTGCACACTACAGTATCTAAATAAGCCAACCTTGAATAGTACACACAACATATATGTGACTAAAGCTGACAATTCCAAATAACCAAATAAGCCAACCTTGAATAGTACACACAACATATGTGTGACTAAAGCTGACAATCCACCAATAACCAAATAAGCCAACCTTGAATAGTACACACCAAAGGTGTGACTAAAGCTCACAATCCACCAATAACCAAATAAGCCAACCTTGAATAGTACACACCAAATGTGTGACTAAAGCTGACAATCCACCAATAACCAAATAAGCCAACCTTGAATAGTACACACCAAAGGTGTGACTAAAGCTGACAATATATCCTAGTCCATACGCATAGCAAGTTTTAGGAAGAATATAGAAGCGAAAATACTCCACATAAAATAATTTGCACGTTTCTCACCCCAAGTATTGAAAACATAGTTCAAGAGTAAAAAGTGGGGCTATGACTCACCTCGAGTCCAGAAAATAGCAAGAAGAAGTCGGTAGAAATAAGATGTATAGTAACTCACGAAACAGCAACTACGGACTCGGCACTACCTAACAATATTAACTCGTTCTGAAATCATTTCCTCAAATTTAAAATATTCCCAAACCCGGACGAGAATCCGTTTTATTTCCGAAAATCCATTTCGTATTAGTTTGGTGTATTTGCGTTTGGTATCCATACGGGTGGTGGGTCGACTCAAAACAAACCAAAAAGATCACATAAAGAATAATAAGATAAACTATGGATCTAATATTAGCCCAATATATCATTTAAATAAATCGCCGAAGTTTACCAAATCCATCGATTTGATAATCCTCATATTTATTTACGTAACATACCGTTCCAAGATTACACCCCATCCTAAAGCACATAGCACATAAATACTATATGGTAGATATCATAGTTTAATAAATTCCTCATATATATCGTCAAATTGGCCAGATTTCCCGATATATACACTCGCAATTTATTACACTTTACGTATACCACAACCTATGGGCGTCGTAGGATACGATGCCCATTAATATATTCATTTCATATAGCCAAATAACCCGATTCAACCTTTCGGTTAAGTGGTTATTTAGCTATAGAAAACGTTTATATTAATCGTCATATATCCGTGACAACACGAAAGTCACAAATAATAACTTACCTGGACTCGAGTGACAACGACTCCGCATAACTCGATAAGTTTACCCGTTATATATATATATATATATATATATATATATATATATATATATATATATATATATATATATATATATATATATATATACAAAATGACATTTTTATTAAATGTTTAATAATTGTCGAGAGTTTCTCGTTTTATAACCCATTTTTATAATAATAATACGTTCAATAATATTACGCCACTTTCGTAGCCTAATATATATCTAGTTGTATTATTATTAATATACGCGTCTATATAATTATATATCCGTTATTCACGTCTATATATTCATATAAACGTTTATATTATCAATAATTATTATTACGAGTTTTATTATTTACGTTTTAATTGTAATAGTTATCGAGTCACGCGAAATGGTCACATGTCCGAGTCATGACTCTCGGCTCATTGTCCAAGTCCAAAATAATAACAAATGTGACCGTCTTACAACAATTGGGTCCGACTACGGCACCCGACTAACCTATCTCCGTCAATCTAAGTGACCGTCTTACAATCGGTCCCCAATAACACATTTCGTCAACAACTCCACAATACCAAATATCCATTGTCGAGACCAAACGTGGTCTCGACCCACAAGTATTCGGCCGAAGAATTCAACCAAAGCCAAATCAAAACCAAGTTAACAACAATGACAATAATGAAAATGAATATAACCAAGGTCCATATTCGGGTTGGTTTACCAAGCCAAACCCGAGTCTTCTCGACTCAAATGAGTCTCGGTACACTTCACGAGCCACAATGGCTCGAAACACAATTCAAGGTCACAAAATAAGGCTCCAAGGAGCACTCCAAAATACCCATTCGACTCATCAAAGTCTCGGCAACAACAATAATAATACGGCTAAGAGCCGCGACCCACAAGGGTCGAACCAAGGCAATAACGAGCTCAAGGCTCGAGACGCAACCAAACGAAAACCTCGACTGGGTCTCGACTTGGTTATATGAGCAACGCAAAAGTGACCCCGAGACCTCAATAGTCTCGGTTATGCTCGAACCAAGAAACCAACCCTCGACATATCATAAAAAAAATCAAATCCATCCACAAATTTGAACCCAAATCGACCCAAACCGGATACCAACGAGATTTTAATATCAAAACATCATTTCCCAACTAAATGTATTCGAATCCCACTAAAATCATCCGTGTAGCCACGGATTGGTCACCATATCGAGGTACCCAAGGTACCAACACAAGCTCACTCACCTTCTTGAACCTCTAAACGTGCGGATCTAGTGAAAATAATAAAAACTCGACCGGATCTTTAAAGATTTCGTGATGTTAATGGATGTTTTAGGACGTGTATGATATATCAAAAGAAAGAGGATGAAACGAGGAGTAATATGGTGGTGTTTGTTTGGTGTTGAGGTCGGCGTAGTGGTGGTGGTGGCCGGATTTAGGGTGCGGCGGCTAGGGTTAGCAAGAAAGGGAAAAGACAGAGATGAAAATGAAGTGGTGAGGTGTGTTTGTGTTGCTTATGAACCGAACCCAAGGGACCGGATTTTTGTAGTTACTCTCTTTTATCTTCTTTTTTTTTATCAAAATGTTATTAATAATAATAATAACAATAATAATAATAATAATAATAATAATAATAATAATAATATTACTAATGGTGTGGAGCGGGTAACGTGGGTAAATGTAAAACATGTGGCCCAAAACCCGAACTCATTTCAAAACTTCAATATCTCCCGAAAAACATCTCGTAAATAATTATATATAGTCGGACTCGTAAGACGAATCATAAAATCTTTCGTTAGGTAAACCTAGTGCCAGAGTCAACGTAGTACCAAGTGAGAATTTAAGAATACATCACCGAGCATTAACTCAAGAATGAATTACGAGAATAATTCACGAATTCCATAACATCTTTAATTATAAATATCCATAAAATAGGTCTTACAAGTTCGTTGTGAAATAAAATTTCAAATAAAAATTATAAATGAACTTTAATCGTAATGCGGGTTTTTAAAATAGCTCCCTAAACTGCCGGTTGTCACATCCTCCCAGTCTCAGAAGGAAACCCGTCCCGAGTTTCACTCGGAAAAATTCATCTACGAAGTGAAAAGCTTCGGTTATCTCTTCCGGAACTCGTCCTCACGTTCCCACGTAAATTCTGGTCCATGTCGGGAATTCCAACGAACCTTGACGAGCGGAATGCGACTTCGCTTGAGTCGTTTAACTTCACGGTCTAAAATCTCAATTGGTTCTTCCACGAAATTCAGTTTCTCATCGACACAAATATCCTTCATTGGAATGACAGGCATCTCATCGGAAAGACATTTCTTCAAATTACTAACGTGGAACACGTCGTGAACTTTACTCAGTTCATGTGGTAATTCCAACCGATAAGCCACGGGCCCAATTCTTTCTAAGATCAGAAAGGGTCCAATGTAGCGTGGGTTGAGTTTACCACGTTTCCCGAAACGTATCACACCCTTCCAAGGCGAGACTTTCAGCATCACTTTGTCTCCAACCTGGAACTCTAAGGGTTTACGTCTCTGATCGGCGTAACTTTTCTGTCTATCTCTGGCGGCTTGCAACCGATCACGAATCTGAGCTACTTTCTCTGTAGTTTCCAAAATAAGCTCAAGGCTTGTGAGTTGGCTATCTCCAACTTCTGCCCAACCAATAGGCGAACGACACTTTCTGCCATACAAAGCTTCGAATGGTGCAGCTTTAAGACTTGTGTGGTAGCTATTATTATAGGAGAATTCCGCAAGGGGTAAATACCTCTCCCATCCCTTACCAAGTCTATGATGCATGCACGAAGCATATCCTCTAACGTCTGAATGGTCCTCTCACTTTGACCATCGGTTTGGGGATGATATGCAGTACTCATATCAAGTCTCGTCCCCAAAGCCGTCTGAAGTGATCGCCACAAAGCTGACGTAAAACGGCTATCGAGATCCGAAATAATAGATATCGGGACTCCATGACGCGAAATAATTTCCTTCACATATAACCTCGCAAGCTTATCCACACTATCATCTTCACTTATTGCTAGGAAATGAGCAGACTTTGTCAGACGATCCACAATTACCCAGATAGCGTCACAACCGCTAGCTGTCCTCGGTAATTTGGTAATGAAGTCCATTGTAATCCGCTCCCATTTCCAGACTGGAAGTTCTGGTTGCGTTAGTAATCCTCACGGCCTCTGGTGTTCAGCTTTAACCTTAGCACATGTCAAGCATTTACTAACGTATGATGCTATATCTGCCTTCATATTTGGCCACCAATAGAACTTCTTAAGATCCTGGTACATCTTGTCGGACCAAGGATGAATAGAGTACCTTGACTTATGCGACTCATGCATAATCAACTCCCGAATTCCTCCATACAAAGGTACCCAAATCCGATCTCCAAAACATAATAATCCATCAGAACGCTTAACAAATCCTTTCACATTATCAGCCATCCCAAATATATTCTCGGCAGATCTGTTTTCTGCTTTCAACGCTTCCGTTTGAACTTCAAATATTTGAGACGGTAATGGCGATACGATAGTCATTCCCAATGACCTAACTCGTAACGGTGGTATTCTTTCCTTTCGACTAAGAGCATCAGCAACAACGTTTGCTTTACCAGGATGGTAGCGAATTTCGCAATCATAATCGCTTAGCAACTCAATCCAACGTCGTTGTCTCATATTGAGCTCTTTTTTATTCAAGATGTGTTGTAGACTTTTGTGGTCAAATACAACACACTTGGTTCTGTACAAGTAATGTCTCCATATTCTTAAGGCGAAAACCACAGCACCCAGCTCCAAATCATGGGTAGTGTAGTTTTTCTCATGCTTCTTGAGCTGTCAGGAAGCATAAGCTATCACCTTCTCTCGTTGCATTAATACGGCTCCCAATCCTTTATGTGAGGCGTCACAATAGACGACGAAATCCTCGTTACCTTCTGGTAACGCTAAGATAGGAGTACTACACAACATTTTCTTAAGCAATTGAAAAGCTTTCTCTTCTTTATCTCCCCATTCATACGTAACACTCTTTTGAGTCAATTTGGTCAGTAGTTTAGCTATCTTCGAAAATCCCTCCATGAATCTTCGGTAATAACCAGCTAAACCCAAAAAATTGACGAACTTCGGTTGGGGTTGTAGGTGCAGCCCAATCTTTTACCGCCTCAATCTTAGCAGGATCCACATGGACTCCTTGTCTATCAATCACATGACCCAAAAATTGTACCGTTGGAATCCAGAATTCGCATTTCGAAAACTTGGCATAAAGTTTTTCCTTCCTGAGCAATTCTAAGATGAGTCTTAGATGCTCCTCATGCTCCTTTTCACTCTTTGAATAAATCAGAATATCATCGATGAACACAATCACGAACTTATCTAAGTAAGGCTTACACACCCGATTCATGAGATCCATGAATATTGCCGGTGCGTTAGTCAACCCAAACGGCATCACCTGAAACTCGTAATGCCCGTAACGGGTTCTGAAAGCCGTTTTCGGAATATCTTCCTCGCGAACTCGAAGTTGATGATATCCCGATCTCAAATCGATCTTCGAATACACACTCGATCCTTGGAGTTGATCGAACAAGTCGTCGATCCTAGGTAACGGGTATCTATTCTTCACCGTTAACTTATTCAACTCTCTGTAATCAATACACATACGAAACGATCCATCCTTCTTCTTCACAAATAAGACTGGGGCTCCCCAGGGTGAAGAACTTGGTCTTATGAATCCTTTTTCGGCTAACTCCGCCAATTGTTTCGACAACTCTTCTAGTTCGGTAGGTGCAAGACGATAAGGCGCTCGTGCTAGAGGTGCAGCACCAGGTATCAACTCAATCTGAAACTCCACTTGTCTAGTCGGCGGGATTCCCAGAAAATCATCGGGAAACACATCAGGAAAATCACGAACTATAGGCACATCTCCAATGCACCTTTCCTTTTTCTTCGTCTCGCCCTTCTCAGAAATTTGAGCTAAGAAAAGGTAACATCCCTTCTCTATTAGCTTTGTCAACTTAGTGCATGAAATCACTGCTAATCGGGATGGGCTCCTAGAATCCTTTCGGTCTCCTAATATATTTAGGACTTACTTTCCGTATGGTACACGCACGATCTTCTCATCGCAAAGTATGTGAGCACGATACTTCGACAACCAATCCATACCAATGATGACATCAAAACTTCCTAACGTGACGGTTAGAAGATCTATGTTGAAAGGGTGGTTCAAGAAATTCAGCGTGCAACCGCGAATGATGGTATCAATCCTTTCTATATTCCCGTTAGCTAACTTAATATCATATCCAATTCCTAAGGCCATCGGGGGTTTCTCTAGTAAGGGTGCAAACGTAGTGGACACAAAACTCCTATCGGCACCAGTATCAAATAGTATGGAAGCATAACGATTATTGAGGAGGAACGTACTAGTAACGACGTTCGGATCTTCTCCTCTCTCGTTCCCGAGTGCATACACTCTTCCCTGAGCAGCTCCAGCTTCCGCACGTTGGTCCCCATTATCTTGTCGTCCACGGTTTCCTCCAGCTCCACGGTTTCCATGATTGTACCCATTACCACCCGAGCCTTGATTTCCACGGTTCCACGATTCTCTACACTCATTCCGATAGTGTCCCTTCTTTCCACACCCATAACAAGTAACATCTGCCTTGTTTCTCATTTCAGGAGCAGCTTGAACCATAGCAAGAGGTCGGGCTCTACAATCCCTAGCTGTGTGTCCTTTGTTTGAGCAATTCTGGCATTTCACACTACACCATCCAGTATGACGCTGGTGGCAACGATCACACTTGGGTGCATCACCGTTCTGATTCTTCTTATCTCCATTCCCAATAGCATAAGCCTTAGCTTGTCTCTTGCTTCGGTGATCATTACCCTTAGAGTGACGGTCTCTCTTTCTCTTTTCATTCTTCTCCTTATCAGCTTCTTCTAATTCCAACGAATCCATAAGTTGTTGAGCAATTGTGATTGCCTCATGGATGTTTGCAGGCCTAGCAGAAATCACATCATTTCTCGTAGCTACAGGCAACCCATCAGTATACCTCTCGATCTTTTGAGTCTCGGTTTTCACCATATCTGGGCAAAGCAAGGCCAATTCCTGGTAACGACGATTGTAAGTTGTCATATCTTTACCCTTCACTTTGTGGTTCCAAAACTCAATCTCTAGCTTCTTGACCTCATTCCTTGGGCAATAAGTCTGAATCAGCAGAGACTTAAATTGCTCCCAAGTCATGGCATAAGCTACATCACTCCCAATTGCATTTCGGTAGTTGTTCCACCAAGTCAAAGCTTCATCCTTGAAAGTAAAAGAAGCAAACTTTACCTTCGCATTCTCCGCACAACCACTAACATTAAACACTGACTCAGTCTTCTCAATCCACCTAACCAAGTAAACCACTCCTTCAGTTCCACCAAACTCAATAGGTCCACAAATCTTGAATTCCTTGTAGTGACATCCATTAGCACGAACAGGTGGAAAAGTTCCAGCAGAATTGTTGGAATGATTTGACTCAGCTAGTAATTCAGCAACTCTTTGCTCCACAAGTTGATTGATCAATGCTTGATCCACAGTAGGTGCATTAAGTGGAACATGATCATTGTCTCCCTGAACATCAACATTTTGATTCCTGTTGTTGCTGTTAGTAGTGTCCAGGTTGTCAGGAGTAGGGGTTTCAACATTTCGAGTAGGCTCGGCGACCAGGGGTAGTCGCTGCCGTACCAGTTCGGGTAGCTCTGACAGGGTTTCGTCGTACAGCCATTAATATAATTCCAAGACAATATCAACCACGCAAATAGGAACACACTTCTCCATGTACGCCAAAAACCGTAAAATATCATACGAGCTCACCATCGTCCATAAGTAGCGATCAATACATCGTTCCATACTACCAACAGGCATAATAGATACTAATCGTGCCATACGAGACGAACGTACAATCCGACTATCATGACATAAGAGATATAATAACTAGCTCTCCTAACCAAATACTCCTTGGCTTATGTAGCAGCACAACAACCTGATTCCAAATCGATCTAGCCACGATGCTGGCGTAGACTCCTCAAATCCGCAACAACTCAACAATAAACTCAGCAATGACCATCTCAAGTCGGTCAGACATCCGCGAGATCCTCTCGCCCTGTGCAGTAATCTGAGCCCACATCCTACCAGTCTCACCTAACTCTGCATGCTCAGCAGAAACCTCAGAAGGCGCATCCGACGCCACAGGACTACCAGGTGGTGAATCAAACAAAAACGGATGATCAGGTGAAACCGGTTCTAACGGATGTATCGGGGAATCGGGCTTCGCAGAATGAACTGAATGTGCTAGCGACCCATCATCATCAAGCATATCCTCCTCCTGAGGATCATCCTCTTCCCAATCCTGAGGGTTATCATTCTGCTCACCCGCGTACTCCTCGTCGAAGGGGTACTCCACCACTCGTCATCTCCGAGCAGGCGAACCACGAGGTGATAAAGTCGGCGACGCGTACTATCAATAACAATTCTTAATAACGACACGTGCAAAGGAGGCTATGATTTGTGACAACGGCGTAAGGTAGGTGTAAGTGTTTCAAAACAACTAAATCACAACACATAATACCGTACCAAAAATACTCATCAAATAATCCAATCACATAATTTCAATAAAAAGTTTCAAACACCGCATTACTAAAATGTTTATAAAACATATAGACCATATAATTCCTCGAAAACGTCATCTTATTACTAAAATCCATAGACCTCAAATCATAGAAGATGTTTCGGCTTGGCGGGCGGTAGTCAAGGATCATTTTCTATAAAAATACGGTTATAGTTTAGGCGTTTATTTACCTAGTTCTCTATAACCTTGGCTCTGATACCAATCTGTAACACCCCCAAAATTTGATACAGCGGAAGACTCAACAAGCTTTCGGGGTGCTACGGGGATTGGTATCCAAAACAAGACAATATAGAACGAGATAAAGTAAACATAATAAAAACACAACCAAAGCGGGGTTTTAAGGTTTACATTTATCCCAACATCATTCAGAGTCAGGCCCAATATAAAATAACAGTAGGTCCAAATTTAGTTATCAGAGTTTAGAGAAATAGATCCATAAACCATGAGCCTTGGCTGAGCCTTCCATTCCAAGCATGTATCTCGTCACTTAATTACCTGAGAAAACGTGCTAAAAGTCAGCTTTCGCTGGTGAGATCATAGGTTTAAATTCATCTAATAATATAGTGGACATATACGCAAAACGCTTGCTAGCTAGACTAAGGATTCGCTAAAAGCCTGCGGATACCCTCCGCTCCAACATAACACACGGATACCCTCCGTTCTAACATAGATATTCGGGTAACCCCCGCAATACCAATAAATACTCGGATAACCTCCAAAGTATTAGTAACCTATAGGTGCACACTACAGTATCTAAATAAGCCAACCTTGAATAGTACACACAACATATATGTGACTAAAGCTGACAATTCCAAATAACCAAATAAGCCAACCTTGAATAGTACACACAACATATGTGTGACTAAAGCTGACAATCCACCAATAACCAAATAAGCCAACCTTGAATAGTACACACCAAAGGTGTGACTAAAGCTAACAATCCACCAATAACCAAATAAGCCAACCTTGAATAGTACACACCAAAGGTGTGACTAAAGCTGACAATATATCCTAGTCCATACGCATAGCAAGTTTTAAGAAGAATATAGAAGCGATAATAGTCCACATAAAATAATTTGCACGTTTCTCACCCCAAGTATTGAAAACATAGTTCAAGAGTAAAAAGTGGGGCTATGACTCACCTCGAGTCCAGAAAATAGCAAGAAGAAGTCGGTAGAAATAAGATGTATAGTAACTCACGAAACAACAACTACGGACTCGGCAGGACCTAACAATATTAACTCGTTCTGAAATCATTTCCTCAAATTTAAAATATTCCCAAACCCGGACGAGAATCCATTTTATTTCCGAAAATCCATTTCGTATTAGTTTGGTGTATTTGCGTTTGGTATCCATACGGGTGGTGGGTCGACTCAAAACAAACCAAAAAGATCACATAAAGAATAATAAGATAAACTATGGATCTAATATTAGCCCAATATATCATTTAAATAAATCGCCGAAGTTTACCAAATCCGTCGATTTGATAATCCTCATATTTATTTACGTAACATACCGTTCCAAGATTACACCCCATCCTAAAGCACATAGCACATAAATACTATATGGTAGATATCATAGTTTAATAAATTCCTCATATATATCGTCAAATTGGCCAGATTTCCCGATATATACACTCGCAATTTATTACACTTTACGTATACCACAACCTATGGGCGTCGTAGGATACGATGCCCATTAATATATTCATTTCATATAGCCAAATAACCCGATTCAACCTTTCGGTTAAGTGGTTATTTAGTTATAGAAAACGTTTATATTAATCGTCATATATCCGTGACAACACGAAAGTCACAAATAATAACTTACCTGGACTCGAGTGACAACGACTCCGCATAACTCGATAAGTTTACCCGTTATATATATATATACAAAATGACATTTTTATTAAATGTTTAATAATTGTCGAGAGTTTCTCGTATTATAACCCATTTTTATAATAATAATACGTTCAATAATATTACGCCACTTTCGTAGCCTAATATATATCTAGTTGTATTATTTATAATACGACTCGTGATTATTATTATTATTATTATTATTATTAATATACGCGTCTATATAATTATATATCCGTTATTCACGTCTATATATTCATATAAACGTTTATATTATCAATAATTATTATTACGAGTTTTATTATTTACGTTTTAATTGTAATAGTTATCGAGTCACGCGAAATGGTCACATGTCCAAGTCATGACTCTCGGCTCATTGTCCAAGTCCAAAATAATAACAAATGTCATAAAACAATACATCTCCGTCCAAATCAATCCCAATACACGTGCTACAACAATAGGGTCCGACTACGGCACCCGACTAACCTATCTCCGTCAATCTAAGTGACCGTCTCACAATCGGTCCCCAATAACACATTTCGTCAACAACTCCACAATACCAAATATCCATTGTCGAGACCAAACGTGGTCTCGACCCACAAGTATTTGGCCGAAGAATTCAACCAAAGCCAAATCAAAACCAAGTTAACAACAATAACAATAATGAAAATGAATATAACCAAGGTCCATATTTGGGTTGGTTTACCAAGCCAAACCCGAGTCTTCTCGACTTAAATGAGTCTTGGTACACTTCACGAGCCACAATGGCTCGAAACACAATTCAAGGTCACAAAATAAGGCTCCAAGGAGCACTCCAAAATACCCATTCGACTCATCAAAGTCTCGGCAACAACAATAATAATACGGCTAAGAGCCGCGACCCACAAGGGTCGAACCAAGGCAATAACGAGCTCAAGGCTCGAGACGCAACCAAACGAAAACCTCGACTGGGTCTCGACTTGGTTATATGAGCAACCCAAAAGTGACCCCGAGATCTCAATAGTCTCGGTTATGCTCGAACCAAGAAACCAACCCTCGACATATCATAAAAAAAATCAAATCCATCCACAAATTCGAACCCAAATCGACCCAAACCGGATACCAACGAGATTTTAATATCAAAACATCATTTCCCAACTAAATGTATTCGAATCCCACTAAAATCATCCGTGTAGCCACGGATTGGTCACCATATCGAGGTACCCAAGGTACCAACACAAGCTCACTCACCTTCTTGAACCTCCAAACGTGCGGATCTAGTGAAAATAATAAAAACTCGACCGGATCTTTAAAGATTTCGTGATGTTAATGGATGTTTTAGGACGTGTATGATATATCAAAAGAAAGAGGATGAAACGAGGAGTAATATGGTGGTGTTTGTTTGGTGTTGAGGTCGGCGTAGTGGTGGTGGTGGCCGGATTTAGGGTGCGGCGGCTAGGGTTAGCAAGAAAGGGAAAAGACAGAGATGAAAATGAAGTGGTGAGGTGTGTTTGTGTTGCTTATGAACCGAACCCAAGGGACCGGATTTTTGTAGTTACTCTCTTTTATCTTCTTTTTTTTTATCAAAATGTTAATAATAATAATAATAATAATAATAATAATAATAATAATAATAATAATAATAATAATAATAATAATAATAATAATAATAATAATAATAATAATAATAATAATAATATTACTAATGGTGTGGAGCGGGTAACGTGGGTAAATGTAAAACATGTGGCCCGAAACCCGAACTCATTTCAAAACTTCAATATCTCCCAAAAAACATCTCGTAAATAATTATATATAGTCGGACTCGTAAGACGAATCATAAAATCTTTCGTTAGGTAAACCTAGTGCCAGAGTCAACGTAGTACCAAGTGAGAATTTAAGAATACATCACCGAGCATTAACTCAAGAATGAATTACGAGAATAATTCACGAATTCCATAACATCTTTAATTATAAATATCCATAAAATAGGTCTTACAAGTTCGTTGTGAAATAAAATTTCAAATAAAAATTATAAACGAACTTTAATCGTAATGCGGGTTTTTAAAATAGCTCCCTAAACTGCCGGTTGTCACAAGAACCCCTTAGGCCCCGAACCTTAGGAGAGTATTCCCGACCTAGCCACCAAGGCTACCGAAACACCATTGAGCTCACCGGAGCCAATGTGACCCCCTTGCGATCCGACACCATCCGGTTGGTGCAAAGCGGATGTGCATTCCATGGACTTCGTTCCGAAGATCCAAACCAACATCTTAAGGACTTTCTCAAAATCGTAGATTCCATAGACCTAGGTGTTGAAACTAGAGAGACTACCCGTTTACGCCTATTCCAATTCTCTCTACGGGATCAAGCTAGTCAATGGCTTGAGCGTTTACCCGCGGGATCCATCACCACATGGGATGATCTCAGCACTCGCTTCCTTGCTCAATTTTTCCCACCGGGGAGAACTACTAAGCTTAGAAATGACATCTTGATGTTCCAACAACGTCAAAATGAATCTCTTTATGAAGCATGGACTCGTTTCAAGGACTTACTCTAAAAAGTCCCTCATCATGGCATAGATCTTTGGCTCCAAGTCCAAATTTTTTATGACCATATCGACATCTCCACGAGGTGAGCCATTGACCAATCGGCCGGTGGTAAGCTACGTGATCTTAGTGCGGAACAATCATGGGAACTCATAGAAGATCTTGCTCTCTATGACAACGAAAGTTGGAATGATCCCCGTGATTTCAACAAAACAGTCAAGGCAATATCTTTGCCTTCGAACAATTCTAGCACTCCCAACCGTAGGATCATGGAACTTGAAGGTCGAGTCAAGTCTCTCATGAAATCTTACGAAGCTCATAAACCGTCAAGCCAAGTAAGCAGAATCGCTTCTACATGCAAACTATGCAATGGCCCTCATGAGACCCATAACTGCATGGAACTTCCAAAACGTGCTTATAACGAATTCACATCATCACACGTAGGTCAGAGTCCTTGAACTTCTGCCGAAGCCTATGAGGCATGGAAGGATAAACCTGATTTTAGAGGGTACCAAACGCGAAGCGTATCCTTCAATGACTCCTCACCACTCACTTGGTCCGAGCATTTTCCATCACAAGACATTCCTAGGCAAAGCTGTGAAGATACTTTAAAAAAATTCATTCTATCTCAAGAACTACAGCTCGCTACGCTCGAGGCCAAATTTAAACAACAGCAGGCTGATGTGAACAACAAGATTTGTAATCTGTTGACTGCTATCAAATAGCATATTGATAATAAGCCCATTCACGTTGATGAGGTTAAATCTGTTACCGTCATGAGTCCACCAGCCTCCCCTGTAAAAATAAAAAGTCCTAGCAAGTTATTCAAACATCTATCTCCTAACGGAAAAGAACCTGTCAACCCCCCAGGACCAATCCACTTCGTAAACACCATCACCACAATATCTGCTTCGACATCCAACCCAACCCAACAACAAACTAACAAATTCAGTTGGACAGCTAAAGATGAGACCTCAAGGGTTGACCATGCTTCGGCAAGGAAACCTACCGACTCACCCGAGCAATACACCGCGCAAGAATCCGGCAAACCGGATGAAGGGAAAGAGAAATCGGAAGAGCATGGGAGAGATCCAACCATTTTGGGTAAATCTATTATGGGAGAGCCCGAGAGAAAAATGGAGGATGTTATTAGTGGGAGTAGCAATAAGACTAAGGAAAGTAACCCTAAAGTTTTCAAGATCCCCTGTACCATTAAGGAAAAGCTCTTAACCGATAGTCATATAGATCCTAGCTTCCCAGTCAACATAATCCCCCATTCCCTATACCACAAAACCTTCCCAGAACACATTGCGTGCGAGAGAGTAATAGAAAATTTATCAATTAGGATTGGAGAGCTTGTTTACAATACTGACCTCACCTGGGTTGATGACGTGGACCCTCTCACCAATCAAACTTTAACCAACCTTGTCCTTGGGATACCATTTATCAATGAATCGGGAGTAATCCTTGATGAGAAAGATGGTAGTGTAGTACTCACCAATGGTGTTAGGAAGGTAATTTTTCGTAGGGATAGTGAGGAGGTGTACGAGTATCGTCCCTCCCTTGAGGGGAATCTATATGGGTCAAAGGATGGAGAGTTGGGGAAGATAAGATGACGTGATCCGAATAATCTCAAAATCCCCTGCATGATCGGTCATAAGTACTTCGATAACATATACATTAATGTATTCCTGCCAAAGAATTTTATGTCATTGTTTCATTATAACAATATCTGCAGATGGGGGATGATTTACAAGGGAGAGAAAGTGGTTGGTAAGGATCATGAAATCCAGTTGTTCGTAGGTAATATGACATTCACTATGGAATTCACGATTGTGGATAACATAGAAGACTATGTCGACCCCAGGTTATCACAAGTAGTTTTGGGAGCACCTTTCTATGAAATCACTAATTTGATAGTGGATGACTTGAACGGAATCATGACCTTCACTGATGGGATTAGGAGGATTTCATACCAAACGCCATACAAGAGAAAAGACCTTAAGGAGATAGATTGTGACGGGCTTGATATGATGAGCTCCCAACTTATCTTGTGTGATGAAGATGTTAGGAGAGGGTGTAAAAACATTTCTGATTTATCATGTAGATTCTTTAAGGATGTTAGTAAGCTTGGTTCTAAATATCGACAAGATGTTTTCGAGTTCGAAGACCCGAAGTACTTACACTACGAAAGCGATACTGGCTTAGAAGACAGCCTAAAGAGTGGAACCAATGATGAAGTTACGTAGTAACCCATGACCTTGAGTCTAGCTACAAGACTCGTAAATAAAGAAAAGCGCTTCTTGGGAGGCAACCCATGTTTTGTGTGATTTTATTTGTTTGATTGTTATTTGCTTCCGTATGCATGCTTTATTTTTATTGTTGGTAGATCATGTTTCTAAACTAAATAGTAGAAATACTTTACTTTGTTGTTTTGGCCTAGTCTTAACTCCACCTAGAGGTATTTTTGCAAAAGATAAGTGTAAGGGAAAACCCCAAATATGTTTTTAAGAAATAAATCGATCATGATTCTCCACAATATTAAATGAGCATGTATATTCGTATTAGTTAGAGTTAAATGCTTGTATTGAGTCATAATGAAGTATTGCAGGATTTTCCAGGAAGTAGGACCAAGTTTTTCCAAAAATTTTCCGGAAACTTAACATAAGGATTTCTGCAGGTCAATTCTGACGGCGTCAGGGGTTTACTCTTGACGGCGTCAGGAGTTGAAATCTGGAAATTTTACCGGTTTTGTTTTTCTAACGGAGACTTATGGTTTTTGTGAATTATTAAGTTTTATAATCTCCAGGAGATCTGCAATCTTCATTCCACAAGCATTATATCTTATCTTGTTTTCTAGGATTTAGAAACTTATATAGGATGCCGCCAATTTTACGCGAGGTTGTCTTGTCTATTTTGTCAGGTTTTACAGGTTATGTATGACAAGAAGATGATTTATATTCTAAAAGGGAAGCTTTGATTGTTCATTTTCATGGAGGAAGATTTAACCTGGCCACCTTATTATCCATACCGAGCGAATCAGGGGAGTATTTGATTTCATTCTCTTTACTTTTTCACTTTTACATTCTTTACTTGAACATTGGGGACAATGTTCATCTTAAGTGTAAGGGGAGGGTAAAAAGATGATACCTTACATATGCACTTTCGCTTGAGTTTGCTTTGTTTGATGGTAGATGTGTAATAAAACTATGAGAAATACTTGTTAGTGCAATTTTAGCGCCAAATTTAAATTTTTTTACAACATTTAGGAGTGAAACTTTAGCCATAGCAAGCGTCTCATGGATAGGAGATTGTATGACTAGCACATAACCGTATATTCAGAAAAATTTTCCACCCAAAAATGTGAGGTTCGCCTTTAGATTTGATAGGAAAAGCATTCATTATTAGTGCTTATGAGTGTACCGGTAGCATTTAGATTCTAGAACTTGCGTTAGTGATGCATCCCGAGACCGCTAGTGAGACTACATTCGTGTGGTAGGATTTACTACATGATAAGAGGCATTAGGATTACCCTTGTGTTAAACCCGTATTATAATTACTTGACCATTTAAGTCATATTACTTGGCTAGTTAAGTCAACTAATTTTTCCCACACCCTTAGCGTTGTACTCATTTTTAGTACACGAACCCCCTAGTACACCCCTCCGAGCCTATCTTTTCGTTTCTAACTTTAAGCATTTTACTTAAAGGAAGAATTTGTTACACCCCACTTAAATGTACAACCAAATCGCCTTAGCCTTCTGTGTATGCGCTCATTTTAAGTGCATTATTGTTATTTGTTAAACCCTAAGTTAACTATCTAATTGATTACATGGTTGCTAAGTCGAGTCATATCCTTGTACATATTGTTTTGGGACGATTGGGACTCATGGGTAAGTACTTATTTTATGGAGTAATGGAGAAGAACATCATATATTACCCCCGTATGTACGTTAATCTTAAAAGTGCTCCAAGTGTTTTGATTTTCTTAATTCGAGTCATTAGTTTAGTTTATTGTAAAGTATGTAAAGATTCAAGTGTAAGGGGAATTCTCATCCCCTATGATGTATTATTTTGGATGGTAGGGTAAGAGTGTATGCAAAAAAAAAAAAAAAAAAAAAAAAAAAAAAAAAAAAAAAAAAAAAAATCGAAAAATCAAGAAAAAGAAAAAAAATAGAAAAAGAGAAAAAACATACGGACTACCATCCCGTTTCATTCTATGTTTATTTTATGTTTTTGTTATTTTTGATTTATTAGCTTAAGTCGAGTCTAGTCTTGGCTTAGCAACGCCATATTGTACATGTAATTAACCAAGATTGTTAACTCGCCACCAGTAAAACTTCCTTTATCCAACAAAACCGTGTATTTCATATCCCTACACCTAACGTTACAACCCTTTAAAAGACCTCTTTGATAGTCTATCCTAGGTGCTTACGCCATGTGGTGGAGGTTTGATCCTTTCCCAAGCCTATGGTAATCTATTTTGCTATGACAGGTAGTGAGAGATATCTTCCGTTTCCATATTGTAATTTATACTTTATTACACCCGAGAGATGTGAGTATCTAAACACTATTTGTGAGGTGCTTGTGTATGACCTCCGTGCTTGTCTATTGGTCTTTAGTGGAACGATTATTTGTTGTAATTACTTTTATATTAGTGTTAAATGACCCCTAACTTGTCTTTTGAGTAGAATAAAAGCGCATTTGCTTGAGGACAAGCAAATCTCAAGTGTAAGGGTATATGATGAGGCGAAAAATGATCCGTTTTTAGGGGGTCATTTAAGCCCGAATCCGAATTTATTTGATCAAATATTGCCCTAAATCGTTCCTTTTGTGATTTTAGGTACTTTGGGAGTGAAATCTGGAAAAGGAAGCAATTTGGACGTTTTTGGAGCATAAAAGTGAAGAAAACGCCAAAGTCATAATTTTCCATGCTGGGAACAGTGCATGACGGCGTCAAGAGGAGTTTCCTGACGGCGTCAAGAGTAAAAGTCAATGACGACCCAGAAGAGTTTTGACGGCGTCATGATGGTAGGGCGTCAAGAGTTAAAGTCGTGACGGCCTGGAAATGCAATGTTCTTGACGACGTCAAATGTAGATCTAGGCAGTCCGAGGATTGTTTTGGCGGCGAGGTGACGGCGTCACCTATTTGGTCTTGACGCCGCCAGACCCCTTTTCCTATATATAGTTTTCTAATTTTTCACATTTAAAGAGAGAAGTTTTGGGAGAAACCCTAAGTACGATTTTGGTGTAACTTTACAGGTTTTTCAAGGGTTCCAACCCCTTGATACCTTGCATGATTAATCAAGATAAGTGTTCTTCTAATTCAATCAATATGTTTATGTGTTGGTTGTCTATATCATGTTCTTGTCTTAATTCCATCATGCTAGGCTAGATCTCCTTTGTGTTTGCTTAGATCTAATGAAACCTAGATATTGATTATGTGTTGATTACTTGTTTATTCTTGTCTTGGATGAATGATTTATATGTTAGGCTTAAGAAAACTGGCAGATCTCCAATTGGTAACATGCTTGAACGTCTTAAGAAACATGAACCAACGCGCACTAGGTCTTTATTGGTTGTATTTAATGCATGAGCCACTGTTTACAATCCCTATAGCTGTGCTGGGCATGGTGTAGGAGGAGATAATAGCTCATAGAATTGGGGAGTTATGTGTGCCACCCCATGAATGGTATTAAGGAATACGATCCGTCATCCATGCAATTATAATAAGTAATTAACGTGTAAAAGATATCTAGGGAATAGTGAAATCTAAGTAAACACATTTTCTCCAATTACTGCTCACAACTTTAGTATAAATTAGCTTATTTTCGTTTCTAGTATTTTATTTTGATTTCATCTTAGTATTGGGTTAGTTGAATAGCAACTAATTCCGCCCACTCTTCCAAAACCCGAGATTTTAATTTGCTTTCAAAAAAATATAAAAACACAAAAAATAATCATCCCTCACCTTTTATTTAGGCTTTCTAATCCTAGCGACACTATTCCTAAGCTGAACGATCAATCCCCCGGTACTTGTCACTATACTATACTACAACGATCAGGTACACTGCCTAGTGGGGGTTGTAAGCTTCTCGAGATCCCTCGAGAGGTAAAGCCTGTTGCGATTCCCATGCATCAGCTAGTAGCACAAGGTTATAATCAACAAGAAGGCATTGACTACGATGAAACTTTTGCTCCGGTTGCTAGGCTCGAGTCAATTAGAATCTTACTTGCATATGCATGCGCACATGACTTTAAAACTTTTCAAATGGACGTCAAAAGTGCATTCTTAAATGGTTTTATTCATGAAGAAGTTTATGTTGCTCAACCACCGGGCTTTACCGACTTTGAAAAACCTAATCATGTTTACAAACTTAAAAAAGCTTTATACGGACTTAAGCAAGCTCCAAAAGCATGGTATGATCGATTTAAAACCTTCCTAGTTGACCATAAGTACACCATGTGCCTAGTTGACAACACTCTCTTCACTAAGAAGAAAGAATCACACATTATCATAGTTCAAATTTATGTTGATGACATAATATTCGGACAACTTGTCAAGAGCTATGCAATGATTTCTCTAAAATCATGCATGACGAGTTTGAGATGAGTATGATGAGAGAACTCAACTTTTTCTTAGGACTTCAAATTAAACAATTAGAAGATGGGATATTCTTTAACCAATCTAAATACATAAAAGACATGCTTAAGAAATTTGGTTTAGAAGATTCAAAACCTATCAAAACGCCTATGTCCTCGGAAACCAAACTTACAAAGGATGAGGAAAGTGAATCCGTAGATAACACTAAATATAGGGGTATGATTGGTAGTCTACTTTATCTCACGGCTAGTAGACCCGACATTATGTTTAGCGTTTGTCTATGTGCTCGTTTTCAAGAAGATCCTAAAACAATCCATCTTGAAGCCGTAAAAAGGATTTTTAGGTACATCAAAGGCACTACGCATCTAGGATTATGGTATCCCAAAGGAACGGGTGAAGAAACCATAGTGTATGCCGACTCGATTCATGCCGGTGACTATGTTGATAGAAAAAGTACAAGTGATATTTGTACTTTTGTTGGACATTGTCTCACATCATGGTTCTCCAAGAAGCAAACGGCACTCTCAATCTCAACAACTGAAGCCGAATACGTATCGGCCGGAAAAGCATGTCAACAAGCTTTTTGGATGAAGCAAGCGCTCGTGGACTACGAAATTGTGACTAAAGACATATTTATCCTTTGCGACAACAAAGGAGCCATCGACCTGAGTAAAAATCCAGTCCAACATGCTCGTACTAAACATATAGAAATCCGTCATCATTTCCTTCGTGACAATGTTCAAAAAGGAAACATCTCCATCGAGAAAGTATCTGTTAGGTCACCATTTAGTAAACACAAGTATGATATAAAGAGAGATGAGATGAGAAATAGACTTGGTTGATTATAAGATAATAAGAAAGATAAAAAGTGCAAGAGTTTCCTTAAGGTAATCTAATAACCAACAATTATAATGAGTACATTAGCATGGTATTTATAGGAGGAGGACTAGGGCAACACTCCCTTCCTCCTTCCTTTCATAAAAACGTGGGCTTTAAGGCCCATGGGGCTTTAACACTTAAGCCTTGTAACAAATACTAAATAAGTAAAATAAACTAAGCAACCTATTACAAAATGTAATGACCGAGACTTGATAAAATAGTAAAACTATGGTTCCAACAATCTCCCCCTAAGGGTCGGTCATCAGGGTTGCTTGACGTCTTCGTCTTAATCTTTGACTTTCATAGCTTTAGACGTCTTCAGAAATGATTAGAATAATGATGGATATACTTTGCTCTTTGTCTTTGTTCTTTGATGATGTTGTAGTGATAATGTTATGAAGTAATCTGCCGTTTGTCACTCCTGCGTCTGTGGTGGTTGTCCGCCATTCCAACATGCTCATACATCTTCGAATTCTGACTTATACATGCACGTAGTCCCTTTCTTTCACATAAGATCTTTGGTCTTTATACTTTGTAGATTCTTCTTTTTGGCGTAGAATCTTTCTTTGAACTTTGTGTTGCTTTGATCTTTGAGGGAGCTTTTGATGACTTTAAGATGCATGTATGAGCATGTGGAATCCGTCATCATGAAAGTGAGGTACCTGCGAGTAGACAGTTAGCAATAAATCACCGGTACTTACGGATAAGGAATTAGAGCTTGTCAACAGCATATTGTGAAGACTCCTTCTAATCCTTATCCTGGCCGTTCCCATATCAGATACTCCCGAAGGAGCTTACTAGACCTACTAAGTAGCTCAATGACTGGGTGAGTCGCTGGGGATCACTCCACGACTGTAGACCGCAATGGAACCACCGCAAACACTAAGCGTAACCCTTGTGGGGTTACCGAAGTGACCTGCTGTCAGGGCTGTTTGATGTTGACCCTGGCAGGATTTCCGTTCAATCATTGAGAAATACTTACGTAATCCTCTCATAAACGTTCTCGGCAGATTGCTAAGATCTGCGAAGGACTCGATAGTTTACAACTGATGCCCATTGATGTAGAACACCAGTCGTAGAAATACTAAGTGTTCCTAAGAGATCTTTGATGTATCTCAAGGCTCTAGACTCTATAAGTGCACACCTAGGTTTCCTATGCGGAGACTGGGGATGTCCTTCTTCAATATCAACCGTCTCTAAGAGATGGGTCGATAGGTTACGCGGGTTCCCCTGTGAGAATGAAACAAGTCCTTTTAAGAGAACTTGAGTGGTTAAGAAGGTTTAGTGCATTGCGTCATTGGGTCCATGACGACTTGATCTTCAATACCGGCGTTGCCTTAGCAACAACCAGTAGCATACGTATTGAACCCGGTGTCTGCCCTAAGGTTGAATCATCTGGAGGGCTATTTCTTTTCACCCTTTACTTTACTATTCTTTTTAATTCTTCAACTCCTTCTTTCCCTTTCATTCATTTCTCCTTTTTTCGTATCATACCTAAGGACTTCTAATTCTAACTATGGGAGATGTCCTTGGGTAGATCCCTCCGGCTCTGGCGGATCATAGGACGGATATTCCTATCTTAATCACCTTATAACTCCGACAGTAGCCAAGAAACCTTTGATTGAAAAATCTCTCAAAGTGTTTGTGATAATCAAATATTTTGGTTAACACTTTGAGAGTTTTGCGTACACTTTTGAAGGGCTCCCCCTGCACATGTGCTCATAAGTGTTTAATAAATTTGCACATGCGGGAGGAGCAAGCACTTTTGAATTGTTCCACTTTCCGTGAACACGACCGATTCGAGACACGCTTACATCACTAGTTAGACTAGCTTGAAGTTATTACCCGGCCTGGTCAAGTCCACAGAAAGTTTCTCGAGACGGTACATTTCTACTAAGACTAATCCTTTTCGAGACACGCTTACGTGGTTAGATAAAGAGATACATTGTCAGCTTTTAGGTGACAACTAGCTCTAATATCTAACTTGATGTTATTACCCGTCGAGGATAAGTCTTTTCGATATTACTAACATTTATTGCCTCGTCAATTCCTGGGTTAAAACTGAGTCTAGCTCGCACATGATACAACTTTTAAGCATTGACTTCGTATATTTTAATCACTATTTCATTTTCTCCCCCTCAAAAATAGCATATAAGATGATGTTTTTGATAATCTTTTAGATTAAAATATGCCTTTTGAGTCTTACGGGGAGATTCTCCAAGAACTTTTTGATTTTGAGCAAAGTATTTTGTTTTGACAAGTGCTCCCCCTCAACAAGTGATTAGGTCTTATTGAGGTGAAATACTTGTCCTTTTGAGCAGAATTATGAAAAAATCATAAATGTTTGATTAATTCTACTCAAAAGTAAGAAGCCTTCGCTCCTTATAATAGGATTGAGGCACTGATGCGTACCTCAGGGTCCTTTCTTTACAAGTACGGGTTGTACACTGATATGCGTGCACAAACCATTATGAAGTAAATTATTGACAAATCAAATCAAATGCTTACAATGATTTACCAATCAGGCCTCTGAAATGTCAGCACCGGAAATTTGGATCTGCCTCCAACATAACTCTCCAACCTTCGGAACTGATCCCTGCGCTTCAATCTGTTCTCAATCCTTAAGATAAATCTGCGAGCATCCCGTGCTTCATTGGTGTTCCACCTTTTGGATTTTCCTAGTTCAATGTCATTGACTCTGCCTTTGATCCCATCTCTGACGAACTTAAGAGTTTCATCACAGAACTTATGAATTTCTTCATAACCCATAAAGCAGTTGCGACCGTTAGCACTTCGGTAGGTGAACCCAAATGGTCGTCTGATCAAGGAGTATTGAGGTAGATGTTGAAGGTCGGGGATGTCAAACAGGTTTGGTTTTGTGAGATTGAGCTTCTTCTGGTAACTCTCCACACCTAACTGAAGATCTTCAACTCTTTCTCTTATGACAATCTGCCTGATGTAGATTAGAAGAGCTTGGATAAAGGCAAGCTGCATCTCTTTAGGCAAGCCACAGAGTTTTCCTTGAACTTTGAGCAGGTACATGTCTTCAATGTCGTTGAGACGTAGTCGTGGAAAGTCAGACTCGGAAATATCGTACTCCTTTTCATCAAGCCTTTTCAGAGTGATTTTGCTGAGGAAGGGGTACCCAAAGAACGTGACAGTCGAGATGAATTGAATGGAGACTATCTTCAGATCACTTTCTACATCACCCATCGTCTGATTAAGTCTGTTGCTTCGATAGTACTGGGCCCGGTTGGTTGGCCAATGATGAATACCATAAAGTGCATCCCGGTCATATTCAACAATTTTGTCGACGAATAATGCTGAAGCTTCTTCTTCGATGGCATTGTTGAGATATCGAGCTGCAGGGAGAAAGGCGAGTGAGGTGACATACTTCTTCTCGATCTTGCTGCCAAGTGTCAGGAATTCCAAGTCTGTGTTGTAGAAAAACTTGTACGGGATCTTTGGTTCCTTAGGCTTCCCAATCATCGGTAGTGGTTTGGACCAATCAGTAATGTAAGGTGCGGTTTTCTTTGTGACCGGATCGACATATGATTCAGGGTTGATCCAGTCAATATTGCTTGACATAGCTCGAGCAATATTTTCCAGATGGTATTCAAGCTCGATTGAGTTAGCAGACCGATCTTTCAGAAGATTGAAAGCATCATTTTTGATTCTTCGCAGCTCTTTCTTATTCATCTTTTTCATCTTAAACTTTTGCTGAATCATTTGAGCATATTCCACTGTACGACCATCTTGAGGTTCATGATTGTCTTCCAGTGGTGGTTGCGAATTTATCATCTTCTCAAACCAGGAGTATTCGGCACTATTGTCTTGGTCTAGCCAGCTAAGGACGGTTTTGGGTTTCTTTGGTTTGGTGCCTTTAGTTGAGGTATCCGGTTGAGGTTGCTGATGCTTTCCTTTCGTATCTTTCTTCTTCTGCTTAGGAGATGGTTCTGGAACTTCATCGGGCATAGGAATGTCGTCACCCCCGGTGTATTCAAAGTGATCATGTGACTTGGGAGCAGAACCGGATGCCTTCGGTTGTTGTGAGGAAGTTGTTGTGGTAGGAGGAATTACCGGTGTTTTGTGCTGAGATGAGGATCCTTCGGCTTGTTTCTGTTTCTTTGCCTGAGAATTAGGATCTCTGTCTTCATCATCTCTTTGTCGTTTCAGCTTATCGGCCTCTGTGCTGCAGGTCTCTTTAGTCAGTTTGTTATTCAGTGCTTCCAGGACTTTGGCTTCTTCAGGAGATAAGGTAGTTTTGCTTGCCAGCTTGTCCAAAAGTTGAATTTCCAAATCATCCAGAGATAGTCCCGGTAGAGGAGCAGTAGACTTGTCGGCACGAAGGGTGAAGGTTGTTGATCGGATAACTTTCTTAACTGCTTGCTCAGCGAACTTGGTGAGTTCGTCTCTCATTGGTGCCAGCAGTACTTTCAGCTCAGCCACTAAGTGTTGTGCCATGTATTCTTGTGCTTGAGCTGCTAATGCGGCTTCCAAGTTCTCTGTTACGTCTTTAGCTAGGAAAATGTCAACCTTATCTTGTAGCTCGTTGACGTTCGTGTTCAGTTTAGATAGTTCAGCAACCTGGGTTGCAAGTTTAGCAACCTGATCTTCTAGTTTGCTTCTCTTCTTATCATGCACTCTTTTGAAAGCAGACTTGAGTAGTTTGGATGCAGCAGAGGCTTTGGAGCTCGGTTTCTTGATTGATTTGCCATGTGTTGATTCAGATGCAGGAGGTGATGACTGTGATGATTCAATAATGGTGGTTGTGTCTTTGACATCTCCTTTCTGTAGTTCGGGTTGTACAACTTTCTTATCTTTGGCTGCTGCTTCTTTCACCCTAAGTTCTTCTGCCAGCCTATCAGCTTCGGCTTTAAGCCTTTGTTCTTCAGCCAGCCTGGCTTCTTCTTCCTTCTTAGACTTTTCTTCAGCCAGTTTGGCTGCCTCTTCTGCTCTCCTACTCTCTTCCATTCTGATTGATTCTTCCAGTTTAGCTTGAGCAATCTCTTCAAGTCTGGCCTCTTCAGCTTCTTGTTTTCTTTTTAGTTCCTCTTCCTGAGCTCTTTCTCGACGCTCTATTTCTTCTATAGACATAAGTCTTGGAGCATCGGTATCCATAGGATCTTCCTCTTCTTCCTCTTCCATAGTCATTTCAATGTCGGTGGGATACACTGAGGGATTATCATAAACAACTAAGTTTGAGGAGATTCCTGTGGTAGGCTCAGGAATGCTGCTAGACCCGCCAGCTTCGGTGGTCTGGGAGAACACTGGAGGTGGAGGTTGATCAGCATTGAATGTGTCAATTCGGCTGTGAAGGAGACCGAGGTTGAGAGCCCGTTCATTTTCTTCATCGACTGAAAGGCCTTCAGGCTCTTGTACAGCTGTAACTGGTTCCTTCATCTTTTTTCTTCTAATCCTTTCTTCTTCCAAAATTGTTTGAGCTTTGGTGAATGGACGTTGATAGAGGTGTGAGGGGGATTCAGCATAATCAGCAGATTCGTCAATAATATTATCCCAATCTTCAAACGTCAAATCCTTATCGTCAATTTCATCAAGATTGACTTTCTTGGTGATATTGGCATAGGCTTCACTGTAAATAGGACCTTCGTCGGATTCGGTTTGTTCGGAGTCAGCAGGTTTTGGAGAAGGAGTAGGTGAGGGAAACCAGCCAGGTTCAGCAGTAGGTTTCTTTGCAGGAATTCTGACCTTAGATGATGGCTTTTTCTTAGGTTTGGACTTGGTAGAACTTTCTGAGCTGCCCGATTTGCTACCTTTCTTACCTTTCTTCTGCATGTATGAAGGTAGAGCAGCTTCGTCCAAGAACCCAACTTTCTCTGCTTCAATGGCTTGTAGGTAGTACTTGTAGTTATTGCCAGCCTTGACTTTGTCAGTTAAGAGGCTATCTGGAAGTTTCTTTCCCTGTTTCCTTGTACTTGTATCCATTCTCTTGATGACCTTCAGTGTGTCCTCATTCTTGTATGTATGCTGAAACTCGTCATTCAATCTTTGAGGAATGTCATCATATTCATGGAGGAAGCTTGCAATAAGAAGTTTGGTGAAACGGACGAATGGAATATTGGTTGTCTTGCGGTGTATGTGCCACACAATATCTTCCCAGATAATGCTGGCATAATCAACCTTCTTGACATTAGCAATAGCCCAGAACAGCCTGAGATGTTGGAGCTTAGGGTGTTCATGGCCTGTGTCTCTGCCGGATAGTGACTTGGCAATAATGATGTATAGAGTTCTCCAAGGCTGTGGTAGGAATCTGATATTGACCCTAGAGTGACTAGTAATGACCCCTTCAGACTCATCATAACCAATATCTTTCAGCCATACTATCAATTCGTCTTCAGTGGGAACTTGGTCATACTCTTCATTCGGTTCAAGTTCGGGAAGTCCAAGAGCACTACGGAGAAGATCCTTGTCGACCGTGACTTGTCTCATGTGAAGCATACAAGTAAAGGACTCTTCCAGGAGGTCCAGGTGGATTGTGTGCCAAAACTGATGTATGTAGAAGCATGCCACTGCAGCAGATTTGGTGAGAAGAACTTTGCACGGGTGATAGATGAGAGCATCAACAGCAACAAGGCAAGAAGACTCATTGCATGTCAGTTTGTTGAAGTTGACTCTTAGGTTGTTCTTTCCAATCTTCCTGGAGTAGTTTTCAGGAAATGTGTCTTCCCATGCACGAATGGGTTCAGGTTCTGGTCCGTATGGGATGTCATTGTGTTCTGCCATCTGAATTGATCATAAACACACAAACATGGCAATTGTTGATGATGTTAGTATTAGCAATCATTAAGCATGTGTACACATAGATTATCATGTTTTGATGATGATCAGTGGGGGTTTGTGTGTGTTAAAACTTATGTTATGTGACAAACTTGAGTTATTTTATTTGTTAGAGACATAAAACGATTCAATTCCAACCAAATTTTATTATTTACAACAAGTAACACATTGGAAATTTCCAACACTTAGAAAAATTTGGAATTTTGACAAGTTTACGCGTAAGTTGTTGTATTTACGCGTAACCTGATTTACGCGTAAGTTAAGAAATAAGGCGTAAGTGCAAAATCTACGCGTAAGTTAGAACTTTACGCGTAAAGTGAAACTTACGCGTAAGATCAATTTTATGCGTAAGATAGGTCTTACGCGTAAAAAATGAAGTTACGCGTAGGAATTTCCTTAGGCGTAAATTGTAATTTATGCGTAGGTAATGACTTACGCGTAAGTTCTAGACATACGCGTAAAATCAGAACTTATGCGTAAGAACAATTTAATGCGTAAACTGTGTCTTATCCAAGACACAATTTGTCCACGTGTCGAATCTTACGCGTAAGATTCAATCTTACGCGTAGGATGAACTTTTAACGCGTAAAGACGTCTTATTCCAGAAATTCACCTTTGAAATGCAAGTTGTTAATTTCCTGAAAGTGCACAAACATTACCACTGATCAAACATCATTCCAACACACTTATTTCATGCATTTTAACGCGTAAACATGCTCAATAACTACTTAACGCGTAAACACACATGAGCACTTAATCAAATCCTTAATCAAACATGTTTCTGGGTAAGATTGGTCATGGGGCTAATGATTCATATAACCTAATGATCAAGTGGACCAAGTTATAACAAATATCAACCACTCAATCTTACGATTGAATCTGCTATATGACCTACGAACCATAAACCTAAGATTCAAGAGCAAATCATGATAAAGATCCAATTAAACCATGTAAGAATGATCCTAGACATACACAAACACTAACCCCATCACTAATTGTAATCTTAATGCACAAACACAATAATTCCCAATTCGTACGTATGAACCCTAATTTACAAATAGCACAATTGGCGATTCTGGGAGTGATTGGAGTTAACAGACATGATTAACAACATAATATGAACAAATCCCACCACCAAATTCAATCAAAACAACACATAATTCTGGGTTTAATTTTACGCATAACTTCAAGAACAAATTAATCATTTGTGTTTGATTTAACCGTTGGATTGTTGTAAAATTAAAAACCTTTGTTAAGAATTATGATCAAAACATGTTACCTGTTACAGATTTGATGATTGATTCTTGGATTAGTTAGATGATTTGTGGTCGTTTGATATGGTTGGTGAAAAATTAAATGTGAAGTTTGAAAAAAAGTTAATGTGGTGGGTCAAAGTGTGGTTTTGACTGTGGTGAATTCATGTTTCACTAGTTGACACTTTCAGCCCCTTAACCTTAACTCACATTTAAACATAATACCTAACCATAATATACACTTATCATATACGTATCGTAACTCCAAGAAATGATAAGAACAACTTGTCATACTCCCCCTCGACCTTAGAATCATGGTAAAATTAACAGGTTTTGGTCAAGGAGAGTAACCCGAAATCCTTTTGAATCAACACTAAGAAAAAATATATTAATATTTTGAAAAAAATAAATGGTTTTGGTAAAATGCAAGTATAAGAGATGAAATATTAAAAAAAAATGTTACGTTTTCTCCCCCTCAATACTAATTTTAAGTTGAAAGAGATTTATACTTGCATTTTTTTTTTTTTTTTTTTTTTTTTTTTTTTTTTTTAAGGAAAAAATATTTACAAAGATAGTTTTGATGTTTGACAATCACTTGTATTTTAAAAACTTTTCCAGATCCTCTGGAGTCAAACATCGCATACCAATCTGGTGAACGAGACTAGCAAACCTGGATGGTGCCAAGGATTTGGTAAGTAAGTCCGCCAACTGGTACTCAGTTCCAACAAAATAAAGTTCAACTGTACCCCTTTCCACATGCTCTTTGATGAAATGATATCGGAGATCGATGTGTTTGGATTTGCAGTGATGTACTGTGTTGTAGGAGATGGCAATAGCACTTTTGGAATCACAGTAGATAGGAATCTTGTTGAATAGGTAGCCATAGTCCTTAAGTTGTGATCTCATCCAGATGACTTGAGCACAACAGGCAGACATGGCTACGTATTCAGATTCTGTTGATGACAGTGAGGTGCAGTCCTGCTTCTTAGATTGCCATGACACAAGTTTGTCTCCAAGAAATTGTAATCCACCAGATGTACTTTTGCGTGTGTCTAAGCATCCTGCATGGTCAGCATCTGAAAAAGCAATTAGTTCAAAGCCAGAATCCTTCGGATACCAGATCCCCAAATTAATGGTTCCCTTTATGTATCGAAGGATTCTCTTGACCTCACTGAGGTGTTTTTCAGTTGGTCTTGACTGATAGCGGGAGCACATAAAGACAGCAAATACTATATCAGGTCTACTAGCTGTGAGATACATGAGGGACCCAATCATACTTCGGTATTTGGTAGGGTCAACAGGAGTCCCATGCAAATCAGCATCTAGTTTTGTGGTATAGCCCATTGGTGTATTATAAGTATCACAAGACATCATTCCATGTTTCTTCAAAATTTCAAGAGCATATTTAGACTGATTTATAAAAATTCCACGGGGTGATTGATGAACTTGAAGTCCTAGAAAGAACGAAAGTTCACCCATCATGGACATTTCAAAATTATCTTTCATTAATTTTGCAAAATCATTAGAGTAACTTCTTTTTGTTGAGGCAAAAATGATGTCATCGACATATATTTGAACAACAAGTAAGTCCTCCCCGTAGGTTTTTGTAAAGAGTGTGGGATCCACCGAGCCTTTAGAAAATTTATTGGCCAATAAGAAAGTAGACAGTTTGTCATACCACGCCCGTGGGGCTTGCTTGAGTCCGTAGAGTGCCTTTTTGAGTCGGTAAACGTGATTAGGACGCTCAGGATCAACGAAGCCTTCAGGTTGGCTAACATAAACTTCTTCACGGAGATCTCCATTAAGAAATGCTGTTTTGACATCCATTTGGAAGACTACCATGTTCCGGTGTGCAGCATAGGCCAAAAAGATCCGAACAGCTTCATGTCGAGCCACTGGAGCAAAGGATTCAGCAAAATCTAGACCTTCCAGTTGAGAGTATCCTTTCGCTACCAGACGTGATTTGTTCCGTATGACAGTGCCTTCAGCATCAAGCTTATTCTTCCATATCCATTTTAACCCAATGACAAAGACTCCGTCAGGCCTTTCAACTAATTCCCAGACTTCTAATCTTATGAATTGCTGAAATTCCTCTTGCATAGATTCAATCCAGTTGTCATAAGTCATTGCATCTTTAATGTTCTTGGGTTCTTCATGACAAACTGTGAGTGCGTAGATGCAAGTTTCGCCATCTGTGTGAAGTCGTTGTCTTGTCATAACAGGTGCATCTGGATGGCCAATAATATGAACTAGAGGATGGTCTCGGGTCCATTTGTGTGTTGAAGGGTGTAGTTGATATGTATCTCGCATGTTGGCAGGATCCAAGTTGCGTGTTGATGACTCAGCTATATCAGGAACAGTAGTAGCTGGTGCAAATGGATTGAAGAACGCTTCAGGATCATGCTCTGCGGATTGTGGAACTGATAGTGATGTTGGATCTTCAGCTGAGTGGCGGGAATTAGAAACAGTGTGTTCTACTGTAGATGGTGAAGCAATTTGAGGACCGTCTCTCTCAACAGTTGTTGAAGTTTGTTGAGGTGATTCTGGTACATGAACATTGTCAGGTTGAGCAGCGGAATTAGGTGGGACCTCAGTAGGACGGTATTCAATTGTGTCATCAAACAGTGGAGCAAACAAGGTTTCCAATTCTTTGCGGTTGAGTGGCAATGGTTCAGCCGAAGATGCCGGAGAGTTAAGACGGTTAAATTCGGGTCCTAAGCTGTGTTGCTCAGAAGCCATTTGGGTGAGTTCATCGAAATTAGCGTGAATGGTTTCTTGAATTTCTCTTGTTCGACGATTCCATATCCGAAAACCTTTGGAATTTTCACAATATCCAACGAACACTCCGATGTCTGCCTTAGCTTTGAGTTTACCTAAATCATCACGATCATTTTTCGGATAGCAGAGTGCTCCAAATACATGAAAGTAATCGATGTTCGGTTTCCTTTTGTGAACAATTTGATATGGTGTTTTGCGATGGCGTTTTGTGATCATGCAACGGTTTTGAGTATAACATGCGGTTGAAACAGCTTCTGCCCACAAGTAATCTGGTAATTGAGCATTAATCAACATAGTTCTAGCAGCTTCCACTAACGTCCTGTTGCGTCTTTCAACCACACCATTCTGTTCTGGGCTTCTAGGTATAGACGTTTGATGTTCAATTCCCACTTTCTCATAGTAAGACCGAAGTGTCTGATTCTTGAATTCAGTTCCATTGTCAGTTCTGACTATTCGGACCGTGTTGCTTAACTGAACTTGAATTTTAGTGAGAAAGGTGATGATCATAGAAGGAGCCTGATCTTTACTTCGTAGAAAATAAACCCAAGTCCATCTGGAAAAATCATCGACGATTACTAGTATGTAGCGTTTACCGTTGATACTTTGAACACGCATTGGTCCACACAAATCCATATGTAGCAGTTGTAAGACATGATTCGTACTTTGCTCAGGTTTAGACGGAAAATGAGCACGAGTACTTTTACCTTGTTCACAGGCTGGACATAAGTGATCTTTGGTAAAACGGAATCTTGGAAATCCATCGACAAGTTTATAACGAGCAAGGTCAGTCATGGTTCGGAAATTCAAGTGCGAAAGACGTTTGTGCCATAACCAAGATTTAGTCGATTCAGCTTTGGAGAGAAGACATATCGGAGATGTTGCAATCATATCTGACATTGAAATTGTGTAAAGATTGGAGCCTCGGGAGCCAGACATGAGGTCGTTTCCTTGTAAGTCACGAACAAAGCAAGTTTTCTCACGAAATGCAACTTCTAGATCCCCATCACAGAATTGACCAACAGAGAAAAGGTTGTGTCCAAGGCCTTCCACATAATAAACACGGCTTATTTCGATGTTCCCACTGATAAAGTCACCATACCCCATGATTAAAGCGTAATGATCATTCCCGAATCTGACAGTACCAATGAACTTTGAGACAAAGTTGTGTAACAGTTTGAGATTGCCTGTCATATGTCGGGTGCATCCGCTATCAACAATCCAGAGAACAATCTGCACCACCTGCATCACAAGAGGAGGACACGGATGGAACAGAAGTAAGGGTGGAACCCAAAGAAACTGCGGGTTCCAGTTGGTTAGAAGCACAAGTATTCAATAATTTAGGAATCCATTTAAAATCAGGTTTGTGTTGTAACCAACGTTGCCAATTCCAACTAGTTCGAGCTTTCTTAATGGTGTATTCACTAGTGTTTGGCTGATTCCTAGACTTGTTCTCTGCACCTATGGGGTTAACATCAACTTCACTAGAAACCGTAGAAGGCGGCTTTCCTAAGATAGACTTAGAGGCAGTAGTGGGCCTAGAAGGAATGCGTGTCCTACGTTTCTTATGACGATGAAGTAGAGAATTAGCTATACATTTAGTATGATCACCAGATGAAACGCTTTTACGACAAAACACACAAGATGCATTAATATTCAAAACATTCAAAGGTTCATCATTCGTTACATTTAGATTTTGATTACAATTTGCCAGATTAGAATCTAAATCTGATGCAACATGAGTTTTATTCAAATTCCTAAGTTGGTCTTCTACTTCTTGAGCTTCTAGTTGTCCTCGCTTACGTTGCCAGAGCCTATTCTTCTTTTTACTGTATCGCTTGGGTCTGCTAATGCTAGTAGGGGAGACTAGTCCTGTAGAAGTGGAGTTATCAACATTAGTATTTTGAATAACCTTTCCTTTATCAGTTTTGTCTAATTTATACATTCCTGGTGCGATCACCGTGGTGTCAACCATCTTTCCTTTTTCAAGTATCTTTATTTTCTCTTTTAACTCAATGATGATGTGATTCTTATCCTGAATGTTTGACTCAAGTATACCATTGCAATATTTGATGTCTATGTGGTTTTGTAGAAATTCGTCATTTTCAATTTTTAACTTCGCAATTTCTTTCTCGTATTTCAGACACAAACCTTTTAAAGACTCATTGTTTTTGCAAAGTTGACAAGAGTTTGAAACATTGTGACTTTGAAACTTCAATTCCCTTTCAAGACTTTTAGCTTGACACCATTCAAGCCTTTGATTGAGTAAACTGATTTGTTTTGAAAACTGTTTTGTCACATCATCATTCTTTTTCCTCAGATTATCATTCTCATGTTTCAGTGTCTCAATTTCCTCATTCAACAAGTTATTATCAACACAATGATCATGCTTAAGCATAGAAGTACCAGATTTATAGAGATCATTCATGATAACAGACAAAATATCAGCACAGAGAACTTGTTCCAAGAGTCGATCAGCATCATTTTTGAAAACTTTAGTTTGTAACTTTTGAACCAAAATCTCATTTTCAGCAGTGTCAAAAACGTTTATCATATTTTTGACCTCCTTTTGAAGTTCCTGATCCCAACGTGTAGCACAGAGACGGAGGTGTTGAACAATTGGTTTCATTTGTTTTTGAAAAATATCTCTCTTTTCTCGCTCGTAAGCGGATTGAAAAGTTTCAATTTTAATTTCAGAATTGCGTTCAATTGTTTCCTCCAAAATATCAATGTCTTCCATAAAAGTTTTGAAATAATTTAAGACACGACATTTTGGTAAACGTGTAAGTTCACCGGACGAGGGTAAAGGACCATTTACTTGTGCTACAGTTTGGACAGGGGCCTCATTGTGAGATGAAACATACGACTCTTCGATAAACCATGATTTCTCAGGTAAATCCTTTTGAGTAACAAACTTGACTGGATTTTTTGAATAGTCATATGGTGTGCAATATTCAACATTACTCATTTTTGACCGACTCTCGTCTTCAAGTTCTTCTTCTTCCTCAGTATCAAAAACAACAGCGCGCACAATCGAATTATCAAGTAAATAATCCATACTGTAAATTTTTGGAACATCTTTGAATGCATTATGAAGAAACATTGAATTGTAATCGCCAAGTGCAAATCCAGTACCGGGTCTCGGTTTTAAAGTAAATTTCTGAATTGTAGTGACAGAGTTCCCGTGTTTGTACACAATGTTACGAAATTCTTTCAATTGTTTTTCAAGATCAACAATATCACCGAGTAAGTTATCTATATACTTCCTTTTTCGTATTTTATGTTCACAAAAATCTTTTTGACAACTTGACAATTCTGTTTCTGTTTTTGAAAGTTCTGTTTGAAGACGTTTGACTTGCATTTTCAATTCACTCTTTTCACTTTCGAGTTTTGAAATCAACTTTCCGTTTGACTCGATTAAATCTTGCATTTTGCGTTGAAGATCTTGTTCTTTGTTGTAGGAATCGTGAAAAGCTTTTTCAAAACTTTTTGCATGTTTAATCTTGTCTTCCTGATTAGAAAGCTGAATTTTATAACATTCAATATCTCTTGCAAGTGACGCATTTTGTTCTTTCAAAACTTTGTTTTTCTCGTTGCATTTTATTATTTGCAATTGTTGAGCATCCAGTTGTTTTGATAACAATATGAGATCAGGGTCTGGATCAAATGATGGTTCATGTTGTTCAAAATGATCATGTTTATCATTCTCAATAGGATCATCAAATGAAACAACTGTGTCATCATCGAATATGACAACTGTGTTTATTTGTTCATCTGTATGAGATGATGAAGATGATTTAGATGGAACAACTTGCGCCATATCTGATTCATAAGCAGAAGGTGAGACTATTTCATTAATAAAGCATTCATTGAAGTCATGTACCTGAGACAAGCCGTCAGTGTCATACACTGGACCTGAATCATTGAGCTTAAGTTCCTGCATGTTAGCCATAAGCATCACAGCAGCATTGGCTTCCAGGTCTTCCATGTCATCATCGTTGTTCACATTTGCCATGAAGTTGTTGTCCTGTTCAGGGAAATGTCCATCTTTTTCATCCTGAAGAGCCATGAGTAATGCCTGCTTGTGAAACTTGCTACCCCGAGTTCTGGGTTTGGGACATGCTGTAGCTATATGACCTTGTTCATTGCAATTGTAGCACCAAACTGCATTCCCTGAGCTGGAGTTCCTTGTAGCAACTGAGTCAGACCTTTGTTGAGAAGATGCTGAGTTGTTCCTGAACCCTGTATTGTTACCAAACCTCTGACCATTCCCATGACTTCCTGAAGAACTTCCTGAACCAGATCGACCATAGTTACGATTTTGAATTTCCACTCTTCCATCATTTACAACAGCTTGATTCCTGGTATTTGAAGATGAACGTTGACGGTTATTCGTTTTGTTGGAGAATTTGCTGAAAGCACGAGCGATAAGAGCAAGTCCCTGATTCAACGTATTAAAGTCATCATCGTCATCATCATTGGAGTTGGAGTAGTACACAGCATCATTGTTGTTTAACGGAACAAGTTGAGTAGAATCATTCTGTAGAGATGAATCATAAGGGATCATTTGGTTCGAAGTGGAAGATTGTGGATAACTGAAGTAGTTCTGCTCTTGAACATATGCATGATTTGACATTGGTAGTGGAGCATGGGGAGATTGAGCTACGAGAGCCAAAGAATTTGGTGTTGTTGTAGGTGTGTAACCTCCTCGTAGAGCTCGATCTTTTTCCACTTCAGGTTCATGGTGTTTCAGAAAGTCATACAACAAGCCATATGGAGCATCATGAAGATTCTTCGTTTGACGAACAAATGTCACATATTTATGCCAATCAGGGCCAAGACTACCAACAAATTTGGAGTTCACAGCGATCCTTGGTACAGTGATTTTGTGACGTTCCAGATCATTGACAACATTTGTGAAACGATGATAGTAGGATTCAAGTGACTCTCCAGGTTCAATTGTGATGTCAGTGTATTCCATGTAAAGCTTGGATTCCATGTCATCTTTATTCAATTGAGTGCCTTCCATGAGGAGATGAACGTGTTCCCACATAGCTTTGGCTGTTTTCTGAGCATCGACACTGCGATAGATCGGATTGGGTATACCTTGAAGTATATAAGCCATTGCATACTGATCAGCTTCACGATGTAGTTTCTGTTCTTCAGTAAGTGCAGTTTCTGGAAGAGGTCTATCACCAGGAGGACGTGGAGGATCAGCATTAGGATCACCAGCTTCAAATCTTGTTGGCCACTCAAATGGTCCTTCAAGTATCACTTGCTTTAAGAAGTGCCCATGAGGTTTCTTTAGTTCAAGAAAGCGTAGGAATCGACTTGACCATTGCACATAGTTACCAGGTGTTAGCATTGGAGGTGTTTCAAGTGATCCTGCCTCATGTCGGGATTGTTGAGTTGTAATAACTTCACACATTCTGTCAAACCAGTGAGGTTGTTTGGAGGAAAACTGAGTGTTTTGTTGTGGCACTTGATATGGTTGTTGTTGAGGAATGAGCTGTTGCTGCATCATCAGGTAATGTTGTTGTGGATTGTATTTAGGAGGTTGTTGATTCATTATGTGCGGAAGGTATTGTTGTTGCTGATACGGCTGAGGTTGTAGTTGCTGATACTGCTGAGGTTGTTGTTGCTGAGGATAAGAGTGAGGGAAGTAGTGATTAGGTGGTTGAGACATCTTAGAACACTTGTGTAGAAATGGATCTTTGTAGAAGATTGAAATGCACGTTCCTTTGTGAAAGTAGCAAAATCCTTGGGGTAAGTTTAAATCTTACGCGTAACTTAATTTTACGCGTAAACTGTAAGTTATGCGTAAAGAGTAGGTTTATGCGTAAACTTTCTAGTTTATGCGTAAGTTTCCTCTTTACGCGTAAGCTTATGCTTATGCGTAAATTTAGACTTATGCGTAAGGTTGAAACAACCAAACAAATCTTTCAAACTTATCCAAGCTTGAAAGATATCCGTAGTCGAAGTATTCCACTAACTTATCCAAGCTAGGGAAGTACTGAGTCACCGTAGCACAAGAAGAAGATCGTAGATGAAGCTTTACGCGTAAACTTTGGCAAGTTACGCGTAACTCAGACTTATGCGTAGAATCACACTTACGCGTAGGATTTAATGCGTAAAGAAGCAGTTTGCGCGTAAGATCAGGGTTTTGGCTAATATTACGCGTAAGAAAAGGGTTTTAGTCTATTTTACGCGTAAGAAAAGGGTTTTAGCTAAATTAATGCGTAAACCGACCAAAAAACACTGTAGACAGCTGGAAATAGTACTTTTCCGACCACTTTACGCGTAAAACGTACTGTTCACCTCAAAATATGACTTTTTGATGAGAAAATGCTTAAAAATAAGGTACTTTTGATCAAATAACTTCACCAATACTTAGAAAACCTTAACTTTATGAAATGTAACTACCAAAAAACTAGTTTTCCAATATCAAATAAGCTATAAAACCAAAAAAAACCTTAAAAAATCACAACTTTATGCAACAACTAAGCTTCAAATCACTATATCAACCTTGAAACTTGTCCAAGCTTCAAGATTTGAGTGAAAGAAACAAAGAAAAATGCAAAAAGATGAAGAATAAGCACCAAATCCCCACGTTACCAAGAGAAATACACTTCAAACTTCTAGTAGGCGATTGATACCACTTGTTAGGTCACCATTTAGTAAACACAAGTATGATATAAAGAGAGATGAGATGAGAAATAGACTTGGTTGATTATAAGATAATAAGAAAGATAAAAAGTGCAAGAGTTTCCTTAAGGTAATCTAATAACCAACAATTATAATGAGTACATTAGCATGGTATTTATAGGAGGAGGACTAGGGCAACACTCCCTTCCTCCTTCCTTTCATAAAAACGTGGGCTTTAAGGCCCATGGGGCTTTAACACTTAAGCCTTGTAACAAATACTAAATAAGTAAAATAAACTAAGCAACCTATTACAAAATGTAATGACCGAGACTTGATAAAATAGTAAAACTATGGTTCCAACAGTATCCTCCGAAGACAACATTGCCGACATTCTTACAAAACCCCTTAAATGTGAACCATTTAATCTTCTTAGACTAGGACTAGGACTTATGAAACCTACTTCATAGTTTAAACGTTAAATAAAATCATAGAAATTAAAAACAAAAAATCCATGTTCTTAAACCTGCAGGACTGGCAGAACCAAGAAAAACAAAGGGCGGATCACGCTGTTTGGTTCCGTCCAGTCCGTCAAAAGCCTGCACAGGTTCTCTTTTTATATATTAAACCATAATAGTCCCATACTCTATACCACTCACCAAAAATAGTTACTATTCACTTCCATATCCATTTTCACACGAAAATTAGGGTTCTAGCTCAGCCACTCTTCATTCCTATCATCATTGTAAGTATTCTAAACACAATTACTCTCCTGATCTGTGTCTAGAAAATTCTATTTATGCACAAAAGCTAAAAACTTGGGGTTATGCATCAACTTAGGAATTCATGAAGTAAATTTGTCATAAACAAAACTAATTATGTTTTCCGTTAGTTAGGAATTGCATCTTGTAAGACATTATCACATTATACCAAACACCCCATGTCAAAATTTTGAAAAATCTTCTCAAATTTAGGAAAAATATTTTTTTCATTGATAATACAAAATAAAAACATTATGTTTAAAACATCACTTGCTTTATGTATCTTAAATGCTAAAGGGGATACATAACTAATATGTATTTTCGGGTACATTCAACCGTAGCTACATTGAACTAGGAGCATTTGGATTATCTCAAAATTTATACAAAATTTGCATAAGTAAACTCATTTTAAGCATTAAAATGAGTCAAGATAATCACAACTCCATATTGTTTTCATATAGGCACACACTAGAATTTTTGACACTTAAACCATTACTTACATAAGCTAAAATATGATAATTATGTTTCGAGGTTCATCATGCCTCCCGCAACCTTCTATGACCACAAAGACACCACCAAATACCTACCCAAACACCATAAGACCAAAGGGTTAACCACGGCCCAAGTAGAAATCTTTAAGAACCTTGAGAAGCGTTATGTTCATGAGGGTAGAACCATTGATCCTACTTTCCTTGCCGGAACCAACATTAGGGAAGAACTCTCTTTTACCGACTTTGATTGTCTCTTAGACATAGATGAGCCAATTTGTCCTCGTTTCATCCTAGAATTATATGCTTCCGTAACCCTTAGCATGGATAATGAAGGTCTCATGTCATTAAACTTTTCTATCAGCCAAAATGACTTTGAAATCACCTTAGATCAATTTTCTCAAGTGCTTCGTGTTCCTAATCGGGGCACACGTCTTTACACCGACAAATGGCCACTTTCAACTCTTGACTCAATCAATGACCGTATTCATCCTTATGATACCCCTTTAGTGAGCAAAGAAGAAATTTGTGACCACCTTTTTGTTAGGATCTCACACTAGGAGAACTAGAGGAGGAGAGGAAGTTGCTAAAGACCCGTTTGGAATGGAGCTCAATGAGTTGAGACCACAATTCTTGAAATGGGAGGAGATCATTAGGGCCAATGTCATTAGTACTTTAGGAAATAGGGACCATATCAACACTTGTCTCTCCTACATGCTCTATAGTGTATCCACCCGCCAAACTTTCAACTTAGCTTACTACATTGCCAAAAGGATGGCAAACATCTCGGTTCAAGGTACCACCACTCTTCCATACGGGATGCTTCTCACCCGTCTCTTTAGGTTTTGTGAACCCATTCCTCCAACTCCTAGAGGTCGTCGCCTAGATTATCCTCTTATTCCTCACACCTTTGCGGCATAAAGTGATGAACGAGTCTACAAAGCCAAAGGTAAACGTCCTCACCCTCCTACCTCATCATCATCATCATCCATGAGTGAAGACGACAATCTACCAAACTCTAGGCTTCCACCTCTTGAATACCTCTCACAACTTCCATCCATACCGAATGAGTCGGAGGAGTACAAGCAAACCAAAGGCATGTGGAAATGCTTTGGGAGATACCTTGGGAAGATCTACAAAAAGGTGAACAAGAAATAAGCAAGTTAAGAGGGTGTTTGGCACAAGGGTGCATTTGAACAATTTGGTCGTCAAAACAATGTTATTTTATGTTTTTATGATGTCTTAGGATGATATTATGTCTGTGGATTATGTTTGAACTAGCAACTTTTCGGCTAAAAATTTGAATGCTAGAATCGCTCTCTCAAACTCTATAGGTAAGCATGTTACTACCTGCAATTTTTGTTTCTTCTATCTAGAAAAAATTGATTGCTTAAGTTTTAGGAAAAATTTTGGAATTTGGAAAAACCACGTAGTCTTAAAAACCACTCTGTCTCGATTCTAAGCCTCCACGAAAATGGCGGAACCCATTTTGGGTTCCGTCCGTTACTAAACTTGGTTCCGCCAAGTTTTTCCCAACGGATACGGCGGAACCCAAAACTTGGTTCCGCCCGTGTTGTCGTTTGGTTCCTCAAGTCCTAAAGCAAAATTTTGATATTTGAATTTTTTGAATTTTTCTAGCAATCCCTAGGTGCCAAACTTGCCTCCTACATGCTAGTTAGTATTTATCAGTAATTCTAGAGCTATCTTATCACACATTAACCAATAGGATAATCATTCCTACCAAAATTTCAAATTTGCCTAAACTAACCCAAGGAACCTTTCTGATACAAGGAAAGAACCCTTCCTTTGGTTCCTCCAAATCAGTGGAACAACCTGACAACATGTATCCTCCATGATCACATAGCATTTACTTCTCCACTTAGTCTTTCACTCCATCCCACTCATTGGATTAACTTCCAATGATTTGACAACTTCTTGGAACTCTTTCAAATGATTAGGAACCTCCAAAAATGTATGGATCAGCATCAAATCCAAACACCAATTTTCATATCATGTTCTTCCTATAATTTGACCAACATTCACCACATCCAATTCACACCATCACCATCACTTCTCTCAACCTTATATTTCTAATCCTACCAAAGTCATGCAATGACAAAATCTACCACCTCATCTGAATCATCAAGACCTATTAGGAAAACCGCTAGAATTAGCGTCAAACCATGTTGCTTCAACAAAACCATCCAACTAAGCTTATCATCAACAAGTGATTCATCCCTCAACATTTCATCACCCATCAATGATACCAACTTTCTAAACCTTGCTACTCTAACACCATCTCCAAACCCTTGCAATGATAACATAATCACCACTCTTCCACCAACTATAACACCAAGTGATCCAACACCACCTTCGGTGTGACAACTGGCAAATTAGGGAGCCATTTTGAAAACCCGCATTACTTTAAAATTTATGATTTTTGGAATATTTGAAAAGTTTATTTGTGATGAGATTTGTAAACGTTGGAATGTGATTTTTAAACCTTGAGTTATTTATGGAAGATGATTATTAATTAATGGTTTGGTTTGGTTCATTCGTGATGATTTATTTTTGAGATATTTATTTGGCACTACATTGACTCCGGCACTAGGATAACCTAACAATTTTATTTATTTTAAATGTTGGTTCGAGTATTTTATATTTTTGGAACGTATCGTGAGATTTTTGAATATTTGGAATGAGCTCGGTTCGGGAGAGTCGTTTTACTTTAAATAAGTTCGGGTTTGGTCCGCGTTATTTACCTCGGGTTACCTCACTCACACTTTTAATATCATTTCAATTATTATTATTACCATTTTTATTATTTGGGCCTTGGGGGCCGGTTTTGGTTCGGTTGGGTATAACCACCCACGCCCCACACACACAAACATACAAACACAATTACCTCTCTCTCTCTCTCTCTCTCTCATTCATCTTCATCAACATCATCATCCCACAAACCCTAGCCGCCCCTTTACACGGCTGCTACCACCATCACTGCCACCCTCACCAACAAAATAAAACCACCAAATTAATCCTTGCATCACGATCTTTCTTTTGGTGTATTTCACGCGCCACGAAACAAACCCTAACCCTCGTTTTAATCACCACCGCCGCCATACACACCCTCACCACCTCTAATATTTCTTGTTTTTTAAAAGATTTACGAGTTTGAAGTTGTGAAAAGGTATGTAATGTCGATTTGGTACCGGATGTGCCACGACGTGAGTTTCAATCCGTGTATACACGGGTTATTTTGATGGGTCTCGAAATAAAATTGATGGGAAATGATGTTTTGGTAATAAAAATGAAGTTTGGTATCTTGGGTGTGGATTTGACTCGAGTTTGGTGCTCGATTTTGATGTTTGGGTCACGTTTGGTATTGGGTTTAGCTTGTTGGAGCTTAACCGAGACCCCATGGTCTCGGTGTGATTATGTTTTGACTCGTTTGGGGGTCTATGAGGACCCTTGGTCCGATTGGTTCGATTCTTGGTTGATTTGGTTACCAAATTGATGTTTGTGGTTGTCTTGGTGTGCCGCGACCCAAGAGGGTCCGTTTGGCAGTTTTAGAGCTCTTGTATTGAGCTTGTGTCGTGGCCTTGTGGCTTTGGAATTGAGTCCTTGTGACTCGTGGTTCTAGCCGAGACCCAAGTGGGACATACGGCTCGGGTTTGGCGTGGTAAACCAACCCACATTTACTTGTAACTTACTTGTTTTGCTTGTTGTTGATATTGTTGTTGTTGTGGTATACTTTTGGACCGATGCATTTGAATGGGTCGAGTCCCTTTGTGGTCTCGACATGGTATACCTTTGGATTGAATTTGGAGTTGTGTTGTCGAAGTGTATTTGGGAACCGATTGTAAGACGGTTATTTAGATTGGCGGAGATAGGTTAGTCGGGTGCCGTAGTCGGACCCTATTGTTGTAGCACGTGGATTGGGATTGATTTTGGACGGAGTTGGATTATCTATTATGACTTGGTTGTTTTATTTTGGACTTGGACAATGAGCCGAGAGTGATGACTCGGACATGTGACCAAATTCTTATGACTCGATAAATGTTCAAAATCAAACATTAATAATAATACTCGTAATAATATTATTGATAATATAATCATTTATATACGTATATAGACGTGATAAACGTATATATATATATATATATATATATATATATATATATATATATATATATATATATATATATATAAATGCGTATATTAATAGTAAAATGATCACGAGTAAACGTTATAATAATATAATGGTAAATATTGTACTATGCAAATAGTGCAATAAATGTCAGGAGTATTATTATAAATAAATAACTATAAATAATGACGAGAACTAATACGTTGGGTAAGTAATAAATAAAACATGACTTTTTATAAATTTGGAAAACTTATCGAGTTATACGGAGTTGTGGTTACTTAAGTCCAAGCGGACTTTATTATGTGACTTTTGTGTTGTCACGGATATATGACGATTAATATATCCATTTTCTATAACTACGTAACTTATTTAATCGACGGGTTAAATCGAGTTTATTTAGCTATATAAAATGAGTTTATTAATGGGCATCGTATCCTACGACGTCCATAGGTTGTGGTACGTGTATTAGGATAATAAATTACTAAATATCTGGTGAAGTTGGCTAAATTGACAAATTTGGCAAGTTTGACGATATATATAGGAAATTTATTGGACTACGATATTTACCATATAGTATTCTTTGTGCTATGTGATTTAGGTTGGGTATAATCTTAGAATGATGTATTACGTAAATAAATATGGGGGATTACCAAATCGACGGATTTGATAAACTTCGATGATTTATTTAAATAATATTTTGGGCTAATATTAGACCTATAGATGGTTTATTATTTCCTTCGTTGTGGCTTCTTGGTTTGAGTTGTGTCGACCCTCCACCCATATGGATACCAAACGTCAAACTTCAAATTAATATGAAGATAATTCGAGAAATGGATATTTTTTGGAAAGTTAAATGGAATACGTTCGGGATTGGGAATATTTGATTTTGAGGAAATGATTCTGAACGAGTTTGATATTGTTAGGAAGTGCCGAGTCTGTAGTTACCGTTACTTGAGTTTGCTTACGTCTTTCATCTATCGATTTCTTTTACGGATTGCTGGACTTGAGGTGAGTCATAGCCCCACTTTTACTCTTGAACTATGTTTTCAATACTTGGGGTGAGAAACGTGCAAATGTTTTATGTGGACTATTATCTCCTTGTTTATTTTAAAACTTGCGAGGCCTAGTCCCGAACTAGGTAAGCTATTGATTTGGTTATAGAGCGAGGCCTAGTCCCGAACTAGGTAAGCTATTGATTGATTGTTGAGCGAGGCCTAGTCCCGAACTAGGTAAGCTATTGATTTGGTTATAGAGCGAGGCCTAGTCCCGAACTAGGTAAGCTATTGATTGATTGTTGAGCGAGGCCTAGTCCCGAACTAGGTAAGCTATTGGATTGGTTATAGAGCGAGGCCTAAACTTGAGCTAGGTAAGTTATCGATTGGATTGATTTGAGCTATAGCGTGCACCTATAGGGTTGATTTGATTTGGTTGGATTATTTTGGTTGGATGATTGAGGCCTAGTCTAGCTAGCAAGCGTTTTGCGTATATGTCCACTTGATTTAGTTATGAACTTAAACCTATGATCTCACCAGCGAAAGCTGACTTTTAGCGCATTTTCTCAGGTAATTAAGTGATGCCCTTGGATGCTTGGATTGGAGGCTTGGCTATGGCACCTGGTTATGGATCTATTTTCTAAAACTCTGATAAATAATTATGGACCTATATTTATTTCTTTTGGGCCTGACTTTGATTGATTTTGGGATAAATGTAAATTTAAAACCCCGCGTGGTTGAATTTTTCTCTTGTTTACTTTATCTCATTTTTTTATGTCTTGTGTTGGATACCAATCCCCGTAGCACCCCGAAAGCTTGTTGAGTCTTTCGTTGTACCAAATTTTGGGGGTGTTACAGATTGGTATCAGAGCCAAGGTTATAGAGAACTAGGTAAATAGATACCTAAACTATAACTGATTTTTATAGAAAACGATCCTCGACCATTACCCGCCAGCCAAGCCGAAGCATCATTGTTATTATTAAGGTATATTCAGATGATTATTAGATATGGGATTCTTGAGATGATTTGAGGATTTGAGATTTATTGATTTAGTGATATGATGGCGTTTTGAGGAATTATATGGCTTAATTGTTTTATGAATGATTTTAGTAATGCGGTATTTTAAATCTTTCTTGATATATATGACTTGGAATTATATGATGATTGTTGATATGGTATTTTGAGTTCGCGGTTTAGTTGTTTTGAAACACTTACACCTACCCTACGTCGTTGTCACAAACCATGGCCTCCTATTCGTTCGATGTTACTGAGGATGTTCTTACTGGTACGCGTCGCTCAACACAGATCACCATGGCCCCTGATGACCCATACGTGATGGTCATGCGTTCAGCCACTACTTTATCATCCCCTTTGTCACCCTAAGTCACTGATTTTATCGCCTCGTGGTTCACCTGCTCAGATATGATGATTGATGGAGTACCCCTCCGACGAGGAGTATGAGGGTGAGCAGAATGATAACCCTCAAGATGAGGAAGAGAATGATGATCCTCGGGATGAGGAAGAGGATGATCCTCAGGAGGAGGAGATGCCTGATGATGATGGGTCGCCAGCACATTCAGCTCATTCTGCGAAGCCCGATTCCCCGATACATCTGTTAGAGCCGGTTTCACCTGATCACCCATTTTTGTTTGATTCACTACCTGGTAGTCCCGTGGCGTCGGATGCGCCATCTGAGATATCTACCGAGCCTGCAGATTTGGGTGAGACTGGTAGGATTGGGACTCGGATTACGGTACAGGGCGAGAGGATCTCACAGATGGCTGATCGACTTGCGATGGTTATTGGTGAGTTTATAGGAGAGGTATGATGGAGGTATATGAGCAGATAGAGAGTCTGCAGAGAGGTTTCATCACGGCTCGCGAGGCAGATCGCAAGTTGTGGCAGAGGAACACGGAGTTGGAGGAGGAGGTAGTAGACCTCAAGAGGGATAGTGATACTCACAGTGTCGAGTTGGGATCGTTATGGAGAGCGTTGGATGGGTTGAGATCGGAGTTGAGGAGTCCACGCCAGCATCATGGCTAGATCGATTTGGATATGTGTTGTTGTGTTGCTTCCTAAGCTAGGGAGTACTTGGTTAGGAGAGCTAGTTATTCTATCTCTTATGCCATGTTATTCGGATTGTATGTTCGTCTCGTTTGGAACGATTAGTAATTATTATGTCTTTTGGTATTTTGGAACGACGTATCGATCGCTACTTGTATGGATGATGGTGATTTCGCATGATATTCTATGGTTTTTGGCATACATGGAGAATTGTGTTTCTATTTGCGTGGTTCATATCGTGTTGGTATTATGTTGGTATTTCGACTTTCACCTATCGGATTCTTGATTGGACGTTATGGTATGCGTTATTAGAGATTTGTGAACCTTGTATTGTGACTTCGATTAATGGCTGTACGACGAAACCCTGTTAGAGCTACCCAAACTGGAACTGCAGCGACTACCCCTGGTCGCTGAGGACGCCATCCTACTTGAAATGTAGAAACCCCTACTCCCGATAACCTGGACACCACCGACCGCAACAACAGGAATCAAAATGTTGATGTTCAGGGAGACAATGATCATGTGCCACCTAATGCCCCTACTGTGGATCAAGCAATGATCAATCAACTTGTGGAGCAACGAGTTGCTGACCTACTAGCTGAGTCAAATCATTCCAACAATTCTGCTGGAACATTTCCCCCTGTTCGTGCTAATGGATGTAACTACAAAGAGTTTCGAATTTGTGGACCTATTGAGTTTGGTGGAACAGAAGGAGTGGTCTACTTGGTCAGGTGGATAGAGAAGACTGAGTCAGTGTTTAATGTCAGCAATTGTGCGGAGAATGCGAAGGTAAAGTTTGCTTCTTTTACTTTCAAGGATGAAGCTTAAACTTGGTGGAACAATTACCGTAATTCGGTTGGGAGTGATGTGGCCTATGCTATGACTTGGGAGCAATTTAAGTATTTGCTGATTCAGACTTACTGCCCAAGGAATGAGGTTAAGAAGCTGGAAATTGAGTTCTGGAATCATAAGGTGAAAGGTACCGATATGGCAACTTACAATCGCCGTTATCGAGAGTTAGCCTTGCTTTGCCCCGATATGGTTAGGACTGAGACTCAAAGGATTGAGCGGTATACCGATGGGTTTCCGGTAGCTACAAGGAACAATGTGATTTCTGCTAAGCCTGCAAACATTCATGAGGCTATCACAATCGCTCAACAATTTATGGACTCGTTGATATTGGAGGAAGCTGAGAAAGACAAGAATGGAAAGAGGAAGAGGGATAATCACTCTAAGGGTAATGATCATCGAAACAAGCGACAAATAACTTCTAGAGCTTATGCTATGGGAGATGGAGATAAGAAGAACTACAATGGAGATGCACCCAAGTGTAACCGATGTTATAAGAATCATTCTGGACGATGTACTGTGATGTGCAAGAATTGCTCTAAGATGGGACACATAGCTAAGGATTGTAGAGCTCGACCACTTGCTATGGTTCAAGCTACTCCTGAAACTATGAGTAAGGCAAATGTTACTTGTTATGGATGTGGAAAGAAGGGACATTATAGGAATGAGTGTAGGGAATCGTGGAACCGAGGAAATCAAAGATCGGGTGGTAATGGGTACAATCATGGGAACCGTGGAGCTGGAGGAAACCGTGGACGACAAGATAATGGGGACCAACGTGTGGAAGCTGGAGCTGCTCATGGAAGAGTGTATGCACTTGGGAACGAGAGAGGAGAAGACCCGAACGTCGTTACTGGTACGTTCCTTCTTAATAATCGTTATGCTTCCATACTATTTGATACTGGTGCCGATAAGAGTTTTGTGTCCACTACGGTGCTAGAGAAACCCCCGATGGCCTTAGGAATTGGTTATGATGTAGAGTTAGCTAATGGGAACATAAAAAGGATTAGGACTATCATTCGCGGTTGCACGTTAAATTTTCTGAACCGTCCTTTCAACATAGATCTTCTACCCGTCACACTAGGAAGTTTTGATGTCATTATTGGTATGGATTGGCTGTCGAAGTATCGTGCCCACATACTTTGCGATGAGAAGATCGTGCGTGTGCCTTACGACAAGGAGATTCTAAATATACCAGGAGATCGAAAGGAATTGAGGGGCCCATCTAGATTAGCGGTCATATCTTGTACTAAACTACTGAAGCTAATGGAAAAAGGAGGTTGCCTTTTCTTAGTTCAAATTTCTGAGAAAGGAGGGAAGGAGAAGAAGGAAAGATGTATTGGAGATGTGCCTATAGTTCGTGATTTTCTGGATGTGTTTCCCGATGGTTTGCCGGGAATCCTGCCTACTAGACAAGTGGAGTTTCAGATTGAGTTGATACCTGGTGCTGCACCCGTGGCACGAGCGCCTTATTGTCTTGCACCTACTGAACTGGAAGAATTATCGAAACAATTATCGGAGTTAGCCGAAAAGGGATTTATAAGACCAAGTTCTTCGCCTTGGGGAGCCCCGGTCTTATTCGTGAAGAAGAAGGATGGATCGTTTCGTATGTGTATTGATTATCGAGAGTTAAACAAGTTAACGGTGAAGAATAGATACCCGTTACCGAGGATCGACGACTTGTTCGATCAGCTTCAAGGATCGAGTGTGTATTCGAAGATCGATTTGAGATGGGGATATCATCAACTTCGAGTTCGCGAGGAAGATATTCCGAAAACGGCTTTCAGAACCCGTTACGGGCATTACGAGTTTCAGGTGATGTCGTTTGGGTTGACTAACGCACCGACGGTATTCATGGATCTCATGAATCGGGTGTGTAAGCCTTACTTAGATAAATTCATGATTGTGTTCATCGATGACATTCTAATTTATTCGAAGAGTGAGAAGGAGCATGAGGAACATCTAAGGCTTATCTTAGAATTGCTCAGGAAGGAGAAACTGTATGCCAAGTTTTCTAAATGTGAATTTTGGATTCCGACGATACAATTTTTGGGACATGTGATTGATAGACAAGGAGTTCATGTAGATCCTGCTAAGATTGAAGCAATTAAAGATTGGGCTGCACCAACGACCCCGACTGAAGTTCGTCAATTTTTGGGTTTAGCCGGTTATTACCGAAGATTCATTGAGGGATTTTCGAAGATAGCAAAACCGTTGACCAAATTGACTCGAAAGAGTGTTAAGTACGAATGGGGAGATAAGGAAGAGGAAGCATTTCAATTACTTAAGGAGATGTTGTGTAGTGCTCCTATCTTAGCGTTACCTGAGGGTAATGAGGACTTTATCGTCTATTGTGACGCTTCCCATAAAGGTTTAGGAGTCGTATTAATGCAACGAGAGAAAGTGATAGCATATGCTTCCCGACAGCTCAAGAAGCACGAGAAGAACTACACCACCCATGATTTAGAGTTAGGTGCTATGGTTTTTGCCTTAAGGATATGGAGACATTATCTGTATGGTACCAAATGTGTTGTATTCACGGATCACAAAAGTCTACAACACATCTTGAACCAAAAAGAGCTCAACATGAGACAACGACGTTGGATTGAGTTGCTAAGTGATTATGATTGCAAAATCCGCTATCATCCTGGTAAAGCAAACGTTGTTGCTGATGCTCTTAGTCGAAAGGAGAGAATACCACCGCTACGAGTTAGGTCATTGGGAATGACTATCGTATCGCCGTTACCGTCTCAAATATTGGAAGCTCAAACGGAAGCATTGAAAGCAGAAAATCGACCTGCTGAGAACATATTTGGGATGGCAGAAAATGAGAAAGGATTTGTTAAGCGCTCTGATGGAGTATTGTGTTTTGGAGACCGAAGTTGGGTACCGTTGTATGGAGGAATTCGAGAGTTGATTATGCATGAGTCGCATAAGTCAAGGTACTCTATTCATCCTGGGTCTGACAAGATGTACCAGGATCTTAAGAAATTATATTAGTGGCCAAATATGAAGGCATATATAGCATTGTACGTTAGTAAGTGCTTGACTTGCTCTAAGGTTAAGGCCGAACATCAAAGACCGTCAGGATTATTGACGCAGCCAGAACTCCCGGTTTGGAAGTGGGAGCGGATTACGATGGACTTTATTACCAAATTACCAAAGACAGCTAGCGGTTGTGACGCTATCTGGGTAATTGTGGATCGTTTGACTAAGTCTGCTCATTTCCTGGCGATTAGTGAAGATGATAGTGTTGATAAACTTGCGAGGTTGTATGTGAAGGAGATCGTTTCTCGTCATGGAGTTCCGATATCGATTATTTCGGATCGCGACAGCCGCTTCACGTCAGCATTGTGGCGATCACTTCAAACCGCTTTGGGGACGAGACTTGATATGAGTACTGCATATCATCCCCAAACCGATGGTCAAAGTGAGAGAACTATTCAGACTTTGGAGGATATGCTTCGTGCATGCATAACAGACTTTGGTAAAGGCTGGGAGAAGTATCTACCCCTTGCGGAGTTTTCTTACAATAATAGCTACCACACAAGTCTTAAAGCTGCACCGTTTGAAGCTTTATATGGCCGAAAATGTCGTTCACCTATTGGATGGGCTGAAGTTGGAGATAGCCAACTCACAGGCCCTGAGCTTATTCTAGAGACTACTGAGAAAGTGACACAAATTCGAGATCGATTGCAAGCAGCTAGGGATAGACAGAAAAGTTATGCCGATCAGAGACGTAAACCCCTAGAGTTCCAGGTTGGAGACAAAGTGATGCTGAAGGTCTCGCCTTGGAAGGGTGTGATACGTTTCGGGAAACGTGGGAAACTCAACCCCCGCTACATTGGACCATTTCTCATTTTGGAAAGAATTGGGCCCGTGGCTTATCGGTTGAAATTACCACAGGAACTGAGTAAAGTTCATGACGTGTTTCATGTTAGCAATTTGAAGAAATGTCTTTCGGATGAAACACCGGTTATACCAATTAATGATATTCGTGTGGATGAAAGTTTGAATTTTGTGGAGGAGCCGATTGAGATATTGGATAGAGAGATTAAACGACTTAAGAGAAGTCGTATTCCACTCATCAAAGTTCGTTGGAACTCGCGGCATGGACCGGAATTCACGTGGGAACGTGAGGATGAGTTTCGAAAGAGATATCCGAAGCTTTTTACTTCGTAGATGGTTTGTTCCGAGTGAAACCCGGGACGGGTTTCTTCTGAGGCTGGGAGGATGTGACAACTGGCAAATTAGGGAGTCATTTTGAAAACCCGCATTACTTTAAAATTTATGATTTTTGGAATATTTGAAAAGTTTATTTGTGATGAGATTTGTAAACGTTGGAATGTGATTTTTAAAACTTGAGTTATTTATGGAAGATGATTATTATTAATGGTTTGGTTTGGTTCATTCGTGATGATTTATTTTTGAGATATTTATTTGGCACTACATTGACTCCGGCACTAGGATAACCTAACAATTTTATTTATTTTAAATGTTGGTTCGAGTATTTTATATTTTTGGAACGTATCGTGAGATTTTTGAATATTTGGAATGAGCTCGGTTCGGGAGAGTCGTTTTACTTTAAATAAGTTCGGGTTTGGTCCGCGTTATATTTTTGGAACATAACTCACCAGCTTTCTCAGATTCCTTAACTACATCACCATCCTCTATATCTTCAATTACAACACCCTTACGACGACTATTCCTCATGTACAACAAATAGTCCTCTACTGATGAAATACCTTCTTCAATATAAACCTCTATTTCCTTAAACCGAGGCACATATTTAAACATTTGCACGACATCTTCCACACTCATTAATGGGACCAACCCATCATCCAAAGATTTCTCAAGGATCCTAAAATGTGATAACAGAGTCCTATCCCCTAACCCTAGTGCGTCTAACATTCCAACATACTCCTCAATGCGAAAATGGTTAACATCAATCAAGTCAACATACGCTATATCTCCAAACAAATATCTTCGGTTTGGTGGATTTGTGAAGAGCCCTTTGTGGTGAATTTTCAAAGTGAACAGTGTACCATTCAACTCTGGTTAGGAAAACAAATAATAACTTAAAAGTATGAAAATCATGACATATCATACAATGTACAAATGCATGTTTGAATAAGAAAAAATAAATGACAACTTGAAACATTTAGACTTACCGTAAATATCATGAAGCTCATGTTCTGAAAACACAGGAGTTCGAATCTGCCAAAGTAGAGATAACACTACTATGGTATTGTTTTGTAGGTGAGTGTTGAAAGAAGATAGAATGTGTTTGTGTGTATGATTTGGCAGTGTCAAATTGTTCTACATGAATAAGTTGATTTGCAAAAAATGTCCTCGTCGATTATCGTGCCTGGGTGGGATTACTTTTGTCATGCAGGCGAGAACAGTGAAATGACGAAATTACCCTCATGTGCATCGCATGTGAGGCCTAACTAAAGGGATTTGCTAACGAGCGTTAGCCAAAAAATCAAATTTGCATGAACAGTAACCCTTCAGGTACCATTCTTGCAAAACGGAAAATGGTCAGGAACATTTTTTGCAAAAATTCTCCTAAGAAAACATTTTTTACAATTTTGCCAAAGTTTAAGGATTTTTTTTTTTGTTTTTTTTTGTTTTTTTTTGTTTTTTTTTTTTTTTTTAGTTTTCCCTTAATTTAAAGTGTGCTAATCAATTGGAGAGTTGCAACTCTTTTATAAAACCATTTCAAGTGGTTTAAACTTATGAAAACTCAACTTTTATTTTTATTTTTAAAAAACATATAACAAACAAAACTTATTTAGGGGCTGTTTGGATGACAATAGATAAGAAAAAATGTATGATTACGATTATTATTTATATATGGATGACAAAATATGACATGATAAAAATGTATAAATATTTGAATTTTGTAGTAGAAAAGAGAACGGCCAGTCAATATATGCTCAACCATCCGCACTTTTGAAACATATCTATCACCTAAGTCATCTAAAAAAGACAAACCACTAGAGGATAACACCATCATCATTTCCAGTGGCGGGAAACATTTCACACTCTAAAAAATGCTCAACCATCTCTCCGGCAAAGGCGGCGGCGGCGTAGGCCAGATACTGGCAGCCGTCGCGGCGGCGCTACTCCTCCGTCTGTTCTCCGGTCCCGGTCCGGCGTACTTGCCGGAAAGCGAAGAAAATGAATCAGAAGGAGAAGGTGGTGTTGTTTCGGATTCAGAAGAAGGTGGTTCGGTTTCTGATAAGGTGTATCCGGTGACTGTCAGATGGACTAATGTTACTTGTTCCCTTTCTGACAAAGCTTCTAAATCGGTAATTAGTGCTTGGGAATTATGTTTAGTTATAGTGAATTTAGGCCACTTGTGTTGTGTGACTAGGAGTGCAAATATGTTTGGCGAAACTAGATGTAGGCAGTTGACTGTTAACTAGACTTATACCCGCGTAAAGCGACTGTGTATAGTGGCAAATAATTATATTTTGGTTCGACCTTTGATGCAAAGCGTGTGTTTATTGAAATACAAAGCGTGTGCTTTTTACAATTAATAAAAAGTTGTCAAGTTTAGAATTGATCAAGCTTAAGGTGTATTAAGGGATACTTAAGGCCAGTAGGGGTGAGCATCGGTCCAGGACCGGACCGGACTGACAAGACCGAGGACCGAATTAGCCAAAAAGCCAAGACCGAGGACCGGACCGGATGTGGTGGGTCTGGTCCGGTGGTCTGATCTCGGTCGGTCCGTCAGTCGGTCCGGTCAAACAAGGCCAAATAATCGGTTTGTGGTCCGGACCGAGGACCGAATTAGCCAAAAAGCCAAGACCGAGAACCGGACCGAATGTGGTCGGTCCGGTCCATTCGGGTCGTTTGCTCAGTCCTACTTAAGGGTAATTTAGGCAAACTACATTAATTTAAGTTTTCAAGATTCAAGATTTCAAGAATGGGCGTTCACTCTTTATAAGTAGTATAGAGTACAGACTAGTAGTGATAGCTACCATCTGCAACGATTTTTCATATAGAAGTGTTTGGCAAATTAGCTGTAACTGAAAATATAAAATGTAAAATGAAATATGCATAATTAAAAATATATACAAAGAAAACTTAAAATAACTCAAACGCAGGTAATAAACTTTCGATAATGTGAAATTTATTTGTATTTTACGTAGCAAGTTCATTTCTAATGTTTAAGACTAGCTTTTTGAGGGTTTTGTACGTATATATGTTTTTCATGGATATGTTAATGTTACTTGTAAGTTCTTTTATGCTGATATAAGAACTGGATGGTGTGTTTGAGTAAGCTTATTAAAAAAATAAGCTCAAAAGAAGTATGTGGGTAGAGATCATGTTGAAGCTTATTAGCTTATTTGAGAAAACAAAGCCATATAGCATTAACCTTAAGCTACTATTTTGGAGTTTTTAATTAGAAGCTTAAGTTTACCCAAACACCCCCAAAGATGTTATTGTTGGATATTGTTACTGTTACACTTAATTAATTGCTTTGGGGTATAGTGGTGTTAGTAGTCTGCATTATTTGTTGGTCTTGCAAGGGACGGGTTGGTTATCTATTATCCCCTTTGAAGCGTTTATATGTAATTTACTAATTTTGGCATTTCCATCTTCTAACTGCCAATTTCTAATGATATTTATAATGCATTAAAAGAATACTTAATTTTACAGCCTAAGTTTATTTTTATCATAATAAAGTTTTGTTACCAATTATCATGTACATTAATGTGTTCAAGCTGAGCTCGAGCTGAGTTTCAACTTAGCTTAAGGTTGTTGAGCTGATTTGTAGCTCGATGAGGCTCTCGTGCAGCCCCTCCTGGGACTTGTGTATCCAAATTCCTCTTCGGATATTGGGTCACATGTTATTAGGAAGCAATTATTCGTATCAGATGCATTCTGCTCTTTGGTTTGCCTTTCTAGAGTAGTTACTTCTTAGCAACTGTGAATGTTTCTATATAGTGAATATGGGTTGAGTATGATGTAAAGCAACAAATATGATAAGATCACCATCTGATCTGTTCACTGGATGACAAATTACACATACTATTGAGGGCTAGAGAATCTAATGTGAGGTCATTCAAGTAAATTCAATTGTAAAAAGCTCCCTAAAATGTAAAACGCTTCATGATACAGCGTTTAATTTTTTCTATTTTTGGAGCTTCTTTTTTAAATAAATAAAAATAAAGTTTCTAGCTCATACATCCAAAGTTCCAAACAATACTATTTTTTAGTAGGAGCTTTTTACTTAAAATAAAAAGGTAATAGCTCTAATAAGCTCCAAAAAAGCTTGCTACCAAACAGGCCTCGGTTTGTGTTCGAGCCTAACGAGCTTCAAGTATACTGTTATTGAGCTTTTTAAACCTAGTGGGTAAACATCTTGGGATGGCGAAGGTAGATTCTCGAAATGGCCATGGGAATGCTGGTTAGGTTGTGTGCATTAGAGCTAAAAGGAGCCAAGTTTGACTTGGATGCAAATCCTTTTCTAGCTACGTTAAATGTTAGCTTAAGGTTGTTGAGCCAGGTTCGAACTCAGTTTGGCTTTCACGTAGGACTCATGTATTAGAATTCCTAGTATGGAATTAGATCACCTGTACGTGTTTTACAGTATGAAGAAGCACTTTTCTGCTTGTTGGTCTGTGCTCGTAATTACTTGATTTTAAGCAACCCAAATGTTACTTTCTAAAGAGTGAATATTATGTGATTGCCTACTTTTAAGCTGTAAAGCAACATCTGATCTGTTCACTTGATGATTTTGCAGGTGCGATTCTTGCTTAAGAATGTATGTGGAGAGGCGAAACCTGGAAGGCTGCTTGCAATTATGGGTCCATCAGGATCAGGGAAGACAACCCTCCTCAATGTCCTAGCTGGTCAGACCACAGCATCCCCTCGGTTACACTTATCAGGGTTATTGGAGGTTAATGGGCAGTCAATGTCAAACAAGTCATTTAAGTAAGTTAAACTTCCATGTAGCTCATCGAGTGAATCTGAAATTTGTGACTTTTTATTGATGAATTCTAATTGATGAAATTTGAACAGATTTGCCTATGTCAGACAAGAGGACCTTTTCTTCTCACAGTTGACTGTTCGAGAGACGTTGTCTCTTGCAGCTGAACTCCAGTTGAAGGGAACGTTTTCCAAGGAAGAAAGAGATGAATACATAAACAATCTCCTGTTTAGACTAGGCCTGGTGTGTTTTGCTAGTTTCTACACTTTTTATATGCTAACAAGGCTGTCTAATAGGTCGTTTGGATAAACTGAGATAATTATGCAATACACTCTTAGTTTCTTATATTGTTTATTCTTATGCAATAAAAGGTCAGTTGTGCGGATACGCGAGTTGGGGATGCAAAAGTTCGTGGAGTAAGTGGAGGTGAGAAGAAACGGTTGTCAATGGCGTGTGAACTCATTGCTAGTCCATCTGTGATATTTGCTGATGAACCAACCACTGGTAGGCATTATTTTCCATCTATAGCATGTCTCTTTAACAAGCTGTTATTATTGTGAGTATTCATAAGATACTATCATATGGTGTTTTCTGTTGAGTTGATAAAATAATTGTAAACTCAAGGGTGTGCTCCATTTTCATGATCAGTTAGTGTATTCTTGTTGATAATGATACTTTTTAATAGTCATAAGGTATGTGTAATTGTAAGCCGGTTATTTTTTTCAGGTCTAGATGCATTTCAAGCAGAGAAAGTGATGGAAACTCTAAGACAACTTGCACAGGATGGACACACTGTGATATGCTCAATACATCAACCAAGAGGCTCAGTTTATGCAAAATTTGACGACATTGTATTGCTGACTGAGGGTGAACTTGTTTATGCTGGTCCTGCAGGCAATGAACCACTGACTTACTTCGCAAAATTTGGGTTGTTAACTAAACCGAATCCTGTACATTACTGTTAGATTTTTTTCTATGACTTGCAACTTAAACAGTACTATGTTATTGGTAGAGTTAAAAACTGATCATCGGTTACTTTAACAGGTATATTTGCCAAGACCATGTTAACCCTGCTGAATTTCTAGCTGATTTGATATCAATCGACTACAGCTCATCTGATAGCGTTGACTCTTCTCGGAAAAGGATTGATAGCCTTGTGGAGTCATTTTCTCAACAGATGTCATCAACCTTTTATGCAACAGCAATCCCCAAAAGTGTGGTCTTTAAGGATAAAACTAACTTTAGAAGAAAGTCTACAGCCAAAGGAATCGGTGGTTGGTGGAGGCAGTTTTCATTGCTCCTTAAACGTGCGTGGATGCAGGTGACTGTTACTATGATTTTTATTTGTTTTCATGAGTGAGCGTCTATATTAGAGATAACAAATTGTTTTGACCCATTACTTATGAATGGGTCAATTTGGGCTGTGTTTTATCCTAAATGGGTCAATTTAAATCAGCTAAAATGGGAACGAATCAAACGAGATGAAAATTGGGAAAAAGGCGGTTTTTAATTCATACAACCTCCAAAATCGTTTTATTTAAAGATTTTGATTATCAATATATTGTGATTAATCCAACTCATTGACCACTTGAACTTCTGAAAATGATTTGTTAGTTAATCCACCTATCTTGTCATCTAGTATATATTAATCAATCTGTGTCGTCTGACTAACATTGGTGAAAAACTAACCAGGCTTCCCGTGATGGGCCCACAAATATAGTCCGGACAAGGATGTCAATTGCATCAGCTTTAATCTTTGGGTCGGTATTCTGGAGAATGGGAAAGTCTCAGACATCAATACAGGATAGAATGGGCTTGCTTCAGGTATGTCCGTATATGTATTAGCTTAATTATGAACCGGAATATTTTGGTAGTGATAAAATCTTCTTAAAAACAAGATATTTAATAATGTCTTTTGCGGTTATCACTTAGGTAGCTGCTATAAACACTGCAATGGCTGCACTTACAAAGACTGTCGGTGTCTTTCCAAAAGAGCGTGCGATAGTTGATAGAGAGCGTGCAAAGGGTTCTTATTTGTTAGGACCCTATTTATTATCCAAGCTAATTGCCGAGGCCCCTATTGGAGCTGCATTTCCGTTATTGTTTGGCACTATTCTTTATCCCATGGCACGTCTTCATCCAACTCTATCTAGGTAAGCATATCAAATAAATTACATAAATGTTGAAAAAAAATTAGTGCGTTCAAAGTTAATTACTTAGTTTGCAATTTTCAGATTTGGGAAGTTTAGTGGAATAGTGACTGCAGAATCATTTGCCGCATCTGCAATGGGTTTGACGGTGGGGGCTATGGTACCAACCACTGAAGCTGCTTTGGCATTGGGGCCATCTCTGATGACAGTATTCATTGTTTTTGGTGGCTATTATGTTAATGCAGATAATACCCCGATCATCTTTCGTTGGATCCCCCGTGTTTCTCTCATAAGATGGTATGAACTTTGACCTCATTCTTATGTGACTGTATCAAAAGATTATATATAATGGAACACTTTGATACTTTAGTTTGTTGAGCTACCATATTCTCTGGTTTTATCTAGAGGTGGCAAAATAGGCCGGTCGTACGGGCTGGGTAATGAGTCGATACGGGTAATCTTTGGCACGGGTCTGGCTGGGTTGGCCGAACCACTTGTCCATACTAAAAAATAACAATCTGGTTTATGAATATAATGATTCGGGAGGTTTTAAGCATAAAAAATACAGTTTGGGCAACTTAGACCTGCTTCCTTATAAGATTGTTTGAAGCCTGTTTAACCGGTCCGAGATAATACATTTCCAGAATTGACCCATTTATAAGCATATGCCCGCATCTATTTGTTTAACATCCCTCTTTGATTACTGCAGGGCATTCCAAGGTCTTTGCATCAATGAATTTAAAGGACTTGAATTTGATCATCAACATTCTTTTGATGTACAATCTGGAGAGCAGGTGAGTGAATCACATTAATCCTTAGTTACACGCGTCTAATTATGGTTAGTTTGTCATTATTACGGATGAATTCTTTCAATAATAATTGAATCTTTCGAATAAAATGATTTATGCGTTTTTGAGTTATATAGACTTGTGTCAGTTAACGTGACTTTCGACATTTTTTTTAGTATCTATTCAACATAATATCCGAATGATCCATTAGAGATAGAACATAATTCAAGTAGACCCATGAACATAATTCTTATAGAAGTATGTGATCTAATGAAATAAAACTAACACTTTAAATTTCTTGTTATTAAGGCACTGGAGAGGCTTTCTTTCGGGGGCAGCACCATATCCGAAACCATGATGGCTCAAAGTAGAATATTATCATTTTGGTACTTCATGACATACCTTCTTTTAGAAAAGAACAAACCCAAATATCAACCACTTGAACCACCACCTGTCAACCAACCCGAGCCACAATCAGAGCTTGACCAAACCGAGCCACAGTCAGAGCCTGACCAACCAGATGAACCCGTTGAAAGTGATGACTCACCAGGACAATCATTTGAGATTCTCGAGACTCCAACAGCTAACCAAGGTAAACCCGATCCTCTGCAGCTTGAATCTCCTCCTGCTACAACCCCGCTTAATCTGTTTGACCTAGATGGTCTCTGATTATATTGGGGCATATCAAACTATTTTGAATCATTGATCTCGTACAGGTTCCGTCTAAAGGATATGCATCCATTGCTCATGGTGGAAAAATAAGCAGCATGCAATAACCTGTTACCTGTGTTCTTAGGTAAACCTCGGTAGCAGTTTTGTTATAAAACTTGTCAGCTTAGAACTTACATGTAAAAAGAAACTGAAATATTTCAATGGTGGCTTCTTCGCACATCATAGATACTGGATCTTTAATTGAATCCATAATGAAATTGTGGTACAAACTTATGTGTTCTGGTTTGGTTCTCTTATCATGGTATATTTTCCAAGCGTACGAAAAATTGTTCGCATTGTACATCCAGCATAAAGGATACGGAGTATAAGTTAGCTGTTATGTGGGTGTGGATAATTGCATCAGAAGGTGACATGTGATTGAACAAAATTTTGAGATTTGAAGATCAAACTCGGAACTAATTCTCAAATGCTTCATACATAACATGTTCTTGCCACGAACTCATCCTTCGTTTACTTGCTAATTGAGTTAGTGACCTTGCTGTTATCAAAGCAAGTTTCGTTAATTTACGTATGCTTTCTCATGAGCACCTAAGCGAAAACTAGAAAGACTTGGAAATTGATTGCAGTTCCTGTCACCAAAACCATCTGTAAGAATAGTTCATAAATTAATGATTTACTGATGAATAAGAACTCATGAAGGTATACCAAGTTACCAGCAACTTTGGTCATTTTGTTGCAAGTGTTTTAATCAAAAAATATAAACTCAATTATTCCATTTGGTTAATGATGATAAATACTAGTCAAGTGTTATTAAATATTTTTTGCCAAACAATGACAAGATCCGACCTTAGCTCAGTTGGTAGAGCGGAGGACTGTAGTTGTATGCTGAAATCCTTAGGTCGCTGGTTCGAATCCGGCAGGTCGGACTTTTTTTGAGGAAAAGTTAAATAATTTTTTGTTAGATTTTATTTATTTATTTATTTATTTTTCATGACTAAGTTTACTCCTGATATTTTGTCCAGGACTATCATCTATATACCCGAGTCAAATTTGTAAAAGATAAAGGATAACACTTGTCAAGGCCGTCTTTGAGTTTTTCGGGCTTTAAGCAAAAATCGATAATGAGTTTTCAAAAACTAACATTATATAAAATGCATGTATCACTATGATAAGGCAAGCTAGCTATTTAGACTTTCAACATATTACCTATTTAATACTACATCCGTCCCAAAATATAAGTCCTATTTGACTTTTTCAATCGAACTTTGACCTTAAATATTTTTCTTTATATTATATGTCACTTGATGAAAATTATACTAAATGAAAATACATTTCAAACACTATCCATTTATATATTTTGCATCAAGTATTATATAATACAATAAAAAATATTTAAGGTCAAAGTTCAATTTAAAAAGTCAAACTGGACTTATATTATGAGAATGAGGGAGTAATATTTTCTTGCCTAATTATAGTTTTTTTTTTTTTTTTTTTTTTTTTTTTTTTTTTTTTTTTTTTTTTAATTGTGTAAACGTGACAATTTTGAGACTTTGGACGATCGCCCACCCTCAAAGACGCGGCCATGGCTATCGTGGGTGTTAATAGGTTCAACAAATATGAATGTTATTAAACTTTAGATGATACTAGCTAAAAAGATAGATTCAAGTACTTTTGTGGTCGTGGTAGCTAAAAGTTATACTATTATATTTAGTTTAGATGTAGATAACTTAATTTGCTGAACTAATGTAACCTTTACTATAATTTATACATACACATATCCCTTTGGCTTATGGAGTCGTTAATTCTATAAAAGTGCTCTCGTTTGGTGCAAAGCATATTTGTTCAACCATAAAACAACTGATTACATATTCAAGACTAATATAAAACACCTATAAAGGGCAACTAGGCCAAAGAGGATATGCATGCAGCAGCCTTGTTTTATAAACTATTTGTTTTCTTTTTATAATCATATAACATGACCCATAATTCTCATGTATAAACTGCTTAAAAAACAATTGCTAGTTGTTTATACTCGATAACCCATTTTTAGAGGACTCTTTGACATACCAAGCTTATATAAATCCAAAAGAAAATGGCGTTTACTTGTACTAAAACTTATTAACAATATAATACAAGCAAGTTTTCAATTATTAGTTATCTAAAGGCCATTCATGCAGTCTTTTTCACAAAATATATTTTTAGCTTAATTAATGAATTATATGCATTTTGATAGAGAGTGATGAAATAAAAACAAAAATCATGCAGCATCTTATATTATTGCAAGTCCTTATCTTGATTTGTATGTGTCCTTTTTGTTGGATTCTCCTAGCTTTAACAAATAAGCTTCCAACCCAATAATTACGACAAAAAGTTCATTTGTCCTAAAAATACATAGTTTTTTTTTTTTTTTTTTTTTTTTTTTTTTTTTTTTTTTTTTTTTTTTAAATCTTCCTACTATTATTATTATTATTATTATTATTATTATTATTATTATTATTATTATTATTATTATTATTATTATTATTATTATTAAGTATTCTTTCATGTGTGGCAAAAACTAAATATTCAGTATTCTTTTTCGTAATAGCTCAAACCCAATATGTTTTCTAAAACTTTACACAAAAGATTTGTCTTATAAGACTGGTTACAATGGTTATGACCGGTCATCTTTCGCCTTCATTTCTCACACGTCACACCCTTGAAAAACACACCTGTCACACGTGACCCAAAGAAAAAAAAGAGTGAGTGATGAGGGTGCTCACCACTTGGATACTGTGTATTTCTATTATTATTTATTTGATTTTAGAGTGTGTGTGTGAGGTATTTTGTAAGGTAAATTTGTTTAAAATGAGTAATTTTAATAGTGGTGATCATTGTTACTGAAAAGTGAGGGGAATGGTGATGTGTTCAATGGTGATATGTCGTTATGGTGGAATGTGATGAGAAGCTGACCATTGTCTCTGGTGTAAATAGTATAAGCTTTTTCGTAAGATTATGTTGTTGTGGGGTTAGGAAAGGGAGTGTTTATGTAGAAAATAGGTTTTGGGTTTAATTTCAATTTTTCCGGTTTACAAGTAACAACGAGACATTGTTTGGGTTGGCTTTTGAAAAAGATTTGGTTGACATTTACGGATGTACGAAAGAGTTTCTTCGTCAATTTAAACATTTTTAAAGTATAAGGTTTCTTTAAAATATGTAGGTACAAATATTATTTTAACACAGAAAATTGGTATCAAGATGGTGATGCAACAACTCCACACATGACACACATGACACCCCATAAATAAAAAGCTGCTAGCTAACTAAACTATTAAATAAACTACTGTAACTAATTTTGAGTCAACATGTGGACTATACACGAACGCATATGCGACTGTAGTGGTTTAAAACTTTAAATATGTTAAAACTTAGAATATATACTTAAAAAAATGTTGCAACATCTGATTGAAAATTTCATACATAAGGTTTAAAACTAAAAGAAAAGGTATATTTGTACAAATATTTGACTTATTGGTCAATATATGAATCGATTATCAATTTTTTTTTTTCTTTTTTTTTTCCTCCTCTCAAATAGATTAATGATATAATGATCTAAAATGGAAGACTAAAAACACATCTAATTTATTTATTATTTGACATTTGACAGATGTTTTTGTCATTTTTTCTTTTCAAAAATTCACCTTTTAACTTGTCTTGTTGCCCAAACCTTATTATTAAGCATTTTATTTATTTATTATTATTTTTTAAAAGGTTGCTAACTCAAGACATTTGGTTTAGTAGCATGTGAGTTGCTCATTAATCTAGATGTAGTAGGCTCAAGCTTCGCTGGAGGTCAGTGGCGGCGATTAGTATGTGCAAGTGGTGCAACCGTACAGGGCCTCGTTGTAAGGGGCATCTAATTTAACATACATCCATTAATATATATAGTTTTATACATATCTAAGTATATAGTGTTTTGAATTTTTAGTGTGTTTGCGTAATATATATATATATATATATATATATATATATATATATATATATATATATATATATATATATATATATATATATATATATATGAGGACTTTATTCGTGATTTCGCACCGTGTCACCCAAATCAATGAAACAGCTTGCTGGAGGCATTAAAAAAAAAAATGTTTTGCTACTAAAAATATAAAGATTACATTTAATAATTAAAATATTCAATTTAGGGGTGGTCCTCTGGTGTGAAAATTTTTGTCGATGAAAAAAAGTGAGGTCATTTACGGTGAATAAAAAGGGGGCCCGAAGAGACACACAGACAGACAGCAGTAAAGTGAGTCACCCGCGTTTTTCCTCTTCACCGCCATAAAACCCTTCACATGTGTCACTTAATCACACACACACTCTCTCTCTAGATCTCACACCCTCTAACATGAAACAAAAGTAAGTGCACCATGTGCTACTACAACTATTTTAGTTTAGTTTAACTCTAGAATCTCATGTGTCTTATTAATAATGGACTACTAAGATTTCCATTTTGTCGGCACCCTTAACTGAACTGAACTCAACAATGAAGAACAACAACAAGAACAAAAAACACTTGTTCTTCTCGTTCTTGTTTTTGTTCATCTTTGTAGTAAGATGTGATGCAGTTCTTGGTTCAGACCAAACTGATCAAATCAACTCTATACTAGGTATGTACTTATTGCTACTGATGCTACTGCATTTGTGTTTATTTACACTGTCTTTATATGTGGCCTTATGAGCTTATTTGATTTCGGCTTATTTTGAGGCTTATGGGCTTATATAAAAGTTTATCATACCATAATAAACTTATATAAGCTGAAAAACAAATAAGCTCATAAGCCACATATAAGCTAAAACAAACAACAACCCTTTATAGGGTTTATCAATGTCTTGTCTTTATGCTGGTTTATGTTTGACTGTTGTTGTACTTGTGTGCTTGCCGACAATTTTAACTTTGGGTCAATTCTAAAAAGTACAAATTTTCATTTTCCCCCCCTTGATGATGGTATCACATTTTTTTTTTATAATGTAATTAGCTCCATCAGGTACTTACTTAGTTACTTCTGTATCAGTTGTTATAAGTAACTAATGTTGCTGATTTTAGTGTTATCAATTATTTTATGTAACTTGGTTTAGTAGAGACCTAAGGGTACCTATGTCAAATTCAGCTCAATGTACAAGTTGGGAGGTCCACTCCTGCAAGATAACTTGATATGGGTCCAAGGGGCAGCGCCCCGAACCTTCTACATTATACATCAGATGATGAATATAATATGTTTAATGTTTCGAATATTATTGTCACTATTCCAACTAGAAGGTATATATGGTAAATTAATCCACATTTAGTTTTGGGGTTTTAGCTACTATTTATTTGCCTATTATTTGAGTTTCGTTTTCTGTTTTTTGTTTTGTTATAGTGGGTATATAGTGTATGAATCTAATTAAGATGGGTTAACTGATCCATCATTTTGTGGCATATTTTGTAAGACGGATTGGTTTTTTTTGGGTGTGCAGTGCGTCTTGAAATTTTTGTTTATTTACGTATGATACCACGAATCAGTTCCTAAAATCATTGGCTTCTGATAACATCTGTGACATATACGGTTGATCATTGTAGGGGAAGGTAACTTGGGTCATTCTGGAAATGAGCTCATCAGCTCATCAGCAGCTGAAGCCCCTGGTCCTGCCAGTGAACCATCCGGTGCACTTGTGTTGGCGGGGTCGAGGACTAAGAGGCCTGATATTCTCAACCGATTCAAAAAGTATCGTGGCGGGTGGGACATCACTAATAAGCATTATTGGGCAGTAAGTTCTCTTTCTTATTAGTACTCGATAACACAGGATAATGTTTGGATGTGCGTTTGAAAGTGATGATCACAACCACATAATAAGATAGTTGTTCGTTGCTTAAATATATGGGTAGTTTGGTAATTTACTTCTGTAGTTTCCTTAACCATCTGCTTTATGTAATCAACAAGATTGATTGGAATTTTGACTCTAAATAGTCAGTTATAAGATGTAAATTTTCTCGTGAACTCCAATTATGTAATGCCTAATGACATTTTCGACAGTCTGTTGGATTTACAGGGGCTGCTGCTTTGATTCTTGCTGTCATATGGTTTGTGTTCTTCGGTTTAGCCATGATCACACATCACTATTGTGGATGGAGAATAGATATCAAAGGCAAGGAATCTCAACGTTCACAGATAATCTGTTTGGTTTTACTTATCGTCTTCACGCTTGCTGCGGCGTAAGTATCTGATATATCATCTTTACTGATATCATAGTTTTCAAAGAAAATGTGTAAAAGGACAATTGTGACTACTTTGACTTTCAATGTCAAACCCAAACATACTACTTTCAATTTCGAAAGCATCAATATATATGGTTTTTTCCAATTCCAAGCATCTTTTTATTGTAGTTACATATCAATAAATATTGTTTTCCCTCAGGACTGGATGCATCCTTCTTTCAGTCGGGCAGGATGAGTTTCACAGTGAGGCTATAGACACATTAAATTATGTTATTAACCAATCAGATTACACAGTTCAGACACTTGTAAACATCACGGGGTATTTAGCACTAGCAAAAACCGTCAATGTGGCACAGTTTTACCTTCCTTCAGATGTGAAAGATAGCATCGACAAGCTGAATATCGATTTAAATAAAGCATCTGATACATTAGGGCGGACAACACATCAGAACTCACGAAAAATAAGAACTGTCTTTGATGCTGTGTAAGTTCATCCGTCATATATTTCTTCATGAACAGTCCCTATACTTCGGTTGTAAAGTTCCCAGATACTTAATCCATTCTATATGTTTATTTCAGGAGATCATCGATGATTACTGTTGCAATAGTAATGCTTCTAGTTTCTATTATTGGCCTTTGTAAGTTTTCATCATGAGTTCATCTATTGTAACTTTAAATGTTTTGACATTTTAGTCATCACAGTTCTCATTTTTTGTTTTTCTGTTGCAGATTTGTCGATTCTTGGTCACAAGAATGCAATCCACTTGTAAGCTCATCTTTTGTAATAGTAAAATGATTCTTGTTGTATACTAAATCTATAATTGTTATAAACTACTGTGACCATCAAGGTCAATTAGTCGTTTTTATCTGAATGTGATCTTTCATTTTTGTTGATAAACATTCTTATTTTTGCAGATTCATTATTGGTGGATGGTTACTTGTTGTGGTCACGTTGGTCTTATGTGGGGTCTTTGTTATCCTTAACAAGTAAGATTAAATTTTGATGTTAAATTTGAACATAATTTGTATTGGACAAGTACTAGGTTTACTAAAAAAGTCAAAATGCAGTGCGATCTCGGACACATGTATGGCTATGGGACAGTGGGTGAATCACCAGCATGCCGAAACAGCTCTTAGCAACATCCTTCCTTGCGTTGATCAGTCTACCACAAACCAGACTTTATATAAAAGTAAACAGGTGATAAGCGATCTTGGAAATATAGTCAACGGGTTCATAGGGTCGTATGCAAACTCATATTCGGTGCCATTGGGTAACTCTAACTATTATAACCAGTCGGGTCCGTTAATGCCGTATGTTTGTACTCCATATGATTCTCAATTTCAAGAACGAGAATGCTCATCCGCAGAGGTCTCGATGTCAAATGCATCTCTGGTACGTTCACTTTTCATGTCACATAGACTATTTTCCTTCTTCAAGATTACCGTAACATATGCCAAGAAATTATAGATCTTTTTTGTAAATGTTTATGGATGTAGATTGACTATTTTACTTTATTTGTTGACAATTAATTACGCTAGTCCACAAAAGTCAAATACCTTTCTGGTAGTACAATTGACTTTACCGCAAAAAAAGAGTAGTTCTTGCTACAAGTTAAACGTAAAAGCAGTATGAAAAGATGGAAGCTTTTAGAAGGCTTATAATCATGTAAACTAAACATATTTATATCATGAATGCTCTAAATATTGTCCAACAAACCTTACGCATTTCTAAGACTGGAATTACTAATTACTTAGTTTGACCTCTAAAATGAAAATTCATAAACGTTTCATATCCTTATTCAACTGTAGGTATGGCAAAACTACACATGTACAGTCTCGGAATCCGGATTATGCACAAGCACCGGAAGAATAACCCCCGAGATGTACCAACAACTAACCGGAGCTGTAAACATAAGCTACGCCCTCCAACACTACACACCACCATTACTCAGCTTTCAAGACTGCAATTTTGTTCGGGAAACATTCACAACCATCACTTCCAACCACTGTCGGCCATTGCAGCATCATCTTCATCTGGTCAACGCAGGTTTAGTTCTTGTTTCTGTAGGAATAATGCTTAGTCTTGCACTTTGGATCGTATATGCAAACCGCCCCCAAAGGGAGGAAGTGTTTGCTAAGATTACGTCAAAGATAAAAGGCAAATGCAATGTAAAGCTTTGTCGTGATGACCACGCTATTGTCGATGTACCTTCAAGTACCATAACCCAAGTTTGAAATGTAGGAAGTCATTAGATTTGAAATGTAGGAAATCAGTTGACCGGGAAGATCCCTGCAACCATGGCATCTTTGACTTTTTTGAGTCATCTGAATCTTTCACTTGTCTGGACGAATACCAATGGGATATCAGTTGCAAAACCTTACTGGTCCATCAATATATGCTGGTAATATAGATCTCTGTGGGGCTCCTCTGCCAAAGGATTGCTCCAATTTTGAAGACCCGAAAACAAGAAGAAGCAGAAGAACAAGTACGAAGCAAATGATAAGCCTGATGTATGGTTTTATTTGAGCATATTGTGTGGTTTAGCAATAGGTTTTTGGGGTGTTATTGGTCTCTTGCTGCTTAAGAAGCTTTACATGTTGGTTGAGGTTACCATGGACAAGAGACACGTTTCAGTTGCGAGGAGAGTTTACAAAATGAAAAAAAGGAATATCAGCCGCATAGATCCTAAGGAATGCATGTTTATGTGGAATTTAAAAACAATCATCCTTGATTTTATTTTTCTTTACATTTGTATTGTAGGTGTAGTATATAGTAAATCAAGAAATGCATCTTTACAAATCGTTTTGTTTCTCAATTTCCCCTGTTTTGAGTTTATCATATACTCTGCGCTAGCTCCTCACTAATACCGTTTGCTGAGTCGTTACTTCATATTTACCGGGTATGCAAAGTCTATTTACAGAGAAACCGAGAGAAACCGATTCGAGATGGTTATTCTCCTTCTAAACTATAACTAAACTAAGATCTAACTCTTGAACTAATTCATTCTTTTTCTTCTCTCCCTCATTAACAAAGCAAGCTACATTTAAATAGGAAATAAAACTAGTATTGGTATCCTAATCTTAAGGCCCAAGAACAGAAAACACACGTAGTGCTAAAGTTGTAGACTTGTGGTTCCTAAAATTTTGCATGAAACAAACTCGTTCAGCTGTGCATGTGTAAAATAAAGAGATCATGGTTGCTTGCGGTCTTCATGCACGTATCAGAAACCATGTGTGAAGATTTGAAAGCAAGTAATTATTGTATATGTTTGAATAAATAAAAATTACAGTAGTTGACTAGGAAGTAGCAACCTTAGACCACTTTATTTACAGATTTAAGTTTTAGAGGTGTAGCGTGCAAAGTAGATCTGAATCAGCAGGTAATAGACTCCCATACAAAAAATTTGGTTACTTTTGAACTAGTTTATCTTTGATGTGAATTACATTACCTTACATGGAGAAACCTGTACTTATATACTGTTTGAACTTTGTATGAAAGTAACTCATGCCATGGAAGCAAGTTCTCCAGAATGCAAGCTGGTAGATACAACGTAACTTGGCCATTGACCCATAGCCACGTTAATGACTTCCAAAGTCTTCCATGGTTAATATGGTCCTGTTCGTTAACGGAGTTACTAATCAACTAGTTTGCTTGTTACAAGGAACCATGAGTTCATCTTAAAGCATATATACCTTTTTTAAATTTATATATCTTGATACGAACCAAACTGATAATTTATTAATACTGAAAAATAAACAGAATTCCATGACAGTTGATTAAGACACACATTTTATACATTCTTGATGTAACCATATATAACTATTGATTACTTCCTCCGGACCAATGCTGCAGCAATCCCACCAGCAATAAGTCCAACAGCAGTTGCAGTAATTCCGATCCTAATCACTCTCACGCCATCTTTAGTGATGCGATCTTCAATCGTCTTCTTGAGTGACAAAGCTTGGCTCCAGTCTGGTGTAATCTCTAAACAATTGTCAAGAAGGATCCTACTCCTTGTGAAGTCACCCCTTCGGTAGTATCCAACGGCCATTAGGTATATTTTCTCCCTCTTTTGCAATGGGCTGCTGGTGTCGTGCACAAGTGAAGCTTTAAGTTTATCTATTCCACGTTGCACATCCACTTGTTGCCTAGAATGAACCAATGCCCAAGATAAACGCACGATGCTCTCTCTCATTGCCTCTTTGGAGACATAGGCAGCCTTAAAAACTTCTGACTCACACTTCTCAATGGTGCCACGAGAGCACCAAGGGAGCTGATCGCCACCGGAGAAGAAGGAGATAACTGATTTGACTACCTTGGTCATCTTTTTTATATTTTTCTTTCTTTGTTTACAACAATTATGACAAATTGGGAGTGTATTTATGGATAACAATCATCTATATATAATAATCCCTATTCTTGTAGAACAAGTCTCTCAGATAATAAAGGCCCGCAAGCCCGTTGAGTTTGGCCGTTAGTTGCTTGGTTTAGTTTAATTAGTGTTCTATTTAATGTCATGTAATAATCTCTGTAATTCTTGAATAATATAGTTTTTCACTATTCCTTATTTCTACATGATTTGGTTTTGTTTTGCCGAATGTGTGCAAGAAGAAAAAAAAAAAAAGGAAAACAAGAACAGCTAACGTGGTGAGTTGTTTTGGTTTCATTAAATTGTTTGAATTTAATTTTTAGAACTATGTTAATGGTTCGCTTGTGTATAATTTAAATTGGGGGATCTTGTAAACATGAAGGTTTATAATATTCTAGCCATATATTTTTGAGGTTCACTTTTGAGATAGGGTTTCACATATATGGAATGATTAGTTATGTTTGATTGGGTCCGATTCATGGATTGCATCGATCGGGTTGTAATGGTTTATTGGTGATCAAGGTTTCCGCATCTGCTATTTTGGTTTGTAATAGGTTAGAGTTCGGTTTGGAAATTGTTTGTTTGAGTTTCGCTGGATATTTGCATCGGGAATTGTTGGTTGATTTTACTTGTCCAAAAAACCTTACGCGTTTTTAAGATGGGAATCACTAGTTACTTAGGCCCTTGGCAACACACCACTCACTCCATCCCCCTTCACTCACAAACAACTAATCCCCTTATGCCACATCACCTTCCCACTTTTTTCTTCACTCACTCATTTTTTGTTGGCATCACATCACTCACCCTTCACTCACCCTTCACTCCTATTAATACACCTCCAACGTTCCTTTTTTGATTTTGCAACGGATAGAAAGCTTCGGTAAGCTTCACCGCAAATGGATGCTCCCGTGCGGTAAGGAGGGGAGGGCGGCGGTGTTCCCGTGCGGTGGGGATGCCGCACCGTGCCTCCCCGCACCCATTGCCAACCCCCATAGTCTGACCTCTAAAATGAAAATTCATAAACGTTTCATCTCCTTATTCAACTGTAGGTATGGCAAAGCTACACATTTACAGTCAGTCTCGGAATCCGGATTATGCGCGAGCAGGGCCGTTGCGTTGATTTGGGGGGCCCGGTGCGAAATCACAAATGAGGCCCCCATAATCGAAGTCTTTGACTCTTTTTCTATGTGACTCAAAGTTTGTCTTCTAGTTTTTCTATGTGGCCCGGTTCAACTTTAATAATATTTAAAAAAGACACTAAATGCAAAACGTTTATACATAAAACTATAAATATTAATGAATGTATACTAAATTGAGGGCCCCTACAAAGGGGGGCCCCGGTGCGGTTGCACCATTTGCATATGCTAATCGCTGCCACTGTGCGCGAGCACCGGAAGAATAACCCCTGAGATGTACCAACAGCTAACCGGAGCAGTAAACATAAGCTACACCCTCTAACACTACACACCGCCATTACTCAGCTTCCAAGACTGCAATTTTGTTCGGGAAACATTCACAACCATCACTTCCAACCACTGCCGGCCATTGCAACACCATCTTCATCTGGTCAACGTAGGTTTAGTTCTTGTTTTTGTAAGAATAATGCTTAGGTGCAGTTTGGTATGAAGGTTTTGCACTGTTGGACTAGTATGAAACTATGAATGACAAAAACAATAGTTTGGTTGAGGTTTTCTGAATTAGATGAATGAATGGACCCACCAACCCCATTCCACTATTATTTGAAGGGTGTCATTCAAAAGTTGTCACAAATCATATTGTTCAAATTTTTTAAGCCACAACATATTGTACTTTCCCCCTTTTTACTATCTTTTTTTTAATAATTTATTTATACAATATTTTTAATTTAATATGAAGTTACAAAATTAAATGTATTTATATATAATAATATGTTTTTATTTATTTTCTCTCTCTTCCTTTTCTTTCATTCTATACCAAATCCAAATTCTATTCTAAACCCATGATCATACCAAACGCACCCTTAGTCTTGCACTTTGGAACATATATGCAAACCGCCCCCAAAGGCAGGAAGTGTTTGCTAAGATTACGTCAAAGATGAAAGGCAAATGCAATGTAAAGCTTTGTCGTGATGACCATACTATCGTTGATGGACCTGCAAGTAATATGACCCGAGCTTGAATTGCAAAAAGTCATTAGGTTTTAGAATGGGTTTTTTATGTATCGGGTTTTTGTTGATGTAATCTATTCAAGTGTAGTCGAGCATGCTTACGAGGTTCAATAATTTCAAGTAGTTTACGTAGTATTCATTTTCATTGTTTTGTTATGCAAGTGGTTGGGTTAAGGTGAACAATGGGGGAAATTGGCCCGACCCATAAACAGCATAAAGCCGCGTTTTTTCGTGCTATTTTAGATCGGGCCTAAGATAGATTTCGGCTTTAGCCCATATTGTACTGTGTTCATCTCTACAATGTGTCATTAACATAACTGTAAAACCTGTATAAAATAAGTTTCAAGAGAATAAGAGGTGTTGGGATGTGAGTTGTAAACTTTGAGTTTGTAATATTTAACAAACATAATCAAGTACCCTACTATATCAGATACTTAATGGATGTGAGATACATTTTTTTTTCTTTTTTTAATTTATTATTATTAATAGGAAGGCAACAATATATTAGAACCCACAAGTAACCAAAATACAAAGAAAAGGCATCCCACCCTAATTAAAGTTTATAATAATCCATTATCGGATGTGAGATACATATTGGGCGTGCTTATGTTGCTTATAAGTTTATAACAATCCATTATCAGTAGTTTCAAACTTTGAATGTTTTTTAAAATTTTTTTAATGTAATTAAGAGATTTAAAAGCATGTTTCTACATATATGTGTTAGTATTGTGTTGGTTGTAACAAAAGTATTCACTTCTGCACAAGTCAACAAGCTACACCAAAGGTCTCTTGACCAGCGGTATGTGAGTAACCCAACAAACAGAGGTTGTGTGGGTTCAAGTCTCATTGGACACATGTTAGATAGGTGGTGTAATGTGTAAAAATTTGCCGTTAAAAAAAAGTTAATAAGCTACCATCATGCAAATCCCCACCTATATAATAGCCTATTTCTGATTGATGACATGACAACTACATTATTAGGTGGAGGAGAAAGAAATGCCATGTCACTAGCCACGTTGGCAGAAATCCTTTGACCACAAAATTATGCATTTAATACTACATTAGGAATCCTTTTGACCACAAAATTAGGCATTCAATATCTTGAATTTCCCCTAAAATAACTCTCGCATACATTTTTTTTTCAATTCATCTAAAATAAATCCATAAAAACAAACCAAAAATCATGTGTACATCATGCATAATCATGTTTTTGTGCTTTGATTTCTGCTATATCCGGCAACTTTTTTTATTTGGTTTAGCAATTAACATCCGATGGCTATACGAAATTAGGTTTCATAGAAATTAGGTGTGCAATTTGTTTTTTTATTTGTATAAGTTCATAATTACCATATAAATTACCCTCCGGCTATAATGATTTGTTTGGTTTATTGGTTTTTAATTTTTTGTTCTTATTATGCAGTTTATTGGTTTTTAATCACAATTACGGCATCAAGTTCCCCTTAATGTTTGTGATGATTGTGTGTATCGAGTAAATAGGTATCATTTACATCCATTTTATTATTATTATTATTATTATTATTATTATTATTATTATTATTATTATTATTATTATTATTATTATGATGATGATGATTTATTGGGTAAGAGTAAAGTGTTTTTATCATTGATTTAAAATTAAAAAGGTATGGAATTTTGGTAACAATAAACGCATAATTGTGATTTGGTTTGATATCTTGATTTTTGTTTAACAAAAATTTCGGATTTGTGATATGATTACCCACAAATACAACAATGTTTTTAAAAATTGAAATGTGATATATAATTTCCTTAATTATAGCATAAAATTAACCGATGATGTATAGTTAACCCTAAACCCAGTTATATATAAATCAGCACCCATTCATTTGCAAATCACATCATCTGCTTCTTTCTATACCACAAAAGGTTCATACCTTCATCCTATTATTTTTGTTATTCAAATTGAATTATGTTTATTGATTGTTAGTGATTAGTGATGATGATTTTGATAATGAAATTATATAATATGTGTATGAGCTGAAAAAACTTTTAGTGATGATGATGATGATGATGAAATGATATATATTCCTATGTGTATTTTGCAGTATACAAGATAACCGAAAATTTCAACCCTTTGTGCGATACTGATCCTATGTCTGAGAAAATCAAAGTGAAGGCCAGATATGTAAGCATATGGCGTTCTCACGCTCCTGGAAAACCTACCCCTGTTTGGAGTTTGGACTGTGTGATTAAGGATGAGCAGGTTATAAATCTTGCAACTGTAAGTTTTATTTTAGTTTTTATAAAGGTTGTGGAAGTAAGTTCAAAAGGAATTATCTCAACCCGAAAAGTTAGCAGACGACATCTACTAAAGTCAAGTGGTGAATACAGAGGCTAACATTGTTGCCAACAAGCCATATTTTAGGTACATCTTCAATCGAGTTTCTATTGGTGCAGATTGAATTGTAGTTTAAATAATCTGTATATGGCCATACACTATTATATAATTAGCGTTTGTTTAGTGTGGTAAAACCTATAATGAGCATTTGGATTTGGTGTAACTGAAATGACTTACGACTTAAGTTTGGTGTAGTAGTAATGGCTTATAGGTGTTCAATACCAATAAAAGTACATGGAATTGGTCATATAAATGTAGGATCTCTTACAGTTAAGATCTATACTTGAATTAGGCTGGTAGTATGGGTGTTTGGGATTGCATACAAATTATTCATTTGTTAGTTTTGTTTGAATAAACTACTCCGTATTCTCAATAAGTAATATAAGGTTGCTTATTGGAACTACTTATTAACGTTGTTAATACAAATATCGCCTAAAAACGTTATTTATATTTTACGATCTTCGCTAAGTTTTGTTAACGACAAAATGTAAACTTTAGTTTCTAAGCAAAACATAATCTTAGTTTTTAAGACTTGCATAAACTAGACTTTTGCTACATTTTACATTTCATAAAACACAACACAAGTTTATTTCTTTAATTAGAAATTGTCACATCACATTTATGGCAAGTTTTGTCATTATGCATTTATGGAAAGAAATGTGTTTGACTAACTTTGTTGTTGCTTGCAAGCTTTGTATTTGACTTGTTATTATGAGATGTGACATTGTTTGGTTGCTAGGAGTTATGAGACAAGACCTTGTTTGGTTTGCAAGATTTATTGCAAAACCAACTGCAAGCCCGGCGGTACCCTGGAGGTACACGGGCGAAACCCTTCTCAGGGGTCTGCCTGATCCGCCAGACCTGCAGAAGGTTTTGGCTATAAATATTGAGCCACAAGTTAAAATTTGGCTCATCACTTGTCATTACATTTTACACACACATTCACTCTTTCATCTAACCTCTTAACATTTCATATGTGAAGTTTCTTTTTGTAGCAAAGAGATTCACGAGCTTACTAAAAGTAACAAGTATTCAACACAACGTTGCAAGACTTGTTAGCTTAGCATTGTGTATTTTACACTTCATTTGATTGTGTATTTTCAATAGTGATCGGTTAGTATTTTAGTCATCAAAATACAAAGAGTGTTGGGAGTTGTTGTACCCTAGTAAAAGAACTAACGGGAGTGGTTGTGCCCTTGTAAAAGAACTCGACATTTAGCTTTGTGTCGGTAAAAGTATAAGCGACGTGTAAGGTTTTCTCCGCCGGTGAAAGGAGCTTGTTGACTAGTGAAAGAAACTCTCGAGTTGGATACTCGGTGCGTGGACGTAGGGCAAGGAAAAAGAGTCCTTGTAGCCGAACCACGATAAATACTCGTGTTGTGGTTTGATCGTTTCTTTCATTTACTTGCATGTTATATATTGTGTTTGTGCATATATCTTTGATCAAACGGAAAGTTTCAAAGCTAACTTAACAAGTTAAAAAGATTTTAATCGGTAAACTATTCAACCCCCCTTCTAGTTTTCCACAATTAGCATCAAGAGCTACGTTACTCAAGCTTTTAAAATATATTGTGTTTTAAAACTTGAAACGATCCATGGATTTTGAAAATTACAAAGAAGGGCAATCTATGCAAAGACCACCACTCTTTGAAGCAAATGGTTTTATATATTGGAAAAACCGTTTTGAAACTTATGTGAAATCTAAAGATATAGATTTGTGGTATATAATTATTGATGGTGATAATGTAGTTACTAACATCAAAGATGATGATCAAAAGAAATTAATAGGTAAAAATAATGAAGCTAAAATGATGCTTTACAACGCTTTACCTAAGAAAGAATATGAAAGAGTCTTTTTGTGTAAAACCGCCAAAGATATTTGGCAATCTTTAATTGTCACTCATCAAGGAAACTCACAAGTTAAAGATAACAAAATTGATCTTCTTGTTCAACAATATGAACAATTTGTTATTTCCGAAGATGAGATTATTGATAATGCTTTTGCTAGGTTTAATACTATTATTACTTCACTTAAAGCACTTGACGAATCTTTTTGTAGTAAGAACTTTGTCAGGAAATTTCTTAGAGCACTCCATCCGAAGTGGAGAGCAAAAGTGATGGCAATTGAAGAATCCAAAGATCTTTCAAGCATGTCACTTGATGAGCTAATTGGAAACCTCAAAGTTCACGAAATGGTAATGGAAAAAGATTCGGAACTAGTTAGAGGCAAGAAAGAAAAAGTTAAGTCCATTTTCTTGAAAGCTAAAGTCCAATCAAGTGATGATGAAGAATCTACTTCAGATAGTGATGATGAGGAATATGCTATGGCCGTTAGAGACTTCAAGAAGTTCTTTCGTAGAAGAGGAAAATTTGTAAGGCAACCTAAAGATGACAAGAAAACTTTCCGAAAAGATCGTGATGATAGGAAAGGAAAGGTTGAAAGAAAATGCTATAGGTGTGGAGACACAAGTCATCTTGTAGGAGAATGTCCAAAACCACCCAAGAGCAAACCTCAACAAGCTTTCGTGGGTGGTGCTTGGAGTGACTATGAAGGAGATGACGATGAGCCAAAGAATGACGATATTGCTCTCATGGCTCACAACTCAAATGAGGTATTATCCGACTCATCTTACTCCTCTATTGATGATGACACTTTACAAAAAGAATATAACAAACTTTGTGAATTAAGCTTAAAAATCATAAACAAAAATAAATTTTTGAAAACTAAAAAGGAGTTTTTAGAAAATGAAGTTTATAAGTTAAAAGAAAAGGCTAAGAGATTAGAAAAGAGTAAAGGTATTGACACATCTTGCAAATCATGTGAAGAACTTAAACTAGAAGTTGAGAAACTCAAAATTACTCAAAATGATCTAATAAAACAAACCACAAAGTTTAAGAAGTTTGATAAGAGCATTTCTTGTGCGGATGAAATTATGAAACTTCAAAAGTCACCCTTTGATAAAACAGGACTAGGATTTACGAAAATAGAAACTTCAATAGGTCAAATGAAACAAGAAAAGATTGCACAAGAAACAAATAAAATTGCTACAGCAACCTGCGGATCAGGCGGAACCCAATTTAGGGTTCCGCCCGTTGGCCCCGAAGGTTCCGCCAGACCTGCTGCAGCAGTAACCTCATCCACTTCGGATCGTTCAAAATTTGTTAAAGTTACATACAAAAGTGGAACAAAACCTGTGTTTAAAACTGGAGTAGGATTTAATAAAAATGAATTTAGAGCTAAAACTACTCAACCAAGATCTAAGACTCCAATTCCCAAACGCCCCTTTCCAAAGAGCAACTTCAACGCTCGACCAAACTACCAACATGTTTGGAACCAAAACACTCCTAGACATTACCAAACTCCAAACCACATGCCATGGAACCCTTATGCTCTATTTTCATACTTGGAACAAATTAATGGCATGCTTAACCAAAATGGACCCATGAGAAATTGGGGACCAAATGTTTGAGTGTTTTTCATAAAATAGGTGTGCCTCAAAGTTTGTTTGGAACCGGATGAATGGATTAAAGATAGTGGTTGTTCGAGGCACATGACGGGTAACAAAAGCCTCTTCACCTCTTATCACATATGTGACGGAGGTAATGTTACGTTTGGTAGTAATGCTAAGAGCAAAATCATCGGAAAATGTACAATCTCTCATGACTCCCTTTTTATTGATGATGTAGCTCATGTTGATAACTTAGGTTTTAATCTCCTTAGTATTAGTCAACTTTGTCGTAATAAGTATAATGTTCTTTTTAGTGAAAACAGAAGTAAAATACTTAAAAATGGTATAACCATAGCCAAAGGTGTCCTTAAGAATAACGTATATGTCATGAAGATGGATCCAACATCTAGAGACAAACTTTGTCTTACCTCATTAGATGAATCTTCAACTTTATGGCATAGACGTTTAGGACATGCTAACATGAGACTAATCCAAAACCTCTCCTCCAAAGACTTAGTTCGAAACCTACCTAAGTTGAAATATGACCAACACTTTTGTGATGCTTGCAAAGTCGGTAAACAAGTCCATAATAGCCATAAGGCTAAAAATTTGGTTTCTACATCTAGGTGTCTAGAACTTTTGCATATGGATTTATTTGGTCCATCCGCTATACAAAGTTATAGAGGCAACTTCTACACTTTGGTCATAGTTGATGATTACTCAAGATATACTTGGACAAAATTTTTGAAAAATAAAAATGAAGCTTTTGATAAATTTGAGATTCTAAGTAAGAAAATTCAAAATCAAGTAGGGTCTAATATTGTGTCTATTAGAACGGATCACAGTCGTGAATTTGATAATGAATTTCAATTTGGAAACTTTTGTGATAATAATGGTATAACTCATAACTTTTCGGCTCCTCGTACTCCTCAATCTAATGGTGTAGTAGAACGTAAAAACCGGACATTGCAAGAGATGAGTAGAACAATGCTTAATGATGCGTGGGAATCGCACCTTGCTTTACCTCTCGAGGGATCTCGCGAGGCTTACAACCCCCACCAGGCAGTGTACCTGATCGTTGTAGTATAGTATAGTGACAAGTACCGGGGGATTGATCGTTCAGCTTAGGAATAGTGTCGCTAGGATTAGAAAACCTAATTAAAAGTTCTAGAGATGGAAGATGATTATTTTTTTTGTGTTTTTATATTTTATGAAAGCAAGTAAAATATCGGGTTTTGAAGGAGTGGGCGGAATTAGTTGCTAATCAACTAACCCAAAAACTACTTTATAACTAATTAACTAATGAAAATGAAATTAAACTAATATTAAACTAAGGTTGTGAGCAGTGGTTGGAGAAATTGTGTTTACTTAGACTTCATTACTCCCTAGATATCTTTTACATGTTAATTACTTGTTACACTTGTATGAATGACGGGTTGTATTCCTTAATACCATTCGTGGAGTGGCATACATAACTCCCCAACTCTATGAGCTCTTATCTCCTCCTACACCATGACCCAGCACAACTATAGGGATTGTAAACAGTGGCTCATGCATTAAATACAACCAATAAAGACCTAGTACGCCTCGGTTCATGTTTCTTAAGACGTTCAAGCATGTTACCATTTGGAGATCTGCCAGTTTTCTTAAGCCTAACATATAATATCATTCATTCAAAACAAGAATAGACAAGTAATCAACACATAATCAACATCTAGGTTTCATTAGATCTAAGCAAACACAAAGGAAATTTAGCCTAGCATAGTAGAATTAAGATAAGAACAAAAGATAGACAACCAACACATAGACATATTGATTGAATTAAGAGTATACTTATCTCAATTACAATGCAAGGTCTCAAGGGTTTGGAAACCTTGAAAAACCTGTAAAAGAGGCACCAAAATCGTCTTTAGGGTTTCACCAAAACTTCTCTCCTTTTAATGAAAAAACTAGAAAACTATATATAGGAAAATCGTCCTGACGGCGTCAAGAGTAAAATCTGACGCCGTCAATTCGCCGCCATATACTTCCTCGGACGCCCTAGATCCAATCGTGACGGCCTATGTGACGCCGTCACCACCCTCGGTAAATTAATATTGGTCATTTTGACGCCGTCATCTCTTCATCTGACGCCTTCACAACCTTCGGTAAAATATTCATCCTTTCTGACGCCGTCAAGAGTAAATTCTTGACGCCGTCACCTTGTAATTCCAGCTTGGATTTGGTACTTTGTTGTTTTCTTCACTTTATGCTCCAAAAACGTCCAAAATAGCCTCTTTTCCAGAATTCACTCTCCAAACACCTAAAATCACAAAAGGAACGATTTAGGGCAATATTTGATCAAATAAATTCGGATTCGGGCTTAAATGACCCCCTAAAAACGGATCATTTTTCGCCTCATCATATACCCTTACACTTGAGATTTGCTTGTCCTCAAGCAAATGAGCTTTTATTCTACTCAAAAGACAAGTTAGGGGTCATTTAACACTAATATAAAAGTAATTACAACAAATAATCGTTCCACTAAAGACCAATAGACAAGCACGGAGGTCATACACAAGCACCTCACAAATAGTGTTTAGATACTCACATCTCTCGGGTGTAATAAAGTAATATAACATTATGGAAATGGAAGATATCTCTCACTACCTGTCATAGCAAAATAGATTACCATAGGCTTGGGAAAGGATCAAACCTCCACCACATGGCGTAAGCACCTAGGATAAACTATCAAAGAGGTCTTTTAAAGGGTTATAACGTTAGGTGTAGGGATATGAATTACACGGTTTTGTTGGATAAAGGGAATTTTACTGGTGGCGAGTTAACAATCTTAGTTAATTACATGTACAAGATGGCGTTGCTAAGCCAAGACTAGACTCGACTTAAGCTAATAAATGAAAAATAACTAAAAACATAAAATGAACATAGAATGAAAACGGGATGGTAGTCCGTATGTTTTTTCTCTCTTTCTTTTCAATTTTTTTTTTTTTTTTTTTTTTTTTTTTTTTCTATTTTTTTTTCTTTTTCTTTTTTTTTTTCGATTTTTTTTTTTTTTTTTTTTTTTTTTTTTTTTCATACACTCTTACCCTACCATCCAAAATAATACATCATAGGGGTTTGAGCATTCCCCTTACACTTGAATCTTTACATACTTTACATTAAACTATTCTAATGACTCGAATTAAGAAAATCAAAACACTTGGAGCACTTTTAAGATTAACGTACATATGGGGGTAATAAGTGTTGTTCTTCCCCATTACTCCATAAAATAAGTACTTACCCATGAGTCCCAATCGTCCCAAAACAATATGTACAAGGATATGACTCGACTTAGCAACCATGTAATCAATTAGAAAGTTAACTTAGGGTTTAACAAATAACAATAATGCACTAAAAATGAGCGCATACACGGAAGGCTAAGGCGATTTGGGTGTACATTTAAGTGGGGTGTAACAAATTCTTCCTTTAAGTAAAATGCTTAAAGTCAGAAACGAAAAGATAGGCTCGGAGGGGTGTACTAGGGGTATCGTGTACTAAAAATGAGTACAACGCTAAGGGTGTGGGAAAAATTAGTTGACTTAACTAGCCAAGTAATATGACTTAAATGGTCAAGTAATCGTAATACGGGTTTAACACAAGGGTGATCCTAATGCCTCTTATCATGTAGTAAATCCTACTACACGAATGTAGTCTCACTAGCGGTCTCGGGATGCATCACTAACGCAAGTTCTAGAATCTAAATGCTACCGGTACACTCATAAGCACCAATAATGAATGCTTTTCCTATCAAATCTAAAGGCGAACCTCACATTTTTGGGTGGAAAATTTTTCTGAATATACGGTTATGTGCTAGTCATACAACCTCCTATCCATGAGACGCTTGCTATGGCTAAAGTTTCACTCCTAAATGTTGTAAAAAATTTTAAATTTGGCGCTAAAATTGCACTAACAAGTATTTCTCATAGTTTTATTACTCATCTACTATCAAACAAAACAAACTCAAGCGAAAGTGCATATGTAAGGTATCATCTTTTTACCCTCCCCTTACACTTAAGATGAACATTGTCCCCAATGTTCAAGTAAAGAATGTAAAAGTTAAAAGTAAAGAGAATGAATTCAAATACTCCCCTGATTCGCTCGGTATGGATTTTAGGTTGGCCAGGTTAAATCTTCCTCCAAGAAAACGAACAATCAAAGCTTCCCTTCCAGAATATAAATCATCTTCTTGTCTCAAATAACCTGTAAATCCTGACAAAAGTAGACAAGGCAACCTCGCGTAAAATCGGCGGCATCCTATATAAGTTACTAAATCCTAGAAAACAAAATAAGATATAATGCTTGTGGAATGAAGTTTGCAGATTTCCTGGAGATTATAAAACTTAATAATTCACAAAAACTTATAAGACTCCGTTAGAAAAACAAAACTGGTAAAATTTCCAGATTTTTGACTCCTGACGCCGTCAAGAGCACTTGCCTGACGCCGTCAGAATGAACCTGTAGAAATCTTTATGTTAAGTTTCCGGAAAATTTCTGGAAAAACTTTGTCCTACTTCCTGGAAAATCCTGCAAAACTACATTATGACTCAATACAAGCATTTGACTCTAACAATACGAATACACATGTTTATTAAATATTGTGGAGAATCATGATCGGTTTGTTTCTTAAAAAACATATTTGGGGTTTCCCCTTACACTTATCTTTTGCAAAAATACCTTTAGGTTGAAGTTAAGACTAGGCTAAACAACATAATAAAGTATTTCCACATTTTAATTGAGAAACATGATCAACCAACAATAAAAATAAAACATGCATACGGAAGCAAATAACAATCAAACAAATAAAATCACACAAAACATGGGTTGCCTCCCAAGAAGCGCTTGTTTTTGTTCGAGTCACGAGCCTGACTCTACCCTTATTTAATGGAAATAGGGGAGGTTTTCCCTACACTTAGGATTAAGTGCGGGTGAAAGTAGCGATACACACCCTTAGGGTGAAAGTATGCCACGTGAGAGAAGAGTGGTGGATGAATTATATGCTCAAACGGGTGTGCTCCTTTCATCATAACCTTACCTAGTTCACTTTGGTCAATGAGTGAGTTGAAGTTTTCTCCTAAGAAGGGATCATTTTCTATCAACTTCGAGAGATTCCTAGTTGGGGATCTATTTTGACCTAATAAACCCGGTTTAAACCCATAATGTTTCTTACGATCAATCATGAATGGGTGATGTAAGTATGTAAGGTCATGGTCCACTCCTATGTTGGCTTCTTCTCTACAAGGCTTGGGGTCTACTACCTTCAACGTAAAACTACCCGGACTACATGGTTTGATGGGTGGATCGGGACCTATTTCAATTCCTAAATCTTCATCCAAGGATAGAAGATTAGGTAATGGTTTTGGTTGAGGCTCCGGTTCATCAAAACTAGGAACTTCCCTAGAACTAGGAGTAAGGTTATCACTACAAGTGTTCAAACCTATATCCTCTGGTGGTGCTTGGTCCAAGGGTTCTACCTCAATTGGGGTTCCTATAGTCTCTTCTACTTCTTCCGGGTAAGTCACGGGCGGTGTATGTGCCTCAAATGATGGTAGGACTTGTGGGGTACTTTGTGGGCTTGGATTATCCACCTCATCCTCCATTGTACCTAGATTACCTATATGTTTGTTTTGTACTATGATATTAGGTGCCATCCAACTAGGTATCTCAACATGAGTATATTCATCCCCCAACAAACTTCCTGTTTGCTCCATCAAACTTGTTTTTGATTGATTTATGATGTTGTTTGTTGGGTTGTCTACTCTATAATAATATTGGGCACAGTTTTCTATGGTATCCCACGCTTCTTCATCATTTAATTCTCTAGGGCCCCCATCGGCAAAATCATCGATGCGCATTTGGTCACATTGGCTGACACGATAGTAAAAGGTTTCGGTTAGGGATGATAAAGAGAAACTATGATGAGGGAATTTTCGAAGTAAAATTTTAAAACGAGTCCATGCATCATATATGGATTCATCTCGATATTGTTTGAAATTCAAGATGTCAATAGGGTAGAATGACCTTTTTGGTTGGTGGTATGGTGGATTCGCGTACTCCATAATGGTGAACGGAATAGTCAATGGAAATTACGAACAAACACACAAAGAAAAAGATAGACTAAAGAAGACCCAAAAATAAAAATAAAATCTTACTAGAAAGGAATCTAGCAAGTAGACCTAATAAAAAAAAATCCTAACCTAGACAATAACTATTCCCCGGGCTGCGGCGCCAAAAACTTGATGCGTGGGAATCGCACCTTGCTTTACCTCTCGAGGGATCTCGCGAGGCTTACAACCCCCACCAGGCAGTGTACCTGATCGTTGTAGTATAGTATAGTGACAAGTACCGGGGGATTGATCGTTCAGCTTAGGAATAGTGTCGCTAGGATTAGAAAACCTAATTAAAAGTTCTAGAGATGGAAGATGATTATTTTTTTTTGTGTTTTTATATTTTATGAAAGCAAGTAAAATCTCGGGTTTTGAAGGAGTGGGCGGAATTAGTTGCTAATCAACTAACCCAAAAACTACTTTATAACTAATTAACTAATGAAAATGAAATTAAACTAATATTAAACTAAGGTTGTGAGCAGTGGTTGGAGAAATTGTGTTTACTTAGACTTCATTACTCCCTAGATATCTTTTACATGTTAATTACTTGTTACACTTGTATGAATGACGGGTTGTATTCCTTAATACCATTCGTGGAGTGGCATACATAACTCCCCAACTCTATGAGCTCTTATCTCCTCCTACACCATGACCCAGCACAACTATAGGGATTGTAAACAGTGGCTCATGCATTAAATACAACCAATAAAGACCTAGTACGCCTCGGTTCATGTTTCTTAAGACGTTCAAGCATGTTACCATTTGGAGATCTGCCAGTTTTCTTAAGCCTAACATATAATATCATTCATTCAAAACAAGAATAGACAAGTAATCAACACATAATCAACATCTAGGTTTCATTAGATCTAAGCAAACACAAAGGAAATTTAGCCTAGCATAGTAGAATTAAGATAAGAACAAAAGATAGACAACCAACACATAGACATATTGATTGAATTAAGAGTATACTTATCTCAATTACAATGCAAGGTCTCAAGGGTTTGGAAACCTTGAAAAACCTGTAAAAGAGGCACCAAAATCGTCTTTAGGGTTTCACCAAAACTTCTCTCCTTTTAATGAAAAAACTAGAAAACTATATATAGGAAAATCGTCCCGACGGCGTCAAGAGTAAAATCTGACGCCGTCAACTCGCCGCCATATACTTCCTCGGACGCCCTAGATCCAATCGTGACGGCCTATGTGACGCCGTCACCACCCTCGGTAAATTAATATTGGTCATTTTGACGCCGTCATCTCTTCATCTGACGCCTTCACAACCTTCGGTAAAATATTCATCCTTTCTGACGCCGTCAAGAGTAAATTCTTGACGCCGTCACCTTGTAATTCCAGCTTGGATTTGGTACTTTGTTGTTTTCTTCACTTTATGCTCCAAAAACGTCCAAAATAGCCTCTTTTCCAGAATTCACTCTCCAAACACCTAAAATCACAAAAGGAACGATTTAGGGCAATATTTGATCAAATAAATTCGGATTCGGGCTTAAATGACCCCCTAAAAACGGATCATTTTTCGCCTCATCACTTAATGAACAAAACATTCCACAAAAGTTTTGGTGTAATGCCGTCGACACTTCAACGTACATTTTAAATCGAGTCCTAATTAGACCATTTTTAAATAAAACCCCTTATGAACTATATAAAGGTAAAAAGCCAACATTAGGATACTTTAGAGTGTTTGGGAGTAAATGTTTCATTCTTAACACCAAGGATTATCTCACCAAATTTGACCCAAAGTCTTATGAAGGTGTATTTCTTGGATATTCACAAAATAGTAAAGCATACATTGTTTTGAACAAAGAAACCTTAAGAGTCGAGGAATCGTTGAACGTAACATTTGACGAGAGTCCACCTCCCTCTAAGACATCACCTTTAGTAGATGATGACTTAGTTGAAAGCCAAGCAATAGAAAATCAAGAAATTTTAAGTGATGACAAAGAAGATGAACTATTTAACAAAGAACTTGTCAATGTCAAAGAATCTAAAAGTCATCCATTAGATAATATCATTGGCAACATTAACGAAAGAACACTAAGGTAAAAAGTTCAAAATGAAAGCAACTACTTTTGTTTCGTGTCAACCATTGAACCTAAAAATATTAATGAAGCAATTAAAGATGAGTCTTGGGTAATTGCAATGCAAGAAGAGTTAAACCAATTTGTTAGGAATGATGTATGGACATTAGTTCCTCCACCAAAGAGTCAAACTATAATTGGAACGGGTATTTCGTAATAAAATGGATGAGAATGGAATTGTGTCTAGAAACAAAGCTAGGCTAGTTGCACAAGGATATAACCAACAAGAAGGCATTGACTACGATGAAACTTTTGCTCCGGTTGCTAGGCTCGAGTCAATTAGAATCTTACTTGCATATGCATGTGCACACAATTTTAAACTCTTTCAAATGGATGTCAAAAGTGCATTTCTAAACGGAGTCATTAATGAAGAAGTGTATGTTGCTCAACCACCGGGCTTCATCGATTTTGAAAAACCAAATCATGTTTACAAACTTAAAAAGGCTCTTTACGGACTTAAGCAAGCTCCAAAAGCATGGTATGATCGACTTAAAACATTCCTAGTTGACAATAAGTATACCATGGGCTTAGTTTATAATACTCTCTTCACTAAGAAGAAAGACTCACATATTATCATAGTCCAAATCTATGTTGATGACATTATATTCGGATCAACTTGTCAAGAATTATGTGTGGATTTCTCAAAAATCATGCATGACGAGTTTGAAATGAGTATGATGGGAGAACTCAACTTTTTCCTAGGACTCCAAATCAAACAACTAGAAGATGGTATCTTCTTTAACCAATCTAAATATATTAAGGACATGCTTAAGAAATTTGAACTAGAAGATTCGAAACCTATCAAAACTCCCATGTCCACGGAAACTAAACTCACCAAGGATGAGGAAAGTGAATCCGTAGATAGCACTAAATATAGAGGTATGATTGGTAGTCTACTTTACCTAACGGCTAGTAGACCCGACATTATGTTTAGTGTTTGTCTATGTGCTCGTTTTCAAGAAGATCCTAAAACTACCCATCTCGAAGCCGTTAAAAGGATTTTTAGGTATATTAAGGGCACTACACATTTAGGTTTATGGTATCCCAAAGGAACGGGAATAGACACCATAGTGTATGCCGACTCGGATCATGCCGGTGACTATGTCGATAGAAAAAGCACAAGTGGTATTTGTACTTTTGTTGGACATTGTCTCACCTCATGGTTCTCTAAGAAGCAAACGGCTCTTGCTATCTCAACAACGGAAGCCGAGTACGTTTCGGCCGGAAAGGCATGTCAACAAGCTCTTTGGATGAAGCAAGCTCTTGTCGACTAGGGAATTCAACTCAACGACATCACAATTCTTTGTGACAACAAAGCTGCTATTGATCTTAGCAAAATCCCGGTTCAACATGCTCGTACCAAACATATTGAAATCCGTCATCATTTCCTTCGTGACAACGTTCAAAAAGGAAATATCTCAATTGAGAAAGTTTCTTCCGAAGATAACTTAGCCGACATTCTCACTAAACCTCTTAAACGTGAACCTTTTAATCTTCTTAGGCTAGGCTTAGGACTCATGGAACCTACATTGTAGTTCTGGACATTAGACAAAAATCACAAAAATCAAAACAAATCCAAAACCATTTTTCTCAGCAGGGTCGGCGGAACCCTCAGCCATAACGGACGGAACCCAACTCAGGGTTCCGCCGTGTCCGTCGACCTGCAGAATCATTTTCTTTGTTTATATTAAACCAAACACCCATTATCTCATACCACCACTTCCAAACTGCTACTATTCACTTTACCATCCATCCATACCTACGAATTCTTGGTCTTCCATTCATTTACATTGCAACTAAATCATCATTGTAAGTATTCTAAACATGATTACAATCCTGATCTGAGTCTAGGAATTCTATTTCTTGCACAAAAACAAAAACTTGGGGGTTATGCATTAATTTGAAAAAACTCATGCATTAGATTAGGTGTTTAATAAAACTAATCATGTTTCCCATAGTTAGGAATTGCATCTTTAATTAGTATAAACATGTTTGCTAAAACACCCCATGTCAAATCCTTCCAAAAATTTCTCACAAGTAGGACAAATATTTTTTCGTCTAACATTGAGAATACAAAATCAAAACGTTATGTTTAAAACATCACTTGCATAATGTCTCTTGAATGCTAAAGGGAATACATAACCAATATGTATTTTCGGGTACATTCAAACGAAGCTACATTGAACTAGGAGCGTTTGGGTTATCTTTTGTTTTATAACAAAACTTGCATAAAACGATTTTGAAGCATCAAAATGAGTCAAGATAACCGCACCTCCACATTGTTTTCATATAGGCACACACTAGAACATCCATATTATAATAGTGGTTTGCGTAAACTAAAATGTGAAATTTTGTTGTTCTAGGAATCATCATGCCTCCTATGACCCACTACGACCACAAGGACACCATTAAGTACCTACCAAAACACCACAAAACCAAAGGCCTTACCCCAAACCAAGTAAACGTTTTCAAAGCTCTAGAAAAACACTATGTCCATGAGGGTAGAACCATTGACCCGTCTTTCCTAGAAGGCACAAACCTTTACGCCGATTTTGCCACAATCAACTTTGAGTGTCTTTTGAATATCGACGAGCCTATTTGTCCTAGGTTCATTCTAGAGTTCTATGCATCCTCCGTTCTCTTCACGGATGATTATGGTCATATGTCTATCAACTTTAGGGTTAGCGGTCATCAATACTCCTTCACTCTTGAGGAGTTTGCTCAAATCCTAGGTGTTCCAAACCGTGGTACTTGCCTCTATTCCGACTTGCACTCCCTCTCAACTCTTGACAACCTCCAAGACCGTATCCACCCCTATGACACACCCCTTGTCTCAAAAGACGTTCTCCGTGACCACCTCTTTGTTAGGACCACCACCACTAGGAGAACCCGTTCGGGGAATGAGGTCGATAAGGACCCATATGGAATGGAAATGAACAAACTCAAACCCCAATTCTAGAAATGGGAGGAAGTCCTTAGAGCCAATGTCATTAGCACAATAGGGAACCGTGACCATATCAACCTTTGCCTTTGCTACATGCTCTACTCCTTGTCCGTTAGGCAACCCTTCAACCTTGCCTACTACATGGCCAAGAGAATGGCCGACATTCCCGTGCATGGCACAACGGCTATGCCGTATGGAATGCTCTTGACCCGTCTCTTTAGGTTCATCTCACCCATCCCACCAACTCCAAACGGTCTTCGCCTCAACTACTCTCTCATTCCACACACCTTTGTCCCACTAAGTGATAAGAGAGTGTACAAAGCCCAAGGAAAACGTCCACATCCTCCTACCTCATCTTCGTCTTCCTCAATGAGTGAAGACGACAATTTGCCAAACTCTAGGCTCCCTCCTCTCGAATACCTTTCTCAACTTCCGGATATTCCTAATGAGTCGGAGGAGTTCAAGCAAACAAAGGGGATGTTTAAGAATCTTGGAAGGTTCCTTGGAAAGCTCAAGAACAAGATCGACCGTCAATGAGTGCGGGTGTGTAGGAGTGTTTGGCACTAGGTGCTATTTGAACAAATTTGGTCGTTTAAACAATATTTGTGATGAATTTGTGTGTTTGTACAATGTTTGATACAATTTAGAAAATGTAGTATCTAACTTTGATGCAGGTAGACAACTCTTGGCAAGTTGTCAAATTTTCAAGTTTATGATATTTTCACGAAGTATAGTGAAATTCTCGACCTCAAGGTCAAAGTCCTATGAAATGCATGTTTACGTGTCTATTTTTTGCATTGCCCAACCAGAAATGCCTTATCTTTTTTATTTTAGGAGTTTTCGAAAATTTTGAAAATCATCTCGCGGGTCAAAAACGTGGACTGCCAACTTTTTTGGGTCCGGCGGATCTGGCGGTACCCAATATTGGGTTCCGCCAGTGTAAATTCTGGGAATTCCAGAAATGGCCCAACAGACCAGGCGGCACCCTCAAATGGGTTCCGCCTGTGTATTCTGAGGGTGCCGCCAGCAACCTGCAGAATTTTTGATTTCATTTTCACCAATTCAACACCCAAACATCAAAATCCAATCCTTTTAGGTAGAAACCCATTACTTGCAATGTGTTTAGCATAATAGGATACTCCTTCTTCCATAAACTTAACCAAAAACTCATTCCCGCCAAAATTCAAATTTAGCCATAACAACCTCAAGGACCCCTCAAACATAAAGGAAGGAACCCTTTTAAGGGATCCTTGAAATCCCTGAGATTTATACTACCACAAATCCACCAAAACCACTAAGCATTTAGTGCAAAACTTGTCTTCTCACTTCACCATTTTCATTGGATTGACTTCCATGATTTGACAATCCACAATTAGTTTTCCAAATCATTAGAAACCTCCATTTTTGTATGGACTAACATCAAATCCAAACACTCCTTTCCATAATCCTTCAACACTATAAATTAAGCCATCCTAAACACCATCAAATCACACCTTCCTCAACACAATTTCTGAAACTTATATACCATTTTTCACCATGACTAAGTCAACAAACACCTCTCAACCATCAAGACCCATCCGGAAAACCGCCCGGATTAGTGTTAAACCACTATGGTCTAATCAACCCATCAATCTAAGCTCCTCATCCTCGGATGAATTCACATCACCCATAAAAAATGAACACTTTTTGAACCTTGCATCTCCATCACCATCACCCAATGAACCAAATGAGCTCACTCCACCACCAACTAAATCACCTATTGACCCAACTCCACCAAGTGCTCCAACTCAACCATCCAAAACCTCATCATCATCACCATTACCCAAAATTGAGCCAATGGAACTATTTGGGTCTCCTCCCACATCACCACACCCATTTGTCCAAGATCTTAATGATCTTCCACCAAGACCTACACAACCACCACCTTTTGCAAATGAATCACCAAGGTCAATTCTTGACCAAGATAACCTTTTTAACCACATTCCACCACCACAACAAGTGTACCATCAACCTAAACCATTATTGTTTCACCCCATCTAACATGACATCCATGGTCCTCTATATGGAGAACCAAACTTTAAAAATCATGATCACCCAAATCCACCACACCCTCAACCTCAAACCTTTGAGTCTTTATTTCCTTCATTTGAGGATATCCAAAACATGGTTGAAAACCATCTCCATCAAGCAATGGAATTTCAAACCACATTGCTTGACTCAATACCAAATCCATCCTCCACCCAAGAACCAAAAACCAATCAACCCTCAAACCAAGAAACCAAAACCAACCCATTTCAACCCACTCATCCCCATGCTTGCTCAAATTGTGAGCAAATGGGTGAAACCATCAAAACGTTGCTTCACCAACTCCAAGATGAAACCCGGTTTGCATTTCAACACGTCATCGAACGTTTGGATGCCCTTTCCCACCCAAACAAACCCTAGAGAACCATTTGGAGGCCGTTTGCCCCAATTTAGGAAACTAGGCTCTTATTTTTCTTTCTTGGTTATTTTTTTTAAGTTTTTAGAAGTAGAAGAATTTTACCCATTTCTTGTCTTTTGACTTTTATAAGTCAAAATTTTACTTGGAATGATATTTCTCTCTACTCACTTTAGTACATTGTTGGTTGATCATTTTTGTGTTGTCATTGTGGTTGCAATGTGTGTGGTAACTACATCCTTGACTATATATATCACCAACTAACAATTTTTTTTTTGTAGGGTCCAAAATCCATGTTTCCCATTTTGGCACTCCATTTAGGGGGAGTTTCGACCAAGGGGGAGCATGGGCATTATTCCGCTTCGCTACTCTACTTTTCGTTTCGACAAAAAGGGGGAGAAATATATTAAATCTTCAATACTTGATATGCTTTTCGTCTCTTAAGTAAAACAAGGTTAATATAATTTTTTTAAGTCTTGAAAACCAAGATTTTGCATGTTACTTAAAAACAAAGTTTATGTTTTGTCATCAACAAAAAGGGGGAGATTGTTAATACAAATATCGCCTAAAAACGTTATTTATATTTTACGATCTTCGCTAAGTTTTGTTAACGACAAAATGTAAACTTTAGTTTCTAAGCAAAACATAATCTTAGTTTTTAAGACTTGCATAAACTAGACTTTTGCTACATTTTACATTTCATAAAACACAACACAAGTTTATTTCTTTAATTAGAAATTGTCACATCACATTTATGACAAGTTTTGTCATTATGCATTTATGGAAAGAAATGTGTTTGACTAACTTTGTTGTTGCTTGCAAGCTTTGTATTTGACTTGTTATTATGAGATGTGACATTGTTTGGTTGCTAGGAGTTATGAGACAAGACCTTGTTTGGTTTGCAAGATTTATTGCAAAACCAACTGCAAGCCCGGCGGTACCCTGGAGGTACACGGGCGGAACCCTTCTCAGGGGTCTGCCTGATCCGCCAGACCTGCAGAAGGTTTTGGCTATAAATATTGAGCCACAAGTTAAAATTTGGCTCATCACTTGACATTACATTTTACACACACATTCACTCTTTCATCTAACCTCTTAACATTTCATATGTGAAGTTTCTTTTTGTAGCAAAGAGATTCACGAGCTTACTAAAAGTAACAAGTATTCAACACAACGTTGCAAGACTTGTTAGCTTAGCATTGTGTAGACTTGTGTAGTTTACACTTCATTTGATTGTGTATTTTCAGTAGTGATCGGTTAGTATTTTAGTCCTCAATATACAAAGAGTGTTGGGAGTTGTTGTACCCTAGTAAAAGAACTAACGGGAGTGGTTGTGCCCTTGTAAAAGAACTCGACATTTAGCTTTGTGTCGGTAAAAGTATAAGCGACGTGTAAGGTTTTCTCCGCCGGTGAAAGGAGCTTGTTGACTAGTGAAAGAAACTCTCGAGTTGGATACTCGGGGCGTGGACGTAGGGCAAGGAAAAAGAGTCCTTGTAGCCGAACCATGATAAATACTCGTGTTGTGGTTTGATCGTTTCTTTCATTTACTTGCATGTTATATATTGTGTTTGTGCATATATCTTTGATCAAACGGAAAGTTTCAAAGCTAACTTAACAAGTTAAAAAGATTTTAATCGGTAAACTATTCAACCCCCTTCTAGTTTTCCACAAACGTTACGTAAAACTTTACTCCATTTACCTCAAAAATATTATGTAATATCAGGGCGTACCTTGTTCGGAAAACCTATATTTGTCTTTCTCTTGATTTAAATATATATGTTGTGTGCTAAAAAAACTTTAATATTTCATAGTATAAACAAATTGTACATACCCCGTTCAAAATCCTAAACCGACATTTGTATTTCTTCTCAGCTCTATTGATTTGAGCATCACAGCAGCGGTTTACAGCAGTGAGTTATGTAAACGACTTAAAGATTGCTGCACTATAGGCCCCTGGATTTGATGAACGCAAAAGTCAATATCTTGATGAAATTGTTGTTCTTACCGAAGTTAAGGCTTTTGTTATTTTCTTTTAGTCTTAAACGTGTGATTATGCTTCGACCAATCTACTTTGAAAGAGACGATACAAGTTATTTAAATTTAATGGGTCAAACGGGTAACAAAAAAAAAACGGATAGAATGTGTATCTTTACTTTCAACAACCTCCTAAATCAATTTTACGAGAAAATATTTTCTTATGAAATATGTAATATTTTTTTGTAAATACATTTTATACTCTAAAATCATTTATAGATAAAACCAAAGGGTTATGAAAAAAAAAAAAAAAAAAAAAAAAAAAAAAAAAAAAAAGATTCATGGCCCGTGCAATAAAAATACACATTTTGACCACTTATTCAACTTTTCAATTTAGCCACCTCTATTAGTATATTGTTCGTTATCTTTCTTCCTGCACTTTATGATAATCTCTGTGCGTACGTGATTCAGGAACTGTGATCAGAGATGAGGTTCAGTTAACCCTTAGAATGCTGAAACGAGGTATTACGATTCGCTGCCAAGGTGGTAATGACAAAGGGTACTACCACCATTGTTGGTGATGGAAGCACTTAGGAATTAATAAGCAAACGAGTTACTAAAATTAAGAACCAACTTGAGGTGCATTTTTCTATATATGCATTGTTTGAACAAATTTACAATAGCCTCTTTATTCAGTTTTGTGACAAATATTTATCTTGGTTGATGTTACAGTTGGCGTAACAGGTGAAATGGTAAAACTAAATGAAAGAATTGCAAAACTATATGGACGCATTGTTGTTGCTCATGAATCATATGATAGTATTTTGTTTATTCTCTTTTTGGTTTCTAAAAACAAAGTTATTTACAGGTTTACCCAAACACTTATGCTATTTAGATAAGCTTTACACAAACATCTCTAATAAGTAAAAGTTCTCTTATAGCAAAGTAGTATAAAGCGCAAAGAGTGAATATCACAATCAGTACATAAATGAAAACATCTGCTATTTCACTTTAAATGAATCATTACAATCTCAACTAATACGACTTGTGCAAACATAGGCCTCAGGGGATGTGATTAGACATTAGGCTTTACATGTGCATTTTCAAAAATGGTCATCATGGTTGCGACACAGATGATTTTGCTTCTTGCTGGTCTGTTTTCTTAGCTGGGAGGTAGTTTTAGATCGATTAATGTTATGTGGATACAAAAATTTGGTAACTGACTGTGCCTGTTTGTTATAGTTTCCACTCAACCATAAGTGCTTATAGTATTGCTTATATATGTACCTCAAAGTTTAGTTCAGTTGATATTTTGCCTATATGATGTAGTAGAGGTAGCGAATCATATTATCAATAGATAATATTCGAAAATTGAAACAATGTAACTTTTGTCATCGTGTATGGCACAACAGTGGAAATAAAGCTTTTCAGTCAATCCATAGATTAACATATGTTTTTCCTTGGCTTCTAACTTTTGGAATGTTCATGTAAATAGGTCATCGAAGGGAGTCACAAAACCAAGATCACAAAGATTGAAGATCATTGAAAGAACACAAAGAAGAATGATGGCGGTGGCTACAAACAATGTACAGCGCAGTCTCAATTATGAAGTAATCATTGTATGCAAAAATATATTAACAGTTAAGAGTTATTATATTGACAGTATTTTTTAAGAACAGCATTCACAGAAGCTCGCGATTGAGTTGAAAGGGCCGCTTTAGAAAGAGCTAATGCTGATGTTCGACACAGAGTTATGGCCGATGCTCAAGAAAAGATTTCAAAAGCGTCTTCTGATAAAACTTCTGCACAATCTAAAACTTAGAGCTGAAAGTGCTGCAGTAAAGAGATCTACATCAGAAGCTCAAAAACGAGCTTTAGAAAAGGCAATGTCTCAGAAGAAAATATTTGAGCCACATGTACAGGTTACAGAGATTAAGCAAACTGCAAACCTCTTCATTTGTAACTCATGGATAACCGAGTGGACCCACCACCCATGGGATGCACCATATTACATGTTGCAAGTTGTTGGCATTGAGCTAGGGTCAACTGCCCTCTCCCTGTAGTCAACATGGAAACATACCAGAAGTACTTTCTTAAATGTGAAAGTAGTAAGCTTCTTCAAGAGCCAATATTGAAAACATACCAGAAGAAGGTCTTGCATACTCAACCATAGCTGGTAGCTTCTTCAAGACCCAAAAATAAGTCCTCTGAACGTTAGTGTGATATTATCAAACTATCGAATGGTCGAAACATGTAACATGTTAGTATGGTATGTGCTTTTATCTAAAGGTGGAAAAATGGGTTTGCTAGGTGGGTTAGCTAATAGAGCAAATAAGTATATGTATGTATTTCTACAAATGTGTACTACGCATTTAGATGTGATTTTACAAACATGTAGTGGGTTTTTAGATTTAATATATGCATGTATGTATGTATTTTCGCTACATATTTCTTTCTGTTTTTTATTTAATATCAAAATTAAAAGTGGTAAATAATATAAATATGCACTTAACAAAAAAATACTATAAGTTCATACTTAATATAATTCCAAGTATAATTATAAATTACATTTAAAAAACTTTTTCATTGACAACATTTCATTAAATTACACTTATTTTTTAAAAATTTTAAACAATATAACGAAACTAGCCCGCCCATCGGGCGGGTCGTTAATATAGTATTATGAATAAAATTAAACATGTTTTAATGTCTCCCAATCATTCCATATACTCTAGGCAAAATAACCGGAAGGAAAAAAAAGAAAACCTTCTTCTTTGTATGTCATACAAAATTCTTAGGTTTAGGAGATTATGTATTCGAAGGCCACCCAACTATTAAATAGTTTTCTTTTGGGCCGATGGCACCAATTTATGTGTTTGATTTCGTTTATACCAATTTCATATCATGTTTTCTGAAAAATATTTAAAACAATAAGAGCTAAAATTTTGAACAGCATACATGTAGTATTATGCATAAATTTTGAACAACATATTCATATGACATCGGATTTAACAATGAAAATTTTGAGTGAATACCCGAGAAAAAAGTTTATTTTTTCGTGAAATTTGCAATTACTTAATAACCATTTCATAACAAATGTACAAATAGCCATTACTCCAATTAGTCGGCAAGCTATGAGAATAATCGAAGTTACCATGTCATTTTCATACGAGTAATTTACTACTACGTATATTATATGCAAGATTATTGGGTTGAGTTCATTGTATCTAACATTCTTTGAAAAGCTACAAACGGTATATGACGTGAACTCTTCCAAAAAAATATAAAAAGATACATGATGGATGTATATAATTCCGATAATTACTCGTGCTAGTGTTTTTTAAACAAGTAAACAGACCGATGTTCATGTTCAGATCATTTGTGGAAGTCATGCAAGCCTTTTCTTTAGCTCTAATGTATGCGGTTTAAGCAGTGTTCATGCATGCTAATGTCTTTTATGGGCATGAAAAGCATAGATCATTGAAACAGATTTTCGTTGATAATTATATACGGAGTAATTCGTTAAGCCTTTAGCGTAATAAATGCTCATAATTATATGTAAAGAAATGAAACTAGTGGTCGAAGTTTGTGTGTGCTTTTGTTAAATCAAAGTCAATGGAGACAAAGCAAGACTCTCTGGAAAGTCAAGGTAGATTTTTATGAAGCTTCTTATAAATAAACCTAGAAATATTTATTATCATTATTGATCACCACTTAAATGAAGATTCAACTTGTGAGAGATTCTATGTGTAAGATTTACTTCAAGATATATTAAAAGTCAACCAAAACCAAATTTTGCATAAATCAGTTCAAGAAATGACCAATAAAAAGTTTGGTATTAACGAGTTTAATTTGGTTACATATCACATATTGGAACTCTGATTTTAGTTTACATTGACTTTTCTTAAAACGTTCATATTCATGCACTTCTAAATTTAGATGAATACGTGTGCAAAAGACGCGAAAGCTCAACGAAACACATGACATTAACTCGACACTAATTGTGATAGTTTTATGATCAACCCTAGTCGTATCTTAAAAGTCCACGCAAACTTTAATCTCGTTAACAAAAGTAAAGAAAAAAAAATTGATAACTACTATTATAGTATAATTGTTTTTATTCTCGCATTGTATATACAATATATAATAAATAATAACAACACACTTTTCTTTCATAAATCTTCAATCCAAGTACCAAAAATCCAAACTTTTTTTTATATATATTTCAAAATTCTAAAACACTAAAAGAGTTGCTACTATATGGCTATTTCCAAATTACTATTCTACCATTGGTTTATATATAAAATAGAAAACCTCATCTTGCACCAATAGGGTCTTCCATAATAGTATCCAAGAACGGCTTTCTTGACCTACAAACAACCATCCTATAACTAAACTCCGGCACATCGACCATCATTCTTGGCTCCTCGGCAACCTCCACCGCCTCCGTAGCATCGTCACTAGTCGCTGTATCGGGTGTAATCCTCCCAGAAATCCTTTTTCCCGCATTATTACCCGCCATCCAAAAAAGTGCCATATCAGCAGGAGTAACCATAGAGTTCACCCTCCTCATGGGAAACGTGATATAAATATTCCCGGGCTCTAAGTCTTCATCCGCAGACAATGGAGAAAATCTTCGATTTATGTTTAATGATTTTGAGTTGACTAAGAAGAAAGATGGACACTCTAGCATGACCTCGGCTGCTTTGATTTGTTCACGATATTGTCGGATTTCTCCTGATGGAAATATAACTCTTGATGCTTTGTTGGTTTTCATTATGGGAGGGATTATCAACGTGCATGAAGATGCATAGTTTCCCATTTTTGATAAATAATGATCTGTGTATTTTAATGATGAGATATGATCTTGTGTGTTAGTAGTGCTTGTGTGATTTAGTTGACATATAAATATGTGTTTGTGTACATATTTTTGCGTGTGACAGGGTTGTGTAGGAAAAGGTTAGGAAGGTGTGTATGTGTATGTGTTTTGTGTTGGGAGTTGATTTTTTCACATGAGGAGGTTATTATGGTGGAAATTGCTGCGTGTGGGGCAATTTGTGAAATAAGTTATTTAAAATATAAGATAGGTAATTGGTCAAACTTTCGGCAGAAAGTGAAAGGTTAGCATACATGTGTAAGTGATACTTACATCATTTTTTTTGATACACACACCACAATGTTATATCATTAATGCACATGTTACAACATGTTATATGCATAATTATGGTGTATACATAAAAAAAAGTGATGTAAGTATCAGTTCCCGTATGAAATAGTCAATCTGATTATGTTGGTTTTTAGTTTTTTTTTTTTTTTAAGTGACTGATGGTTAAGTTATATGAGATGGATGGAACCCCGAAAGTGCAGGCGCAATTCCTGCTAGATTCGATAATTGCCCATTAGAACTACGCCTGTACTTTCAAAGTTGTTAAAGTAAGATGATGTTGGTTTTAAGATCTATCTAGTGACTTAAAGTTAGGTTACATTGAAATTTTTAGATTGTACGAAATAGTTAAATTGCATCATGATTTAGTAAATCGTCAAATAAACTATGTGACATGTGAGGTGTAAAAATTAGGTTGTATTAAGAATTCTGTTTCTTCTTTCTCACTTTCAATAATCAAGTGACACATATGCGTGCATATATCTTTTTGTGAAAATGGTGTTAGTCTAGCACTTCTCTATCTATAAATATAACTAGCTAGTTAATTAATAAGCTAATGTAAGTTTCATGTGATGTTGAAATTGAGTCTTGAAATTGAAAGATAACTTAATGTGCAACAAATTGATGGGATTGAACCCTATGGCCAGTATGCAAGGGAACAAGAATATTAACTAACGATGACAAAAGCCTAACGCATATTAGTTGTGTTGGTATTTTAGTGTAAAATAGATTGAGTTTAATATGCATATAAGGGTCGACACTTATATGAATATTAACTGGACTAACGGGGGTTCCAAGGGGGCGGTAGCCCCCTTGGTGGGGGTTCGGGGGCAACGCTCCGGAGAGAAGCAGGGTCCAAGGGGCAGCGCCCCTGGCTGGGGTCGAGCTGCCAGGTCAGCTGAAAAATTATATTTTCGGAAATTGAGGAACTAAATTTGACAGCTTGAAACCTTGAAACTGCCAAAAGGCAGTTAACCCTAAATCCGGTTTCTAGTGGAATATACAGAAACATAAGGATATAGAAAACGATTCTGATTTACAGAAACATAACAATATACACAAACTTGAATCAATTAGATTTTATCCGGTCGTTAATTGGTATCCACTCTAATTTAATCGATCTGAAAGCGTTCATACTCGTGACTTCTAATTGCTATTAGGATACCCTATCATCCCACATACGACAATTAAACAACAAGTTGTGCAGAAAACGAATGATATCTAAAAAGTTTTTAATGTGATATCTAAAAAAAATATCAATGAGTACTAATTCTAAGAATCTATCTAATAATGCCTAGCTCATATTAGTTATGCAGAAAATGAATGATGCTCCGTATCTAAAAAGTTTATAATGCAATCGATATGACATTAGCTAGATATTTAGCTTTACTTACGATCAGTCGACATTGTTTGCTCATAACTACTGTAGTAATGTACTCTTGACTTGGTATAGCATGGTTAATTTCACACAAATACGACACGCAAAAAGGTAAGTGAAGACCAATTCATTAATCACAAAATCCTAATTTGATCATCACAATCATTGTTTTTTTTAATAAACTACGTATAAGATTACTACTAATTGCCTGTTATTATTTATTAATACAGATTCACATTAACTTTTACATCTATGAACAACATGTGGTCCTTGAAATGACGTGTAACTATTGTGAACAATTGCATAAGTCTAACAATAAGGTGCCAAATGACAATGACATATTTAACTGAAAATGGGTTTATAGAAAGTTGGTGTTGACTTCTAGACTAGTGGTTGGTCTCTTTGAATATACTTAGTCAGCCAAAGTGCTACTCAAAATCCTTTTGAGTACAGTTTATTTGTTCGGTTAAAATTAAACAAACGATTATAAATAAGGCTCCATTCATGTTTGTCTGCTTCATTTACAACCTTAGATAATATGTTTTACATATTGAATGGTACCATCCTCACCGTAAATGTTTAGATTGACTGGTCAATGAGGGGCCTATTGGAGAAAATAGTCAGGGTTCAAATTGCATTTCTTGATAAGTACAGTCACTGAGATAAGTGCTCATTGCCTGAGGCCGGATCCTTGAGGGAAGGTCCGGTTGACATCCTTAGGATGCATGAGATCAGAGTGATCCAACCGTTTTGCACCTTTCGGAGAAAATATATGTTTTACAGACAAGTAGGCGTTGACCGACTCTTATTATAGGTTAAAAGGTGTGTTTGACTACGCTAGTCACCTCACCCATACAATTCCTTTTAAGCCTTTATTTCAAGTCAATTAGTCTTTACAATATTTCTAGAACACGGTTACATGTCCAATCTTCTACGCCACTCACCTAAGTCGTGACGAAATCTTCTTTCAAAACACATACACTTCTTCCATCCTGTCATGTCGGCTTACACACTTAATCCTGCTTATCCTCCCTAATGATGCATAGCTTCCCATTTCTGAACTATGAGTGCTTAGAGGATAAATAATGATCTAAGTAGTTAAATGATGATATCTTGTGTGTTAGTAGTGCTTGTGTAATTTAGCGGACGTATAAATGTGTTTGTGTGCATATTTGCCTGTGATAGGGGTGTGCAGGAAAAGGTTAGGAAGGTGTGTCTGTGTGAACATTGATGGAACTTGAACGCATAATTTTTGAAATGTTGAGTGTAGTTTTTATATATGATAAGAAATTCAGTAAATTAGATTGTCTTACACAAGTATACGGCTAATTAAGATATACAATCAAGATTACCTACTTAATGGCTTAATAAGATTAATTTGAAAAATATTCAATAGATCCTTAGAGCTTTAGAGTTAGACCGCATTATCGCCTATACACACAAAAAAAAAAAAAAAAAAAAAAAAAAAAAAATGTTATAACGAGTCCATGATCATTCTATTATTTGATGAAATTAAAATAGTAAATGTGGCATCATATTTTGTGAGAAAAGTTTATTTAGGAACTAGTTTTTTGTTACATACTAAGAGACAAATCCCCATCATCTATCTAATTTGATCTAATAGTGGGGATTAATTTAAGATTTAATATGGAAACCTAGGTTTTTTTTTTTTTTTTTTTTTTTTTTTTTTTTTTTTTTTTTTGTCTCTTTTTTTTCATTTTTTTTAACATTTTATTTGCCTTTTTTTTAATCACTTTTTTTAGATCATTTTCTTTTTTTGCCTTTTTTAATCACGTTATTTTAAATCAATTTTTTTAATCACATTTTTTAAAATCAAGTTTTCTTTATTTTTATTATTATTATTTTTAACATATAAATTCACCTTTTTTTTTACTTTATTATGTTTTCGTTCATTTTTGACTGTTTTCACTTGTTTATATATGTTTTCAGACGTTTTTGTTTGTTTCATCCATTTTTTTATATTTTCATCTGTTTTTAGACATTTTCGTCTATTTTTTTACGTTTTCGTCTGTTTTCAGACGTTTTCGTCCGTTTTTATATGTTTTCATCCGTTTTTTTCCGTTTTCGTCTGTTTTCATATGTTTTTGTCTGTTTCGGCAGTTTTTTATACGTTTTTAGACGTTTTTGTTCTTTTTCATCTGTTTTTATACGTTTTCATCTTTTTGTCGTTTTCGTCCGTTTTCATACATTTTTGTCCATTTTCATAAGTTTATATACATTTTCGTCCATTTTTATACGTTTTCGTCCGGTTTCACATGATTTTGTCCGTTTTATACGTTTTTGTCCGTTTTTATACGTTTACATTTGTTTTCGTCTATTTTCATACGTTTTCTTCTGTTTTCATTCGTTTTCAGACGTTTTCGTCCGTATTTATACATTTTCAGACGTTTTCGTCCGTTTTTCCTACATATTCGTCTGTTTTCTTACATTTTTGTCCTTTTTCAAACGTTTTCGTCCATTTACATAGGTTTTCGTCCGTTTTTAAAAATTTTCGGCCATTCTTAGACGTTTTCATACGTTTCTGAATATCATAAATGATATTTTGTGATACTCAAACGTTTTTGTCCATTTTCAAACATTTTCGTCCATTTTCATACATTTTTGGTAGTTTTAATACGTTTTCAGTCGTTTCTATCCGTTTTTATATGTTTTCGTCTGTTTTTTTACGTTTTCGTCTGCTTTTATAAGTTTTCGCCCATTTTTAGACCGTTTCATCTATTTTTATTTGTTTTTTCATCTGTTTTTGTCCCTTTTCATACGTTCATAAATTTTTTCGTCCGTTTTTATGTACTTTTTTCCGTTTTCAAATATTTTCGTCTGTTTTCATACGTTTTCAGCAGTTTTATACGTTTCTGGCAGTTTTTTACGTTTTCGTACGTTGTTATCAATTTTTCATACGTTTTCAGACGTGTTTTTACGCTTTCATACGTATTCGTTTCTTTTTCTTATGTTTTTTTTAGTTTTTATACGTTTCTGAATATCACAATTGATATTTTTAATATCACAAGTAATTTTCTGTGATATTCAAAATATCACTTGTAATATTAAGAATATCAATTGTGATATTCAAAAACGTATGAAAACGGATGAAAACGTATGAAAACAAACGAAAATGTATGAAAGTGAAAAAAAAAACGTGAAAATCACTTGTAATATTCTGAATATCACTTGTAATTTTCTGAATATCACTTGTGATTTTCATGTTACAAAACATTAGTTGAAAATCACTTGTGATATTCAGAATATCACTTGTGATATTCTAAATATCACAAGTGATTTTCAATTAATACTTTGTAACATGAAAATCACAAGTGATATTCTAAATATCACAAGTGATATTCAGAAAATTACAAGTGATATTCATGTTACAAAACATTATTTGAAAATCACTTGTAATATTTAGAATATCAATTGTGATTTTCATGTTACAAAACAATAGTTGAAAATCACTTGTGATATTCAGAATATCACTTGTGATATTCAGAATATCACTTGTGATACTCAGAATATCACTTGTGATTTTTTGAATATCACGTGTGATTTTCTGAATATCACTTGTGATTTTCATGTTACAAAACATTAGTTGAAAATCACTTGTGATATTCAGAATATCACTTGTGATATTCAAAAACGTATGAAAACGTCTGAAAGTGGCTGAAAACATTTAAAAATAGACGAAAACGTAAGAAAATAGACGAAAATGTAAGAAAACTAATGAATACGTACGAAAACGGATGAAAACGTTTAAAAACGGACAAAGATGTATAAATGTAGATGAAAACGTCTGAAAACGGACGAAAACAGATGAAAACGTATGAAAAATGACAAAAACATATAAAAACGGACGGAGACGTAATAAAACGGACGAAAACATATGAAAACGAAGGAAAACGTATAAAAACGGACGTAAACGTATAAATTTAGACAAAAACGTAAAAAAACGGACGAAAACGGACAAAAATGCCTGAAAATAGAAGAAAACGTAAAAAACGGACGAAAACGTATGAAAACGGGCAAAACGTATAGAAACGGATAGAAACGTATAAAAACGGTCAAAATCGTGTAAAAGTAGACGAAAACGGATGAAAACGTATATAAACGTATGAAAACGGACAAAAACATAAAAACGTAAGAAAACATATAAAAACAGACGAAAACGTTAAAAAATGGACGAAAACTGACAAAAACATCTGAAAACATATATAAACATGTGAAAACAGACAAAAACGGACGAAAGCGTAATAAAGTGAGACGTGAATTTATATAATGATAAAAAAAACTTGATTAAAAAAAAAAAAAAAAAAAAAAAAAAACTTGATTATAATAACGTGATTCCAAAAAAAGGCAAGAAAAAAACTTTTAAAATAACACGATTCAAAAAATAAAGGAAGAAAAAAAAAGGATCTAAGAAAACGTGATTCAAAAAAAGACAAAAAAAAATGTTAAGAAAAAAGTTAATAAATAAGAAAGATTGAAAGAAAAAGAAAAAGGGAAAAAAAAGACATGGACTTAGGTTTTCATATTAAATCTTAGGTTAATCCTTACCATTAGATCAAACTAGATTGATGGTGCGGATTTGTCCCTGTGTATGTAATAAAAACTTGGTTCTTAAAATAACTCGACCTCTATTTTGTATGTAATACAGTACATTGTGGATTTTGCTACGAGAGGATGTGGGGGCAATAAAATAGGCTCTAACAGTTTGTTTCTTATTTTTATGGATGATTTACCAGTAATTTATCATCTTTTAACCATAATACACAATAAAAACTACATTGTTTATTCAGATTTTTTTTTTCTTTGGGGGGGGGGGGGGGGGCACGACCATCCCGTGCCCTCACATAGTTCCGTCCATGTGTGTGAGTCTAGCATTTCTCTATCTATAATGATAACTAGCTAGCTAGTTAATTACTAAGCTAATATAAGTTTCATGTGATGTTGAAACTGAGTATTGAAATCGAAAGATAATTTAATGTGCAACAAATTGATGGGATCGAACCCCATGGCTAGTATACAAGGGAACAGGAATATTAACGAGATGACAAAAGCCTAACTCATATTAGTTGTGCAGAAAATGAATGATATCTAAAAAGTTTTTAATGTGATATCTAAAAAAATATCAAGGAGTGCATAATTCTAAGAATCTATCTAATAATGCCTAGCTCATATTAGTTATGCAGAAAGTATCTAAAAAGTTTATAATGCAATTGATATAACATTAGATATTTAGCTTTACTAATTGCGACCAGTCGACATTGTTTGCTCATAAGTACTGTAGATCAATTTTGTAAAGTATTAGGTTTGATCAAAAAGTTGTGTAGTTCAATAAGCAAACACTCTTGACTTGGTATAGCATGGTTTCACCGTTTCACACATATATGACACGCAAAAGATAAGTGAAGACCAATTCATTAATCAAAAAATCCTAATTTGATCATCACAATCATTGTTTTTGTAATAAACTATCATGTTAAGATTACTACTAATTGCCTGTTATTATTTATTAATACAGATTCACATTAATTAGCATTTACATCTATATATATGAACAAGATGTGGTCCTTGAAATGATGTGTAACTATTGTGAACAATTGCATAAGTCAATCAATAAGAGGCCAAATGACATATTTAACTGAAAATGGGTTTATAGAAAGTTTTTTGTGAAACTGTGAAGATATATTAATACACCAATAATGATTACAAAACATTCAGGCTGGGACACATGAATATGCTCATGGACCATCAACAAACTAACATACAAACTGAAGAAAAACCAATCTGATCTAAATCAGCAATATCACAGCCTAATTCTTCACAGTCACACAAACGACTACACTCCTTTAAAAATCCCCCTATATATGCAGCTTTTCCAGTGTAAAAAACTACACATAGAAGAATTAAAAGGCCTCCTTGTAGAATATATCCTCTACACCAACTACATTTCCTTCATGAAGGTGGGATAAAGACATCACTGCAGCTATCCCTCACAGAGCAATCTTTACACTTCATCACTATATCCCATTCCCTTTCAACCTTCTTGACTTGAACAGATTCTTTTACTTTCATGCTCATGAGCTTCAATTTAGCATATTCAACAATCATCCTAGTAACAGTTGCAGCATCCCTCTTGGTTGACTGCTTATAGAAAGTTGGTGTTGACTGCTTATGCATCTAGACTAGTGGTTGGTGTCTTTGACTATACTAAGTCAGCCAAAGTGCTACTCAAAATCTTATCGAGCATTGATTGAGATGCCTAACTCGTATGCCTAATAATATGCCTAAACATATGTGTCAGCATTCTATTGGATACAGCAAGGGAATCACTTCTTCACAAACCAATAATTTATTACCACATTTATTAGACACACAATTAGTTGCATGATTTAGGCCTCTCAATCATTTTTCAATCTTATCAAGCACAGTTTTGCCAACTTCAAGTCTTCCATAACTTTTCACGAGACGTGGGATTAATCTAGAATCATTGGCATGAGATTTCACTGTTAATGTTATTCCGGGAAGTTTGATCTTTAGATTCACGCCACCTAATCATGATGTTATAGTGACCGTTTCCGAACACTTTCCTTGGCCACCTTCAAAATGTTTACTCCGAAGGATCTTACTCGAGACTTCTTGTGAGAACTTCATAACGTCTTTTGACCTAGAACGCTATCTTATATGTATGACCTTAGCCAAACATGCAAACTAGTAATTAAAAACTTTGTTCATTGATTTCATTTTGTAGGTTTACTAGCTATTACAGATACACAGTACAACGGAGCTGATTAACGAGTCCGGCCATATAGCTAGGTCCGGTAACGACTTATATCTTTACCATTATTGATAGTATTACCCATTAAATGGTTTAAAATATGGCCAATATTTTGAAACCTAAGATATCAAGATATTTTACTCAAAGGTTGGACCAATCCTTGATATATTGGCTATATAATGAGATACTAGACAGATATATGTTGGAACCTAAGACAAGAAATTAGAACACAAAAGCAACAAATTAGTCGACTGTCCCAATATTTAGAATATTGGCAACTTTAATTTAGAATATCTTGGACATGGTCACATGCCTCACTAACATACGAACTGAATCTCATGGTCGGAATACGATAGAAATGAGATCACTTTGATGATGAAGATGACAAGAGCCTAAAGTGTCATTGTAGACAGGTTCATTGAAAAATCAAAGCTAGGGTACATCGTTATAAGAATGTATCTACCAATTTGTTGCGTACTAAATATGTTTAAAAAGTGTATCAGTCGTGATACAATCTTTTAATCTTTGTGACTATACTTTCAGTTGATATTGAGTTACTCAAATGACACTTTTTTTTTTTTTTTTTTTTTTTTTTCTCTCTCTATAATGTTATATATAGAAAGATCAATACTTGGAGTTTGATATTTACCAGTTTGCAGGGACGGAGCCAAAGGGGTTCCCGCGTGTGCCCGGGTACCCAATGGATTTTTTTTTTATATAGTGTTAATTTTTGAAAAAAACATCAATTTTTCCTAAAGTCATCTTAAATGCACTCGGTCAATCAAATGTGTTTTTAGTATTACTGTTTAAATTTTTTTTGCACCCGATCATATTTGGTCTTGGCTCCGTCCCTGCTAGTTTAATAACTTTTTACCGTTAAAATTAAAACACACAACACCGGCTCGTCACCTTGACACACTTAACACCATAAAATTGCTCAAACAAAACTGAAGAAACAACCTAAACGTCTTTGGCAACAAATAAAATCAATTTTCCCCATATACCAAGACTTATTTTTGTTAATCTTCTATTTGCTAGCTAGGTTGTTTTTTGTTTTTTGTTTTTTTTTTAATTGTTTTTTTGTTTTTTTTTTTCATGCATACTTTGGTACAAGTTTCTACTTGGAGCCATGGTCTTTTTGATGTTTGCTTCGAGGCTTTGAGCTAATCTTCTCGTTCTAGACTCTAATGTCAAAAATAATAAAAAATAAACAAAAAATTACAACACTGGTATTGTATTCTTATAAAGAATAATTCTCTTCCTAGTAAATACTGTTTAACATCATAAGCCAATAATATTAAGCTTATAATACATAACCCGAGTCACATAAGCTAATAAACACACATATATATAAGCTTACACAAGCACCTCCCGGATGTCTAACGACTAAAATGATATAGGTAAATTGAGACTCTTATTAGAACCTCGTGCCTTTCTTAATTACATTTCATATCTTACGCCTTTTATTATAGGCACCATTACGAATAATTACGAGCTCACCAAGTTTGTGACAATGCATTATGTGCCAAAGGACGATGACTATTATAATAGACTAAAAGGTGTGTTTGACTACACTAGTCACCTCACCCATACCATTCCTTTTAAGCCATTATTTCAAGTCAATAAGTCTTTACAATATTTCTAGAACACGGTTACATGTCCAATCTTCTACACCACTCGATCATCTAAGTCGTGACAAAATCTTCTTTCAAAACACATACTCCTTCTCTCCTGTCATGTCGGCTTACACAGTTAATCCTGCTTATCCTTCCCAATGATGCATAGTTTCCCATTTCTGAACTATGAGTGCTTAGAAGATAAATAATGATCTAAGTAGTTAAATGATGATATCTTGTGTGTTTGTAGTGCTTGTGTAATTTAGCGGACTATAAATGTGTTTGTGTACATATTTGCGTGTGATAGGGGTGTGTAGGAAAAGGTGTTTGTGTTGGAGGTTTGATTTTTTTACATGAGGAAGTTATGGCGGATATCTTTTTGTGAAAATTGTGCTATCTATAAACATAACTAGCTAGTTAATTACTAAGCTAATATAAGTTTCACGGGATGGTGAAACTGAGTCTTGAAATCGAAAGATAACTTAACGTGCAACAAATTGATGGGATTGAACCCCATGGCTAGTATACAGGGGAACAAGAATATTAACGTATGATGACAAAAGCCTAACTCATATTAGTTGTGCAGAAAACGAATGATATCTAAAAAGTTTTTAATGTGATATCTAAAAAAATATCAGGCAGTGCATAATGCCTAGCTCATATTAATTAGTTATGCAGAAAAGAATGATACTTGCGATCAGTCGACATTGTTTGCTCATAAGTACTGTAGTAAATTAGGTTTGATCAAAAAGTTGTGTAATCCAAGTACCAAAAATCCAAACTTTTTTTTATATATATTTCAAATTCTAAAACACTAAAAGGGTTGCTACATATATATATGGCTATTTCCAAATTACTATTCTACTATTGGTTTATATATAAAATATAAAACCTCATCTTGCACCAATAGGGTCTTCCATAATAGTATCCAAGAATGGCTTTCTTGACCTACAAACAACCATCCTATAACTAAATTCCGGCACATCGACCATCATTCTCGGCCCCTCGGTCGCCTCCACCGCCTCCGTAGCATCACCACTAGTCGTTGTGTCAGGTGTAATCCTCCCAGAAATCCTTTTTCCCGCGTTATTACCCGCCATCCAAAAATGTGCCATATCAGCAGGAGTAACCATAGAGTTCACCCTCCTCATGGGAAACATGATATAAATATTCCCGGGCTCTAAGTCTTCATCCGCAGACAATGGAGAAAATCTTCGATTTATGTTTAATGATCTTGAGTTGACTAAGAAGAAAGATGGACACTCTAACATGACCTCGGCTGCTTTGATTTGTTCACGATATTGTCGGATTTCTCCTGATGGAAATATAACTCTTGATGCTTTGTTGGTTTTCATTATGGGAGGGATTATCAAAGTGCATGAAGATGCATAGTTTCCCATTTTTGATAAATAATGATCTAAGTAGTTTAATGATGAGATATGATCTTGTGTGTTAGTAGTGCTTGTGTGATTTAGTTGACATATAAATATGTGTTTGTGTACATATTTTTGCGTGTGACAGGACAATTCCATTTGAAAAGAAAGAGAGAGGTGTGTAGGAAAAGGTTAGGAAGGTGTGTATGTGTATGTGTTTTGTGTTGGGAGTTGATTTTTTCACATGAGGAGGTTATGGTGGAAATTGGTGCGTGTGGGGCAATTTGTGAAATAAGTTACTCTCTCTGTCTCAAAATTATTGTCATGAGAGAGAAATCGTAAAGTTTAATAAAAGTGGAGCTACTTTAGTTTTCAACCACACAAAGAGAATATTCTCGTACTATATTCTCTAGTTTTTACTTAAATAGGAAAGTGGACAATTATTTTGAGACATCCTAAAAAGGAAATATGGACAATAATTTTGAGACGGAGGTAGTATTAAAATATAAGATAGGTAATTGGTCAAACTTTCGGCAGAAAGTGAAAGGTTAGCATACCAACATGTGTTTATGAAATAGTCAATCTGATTTTTTTTTTTTTTTTTTTTTTTTTTTTTTTATTTAAGTGACTGAAAGTTAAGTTATATGAGATGGATGGAACCCCGAAAGTGCAGGCGCAGTTCCTGCTAGATTCGATAATTGCACATTAGAACTACGCCTGTACTTTCAAAGTTATTAAAGTAAGACGATGTTGGTTTTCAGATTTTTTAGTGACTTAAAGTTAGGTTACATTGAAATTTTTAGATTGTACGAAATAGTTAAATTGCAACATGATTTAGTAAAGGGAAAATTCTTTCAAAACGTGTCATACTTGTCCAAAAAATCACTTTTGAGTAACGTACTTTTAATTTTCGTTATTGTGGTGATAAACTTTCATTTTTGGCATCTTTTACGCATTTTGGGAAGTTTTTATGACATTTTTGCCCCTGGATTTCAAAAAATTTGAGGGGCAAAAATGTCCCAAAGTGCGTAAAAGAGGCAAAAAATGAAAGTTTAGTAACCGAATAAGGGAAAAAAAAGTTCGATGCTCAAAAGTGATTTTTTAAACAAGTATGGTACGTTTTAAAAGAATTTTCCCTTTAGTAAATCGTCAAATAAACTATGTGACATGTGAGGTGTACAAATTAGGTTGTGTTAAGAATTCTGTTTCTTCTTTATCACTTTCCATAATTAAGTGACACATATGTGTGCATGTCTTTTTGTGAAAATCGTGTTAGTCTAGCATTTCTCTATCTATAAATATAACTAGCTAGTTAATTAATAAGCTAATGTAAGTTTCATGTGATGTTGAAACCGAGTCTTGAAATTGAAAGATAACTTAATGTGCAACAAATTGATGGGATTGAACCCCATGGCTAGTATACAAGGGAACAAGAATATTAACTAACGATGACAAAAGCCTAACGCATATTAGTTGTGCAGAAAACGAATGATATCTAAAAAGTTTTTAATTGTGATATCTAAAAAAAATATCAATGAGTACTAATTCTAAGAATCTATCTAATAATGCCTAGCTCATATCTATACTACCTATAAAGCAAAAATGGTCAAAGGTGAAAGTGAAAAAGTCAAGAAAGTGAAATGTGAAATGTTGAAAAATATATAAGGAAATTATGAAATGTAATTAATACTCTAATTAAAACACCCCATTACTTAAAAGTACAATGATTTATACACATTGTACAACCAATTAAAACAATTAATACAAATCACAAACCGGGTTGACCCGGGACGCTTCAAACCCAACGGGTTGAACCGGTTTAATTTGACCCATTTTCGACCCAACCTAGCAAGTTGATCCGGTTTAAAACGACCAAATTTTTGACCGGAACGGTTTAACCTGTTGAACCACCCGGGTCGAACCGGGTTTCAAAACATATCTAGCAAATTAAATACAACCAATTAAAACAATTACTCCCTCCGTCCCATAATTATTGTCCACATTTGACTTTTTTAGTCTTTAACTTTCAACTTTGACCGTAAATATTTTTATTTGTGATATATATTACTTGATGCAAAATATATAAATCGATTGAGTTTTAAATGTATTTTCACTCGTATAATTTTCATCAAATATTATATAACACAAATAAAAATATTTAAGGTCAAAGTTGCAAAATAAAGACTTCAAAAGTCAAACGTGGACAATAATTATAGGACGGAGGTAGTAATACAAATCACAAACAGGGTTGACCCGGGACGCTTCAAACCCGACGGGTTGGATTGGTTTAATTTGACCCATTTTCGACCCAACCTAGCAAATTGTCCCGGTTTAAATCAACCAATTTTTCAATTGGAACGGTTCAACCGGTTGAACCACCCGGGTCGAACCGGGTTTCAAAACATATCTACCAAATTAAATATAACAAATTAAAACAATTAATACATATCACAAACCGGGTTGACCCGGGACGCTTCAAACCTGAAGGGTTGAACCGGTTTAATTTGACCCGTTTTCGACCCAACCTAGCAAGTTGCCCGGTTTAAATCGACCAATTTTTTGACCGGAACGATTCAGCCGGTTGAACCACCCGGGTCGAACCGGGTTTCAAAACATTATATTTAATTTTCAAATCTTCAAACTTTTATTATTTTTCATTTATAACCTATAAACTTATTTTTATCAATAAACTATTTTTCGCTATAATATCTCGTTGCTATGCACGGGTACTCGTCTAATTAGTTAATTATGCAGAAAATGAATGATACTCCGTATCTAAAAAGTTTATAATGCAATTGATATAACATTAGATATTTAGCTTTACTTACGATCAGTTGACATTGTTTGCTCGTAAGTACTGTAATTCAATGAGCAAACACTCTTGACTTGGTATAGCATGGTTTCACACACATACGACACGCAAAAGGTAAGTTATGACCAATTCATTAATCACAAAATCCTTTGATTATCATAATCATTGTTTTTGTAATAAACTATTGTTGAGATTACTATAATGGCTTGTAATTATTTATTAATACAGATTCACATTAAGATTTACATCTATGAACAACATGTGGTCCTTGAAATGACGTGTAACTATTGAGAACAATTGCATAAGCTAACAACAAGGTGCCAAATGACAATAACTGATAATGGGTTTATAGAAAGTTGGTGTTGACTGCTTATTCTAGACTAGTGGTTGGTGTCTTTGACTATACTTGTCAACCAAAGTGCTACTCGATCAAAATCCCATCAAGCACAGTTTTGCCAACTTCAAGTCAACTTTTCACGAGACGTGGCCTAATCATGATAATTTAGTGACTGTTTCCGAACACTTTCCTTGGTCACCTTCAAAATGTTTACTCTGAAGGTTCTTACCCGAGACTTCTTAGGAGAACGTCATTACGTCTTTTGACCACTAGAACGCAATCTTATACATATGTATGACCTTAGCCAAACATGCAAACTACAGTAGTAATTAAAAACTGTGTTCATTGATTTCATTTTGTAGGTTTACTAGCTATTACAGATACACAATACAATGGATCTGATTAAGGAGTCCGGCCATTTAGCTAGGTCTGGTCACGACGTATATCTTTAGCATTATTGATAGTAATACCCGTTAAACTGGTTAATTTAAAATACGGCCAATATTGTGAAACCTAAGATATCAAGATATTTTACTCAAAGGTTGGACTAATCCTTGATATATTGGCTATATATAATGAGATACTAGACAGATATAAATCGCAACTTTAATGAGATACTAGACAGATATATGTTGTAACATAAGACAAGAAATTGGAACACAAAAGCAACAAATTAGTCGACTGTCTCAATATTTTTGTCACCAATTAAGTGGCAACTTTAATTTAGAATATCTTGGACATGGTCACATGGCTCATTAACATACGAACTGAATCTCATGGTTGGAATACGACAGAAACGAGATCACTTGATGATGAAGATGACAAGAGCCTAAAGTGTCATTGTAGACGGGTTCATCGAAAAATCAAAGGGGGCATCGTTATAAGAATGTATCCACCAATTTGTTGCATACTAAATATTTTTTAAAAAGTTTATTAGTCATTTTAGTCATGATACAATCTTATAATCTTGGCAACTACATATTACAGTTATTTTCAGTTGAATATAATCACACTCAAAGTTTTGTAATAAATTAATTACTCCGTAATCTGTATGATGTCGTATTAGCTAATAAGCTATTATTAGTAGAGATTTATTGAAATTAACCTCTAGAACAACACATGGTCTTTGCCTCTTTGGTTCATCATCTACAAACTAACTAATCATGCTTAGCTTACTAATATCAAAACTTATTAGAGCTTCCACTTATACATTGTTTTAACTTTTAATCACTCATTTCAGTTTCCACTTTTTGAAATGGCAAGTATAATTTTATTGAAAGAACTAGCGAAAAACTAGGATTGCAAAGCACCAAGGAAAGTAGAAAATTGATACACCTGACACTAAGATACCTATACTCTTGAAACAAGAGAACTCCTGTTGAATGAAAACCTAAACGACATCTTAGCTGTTAACAACTTAACATGAAAACACACAACACCGGCACATCACCGTGACAAAAACCATAAAATTGTTCAAACAAAACTGAAGAAACAACCTAAACGTCTTTGGCAAATAAAAAAAATCAATTTTCCCCTTATACCAAGACTTATTTTTGTTAATCTTCTATTTGCTAGCTAGTATATATATATATATATATATATATATATATATATATATATATATATATATATATATATATATATATATATATATATATATATATATATATATATATATTTTTTTTTTTTTTATTTTTTATAATTTTTTTTATTTATGTTTTATTTATTATTATTATTTTTTTTTTGTTGTTGCATACTTTGGTACAAGTTTCTACTTCAAGTCATGGTCTTTTGATGTTTGGTTTGAGGCTTTGAGCTAATCTTCTGTTATAGACCTAATGTCAAAAAGAATAAAAAATAAACAAAAATTTACTACACTGGTATTGTATTCTTATAATGAATACATCACTTCCTTGTAAATATTGTTTAACATCATAAGCGGATAAAATTAAGCTTATAATACATAACCCGAGTCAAATAAGCTAATAAACACATGTATATAAGCTTATACAAACACCTACCGGATATCCAACGACTAATATGATATAGGTAAATTGAGACTCTTATTAGAACCTCGTACCTTTCTTAATTACATTTCATATTATAGGCACCGTTACGAATAATTACGAGGGGACAATATCGCCAAGTTTGTGACAATACATTATGTGCCAATGAAGATGGCTATTTTTATGTAGATGACATATGTTTTACAGAAAAGTGGGCGTTGAGTGGCTCTTATTATAAGACTAAAAGGTGTGTTTGACTACACAAGTCACCCATACCATTCCTTTTAAGCCATTATTTCAAGTCAATTAGTCTTTACAATATTTCTAGAACACGGTTACATGTCCAATCTTCTACGCCACTCACCTAAGTCGTGACGAAATCTTCTTTAATTTCAAAACACATACTCCTTTCGTCCTGTCATGTCGGCTTACACACTTAAACCTGCTTATCCTCCCTAATGATGCATAGTAATTTCCCATTTTTGAACTATGAGTGCTTAGAGGATAAATAATGATCTAAGTAGTTAAATGATGATATCTTGTGTGTTAGTAGTGCTTGTGTAATTTAGCGGACGTATAAATGTGTGTTTTTTTTTTTTTTTTTTTTTTACATATTTGCATGTGATAGGGGTGTGTAGGAAAAGGCGTTTGTGTTGGAGGTTTGATTTTTTTTACATAAGGTTATAGTGGATATCTTTTTGTGAAAATCGTACGTGGTATCTATAAACATAACTACTTAATTACTAAGCTAATATAAGTTTCACGTGATGTTGAAACTGAGTCTTGAAATCGAAAGATAACTTAATGTGCAACAAATTGATGGGATTGAACCCCATGGCTAGTATACACGGGAACAAGAATATTAACGAACGATGACAAAAGCCTAACTCATATTAGTTGTGCAGAAAACGAATGATATCTAAAAAGTTTTAATGTGATATCTAAAAAATATCAAGGAGTACATAATGCCTAGCTCAAAATGAATGATATCTAATAAGTGTATATTAGAAAGTTTTTAATGATATTTAGCTTTACTTACGATCAGTCGACATTGTTTGCTCATAAGTACTGAAGATCAGTTTTGTTATTTATTAGGTTTGATTAAAAAAAAAAAGTTGTGTAATTCATGAGCAAACACTCTTGACTTGGTATTAGCTTGGTTTCACACATATACGACACGTAAAAGGTAAGTGAAGACCAATTCATTCATCACAAAATCCTAATTTGATCATCACAATCATTGTTTTTGTAATAAACTATCATGTTAAGATTACTACTGATCTCCTGTTATTATTTATTAGTACAGATTCACATGTACGAATTAGGATTTACTATCTATGAATAGCATGTGGTCCTCGAATGACGTCTAATTTAACTATTGTGAACAATTGCATAAGTCTAACAATAAGGTTGCCAAATGACAATGACATATTCAACTGAAAATGGGTTTATAGAAAGTTGGTGTTGAATGCTTATGCTTCAAGACTAGTGGTTGGTGTCTTTGACCATACTTAGTCAGCCAAAGTGCTACTCAAAATCCCATCGAGCACAGTTTTGCCAACTGCAAGTCTTCAATAACTTTCCACGAGACGTGGGATTAATCTAGAATAATTTGGTACGAGACCAAAGTGCTTTGGCTGATCAGTTGGTACCCACCTTCGAAAAATCCATGGGCCCACATGATAGAATTCATGGATTAAAGGTCAAGTGTTCGAGTCTCGGCTCTTACTCACTCCAGTTAATGCCCCATTAGGCCAGGAGAGTTGCTGGAGCTATTCCTTGTGGGATGGATAATAGCTGGTATCAAAAGGCACCAAAAGTCAGTATGTTCCCTCCAATTCATATCTTTTTGTGCAATTGGTATGAGATTTCACTGTTAATGTTATTCGGGAAAGTTTGACTTCAGATTCACGCCGCCTAATCAAGATATTATAGTGACTGTTTTCCAGCACTTTCCTTGGCCACCTTCAAAATGTTTACTCCAAAGGTTCTTACCCGAGACTTCTTGTGAGAATGTCGTAACGTCTTTTGATCACTAGAACGCAACCTTATATGTATGACCTTAGCCAACCATGCAAACGGCTAGTAACTGAAAACTTTTTTCACTGACTTCATTTGGTGGATTTACTAGCTATTACAGATACACAATACAATGGAGCTAATTAACGAGTCCGACCATATAGCTAGGTCTGCTCACGACGTATATCTTTAGAATATAATTACTGATAGTATTTCCCATTAATCTGGTTTAAAATATGGCCATATTGTGAAACCTAAGGTATCAAGATATTTTACTCAAAGGTTGGATTAATCCTTGATATATTGGCTATATAATGAGATACTTGACATATATATGTTGTATGTTATTTGGTATTATGATTACGGGGTTTTTTTTTTTTTTTTTTTTTTTATGTTATGTTATGGGATGGGATATATTGACCCTTTCTATTTTTCCTAAACGGACCCTTTTTTCTTTTTTTTTTTTTTTTTTTTTTTTTTTTTTTTTTGCTAATATAAAAAAACTATAAACCTGAATGTGCGGAACAAAAAATATAAAGTTTAATATGTCAAACGCTTCAAACTGTCAAAAATACAGAACAGAAACTGACAAAAACTTGTGCTGTACTGAAAAAAAGGGGAACAAAATGGGGGACAAAGGTGCAAAAAGTACCACCTCCTTAGTATAGAGAGGGTTCGGTTAGGTGTTCTATATGTTATTTGGTGTTGAAATGATATGAAGTTGATATGACACTAAAAATTAGATGTTAACATGTTATGACTCCTTGAGCTCCTAGAACCTCGTACCTTTCTTAATTACATTTCATATCTTACGCCTTTTTTATAGGTACCATTACGAATAATTACGAGGTCGCCAAATTTTTGTGACAATACATTATGTGCCAAAGGACGATGACTATTTTTATGTAGATGACATATGTTTTACAGAAAAGTGGGCGTTGACTGGCTCTTATTATAGACTAAAAGGTGTGTTTGACTACACAAGTCAACTCACCATACCTTCCTTTTAAGCCATTATTTCATGTCAATTAGTCTTTACAATATTTCTAGAACACGGTTACATGTCCAATCTTCTACGCCACTCACCTAAGTCGTGACGAAATCTTCTTTCAAGACATATACTCCTTTCGTCTTGTCATGTCGGCTTACACACTTAAACCTGCTTATCCTCCCTAATGATGCATAGTTTCCCATTTTTGAACTATGAGTGCTTAGAGGATAAATAATGATCTAAGTAGTTGAATGATGATATCTTGTGTGTTAGTAGTGCTTGTGTAATTTAGGGGATGTATAAATGTGTTTGTGTACATATTTGCGTGTGACTGGGGTGTGTAGGGAAAGGTTAGGAAGGTGTGCATGTGTTTGTGTTGGAGGTTTGATTTTTTTACATGAGGAAGTTATTGGTGGATATCTTTTTGTGAAAATTATGTGAGTCTAGCATTTCTGTATCTATAAACATAACTAAAAATTAAGCTAATATAAGTTTCACGTGAGTTTGAAACTGAGCCTTGAAATCGAAAGATAACTTAACGTGCAACAAATTGATGGGATTGAACCCCATGGCTAGTATACAAGGGAACAAGAATATTAACGAACGATGACAAAAGCCTAACTCGTATTAGTTGTGCAGAAAACGAATGATATCTAAAAAGTTTCTAATGTGATATCTAAAAAAATATCAAGGAGTGCATAATGCCTAGCTCATATTAGTTATGCAGAAAATGAATGATATCTAAAAAAGTGTATATTGAAATTTTTTTAGTGATATAACATTAGATATTTAGCTTTACTTACGATCAATCGACATTGTTTGCTCATAAGTACTGTATAGTAGATCAATATTGTAATGTATTAGGTTTGATCAAAAAGTTGTGTAATTCATTGAGCAAACACTCTTGACTTGGTATAGCATGGTTTCACACATATACGACACGCAAAAGGTAAGTGAAGACCAATTCATTCATCACAAAATCCTAATTTGATCATCACACCCATTGTTTTTTTTAATAAACTATCATGTTAAGATTACTACTAATTGCCTGTTATTATCTATTAATACAGATTCACATTAGGATTTACATCTGTGAACAACATGTGGTCCTTGAAAATTGAAATGACGTGTAACTATTGTGAACAATTGCACAAGTCTAACAATAAGGTGCCAAATGACAATGACATATTTAACTGAAAATGGGTTTATAGAAAGTTGGTGTTGACTGCTTATGCTTCGAGACTAGTGGTTGGTGTCTTTGACTATACTAAGGGGCTTTTTTTTATTTTTTTATTTTATTTTATTTTTTTTTTTTAAATCTTACTAGCCCTCTTACTCCCTGTTACTCCCTGTTACTCTTACCAGTAAGAGGTGGGCAGACGTTTTGCTTGTTTATTTTTTTCTTTTGAGTCAGACCTAGTTAGACATATAATATCTTACTCAGTAAGAGGTGGGGGACTTGTCTTACTACCTGTTAGGTCACCATTTTGTAAACACAAGTATGATATAGAAAGAAATAAGATGAGAAATGAGATTGGTTGATTATGAGACAATATGAAAGGTGAAAGTGCAAGAATTTCCTTAAGATAATCAAATAACCAACAAATGAAATGTTTACATAAGCTCTCTATTTATAAGGAAGGAGATAGGGCAACACACCCTTCCTTCCTTATCTCTTAATTCGAGGGCTTTAAGGCCCATAGGGCTTTAACACTTAAGCCTTAAAACATAGACTAGTTAGATAAAATAACTAAGCAACCTATTACAAAAGGTAATGACCGAGACTTGACTAAAATACTAAAGTATGATCCCAACAATCTCCCCCTAAGGGTCGGTCATCACGGTTGCTTGACGTCTTCATCTTTGTCGTTGACTTGTGACATGTAAAACTCTAGACGTCTTCAAAAATGAGTGAATGATGATGAAAGTACTTTGCCCTTTGTCTTTGTTCTTTGATGATGATGTAGCGAATAAGTTATGAAGTTGTCTGCCGTTCGTCACTCCTGCGTCTGTGGTGGTTGTCCGCCATTCCAACATACTCATACATCTTTGGACTTTGACTTTTACGAACAAGAAGTTCCTTTTCATGCATTGAGATCTTTGTCATTATACTTTGTAGATTCTTCTTATTGGTGTAGAATCTTTCTTGGAACTTTGTGTTGTTAAGATCTTTTGGGGGAGCTTTCTTTGACTTCAAGATGTATGTATGAGCATGTTGGAATCTACCATCATGGAAGTGAGGTACCTGCGAGTAAACAATTAGCAATAAAACAACCGGTACTTACGGATAAGGAATTAGAGCTCATCAACGGCATAGTGTGAAGACTCCTTCTAATCCTTATCCAGGCCATTCCCATATCAGATACTCCCGAAGGAGCTTACGAGACCTACTAAGTAGCTCAATGACTGGGTGAGTCGCTGGGGATCACTCCACGACTGTAGACCGAGATGGAACCACCGCAAACACTAAGTGTAACCCTTGTGGGGTTACCGAAGTGACCTGCTGTCAGGGCTGTTTGATGATGACCCTGGCAGGATTTCCGTTCAATCATTGAGAAATACTTAAGTAATCCTCTCATAAACGTTCTCGACAGATTGCTAAGATCTGCGAAGGACTCGATAGTTTACAACTGATGCCCATTGATGTAGAACACCAGTTGCAGAAATACTAAGTGTTCCTAAGAGATCTTTGATGTATCTCATGGCTCTAGACTCTATAAGTGCACACCTAGGTTTCCTATGCGGAGACTGGGGAGGTGTCTCCTGCTTCAATATCAACCGTCTCTAAGAGATAGGTCGATAGGTTACGCGGGTTCCCCGTGAGAATGAAACAAGTCCTTTTAAGAGAACTTGAGTGGTTAAGAAGGTTTAGTGCATTGCGTCACTGGGTCCATGACGACTTAATCTTCAATACCGGTGTTGTCTTAAGCAACAGCCAGTAGCATACGTATTGAACCCGGTGTCTGCCCTAAGGTTGAATCATATGGAGGGCTATTTCTTTTCACCCTTTTCTTTACTTTTCTTTTTAATTCTTCAACCCCTTCTTTCTCCTTTCATTCTTTACTCCTTTTTTTTTTTTTTTTTTCTTTCGTATCATACCTAAGGACTTCTAATTCTAACTATGGGAGATGTCCTTGGGTAGATCCCTCCGGCTCTGGCGGATCATAGGACGGATATTCCTATCTTAATCACCTTATAACTCCGACAGTAGCCAAGAAACCTTTGATTGAAAATCTCTCAAAGTGTTTGTGAAAATCAAATATTTTGGTTAACACTTTGAGAGTTTTGAGTACACTTTTGAAGGGCTCCCCCTGCACATGTGCTCATAAGTAATTAATAAATTTGCACATGCGGAAGGAGCAAGCACTTTTGAATTGATCCACTTTCCGTGAACAAGACCGATTCGAGACACGCTTACATCACTAGTTAGACTAGCTTGAAGTTATTACCCGGCCTGATCAAGTTCACAGAAAGTTTCTCGAGATGGTACATTTCTACTAAGACATATCCTTTTCGAGACACGCTTACGTGGTTAGTTAAAGAGATGCATTGTCAGCTTTTAGGTGACAACTAGCTCTAGTAACTAACTTGATGTTATTACTCATCGAGGATAAGTCCTTTCGATGTTACTAACTTGTATTATCTCGTCAATTCCTGGGTCAATACTGAGTCTAGCTCGCACATGATACAACTTTAAAGCTTTGACTTCGTATATTTTGATCACTTTTTCATTTTCTCCCCCTCAAAAATAGCATATAAAATGATGTTTTTGACAAACTTTTAGATTAAAATATGCCTTTTGAGTCATACGGGGAGATTCACCAAGAACTTTTGATTTAGAGCAAAGTATTTTGTTTTGACAAGTGCTCCCCCTCAACAAGTGATTAGGTCTTATTGAGGTGAAATACTTGTCCTTTTGAGCATAATTATGAAAAATCATAAATGTTTGATTAATTCTACTCAAAAGTAAGAAGCCTTCGCTCCTTATATATAGGATTGAGGCACTGATGCGTACCTCAGGGTCCTTTCTTTACAAGTTCGGGTTGTGCACTGTAATATGTGCACAAGCCATAATGAAGTATATAATTGACAAATCAAATCAAATTCTTACAATGATTTACCAATCAGGTCTCTGAAATGTCAACACCGGAAATTTCTGTCTGCCTCCCACATAACTTTCCAACCTTCGAAATTGATCCCTGCGCTTCAATCTGTTCTCGATCCTTAAGATGAATCTGCGAGCATCCCGGGCCTCGTTGGTTTTCCACCTTTTAGACTTTCCTAGAGCAATGTCATCCAATCTGCTTTTGATTCCATCTCTTACGAACTTCAAGGTTTCATCACAGAACTTATGTATTTCGTCGTAAGCCATGAAGCAGTTGCGACCGTTAATGTTGCGGTAGGTGAACCCAAATGGTTGTCTGATTAAGGTGTACTGAGATAGATGTGGAAGGTCGGGGATGTCGAATATGTTGGGTTTGGTGAGATTGAGCTTCTTCTGATAGCTTTCCACTCCCAATTGAAGATCTTCTACTCTTTCTCTGATGACTATTTGCCTGATGTAGATGAGGAGAGCTTGGATAAAGGCCAGCTGCATCTCTTTAGGTAGGCCACAGAGTTTTCCTTGAACTTTGAGCAGGTACACGTCTTCAATGTCGTTGAGACGTAGTCGTGGAAAGTCAGCCTCGGAAATATTGTACTCCTTTTCATCAAGTCTTTTCAGTGTGATTCTGCTGAGGAAGGGGTACCCAAAGAAAGTGACAGTCGAGATGAATTGAATGGAGACTATCTTCAGATCACTTTCTACATCACCTATCGTCTGATTAAGTCTGCTGCTACGATAGTATTGTGCCCGGTTGCTTGGCCAATGATGTATGCCGTAAAGAGCATTTCGGTCATATTCAACAACTTTGTCAACAAATAGTGCTGAAGCTTCTTCTTCGATGGCATTGTTGAGATATCGAGCTGCAGGGAGAAAGGCGAGTGAGGTAACGTACTTCTTCTCAATCTTGCTGCCAAGTTTCAGAAATTCCAAGTCTGTGTTGTAGAAGAACTTGTACGGGATCTTTGGTTCCTTAGGCTTCCCAATCATCGGTAGTGGTTTGTACCAGTCAGTAATGTAAGGTGCGGTTTTCTTTGTGACCGGATCGACATATGATTCAGGATTGATCCAGTCAATATTGCTTGACATAGCTCGAGCAATATTTTCCAGATGGTATTCAAGCTCGATTGAGTTAGCAGACCTATCTTTCAGAAGATTGAAAGCATCATTCTTGATTCTTCGCAGCTCTTTCTTATTCATCTTTTTCATTTTAAACCTTTGCTGAATCATTTGAGCATATTCCACTGTTCGACCATCTTGAGGTTCATGATTGTCTTCCAGTGGTGTTTGCGAATTGATCATCTTCTCAAACCAGGAGTATTCGGCACTGTTGTCCTGATCTAGCCAGCTAAGGACTGTTTTAGGTTTCTTTGGTTCGGTGCCTTTAGATGAGGTGTCTGGTGTGGGTTGATGATGCTTTCCTTTCTTATCTTTCTTCTTCTTCTTAGGAGACAGTTCTGGAACTTCATCTTGCTGAGGAATGTCGTCACCACCGGTGTATACAAAGTGGTCGTGTGCTTTGGGAGCAGGACCTGATGCCTTCGGTTGGTGTGAGGAAGTTGTTGTGGTTGGGGGGACTACCGGTGTATGAGATGAGGGTCCTTCGGCTTGTTTTTGTTTCTTTGCCTGAGAATGCGGATCCCTGTCTTCATCATCTCTGTGACGTTTCAGCTTATCTGCCTCTGTGCTGCAAGTCTCGTTGTTCATGTTGTCCTTAAGTGCTTCCAGGACTTTTGCTTCTGCAGGAGTCAAGGTGAACTTGTTTGCAAGCTTTTCTAAGAGTTGAGCTTCCAAATCATCCAGAGAAAGTCCTGGTAGAGGAGCAGTAGATTTTTCGGCACGAAGAGTAAAGGTTGTTGATCGGATTACTTTCTTGACTGCTTGCTTTGCGAACTTGGTGAGTTCATCTCTCATTGGTGCCAGCAGATCTTTCAGTTCAGCAACTAAGTGTTGTGCCATGTATTCTTGTGCTTGAGCTGCTAGAGCGGCTTCCAAGTTCTCTTGTACGTCTTTAGCTAAGAAAGTATCAACTTTGTCTTGTAGCTCTTGGACGTTTGAGTTCAGCTTAGTCAATTCAGCAACTTGGGTTACAAGTGTTGCAACCTGATCTTCTAGTCTGCTTCTCTTCTTATCATGTACTCTCTTGAAAGCTGACTTGAGTAACTTTGATGCAGCAGAGGCTTTGGTGCTAGGTTTCTTGATAGATTTGTCTTGTGTTGATTCAGATGCAGGAGGAGATGACTGTGTAGATTCAATGATGGTGGTAGTGTCTTTGTCATCTCTTTTCTGTGGTTCGGGCTGTACAACTTCCTTGACTTTGGCAGCTTCTTCTTTCAACCTTTGTTCTTCTGCTTCGGCTTTAAGCCTTAGTTCTTCAGCAAGCCTGGCTTCTTCTTCTTTCTTTAACTTTTCTTCGGCCAGCTTGGTTGCTTCTTCTGCTTTCCTGCTCTCTTCCATTCTGATGGTTTCTTCCAGTTTAGCTTGAGCAATTTCTTCAAGCCTGGCCTCTTCAGCTTCTTGTTTTCTTTTCAGTTCCTCTTCCTGAGCCCTTTCTCTGAGCTCCATTTCTTCCATAGTCATAAGCCTTGGAGCATCAGTATCCATGGGATCTCCCTCTTCTTCCTCTCCCATAGTCATTTCAATGTCGGTGGGAGACACTGAGGGATTGTCATAAACAACTAAGTCTGTGGCGATCCCTGTGGTAGGTTCAGGAATGCTGCTTGATCCGCCAGCTTCGGTGGTCTGAGAGAACACTGGAGGTGGAGGTATATCAGCATTGAATGTATCAATTCGGCTGTGGAGGAGACCTAGGTTGAGAGCCCTTTCATTTTCTTCTTCGACTGAAAGGCCTTCAGTCTCATGTTCAGCAGATACAGGTTGCTTCATCTTTTCTCTTCTAATCCTGTCTTCTTCCAAAATCGTCTGAGCTTTGGTGAGTGGTCGTTGATTGAGATGTGTGGGGGGTTCAGCATGATCAGCAGATTCGTCAATAATCTTATCCCAATCTTCGAATGTCAAATCCTTGTCGTCAATGTCATCAAGATTGACTTTCTTGGTGATATTGGCATAGGCTTCACTGTAAACAGGACCTTCGTCGGATTCGGTTTGTTCAGAGTCAGCAGGTTTTGGGGAAGGTTGTGGTGAGGGAAACCACCCAGGTTCAGCAGTTGGTTTCTTTGCAGGAATTCTGATCTTAAGTGTTCCCTTTTTCTTAGGTTTGGCCTTGGTAGAACTTTCTGAGCTGCCAGATTTGCTACCTTTCTTTTCTTTCTTCTGCTTGTATGACGGTAGAACAGCTTCGTCCAAGAACCCAACTTTATCTGCTGCAAGAGCTTGAAGGTAGTACTTGTAGTTATTGCTTTCTTGAACCTTATTAGTCAGAAGGCAATCAGGAAGTTTCTTTCCTTGTTTCCTTGTACTAGTATCCATTCTCTTGATGACCTTAATGTTGAAGTATGCTCGTGTCATAATAAATAATTATATGGCTAGACATATGTGAGCCTATGGGGTCACACACATATACACTTAGGTACCACTTTATATGTCGTGTTTATTGTATTTACGATATATAATTAACCTTACGTAACTCGGAAACTCTATCGGGCTTCTAATGACTAAGTAATGGACTTAATCAATTGGACTTGGAAATCAAATGGAAGGCCCATTTGAGCCCATAGAGGGGCCGGCCATAGGGAGCTAAAAAAGGGGGGATTGGGTTTTGATTTTGGTCAAATATATGGTGAATATCTCCTGATAATGGAATAACCAATTTACCATAATTCTCTCCCCCTCTCTCCCTCAAACTCACGGCACAAAATAAACATCCACCTAGGGTTTTTATTTGATTGATCTCTTGCATTGAATCTTGTTTATTCAAGGGCAATAGAAAGGTTACGGGGTTAAGGACTAGCATCAAAGGGTTAACCAAGGAGGTGTAGTGTGTTTCACACATAGAGGAGATCAACCTTATTGATCTCTTGGGTTTCTATTAACATTCGTGGTGGTGACTTTGTTGGTGATTCCCGGTGCACGCTACAAAGGTATAAAACTTATATGTTTAATTTGTTTTTCATTTGATTGATCATATGGCCGTATGGATCCGTGTGGGTGATGTTGTTCCGCTGCGTTTATTTGATATTTATATATTACATATTCATACATCACCTATAGTGGTATCACGAGCCATCATATGATGTCATATGATCATCTTGTATGCGTAAAAATGGCTAAAAACGTGTTTTTTTTAATGGATTTAAAAGTGGAATCTTAAAACAGCCCCTAGGGCTTATATATTCTGAATATGTTGACCTTTATGAGGTCTTAAGATCTGGACTTTTTAATCCTATGGTCATTTGTTATGCATACAACAATTGGTTTCTTGATCGGGTACGTGAAAATGGCCTAAAACGCATGTTTTTGATCGATTTATGAAACGATTTCAAATCAGGCCCTATGGCTTAATTTTATGTGGTAAAAAGATAATTAAAAGGTCCTAACATCAGTGGGTTTTGAACCTAAGGCCATTTGACACAAGTACCAAACGGGGTTTTAATTCTTGTCTATTAATTTCTTCGTTTTCGTTGGCTAACAATTTAATTCTTGTTATTATTTTGTTTTCCGTGGCAAATACATGCATGTTTGTCCATGGAGTTAGCCAACACCATGTTTCATTCATAATATTATGGTATTATGATGTTTATATGCAAAGCCGATGAAAACCTAGACCACTTGTGCATTGAATGGTTGTTTATGTTGCTTAATTTCGTGTTTTGGGGTTTTGCCATATGTTTCGGCATTTATGTAATTATATTCTTTTGGTTGTAGCCATTGTTTGGGCACTTTTACAGTAGATTAAAAGTAGATTAATTGTATTTTACTTTCAATATAATGTAATCGTGGCTTGGTGGTGAAAGGCGAAAGAGTAAAAGACGTTTTTGCCGATAAATGACTGCTGGAACACCATTTGGTAAAACGGAGTTTCCCGGTGATTGGTAAGGTCTTTTTGGCTGAAATTGTTTTTGCAGGTACCCAAGACATGGGCCTACAACTTTCTAGTTTTGAGCTAAGCCCGGGGAAGCCTCCATCATGGACTTTTGGGCCCTATAACACAGAAATTCTGGAAGGACAGAAACTGCTTTTCACGTACATCATGGGCTTCCTACTTGCTCTTGATTGTCTTGGAGCAAGTGGGAGTCCTCCGTGTGGTTGTGTGGTTGTCCCTAGTTGACTCTTGGCTCTTGTGATGGCTCACGAGACCAAGCATAGGTTTCTTCATCGGTTGAGGCTTTGCATATTGTGGTTGTGTGTTTGTGTTGCTTTTTATATATCTTGTTTCATATGTAAAATTGCAAATAGTTTTTGATAAAACTTAAAACGAAACACAAACCATTTTAAAGCTAAGTCTTATGATTTAGTTTTACTAAGTTTTTGAAACTTAAAATCATTGTTTTAATAATAACACCTTAACTTGTTATGTATGTTATTTTATTTATGTATTGTCCAAACTTTATTATCCACGTAGGATTAATATTAGTCATGAAAATGGACAACTTGACACACATAAATTAAAACAATGATTAGACTTAAGTTAAGAAATGTTTTTAACTTGTGCTACGAAAGATGAATGCATGCTCTTTTCGTACACCTTTTGATCCACATCAAAACTTTTACCCGTCAAAATTTAAGTCACGCCGTCCAATTTTGAGAACACTTGCAATTACTTTTTGCCTATGCGTGGGACCTAGGTTGAATTGTAACCCAAGGTGACTATTCTCTATGCGTGGGACCTAGATATATTCTCGTACGTTCTAAAAATTGGATGACTTAATCGAGTTAAGCGGTGAGACCTTGACCCGAGGCAAAGATGGGACTAAACATGCCAGCTTGACACTAGTTGCCTGTTCACTAGTGCCATGGGTCCCATAAAGATCTAAGAGTTGCACTTGTAATGCAATTGGTCGACGTTACCTACCTATTGAATCCTCCATTGCTAGCAGATCAACTGATGTGATGGTGGAACCTCAATGAGGATCTTAGCCTTTTCGTAAAATTAATTGTTTTAACATTGTAAACTTGGGTAGTTAATTTTAAAAAGGATTAATTATTGATAAATTACTAAAATTGAACTTTGTTTATTTTGTAGATGACAACTCCAAATTCAACCATGAACAACTCGTCAATCATTTCAATTCTCGAGAAAGAGAAATTGAATGGTAACAACTTTTTGGACTGGTACCGCAACTTGAGGATTGTCCTCAAGGCTGAACAAAAGTTTTACCATCTGGAAGAACCTTTACCTGAAGCACCTGCTGCTAATGCTACTGCTGCTGTTCGTAACGCCCACCAACGTAGGAGTAACGAACAGCAGGAGGTGGCTTGTCTTATGTTGGCTAGCATGATCCCTGAGTTGCAAAAGAACTTAGAGAACTTTTCAGCATTTGACATGCTGCGAGAACTGAAAGTTATGTTCGAGCAGCAAGCAAAGCAAGAATTGTTTGACACGGTCAAATCTTTTCATGCCTGCAAGCAGGAGGAAGGGCAATCGGTCAGTAGCTATGTCATGAAAATGAAAAGCTATCTCGATCTGATGGAGCGACTGGGATACCCCATGCCTCAAATCCTTGGAGTGAGCATGATACTTACCTCACTGTCGAAGGATTATGATCAATTTGTGCAGAACTACAACATGCACAGCATGGGAAAAACCATTGCCGAACTGCATAACATGTTGAAACTTGCAGAGAAAGGCATGCCCAAGAAGGCTCCACTTGTCCTAGCTATCAACCAAGGTAGAATTCAGAAAAAGAACAAGGGAAAACCGCAGGCACCTGGCAAGGGACAAGGGAAAGGCAAGGCTAAGCTTGCTTATGCCCCCAAACCCAAAATCCCCCCACCTGCCAAGAAGGAGCACCCAGCCAAGGACACCGTCTGCCACCATTGTGGAGTGGTAGGGCACTGGAGGCGCAACTGTCACGCCTACCTGGAAGGGCTAAAGAAGAACAAAGCTAGCGTTGCTAGCACATCAGGTATCTTCACTATAGAACTTTATACTTTTCCTAACAAAACCTGGGTATATGATACTGGTTGTGGTACTCACATTTGTAATAATGTGCAGGGGCTTAGGGGAAGTCGAAAGCTGAAGCAAGGAGCTTTACATCTGTACGTTGTTAATGGCGATCGTGCAGCTGTGGAAGCAATTGGGAGCTTTGATCTTATCCTCCCAAATGGACTAGTTATTGTTTTAAATAATTGCCATTTTGCACCTACTATCACTAGAGGTGTTGTTTCACTTTCGCGTTTGAAAGATGATGGTTACATTCATACTTTTACGGATTTTGGCATTTCTGTTTCTAAGGATAATGTGTTTTATTTTAATGCTATTCCACGTGATGGCATTTTTGAAATTGATATGCGTGATCCTATTTCAAACAATAGTTCTATATATACTGTTAGCAATAAGAAATCCAAACGTAATTTGGATTCCACTTTTTTATGGCATTGTCGTCTTTGTCACATAAACAAGAAACGCATTACGAAGCTACAACATGATGGGCTTTTAGAGTCAATCGACAATGTGTCGTTTGATAAATGCGCTTCTTGCATATCTGGTAAGATGGCACGAAAGCCTTTTTCCCATGTTGGAGAAAGAGCTACAGATCTACTTGGACTCATTCATACTGATGTATGTGGCCCATTTAGAACAATGTCTAGAGAAGGAGCTAACTACTTCATCACTTTTACTGATGATTTCAGTAGATATGGTTATGTTTACCTGATTAAACATAAACATGAAGCCTTTGAAACGTTTAAAGTCTTCCAAAGTGAAGTAGAAAATCAGCTTGGCAAGACCATTAAGGCTCTTTGATCCGATCGAGGAGGTGAATATATGAGTCAAGAGTTTTTAGATCATCTAAAAAGGTGTGGGATAGTCTCACAATTCACTCCTCCATATACACCACAACATAATGGTGTGTCTGAAAGGAGAAATCGAACCTTGCTAGACATGGTTCGATCTATGATGAGTCTAACAACGTTGCCAATGTCCTTTTGGGGTTATGCTCTAGAGTCTGCTGCACGCATACTCAATATGGTTCCAACTAAGAAGGTTGATAAGACTCCATACGAAATATGGCATGGGAAGGTCCCTAATCTGTCTTACTTGAAAGTCTGGGGTTGTGAGGCTCTCGTTAAACGAGATACGCCAAACAAACTTGAGCCTAGAGCTATCAAGTGTATCTTTGTAGGATACCCAAAGGAAACGATGGGTTACTATTTCTACTACCCAACCGAGAACAAAATATTTGTTGCTCGATATGCTGAGTTTTTTGAGAACAGTCTCATCTCACAAGAAGCAAGTGGGAGCAAAGTAGACTTTGATGAACTTCAAAGCGAAGATGCACAACCTTCTAGTAACACTAGTGAACATCAAAATGAGACTGAGCATGAAAATGTTGAGCCTCTTCGAGATGTTGCTCCCATTCGTAGATCCGAAAGGATACCTCAAGCACCTGAACGATATGGTTTTTATATCGATGCTGAGGAACATGAGTTAGGGGATCATTGTGAACCCGCTAACTATCGGGAAGCTATATCGTGTCCTGAACGCGAGAAGTGGAACGATGCTATGAATGTGGAAATGAAATCCATGGAAGACAATGATGTCTGGGTCGAAGTAGAACTACCTCCCAATGCTAAAACCGTTGGGAGCAAATGGCTCTACAAGATAAAGACCGATGTGGATGGAAATGAACACACCTATAAAGCTCGTCTTGTAGCAAAAGGTTTCACTCAAATCTACGGAATTGACTATGATGAAACCTTCTCGCCTGTTGCAGACATTAAAGCAATTAGGATTCTTATAGCCATAGCAGCGTATTATGACTATGAGATTTGGCAAATGGATGTCAAGACTGCCTTCTTGAACGGCCACCTAAACGAGGACGTTTATATGGTGCAACCCGAGGGCTTCGTGAATCCAAAGTATCCTAGCAGAGTATGCAAGCTTAAAAAATCCATTTATGGATTGAAGCAAGCATCTAGAAGCTGGAACAAGAGATTTGATGAGGAAATCAAGAAGATTGGTTTTGCTCAAAATCCCGATGAGCCATGTGTATACATAAACACTAGTGGAAGTATAGTCGCATTCCTAATCTTATATGTCGATGACATATTACTCATAGGAAACAACATTCCAATGCTACAAGATGTAAAATCCTGGCTTGGAAAGTGTTTTGAAATGAAAGATTTAGGAGAAGCATCGTACATACTTGGAGTCAAGATCTATCGAGATAGATCAAAGCGGTTAATCGGCTTGTGTCAAAGTGCATACATTGAAAAAATCCTGAAGAGATTTAGAATGCAAGATTCCAAACGTGGAAGTCTTCCAATGCAACCAAATACGGAATTGAGCAAGACTCAAGGACCCTCAACACCCGCCGAGGTGAAGAGGATGAAGGGAATCCCTTATGCTTCGGCTGTGGGATCCATCATGTATGCGGTTAGGTGCACTAGACCTGATGTAGCGTTCTCTCAGAACCTGACGAGTAGATTTCAACAGAATCCAGGAGAATGTCACTGGACTGCTGTTAAGAACATATTGAAGTATCTGCGGAATACTAAAGATATGTTTCTTGTTTATGGTGGTGATGTCGAACGTGAGCTCAGTGTTACTTGTTATACTGATGCAAGCTGGGAGACAGATCGTGATGACATCAAATCCTAAACAGGATATGTTTTCGTCATGAATGGAGGTGCTGTTGACTGGAAGAGTGCCAAACAAAGCACACTTGCGATGTCCTCTACAGAAGCTGAATATATAGCTGCTTCAGAAGCTGCAATGGAGGCAGTTTGGATACGGAAATTCATTTCTGGGCTTGGCGTTGTTCCCAGCAATGAACGACCTATGGATATGTACTGCGATAATTCCGGTGCCATAATCATAGCTAATGAACCAGGTGTTCTAAAGGGTGCCAAACACTTTCGTCGGAAAGTTCACTATATTCGAGAAGTTATCGAAAGTGGTGATATTCGTCTCCTCAAAGTTCACACAGATGACAATTTAGCTGATCCTTTTACTAAACCAATGTCTTGTACCAAACATGTGGAGCATGCTAGGAACATTGGGCTGCGACCTGCTAATAGTCTCATGTAAATCTGTTTTAGTATTTTAAATAATTGGAATGTTGAACAGTTTATATCTTTAATGAATTGATGTAATGGTTATTGTCGTTTTCATACATATCAACTGTATTCCATTTTTGCATGTTTAATCCATGAATGATTTAATTATTCAAAATTGTCCATTGTCAGTTGACGATATAGGAGTATCATCGAATTAAGGCAAATGTGAGCGTGTTGGTGATTTATTTGCCAAACTCATATGTTGTTCATTGTGATGAACATTGGACTGACCCAACCATCGAGATTTCACTACATGGATCGGCGTCAATAGTGAATCTCGCAAATGATTATGTCTCTTATCCTTAGACTTGAGATGCAAGTAGGTCTTGCATGTGCGGAATTTTATTCTTTGATATAGTTAAACGCTGTCCTGAATAAGGTAGTTATAAAAACCATTTTCAGGAATGATTTGAAACACATGAATGACACGTGCAGTCAAAACAGGATTTGTTCCTCCACATGTCATGGAGTTAGATACTATTGGGCCCCTCGATGAATTGAACAGATGTTTGTATGGCCGTACCCAAATGAGATTAAGATGAATCTTAATTCACTTGGTAATCTTGTTCAATATCTAGATCGAGAAACAGAATAGTTGAACAAATGGAATGACTTTGATCCATGTCCAGTGTTCAACATAGTATCTGTAACAAAAGGAATTATGACATAAAAACCATTTAAATGAGAAGTTTAAGAAACTACCCTCACATATTTCTAGGGGCATTGGCGTGTTGCTAGACGCTAACCTTTGCTTGTATAATTACTTGATTATTATGACGTCGCAAGTGGGAGCTGTTGGAGTATGCTCGTGTCATAATAAATAATTATATGGCTAGACATATGTGAGCCTATGGGGTCACACACATATACACTTAGGTACCACTTTATATGTCGTGTTTATTGTATTTACGATATATAATTAACCTTACGTAACTCGGGAACTCTATCGGGCTTCTAATGACTAAGTAATGGACTTAATCAATTGGACTTGGAAATCAAATGGAAGGCCCATTTGAGCCCATAGATGGGCCGGCCATAGGGAGCTAAAAAAGGGGGGATTGGGTTTTGATTTTGGTCAAATATATGGTGAATATCTCCTGATAATGGAATAACCAATTTACCATAATTCTCTCCCCCTCTCTCCCTCAAACTCACGGCACAAAATAAACATCCACCTAGGGTTTTTATTTGATTGATCTCTTGCATTGAATCTTGTTTATTCAAGGGCAATAGAAAGGTTACGGGGTTAAGGACTAGCATCAAAGGGTTAACCAAGGAGGTGTAGTGTGTTTCACACATAGAGGAGATCAACCTTATTGATCTCTTGGGTTTCTATTAACATTCGTGGTGGTGACTTTGTTGGTGATTCCCGGTGCACGCTACAAAGGTATAAAACTTATATGTTTAATTTGTTTTTCATTTGATTGATCATATGGCCGTATGGATCCGTGTGGGTGATGTTGTTCCGCTGCGTTTATTTGATATTTATATATTACATATTCATACATCACCTATACTTAAGTGTGTCCTCATTCTTGTATGTGTGCTGAAACTCGTCATACAGTCTTTGAGGTATGTCATCATATTCATGGAGGAAGCTTGCAATGAGAAGCTTGGTGAAACGGACGAATGGAATATTGGTCGTCTTGTGTTGTATGTGCCACACAATGTCTTCCCAGATAATGCTGGCATAATCAACTTTCTTGACATTAGCAATAGCCCAAAACAGCTTGAGATGTTGGAGCTTAGGGTGTTCATGGCCTGTGTCTCTGCCTGATAGTGACTTGGCAATGATGATGTAGAGAGTTCTCCAAGGCTGTGGAAGAAATCTGATATTGACCTTAGAGTGCCTAGTCATTACCTCTTCAAACTCATCATACACAATATCTCTTAGCCATTCTATCAATTCTTCTTCACTGGGAACTTGGTCATATTCTTCATTAGGTTCAAGTTCGGGAAGTCCAAGAGCACTACGGAGAAGATCCTTGTCGACCGTGACTTATCTCATGTGAAGCATACAAGTAAAGGATTCTTCAAGGAGGTCCAAGTGGAGTGTGTGCCAAAACTGATGTATGTAGAAGCAGGCCACTGCAGCAGATTTGGTGAGTAGGACTTTGTACGGGTGATGGATAAGAGCATCTTCCGCAACAAGGCAAGAAGACTCATTGCATGTAATTTTGTTGAAGTTGACTCTCAGATTGTTCTTTCCTATCTTTCTGGAGTAGTTCTCAGGAAAGGTGTCTTCCCATGCACGTATGGGTTCAGGTTCAGGTCCATAAGGAATGTCATTGTGTTCAGCCATCTGAATAGATCATAAACAGACACAAACATGGCAATTGTTGACGATGTTAGCAAAGACATTCAAGTACTAGATTATGAACACATTATTGATTGATCAGTGGGTGTTTGTGTGTGAAAAACTTTTGTTATGTGACAAAGTTGAGTTATATTACTTGGTAGAAATACAAAACAATTCAGTTACAACATAAGTTTATCATTTACAAGAAGTTATACTTTGGAAAATTTCCCAACACTTAGAAAATTTTGGATTTTGACAAGTTTACGCGTAAGTGGGTGTCTTTACGCGTAACCTGACTTAAGCGTAAGTTTAGAAATAATGCGTAAGTGCAAAAGCTACGCGTAAGATAGAATATTACGCGTAAAGTGAATCTTATGCGTAAGATCAATTTTAAGCGTAAGATAAGTCTTAGGCGTAGAAATTGAAGTTACGCGTAGGATTACCCTTAAGCGTAAATTGTAACTTATGCGTAGGTAATGACTTATGCGTAAGTTCTAGACTTATGCGTAAGGTCAGAACTTATGCGTAAGATTTTCATTTATGCGTAAACTATGTCTTATCCAAGACACAGTTTGTCCACGTGTCGAATCTTACGCGTAAGATTCAATCTTACGCGTAGGATGAACATTTAACGCGTAAAGACGCCATTTTCCAGAAATTCACCTTTGAAATTCGAGTTGTATGTTTTCTGAAAGTGTACAAACATTACCACTGATCAATATTTAACCCAACACACTTAATTCACACATGTAAAGCGTAAACATGCCAAAGTCCAACTTTAACGCGTAAACACGCATGAACACCTAATCACAAACTTAATCAAACATGTTTTTGGGTATGATTAAGCATGGGGCAAATGATTCTATCAACCTAAGGATCATATGGACCAAGTTACTACAAGTTATCACCACACAATCAAACAATCATAGCTGCTAGTGTCATTCGAACCCTAAACCTTTGATTCAAAAACAAAAGACGATTAAGATGCAATTAAACTACTGGGATATGATCCTTAACACTAATACACGCTATCCCTATCATCAATCATTATCAAAACATCCACAATCAAGAACCCCTAATCTATACGTATGAACCCTAATATCCAAATCACTCAATTGATGATTCTGGGTGAGATTGGAGTTCACAAACATGTTAATAATCAACTATAGACCATATCCCAACAATCAAATCATTCATAACATAACAAATTTCTGGGTTTAAAAATCTACGCACAATCCTAAGAAAGATTTAATCGATTAGAAAGATTTAACCGTTGGATCGTTATGAAATTAAAAACCTTTGTTTGTTATAATGATCTAAACATAATCACACTTACAGATTTGAAGATTGGTACACAGATTAGTCTGATGATTGTGGGTCGTTGATGATGGTTGTTGAGGGTAGTAAATGTTTTGCAGTAATAGTTAATGTGTGTGGTCAAACTATGTTTTGACTGTGGTGAGATAAGTTTCATGTATTGACACTTTTAGCCCCTTAACCTTAACTAACATTTATTTTAAATGCTAAAATACTTAAGCACATGTAACTTTCGTTAGTCAACACCAAGATATGATAAGAACAACTTGTCGTACTCCCCCTTGACCTTAGACCGTAGTCAAATACTGAAAAATTAATAATGAAGGTCAAGGAGAGTAACCCGAAACACTTTTGAATCAACACTTTTATAAAGAAAAATGTATTTATTTTTGGTAAAATGCAAGTATAAAAGACAAAATAATTTTTGAGAAATTAAAGAAAACGTTACTTATCCTCCCCCTCAACACTTGTTTTAAATGATTGAAGACATTTTAGAAAATAGTGTTGAAAGAGATGGTTTATACTTGCATTTTTTTTTTTTTTTTTTTTTTTTTTTTTTTTTTTTTTTTTAAAAGGTGTTTTATATTTTTGTATTTTGTTTTTGAAAAAATATTTACAAAAGATAGTTTTGATGTTTGACGATCAATTGTATTTTAAAAACTTTTCCAGATCCTCTGGAGTCAAACATCGCATACCAATTTGGTGAACTAGACTAGCAAACCTTGATGGTGCTAAGGATTTGGTAAGTAAGTCCGCCAATTGGTACTCAGTTCCAACAAAGTAAAGTTCAACGGTACCCTTTTCCACATGCTCTTTGATGAAATGATATCGGAGATCGATGTGTTTGGATTTGCAATGATGCACTGTGTTGCAGGAGATAGCAATTGCACTCTTTGAATCACAGTAGATAGGAATCTTGTTGAATAGGTAGCCATAATCCTTAAGTTGGGATCTCATCCAAATGACTTGAGCACAACAGGCAGACATGGCTACGTATTCAGATTCTGTAGACGACAGTGAGGTGCAGTCCTGCTTCTTAGATTGCCATGACACGAGTTTGTCTCCGAGAAATTGTAATCCACTAGATGTACTTTTGCGTGTGTCTAAACATCCTGCATGATCAGCATCTGAAAAGCCAATTAGTTCAAAACCAGAATCCTTCGGATACCAGATTCCCAAGTTAATGGTTCCCTTTATGTATCGAAGGATTCTTTTGACCTCACTGAGGTGTTTTTCAGTTGGTTTAGACTGATAGCGAGAGCACATGTAGACAGCAAATACTATATCAGGTCTACTAGCTGTGAGATACATGAGGGACCCAATCATACTTCGGTATTTGGTAGGGTCAACTGGAGTCCCATGTAAATCAGCATCTAGTTTTGTGGTATAGCCCATTGGTGTATTATAAGTATCACAAGACATCATTCCATGTTTTTTCAAAATTTCAAGAGCATATTTAGACTGATTTATAAAAATTCCACGGGGTGATTGATGAACTTGAAGTCCTAGAAAGAACGAAAGTTCACCCATCATGGACATTTCAAAATTATCTTTCATTAATTTTGCAAAATCATTCGAGTAACTTCTTTTTGTTGAGGCAAAAATGATGTCATCGACATATATTTGAACAACAAGTAAGTCCTCCCCATAGGTTTTTGTAAATAGTGTGGGATCCACCGATCCTTTAGAAAATTTATTGGCCAATAAGAAAGTGGACAGTTTGTCATACCACGCCCATGGGGCTTGCTTGAGTCTGTAGAGTGCCTTTTTGAGTCGGTAAACGTGATTAGGACGCTCAGGATCAACGAAGCCTTCAGGTTGACTAACATAAACTTCTTCACGGAGTTCTCCATTAAGAAATGTTGTTTTGACATCCATTTGGTAAACCACCATGTTCCTGTGTGCAGCATAGGCCAAAAAGATTCGAACAGCTTCATGTCTAGCCACTGGAGCAAAGGATTCAGCAAAATCAAGTCCTTCCAGTTGAGAGTATCCTTTCGCTACCAGACGTGATTTGTTGCGTATGACAGTTCCTTCAGCATCTAGCTTATTCTTCCAGATCCATTTTAACCCAATGACAAAGACTCCGTCAGGTCTTTCAACTAATTCCCAGACTTCTAATCTTATGAATTGCTGAAATTCCTCTTGCATAGATTCAATCCAGTTGTCATAAGTCATTGCTTCTTTGATGTTCTTTGGTTCTTCGTGACAAACTGTGAGTGCATATATACAAGTTTCTCCATCAGTGTGAAGTCGTTGTCTTGTCATTACAGGTGCATCTGGATGGCTAATAATATGAACTAGTGGATGGTCTCGAGTCCATTTGTGTGTTGAAGGGTGTAGTTGATAAGTATCTCGCATGTTAGCAGGATCCAAATTGCGTGTTGACGACTCAGCTATATCAGGAACTGTAGGAGCCGGTGCAAATGGATTGAAGAACGCATCAGGATCATGCTCTGCGGGTTGTGGAACTGATAGTGGTGTTGGATCTTCAGCTGGATGGCGGGAGTTAGAACCAGTTTGTTCTGCTGTAGATGGTGATACAATTGGAGGACCGTCTCTCTCAACACTTGTGGTAGTTTGTTGAGGTGAGTCTGGTACTGGAATGTTTTCAGGTTGAGCAGCGGAATTAGGTGAGACCTCAGTAGGACGGTATTCAATTGTGTCATCAAATAGTGGAGCAAACAAGGTTTCTAATTCTTTGCGGTTGAGTGGCAATGGTTCAGCTGAAGATGCCGGAGAGTTAAGACGGTTGAATTCGGGTCCTAAGCTGTGTTGCTCAGAAGCCATTTGTGTGAGTTCATCAAAATTAGCGTGAATGGTTTCTTGAATTTCTCTTGTTCGACGATTCCATATCCGAAAACCTTTGGAATTTTCACAGTATCCAACGAACACTCCAATGTCAGCCTTTGCTTTAAGTTTACCTAAATCATCACGATCATTTTTCGGATAACAAAGTGCTCCGAATACATGAAAGTAATCGATTTTTGGTTTCCTTTTGTGAACAATTTGATATGGTGTTTTGCGATGGCGTTTTGTGATCATGCAACGGTTTTGAGTATAACATGCGGTTGAAACAGCTTCTGCCCATAAGTAATCTGGTAATTGAGCATTAATCAACATAGTTCTAGCAGCTTCCACTAACGTTCTGTTGCGTCTTTCAACAACTCCATTCTGTTCTGGGCTTCTAGGAATAGATGTTTGATGTTCAATTCCCACTTTCTCATAATAAGACCTAAGTGTCTGATTCTTGAATTCAGTTCCATTGTCAGTTCTAACTATTCGTACCGTGTTGCATAACTGAACTTGAATTTTTGTGAGAAAGGTGATGATCATTGAAGGAGCCTGATCTTTACTTCGTAAGAAATAAACCCAAGTCCATCTGGAATAATCATCCACAATTACAAGAATATAGCGTTTACCGTTGATACTTTGAACACGCATCGGTCCACATAAATCCATATGAAGCAATTGCAGAACATGATTCGTACTGTGTTCAGGTTTAGAAGGGAAATGAGCACGAGTACTTTTTCCTTGTTCACAGGCTGAACATAAGTGATCTTTGGTGAAACGGAATCTTGGAAATCCATCAACAAGTTTATAACGAGCAAGGTCCGTCATGGTTTTGAAATTCAAGTGCGAAAGACGTTTGTGCCATAACCAAGATTTAGTTGATTCTGCTTTGGAGAGAAGACATATCGGAGATGTTGCAATCATATCTGACATTGATATTGTATAAAGATTGGAGCCACGTGAGCCAGACATAAGATCGTTTCCTTGTAAGTCACGAACAAAGCAAGTTTTTTCACGAAATGCAACTTCTAGATCCCCATCACAGAATTGACCAACAGAGAAAAGGTTGTGTCCGAGGCCTTCCACATAATAAACACGGCTTATTTCGATGTTCCCACTTACATAGTCACCATATCCCATGATTAAAGCGTAATGATCATTCCCGAATCTGACAGTACCAATGAACTTTGAGACAAAGTTTTTCAACAGTTTGAGATTGCCTGTCATATGTCGGGTGCATCCGCTATCAACAATCCAGAGAACAATCTGTACCACCTGCATCACAAGAGGAAGACACAGATGGAACAGAAGTAAGGGTGGAACCCAAAGACAGTGCGGGTTCCTGTTGGTTAGAAACACATGTATTCATCAATTTAGGAATCCATTTAAAGTCTGGTTTGTATTGTAACCAACGTTGCCAGTTCCAACTAGTTTTTGCTTTCCTAATGTTAAATGCACTAGTCCTTGGCTCATTCCTAGATTTGTTCTCGGCACCTATGGGGGTAACTTCAGCTTCATTAGAAACCATAGAAGACGGCTTTCCTAAGTTAGACTTAGAGGCAATAGTGGGCCTAGAAGGAATGCGTGTCCTACGTTTCTTATGACGATTGAGAAGAGAATTAGCTAAACATTTTGTATGATCACCAGATGATACGCTTTTACGACAAAACACACAAGATGCATTAATATTCAAAACATTCAAAGGTTCATCATTCGTTACATTTAGATTTTGATTACAATTTGCCAGATTAGAATCTAAATCTGATGCAACATGAGTTTTATTCAAATTCCTAAGTTGGTCTTCTACTTCTTGAGCTTCTAGGCGTCCTCTCTTACGTTGCAAGATCCTATTCTTCTTTTTACTTTTTCGCTTGGGTCTGCTAACGCTAGTAGTGGAGACTAGTCCTGTAGAAGTGGAATTATCAACATTAGTGTTTTGAACAACCTTTCCTTTATCAGTTTTGTCTACATGATACATTCCTGGTGCTATTACCGTGGTGTCAACAAACTTTCCTTTTTGGAGTATCTTAATTTTCTCTTTCAATTCACTGATGATGTGATTCTTATCCTGAATATTTGACTCAAGTATGCCATTGCAATGTTTAATGTCAATGTGGTTTTGTAGAAATGCATCATTTTCAATTTTTAAATCCGCAATTTCTTGCTCGTATTTAAGATACAAACTTTTGAAAGACTCATTGTTTTTGCAAAGCGGACAAGAGGTTGAAAGATTTTGTTTTTGAAGTTCCAATTCTCGTTCAATACTTTGAGCTTGACACCATTCAATCCTCTGTTTGAGTAAACAAATTTCTTTTGAAAATTGTTTTGTCACATCATCATTTGAACTTCTCAACTTATCATTTTCCTGTTTGAGTGTCTCAATTTCCTCATTCAACAAATTATTATCAACACAAAGATCATCCATAAGCATAGAAGTACCAGATTTATAGAGATTATTCATGATAACAGACAAAATATCAGCATTGAGAACTTGTTCCAAGAGTCGATCAGCATCATTTTTTAAAACTCTATTTCTTTGCTTTTGAGCCAAAATCTCATTTTCAGTAGAGTTGAAAACGTGAATCATATTTTGCACCTCCTTTTGAAGTTCCTGATCCCAACGTGTAGCACATAGACGGAGGTGTTGAACAATTGGCTTCATTTGTTTTTGAAAAATATCTCTCTTTTCTCGCTAGTAAGCGGATTGAAAAGTTTCAATTTTTATTTCAGAATTACGTTCAATTGTTTCCTCCAAAATTTCGATGTCTTCCATAAATGTTTTGAAATAATTTAAGACACGACAAGTTTTCGGTAAAGGTGTAAGTTCACCGGATGATGGTAAAGGACCATTTATTTGTGCTACAGTTTGGACAGGGGCCTCATCATGAGATGAAACATATGACTCTTCGATAAACCATGATTTCTTAGGTAAATCTTTTTGAGTAACAAAAGATTTAGAAAGAGGTGGAGCTTTTGAATAGTCATATGGTGTCCAATATTGAACATAACTCATTTTTGATCGACTCTCGTCTTCAAGTTCTTCTTCTTCCTCAGTATCAAAAACAACAACACGCACAATTGTATTATCAAACATATGATCAATACTGTAAATCTTAGGATTTTCTTTGAAAGCTTTGTGAAGAAACATTGATTTAAAATCGCAAAATGCAAATCCTTTATCGAGTCTCGGTTTTAAAGCAAACTTTTGAATTGTTGTGACAGAGTTCCCGTGTTTGTAAACAATGTGACGAAATTCTTTGAGTTGTTTTTCAAGATCAACAATATTATTGAGTAAATATATTTCCTTTTTCGTTTTTTATGTTCACAAAACTCCTTTTTGCAATTTGACAATTCTGTTTCTGTTTTTGAAAGAGCTATTTGAAGACGTTCAGCTTGCATTTTCAATTCACACTTTTCATTTTCGAGTTTTGAAATCAACTTTCCATTTGACTCAATTATATCTTGTATTTTGCGTTGAAGATCTTGTTCTTTATTGTAAGAATCTTGAAAAGCTTTTTCAAAACTTTTTGCATTTTTAAGCTTCTCTTCCTGATTTGAAAGCTGAATTTTATAACATTCAATGTCTCGTGCAAGTGACGCATTTTGTTCTTTTAAAACTTTATTTTTCTCGTTGCATTTTAAAATTTGCAATTGTTGAGCATCCAGTTGTTTAGATAACAATATGAGGTCAGGGTCTGGATCAAAGGATGGTTCATGTTGTTCTAAATGATCATTTTGATCATGCTCAATAGGATCATCAAATGAAACATCTGTGTCATCATCAAATATGACAACTGTGCTTATTTGTTCATCTGTTTGAGAAGATGAAGATGATTTAGATGGAACAACTTGCTCCATATCTGATTTAGAAGCAGAGAGTGAGGTTATATCATTTATAAAGCATGCATTGAAGTCATGTACCTGAGACAAGCCGTCAGTGTCATACACTGGACCTGAATCATTAAGCTTAAGTTCCTGCATGTTGGCCATAAGCATCACAGCTGCATTAGCTTCTAGATCTTCCATGTCATCATCATTGTGCACATTTGCCATGAAGTTGTTGTCTTGCTCAGGGAAATGTCCATCCTTTTCATCTTGAAGAGCCATGAGTAATGCCTGCTTGTGAAACTTACTCCCCCGAGTTCTCGGTTTAGTACATGCAGTCGCTATATGACCTTGTTCATTACAGTTATAACACCACACTGCATTCCCTGAGTTGGAGTTCCTTGTTGCAACTGGTTCAGACCTTTGTTGAGAAGATCCTGAGTTGTTGTTGAACCCTCCATTGTTACTAAACCTCTGACCATTCCTATAATTTCCTGAAGAACTTCCTGAACCAGATCGACCATAGTTACGATTCTGAATTTCCACTCTTCCATCATTGACAACAGCTTGATTCCTTGTGTTAGAAGATGAACGTTGACGGTTGTTTGTTTTGTTGGAGAATTTGCTAAAAGCACGAGCAATAAGAGCAAGTCCCTGATTCAACGTATTAAAGTCATCATCGTCATCGTCATTGGAGTTGGAGTAGTACACAGCATCATTGTTGTTTAACGGAACAAGTTGAGTAGAAGCATTCTGTAGAGAGGAATCATAAGGGACCATTTGGTTCGAGGTGGAAGATTGTGGATAACTGAAGTAGTTCTGCTCTTGAACATATGCATGATTAGACATTGGTGGTGGAGCATAGGGAGATTGAGCTACGAGAGCCAAAGAATTTGGTGTTGGTGTTGGTGTTGGTGTGTATCCTCCTCGTAGAGCTCTATCTTTTTCCACTTCAGGTTCATGGTGTTTCAGAAAATCATACAACAAACCATATGGAGCATCATGCAGATTCTTTGTTTGACGAACAAATGTCACATATTTATGCCAATCAGGGCCAAGACTACCAACAAATTTGGAGTTCACAGTGATCCTTGGTACTGTGATTTTGTGACGTTCCAGATCATTGACCACATTTGTGAAACGATGATAGTAGGATTCAAGTGACTCTCCAGGTTCAATTGTGATGTCAGTGTATTCCATGTAAAGCTTGGATTCCATGTCATCTTTGTTCAATTGAGTGCCTTCCATAAGGAGATGAACGTGTTCCCACATAGCTTTGGCTGTTTTCTGAGCATCGACACTTCGATAGATCGGATTAGGTATACCTTGAAGTATATAAGCCATTGCATACTGATCAGCTTCACGATGTAGTTTCTGTTCTTCAGTGAGTGAAGTTTCTGGAAGAGGTCTATCACCAGGAGGACGTGGAGGATCAGCAGTTGGATCACCAGCTTCAAATCTAGTTGGCCACTCAAATGGTCCTTCAAGTATCACTTGCTTCAAGAATTTCCCATGAGGTTTCTTTAGCTCAACAAATCGTAAGAATCGACTTGACCATTGAACATAGTTCCCAGGTGTAAGCATTGGAGGTGTTTCAAGTGATCCTGCCTCATGTCGGGATTGTTGAGTTGTTATAACTTCACACATTCTGTCAAACCAGTGAGGTTGTTTGGAGGAAAACTGAGTGTTTTGTTGTGGCACTTGATATGGTTGTTATTGAGGAATGATCTGATGTTGTTGCATCATCAGGTAATGATGTAGTGGATTGTATGTTTGTTTTTGAGACGGTTGTTGATTCATCTGGTGCGGGAGGTATTGTTGTTGCTGATACTGCTGATGTTGAGGTTGTTGATACTGCTGATTTAGAGGTTGCTGAGTATGAGGGAAGTAATGATTCGGTGGTTGAGACATCTTAGAACACTTGTGTAGAAATGAATCTTTGTAGAAGATTGAAATGCACGTTCCTTTGAGTAAGTTGCAAAATCCTTGGGGTAAGTTCAATTCTTACGCGTAACTTAATCTTACGCGTAAACTTTAAGTTATGCGTAAAGAGATAGGTTATGCGTAAACTAAAAGTTTATGCGTAAGTTTTCTCTTTACGCGTAAGTTTAGGCTTATGCGTAAGTTTAGACTTATGCGTAAGGTTTAAACAACCAAACAGATCTTTCAAACTTATCCAAGCTTGAGAGATAACCGTAGTCAAAGTATTCCACTAACTTATCCAAGCTAGGGAAGTACTGAGTCACCGTAACACGAGGAGATGATCGTTGATGAAGCTTAAGCGTAGATTCTGGCAATTTACGCGTAACTCAGACTTACGCGTAGGATCTAACTTAAGCGTAGGTTTAAGGCGTAGATGAGCAAGTTACGCGTAGGATCAGGGTTTTAGCCACAGTTACGCGTAGGAAAAGGGTTTAGACCTATTTTACGCGTAAGAAAAGGGTTTAGACCAAAACTTAAGCGTAAACCGACCAAAAAACACTGTAGACAGCTGGAATTAGTACTTTTAACGACCAACTTACGCGTAAAACGTACTGTTCATCCGAAAAATGACTTTTTGATGAAAAAATAGCCTAAAAACCTATCAAAGATCAATACTTTATGCAATATCTAAGCTTCTAAACACTATATTAACCTTAAAACTTGTCCAAGCTTTAAGATTTGAGTGTAAGAAACCAAGAAAAAAGCAAAAAAAAAGATGAAGAAATGTGATGAAAACCCACGAATGCAATAAGAACAACACTTCAATCTCTATTAGGCGAATGATACCACTTGTTAGGTCACCATTTTGTAAACACAAGTATGATATAGAAAGAAATAAGATGAGAAATGAGATTGGTTGATTATGAGACAATATGAAAGGTGAAAGTGCAAGAGTTTCCTTAAGATAATCAAATAACCAACAAATTAAATGTTTACATAAGCTCTCTATTTATAAGGAAGGAGATAGGGCAACACACCCTTCCTTCCTTATCTCTTAATTCGAGGGCTTTAAGGCCCATAGGGCTTTAACACTTAAGCCTTAAAACATAGACTCGTTAGATAAAATAACTAAGCAACCTATTACAAAAGGTAATGACCGAGACTTGACTAAAATACTAAAGTATGATCCCAACACTACCTCTTACTCGATAAGAGAGATTGAAGACTCGTGTTAATATAATATATTTGATGGTTTATTAACTATGTTGTATTTATAATAAAAAGTCTTATTTCATATTTACACAAGTTACTTAAATAAATTGCAGAAACGAGCACTTAAAATCATTCGGACAATTATACAAAAACAAACAACATTATTTCATTTAAATTTAGACATTTTAACCACCTCTTACTAGTAAGATGTGGTAGTCAGATTTAGATATAAAATATTTAAATGAAACAAACACACCCTAAGTCAACCAAAGTACTACTCCAAATCTTATCGAGCACAGTTTTGCCAACTTCAAGTCTTCAAGTCTTCAATAACTTCTCATAGCACATGACATTATTCTAGAACAAACGACATGAGATTTTACCGTAATCAGGTTATCCTCGCGATCATTTTGCGAACCTTTTTCTTAGCCATTCCCAAGATGTTTACCTAAGAAGTTTTTTATTTTATTTATTTATTTTTTTTAAAACTTATATCTAAGAAGGTTTATCAAATATTTTTACCAAAAGAGGTTTGAACTTGACATGATGATTATTTTTTGGTACTACAATATATATTATCTTTTATTTGAAAGACAATTACATTAATATATAAAATAAAACTAGCAAGATGATAGGAGAACTTACAACGACTTTAAACATCAATCTTGACCCTCATGATCCTCAAAATGATCTTAGATGCTAGTAAGACTTACAACACTCTAAATACCAATCTTGACCCTTATAATCGTGAAACTCTAAAAACTATCCGAAACAGCAATCTCGACCCTCATGATACTAATACTACGAAATTACAATTGTCACACTTCAAACAATCATAGGAGAAACCATATCTATTTAAAAAAAAAAAAAAAAAAAAAAAAAAAAAAAAAAAAAAAAACACTTAAGGGCAATCACCTGGTAGAAAGCATAGAAATTGATGAAACGTCGACCATAACCCTTGACAACCGAAACGAAACCGGTTCGACCGGCTGAACCACCAGGTCAACCCAGTTTTCAATTTATTAATTTTTTATTTTTTCGACCGTGTCAACCGGTTCGACCACCGGGTCAACCGGTACGACCACCGGGTCAACCCGGGTTTTTATTAAAAATATCTGAAAAAATGAAACCCGGTCGGGTTTCGAGAACCGGGTTGACCCGGGTCACTCAAAACCCGGCGGGTCTAACCGGTTAACCCGGTTTTAGAAACCCGGAATTTTTTGACCTGTTTTTTTGCCGGAACCGGTCAAACCGGTTAACCCGGCCGGTTCGACCCGGGTTTCAAAACATTGGCATCCACAATGCTTGCAAACCCTTAACCTTTGACCCTTGCTAAAAGGACCATAAAAAGGATGAACATGGCAGGAGGATGTCTGACCACTAACACATAAACACATTTTCCTTTTTTCAATGGCAAAGATAATTGTAAAAAAGAACTAACAAGAAGCTAGGAATACGAAGCTTCATGGTAGAACGTTAACACATTGACACTTAGATCTTTTCCCAAAACAAATGAACTATTGAATGAAAACCCAAACGCCACCCTAGCTATTAATATAAAAACACAAAACCCCGTCCGACACCGTGACAAATACCATAAAATCTCAAACAAAACCGAATAAATAACCCAAACACCTTTGCCAACAAATGCAAACAATTTTCGACAAATACAAAGACTTTTTTTTTTTTTTTTCCTCATTGGTAACCTTAGTTTCTAACATTTTGGTCTAACCACTTACGGTTGTTTAAACGTAGCAGGAATTGAAGTTAAGACTTCACAATAGTTTCTACAAACTTTTTCCATTAGGCCACCCCTAAGTGGTTAAGACTTGCTAGCTTACCATTTTATTGAATACTATGATACGTGTTTCCACTTCAGTCATGGTCTTGATGTTTGGTTTGAGCTAATCTTCTTATCCTGGACTCTAATATAAAAAATACTAGAAAATAAATAGAATTTTACGACATTGTATTTATTTTTTCAAACAAATAAATCTCTTCCTTGTAACAATTTATAAGCCGATAAAATTGAGTTTATCATATACTAATTATATAATCCGTACGCATGAAATTTTGACATAAATCTTATTTAATGTATTTTGATATAGGTCATAATATATCTAAATTTAAATTATTTGTGCCTACAAATTGTATATTATCTAATTTTAATAATACAATTGGTTATGAGTGGAAATTTCTATCTTGGCATAGTAAAACATGTTTGGGTGCATACAAGAAATCTAGAGGTGTTTAAAGACAATGTTAAAAACAGTTTAGTTACAAAGATAACCAGATTAAGCTGCATGTATCTGATTAAAAAAAAGCTAGTCATCCTCAAATTACAGAAACATGATACATTTCATTTATTTATCTGTTTTAATTTACATTACATTATGTGCCAAAGGACAAGGACTATTTTCAAGTTAGAGTGCGATATGTATTTTAGAAAAGTGGGCGTTGACAGGCTTTTATTATAGGCGAAAAGGTGTGTTTGACTACACTTGTCACCCAATACCGTTCCTTTTAAGCCATTATTTCAAGTCAAATTAGTTTGTAGTTTTTTACAATGTTTCTAGAAGACGGTTCCATGTCCAATCTTACACGCTACTCACCAAGTCGTGACGAAATCTTCTTTCAAAACAAATACTCCCTCCGTCCCGCCATGGTGTCGTGTCAACTTGCACAGTTAAAGCTCACTGCAACTGGATGCAAGTAACATCACTACGAGAATCGAGGCTTTTAACAACGGACTACTTTTAGCTGTGGCAAAAGTTGTGGCTAAAAGTCCACGACTTGTCTTGACCACATCTAAGCTATGTTTGTTAGGTGAAATTAGTTAAGACCATTTAGTGGCTCAAACCTATCAATGTAAACTCTGCTACAAAGTTGCTCAGTTCAAACCATTTAAATGCGTGGCATCTCATTTACTCTAACAAGAAAAACTTATATTGCACAACAACCGCTTCCCCAGTTGTCTGAACTCTAAAACAAAAACTTCAATGAACTCGTATTTTTTTTTTCTTCTGCTTAGATGTTAAACCTCTTGTAGAGGTCTCCAAACCAAAGTGCAACTCAAACAACTAGTTAAATACCTTTAAATAGAGTGACAATGCAACTAGATGCACTAAACAAGAAATGCATATGTGTGAATAAAATCTATAATTGTATATGTGTGTAATGAATTTATAAGGGATGATGCTTTGAAAATGTATCTAACATGGACACTTAAGTCATTTTTGTGTAATGAACTTTTTTTTTTTTTTTTTTTTTTTTTTTTTTTTTTTTTTTAAATCTATTGTATGTATAAACTTTAAACTTATCCTATTGTGTGCATCGTCATGAGTAAAGTTTAATACATTTTCAAATAATTATTCATTAAAATGTAAATACACACAATATGATAAGTGACACATCTAGACACAATACTTGTTAAGTGACACATTAAACTACAAATTTAGTAAGGTTTCTTTTGCTCCAAACACATCATCCATGTTAATCTCAACGGACCAGTTCCTAACGAATACCAACCCGTTAATAATATCAACTGAATTTAGAAGAATCATTCATCATCCACAGAATAACATAAACTAGAACTAATATTAACATTAAAAATTATCATTTTCAACTATAAAACGATTAGTAGAGCAAGGTTGGATCAACTGGTTAACACCCTTGCCTCTAGAGACAGAGGTCAAGGGTTCGATTCTCACCCCTTGCAAGGCCGGAGGTCCTTTTCTACCTTTGGTAGAACTCGAAGCAGCCTCTCTACCTTAGGTATGGGTAAGGCTGTCTACGTCTCAACCTCCCTTATACACCGTGAAAGACGGTATTGAGAGTTACTTTACTTTACTTTACTTTTAACTATAAAATGATTAAGGATTACATCTGGTATGTATGTGTACCACTACACGCAGGCGCAAGAATTCAGAGTTCAGAAATATTACTAAACCACAATCTGCGAGGTAAGTTTCCTGTTTGTCAAGAGTTGTCAAAATGGGAAACTTCTAAGCGCGGGTCGAAAGAGTTTGACTTGCCCGCACAAATTTCTTTCCTTCTACTAATTAGATAATGTGCTTAGCCAGTTAGTTGGATTACAAAATTGTGTAATCTTTGTAAATAAAGCGATAAGGTTTTTTGCACATTTGAATACACTTTTTTCTACCTTTGGTAGAACTCGAAGCAGCCTCTCTACCTTATGTATGGGTAAGGCTGTCTACGTCTCAACCTCCCTCATACACCGTGGAAGACGGTATTGAGAGTTACTTTACTTTACTTTACTTTTAACTATAAAACGATTAAGGATTACATCTGGTATGTATGTGTACCACTACACGTAGGTGCAAGAATTCAGAGTTCAGAAATATTACTAAACCACAATATGCGAGGTAAGTTTCCTGTTTGTCAAGAGTTGTCAAAATGGGTAATTTCTAAGCGCGGGTCTAAAGAGTTTGACTTGCCCGCACAAATTTCTTTCCTTCTACTAATTAGATAATGTGCTTAGCCAGTTAGTTGGATTACAAAATTGTGTAACCTTTGTAAATAAAGCGATAAGGTTTTTTGCACATTTGAATACACTTTGAATTACTTCCAATGGAACTAAAGAGACTGACACAATCCCTCATCAGACTTCTACTTTGAATATTAAGATAATTAAAATTAAACATAGCAGATGACTTAGAACGTATAAGCTTCTTAGAATTAATTTTAATAAGTTGGTGATTTTGGTTGACTCAGGCTTGAGGTGGTGAACCTAATGAGTATCCGTAGCTAGGCTAAAGTCATTGGCACAATTACAACAGTTGGAGGAGCAATGCTTATGACGTTGGTTAAAGGCCCTATGTTAGAGTTATTTTGGACAAAAGGAAGAACTAACAGTAACGATGTAAACAATGAGGAAGATCTTAGTCATTCCATCAAAGGTGCTTTTAATTTGTAGGCACTTACACATAAGTCCTATCCAGCTGAGCTCTCTCTCTAATTGCTTGGATATGCTTTGCCGGGAACTGCTGAGGGAGCAATAGTGGCACTAACAAACATGTATATAACTAGAATGACGATAATCCGCCGTGTTGCGGCCGGGCCTGGTTTTTTGGCGAGATAGTTTTCTATAAATAAGAACGTTGTAATATGAAGTCGAGAGGACCTCAATACATTCCAAGTTTTCACACCAAGGACCATGTATAGAGCAATCAATTTTTTTTAGGTAGCTGTAATATACTCTTATGTTTTGCCCTCCGATGCTTCATTCATTCTGTTCATTGCTGGTTCAGTCAAGACATCTACAAATTAAACTGCTTCCTTTTTTGGTTTTTGATGAGGCAAAAAATGAACCGTTTTTAGGGGGTCATTTAAGCCGGAATTGGAATTTATTTGATAAAATATTGCCCTAAATCGTTCCTTTTGTAATTTTAGGTACTTTGGGAGTGAATTCTAGAAAAGGAAGCATTTTAGACGTTTTTGGAGCATAAAAGTGAAGAAAACGGCAAAGACTTAATTGTCCTTGCTGGGAACAGTACCTGACGGCGTCAAAAAGGATTTTTTGACGGTGTCAAGAGCAAAATGGATGACGACCCAGAGAAAACGTGACGGCGTCAGACGTAGGGCGTCAAGAGTAAATTTGATGACGGCCTGGAGCAGAATTACACATAACGGCGTCACCCATGGATCTAGGCAGTCCGAGAACTTTATTGGCGGCGAGATGACAGCGTCAGATTTTTCCTCTTGACGCCGTCACCTCACAAAATCTATATATACTTTTCTATTTTTCATTCATTAATAGAGGAACTTGTGTGGAGAATTCTAGGGTCGAACCTAATAAACCCTAGGTCGTTTGTAACAGTATTTTCAAGGGTTTTCACCCCTTGAAACCTTTCACGTTCAATTAAGATAAGTTTTCTTTTAATTCATTCAATATGTCTATGTGTTTTTTGAATATATCTTATGCTTGTCTTGATTATAACATGCTAGGCTAGATCTTTCATGTATTTGCTTAGATGTAATGAAACCTAGATGTTAATTATAGGTTGATTGCTTGTTTATAGATGTAATGGATGAATGATTTCAATGTTAGACTTAAGAAAACTGACAGATCTCCATTGTGTAACTTGCTTGAACGTCTTAAGAAACATGAACCGATGTGTACTAGGTTTTTATGATTGTATTTAATGCATGAGCGAATTCTAGTGATCACATGTTAGGAGCTTCTTAGCCGGCTCGACATAGGAGTGAAGTAGGAGCTTATAGGATTGGGGAAGTAAGTACGCCACCCCATGAATGGTATTAAGGAATACAATCCGTCATCCACGCAACTGTAACAAGTAATTAACCTGTAAAAGATATCTAGGGAGTAGTGAAATCTAAGTAAACACAATTCTCCCATATATTGCTCACACCACTATCTTAATTTAGTTTATTTTCATTTTTATTATTTTATTTTGATTGCATCTTTAGTAATTAGGTTAGTTGACTAGCAACTAATTCCGCCCACTCCTCCAAAAACCGAGATTTTATTTGCTTTTATAAAACATAAAAAAAATACAAAAAGAATCATCCCTCACCTCTAGACCTAGTTTTTAGGCTTTCTAATCCTAGCGACACTATTCCTGAGTTGAATGATCAATCCCCCGGTACTTGTCACTATACTATACTACAACGATTAGGTACACTGCCTGGTGGGGGTTGTAAGCTTCTCGAGATCCCTCGAGAGGTAAAGCGTGGTGCAATTCCCACGCATCAAGTTTTTGGTGCCGCAGCCCGGGGAATAGTTATTGTCTAGGTTAGAATTTCTTTTTATTAGGTCTACTTGCTAGATTTCTTTCTAGTAAGATTTTATTTATATTTTTATGTTTTCTTTAGTCTATCTTATTTCTTCGTGTCTTTGTTCGTAATCTTTACCATCCGACATCGTGGAAGGTGGTAACATCTTTGAACCCATCAACCCACCACAGCAAGACCACCCACAAAACCCACCACTAGCTAGCCAACCTCTTAGGCCCCGAACCCTAGGAGAGTATTCCCGACCTAGCCACCAAGGCTATCGGAACACTATTAAGCTCACCCAAGGAGCCAATGTGTCTCCCTTGAGATCCGACACCATCCAGTTGGTGCAAAGCGGATGTGCATTTCATGGACTTCGTTCCGAAGATCTAAATCAACATCTAAAGGACTTCCTTAAAATCGTAGATTCTATAGACCTTGATGTTACAACTAGAGAGTCAACCCGATTACGCCTATTCCAATTCTCTCTACGTGATTGATGAGTGTGTAAATACTCATCATTTTTACCGTATTTTAACTGCCAAAACACGTGAAAAAACTCGAGAATGCATCAAAATAATGAAAATATCCCAAAGATCGTGTTTTATATGTTTGAGATGCAAAATGATTGAAAACAAATGAAAAATGAACAAAATTTGCATAAATGGCAGTTTCAGTCCCCCAACTTTCAAAGTTTTACAAAACTAGTCCCTAAGCGTTTATTTCAAATAAAAAGTCAACCCAAGTTCTTTAAAAGTCAAAAGTTATAAAAAACGATCTTTGGGTGAATAGTTTTCAAAAGTGTACAACGTAAGTCCTTGGAGTTTCAATTTTGGCGATTTTGGTCCCCGGATAGTTTCAAGTTGGAAAATAAGCATCAACGGACCTTGTGGAATTGGAATGTGGCAAGTTTGGTCCATGGATTAAGTTTGAAATATTGGCAGGATTGGTCCCTCATAAATTCAGGAATTACACATTTTAGCCTTGGGCCATTAAACCTAAATAAACCTACACTTACTAAACCTTAAACCTTAAATAAAACACATCCACCCCACTACTCCTTATATCCCCAGCAGCCCATCACCACTCCTTGGGCCCAAAATCTACTCCTAGCCCACCAAACACCCACGTCCAAAAAAACTTACCCAAACCTAAATTACGTTTGATAATAAAAACGTACACCCCAGCCACACAGTCAACGCATTCCCCCTCTCTTCCCCATCGCCTTTTTTACCCAGTATATCAAACCCCTCCTCCACCTTTTCCAGTTACACGCCAAACCTTACCCTCCCTCACCCCTCACGTGACACCAATCCCTCCAAAATAAGTTCACATGATACCAAACCCATCACGGGTTACCCACCTCCAGGTCATAATATTGGGCGCCAAAAGTGAGTGAAGGGCTGTGATCTTCGCAATTCAATCCAAGCCTGGGAAGTGTCTAAGAAAAAGAATCCTAGGCTGCTTATCTCAATGAAGGAACAAGAAGGCACAAGAAACCCTAGTTTTAAAAGTAGAATAAATAGTTTAGGTATGTAGCAAGAAAGAGCAGGTTTATTTTAGCTAAAAATTGTCAAGGTACTTTGTATTGTAATCACTCTTAATTTAATTTGATCTTCGTTCTCAATTTTTATTTTTACTTGTCGTATACTGCTTTTATATGCTCGTTATTTCTTTCTTATGATGTTCTAAAAACTTATGTGAATAATCTGAGGTGGAATTGTTTTTTTTTTTGTGGGATGGATTAAAGTTAGTAAATTTGTTACTGCTATTTACCTAGTTGTGAAAAGGACTTGATTTCATTTGGATTCTCATAAGTTATTACGTCTCTAGCTGATTTGTGGAATTTGAAAGTAAAATTGGAGTTAAGCTTTTGAACCTTGTTTAGCTGTTAGCAAGAAATCAATATACAGATGTTTTTAGCTTATGGTTTGTTTCAAGTCAAACTTTCAAGAAAATATAAAAGTCAAGTTTTTTTTAGTTAATTCTTAGTTTTGGTTTTCGGTAGTAAGTTTGTTTTAAAATCATTTTTTTTTTATTTGGCAGTTTTAATTTAAGGTCGTGTGGTTAAGTTTTTAATATTAAGTCTTGTTATTTCAAGATTCTTATTTCAAGTCTTTGTATTTTTTTTTTATTATTATTTAATGAAGGTTCTTGTTAAAAATCCGAATGTTGTTGTGGTCTGTCAGTTGTAGCAAAAAAAAAAAAAAAAAAAAAAAAAAACTTAAGAAAAAAAGTTGGTTTGGGGGATTCGAACCCCTGACCTGTTGGAACACCAGACGCATCACACTCCCCACTACCAACTGTGCTAATGCTATTTTGTTCTTTAAGTTTCCTGCTATCATTTATTTAATATGGTTTAGTGTATTGGCTTATTTAAATAAGTAGTTTTAGGATTGCTTATTTTCTGCTCATTTTAGAGCTGTGCCCCCCATCTTTTTATTTCTCTTAGGTTAATATTTAGTTGTAGTATTTTATAAAAAAGTTTCAGATTTATTAGGCTAGTTTTAGTATTTATTTTGATTTAATTAGATAATTAGATAAATAGTAATTAATTAATAATAATTAGGATTTTAATTAAATTTTAAATTTTCTTTTTTCTAAAATTTTCATTTATCATTAGCTTCGTTAGAAAATTGTTTGCATGCCCGTAGGATTAGTGTTGCTTCATTTTCACGTTTTAATTCGCGCACTCGCGTTTTTCTTTAATTAAATTTCGCATTTTTAAAATTAGATTACGTTTAAGGTTCCCTAGTTTCCTATTATCATTCCCATAGGATTTTAAGTAGTTTTTAAAGTTTTACTTTCATTCCTTGTTTGTGTTGATGTTTTAGTTGCGTTTATTTATTTGTTCGTACGTTATTTGCATTTTTCTCGTAGTTTCACAATACCAAATAATCCCTCAATCATTCTTACAAGCATTTTAATCTCCGAATCTCACACGATATTGCCCATTCACACAATCACACCTCGTTGGGACACGACCCAGGTAATCACTTACCCGGTATCACATATATATATATATATATATATATTGTATTCACGAGTTTTCGCAAGTTAAACTTTTCCTAAAGGTTAATTAGCAAATTCCACTCACGTCTACTTTGTATATTAATTTGATACGCGCAAAAATGCAAATGTCAAAATGGCGCCGCCGCTGGGGAGGTTGTGTTGCGACAATATCGTTACGATTTTAACGATTAGTAACTTGTAGAACCTTCGTCAAGAAGTTATCGTTTTCAAAAAAAGTATAAAACACAAAAATATTTTCCTTTTCTTTTGTATATATATCTATCATATAAAAAATACAAAAATATTTTCCATTTTTCTTGTTAAATAAAATAATAAGCATAAAACATACCGCCGAGAACCAAGGCTGAACACCTACCAACTGGGGGTGTGAACATTAATAAGTTCCCAAACAAAAGATTAAAACTTGCTATTGTATCCTTTTGAATTGGTGTACCTTTTTCAAAGAAGCCATTTACATTGTGATTATTGGTTTAAGTTCACAATTGTCTTTTTGAGTTGGTCTCGTTTTAATTGATGTGTTTTTCGAAAAACCCAAAAATAATCTTCGTCTCCTTTACGTTTAATTCTTATCTTCTTATCCCTTGTTAATGTTTAATTCTCACGTCATCACTCGACTACAATTGTTTTCATTGTAGAGGTCTAGTGGATGACAATCATCGTTGTTACAAGTGCGCGTGTAGGTGGTGCGGGAGTGATATTAGTGATGGATTTTGTAAATGGTGCACAGCAAATCCGAATGCTTTCGATGATTCTCAAAGTCTTCCCGACCACCCCCCACAACCCCAACTATCTTCGTTTGATCAACACTATTGTTATATTTGTAGAGATCTCTTAGAAGATGGTTCACTTTGTAACCGATGTTTTTGCAAGGAATGTGGGTTTACCCATGGAATTTGTACTTGTTGCACTTTTGAAATCGAAAATACATTCGCATTTCCAAACATTCAAAACGATTTCAGTTACCCGCCTCAGCATTCCTTTCAACAAGAACCGTGCTATTTCAATAATACATCATTTCAAAATGCACCGAATGTTTCTTGTGAGTATTGTGGAGGTCCTCACTTTAGCTCGGATTGTCAACCAGGGGATCCTTTTCCTTGTTACAATTATGACTATCCGTATCATGACCAACCTCCACAGTACCAAATGATTCACACAACTCCTCAAGAAAATCAGCAAGAACCTTGTCTAAAGGCTCTTGAAATATTAAAAGAACTTAAGGAGGAGTTGGCTACTAAATCGTTTCAAGATTCTCGTGAGAAATCCATGGCAGAATTACTTGCTGAAGAACGAGATGCTAGAAACGAAATGAGCATGGAAGAATTACTTGTTGAGCAAAGAGCAGCTAAAATACGTGCCAATCTTCGCTATGCTGCTCTATATGATGACGATGATGACATTGATGATGATGAAGATAACATTGTTATTATTTAAACAGATTCATCAGATTCATCGGTTGTAATTCCTTCCATTGAAAATCAGGGAGAAAAGACTATGATGGAATTACTTGCAGAAGAACAAGAGAAATTTATAACTGCAAGTACTTCTTAACTCCCCCAGTCTGTTGTTATCACACCCGAAGTTCACACTCACTCTCTAAACATGGGGGATGAGCATCTTAGCACTGTTCCTGATAAGGAATCGGACGAATTCATAAAGTCTAGTGTTGAGATCCTTGTCCTAATCCCAAGAGAGTCACAGGGAACTTTGGACCATATGTGTGATTTACTTTCCCCTCTTGAGTGTTCGAACGATCAATTTGAGACTTTCTCCGATCTTAGAGAGGATTATACATCTTATGGAGACATTGAATATGTTGAGGCATCACTTCCGCATCCTGATGTTGATCCTCTTCTTGAGGAGTTCGCCGATGAACTCACTCACATCAATCCACTTCTACTGGGAAGTGATGATTGTCTCTTTGATTTCGAAGCCGATCTTGGAGAAATTGAAAGTCTCCTATATCATGATCCGTCACTCACTTCTTATCCCAACAATCCAATAGAGAATATTGATCATCGTGTTCCCGAAATATTTAATACGACTCTCACCAATCCTTTGTTTGAATTCGACTCTGAATTCACTTTGATTTCTGATAATCCAATCTTTGGTACTCAGATTGAGGATTGTGATGAGTCTACTCCGGAACATGAATTCACAGATTTACATCTTGTGAAAGATTCTCGTCATGAGGAGTTCTCCGGTGAACTCACTCATCATATCATGACTCATCCGGAGTTTGATAGCCCGGGGGGAGATGCACTCAATCATGAGAATTTGCAAATTCCCACCCACCCTCCCGGGATGTTTATGAGCTTAACCTTTGAAATCCAAATTCAGGCTAATGAGCCTGCTCTCGAGGAAGAAGATCAAAACATGATTTTCATCATGGTTTTCTTCCTTTTCTTCACCTATAAGGTGACTTCTTTTCTTCTTCACTCCTTCGGGAATGAAGATACCATCTTTGATCTCGGCATTTTCATGTATCATTATCTTGAGCCGGATACTTATCTCATCGGTGTGGAACTTTCACGTGCTTCAAATGTTTGTCCAAACATCTTAAATGAAAGTCCGATTGAGATTGTTTCTTCCACATCATGCTTCCCCAAGGACAAATGAATTCGGGGTCGAGTCAAGCTAGCAACTCGGTAAACAAAAACAATAGCATTTACTTAGGGTTTTCACCATAAGTGTGGGGGAGTTACCCCAATTATGGTTACAAAAGTGAAAATACAAAATGGTGTTTTCCACATTTAGCTTGTAATGTTGCCCTTTTACGTTCAAAGAGTCGGCATAATAGCCGGGACTTTGAATATTGAGGACAATATTCATCCTAAGTGTGGGGGGGGGGGGGGGGGGTATTTCACTATTCTAGCGAATTTTATCACATTTTACTATCTTATACCCCCGTTTTTGGCAAAAATTTTAAAAATTTTTCACTAAAGTTTCAAAATTTTTGTGGATATCAGTCCGCCTTGTCTAACCAACAAAAGGGATTGGCTAATCCAGGAGCAAACGGCTCTTGGTAAAGATATATCAAATCCGTTTATGGCTTGCAATTTGCCAAAAATTGTATGGTTCCTCAACTCCCCATATCCTCAAAAGCAAATGAGTTGGCTAGCCCACAAGATTATGGCATGTGGTAAAGGCCGTGGAAAATCCATAATTGGTAATCAGCTCACCAAGATGTTGACTATTCCATCAAGAGCTGGCTAGTCCAGAAGCAAACGGCTTTTGGTAAAGACTAATCAAATCCGTTGACAGCTGGTGGTTTGCTCAAAATCACACGGTTATCAAGTGTGCCACAGTTCTTACACCTGGCTACTCCAGAAGTGATGGCTTTTGGTAAATAGATTTTCAAATCCATCAAGTTTTTCACAAAAGATTGCTAGGGACTAGCAATACTCAAGTGTGGGGGATTGATGAGTGTGTAAATACTCATCATTTTTACCGTATTTTAACTGCCAAAACACGTGAAAAAACTCAAGAATGCATCAAAATAATGAAAATATCCCAAAGATCGTGTTTTATATGTTTGAGATGCAAAATGATTGAAAACAAACGAAAAACGAACAAAATTTGCATAAATGGCAGTTTCAGTCCCCCAACTTTCAAAGTTTTACAAAACTAGTCCCTAAGCGTTTATTTCAAATGAAAAGTCAACCCAAGTTCTTTAAAAGTCAAAAGTTATAAAAAGCGATCTTTGGGTGAACAGCTTTCAAAAGTGTACAAGTTAAGTCCTTGGAGTTTCAATTTTGGCGATTTTGGTCCCCGGATAGTTTCAAGTTGGAAAATAAGCATCAACGGACCTTGTGGAATTGGAATGTGGCAAGTTTGGTCCATGGATTAAGTTTGAAATATTGGCAGGATTGTCCCTCATAAATTCAGGAATTACACATTTTAGCCTTGGGCCATTAAACCTAAATAAACCTACACTTACTAAACCTTAAACCTTAAATAAAACACATCCACCCCACTACTCCTTATATCCCCAGCAGCCCATCACCACTCCTTGGGCCCAAAATCTACTCCTAGCCCACCAAACACCCACGTCCAAAAAAACTTACCCAAACCTAAATTACGTTTGATAATAAAAACGTACACCCCAGCCACACAGTCAACGCATTCCCCCTCTCTTCCCCATCGCCTTTTTTACCCAGTATATCAAACCCCTCCTCCACCTTTTCCAGTTACACGCCAAACCTTACCCTCCCTCACCCCTCACGTGACACCAATCCCTCCAAAATAAGTTCACATGATACCAAACCCATCACGGGTTACCCACCTCCAAGTCATAATATTGGGCGCCAAAAGTGAGTGAAGGGCTGTGATCTTCGCAATTCAATCCAAGGGTGGGAAGTGTCTAAGAAAAAGAATCCTAGGCTGCTTATCTCAATGAAGGAACAAGAAGGCACAAGAAACCCTAGTTTTAAAAGTAGTATAAATAGTTTAGGTATGTAGCAAGAAAGAGCAGGTTTATTTTAGCTAAAAATTGTCAAGGTACTTTTTATTGTAATCACTCTTAATTTAATTTGATCTTCGTTCTCAATTTTTATTTTTACTTGTCGTATACTGCTTTTATATGCTCGTTATTTCTTTCTTATGATGTTCTAAAAACTTATGTCAATAATCTGAGGTGGAATCGTTTTTTTTTTGTGGGATGGGTTAAAGTTAGTAAATTTGTTACTGCTATTTACCTAGTTGTGAAAAGGACTTGATTTCATTTGGATTCTCATAAGTTTTTAAGTCTCTAGCTGATTTGTGGAATTTGAAAGTAAAATTGGAGTTAAGCTTTTGAACCTTGTTTAGCTGTTAGTAAGAAATCAATATACAAATGTTTTTAGCTTATGGTTTGTTTCAAGTCAAACTTTCAAGAAAATATAAAAGTCAAGTTTTTTTTAGTTAATTCTTAGTTTTGGTTTTCGGTAAGTAAGTTTGTTTTAAAATCATTTTTTTTATTTGGCAGTTTTAATTTAAAGTCGAGTGGTTAAGTTTTTAATATTAAGTCTTGTTATTTCAAGATTCTTATTTCAAGTCTTTGTATTTTTTTTTATTATTATTCAATGTAGGTTCTTGTTAAAAATCCGAATGTTGTTGTGGTCTGTCAGTTGTAGCAAAAAAAAAAAAAAAAAAAAAAAAAAAAAAAAAAAAAAAAACGTTTAAGAAAAAAAGTTGATTTGGGGGATTCGAACCCCTGACCTGTTGGAACACCAGACGCATCACACACCCCACTACCAACTGTGCTAATGCTATTTTGTTGTTTAAGTTTCCTGCTATCATTTATTTAATATGGTTTAGTGTATTGGCTTATTTAAATAAGTAGTTTTAGGATTGCTTATTTTCTGCTCATTTTAGAGCTGTGCCCCCCATCTTTTTATTTCTCTTAGGTTAATATTTAGTTATAGTATTTTATAAAAAAGTTTCAGATTTATTAGGCTAGTTTTAGTATTTATTTTGATTTAATTAGATAATTAGATAAATAGTAATTAATTAATAATAATTAGGATTTTAATTAAATTTTAAATTTTCTTTTTTCTAAAATTTTCTTTTATCATTAGCTTCGTTAGAAAATTGTTTGCATGCCCGTAGGATTAGTGTAGCTTCATTTTCACGTTTTAATTCGCGCACTCGCGTTTTTCTTTAATTAAATTTCGCATTTTTAAAATTAGATTACGTTTAAGGTTCCCTAGTTTCCTATTATCATTCCCATAGGATTTTAAGTAGTTTTTAAAGTTTTACTTTCATTCCTTGTTTGTGTTGATGTTTTAGTTGCGTTTATTTATTTGTTCGTACGTTATTTGCATTTTTCTCGTAGTTTCACAATAACAAATAATCCCTCAATCATTCTTACAAGCATTTTAATCTCCGAATCTCACACGATATTGCCCATTCACACCTCGTTGGGACACGACCCGGGTAATCGCTTACCCGGTATCACATATATATATTGTATTCACGAGTTTTCGCAAGTTAAACTTTTCCTAAAGGTTAATTAGCAAATTCCACTCACGTCTACTTTGTATATTAATTTGATACACGCAAAAATGCAAATATCAGTGATCAAGCTAGTCAATGGCTTAAGCGTTTACCCGCGGGATCTATCACCTCATGGGATGATCTCACCACTTGTTTGCTTGCCCAATTCTTCCCACCGGGGAAGACTGCGATGCTTAGAAATCACATTTTGATGTTTGAACAACACGAGGGTGAAACTTTCTACGAAGCATGGGCTCGTTTCAAGAATCTACTCCACAAAGTCCCTCATCATGGTATAAATCTTTGGTTATTAGTTCAGATCTTCTATGACCATGTCGACTATCACACTAAATGTACAATCGATAAAGCCGCAGGAGGTAGATTGCGTGATAAGAACGCCGAGGATTCTTGGGCAATTATTGACGAGCTTGCCGCCGATAATCAAGAGTTATGGGAGTTTAATCATACTATAAAAGTGGCCATCAATGCAATCTCGACACCTAGAGGGACTAATCAAATCTTTGATGAACTCCTTTGCAAACTTGAGGCAAAAGTTGACTATTTTGAGGAAAGGCAAAAGAGACCCTTAAGTCCTAGATGGGCTACTGTCAATTCTGTCTCGAAAATGACTTCAACGCCGTTATCAGAGTCACCCTCTAGAGAGAATGTTGAGACTTTTCAAAACTATGCCCCACCTTATTCTCCTCCCGAGAAACTTAGCCCGGAATTTGAAGCCAGAATGAGGGAATACATGGCAACTCATTTAGAGCGGCTTGCTAGATTCGAGGAAGCAGTTTATAAACAAAAAGATGAGATGCAAGAGAAAATGAATGAGATGATGAGCCTAATGGAGGAGTATGCCAACTAGAAAACGCCTGAAAGGATGTTACTGAGGAAAGAAAGTGTCATCCCCACTACCCGGTTTGTTAATTCCATCACAATTGTCCACACGGATAATGAGAAAGTAGAAACCCCTAGTGAACAAACCGCAGAAGAACCGCCAAAATCCCAATCCTTAAGTTACTACCTGAAACATGATATAAACGAAAACACTATAACTAATTGGATAAAGGGTGACGGGCGTAACCAATCTTTCAAACAGGGTTCGGAGAAGGAGGAAGATGGAAAAGATGAGTATGATACATTACCTGGGAACCGATATTCGAGAAACTATTGGTACAAAAAGTGGCTACTAAGCAGATGGCGTGTGGGAACTTTGAGATACCGGCCAGCATCGGGAATTTAAAATATCTAAACGCTTTCGCCGACCAAGGATCGGAAGTGAATCTTATGCCCCTAACTATCTACACCCAACTAACGTCAAAAATGCCAGCCACCACTCGTGTTAGGCTATCCTTCGCTGGACACTCTTACGTGTACCCCCTGGGAATCGCAGAAGATATGTTGGTCAATGTCGCAGGATTCATGTATCCCGTTGATTTCATGATCATCGATGATAAGGGAGGTGGATTCATGCCAATAATCCTTGGGGCACCATTCCTTACCACTGCAAGAGCTGTCATTAAATATGAAAATAAGAAAATTGAGCTTAAATCAGGAAAAAGAAAGATTAGCTTTCCCATGACCCTGCGATACGCACAAGAAAGTTTGATGAGGAATGGGATCAAAATAACATTGATACATCGCCTATTCGTGTTCAAGAGAAGATACTTGCATGGGAGGCAAGAATTAAAAGTTACAAACAAGATAAACATGAAGGAAGCAAAAGCAATAATAACGAAATTCGTGTAGCGTTTGAACACAGTCAACCAACAAAGAATCATGTACCATTCATAAAGGGGGACCTTGTACTCTTAAGACACTTGGAGGTAACAATACCTCCCGATAAACCGAGTCCCTGGTGGTATGGGCCTTTCACAATTGAGGGCATAAGCCAAGATGGGATGGCTAACTTGAGAAGTAAAGGGGGAGGAGAGGTGATTGCAAGTATCGACAGATTGAAACACCACCACCACGATAGTAATGATCACAACTATATGGGGTACATCATCTCGAGAGATGAGGTTACGTAGTAACACATGACCTTGAGTCTAGCTACAAGACTCGTAAATAAAGTAAAGCGCTTCTTGGGAGGCAACCCATGTTTTGTGTGATTTTTATTTTGTTTGATTGTTATTTGCTTCCGTATGCATGCTTTATTTTTATCGTTGGTAGATCATGTTTCAAACTAAAATGGTGAAAATACTTTATTTTGTCATTTGGCTTAGTCTTAACTTCATCCAAAGGTATTTCGCAAAAGATAAGTGTAAGGGGAAACCTCAAATATGTTTTTAAGAAACAAACTTGACCATGATTCTCCACAATATTAAGTGAACATGTATATTCGTATTTGTTAGAGTCAAATGCTTGTATCGAGTCATAATGATGTTTTGCAGGATTTTCCAGGAAGTAGGACAAAGTTTTTCCAGAAATTTTCCGGAAACTTAACATAAGAATTTCTACAGGTCACTTCTGACGGCGTCACGTGTAAAAATCTGGAAATTTTATCAGTTTTGTTTTTCTAACGGAGTCATAAAGTTTTTGTTGAATCTTTAGTTTTATAATCTCCAGGAAATCTGCAAACATCATTCCACAAGCATTATATCTTATTTTGTTTTCTAGGATTTGTTAGCATATATAGATTGCCGCCGATTTTACGTGAGGTTGCCTTGTTTGTTTTCTCAGGTTTAACAGGTTATGTATGACAAGAAGATGATTTATATTCAGGAATGGAAGCTTTGATTGTTTATTTTCTTGGAGGAAGATCTAACCTGGTTACCATATTATCCATACCGAGCGAATCAGGGGAGTATTTGATTTCATTCTTTTACCTGTTTTAATTTTACATTCTTTACTTGAACATTGGGGACAATGTTCATCCTAAGTGTAAGGGGAGGGTAAAATGATGATACCTTATAGATACACTTTCGCTTGAGTTTGTTTGTTTGATGGTAGATGTGTAATAAAACTATGAGAAATACTTGTTAGTGTAATTTTAGCGCCAAATTTAAATTTTTTTACAGCATTTAGGAGTGAAACTTTAGCCATAGCAAGCGTCTCATGGATAGGAGATTGTATGACTAGTACAAACCGTATCATTCTGAAAAATTTTTCACCCAAATATGTGAGGTTCGCCTTTAGATTTGATAGGAAATGCATTTACTATTAGTGTTTATGAGTGTACCGGTAGCATTTAGATTCTAGAACTTGCGTTAGTGATGCATCCCGAGACCACTAGTGAGACTACATTCATGTAGTAGGATTTACTACATGATAAGAGGCATTTGGATCATCCTTGTGTTAAACCCGTATCATAATTACTTGACCATTTAAGTCATATTACTTGGCTAGTTAAGTCAATTAATTTTTCCCACACCCTTAGCGTTGTACTCATTTTTAGTACACGAAACCCCTAATACACCCCTCCGAGCCTATCTTTTCGTTTCTAACTTTAAGCATCTTACTTAAAGAAAGAATTTGTTACACCTCACTTAATGTACACCCAAATCGCCTTAGCCTTCCGTGTATGTACTCATCTTTAGTGCATTATTGTTATTTGTTAAACCCTTAGTTAATTATCTAATTGATTACATGGTTGCTAAGTCGAGTCATATCCTTGTACATATTGTTTTGGGACGATTGGGACTCATGGGTAAAGTACTTATTTATGGAGTAATGGGGAAGAACATAATATTATTACCCCCATATGTGCGTTAATCTTAAAAGTATTCCAAGTGTTTTGATTATCATAATTCGAGTTATTAGATTAGTTTATTGTAAAGTATGTAAAAATTCAAGTGTAAGGGGAATGTTCATTTCTTATGATGTATTATTTTGGATGGTAGGGTAAGAGTGTATGCAAAAAAATAAATAAATAAATAAATAAATAAATCAAAAAAATCGAGAAAATCAAGAAAAAAGAAAAAAAATAGAAAAAAAAGAGAAAAGAAAAGAAAAACATACGGACTACCATCCCGTTTCATTCTATGTTTATTTTATGTTTTCGTTATTTTTCATTTATTAGCTTAAGTCGAGTCTAGTCTTGGCTTAGCAATGCCATATTGTACATGTAATTAACCAAGATTATTAACTCGCCACCAGTAAAGATTGCCTATATCCAACAAAACCGTGTATTCCATATCCCTACACCTAACGTTACAACCCTTTAAAAAGACCTCTTTGATAGTTTATCCTAGGTGCTTACGCCATGTGGTGGAGGTTTGATCCTTTCCCAAGCCTATGGTAATCTATTTTGCTATGACAGGTAGTGAGAGATGTTTTTCATTTCCATATTGTGATATATACTTTATTACACCCGAGAAATGTGAGTATCTAAACACTATTTGTGAGGTGCTAGTATATGACCTCCGTGCTTGTCTTTGGTCTTTAGTGGAACGATTATTTGTTGTAATTACTTTTATATTAGTGTTAAATGACCCCTAACTTGTATTTTGATTAGAATAAAAGCGCATTTGCTTGAGGACAAGCAAATCTCAAGTGTAAGAGTATATGATGAGGCAAAAAATGAACCATTTTTAGGGGGTCATTTAAGCTGGAATTGGAATTTATTTGATCAAATATTGCCCAAAATCATTCCTTTTGTGATTTTAGGTACTTTAGGAGTGAATTCTGGAAAAAGAAGCATTTTGGACGTTTTTGGAGCATAAAAGTGAAGAAAACGGCAAAGACTTAATTTTCCTTGCTGGGAACAGTAACTGACGGCGTCAAGAAGGAATTTTTGACGGCGTCAAGATCAAAATGGATGACGACCCAGAGAAAACGTGACGGCGTCAGAAGTAGGGCGTCAAGAGTAAATTTGGTTACGGCCTGGAGCAGAATTACACGTGACGGCGTCACCCATGGATCTAGGCAGTCCGAGAACTTTATTGGCGGCGAGATGACGGCGTCAGATTTTTCCTCTTGCCACCGTCACCTCACAGAATCTATATATACTTTTCTATTTTTCATTCATTAATAGAGGAACTTGTGAGGAGAATTCTAGGGTCGAACCTAATAAACCCTAGGTCGTTTGTAACAGTATTTTCAAGGGTTTTCACCACTTGAAACCTTTCATGTTCAATTAAGATAAGTTTTCTTTCAATTCATTCAATATGTCTATGTGTTGTTTTAATATATCTTATGCTTGTCTTGATTATAACATGCTAGGCTAGATCTTTCATGTGTTTGCTTAGATGTAATGAGACCTAGATGTTAATTATAGGTTGATTGCTTGTTTATAGATGTAATGGACGAATGATTTCAATGTTAGGCTTAAGAAAACTGGCAGATCTCCATTGTGTAACTTGCTTGAACGTCTTAAGAAACATGAACCGATGTGTACTAGGTTTTTATGGTTGTATTTAATGCATGAGCGAATTCTAGTGATCCCATGTTAGGAGCTTCTTAGCTGGCTCGACATAGGAGTGAAGTAGGAGCTTATAGGATTGGGGAAGTAAGTACGCCACCCCTGAATGGTATTAAGGAATACAATTCGTCATCCACGCAACTGTAAAAAGTAATTAACCTGTAAAAGATATCTAGGGAGTAGTGAAATCTAAGTAAACACAATTCTCCCATATATTGCTCACACCACTATCTTAATTTAGTTTATTTTCATTTTTATTATTTTATTTTGATTGCATCTTTAGTAATTGGGTTACTTGACTAGCAACTAATTCCACCCACTCCTCCAAAAACCGAGATTTTATTTGCTTTTATAAAACATAAAAAAAATACAAAAAGAATCATCTCTCACCTCTAGACCTAGTTTTTAGGCTTTCTAATCCTAGCGACACTATTCCTAAGTTGAACGATCAATCCCCCGGTACTTGTCACTATACTATACTACAACGATCAGGTACACTGCCTGGTGGGGGTTGTAAGTTTCTCGAGATCCCTCGAGAGGTAAAGCCTGGTGCAATTCCCACGCATCAGTTTTTCCTGTAAAAAATGTTAATTAACAACCATGTATGTTTTAAGGTATGGTATCGATGTACAAAATTAAATTATATAAGCATGGAGGGGGCATCATTACCTTCATCATGTTGAAGTGGAACAATTGTGCTTAGGTAGGAACAATTGTGAACTCGTTTGTTAATGTCAGTCATGCTTATTTGTTTGAATAGTTTTTCGTGCGTAAAATGAGCATACAACTACTTTCATCCAAACAGATAAAAAAAATGCATGTCTTAATTGTGATCCCTTTGTGTATCAACTTTGAAACAAAAAATGACCATTTATTTGCATTTGAAATCGAGAAACCAAAGAACATTAACAAAGACTCTAAAACCAAAATAGCCACTTGACTAACTCCTATGACTACTCTGATCACTTTATTATCTAAATGACGCTATAAATGCAAAGTATTTCCAATATGCTAACCTTATCCAGCAGACAACAAATATCAAACCCCGCAAATTGGATAGCAATGCAGCATGAAGCCCATTAATAAAATCATATTTTGTTAACTAATCTCACATACATGTAAAATATAAGTATCAACCACATAACGACGCAAGCATCAAAATACCCTTTGCAATGAAAAGAACAAATAAACCTAACAACCTATGCATATTTAAAAACCATAAACAAATCTAATCCATCACGTTTTGAAAAACAACATCCATATTCTATGGTTATGGGGTGTTTGGGACGCACCGCAACTACCTATTTGTTCATTTCTAGAAATACACTTTCAAAGAATATAAGCATCTGTATACCATTAAAATATACACCAACGATTCAGTAAACCTATTACCAATATTAATTGAAAAAAACCAACGTTGGGGGTGTTTAGATAACAGATTGTCAATTATGATTTTACTAAGTTGAAACTTTAGTATTGAAGCAACCATTTGTATCTTTTTTGTCGTAAAATACTGAGATCCACAAACCCTATCTCTAAATCAGCATGTGCTTTTGGCCAACATAACTGGAATGAATCGGTCTTGTGTCAATCTTCGTGGTATGCAACACGTAGCTCTTATGCAAGGCTACGATATAACAGACAGGAAAAAGTGCATTCATGGTATGAAACATACAATTTTTTATTTTTTATTATTTATTTATTTATTTTTTTTTTATTCTGCCGGTCTGGCCTAAGTTGTGATCACACCGATAGCGAGCCAAAACATAGTAGCAGTGTTAATCATACACCAAACAATGCGCAAAGAGTTAAATAACTTGCAAATAAATGACTAATGTCAAGTTTAGACGTGCAAGGCAATAAAGCTTACCTGAAAAGGAGACATCCGTTGCCTGTTGCAAACTGCAGACATGGTGCGTCTCACATCAAGTGGACGTCGTCTCAGGCTTAGCAAATGACCAAGCCAGGGATGCGACTTCCTTTGCATAATCAATAAGTATATAGGCAACATCTGAAAAGTTTTTACAAAAAGAATTATATAAGAGATACCTTTATTTCGAACGAAATTAAGAAACACATTAAATGATAAATATATATATATATATATATATATATATATATATATATATATATATATATATATATATATATATATATATATATATATATATATATTTATGGATCTGCATTGTTAAAATTTTAGGCTAGGTTTCTGCAAGGCTTACTTTGGTTTGTCTTGGGGTGAATCTCTCAATGATCAAACATCAATCGGACCATGATCTCTGAGCAGATGTTCTGCATATTAACTCTTTCTCGGCCATTTTTTCTTCACACCATCCTCCGCCCAAGTCAAGCATCAGCCTGGACCATTGCACTGCAATGACAACCCAAGTTTCAGTCAATCAAATGTCATGCAATTACATGGAAAACAATCACAGTTCATCATAATTTTTCTTATAAATGTCTATATAATAAAACTGCTATTCTACTTAAAAGGTTGCTTTGTATCGTATGTTAAGCTATTTGTTCAATTTTGAAAATACACTTTAAAAGAATCAGCGCATGTATATCATATACCTTAAAAGTAGATGACACCTATTCCAGTCCCAGTTCGTCGCCTGAAACCCACCCATTTCAGGTCCCAATTCCACACACATTTCAGTCCCGCAATTCCACACCCATTGCAGTCCCCAAGATGGCCCGTTTTAGCCCCCAACTTCAGCCTTAAACACGACCATTTGTGGTCTATTATAAGCTGCACATTCCCGTTACCTAACCGGTTGTACTTTAGAATGCAATAATGGTAACCTAAACCCTCATACCTGGGGTTGCCCAAGACCATGTATTTTCCCTTCACGGTCCCTATCTGGGTTACATCGATACTACAGTATTTGATCATATATAGACAGACGAATGGTTAAATCTTGCAAGAACAACAATATAAGCAACAATAGCAATAAATTATTTTGCATCAAAACCAATGTACTTTTGCTTACACCCATATACTGGTGGATGTTTGTGTGCTATTTGAGTCATTTCCAAACTGTTAATCCTAAAAGGTTGCTTGATCACCACCCATTTTATCAGAATGTTCCTAAAAGGTTGCTTGATCATGTGGTGGCCAGTTATTATTTTTCAGAATGTTCCTAAAAGGTTGCTTGATGACCACCCATTTTATCACTTGTACTAAAAAGTATAAAAGTCCAAAGTTGTTTGTAATTGTACTAGTGTAGTCGTTGCATGTGCATTCAGAAATAGCTACATTAAACAATCCACTGAAGTCTGCAAATAAGATAAAAATCATGCTTTAGAAAAAATCCTTTAATAAGTATGTTAGGTTAAAAGTGGATAAAATATATATCAAATCTTACTTTAGGAGACTGAATTACAGTCATTCCCTTTTGTGCAGCTATACCAAGAATTATATGAATCCTGAAGAAAGTGGGTTCAGCTTGAGAGTTATAGATATTATGTAGTTTTTTTGTAGCACCTACGATTGGGAAGTTTTGTGGTTGACTCTTGGAGTCAAATTTACCTTGACAACAATGACATGTATGGCAGAAGAAAATGGTCTATTGTTGATTACTGAAACATATACAGTTAGGCTCAGATTAGTGAATGCGGGCCGGGTAATAGAAACCTCTAAATTTCACCATGGCTGCAAACAGACACGGTTGCATAGTAACCGTTTATACCATGCCGTCCGGTCATTGCCCCGCCAGGTTACGTTCAAGTTTTCAACGACCCATTTCATTTCCCTCAAATTATAACAATCATCATAGCCCGTTAAATATCATCATTGCCTTTTAATGGCATCAAAATGACCTGTACGCATGGCGTTGCACCCACCATGGCTGCAACCTTAGGAGGTTACCTTGCCAATATGCGGATGTTGTTCACTATTACACAATACGAATAGGCAAATAGGCAAATGTAACAATGAAAATGGGATGAATCAGGATCCGAAAAAAGAAAAGACATCGACTGTGGCTGAAAAGTGACCATGTTGCCTCGCCAACATGTAAACAATCTCATTCTTAATTGAAACCTATCATAGTGAATACCATTTTCCATCGGCGACATTTGAAGTGGTGAGTTTATTTTTACACAGCTTAAGCATACGCAAAAAATATAAAGAAGCGAAGTTCGTAACCTTTCCAAGCCGAGGAAAATATTGTCAGGCTGACCCGCCAAGATACCGACATCAATAAACTACAAATGTTGTTTTGAGGTGTTGGATGTGAACATATATCTGCACAAAAGAAAAACATCAAAATATTTTAGAACGAAGTAAATTGTTTTGAGGTTTTGGATGAACTAATACTGTGTTTGTATGAACTTATTTACCAAGTTTATTAGCCTTTATGACTTTTGAAAAGCCCATAAGGCCGCTTTTCCAAGCTTATTAGCTTATCAAGCTGAACTTATGAGGGTAAATAAGCCATAAAGTCGTAACCCTAAAAAAAAGTTGTAACCTAAGTCCAGTAAATAAGTTAACACAAATTACTCCTAAAACAGCTTAAAGCTTATTACGTGTTAGCTTTAGATTTGAAACGAACCCGATTGAGTAATCCCTAAATCCACCCAATTTAAACCCTAAAAGTAAAATGAATATAGCAACAACTTATAATTAAGCATATAAAACCGAAATCAATATTAACGACAAACCAAATTACCAACTTAATAATCAATGACAAAGACAACACATTTGCATACCTTTTTGATTCTTCTTCCAAACAACTCTAAAACTGAGCCGAAACGTTAACTTTTGTGGCAAAAAACTGAAACCCCATCTTTTTTGCGTGTTGATGATCTGATCCCGCCATCACAGATTATCTGTGTTAACCTGTGGCATGAGAGATGAGGTCGAGAATTATCTGGAACAGAACCCCGAGATCCCCTTTATACGAAGCAAGCCGGACTGAGCTAAAAATCAGATACACGGGCCAACAAAACGGGCCTTAATAGCCCACCAATTTTAGCGGGAAATCCATTGCAAAAATGGCACCGTTCGCACATGGTTTAATATAAACTTATAATTAAAGAGAAGCATGTGACGAAACATAAAAACATGGTTTGTTATTGCAATCGTATACTTTTTTCATTTACATGCTTCATATGTGTATGCTACAAGAAGTACAATCAAAAAGTTTATCAAACTCTAAAATCAAAATAGCTTTGCTTAATTAGAAGTTTAACCGAAGGTCCCGAGTTAATGAATGATTTATAGCAATGGTTATAAGGTTTGTGATCTGTCCCGGCCGGTATTAGGATTCAAAATCACTCATAATTAATGTTACTACAAACTTACAAAAGCTGAAACATGATACACACTGCATTTGTGTTTCAACAACTTGTCGCACACAAATAGTACAACTTAACTTAAAAGAGAATATGTATCTAAAAACCGAATATCATTGAATTCTTGTTTGTGAAATTTGTTTCTTGTATCAATATTTATGCTATAAAGTAGCCCAACAAACTTCCAAAAAGAGAATATGTATCTGTCAAGAATTGGTTACATAAAAAGATTATGTTGTTACAAAAAAGAAAGTTAAAGATTATGATTCTTTTTATATCCTATTTGGTATCACAGTAAAGGAAGTGGGTGAGATACAGAACAATATAAATAGTGGTGTTGACACCCCCTATTCAAACATACTCAAAACACTTTCTCATGTACTCTTCTATTCCTATTGCTTTGAACCAGTTCGGTTGAGCTCATTGTTACTAGTGTTGATAGTTCTTTTATATGCCTGCACAAAATTAGATGAAGGTAGATTCATTTTTCATAAAAACTACTCGTAAAAAGTAAATTTAGATTATTCATGATATAATTTCATTTTGACTCAAAGTCAACAAAACCTAATTTTAATGAACTTCGAATTCTTGAAAATTGTTGTAATTTATTGCGATTGAACGGATTTATTCGCATCAAATATTAAACTTAATTGGCTCTTTCGCAACACGCGACAGCTAAGTTACTCATTCAAACAAAAATCTAAAAAAAACAAAGACACAAGCGATATATAGAAAGACTTTGAAAATCATATTTAAAAGGTTAACTTTTATCCTATTTTCACGAACACGTTCTTGTTGAGTATGGCAAGAGTAACACTAAAACTCAAGACCCTCCAAATCATCAAAGTAAAGTCTCAATAATTTGCCATTAGAGTCTTTGTTCTTATTTCAATCTTCGTATATCACCACACAAGGTTTGTTCATTGTACTTAAAGCTCGCCACACAAGGTTTGTTCATCGTACTTAAAGCTCGCCACACAAGGTTTGTTCATCGTGCTTAAAGCTCGCTAGTCATTCCAATTTTCAACATCCTTTTACGAGGAATTTCGAACATGCTGCAACCGTGCCTTAAGTTCTTCTTCATGAAGTTGTAAGCGTAGTCGATCAAAAACCTTTTCCCAATCGAAGACTCTTCTCTATAGATGATCTCCTTCTCTCCAACCAAATGCACGACCCCCGTTTTCCAAGCTTTGTCTAGTTTTGCCACATCCTCATCCGCTATATGACCTTGTGGGTCTTCACCAACACCACAATCGTAGTGAATAAAATCCTTCAAGCGTTCGACCAAAATTTTCTCGAATGAATCCTTTCCGTTGCATGAATCATTGTAATCCATACCTCACCACACACCTAAACACGTACAACTCGTTTGGCTTCACTCTTTGGAACAAGAACCTCTCTTCTGGTGCCACCCTACTAATCGGCAATGAATTCACGGAAACAAACACTATAACCGAATGTAAAGTGGGCATGTTATGTGTTAGTAGCAATACTTAGGAGGGTTAAATGTTACTTAGACAATAATAAGGGGATTAATTGTATTTAGTTTAAATAAAGTTTAGGATTGTACTTAGATTAGGAAACTAGTTGCTTGGCTTGCAAGCCAAGCTAAGGTCTCTACCCCTCATCCCTATAAATAGAGATGAGGGGGATGCTAGTTAATTCATTCTTCTTCCTCAAATTGTAAGCTTTATTGGTTGATTAATAAAGGATTCGTTGAGGGTATAACGTGTGCATATTCTTGTCGGTTCTTTGTAGTCTCTCGTGTTTGCTACTTATACTTGATACAACTCGCGATCTAGCGTTCCGCGATCGAACTTCGGGTTTGTTGTCGAGGTATTTTTCAACAAGTGGTATCAAGAGCCGCGGTTATTGTGGTCATCAAAGTTCGAGTGCTAGATCGAGGTTTCGAGTTTATTTGAGGTTTCAAGGATCGGTTTTGGGTACTGTCGATTGTAGCAGTAGTTGATCGATAGGTAGAAGAGGATATAGAAGGTAACGTGAGGTTTTTGAAAAAGGAAAAAGAAAAACCAAAGATTATTACCCACGTGTATCCTATACTACAAAGGTGACAAGATAAGTATATTTATTATACAAAGGTTCGAATTTTTAAGAATTAAAAGTTCGACTTCGTTTAATTTAATCGGTTTCCGTGGGTGACTTTAAGATTAAATTTTGAAGGTTCTTGTTGCGGTTTTTTCTTTTGGTACAAGTTTGATCGTGGTTAGCTTGGGTTTCAAGTTTACGACCGGGTTTGCTTGTTCGAAATCGAGGGTTTAGGGTTATTCTAATTAATTCGATTTGCAAGAAGGGTTTATAGAAACAAGGGGGAATATTGCACACGGCTTGTGAGGCTTGTCGGTAAAGTTGGTTAAGAAACAACTTGACAAGGTTTTTTAGCAAGGTATAAGAAGAATGGCTAGTTCTATAACTAGGTTTGACATCAAAAAATTCAATGGGAAAAATGACTTTGGGTTATGGCAAATAAAGATGCGTGCTTTAATGGTACAAGTGGGATGTGATGCTGCATTAGAGACATTACCCGCGAACATGGAAGCAAGTGAAAAGGCTGCTTTGATGAAGAAGGCATACAATACCTTGATTCTATGCTTGGGAGACCGGGTTTTACGGGAAGTTACCAAGGAAACATCTGCTGCAGGAATATGGGCGAAGTTGACTAGTATGTATATGACTAAGTCCTTAGCAAATAGACTGTATCTGAAGAAGAAGCTGTACACATTCTATATGAGTCCAAGTACGAAATTGGGTGATCATATAGATGAGTCTAATAAGTTGATACTTGATTTGGTGAATATTGATATCAAGATAGAGGATGAAGATCAGGCACTTATGTTACTTACGTCGTTGCCATCGTCTTACGAAAACTTTGTGGAGACATTGTTGTATGGGAGGGAATCCTTGACAATGGATGATGTTCTGGCGACTCTGAATTCAAGGGAGTTGAAGAAAAGAACTGAAGGCAAAAAGGAAGAAACTAGTGACGGGTTATATGTAAGGAGAGGGTCGGATCATTCAACGAAAGCTCATTCTGGTGGAAGTTCGCAATTTAAGTCAAATGGTGGAACTGGTAAACTCAAGTGCTTCATATGTCATTCAGAGGGTCATCTGAAGAGAGACTGTCCAAAGAAGAAGTCAAGTGGGTTCGTTAGGAAGGGTAAGCATGATCAGGATTCTGATTCTTCTGATGACTAGGGTAACGCCTACTTTGGAGAAGCCTTGGTGGTAGTCGGGAATGATGAGATGACTGAATTGGTAATGGATTCATGTGGGTCTTATCATATGACACCTAGGAGGGATTTCTTGTATGACTTCAAGGATTTTGATAGTGGTTCAGTTCAGTTAGGTGATAACAGGACATGCACTATCAAAGGGACAGGAAAAGTGAAGATGCAGTTGCATGATGGTTCAAGCTTTATACTGGAAGATGTCAGGTATGTTCCAGGGTTAGGAAAAATCTTGATTTCATTGGGTACTCTTGAAAAAGAGGGTTATACTGTGAAGATGCAGATGGGTAGAGTCAAGGTGATCAAAGGTTGTCGGGTTATGATGACTGGGATCAGGAAAGAGAACTCTGTGTATACTCTTGAAGCAAAAGTGAAGACTTTTGGTGTACAAAAGCATGGAGATTCAAAACAAGTTAGATTCAAGCAACTTGGTCATAAACAAGTTGGGTTCAAACAACTTGGTCATAAACAAGTTGGGTTCAAACAACTTGGTCATGGTGTTAAAATAGGAGTCTATGGAGTACAGGTTGATGAACGTGTTTGGTTTGAGGTGGAACTGCAGGGAGCTCAGGGACATCGTGAAGCTGAGGCTATTCAGGTTAGTAACGATGATGCTGCAATGGCTCAAAGAAAGTTGGAGGTTAAACAACTTGAAGAAAAGACAAACACGGGCTGCTTGGTAAATGAGTAGGAAAAGGTACACCTTGGTATAAAGGTGAGGGCGGACATTACGGTAACCGGAGTACCTGGTCAAGAGGGTGCAGAGGGTAATGCTGCTGAAAAGAAGAAAGTGAAGGAATCTAAGAAAGATAAACTTGGGAATTTACTAAAGTATAAGGCCTGGTTTACAAGGCGGTCCCTGGTTCGAGGTTCCAGCATTAGATGAAGATGCTGAGTATCGTTAATGCCTAAGTATTACTCCTAAGGTGGAAATTGTTATGTGTTAGTAGCAATACTTAGGAGGGTTAAATGTTACTTAGACAATAATAAGGGGATTAATTGTATTTAGTTTAAATAAAGTTTAGGATTGCACTTAGATTAGGAAACTAGTTGCTTGGCTTGCAAGTCAAGCTAAGGTCTCTACCCCTCATCTCTATAAATAGAGATGAGGGGGATGCTAGTTAATTCATTATTCTTCCTCAAATTGTAAGCTTTATTGGTTGATTAATAAAGGGTTCGTTGAGGGTATAACGTGTGCATATTCTTGTCGGTTCTTTGTAGTCTCTCGTGTTTGCTACTTATACTTGATACAACTCGTGATCTAGCGTTCCGCGATCGAACTTCGGGTTTGTTGTCGAGGTATTTTTCAACAGGGCACATTATCGATATAATGCTTATAGATTGGGGGAATCCCATGGGTGAGTTCAGAGTAGAAGATTACCAACAGTAGGCAATTACATTAAAGTTTTTTCCAGCTGAGCTCTATCTAACTGCTTGGATATGCTTGTCGGGAACTGTTGAGGGAGCAATAGTGAAAGTAACAAACATGTATATAATTAAAAAGAAGCATGTGACAAAACATAAAAAACATGGTTTGTTATTGCAATCGTATACTTTTTTCATTTACGTGCTTCATTTGTGTTTGTGTGTGCTATAAGAAGTACAACGCAAAAGTTTATCAAACTCTAAAATCAAAATAGCTTTGCTTGATTAGAAGTTTAACCGAAGGTTCCGAGTTAGTGAATGCTTAATTTATAGCAATGGTTATAAGGTTTGTGATCCATCCTAACCGTTATTAGGATGCAAAATCACTCATAATATCTGTTACTACAAACTTACAAAAATTGAAACATGATACACACTGCATTTGTGTTTCAACAACTTGCCACACACAATTAGTACAACTTAACTGAAAAGAACCGAAAAATCAAACATGCTGGACCCGTGTCTTAACAACTTTTATAGATCCACAATTAGGATCCTCCTTAATTATATCTCGTAATACTTACATTAGTGTAAAAAGCATATACAAAGATTTCTCTAAGTAATAATAAAAAATGTGGACATCGAAACAGTTGTAGTTCTCTCTTAAAAAGTTTAAACATGAGAAGCTTTGATTATAAAATTGATACTTCAATTCTTAATATATTGCAAGGAGAATACCATGTGGTCATTTTCTTTGATATTTATGCCCACATGATATCTCATATTTATATGACCTAATTAAGATTCCCAAGCCATGAAAGAAATCATAGAGCTGGCAGCCCCTCCGCATCAACCAAAAATCATTGAATTCCTGTTTGTGAAAGTTTGTGTCTTGTATCAATATTTACGATATAAAGTAGGCCAACAAACTTCCAAAAGAGAATGTGTATCTGAAAACCACATCTTTGGAGCACAAGATTATTATAACTAATGATTTTGAAATGTAGCAGTATAGAATTTTCATCGTGGGTATCAAGTTTAAATATTAAGCGAGCCTAACAAGAATTTTGTGTTCTATCAAGAGTTGGGTACATAAAAGTATTATGTTATTACAAAAAAGAAAGTTAAAGATTATGATTCTTTTTATATCCTGTTTGGAATTAGAGTATAGGAAGTGGGTGAGATCCAAAACAATATAAATAGGGGTTGTTGACACCCTATTCATACACTCACAACACTTTTTCATGTACTCTTCTATTCCTATTGCTTTGAACCACTTTGGTTAAGCTCATTGTTACTAGTGTTGGTAGTTTTTTTATATGACTGCACAAAACTAGATGAAGGTAGATTCATTTCTAATACAAGGTTATTTTTATCAGTTACAGAGACACTCAGCATATGTACAATACAACCGCAAGTTTGACATCAGTTACTTCGACATGTTGCTGTTTCTGTCTTGACAACGGTGTTTTCCGTGGACTAGACTACTTTCATAATGATTACACAGGTTAGACACTCGTTTTGTTTGTGAATACTCATGTCATATTATTTGAAAGTGTTGTTGCATAAGGTTTGGAACTTGGGAACAGTGAAATGAAATTCTCTATTTTGTGTTTTTCAAATTAAAATTTTCTAGGTTATAGACTTGTAAAGATCTCTAATGTAGTCATCTTAGCTTAAAATGTTTTTCAAAACGTTGCGTTTGGCTTTTATTGCACACAAAAATGCGATAATAAGAGAGCAAATATAGAACGTAAGAACACTTGTTTGTGACTTGTGATAACATAAATTTGGTATTGTTGAAGAAGGATTTTGACAAGTTATTATGCACTTAAAAGTCTCCTCGTGACTATAATGCTAGTGTCCAATATTCACCAAAAACATGTGCTATGTTGTAGTGGTGATCAAATTTCCATCTGACGAGGCTAAATGAGATATGTAAGGTGACAAATGGGTGAAAACACAAGAGATATTGAACACATGATTAGTGTAATCCTTAATCCTTTTCGGTTTTCTCTAAAACAGATGACAATTGAACATTGTAATTAGGCCGTGTGCCCAATTCCAACCAACACTTTAAGCCCATAATATTTATCTTCACATGTATTATATAGTCCATATCAAGGCCATTCTTAGTAACAAGCTATATGTGTAACATTTGCTTGCAGAGAGAATATAATTAATGATTCAACAACCTCCCACAAATTAAAATGCCAGACGTGTGATCTACTGATTTTTTACCTAAATGATATCCTTAAATACGGTTCCATTTCTCCTTCATGACCATCCTAACCTTGCTCACTCACTTAAGTTTAAGTTGTATGTCGAGCCAAAACCAAAGCACGAAATCACCACAACTACAACAAACCGACAACACAACATTCCTAAGGAATTGCTTTAAGCGAATACAATATATGTGGTAAATTCCTATCTCTTATAGAAGATTGCTAATTTATGCTTGCATGCATGCTACTATTCTTTGCTAGCTGAATTATGTTTATACACCGGCGTAATGCTACATAGATGCATGAATTCTCTAGTCCAGATATTAAAACGTACCAAGATATAGCAAGGTCATGCACCATTTGGAAAAATAGGGTGTAAAAACAAATTACCCATGGATCTTCACTAAACCACTACTCTCACTACTGATCTTCCTCTCATCGATCTGGAAGTTAGACCTAGAAAAGGTTAGCCACCTCTTGTAAAACCTTGTGTCTGGACATAGTCTAGAAAACTCAACAACCTCAGCTCCCACAGTTCCAGACTTGCAATTATGGAAAAAGTATCGTATATATATGAATTCCCTATTCTGTTTTTCCTTGATTCACTCCCTCAAATACGATCACTTCTCCTTCACTACCATATATCTTAGCTTTGTGATCACGTTCTCAATTAAAAAGTCATTATAAGTACATGATTAATTAATGTACCAATAAAGTGTTTCTTTCCTTTTCTTAGAGCTACTTTAAAACAACCTCGAACATAGAAGCAAAAGACCACCAGGAACCACCAGCACACATACCCCGTTCAAAACCACCTTTTTTCAGCAAACGTCACAGTCCAAAAAGATTTTGCAATATACATTTAATAAAGACCAGATTTTTCCTTCCAAAACACCTTTACAAACGTCACAGACCTTTCTTCATAAATTGGCTTCTAAAACTCCTTTACAATTCATAAAGACCAGATTTCTATTTTGGGTAATATAATGTGCACGTTGTTTTAGCACAAAAAAAGTAACCTACTTTAATCTGATTTCTATTTAGGGTAATAAAACCAAAAGAAATATGGCAAAAGTTATATTCATGGATAAAGCAAAAGAGATTGATGCATAGATTAAAATTTAATTTTAAGCAATACTAGAGCAAACATGCATGTGTTGTGAAAAAGAATTTGATGTTACCATGTAACAAGAATTGTATGAACTTTTAATACTTTGTAACAAATTTAATACTTAAAATATCCTTCCTTTACTTACATGTACTCTTCACTGCTTTCTATATTATGAATTATGAATAAATAAGTAAACGAAACATGCATACATACATTTGCGTCTACTTTAGCATAGATAATGGGCATTGTGTTTTACAAGAGTTCTCAAGGAAACCATGATCCAAGTTTGTGAATGTTTAATATATACGTCAAAAAAGAAAATTAAAATATTACGATAATAATATTTTCATGAAGATTTATTGATTTTGTAATATAAGAAAACACAATAACTATATTATATTAAATGTGATTAAAAGTACATATCTATACTACTTATAATGGAGATTTGGTCAACAAGTCAAGATGTGAAAAACTGAATTTTCACTTAATCCCCATAATGCCCTTGAGTTTTGGCTATATAAACACACTTTACTTTTTCAGTCAAACTCAAACCCTAAACCATAATCACATCCGCCTACCACACTTTCACCTCACCCTAAACCATAATCACATCCGCCTACCACATCTTAGATACATCACCCATCTTAATCTCTTCACCCCACCCTCCACCTCCAAACCCTCACTACCTACGATCTGATGTATGTTCGAGTTCTAAGGTTTTTGTTGTGTCTTTTTTATAGATCTAATGGTGGTGCTCCAGTAAATCAAGAGGTTCGATGTTTCTTATGGTATGTTAATTTATGAAATGTATTATACTACTATTTGTATCAGTGGATAGGTATATTGTGCTATAATGATCTTGAAATATAAAGGGGTTTGGATTGTATGTGCTTTTTGAAATTTATTATCCATACTCAATTAGTAATCAGGTTTAACTAACATGGTCTGTAAAATATGGTGTGTGGACATGCTTAGGCAAATAAGATAATCAAATGTTTAGTGTTGATAAATCTGATTATGTATAGAATAAATAGGTAAAATGCCCGAAAAGAACAAGTCATTCTATTTTACCGTTAGACAAACAATTTTGTTACAGCTTGAAACTAATTTTTCGAAATTGGTTATTTGAACCTTAAGTTAGTCATATAATTAGATGCAGAGTTTGTTAATTCAAACATAGAAACTGGTCATATCATAATTGTGCCATCAAGTTGCAGTGATAAAATTAAAAGCTCCAAACGTAAATTCAAACACCTCCAAGTTCAATATATTTTTGCAGATTGATACGAAGCAATGGAGATATTATGACTTTGACCCTAAAGTAGTGCCTCCTCCGATATGTATTCGTTGCACTGCTGGTACTGCAGATGTCTACTACAAACAAATTAAGGCACTCTCGATCAAGGTGAGCCGTGGTTATTTCATTTTCATTTTGAATTTTTTAATATACTGATTCCAGATTGTTTTTATTTTCATTTTTTATGCTATTGCTTTCTACTTTAATTAACATGTATATGTACAATGGGTCAGTGATGATAGGGTTATTTATCCGATGCATATTATTGATTGGGATGCAAAAGTTATGATGAGGATTTTTGGAGTTAATTGTTAGAACAAGGTATCCATTTTAGACTTTCGGTGCACACCCAAATTCATCATGTTAGACTTTTCTAATCTATAACCTGTTTCATTAAATATACACTACTAACTGAATAATAAGATATTGTTATGCATATCTTTGGTTGTAACCACCCCAGGCAAGGTGACTATTACAATGGAGATGCCGATGAAAGGGAACTCTCAAGGAGGGTGGTTGAGCGTCACCTAAGCATGGTAAATATTCATTTATATGTGGCCATTTTGACCTGTATAGTTATGAATGAGTCAGTTTGGATTATATGTTATCTTTAATAGCTTTATAAGTAGATATTTTTGTTGAAAGGAAACAAGTCCAACCTATTTCGAAATATACCAAAATTCATATGTTTTGACCCGTTACCCAACCAATCCGTTTTGGCACCCTGATATTCATTTACTGTCGTTTGTTCCATGATTTCTGTCTCTGAGACTTTGTTTGTGAAGTGATGTACTTAGTAATACTCTCTATTTCTATGATTGATTACAGGTTAGAACAAACACAAAAATACCATATTTTCATTGTTGAATAAGTTGAACTTTCAGAATTCAAATAACAAGTATTAATGTGTAACCTGGTCTTCCCTAACAAGATAATAATATTCTCTTACCTTTTGTGTAACCTATTATTACATATGATCTTTTTCAGGTTATATTTGAAAGCATTCTTATGGAAATATATGTTTGTGGTTTCAATGAGATATGTGACATATAAATCGATAAGGTACGCTATATAAACAACATATACAAGCTCATTTTCTGTTCTTCATCCTACGTAAACTTAACAAACTATGTGATGTTGTAATGTATCAGATTTAACAAGCCGTATCTTCCGTTTGCTTCTGGGGAGTTGAGCATGAATACAACCATCATCGTGACCTCATTATCATTATCATTTATCGGCTATTTCACATAGTTATCTGTTACTACTGTCATACATAGGAAAGATGTATTCTTATGTAGGGAAAAGTGTCATAATGAAGGGTGACCCACACACCTTTCTGACCTGAAATCTTTGCTTACTCTTATATTTGTGGCATTTGAAAACTTTGAAATAAGCAGACCCAATTTGGTTATTCATAAGTGCTTATTTGAGCAAAACAAATGCCAATAGCAATTCAAATGCTACAAAGCACTTATTACATTTTAAAAAGCACCAAGTCAATGAGCCGAAAAAATATGCGATCCCAATTCCCAAACACCATTTTAGCATTTTTTATTTGGCCCATTGTGCAAATAAGGTAAAATTAATTAATTTTTATGTTTCAGGTGTTCTCATAATTCATGTGCTTACATCGGCTGTTATTCCAAACCACGGGAGTCATTATCGACTATACATTGAAGCTTACTGTTCAAGTCTACAAATATATAATACGGTTATGCTCTTTCAAAGAAACATTTTCCTGGTAAGACCGGCAAGGATAGGAGAAATATATATTGATTGCAGATGGGGTGGGCCACTACCTCAAACGTGGATAGATCAACAACTCGCAATTTAGAACAAGATTATTGCCAAAATGATTGATTGTAATGAAGGCCGCAAGTAATCGGAAAGCTAAGAAACACTACCCTCCATTTAAATCCATATTTGACACATATAAATAATTGTTTCTACACAAAACACTCACCACAATATCACAAATCGTTAATTATCTGCCGCTAGGAACCGTTGCTATGCACGGGTATTCGTCTAGTTTTGTTAAATATGTTAACAAGTAATTTAACTCAGGAAATGTGATGAAATTATGTGAAAAAATCAACCCAAATTGTAATACCCGGAATTATATCTTATGAAATTGGTGGTTTATTTGAGTTTTGGTACTAGATATAAAATATGAAATTGTCTAAGTGTTGTGTTGTATTAGCAAAAACTAAAAGGAGTTAATTAGCTTCTTCTTCTTCTTTTTTTTTTTTCTTTTTTTTTTCTTTTTTTATTTTATTTTTTTTTTTTGAAACGCGAGTTAATTAGCTTAAATGTTTAGAAGTTAAGAAGGAAAAAAAAAAAAAGAAAAAAAAAAGTTTGAAATTTACACATAGCAAATTGATAATCACAAATACATAATTTTTCTTTTTGAATTGAGTGTTATGCCCTCCCTCATGGGCGGAGCTAGGGGGGGGGGGGGGGGTCACAGTGGGCAAGTGCCCCCCACTGAAAAAAATAACAACGTAAATTTCTTGGTTATTTGAGATTTTTTTGTATTTTGCCCCTCCAGAAAATCGCCGGTCATAGCTAAATTGAAAGTTTTTTAGGCAGTTTTTAGAATGTGGAATTGGTTTTATTTGTTGGAAAGATGAAGAAGAAAGAATCTATGGAAGAAAAAGAAAGTGTCTGTGTTTCTAGCACACTAAACGAAAAAAAAGAAACATAAAAAAGTGATTTGTTGTGTTTGCATCACGTGGGTGAAAAGTACAACTCTCTTTCTTCAAATTTTTTTTTTTTTTTTTTTTTTTTTTTTTTTTTTTTTTTTTTATTTGTCTTAGCATTTTTCTTTGTACAAGTTTTTGTAGTTTCCTCTTTAGAGTATTTATTTGGTCAAGTAAATAATTTGAAGCAAACATTTTTAACTCTGTTTTTGATATGCCGTAAAAAAAAATTTGCCCCCCGTTGAATTTTTTTCTGGCTCCGCCCTTGCCCTCCCTTATATTTAGTCTAGCATTTGATTTTTCTTTTAAAAACATGCAACAACCCCTCATTTTATTTAACTATTTCTTTCATCTTAATTACTAACAAGATTTATATACGTGAAGGGATAGTATCACGATCATCTTATAGATAGATCGTTGTCTTCACATATTTTCATACAGGTCTTTCGCTCTTTCACACTATTTTCCTTCACACAATAACAAGTTTTTCTTACAAGCTAGTACGTGAGATGGATAACCAAGTATCCAATGGGACAATGAACCAAGTATCCACTGGGACAATGAGCCAATGCTTCAGTAAGGAGAAGGCCTTTTTGCTTGTGATATTTTTACAGCTGAGGTCGTCCGGAATGGACGTGATTTCAAAATTTGCTCTCAATAGAGGGATGAGCAACTATGTATTCGTGGTTTACAAGCATGCAGTTGCGACAATTGTCACAACCCCTTTCATCATTGTTTTGGACAAGTATATATCTCTCTCTCTCACACACACAAACACACATCTAAATTTATTCTTCTATATCCGCAAGTCTATATACTTTTGTCTTAACTTTTACTCGTCATAATCTTTGTAACAGGAACATAAGGCCGAAGATGACCACCTCGATATTTATAAAGCTTATGCTACTAGCACTATCTGAGTAAGTTTTTTCTCGATAATACGCAAAATAAGTATTAGTCATGAAATGTAACGGTTACGTAATGATGTTTTGTTTCTTGTTTTGCAGGCCGGTTATTGGCCAGATTTTCTATTTCGAGGGGATAAAAATCACGAAAGCCACATTTGCGGTTACAATGGGCAATATTCTTCCCTATAACTTTTGTCATGGCATTCCTTTTAAGGTAAAGAAGCAACAACATCTAACATGCAAAAAAAAAAAAAAAAAAAAAAAAAAAAAAAACACACACACGCGCGCGCACACACTCTCTATTACCAATGGAACTGATGAGACGAAAAGTGTATCACTTTTAGGTGGTCATTTAAGCCCGAAGTCGAGATTATTTGATCAAATATTGCCTTAAATCATTCCTTTTGTCATTTTAGGTACTTTAGAGAAGAAATCTAGAAAAGGAAGCATTTTGGACGTTTTGAGAGCGAAAAGTGAAGAAAACGGCAAAATCTACAAATCAAGCTGAAAACAGTGCTTGACGGCGTCACGTTATGGCAAAGAGGTGGATAAAAAGATATAACGAGACGTACCAGAATGTTTTTGGACTTTAACACGTGACGGCGTCACCAAGGCCGTCACATGTAATTTACTCTTGACGGCCATGAGAAGATTAATACATGACGGCGTCAAATCTGGATCTAGGCAATACAAGAGTTTCTTTGGCGGCCAGTTGACGGCGTCAGAATTTGCACGTGACGCCGTCAGCCCCTAAAATCTATATATAGTTTTCTAATTTTCATGTATTGGGAGGAGAATTTTAGAGAGACTTTTGGGAGAACTTGTGGAGAAACCCTAGGTCGAATTTTACAGGGTTTTTCACCCTTTTATCATCCATGTTCTAATAAAGATAAGTCTTTCAATAATCATTCAATATGTCTATGTGTTGTTTGATTCTATCTTATGGTTGTCTTTACTTTAACATGCTAGGCTATGTTTTTTTTTGTGTTTGCTTAGATGTAATGAAACCTAGCTATTGATTATAGGTAGTTGTTTGTTATTAATTGTAATGGATGAATGATTTCGATGTTAGGTTTAAGAAAACTGGCAAACTTTTAATTGGTAACATGCTTGAACGTCTTAAAAAACATGATCGGATGTGTACTACGATTAATTGGTTGTATTTAATGCATAAGTAACTACTAAGGAGGCCATGTTAGGAGCTAGTAGTTGGCTTGACATAGGAAGAGGTAGAAGCTTATAGATTTTGGGAAGATTGTACACGGCCCTACGAATGGTATTAAGAAATATAACTCGTCATCCACGCAATTGTAACAAACTAATCAACTAGTAAAAGATAGCTAGGGAGTAGTGAAATCTAAGTAAACACGTTTCTCTCATTATTGTTTTTCTCCACATTTACTTTCTTGTTATTTTATTTTTATTGCATTAGTGGTTAATTAGGTTAGTTGACTAGCAACTAATTTCGTCCACTCTTCCAAAACCCGAGATTTTTACTTGCTTTCTAAAAAACTATAAAAATACAAAAAGAATCATCCCTCACCTCTAAACCTAGTTTAATTAAGTTTTGATCCTAACGACACTATTCCCTAAGAGAACGATCAATCCCCCGGTACTTGCCACTACACTATACTACATCGGTCAGGTACACTGCCTGGTAGGGATTGCAAGCTTCTCAAGATCCCTTAAGAAGTAAAACCTTTTGCAAGGTTGCAAAACCACGCATCAAGTTTTTGGCGCCGCAGCCCGGGGAATAGTTATTATTTAAGTTGAAATTTCTTTTTATTAGGTCTACTTGCTAGATTCCTTTCTAGCAAGATTTTTATTTTATTTTTATAGGTTTTCTTTAGTCTATCTTTTCTTTGTGTGTTTGTTCGTACAATCCTCATTGATTATTCCGTTGGCCACTATGGAAAACGCGAATCCACCCCTTTCACCTAACGAAATTGCTTTGTTGCGTGAACAGATTGAGAATGAGATTAGGGAACTTAGAGAACTCAATAGATTGGTTGATATTGAATTTGATTATGCGCTTAATGACTTAGCAATAGCCTTGGACTTAGACATGGACTTAGGACCCAATGACTTGGAAATTGTGGAAGGTGTTAAGGAAGAAGAAGAGGGGGATCTAGATGATGATTATTTCAATTTATACCCCACTAAGGAGGAAATCTCTTACTATAACAATCTTGTTGATAATCCTCGGCCCCCTTTCGTTAAGATTGATCCTAAGATTAAGAGAGGTAACCCTAGGAATGTGAAGATACCATGCATGATTGGGTATAAACAGATTGATCAAGCTTACATCGATTTTGAATCTTCGATCAACATTATGTCTTCAAGTGTTTATAATGATATAGTAAAGACAAGACTCGAACCTAGGAGAGATCTCAAATACCCCGGTGGAATTTGTAATTTTGTCGGGAGAGTTAGAGGTTTACATGTCTTTGTTGGGAACTTTACTTATAGCGTTGATTTTATGGTTATTGAAGACTTGGCTAATGTTATAGATTGTCGCTTATCCCATGTTGTATCAGGTAAGCCATTTATTGAGGAGTCCAAGTTAAAACACGATCAAATAGAAGGAACGGTCCAATTTTCTAATGTAATCGATAGGATCACCTATAGGATGCCTAATAAAATGAAGGAATTTCGTTATGTGCCTCAACTTGATATGGATAACATTAGTGCAATCGAGGACATTAACGAAGAAGATAAGAATAAAGGAATGAATTTTGTTTGGGAAAAGAGGAGCCTTTACTATAAAAATTGCTAACCCTCGGGCCTAAGTATAGAGTTGACATGGAAGTAGCTCAAAGGTTAAGGGAATCAATTGAGAAGTGGGAAAGGAAAACGTAGCCCGTGACCTTGAGTCTAGCTACAAGACTCGTTAATAAAGAAAAGCGCTTCATGGGAGGCAACCCAAGCTTTATTTGTTTGATTGTTTGTTTGTTTGATTTTATTTGTTTCCATATGCATGTTTTATTCTTGCTTACTACATTCAAGAACTAATAATCAAAGAAAGGGATCATGTTTTGCGACTGCATTCAGTCCTCTTAACATGATATTTGTAGCTATCATGGGTTTCATTATTCTTGCCGAAAAAAACATATCTTGGAAGGTAAAAAAAATTCCTAGTTCTTAATTATTTACCAAAAACATGAACAAAATGTGACAGCTTCTATATTTTTCTCGCATGGTTCTTGGAGCAATAGTCATACTTGCAAGGCTTTACCTAGTCGTCTGGGGTAAAAGCAGAGATCATAGGCTTCCAACCCTTGCACAACAAAATGTGACAAACGTTGTGATGCAGGAGCAAGCTCCAAACCGAACTAGAACCACCTTGGAAACCACAGGATACGAGGTACAAAGCCATGAGCCTTGAGGACAAGGCTAGTTTTCAGGCACGGAGTAGATTTTTTAGTGGCTTTTTGTTCCTTTCTCTTTGTAATAGCATCTAGAGCGTCGGATACTTGTACTCCGCTAACAAAGGAACCACTAATAGATTCCGAAAAACCGTTCTCGTCTGATATTTGAAGTGAAGGCTCTCTCATTAAAAAAGTCATAATTTCATACAAGCCTTCTTGAAGAACTAATGTTGTCTGCATCTTCATTTAATACACCAAACCAGATGACATTGTTTCCACTATTTCCAAATGAATGTATCATGGATAAACCGCTGCTATCAGTTTGGCTAATTGATGTTCTAATATCATCCACCTTACCATAGTCGTTTTTCTATTGATATTGTATTGCTAACCATATCCATCAGTAAATCATTGGTATGTTCATGAAAAGCATCAATATTTTTGTTGTTTTAATTTCATCCTCTTTGACGAAGGATTGAGTCAACATTGTGATACCACTATTGTTCCTACCGACAGATGGATCAACTGATATGGAACCACTGTTCTCCTTATATGAGAGATCTAACTCATATCCTCCATGTTATAAGGCTCGCTCATTGACATAAAAATGTTATCCCCCCTTACTGAAAGTGTAAGGCACGCCGTCATTTCCTCTATAAAAAGTCAGCCATGGTGTTACCAACTCATCATCAGCCTTGCTATAAGCATCTTATGTGGAATATGGATGTGCATGTCCCAAAGATACATCGATAAAATCTTCAGCATCCTTGACTTGATTGACTTTGACTTTCCTTATCCCACCATAGCTGATACCTGATCTCGGTTCTACCAGCGGATGTGATATGGATAGTCCAAATGTGGAATCAATCCTAAATGGATCAGCAATAACCTTCCTTCCCATACACATATTCCCTACACCAATTGATGGAAGGCTCCTGTCACAAAAGCTGGCGATGCTTGTTGTTTCACTGTCAAAGAGTAAACTGGCCTGCTATAGAGTTGAAACTAGAAGAATTTCCACAAGAAATGTTTGAGTTTAGAAGTGAGGTGTATGGATTGAGGTGTGGAATTTCGCCGTGACTCCCAAAAGGATTTGGGTAAATGTCATGATAAAACAATCCAAAACAAATATGGCAAAAGTTATATTTTTCATGCATAAAGCAAGGGAGATTGATGCATAAAATAAAATTTTATTTTAAGCAATACTATAGCAAACATCATATCTGTTGTGAAAAAGTACTTATTTGATGTTACCACTTTATTATTGGGTTTAACAAGAATCGTATGAACTTTTAATATTTTTGAAAGTTTCGTAGCAAACTACTTATTAAAATATCCTTCCTTTACTTATGTACTCTTCATTGCTTTATATATTATGAATTAATAAATGATTTAAGATCATTTGAGAACCAAACTTTTTTTAAATACCAAGGAACTAATCTCCACCCTCCATATTTCTTCCAGCTTTATTTGATCTAATGGATGAGATTAATCTCAACAATTTAAAAAACCCACTTTCATTTTTTTTTTTCAAATGTTAATATCTTTCAAAACGTTAATCGTTAAGCGAAAAAAATATACCGTTACGATGAGTATTTAATTATCTTTCTATAGATAGGCACGTTGATATATTTTCGAAAAAAAAATCGTTTTTTTCACGTTTTTTTTATGACCGAAAAAATCACATATGATTGGCTACGAAAAAAAACGTGAAAAAAACAAAAAAAAATTGTCGAAAGTATATCAAAGTGCCCGTGTATAGAAAGATAATTAAATGCTCGTCGCGATGGTGTAATTATTTTCGCTTAACGATTAACGGTTTAAAAGATATTTAAATAAACGAAACATTTGGATGCGTGAAAAGAGAATGATTCAACAACCTCCCTTCTAAAAACATGCAGCAAATCTCTCATTTTATTTTTACGTCGTCATTTTATTCTTTCTTTGGGGTAAAGCTAAAATACTTTGAATTGGTCAATTGGATGAGCTAGGGTTACTGGACTCTCACAAAATTCTCACGAGCTATCTTATATATCGGTGTTTCGCACAATACAAGTCTTTCACACAGTTATCCTCACACAATACAAGTCAATACAAGTCTTTCACACAGTTCTTCACACAATAAAAGTCTTTATGGAAAACCAAGCATCAAGTGGGAGAATGAGCCAATGTTTCACAAAGTGGAAGCCCTTTTTGCTTGTGATTAGGGACGGAGCCAGAAAGAAATATGACCGGGTGCACACATTTTTTTAACCGTAATATAATAGAGTTAAAAAGTGGATGAAAACGAATATTTTATTAAAACGATAAATAAATGAACATATTACCTTCTAATTAGTGATTCTACGATCTCCCATAGCAAAAAAAAACACTTACGTGCACTATCATTTTTAATATTAATAAGTTCTTCTTTCTCTATAACACAAGTTAAAGTGCCGTTAAAATAATCATCACTCATCCGATTACGCAAATCAGTTTTTATGAGCTTAATTTTAGAAAAACATCTTTCAACCGTAGCAGTAACAATAGAAAAGACTAAAACCAACTTTGTTTAAGCACTACTTTTCATATATATTGTAAATACGACAACAATAAAAATGCCCCATGACAACACAATTGGGGTACTATTCATATTCTAATATATTGTTGATTATCACTTAAACTTGTTATCCCTATTTGTTTTAATAGAAATTGCATAGTTATTCACTTATTCTTATTGCCCTAATCCCTTATTGATGATGATAGACTATACGAAACCAACAAATTAGTCAAGATTTCATACAACCAATCAAAACATGAAAAGTTTAAAAGACATAATAAACAAATGAAAGATATATGTTACGACTTATGAACCTTTTTCATCTTTGTGGTGTTGGTTCAATTTTGGATTTTGTAAATTGTTAGGATGATGAATAAACTTGTTCAATTAAAAAAACTATTTCATGGGTTTTTGTGCTTTAATTTATTAAACTTGTTTCATCTTTAGGCTTTTACAAAATTTTATATTTATTTTTTATTTGTAAGTATACAAACTAAATAATACTAGAGACACATTTTAATGCACCGGGTGCATTTAAGATATATTTATGAAAAATCGATAAGTTTTTCAAAAATTAACACTATATCGAAAAAATCCATGGGGTGCACGTGCACCCGCGGGCACCCCCTTGGCTCCGTCCCTGCTTGTGATATTTTTGCAGCTAGGGCTGTCCGGAATGGACGTGATTTCAAAAGTTGCTCTCAATAAAGGGATGAGCAACTATGTATTCGTGGTTTACCGGCATGCAGTTGCTACAATTGTCATGGCCCCTTTCGCCATTGTTATGGACAGGTATATCTCTCTCTGATACACACAAACATACGTCTAAATTTATTCTTCTATATTGACATGTCTATATGTAATTCTGTCCTAACTTTTACTCATCATTATCTTTGTAACAGGAACATAAGGCCGAGGATGACCAACTCAATATTTATAAAGCTTATGCTACTAGCACTATTGGAGTAGGTTTTTTCTCGATAATACGCAAAATAAGTATTAGTCATGATATATAACGGTTACATAATGATGTTTTGTTTCTTGTTTGCAGGCCGGTTATCGGCCAGATTTTCTACTTTGAGGGGATGAAAATCACGACAGCCACATTTACAGTTACAATGGGAAATATTCTTCCTGCTATAACTTTTGTCATGGCATTCATTCTAAGGTAAAGAACAAACAGCATCTTAGTTTAAAAAAAAAGAAAAAAAAGAAAAGCATCTAACATGCACACAAATGCACATAAAAATAACTCTAATATTACCACTAAAGAGACCGACACAATCCCTCATCAGACTTCTAATTTGAATATTAAAATAATTAAAATTAAATATAGTGGATGAATAGAACAAAGATTAATTATATAAGCTTCTTATTTAATTTTAGTAAGTTGGCGATTTTGGTTGACTCAGGCTTGAGGTGGTGAACCTAAGGAACATCCGTAGCCAGGCCAAAGTCATTGGAACAATTACAACAATTGGAGGAGCAATGCTTATGACGCTGGTTAAAGGCCCTATGTTAGAGTTATTTTGGACAAAAGGAAGAAATAACAGTAACAATGTAAACAATGGGGAAGATCTCAGTCATTCCATCAAAGTTGCTATTATGATCACCATTGGAATGTTCGGTTGGTCTTGCTTCATGGTTCTGCAAGTAAGATTCTCTTTCTAGACTAGCCAATTATACCGCCTCAGAATGTATAGACGTGTTTATAAAGTATTATTAACCTACCTTTAGTCTTATTATTGATTGATGTGTGTTTTTAATGTGTAGGCAATTACACTAAGGTCTTATCCAACTGAGCTCTCTCTAACTGCTTGGATATGCTTGTTGGGAACTGCTGAGGGAGCAATAGTGGCACTAGTGATGGAGAGGGGTAATATAGCCGTTTGGGCGATAAAGTGGGACATGACACTTTTAGCAACACTATACAGTGTAAGCACTCTGATTTCTATTAAATTTTTTTATCATAAGTTGCATAAATATCAACCACAAAAGTAAACACCGGCAGCATGCTAATCCCGCATCCTTATGTCAAAAATAACACAAGCATGCTGTGCCAAAAAAGTATAAGAAGTATATAAAATGATAACTAAAGGTGGCAATAACAAACAATTTACATATGAATGGGTCAATTTGGGTTGCAACCCTAACGGATCGTGCAGGTAAAATAAAATAATACAACAGGAAACACGTCAGAAGTAGCCCCAATTACAGTTCTAATGTAATGCCTACAACCTCCTGAAATATATTCAACAGCTCAAACTTTCTTGATGTATATGCAGGGCATAATTTGTTCAGGTCTCGCTTACTACATTCAAGGACTAATAATGAAAGACAGGGGTCCTGTTTTTGTGACTGCATTCAGTCCTCTTAACATGATATTTGTAGCTATCTTGGGTTCCATTATTCTTTCCGAAAAAACATATCTTGGAAGGTAAAAAATATTCCTAGTTCTTAATTATTTACCAAAAACATGAACAAAATGTGATAGCTTTCATATTTTTCTCGCAGGGTTCTTGGTGCAATAGTCATACTTGTAGGGCTTTACTTAGTCGTCTGGGGTAAAAGCAGAGATCATAGGCTTCCAACCCTTTCTGTTGCACAACAAAATGTGACAAACGTTGTGATGCAGGAGCAGGCATCAAACCGAACCGGAACCACCTTGGAAACAACAGGACACGAGGTACAAAACCATGAGCCTTGAGGACAAGGCTCGTAATAGCATCTAGAGCGTCGGATACTTGTACTCCGCTAACAAAGGAACCACTAATAGATTCCGAAAAACCGTTCTCGTCTGATATTTGAAGTGAAGGCTGTCTCATTAAAAAAGTCATAATTTCATACAAGCCTTCCAGAAGAACTAATGTTGTCTGCATCTTCATTTAATACACCAAACCAGATGATATTGTTTCCAATGTTTCCAAATGAATGTATCATGGATAAACCACTGCTATCAGTTTGGCTAATTGATGTTCTAATATCGTCCACCTTACCATATATAGTCGTTTTTCTAATGATATTGTATTGCTAACCTTATCCATCAGTAAAGCATTGGTATGTTCGTGAAAAACATCAATATTTTTGTTGTTTTAACTTCATCCTCTTTGACGAAGGATTGAGTCAACATTGTGATACCACTATTGTTCCTACCGACAGATGGATCAACTGATATGGAACCACTGTTCTCCCTATATGAGAGATCTAACTCATATCCTCCATGTTATAAGGCTCGCTCATTGACATAAAAATGTTATCTCCCCTTACTGAAAGTGTCAGGCACGCCGTCATTTCCTCTATAAAAAGTGAGCCCTGGTGTTACCAACATATCATCAACCTTACTATAAACATCTTCTGTGGAATATGGATGTGCATGTCCCAAAGATACAGCGATAAAATCTTCAGCATCCTTGACTTGATTGACTTTGACTATCCTGATCCCACCATATCTAATACCTGATCTCAGTTCTACCAGCGGATGATATATGGATAGTCCAAATGTGGAATCAATCCAAAATGGATCAGCAATAACCTTCCTTCCCATACCCATATTCCCTACGCCAATTGATGGAAGGCTCCTGTCACCAAAGCTGGCGGTGCTAGCATGGTGTTTGACTGTCAAAGAGTAAACGGGCTATAAGCATCATCATCCTTGCTATAAGCATCTTCTGTAAGCATCTTCTATTGCGGATGAGGATGTGGTCCAATCATCATCATCCTTGCTATAAGCATCTTCTGTGGAATACGGATAAACATGTCCCAAAGATACAGCGATAAAATCTTCAGCATCCTTAACTTGATTGACTTTGATGACTTTCCTGATCCCATCATAGCTGATACCTGATCTCGATTCTACCAGCGGATGAGATATGGATAGTCCAAATGTGGAATCAATCCCAAATGGATCAGCAATAACCTTCCTCAATTCCCATACCCATATTCCCTTTGCCAATTGATGGAAGGCTCCTGTCATCAAATTAAGCCGGCGGTGCTTGATGTTTCACTGTCAAAGAGTAAATGGGCCTGCTACAGAGTTGAAACTAGAAGAATTTCCACAAGAAATGTTTGAGTTTAGAAGTGAGGTGTATGGATTGGGGTGTGGAATTTGAAGACCAGATTTTGCCGTGACTTCCAAAAGGATTTGGGTAAATGTCAAGATAAAACAATCCAAAAGAAATATGGCAAAAGTTATATTATTCATGGATAAAGCAAGGGTGATTGATGCATAAAATAAAATTTTATTTTAAGCAATACTAGAGTAAACATCATATCTGTTGTGAAAAAGTACTTATAATATTGGATTTAACAAGAATCGTATGAACTTTTAATTCTTTGAAAGTTTCGTAGCAAACTACTTAAAATATCCTTCCTTTACTTACATTATGTACTCTTCATTGCTTTCTATATTATGAATTAATAAATCAACGAAACATTCATGACATTTGCATGCGTCTACTTTAGCTTAGAAAATGGACATTGTGTTTTACAAGAAAACCATGATCCAAGTTTGGAATGTGTTAATGTAGCAAGTAATACTTACTGAATGCAGCAAGTAATTAAATTCAGGAAATGTGGATGAAATTATGTGAAAAGATCAGCCCAAATTGTAATACCTGGAATTTTATCGTATGAAATTGATGGTTTATTTGAGTTTTGGTACTAGATATAAACTATGAAATTGTTTAAGAGTTGTGTTGTATTAACAAAAACTGAATGGAGTTAATTGGTCATTTGGATCATTGAGAAGTATACAAAAACACACATAAACCCTGGATGTAATAAGCAAGCAGCAGTGGGAAGATATTGGAGTAGTAATTTTGGAGTTCCTGGTTCGAGTTCCCATTGTCAAGTGAGGTAACATTCTCCTTTGATATGTAAATGTACAGTTAAAATGGCATGTTATAGAATAGACGATTGGTCGAGTTCTTAATCACGTTCGACAACACAGATTCTGCTAATGGTTCGAATTCTTATGCATGAACTGTTAATATATAATTATACGATGTTTGTGATTTGGTTGAATGTGTCGGTTAGAAGTAAACTAGTTACGGCTACATTTAACATGCTAGACTTTTCATGTGATGTAGAGATGTAAATATTATGCTAGACACCCATCTTTATATTGTTAGTGGATATTAGTTTAGCTTTGTATGTAGCCCAATAGTGGTCTATTAGTGTGACGCATGTATAGTTGTTATATATTGACAGTCAATATATAACAACTATACATGCGTCACACTAATACTATTGGGCTACCTACAAAGCTAAACTAATATCCGCTAACTTATATTTCATTTATAAGTGATTAATAATGATGGATAAAGAAAAGGTATGGGTAAAAAGGGTGCCTTGTGATTTAGTTGCTTAAACTGCTCCTACTTGCACTTGCTATGACATTACAGGATTTGTTAAATAAATGAAAGGTTAGAATAATTGTTTAACCTGTGATAAATACGGAAACGATGACATAGACTAAAACGAAGATGGATTAATCGTGTTGAGTATTAACCGAGAGAAAGAAATAGAAAGAATGAATTACATGTCCCTTTAGTACTCTAATTCTGAAGACATTAGACATCTATAATGACTATGACTTTAAAATGGATTCTACGTCTTGTTTGAATATGTGATGTATAGATTGTTTTAGTAATATAATAAGTAATAACTTGGTTTTTATAAAATGTTGCAGAAGGGCATGGGTACATACTATGTGACTGTTATGAAAATTTTAGTATAAGAACTGTACATATGCATCTAAACTGTACAAAAGAAAGTGTTTACATAATGGTGAAACATTTCACAACTTCATAGCAAAACTTATGCGTCTGTATAAAATGAGCAATAGGTAGTAAGAGCTTATTTATTTTCACCTAATAATTGACTGACAAACAACTAAGCTGTAATTTGGTTTTGAATTCAATTTTATATTGTAACCAAAACTGTGAAGTAGTGAGATGTTGACAACACTCTTCACAATGAAAACACTTTGAGAAGTACATCAAAATACACTTTAAGAAGTCGTCATTAAACACACATTGACACCAACCTACTCTCACAAGCATCACATGTGTTTGTTCAAGCTTAGTTGGAATGGAAGAAACACAAATGAGACTCCATTGGAAAACCACACGGATCACGATCCGCACCTTCCCACATCAAACAAATAAACAATCTCCACCATTCATTACTCGTGTTGAGTATTAATCGAGAGAAAGAAAAAGAAAGAATGAATTACATGTCCCTTTAGTGCTCTAATTCTGAAGACATCTATAATGACTATGACTTTAAAATGGATTCTACGTCTTCTTTGAGTATGTGATTTATAGATTGTTTTAGTAATATAATAAGTAATAACTTGATTTTTTATAAAATGTTGCAGAAGGGCATGGGTACATACTATGTGTGTTTGTTTATGAAAATTTTAGTATAAGAAGTTTATATATGATTCTCCATGTTAGCATTGGTATGTTAATATAATTGTAAAGTTGGAAGTAAAAATCAGGATTAAAACGTTGAGCATTAGCTTTATCCTTATTTAGGCTTTAATCGGATACTCAACCTCGACCAATCAACCAGGACTTTTATATAACAAAAGAATGTTTTTAGTGAGATTTTATTGTAATTATAGGAGACTTTGTTTAACAAGTGATGTAACACCCCAAATTTATGTTTGTAGCAGCGAAAAAGTAATTTGGGTGTTACGGGGAGGATCGAAGTTATAATCTCATAAAACGGCTTAAAAGAAGCGTTTTGAAAGTTATTTGTCATTCAAATAATATTTTTGATAAAAGATGAACCATTTGATTTACAATCTTATTAAAAGATATAAAGGCTTGAAAGAATGACATATTTGATTTTTACACCATTTTAATTTATCAGAGTAATAAATGCCCGCTCCGTGTCTTGTCCTGCTCCGTTAAATTACATGAGATACACATGCTTAAAAGTGTCAACACAAAGGTTGGTGAGTTCATAGAGTTTTATAGAAAACCATTTATTTCAATATATTTCAAGAATCATTAATAATAATTGTAATAAATACAAACAGTGATAGAACAAGTATTGAGTGATGTTGATTTTAATCACAGATAATTCATATAGATAATCAATCAAATTCAAATAATGGATCATAATTCTAACATGAGCTGGAAATTCATAATACTAATGTAGTGAGATTTATAATTCAAGTCTGATCAAATACCTATACAGCTGTATCTAAATATATGTTGAAAACATACATTTTCTTATGGATATTGAAAACTGGGTGCCACTTCCTAAAGATAAAGAAAACTGGGTGCCACTACCCAAAGATAAAGACAATTGGGTGCCACTACCCAAAAATAAAAACAACTGGGTGCCACTTGTAACACCCCCAAAATTTGGTACAGCGGAAGACTCAACAAGCTTTCGGGGTGCTACGGGGATTGGTATCCATTCAAAGTCATGAAAGAACGAGATAAAGTAAACATAAGAAAAACACAACCAAACCGGGTTTTAAAGTTTACATTTATCCCAAAATCATCCAAAGTCAGGCCCAAAAGAAATAAATATAGGTCCACAATAGTTATCAGAGTTTTAGAAACATAGATCCATAACCGGTGCCAAATGCCAAGCCTCCAATCCCAAGCATCCATAGAGCATCACTTAATTACCTGAGAAAACGTGCTAAAAGTCAGCTTTCGCTGGTGAGATCATAGGTTTAAATTCATAATTCAATATAGTGGACATATACGCAAAACGCTTGCTAGCTAAACTAGGGCTCAATCATCCAACCAAAATAATCCAACCAAATCAAATCATCCCTATAGGTGCACGCTATAGCTCAAATCAATCCAATCAATAGCTTACCTAGCTCAAGTCTAGGCCTCGCTCTATAATCAATCCAATAGCTTACCTAGTTCGGGGACTAGGCCTCGCTTAACAACCAAATCAATAGCTTACCTAGATCTAGTCTAGGCCTCGCTCTATAACCAAATCAAATAGCTTACCTAGTTCGGGGACTAGGCCTCGCTCAACAACCAAATCGATAGCTCACCTAGCTCAGGTCTAGGCCTCGCTCAATAACCGTATCAATAGCTTACCTAGATCTAGTCTAGGCCTCGCTCTACCTAGTTCTATAAGCATAGCAAGTTTTGAAATCAAAAAGCGATAATAGTCCACATAAAGCATTTGCACGTTTCTCACCCCAAGAATTGAAAACAAAGTTCAAGAGTAAAAAGTGGGGCTATGACTCACCTCAAGTCCAGCAATTCCTCAAAAGAAATGATAGAAGAAAGACGTAAGTAATCTCAAGCAAACTCACGTAACGGCGACTACAGACTCGGCACTTCCTAACAATATCAACTCGTTCAGAAATCATTTCCTCAAAATCAAATATTCCCATTCCCGAACGTATTCCATTTTTCTTTCCAAAAATATCCATTTCTCGAATTAACTTCATATTAATTTGAAATTCGACGTTTGGTATCCATATGGGTGGAGGGTCGACACAACTCAAACCAAGAAGCCACAACGAACGAAATAATAAACAAATCTATAGGTCTAATATTAGCCCGATATATTATTTAAATAAATCATCGAAGTTTATCAAATCCGTCGATTTGGTAATCCCCCATATTTATTTACGTAATACATCGCTCCAAGATTATACCCAACCTAAATCACATTGCACAAAGAATACTATATGGTATATATCGTAGTCCAATAAATTCCCTATATATATCGTCCAATTTGCCAAATTCGTCAATTTAGCCAATTCCACGAGATATATAGTAATTTATTATCCTAATACACGTACCACAACCTATGGGCGTCGTGGGATACGATGCCCATTAATATACTCATTTTATATAGCCAAATAACTCGATTTAACCCGTCGATTAAATAAGTTACGTAGTTATAAAAAATGTTTATATTAATCGTCATATATCCGTGACAACACAAAAGTCACATAATAAAGCCCACTTGGACTTAAGTAACCACAACTCGTATAACTCGATAAGTTTTCCAAATTTATAAAAGTCATCATGGTTTTATTTATTACTTACCCGACTTATTAGTTCTCGACATTATTTATAATTATTTATTTATAATAATATTCCGACATTTATTGCACTATTCGCATAGTATAATAATTATCGTTATATTATTATAACGTTTACTCGTGATCGTTTTATTATTAATATACGCATTTATATATATATATACATACGTTTGTCACGTCCATATACGTATATAAACGATTATATTATCAATAATATTATTACGAGTATTATTTTTAATGTTTGATTTTAAATATTTATCGAGTCATAAGAATTTGGTCACATGTCCGAGTCATCACTCTCGGCTCATTGTCCAAGTCCAAAATAAAACAAACAAGTCATAATAAATAACCAACTCCGTCCAAACAATCCCATATCCACGTGCTACAACATGAGGGTCCGACTACGGCACCCAACTAACCTATCTTCGTCATCTAATCGACCGTCTCACAATCGGTCCCCAATACCACTTAGTCAACACAACTCCACAAAATATATATATATTCGAAACCAATACCGAGACCACGAGAGTCTCGGCCTCCATTATCACTCCATACAGTCACAAGCAACAACAATAATGTAAGCTAATAATAATAACAATAGTAGCTGCAAAAATAGTTATATCAACAACAACCCATCACAATAATAACAACAAAGAGAACATCAGTGGCCAAAGTAAAACACAACAACAACAACTTGAAACAACAACAAGAAAGTCATCCAAATAATATGCATGTTCCGGGTCAATTTTACCAAGTTAACCCGTGCCGAGAGACCCACTTGGGTCTCGGCTACACCACGAGTCATGAGGACTCATCCCCAAGACCATCTTGGTCTCGGCTTAGGCTCTTGCGAGCATACTCAAAACTGCCCAAACGGACCCTTGAGGTCGCGGCACACAAAACAACAACCACAACAAAATGGTCATCTAAATCCTCCCAAAACCAAACTCCAGAAATTCCAACTCAAGTTACAAGATACTAGGGTCAAAACCCATCAAGAAATGGAGCCATCAGGCTCGAACCACAACAAGCCGTGAGCCCAAGGCTCACGGTTCACTCGACCTCCATGAAATCATCATTAAACCCGGATACCAAACCCATTATTGTCACGTTTTTAATCAAAACCCACACGTATTTCACGTTTTTAATCAAAACCCAACCAAAAGAAATATAACTCGTGACCCCTTGGCTCGTGTTTCATCCAAATACGAGTCACAACCACTTGTGACTCGTCTTACCTTCGATTTCATAAGACAAGGATGAAAGATGCTTCGAAAATATCAAAGATAGTGGCGACTTTTGATAATAACGAGATGAAAAGGAAGGGTTTTAAGGCGCGTGCAATAGTAGATCGTGAAGAGGAGTTGATGGGGGTTTGATTGGTGGTGGCGGCGTGTTTGTTGGTGTGGCGGTGGAGCAGCAGTGGTGGCCGGAGAGTTGGCGGCTAGGGTTAGCAAAAGAGAGGATAGAGAGAGAGGTGGAGAAGATGTTGGTGTTTGTGTTTGTGTTTGTTTTAATATCCAGGAACCACAAGGACCATTAGTAGTTACACTCTTTATTTATTTATTTATTCTTTTCTTTCTTTTATAACAATAATAATAATAATGGTGTAGGAACAAATGGCTAGTTATAAAACGCAAGGCCAAACCCGTAACTTTTCAAAAATATCTCGAATACTCAAACCGAGCTCGTTCTAAATATTCAAAAATCTCGCGATACGTTCAATAAATATATAAACCAAATCAGTAAATTCAAAATATTTAAATTTGTTAGGTTATCCTAGTGCCGGAGTCAATGTAGTGCCACATAATGATCTCAAAAAAATAAATCATCACGAATGAACCAAACCAAGCCATTAATTAATAATCAAATCCCATAAATAACGTACGATTTAAAAATCACGTTCCACGTTCATAAAATATCTCGTCACGATAAAATTTTCAAATATTCCAAAATTATAATTTTTAAAGTAATGCGGGTTTTCAAAACGGCTCCCTAATTTGCCAGTTGTCACATCCTCCCAGCCTCAGAAGAAACCCGTCCCGGGTTTCTCTCGGAACAAACCGTCTACAAAGTAAAAAGCTTCGGATATCTCTTTCGAAACTCATCCTCAAGTTCCCACGTGAATTCCGGTCCATGCCACGAATTCCAACGAACTTTGATGTGCGGAATACGACTTCTCTTTAGTCGTTTAATCTCTCTATCCAATATCTCAATCGGCTCTTCCACAAAATTCAAACTCTCATCCACAAGAATATCCTTAATTGGTATGACCGGTGTTTCATCCGAAAGACACTTCTTCAGATTGCTAAGATGAAACACTTCATGAACTTTACTCAATTCCGGTGGTAATTCCAACCGATAAACCACGGGCCCAATTCTTTCCAAAATAAGAAATGGTCCAATGTAGCGGAAGTTAAGTTTCCCACGTTTCCTGAAACGTATCACACCCTTCCAAGGCGAGACTTTCAGCATCACTTTGTCTCCAACCCGGAACTCTAGGGGTTTACGTCTCTGTTCGGCGTAACTTTTCTGTCTATCTCTAGCTGCTTGCAATCGATCTCGAATTTGCGTTACTTTCTCAGTAGTCTCCAAAATAAGCTCAGGGCCTGTGAGTTGGCTATCCCCAACTTCAGCCCAACCAATAGGTGAACGACATTTACGACCATATAAAGCTTCAAATGGTGCAGCTTTAAGACTTGTGTGGTAGCTATTGTTGTAGGAGAACTCCGCAAAGGGTAGATATTTCTCCCAGCCTTTACCAAAGTCTATTATGCATGCACGAAGCATATCCTCCAAAGTCTGAATAGTTCTCTCACTTTGACCATCGGTTTGGGGGTGATATGCAGTACTCATATCAAGTCTCGTCCCCAAAGCGGTTTGAAGTGATCGCCACAATGCTGACGTGAAACGGCTGTCACGATCCGAAATAATCGATATCGGAACTCCAAGATGAGAAACAATCTCCCTCACATACAACCTCGCAAGTTTTTCCACACTATCATCTTCACTAATCGCCAGGAAATGAGCAGACTTAGTCAAACGATCCACAATTACCCATATAGCGTCGCAACCGCTAGCTGTCTTTGGTAATTTGGTAATAAAGTCCATCGTAATCCGCTCCCATTTCCAAACCGGGAGTTCTGGCTGCGTCAATAATCCTGACGGTCTTTGATGTTCGGCTTTAACCTTAGCACAAGTCAAGCACTTACTAACATACAACGCTATATCTGCCTTCATATTTGGCCACCAATATACATTCTTCAAATCCTGGTACATTTTGTCAGACCCAGGATGAATAGAGTATCTTGACTTATGCGACTCATGCATAATCAACTCTCGAATTCCCCCATACAGTGGTACCCAACTTTGCTCTCCAAAACATAACACTCCATCAGAACGCTTAACAAATCCCTTCTCATTTTTTGCCATCCCAAATATGTTTTCAGCAGCTCGATTCTCTGCTTTCAACGCTTCCGTTTGAGCTTCTAATATTTGAGATGGTAATGGCGACACGATAGTCATTCCTAATGACCTCACTCGTAACGGTGGAATTCTCTCCTTTCGACTAAGAGCATCAGCAACAACGTTTGCTTTACCTGGATGGTAGCGAATTTCACAATCGTAATCGCTTAGCAACTCAATCCAACGTCGCTGCCTAATGTTAAGCTCTTTTTGGTTCAGAATGTGTTGCAGACTTTTATGATCAGTAAACACTACACACTTGGTTCCATACAAGTAATGTCTCCATATCCTCAAAGCAAAAACCACAGCACCTAACTCCAAATCATGGGTGGTGTAGTTCTTCTCATGCTTCTTGAGCTGTCGGGAAGCATAAGCTATCACTTTTTCTCGTTGCATTAACACAGCTCCTAAACCTTTATGAGAAGCGTCACAATAGACGGCGAAGTCCTCGTTACCTTCGGGTAACGCCAAGATAGGAGCACTACACAACATTTCCTTAAGTAGCTGAAATGCTTCCTCTTCCTTATCTCCCCATTCATACTTAACACTCTTTTGAGTCAATTTGGTCAACGGTTTTGCTATCTTCGAAAATCCCTCAATGAATCTTCGGTAGTAACCGGCTAATCCCAAAAACTGACGAACTTCCGTTGGGGTCGTAGGTGCAGCCCAATCTTTAATCGCTTCAATCTTAGCAGGGTCCACATGAACTCCTTGTCTATCAATCACATGACCTAGAAATTGTTCCGTCGGAATCCAAAATTCACATTTCGAAAACTTGGCATACAGTTTCTCCTTCCTGAGCAATTCTAAGATAAGTCTTAGATGCTCCTCATGCTCCTTCTCACTCTTTGAATAAATCAGAATGTCATCGATGAACACAATCACAAACTTATCTAAGTAAGGCTTACACACCCGATTCATGAGATTCATGAATACCGCCGGTGCGTTGGTCAACCCAAACGGCATCACCTGAAACTCGTAATGCTCGTAACGGGTTCTGAAAGCCATTTTCGGAATATCTTCCTCTCGAACTCGAAGCTGATGATATCCCGATCTCAAATCGATCTTCGAATACACACTCGATCTTTGAAGCTGATCGAACAAATCGTCGATCCTCGGTAACGGGTATCTATTCTTCACCGTTAACTTGTTCAACTCTCGATAATCAATACACATACGAACGATCCATCCTTCTTCTTCACAAATAAGACCGAGGCTCCCCAAGGCGAAGAACTTGGTCTTATAAATCCTTTTTCGGCTAACTCCGCTAGTTGCTTCGACAACTCTTCCAGTTCAGTAGGTGCAAGACGATAAGGCGCTCGTGCTACAGGTGCAGCACCAGGTATCAACTCAATCTGAAACTCTACTTGTCTAGTAGGCGGAATTCCCGGCAAGTCATCGGGAAACACATTCGAAAAATCATGAACTATAGGTACATCTCCAATGCACCTTTCCTTCTTCTCCTTCTCTCCTTTCTCAGAAATTTGGGCTAAGAAAAGGTAACTTCCTTTCTCCATTAGCTTCGGCAACTTAGTGCAAGATATAACCGCTAATCTAGATGGGCCTCTCAAATCCTTTCTATCTCCTGGTATGTTCAGAATCTCCTTGCCGTAAGGCACACGCACGATCTTCTCATCGCAGATTATATGGGCACGATACTTCGACAACCAATCCATACCAATAATGACATCAAAACTTCCTAATGTGATGGGTAGAAGATCTATATTGAAAGGACGGTTCAGAAAGTTTAACGTGCAACCACGAATGATAGTCTTAATCCTTTCTATGTTTCCATTAGCTAACTCTACATCATAACCAATTCCTAAGGCCATCGGAGGTTTCTCAAGTAAGGGTGCAAACTTAGTGGACACAAAACTCTTATCGGCACCAGTATTAAATAGTATGGAAGCATAACGATTATTGAGAAGGAACGTACCAGTCACAACGTTCGGATCTTCCCCTCTCTCGTTCCCGAGTGCACACACTCTCCCATGAGCAACTCCAGCTTCCACACGTTGGTCCCCATTATCTTTTCGTCCACGGTTTCCTCCAGCTCCACGGTTTCGATTATTGTACCCATTACCACCCGATCCTTGATTTCCTCGGTTCCACGATTCCCTACATTCATTCCGATAATGTCCTTTCTTTCCACATCCATAGCAAGTAACATTTGCTTTGCTCATAGTTTCAGGAGTAGCTTGAACCATAGCAAGTGGTCGAGCTCTACAATCCTTAGCTATGTGTCCCATCTTAGAGCAATTCTTGCACATTACCGTACATCGACCAGAATGATGCTTGTAACATCGGTTACATTTGGGCGCATCTCCATTGTAGTTCTTCTTGTCTCCATCTCCCATGGCATAAGCTCTAGCAGTTGTTTGTCTCTTGTTTCGATGATCATTACCCTTATAGTGATCATCCCTCTTTCTCTTTCCATTCTTATCCTTCTCAGCTTCTTCCAATTCCAAAGAGTCCATCAATTGTTGAGCGATAGTGATAGCCTCATGAATGTTTGTAGGCTTAGCAGATATCACATCGTTCCTGGTAGCTACCGGCAATCCATCGGTATACCTCTCAATCTTTTGGGTCTCAGTCCTAACCATATCGGGACAGAGTAAGGCCAACTCTCGATAACGGCGATTGTAAGTTGCCATATCGGTACCTTTCACTTTGTGATTCCAGAACTCAATTTCCAACTTCTTAATCTCATTCCTCGGGCAGTAAGTCTGAATCAGCAAAGACTTAAATTGCTCCCAAGTCATAGCATAAGCCACATCACTCCCAACCGAGTTACGGTAATTGTTCCACCAAGTTAAGGCTTCACCCTTGAAAGTAAACGAAGCAAACTTTACCTTCGTATTCTCCGCACAACCACTGACATTAAACACTGACTCAGTCTTCTCAATCCATCTAACTGAGTAAACCACTCCTTCAGTTCCACCAAACTCAATAGGTCCACAAATCTTAAACTCCTTGTAGTTACATCCATTAGTACGAACAGGTGGAAAAGTTCTAGCAGAATTGTTGGAATGATTTGACTCAGCTAGTAGCTCAGCAACTCGTTGCTCCACAAGTTGATTGATCATTGCTTGATCCACAGTAGGTGCATTAAGTGGAACATGATCATTGTCTCCCTGAACATCAACATTTTGATTCCTGTTGTTGCGGTTAGTAGTGTCCAGGTTATCAGGAGTAGGGGTCTCAACATTTCGAGTAGGATGGCGTCCTCGACGACCAGGGGTAGTCGTTGCAGGACCAGTTATGGTAGCTCTAACAGGGTTTCATCGTGGGGCCATTGATCGAAGTCACAATACAAGGTTCGTAAGTCTCCAATAATACGTACCATAACGTCCAACAAGAATCCAATTTGGTGAAAGTCGAAATACGAACATAATACCAACACAACATCAACCACGCAAATAGGAACACAATTCTCCATGTACGCCAAAATCCATAGAATATCATACGAAATCACCATCGTCCATACAAGTAGCGATCGATACTTCGCTCCAAAATACCAAAAGACATAATAAATACTAATCGTTCCATACGAGACGAACATACAATTCGAATAACATGACTTAAGGGATAGAATAACCAGCTCTCCTAACTGAGTACTCCGTAGCTTAGGAAGTAACATAACAACCACAAATCCAAATTGATCTAGCCATGAAGCTGGCGTAGACTATTCAACTCCGATCTCAAACCATCCAAATCTCTCCATGACGATCCCAACTCAACACTGTATATATCTCTATCTCTCTTGAGGTCTGCTGCCTCCTTCTCCAACTCCGTGTTCCCCTGCCACAGCTTGCGATCTGCCTCGCGAGCTGTGAGGAAACCTTTTTGCAGACTCTCTATCTGCTCATGTATCTCCATCATACCTCTCCTAATCGCTGTCGTCCTGCCCATGACAGTAGTCAAATCAACTCTCAACTCAGCAACAAACTCAGCAATAAACTCAGCAATAATCATCTCAATTCGGTCAAACATCCGCGAGATCCTCTCGCCCTGTGCAGTAATCCGAGTCCGCATCCTACCAATTTCACCCAAATCTGCATGCTCAGCAGAAACCTCAGAAGGTGCATCCAACTCAACGGGACTACCAGGTGGCAACTCAAACAAAAATGGATGATCAGGTGAAACCGGCTCTAACGGATGTATCGGGGAATCGGGCTTCGCAGAATGAGCCGAATGTGCTAGCGACCCATCATCATCAGGCATCTCCTCTTCCTGAGGATCATCCTCTTCCTCATCCTGAGGGTCATCATTCTCTTCCTCATCTTGAGGGTTATCATTCTGCTCACCCTCGTACTCCTCCTCATACTCCTCGTCGGAGGGGTACTCCATCAATCGTCATCTCTGAGCAGGTGAACCAGGAGGCGATAAAATTGGTGACTTAGGGCGTCAATGGGATGATAAAGTAGTGGCTAAACGCATGACCATCACGTATGGGTCATCAGGGCCATAGTGATCTACGAGGGGCGACGCGTACTAGCAATAGCAATTCTTAATAACAATACGTGCAAAGGAGGCTATGATTTGTGACAACGGCGTAGGGTAGGTGTAAGTGTTTCAAAACAACTAAACCGCGAACTCAAAATACCATATCAAAAATTATCATATAATTCCCAATCATATATATCAAGAAAGATTTAAAATACCGCATTACTAAAATCATTCGTAAAACAATTAAGCCATATAATTCCTCAAAACGCATATAATTCCTCAAAACGCCATCATATCACTAAATCAATAAACCTCAAATCCTCAAATCATCTCAAGAATCCCATATCTAATAATCATCTCAATAATCTCATAATACCTCAATAATAACAATGATGCTTCGGCTTGGCGGGCTGGCGGGCAATGGTCGGGGATCGTTTTCTATAAAAATCGGTTATAGTTTAGGTGTCTATTTACCTAGTTCTCTATAACCTTGGCTCTGATACCAATCTGTAACACCCCCAAAATTTGGTACAGCGGAAGACTCAACAAGCTTTCGGGGTGCTACGGGGATTGGTATCCATTCAAAGTCATGAAAGAACGAGATAAAGTAAACATAAGAAAAACACAACCAAACCGGGTTTTAAAGTTTACATTTATCCCAAAATCATCCAAAGTCAGGCCCAAAAGAAATAAATATAGGTCCACAATAGTTATCAGAGTTTTAGAAACATAGATCCATAACCGGTGCCAAATGCCAAGCCTCCAATCCCAAGCATCCATAGAGCATCACTTAATTACCTGAGAAAACGTGCTAAAAGTCAGCTTTCGCTGGTGAGATCATAGGTTTAAATTCATAATTCAATATAGTGGACATATACGCAAAACGCTTGCTAGCTAAACTAGGGCTCAATCATCCAACCAAAATAATCCAACCAAATCAAATCATCCCTATAGGTGCACGCTATAGCTCAAATCAATCCAATCAATAGCTTACCTAGCTCAAGTCTAGGCCTCGCTCTATAATCAATCCAATAGCTTACCTAGTTCGGGGACTAGGCCTCGCTTAACAACCAAATCAATAGCTTACCTAGATCTAGTCTAGGCCTCGCTCTATAACCAAATCAAATAGCTTACCTAGTTCGGGGACTAGGCCTCGCTCAACAACCAAATCGATAGCTCACCTAGCTCAGGTCTAGGCCTCGCTCAATAACCGTATCAATAGCTTACCTAGATCTAGTCTAGGCCTCGCTCTACCTAGTTCTATAAGCATAGCAAGTTTTGAAATCAAAAAGCGATAATAGTCCACATAAAGCATTTGCACGTTTCTCACCCCAAGAATTGAAAACAAAGTTCAAGAGTAAAAAGTGGGGCTATGACTCACCTCAAGTCCAGCAATTCCTCAAAAGAAATGATAGAAGAAAGACGTAAGTAATCTCAAGCAAACTCACGTAACGGCGACTACAGACTCGGCACTTCCTAACAATATCAACTCGTTCAGAAATCATTTCCTCAAAATCAAATATTCCCATTCCCGAACGTATTCCATTTTTCTTTCCAAAAATATCCATTTCTCGAATTAACTTCATATTAATTTGAAATTCGACGTTTGGTATCCATATGGGTGGAGGGTCGACACAACTCAAACCAAGAAGCCACAACGAACGAAATAATAAACAAATCTATAGGTCTAATATTAGCCCGATATATTATTTAAATAAATCATCGAAGTTTATCAAATCCGTCGATTTGGTAATCCCCCATATTTATTTACGTAATACATCGCTCCAAGATTATACCCAACCTAAATCACATTGCACAAAGAATACTATATGGTATATATCGTAGTCCAATAAATTCCCTATATATATCGTCCAATTTGCCAAATTCGTCAATTTAGCCAATTCCACGAGATATATAGTAATTTATTATCCTAATACACGTACCACAACCTATGGGCGTCGTGGGATACGATGCCCATTAATATACTCATTTTATATAGCCAAATAACTCGATTTAACCCGTCGATTAAATAAGTTACGTAGTTATAAAAAATGTTTATATTAATCGTCATATATCCGTGACAACACAAAAGTCAAATAATAAAGCCCACTTGGACTTAAGTAACCACAACTCGTATAACTCGATAAGTTTTCCAAATTTATAAAAGTCATCATGGTTTTATTTATTACTTACCCGACTTATTAGTTCTCGACATTATTTATAATTATTTATTTATAATAATATTCCGACATTTATTGCACTATTCGCATAGTATAATAATTATCGTTATATTATTATAACGTTTACTCGTGATCGTTTTATTATTAATATACGCATTTATATATATATATATATATACATACGTTTGTCACGTCCATATACGTATATAAACGATTATATTATCAATAATATTATTACGAGTATTATTTTTAATGTTTGATTTTAAATATTTATCGAGTCATAAGAATTTGGTCACATGTCCGAGTCATCACTCTCGGCTCATTGTCCAAGTCCAAAATAAAACAAACAAGTCGTAATAAATAACCAACTCCGTCCAAACAATCCCATATCCACGTGCTACAACATGAGGGTCCGACTACGGCACCCAACTAACCTATCTCCGTCATCTAATCGACCGTCTCACAATCGGTCCCCAATACCACTTCGTCAACACAACTCCACAAAATATATATATTCGAAACCAATACCGAGACCACGAGAGTCTCGGCCTCCATTATCACTCCATACAGTCACAAGCAACAACAATAATGTAAGCTAATAATAATAACAATAGTAGCTGCAAAAATAGTTATATCAACAGCAACCCATCACAATAATAACAACAAGGAGAACATCAGTGGCCAAAGTAAAACACAACAACAACAACTTGAAACAACAACAAGAAAGTCATCCAAATAATATGCATGTTCCGGGCCAATTTTACCAAGTTAACCCGTGCCGAGAGACCCACTTGGGTCTTGGCTACACCACGAGTCATGAGGACTCATCCCCAAGACCATCTTGGTCTCGGCTTAGGCTCTTGCGAGCATACTCAAAACTGCCCAAACGGACCCTTGAGGTCGCGGCACACAAAACAACAACCACAACAAAATGGTCATCTAAATCCTCCCAAAACCAAACTTCAGAAATTCCAACTCAAGTTACAAGATACTAGGGTCAAAACCCATCAAGAAATGGAGCCATCAGGCTCGAACCACAACAAGCCGTGAGCCCAAGGCTCACGGTTCACTCGACCTCCATGAAATCATCATTAAACCCGGATACCAAACCCATTATTGTCACGTTTTTAATCAAAACCCATACGTATTTCACGTTTTTAATCAAAACCCAACCAAAAGAAATATAACTCGTGACCCCTTGGCTCGTGTTTCATCCAAATACGAGTCACAACCACTTGTGACTCGTCTTACCTTCGATTTCATAAGACAAGGATGAAAGATGCTTCGAAAATATCAAAGATAGTGGCGACTTTTGATAATAACGAGATGAAAAGGAAGGGTTTTAAGGCGCGTGCAATAGTAGATCGTGAAGAGGAGTTGATGGGGGTTTGATTGGTGGTGGCGGCGTGTTTGTTGGTGTGGCGGTGGAGCAGCAGTGGTGGCCGGAGAGTTGGCGGCTAGGGTTAGCAAAAGAGAGGATAGAGAGAGAGGTGGAGAAGATGTTGGTGTTTGTGTTTGTGTTTGTTTTAATATCCAGGAACCACAAGGACCATTAGTAGTTACACTCTTTATTTATTTATTTATTCCTTTCTTTCTTTTATAACAATAATGATAATAATGATGTAGGAACAAATGGCTAGTTATAAAACGCAAGGCCAAACCCGTAACTTTTCAAAAATATCTCGAATACTCAAACCGAGCTCGTTCCAAATATTCAAAAATCTCGCGATACGTTCAATAAATATATAAACCAAATCAGTAAATTCAAAATATTTAAATTTGTTAGGTTATCCTAGTGCCGGAGTCAATGTAGTGCCACATAATGATCTCAAAAAAATAAATCATCACGAATGAACCAAACCAAGCCATTAATTAATAATCAAATCCCATAAATAACGTACGATTTAAAAATCACGTTCCACGTTCATAAAATATCTCGTCACGATAAACTTTTCAAATATTCCAAAATTATAATTTTTAAAGTAATGCGGGTTTTCAAAACGGCTCCCTAATTTGCCAGTTGTCACACCACTACCCAAAGATAAAGATAACTGGGTGCCACTACCCAAAGATAAAGATAGCTGGGTGCCACTACCCAAAGATAAATATAACTGTACATGCATCTTAACCACTAGCAATCAGGCAATATCAAGGTAATGATGTAACTAGAGTATTTGTGCTCTTCCTAGCAATTATTTCTGTTGAACATAGAAATATCATATAGAGATAATGATATCATTCAGGATGTTAAAGTATAATCAAGTATCATGCCACAGTAATCAATTTGGAAACATTATCATCTGAGTATCAGTAGTTCAGTTTAGTAGTTCGCCAGTAACATATATATATATCACATCTTAAGTCATAAATTTCATATCAGATAAATATAAATTAGGAAATTGATTTGAATCATGTAATTTATTCATATACTTATAAAATTATCAAAGTATATGTAAACATGTATCTCCCCCAATGAGTTAAAAACAAGTATTTGAAATGGGGCTATGACTCACCTTGATTGATACGGGAATGATGAAAAGTAAAGTCGGATGAGATTATGAGAATGATTATGGAAACGTCTTTAATACGGAACCTGATAAATAAATTTATCTGAGAATCTAACCAAATACTATTTGGTAAATGAATAACGATTAATCGTTATGATGAAAAGATGATATGCGAATGAAATTTTTATGTTTATAATAGTATGACGAGATATGTTATTATTTCTAAAGTTTTCCTTTCTTAACCATGATGAAAATAGTACGTAAAGATAATTTGTGAAAACATCGTTATATATATTATTAATGTAAAAGTAAAATGTAATGAAAATGCATATGACGTGATGGGGTGACGTAAAATAGAAAATAAAATAAGAATGTCAAATATAATATGTGGGTCCTTGTCCTTTTTCCAATTTTACACTTTTTACTCTAACGGCGTTAGCGTTACACTGTTAGTCCTTTTATATAATAATTTTCATTTATAGTCGACTACATGTCCAATATTACAATTTGAGCTTGGAATATTAAATAATATTAATTTTTATCCTAAACTTTCTGTTTTGGCAGTTTCAGTCCAAGTTTAAATGGTTTGGCAGTTTTAGTCCTTCTAGGCGTTGTCGCGTTACATTTTTAGTCCAAACGTTCAAAAATTATGGAAAAAAATTATATTAAATTTTCTAGAGCTTATTGAAGCTTATTAAAACTTATTTCAACTGCTTATTTGCAAAAATAGCTTATTTTTCAATAAATGGGCTTCAACGAGCTAAATTAAAGGCCCTTTAACATTTAACGATCCGTGAGCGTTGAGACAAGTTAGGCTTATCCCTAGGCTCATTTTTAATGTTATAAAATCATATCAAAAGAGCTTTTTGGTCCAGCTTATACAGAGTGCTTATTTCAGCTTATTGGGCTTTTCAGTCCATTAAGCTTTTATAACTAGTTTTTGAAAATGGATTTAATCACTTTACTTTGGCCAATTTAAAGGGTCTAAACGAGCTTATCATTACAAAGTATAAACTTGAAACTTTTTGTTTGTAGCAAGAAGAAACAGGTTGTGTAAAAATAATGGGTTGTTGTTAAGTCGGATTTTGTTTTATGGGGTCATTTTAGTCGTGATTTGGAGCAGTTTTCTGGGTAAAAAGACTTAGAAAAATTCTAAGTTTTTCAGTTTCATCTCCTTTGGGTCGATTCACTTGGGCAATTTTTAAGGGTCGAGACTTGAGTATTTTTACAAGTTATTTATACGAAAATGATAGCTATCTAGGTGGTCTATTAGATGGTGTAAAAATATAGTATGCTTGTTAAGTTTGATCGTGAGATAAAAGGATGTTTTATAAGCGACTTTGGACATATTTTTACTAGTAAAAGACTTAGTTAAATTTTCTAAATTTTCACTATATATACTTTTCATATATAATACGAATTGAGTTCTAGGGATGCATGTAATGTAAAAATAAACGTGAAACAAGTGTGCTACGTAACTCCTAGGCCTTCCAAGATAGAGGCTAGTCACGTTTGTGGTTCTATATGATTATACGTATGTAAAAATGAAATAAAGCAATATACGTTCGAATAAGTGAATACGAGATGCATGGTGCATTTTAAATCAAGGAAATGAATTGAAACTGAGTTGTGAATACTTACTACACCAATATGATGGGAAGTTTTACGTGTAGAGTGAACTAGAACAAAAGAAAAACCTCCAACGACTCGCTAGAACAATATGACACGATTCGAATGGAACTTTGTAACTTGGAAATGACTTGAAACGATTATGAAATGATCTCTGGTCTTCTCAGTAGCTTGAATCATAATGAAAAGGCTTAGGGAATGTGTAAAATTGCTAAGGTGTGAAAGGAGATAAATGAGGAGTGAAGTGTTTGTATATTTATACACGTATAAGTTTATATTGAGTTTTAAAAATATATTCACATGTTTCTTCTATTCTAAATCAGTAAGTGTTGGGTTTGAGGGAGAATTCTACTGCCATATGAAGACTTTAAGAATGTGTGAATGTGAAGAGAAGTCAAGTGGGAGATTTGTTAACATATATGTCGACTATGACTTTTTAAATGTACAAAGATGAGTTCTAGCGTATAACCTTCATCTCGGTGATGAAAGATATTCTCAATACTCACAAATGATCAAATGAAATCGTTAGAATGGTTTTAGAAACAAACCCGGATTAAAACGCTTGAGTTTGTGAAAATATATATATATATCGACTAGGTGCTCAAAGGCCAATCACTTTGCCTCTATTAAACGTATCAAACGTTCGTCTTAGAAGCTAAAACCTGGCATACTAATTCTTTGGCGGGTAGACAATTAGGAGGTATAAAAATATGGACATGTTACGTTTAAGGATTGAAAGAAAACGAGGCGTTTTGGAATGGGATAACTCGACTGGAAACTGAAAATAAAAAGAAAAATTGGGCCCTTGGTGGGCTGGGTGAACGGTAACCGAGAAAAAAATAAGTATAGGGTTGGTAGATAGGCCCATGTGATGTATTAGTGTATATCTTGTGTAACGTTTTTATCCGTGGTTTACGTACGAGCTCGTCTGACCCTATTGCTCCTTCTGAGCTCAGGTTCAGGTTGTTGTTCCACAACCTCATCAGGGGCCTCTGATACAACAATTTCATCAGTTTCATTTGGAATTCTTTGACTTGGTCTAGGGACTGATGAGAATCTATTCTCATCAAATAGTGCATCCCTTGATTCAATTATTTAGTTAATTGAAACAGATTCATTAGGTTCAATAACATAGAACCTATATGCCTTTGAATGCTCAGCATATCCAACAAAGATGCGTTCAATGCCTCTTTCACCCAAAGTTTTCTGCTTTGGATCAGGGAGTCTTACAACAGCCCTACAACCCCAAACCCTGAGATAATTCAGGTTAGGTTTCTTTTTAGTCCAGAGTTCATAAGGGGTAACCTTGTTCCTTTTATTAGGATCCCTATTTAGCAAATTGCAAGCTGTCAACATAGCTTCACCCCAGAACCATTGACTCAGCCCTGACTAGGACAACATGGAATTAACCATCTCCTTCAGCACCCTGTTTTTCCTTTCAAAAATACCATTTTGCTGAGGAGTATAAGGGCAGTCGTTTCATGGATTATACCAACTGACTGAAAATTCAGAGTATCCATGTACTCACCTCCCCTATCAGTCCTTAATCTTTTGATTAGATACCCTTGTTGCAATTCAACTTCAGTTTTAAATACTTTAAATTTATCTAATGCTTCATCCTTAGTATGTAACAAATAAACATAACAAAACCTAGAAGCATCATCAATAAAAGTCACAAAGTATTTCTTGTTTCCTAAAGAGGGAGTAGCGTGTAGATCACATAGATCACTATGAATCAGCTCCAAAACTTCAGTTTCACGTTTTACCTTTTGAAATGGTTTCTTAGTTATTTTGGTCATCATGCAAGTTTTACATTTTTCAGTGTGCATATCAAAGGCAGGAATTAACCCATCCTTAGACATAACTCGCATTCTTTTAAAGTGTACATGGCCAAGTCTTGCATGCCATAAGGTTGAATCATTAAGTTTAGAGGTTGATATAAAAGTAAAATTACCAATATCATTAACAATATTAAGCCTGAACATTTGATTACACAAATAACCAAAACCAATAAACACACCATGTTTAGATAAAATAAACTTATTAGATTCAATCACTTGTTTATAACCACAATTATTCAAAACACTACTGGAAACCAAGTTCTTTCTAATATCAGGAACATGTAAAACATTAAACAAAGAAACAATCTTTCCAGAACTAAACTTAAAATCAACACATCCTTTTCCATGCACCAGGGCAGTTGACTCGTTTCCCATATGAAGAATAGAACCATCATTCATTGACTCATAAGTCTTGAACCAACTTCTATCTTTACACACATGAATTGTTGCACCAGTGTCAACCCAGCAAGCAACATCATCATCCTGCACAAAATATATTTCAGATATATGTGTAACATAATAAATCTCAAAAGACTTATTAAATATATTCTGACCTTTCAGAGAATTGGTGTTACCATTCCCTCCACTTGTGCCTGATCCATTGGTTTTATTGCCAATCTTTACACCTTTACAATCCTTCCTGAAGTGTCCAGTTTTACCACACTTCCAACAAGTCACTTTGGGTTTCTTGTTAAGATCAGATTTGGTGTTATCTTGATGCTTACGCTTGCCCTTGTTGTCATTGTTCCTGGAGGAGTTGTTATGCTCCACCATATTGACAACTGATAGACCAGTAGCATTACTACTCTTTGGCTTGTCAATGTCTTGTGCTTTGAGTGAATCCTCAATGCGTAAGTGACTGCCCAACTCAACAAGAGTTAACTCCTCATTCTTATGTTTCAGCATATGCTTAAAATCTTTCCAAGAAGGAGGTAATTTATCAATGAACCAAGAGACTGAAATAGCCTCATCCATGTTCATCTTGTGTTGTGTGAATCGACCAAGTATACTAAGAAGTTCATTGTATTGTTCCATGACAGGTCTAGAATCAACCATTTTGTAATTGTTAAAATTACTAACAAGGAACTTCTTACTTGATGCATCCTTAGCCATATATTTGGCTTCCAAGGAATCCCATAGTTCTTGAAAAGTTTCAACATTTTGATAAATATCAAAAAGAGAATCAGACATACCATTGAGAATTAAACCCCTGCAGACATAGTCATCATTCTCCCATTTGCTTCTTGCCCTCATCTAATCCATAGTAGTATCATCTCCAAAATCTTCTGGAATCTCAGTTGTCAGAACATAAACCACATTCATACTTGACAACAATAAGTGCATCTTCTTTTGCCATCTTCTGAAATCAACACCTTCAAACTTTTCCAACTTGGAAAAGTTAGCAGCCATTTGTCTCATAGCAGCAGCCATTGATTATCACTAATAGTTTCTATTGATTGTTGGTTATTAAGTGTTAACAAGTTCCCAGATTAGGGTTAAGATAATCAATAAGGTACCGGATATTCACTTGAAATCGTGTTATCACTTTCGAATAGAAACTATTCGACCCTATGCCTGCGTTACACGAATATCTCTATGGGATAAGACTAAGTGATGTTTTTGTTTTAGGCACAAATCAAGAACAGAATTGTATTCAAGTGTTTAGGATTTGTGTTGATCGTATCCATGGAGAATGTTGTGACCTCTATTTATAATAGAGAATATTCAAACCCTAGCCCATGAAATTATGTATAATTAACGGCCCATTAATTATATCATAATACTTTCCATAATAGTAGGAATCAGTAGTTAAACCCGAGCAGTACTTTGAACAAGCAGTACTTTGAACAAGCAGTACTTTGAATCCACTAGCAATAGAATCATAACTAGCAGCAGAGTCAGATTCACACTAGCAGTAGAGTCCACTGTCAGCAGGATCTACTAGCAGTAGAATTTTTTCATAACCACTTTTGAGTCAAGGGATTCAGTGACCAAATGGGTGTACACACCGTACCTCCAAACCCATTACCAGGTGTGAATTAATCCCTCAAGTGCACTAAATTTACCAACAAGAAGTACAACAAAACACTAGCTTGCAGGTTGTTTGTTATACAAATGATTCTTCCAAATCATCATAAATGAAATGCCAAACACCCCTTTAAAAATCAAATAATCAAGCACAAAGTAGCTAATCCCAACTGTCAAACATCTCTTAGAGGCACTCCTGGCCATCGTCACCTCTTTTCGTTCATAGCCCCTTTCTTTCTCTTCTTCCCTTGCCATAAACGTAACCACAACTATACGAACAAAACCCGGCTATATCCGGCCATGGCCCGGCTATTCTGGTCATGACCCGGTTAGACCCGGCCATAACCCGGATATTCCGGCCATGACCCGGCTATTCCGGCCAAGACTCGTCTAGACCCGGCCATTACCCTGTTAGACCCGTTCATAACCCGGCTTGGCCGGATATTGGCCGGAAAATCCGGGTCATGGCCGGGTATTGGCCGGAACAGCCGGGTCATGGCCGGAATATCCGGGTCTAGCTGGGTTATGGTCGGAATAGCCGGGCGTTGGCCGGATATAGCCGGTTTTGTTCGTATAGTCGTGGTTTACGTATATTAAGACATGACTATATTCAATAGACTATTTCTGCTCGGTCAGTATCTTTTCACAATACTTTAGAGGTGTCAAACGGCCAAACGGGTGAATCCGACGAGTTGGGAAATGGGTCAAATGGGTACTTTTTGGTATGAGGTTCTATACATTGTAATTTTTTCACCGATAAACATAACCTGAGTCAAATAATTACCATGTAAATTTCTCAATTTTGCTACCTATACATAATGTGTATTTTTCATTTTTACGGTTACCAGCCTGGTCAGCATTTGTCCGGGATTTTGTCGCCTACAATCAGAATTCCTAGTAACTTGCAGTCTATGTAATCAGCTTTCATACATTTCACCAGTTTTTTTTTTTTTAGTTTTCTGTTGTTGTTTTGTGCTGTTGGTTTTCTGTTTTGCTACTTGTTTAGTACGCTGCAGAATAATGTGATTTCTGGTCCAATTCCTGGTGCGAGTGTTAAGTGTTATGGAACCTTCAAACACTAGATCTTTCGGGGAATAAGTTTAGTGGTGAGCTGCTTTATACCTTTTTGTTTGGCTACTTGTTTAGTACTCTGCATAATATGGCGCTTACACAATAGCAATCAAAGCTACCATTCCCATTAACCTTTTGGCAAGAATATGTAATCCAGTTAGCTAATATATGCAGCCTTGGATCTAGAATATTGTTGATGGCATGAGACAATAGTTGTCTATATTAACAGTATAATGCTATGTAGAACCAATGAAATCGACAATATAAAATGGAAGGAGGGTATATGTAACAACGACTCTGCTATTGATGCTTGGCGTAACGGTTTCTATGCTCAAAATCCGGAAAAGTGAACAGCTCAACGATTCTAGGAAGAAAGAGGATATTTTTTGTGTCTGGTTTGTGCAGTTTTAGTATGTAAAATGATGAACTTGTGATTCATGTTTCAAATGTTCTATTTACATTTCCATTATTGTTGGAGATTCAGTTATTTAAAAGCGTTAATTCAATTTATTTATGTGAATAGTAGTAGTACTTTTGTGTTATTCATAATCCAACCTGCCAGACTCATTCCTTTTGATATCATGGGAAGCTGTTGTGAATGGATGTGTTCGCAAATGGAAATTCCAAATCTTTTTAGTAGTAACAACAATGCCAACATCTAATAAAATATTGAGAATAAACATCGTTTGATCCATGAAAAAAAAATGTTATGGTTTTTGTATACATGTCATGAACACACATACTCGAAAAACCAGACTCGCTGAGTGTGCACATATTTTAAATTTAGCCATTTTGTGTGTTGTTGACACATACTTCAAAAACTTGAAACTTTATGCGAATTTGAGATAAGTAGGGTATGGATGAAAGTTTGTAACTTTAAGCTATTGAAAAGCTAGTTCAAAAGAACCTAAAAAGTAAAAGATTTAAAATGTTTTGAAAATAAAAGGTTTTGGTGAACGGGGTGGGGGGTTTGTTTGTTTATATATGAAAAAATGTGTGGTGTGTTTGGTGGAGAGGTGGTGTTGTGGATTGCAAATGTGGGACCTTTATTCTCAACGGGTAGGACTGGAAGGTGCGGATTGGAAAGGTTGTTTGTATGATGCAGATTGCCAACGTGGCACCTCAAATCAGGCATGCATTTATTGGTTCTCAAACCGGTTTGGACCAAACTGGTTGTATAACTCAAACCATGCAAACATGAATGCGCTTCTTTTTGTATGTGGCCTTCTCGCCCTCGTTAAACCTTGCACTTGAGCTGAGCATTGTTCTTGGAAACCAAACACAACAAATTGACAAAAGGCTGAGAAAACAATATCAATAGAAACATAATAAGCAAATATCCAAAGCACAATAATTGGATGTTATCGGTATGTAATTCTCCTCGATATACCTATGTACACACATGCTCAATTGTCTACATAGTATGTAACTTGTTTACAAACAACTCGTATATTAGAGACTATGCAAAAGAACACTAGGTGAATCAAGTCGAACAATATTATTGAATGGAGACTAAAAACTGTTCATGAAAATACAAAATAATTGTTTATTATAGTAGCCACTCTGATTTGGAGGGTAAGTAGGATTGGGAGCTGTACAAGGAGGCCTTGGGTACGAACCAGGTTGCTGACCCTGTGCATTGTAGTATGATCCCTGCCAGCCAGGTTAAGCAGGTTGACCATACTCGTACCCGCCAGCAGGTGGTGGTTGTTGACCCTGCTGAGGCGGGTACGGGGACCCACCATGGTAAGGCTGTTGTGGTTGATGCTGCTGTGGTACTAAAAGTGTCAATTTTCTTATAATTGTAAACTGATGTAACAATAAAGTGTTTCTTTCCTTTTCTTAGATCTACTTTAAAACAACCTTGAACATAGAAGCAAAGACCACCAGAAACCACCAGCACTCATGCCCAGTTCGAAACCACCTTTTTTCAGCAAACGTCACAGTCCAAAAAGATTTTGCAATATCCAATTCATAACGACCAGATTAAGGTAAATGTCAAGATAAAACAATCCAAATGAAGGGCAAAAGTTATATTCATGGATAAAGCAAAGGAGATTGATGCATAACAAGAATAGTATGAACTTTCAGTACTTTGAAAATTTCGTAACAAACTACTTAAAATATCCTTCCTTTACTTACAATACAACCGCAAGTTTGACATCTGTTACTTTGACATGTTGCTGTTTGTGTCTTGACAACGTGGACTAGACTACTTTCATAATGATTACATAGGTTAGACACTCGTTTTGTTTGTGAATACTCATGTCATACTATTTGAAAGTGACATTGCATAAAGGTTTGGAGCTTGGGAATAGTGAAATGAATTCTCTAGTTTGTGTTTTTCAAATTAAAATTCTCTAGGTTGTAGACTTGTAAAGATTTCTCAAATTAAAATTCTCTAGGTTGTAGACTTGTAAAGATTTCTAATGTAGTTATCTTAGCTTAAAATGCTTTTCAAAACACTGCGTTTGGCTTTTATTGCACATAAAAATGCGATACTAAGAGAGCAAATAAAGAATGTAAAAACACTTTTTTGCGACTTGCGATAACATAAATTTGGTATTGTTGAAGAAGGATTTTGACAAGTTATTATGCACTTAAAAGTCTCCTCATGGCTATAATGCTAGTGTCCAATCTTCACCAAAAACATGTGCTATGTTGTAGCGGTGATCAAATTTCCATTTGGTGAGGCTAAATGAGATATGAATAATGACAAATGGGTGAAAACACAAGATATATATTGAACACATGATTAGTGTAATCCTTAATCCTTTTCAGTTTTCTCTAAAACAGATGACAGTTGAACATTGTAATTAGGCCGTGGGCCCAATTCCTCATCAGACTTCAACTTTGAAAATAACTAAAATTAAATATAGTGGATGAATTAGAACAAAGATTAATTATATAAGCTTCTTAAAATTAATTTTAATAAGTTGGTGATTTTGGTTGACTCAGGCTGGAGGTGGTGAACCTAAAGAGTATCCGTAGCCAGGCCAAAGTCATTGGAACAATTACAAAAGTTGGATGAGCAATGCTTATGACGCTGGTTAAAGGTCCTAATCTTAGAGTTATTTTGCACAAAAGGAATAACTAACAGTAACGATGTAAACAATGTAGAAGATCTTTGACATTCCATCAAAGGTGCTTTTAATGCGTAGGCAATTACACTAAAGTCTTATCCAGCTCTAACTGCTTGGATATGCTTGTTGGGAACTGTTGAGGGAGCAATAGTGGCACTAACAAACATGTATACAACAATTAAAGAGAAGCATGTGACGAAACATAAAAATACATGGTTTGTTATTGCAATCGTATACTTTTTTCATTTACGTGCTTCATATGTGTGTGCTATAAGAAGTACAATGAAAAAGCTTATCAAACTCTAAAATCAAAATATATAGCTTTGCTTTCTTAGAAGTTTAACCGAAGGTCCTGAGTTAATGAAAGATTTATAGCAATGGTTATAAGGTTTGTGATCCGTCCTGGCCGTTATTAGGATGAAAAATCACTCATAATAAATGATACAACAAACTTACAAAAGCTGAAACATGATACACACTGCATGTCTGCATTTGTGTTTCAACAACTTGTCACACAAATAGTACTAGTTAACTTATTATAACCGAAAAATCAAACACGCTGGACCCATGTCTTAACAACTTTTATAGATCCACACTTAGGATCCTCCTTAATTATATCTCGTAATACTTACATTAGTGTAAAAAGCATATACAAAGATTTCTCTAAGTAATAATCAAAAAATGTGGACATCAAAACAGTTGTAGTTCGATCTCTTGAAAAGTTTAAACATGAGAAGCTTTGATTATAAGATTGATACTTCAATTCTTAATATATTGCAAAGAGAATACCAGGTGGTCATTTTCCTTGATATTTATGCCCACATGATATCTCATATTTATATGACTTAACATTCCCAAGCCATGAAAGAAATCATAGAGCTGGCAGCCCCTCCGCATCAACCAAAAATCATTGAATTACTATTTGTGAAAGTTTGTGTCTTGTATCAATATTTACGATATAAAGTAGGACAACAAACTTCCAAAAGAGAATATGTATCTGAAAACCACATCTTTGGAGCACAAGATTATTATAACTAATGATTTTGAAATGTAGCAGTATAAAATTTTCATCGTGGGTATCAAGTTTAAATATTAAGCGAGCCTAACAAGAATTTTGTGTTCTATCAAGAGTTTGGTACATAAAAGTATTACTACCTCCGTCCCATATTTATAGTCCATCTTTCCTTATTCGGTTGTCCCAAATTAATTGTCCACTTCCATAAATAGATAAGGAATATAAATCAACTTTACAATATTACCCTCATTTGTGGTTATTATTACAAACTTTAAAGAAATTGAAAATTAATTAATTAAGGGTAAAACTGTCTTTGTGCAAAAAGTAAGAGAGAAAGCTAAAAAGATGATGCTTTTTTAAAATTGTGTGTTTTTTTCTGTGGACGATAGGTAGTATGTTGTTACAAAAAAGAAAGTTAAAGATTATGATTCTTTTTATATCCTCTTTGGTATTAGAGTATAGGAAGTGGGTGAGATCCAAAACAATATAAATAGGGGTTGTTGACACCCTATTCAACACACTCAAAACACTTTCTCATGTACTCTTCTATTCCTATTGCTTTGAACCACTTTGGTTAAGCTCATTGTTACTAGTGTTGGTATTTTTTTAATATGACTGCACAAAACTAGATGAAGGTAGATTCATTTCTAATACAAGGTTATTTTTATCAGTTACAGAGACACTCAGCATATGTACAATACAACCGCAAGTTTGACATCAGTTACTTCGGCATGTTGCTGTTTCTGTCTTGACAACGATGTTTTCCGTGGACTATACTACTTTCATAATGATTACACAGGTTAGACACTCGTTTTGTTTGTGAATACTCATGTCATATTATTTGGAACTTGGGAACAGTGAAATGAAATTCTCTATTTTGTGTTTTTCAAATTAAAATTCTCTAGGTTGTAGACTTGTAAAGATCTCTAATGTAGTCATCTTAGCTTAAAATGTTTTTCAAAACGTTGCGTTTGGCTTTAATTGCACAAAAAATGCGATAATAAGAGAGCAAATATAGAACGTAAGAACGCTTGTTTGTGACTTGTGATAACATAAGTTTGGTATTGTTGAAGAAGGATTTTGACAAGTTATTATGCACTTAAAAGTCTCCTCGTGGCTATAATGCTAGTGTCCAATGTTCGCCAAAAACATGTGCTATGTTGTAATGGTGATCAAATGTCCATTTGGTCAGGCTAAATGAGATATGAAGATGACATATGGGTGAAAACACAAAAGATATTGAACACATGATTAGTGTAATCCTTAATCCTTTTCAGTTTTCTCTAAAACAGATGACAATTGAACATTGTGATAATGTGATCAGGCCGAGGGCCCAATTCCAGCCAACACTTTAAGCCCATGATATTTATCTTCACATGTATTATAAGTCCATGTATCTCAAGCCCATTCTTAGTCACAAACTATATATAACATTTGCGTGCAAAGAGAATGATTCAACAACCTCCCACAAATTAAAATGCCAGATGTGTGATCTACTGGTTTTGTACCTAAATGATATCCTTTAATACGGTTCCACTTCTCCTTCATGACCATCCTAACCTTGCTCACTCACTTAAATTTAAGTTGAATATAAATACACAACTAAATGTAATGGTTTTAGAATATGAATTCCTTTACTCCGTGTTGTATGTCGAGCCAAAACCAAAACACGAAATCACCGCAACTATAACAAACCGACAACACAACATTCTTAAGGAATTGCTTTAACACAGCCAATACAATATATGATGGTAAATTCCAATCTCTGATAAAAGATTGCTAATTTATGCTTGCATGGATGCTACTATTCTTTGCTAGCTGAATTATGTTTAATTCTACACCGGCATAATGCTACATAGATGCATGAATTCTAGTCCAGATCGATATTAAAACGTACCAAGATATAGCAAGGTCATGCAACATTTGGAAAAATAGGGTGTAAAAACAAGATATAGCAAGGTCATGCAACATTTGGAAAAATAGGGTGTAAAAACAAATTACCCATACTTCTTTACCACTTCCCACTCTCAACCTCATGATGTCTTCACTAAACCACTACTCTCACTACTGATCTTCCTCTCATCGATCTGGAAGTTAGACCTAGAAAAGGTTAGTCACCTCTTGTAAAACTTTGTGTCTGGACATAGTCTAGAAAACTCAACAACCTCACCTCCCACAGTTCCAGGACTTGCAATTATGGAAAAAGTATCGTATATATATGAATTCCCTGTTCTGTTTTTCCTTGATTCACTCCCTCAAATACGATCACTTCTCCTTCACTACCATCTTAGCTTTGTGACCACATACTCAATTAAAAAGTCATTATAAGTACATGATTAATTAATGTACCAATAAAGTGTTTCTTTCCTTTTCTTAGAGCTACTTTAAAACAACCTCGAACATAGAAGCAAAAGACCACCAGCACACATACCCCGTTCAAAACCACCTTTTTTCAGCAAACGTCGCAGTCCAAAAAGATTTTGCAATATACATTTAATAAAGACCAGATTTTGCCTTCCAAAACACCTTTACAAACGTCACAGACCTTTCTTCATAAATTGGCTTCTAAAACAACTTTACAATTCATAAAGACCATATTTCTATTTTGGGTAATATAATGTGCACGTTGTTTTAGCACAAAAAAAGTAACCTACTTTAATCTGATTTCTATTTAGGGTAATAAAACCAAAATAAATATGGCAAAAGTTATATTCATGGATAAAGCAAAAGAGATTGATGCATAGATTAAAATTTAATGTTAAGCAATACTAGAGCAAACATGCATATGTTGTGAAAAGTATTTGATGTTACCGTGTAACAAGAATCGTATGAACTTTTAATACTAGTACTTTGTAACAAATCATTACTATACTTACATATACTCTTCACTGCTTTCTATATTATGAATTATGAATAAATAAGTAAACGAAACATGCATACATGCATTTGCGTCTACTTTAGCCTAGAAAATGGGCATTGTGTTTTAGAAGAGTTCTCAAGGAAACCATGATAAGTTTGTGAATGTTTAATACGTCAAAAAAGAGAATTAAAATATTACGATAATAATATTTTCATGAAGATTTATTGATTTTGTAATATAAGGAAACACAATAACTATATTATATTAAATGTGTTTAAAAGTACATATTTTGTTAAATATGTTAGCAAGTAATTTAACTCAGGAAATGTGATGAAATTATGTGAAAAAATCAACCCAAATTGTAATACCCGGAATTATATCTTATGAAATTGGTGGTTTATTTGAGTTTTGGTACTAGATATAAACTATGAAATTGTCTAAGTGTTGTGTTGTATTAACAAAAATTATAAGGAGTTAATTAGCTTACATGCTTTAGAAGTTAAGAAGGAAAAAAAAAAAAGTTGATAATTACACATAGCAAATTGATAATCACAAATATATAATTTTTCTTTTTGAATTGACTGTTATGCCCTCCCTTATATTTAGTCTAGCATTTGATTTTTCTTCTAAAAACATGCAGCAACCCCTCATTTTATTTAACTATTTCTTTCATCTTAATTACTAACAAGTTTTATATACGTGAAGGGATAGTATCACGATCATCTTATAGATAGATCGTTGTCTTCACAGATTTTCATACAGGTCTTTCGCTCTTTCACACTATTTTCCTTCACACAATAACAAGTTTTTCTTTCAAGCTAGTACGTGAGATGGATAACCAAGTATCCACTGGGACAATGAGCCAATGCTTCACTAAGAGGAAGGCCTTTTTGCTTGTGATATTTTTGCAGCTGGGGTTTGTTGGAAAATTTAGTGTACTTGAGGGATTAATTCACACCTGATAATGGGTTTGGAGGTACGGAGTGTACACCTATTTGGTCACTGAATCCCCTGACTCAAGAGTGGTTATGTATTGTTTCTGCTGATAGTGTGATTCAATTGACAGTGGATTATGCTGATAGTTTCCACTGCTAGTGTTATTTTACCACTGATAGTGTTAACATTACCACTGCTAGTGTTATTGTTTCCACTGATTCCTACTATTATGAAAAGTATTATGATATAATTAATGGGCCATTAATTATACATAATTTCATGGGCTAGGGTTTGAGTAAACTCTATTATAAATAGAGGTCATAACAGAATTTGCATGGATGATAATATATACAAACCCTAAACACTAAATACGCATCTAGTTCTTGATTTATGCCTAAAACAAGAACTTCACTTGGTTTTATCCCATAGAGATATTCGTGTAACCCAGGCATAGGGTCGAATAGTTTCTATTGGAAAGTAATAACACGATTTCAAGTGTTTATCCGGTACTCATTGATTATCTTAACCCTAATCTGGGAATACTCAAACACATAATAACCAACAATCAATAGAAACTATTAGTGATAATCAATGGCTGCTGCTATGAGACAAATGGCTGCTAACTTTTTAAAGTTGGAAAAGTTTGAAGGTATTGATTTCAGAAGATGGCAAAAGAAGATGCACTTTTTGTTGTCAAGTATGAATGTGGTTTATGTTCTGACAACTGAGATTCCTGAAGATTTTGGAGATGATGTTACTATGGATCAGATGAGGGCAAGAAGCAAATGGGAGAATGGTGATTATGTTTGCAGAGGTTTAATTCTAAATGGTATGTCTGATTCTCTATTTGATATTTATCAGAATGTTGAAACTTCTCAAGAACTATGGGATTCCTTGGAAGCCAAGTATATGGCTGAGGATGCATCAAGTAAGAAGTTCCTTGTAAGTAATTTTAACAATTACAAAATGGTTGATTCTAGACCTGTCATGGAACAATACAATGAACTTCTTAGTATACTTGGTCGATTCACACAACACAATATGAACATGGAAGAGGCTATTTCAGTCTCTTGTATCATTGTTAAATTGCCTCCTTCTTGGAAAGATTTTAAGCATATGCTGAAACATAAGAAGGAGGAATTAACCCTTGTTGAGTTGGGCAGTCACTTGCGCATTGAGTATTCACTCAAAGCACAAGACATTGACAAGCCAAAGAGTAGCAATGCTACTGGTCCATCAGTTGTCAATATGGTGAAGCATAACAACTCCTCCAGGAACAATGATAACAAGGGCAAGCGTAAGCATCAGGATAACACCAAATCTGATCTTAACAAGAAACCAAAAGTGACTTGTTGGAAGTGTGGTAAAACTGGACACTTCAGGAAGGATTGTAAAGGTGTAAAGATTGGCAATAAAACCAATGGATCAGGCACAAGTGGAGGGAATGGTAACACCAATTCTCTGAAAGGTCAGAATATATTTAATAAGTCTTTTGAGATTTATTATGTTACATATATACCTGAAATTTATTTTGTGCAGGATGATGATGTTGCTTGGTGGGTTGACGCTGGTGCAACAATTCATGTGTGTAAAGATAGAAGCTGGTTCAAGACTTATGAGTCAATGAATGATGGTTCTATTCTTCATATGGGAAACGAGTCAACTGCCCTAGTGCATGGAAAAGGATGTGTTGATTTGAAGTTTAGTTCTGGAAAGATTGTTTCTTTATTTAATGTTTTACATGTTCCTGATATTAGAAAGAATTTGGTTTCTAGTAGTGTTTTGAATAATTGTGGTTATAAACAAGTGATTGAATCTAATAAGTTTGTTTTATCTAAACATGGTGTGTTTATTGGTTTTGGCTATTTGTGTAATCAAATGTTCAGACTTAATATTGTTCATGATAATGTTAATTCTGCTTTTATATCAACCTCTAAACTTAATGATTCAACCCTATGGCATGCAAGACTTGGCCATGTACACTTTAAAAGAATGCGAGATATGTCTAAGGATGGGTTAATTCCAGCCTTTGATATGGACATTGAAAAGTGTAAAACTTGCATGATGACCAAAATAACTAAGAAACCATTTCAAAGTGTAAAACGTAAAACTAAAGTTTTGGAGCTGATTCCTAGTGATCTATGTGATCTTCATGCTACTCCCTCTTTGGGGAACAAGAAATACTTTGTGACTTTTGTTGATGATGCTTTTAGGTTTTGTTACGTTTATTTGTTACATACTAAGGATGAAGCATTAGATAGATTTAAATTATTTAAAACTGAAGTTGAATTGCAACAAGGGTCTCTAGTCAAACGATTTAGGACTGATAGGGGAGGTGAGTACATGGATACTTTGTATTTTCAGTCTGTTGGTATAATCCATGAAACGACTGCTCCTTATACTCCTCAGCAAAATGGTATTTCTGAAAGGAAAAATAGTGTGCTGAAGGAGATGGTTAATTCCATGTTGTCCTATTCAGGGCTGAGTCAAGGGTTCTGGGGTGAAGCTATGTTAACAGCTTGCTATTTATTAAATAGGGTTCCTAATAAAAAGAACAAGGTTACACCTTATGAACTCTGGACTAAAAAGAAACCTAACCTGAATTATCTCAGGGTTTGGGGTTGTAGGGCTGTTGTAAGACTCCCTGATCCAAAGCAGAAAACTTTGGATGAAAGAGGCATTGAATGTATCCTTGTTGGATATGCTGAGTATTCCAAGGCATATAGGCTCTATGTTATTGAACCTAATGAATCTGTTTAAATTAACTCAGTAATTGAATCAAGGGATGCACTATTTGATGAGAATAGATTCTCATCAGTCCCTAGACCAAGTCAAAGGATTCCAAATGGAACTGATGACATTGGTGAATCAGAGGACCCTGATGAATTATCATCTCAGGTCCCTGATGAGGTTGTGGAACAACAAACTGAACCTGAGCTCAGAAGGAGCAATAGGGTCAGGACTCCAAAGTCATTTGGACCTGAGTTTCAATTATACTTAATTGAAGGTACAAGGAGTGAGGTCTCTGACCAATACTCTTATTGCTTCATTGTTGAGGATGATCCCAAAACATTTGAAGAAGCAATGAAGTCCCAGGATGTTGCTTTCTGGAAAGAAGCAATTAATGATGAGATAGACTCCATCATGGGCAATAACACTTATGTGTTGACTAATCTAACACCTGGTTGCAAACCTTTAGGTATCAAATGGATTTTCAAAAAGAAAATAAAGGTAGATGGAACTGTTGAAAAGTTCAAGGCAAGACTAGTTATTCAGGGCTTTAGACAAAAGTCAGGAATAGACTATTTTGATACTTATGCTCCTGTGGCTCGTATCAGTACCATAAGATTGTTGATTGCTTTGGCATCAATTCACAATCTGATTATTCATCAGATAGATGTGAAGACAGCTTTCTTGAATGGTGATTTAGATGAGGAAGTTTATATGAACCAACCTCAGGGATTCATCATGCCTGGCAATGAAAACAAGGTGTGTAAACTGGTTAAGTCTCTTTATGGACTAAAACAAGCACCTAAGCAATGGCATCAAAAGTTTGATGAAGTGGTTTTGTCTAGTGGTTATTTACTTAATCAGGCTGACAAATGTGTATATAGAAAATTTGATGAATCTGGTAAAGGAGTCATCATTTGTCTATATGTTGATGACATGTTGATTTTTGGTACTGACCAAAATCAAGTTGACCTTACAAAGGAATTTTTGTCATCAAAGTTCTCCATGAAGGATATGGGGGAGGCTGATGTTATCCTTGGCATTAGGATTAAACATGAAAGTAACAAAATTTCTATATCTCAGTCTCATTACATTAAGAAGGTGTTAAAGAAATTTAATTACTTTGAGTGTACTCCAGTGAGTACTCCTATGGATACAAGTGAGAAGCTAATGCCTAATACTCGCAAAGCTGTATCTCAACTTAAGTATTCTAGGGTGATTGGCTGCTTGATGTATGTCATGACTTGTACAAGACCTGATATTGCTTTTGATGTGGGTAAATTGAGCAGGTATACTAGTAATCCTAGTGCTCATCATTGGCAAGCAATTCAGAGGATTTTTAAGTATTTGAAGAGAACTATGGATTATAGTCTCTCATATACTGGTTATCCTTCAGTGTTGGAAGGATACACTGATGCAAGTTGGATCAGTAACACTGAAGACAATTCGTCTACTAGTGGCTGGGTATTCTTACTTGGTGGAGGTGCAATTTCTTGGGCATCCACGAAATAAACTTGCATTACAAGTTCAACTATGGAATCTGAATTTGTGGCTTTAGTAGCTGCTGGCAAAGAAGCTGAATGGTTGAAAAACTTGCTTCTTGAGATTCCATTATGGCCTAAACCTATAGCACCTATTTCTATCCGTTGTGATAGTGCTGCTACATTGGCAAAGGCTTATAGCCAGATGTACAATGGGAAGTCTAGACACTTAGGTGTTAGGCATAGCATGATTCGTGAGCTTATCATGAATGGGGTGATATCTATAGAGTTTGTTAAATCTCAACAAAACTTAGCTGATCACTTGACGAAGGATTTGGCTAGAGACTTGGTTTTGAAGTCTGCTAAAGGGATGAGTTTAAGTCCAACTTAGTCACTGAATGCGAAGACACCCAACTCCCTCCTGAGGAAACTTGGGAGCTGAGTTCAATGTGGAAAGCTGAACATTTAGTGGACTGGAGCACATGTTTTATTATCATCCCAACGTTTGTGCTTGGAACCTGCTGGAAAGGAGGATGAAGTCATCACTTCTTAATGGTTATTTTTCTTTGAAAAAGTGCTAAGCAGGAGCATGAATAAAGAGGAACCACCTATGTAAATGTTGAAGTTTTGCCGCTTCAGGAAGCTTTGGACTTTTAGCTTTTACAACATTTATGAATTGGATATGGACACATGGCTTGTATAGTGTCAGGAGTATTTAAGTGTTTGAAAACTTGTGTGTATTTATCTTCAGGTATTCAATTGGGTTGAAGGGTTCAATTCTTAGAATACCCTAATTCTCGAATATTTGAACGTATATGTACTAAGATGGAAATTCAATCTTCAAGATATTTTCATTTATGCATTTGTTTTGTTTAATGTTTATTATTTCATGCAAAGGAAGTGAACTAAATTTGGGGAGGATTGTTGGAAAATTTAGTGTACTTGAGGGATTAATTCACACCTGATAATGGGTTTGGAGGTACGGAGTGTACACCTATTAGGTCACTGAATCCCCTAACTCAAGAGTGGTTATGTATTATTTCTGCTGATAGTGTGATTCAATTGACAGTGGATTCTACTGATAGTTTCCACTGCTAGTGTTATTTTACCACTGATAGTGTTAACATTACCACTGCTAGTGTTATTGTTTCCACTGATAACCACTGATTCCTACTATTATGGAAAGTATTATGATATAATTAATGGGCCGTTAATTATACATAATTCCATGGGCTAGGGTTGAGTAAACTCTATTATAAATAGAGGTCATAACAGATTTGCATGGATGATAATATATACAAACCCTAAACATTAAATACGCATCTGGTTCTTGATTTGTGCCTAAAACAAGAAATTCACTTGGTCTTATCCTATAGAGATATTCGTGTAACCCAGGCATAGGGTCGAATAGTTTCTATTGGAAAGTAATAACACGATTTCAAGTGTTTATCCGGTACTCATTGATTATCTTAACCCTAATCTGGGAATACTCAAACACATAATAACCAACAGGGTTGTCCGGAATGGACGTGATTTCAAAAGTTGCTCTCAATAGAGGGATGAGCAGCTATGTATTCGTGGTTTACAGGCATGCAGTTGCGACAATTCTCATATCCCCTTTCACCATTGTTTTGGACAGGTATATCTCTCTCTCACACACACAAACACACGTCTAAATTTATTCTTCTATATCCACAAGTCTACATATACTTTTGTCTTAACTTTTACTCATCATAATCTTTGTAACAGGAACATAAGGCCGAGGATGACCACCTCGATATTTATAAAGCTTATGCTACTAGCACTATCCGAGTAAGTTTTTTCTCGATAATACGCAAAATAAGTATTAGTCATGATATGTAACGGTTACGTAATGATGATTTGTTTCTTGTTTTGGAGGCCGGTTATTGGCCAGATTTTCTATTTCGAGGGGATGAAAATCCCGAAAGCCACATTTCCAGTTACAATGGGCAATATTCTTCCTGCTATAACTTTTGTCATCGCATTCCTTCTAAGGTAAAGAAGCAACAACATCTAACATGCAAAAAAAAAAAAAAAAAAAAAAAAAAAAAAAAAAAAAAAAAAAAAAAACAAAAAAAACTCTATTACCGACGGAACTAAAGAGAATGACACAATCCCTAATCAGACTTCTACTTTGAATATTAAAATAATTAAAATTAAATATAGTGGATGAATTAGAACAAAGATTAATTATATATGCTTCTCAGAATTAATTATAATAAGTTTGCGATTTTGGTTGACTCAGGCTTGAGGTAGTGAACCTAAGGAGTATCCGTAGCCAGGCCAAAGTCATTGGAACAATTATAACAATTGGAGGAGCAATGCTTATGACGCTGGTTAAAGGCCCTATGTTAGAGTTATTTTGGACAAAAGGAGGAAATAACAGTAACAATATAAACAACGGGGAAGATCTCAGTCATTTCATCAAAGTTGCTATTATGATCACCATTGGAATGCTTGGTTGGTCTTGCGTCATGGTTCTGCAAGTAAGATTCCCTTTCTAGACTAGCCAATTATACCACCTCAGAATGTAGACATGTTTATTAAGTATTATTAACCTCCCTTTAGTCTTATTATTGATTGATGTGTGTGTGTGTGTCTGTTTTTTTTCTTTTCTTTTTTTTTTTTTTTTTTTATCGAAGATTGATGTGTGTTTTTAATGTGTAGGCAATTACACTAAGGGGATATTTGGTAGGAGTGAATGGAATGCTGAGAAAGGGAATCAAGAGCAATGCCCGTGTTTGGTAACTCTGAGAATGGAATCCAAGAATCATTTTGTGATTCTCTTTCCCATCTTTTCATTCTCTAAAAAATACGGAGAAAGAATAGAATCATAAAAATAAGCGAGGGTTCATTCTAGTGTGAATGGGGAAGTTTTAATGAAATTACACATGAGTATTAAAAGGAAGGGCATGTGATGCGCACATGTTATCCCAATACAAGAATTTGTTTTAAACACAAGCCCCATTTGCTCTCATGGTTATTAACGATTTAGGTCTTAACTTTTTAATATTGCTGCTCCTGATCTTTATATTGGTTATCATTTGTTCTTAATTTAACTTTCTTCTTTTTAAATCTTCAATTCTTTATTTTCATTTTCATATCTAGCCCATATCACATTCTCATAGGCTCTGCAAATTGTATCTTGTAAAGTTGTAAATGATGATACAGTAATGAAGACATGAAGTTACATGCTTTGTTATGATCATTTTTTTTTTCTCAATTTTGCAGTTATTGATCTTTTGCCCTTATTGATTATTAATAATACTATAGACTTATGCAGATTAGTCTTCTTTCTGGTTTAATTAATATGTATCACTGTACCACCTATTAATTTTTATGTAGAAGACCATCTTTATATAACTTATGTTGGAAAATTTTATAGCACGTATCACTATATGAGTATTGCTCTTTAGAAAAATAAAGAGATGGAAACTCAAACAAGAACTATCGCCTGTGTATTTAGACACATTTCCATTCACAAGCAAAAGAAGCAAACAAAAGAATCATTTTTTTTGATGTAGATTCTCGGTTTGCACCAAACACCTTAATGGATCTCCTTTCTTCGTGTATATTCTCTTTCTTCTCATTTCCATTCTCAAACACAATTCCATTCTCGGTGATTCCCTCGTACCAAACACCCCCTAAGGTCTTATCCAGCTGATCTCTCTCTAACTTCTTGGATATGCTTGTTGGGAACTGCTCAGGGAGCAATAGTGGCACTAGTGACGGAGAGGGGTAATATAGCCGTTTGGGCTATAAAGTGGGACATGACACTTTTAGCAACACTATACAGTGTAAGCAGTCTGATTTCTATTACATTTTTCTTTCATAAGTGGCATAATATCAACCACAAAAGTAAACACCGGCAGCACACTAATCCCGCATCCTTATGTCAAAAATAACACAAGCAGGTTGTGCGAAAAAAGTATAAGAAGTATATAAAATGATAACTTAAGGTGGCTATCTTAAACAATTTACATATGAATGGTTCAATTTGGGTTGCAAGATATCCCTAACGGATCGTGCTAGTAAAATAAATAATACAACAGGAAATACGTCAAAAGTAGCCAAAATTACAGTTCTAACGCCTACAGCCTCCTGAAATATATTCAACATCTCAAACTTTCTTGTTGTATATTCAGGGAATAATTTGTTCAGGTCTTGCTTACGACATTCAAGGACTAATAATGAAAGACAGGGGTCCTGTTTTTGTGACTGCATTCAGTCCTCTTAACATGATATTTGTAGCTATCATGGGTTCCATTATTCTTGCCCAAAAAACATATCTTGGAAGGTAAAAAAAAATTCCTAGTTCTTAATTATTTACTGAAAACATGAACAAAATGTGACAGCTTTTATATTTTTCTCGCAGGGTTCTTGGAGCAATAGTCATACTTGCAAGGCTTTACCTAGTCATCTGGGGTAAAAGCAGAGATCATAGGCTTCCAACCCTTGCACAACAAAATGTGACAAACGTTGTGATGCAGGAGCAAGCTCCAAACCAAACTGGAACCACTTTGGAAACCTCAGGATACGAGGTACAAAGCCATGAGCCTTGAGGACAAGGCTCGTTTTCAGGCACGAAGTAGATTTTTTAGTGGCTAGCTTTTTGTTCCTTTCTCTTTGTAAAAGCATCTAGAGCTTCGGATACTTTTACTCTGCTAACAAAGGAACCACTAATAGATTCTGAAAAACCGTTCTCGTCTGATATTTGAAGTGAAGGCTATCCCATTAAAAAAAGTCATAATTTCATACAAGCCTTCCTGAAGAACTAATGTTGTCTGCATCTTCATTTAATACACCAAACCAGATGATATTGTTTCCAAATGAATGTATCATGGATAAACCACTGCTATTAGTTTGGCTAATTGATGTTCCAATATCGTCCACCTTACCACAGTCGTTTTTCTATTGATATTGTATTCATAACCGTATCCATCAGTAAAGCATTGGTATGTTCGTGAAAAGCATCAATATTTTTGTTGTTTTAATTTCATCCTCTTTGACGAAGGATTGAGTCAACATTGTAATACCACTATTGTTCCTACCGACAGATGGATCCACTGATATGGAACCACTGTTCTCCCTATATGAGAGATCTAACTCATATCCTCCATGTTATAAGGCTCGCTCATTGACATAAAAATGTTACGCCGTCATTTCCTCTAGAAAATGTGAGCCCTGGTGTTACCAACTCATCATCAGCCTTGCTATAAGCATCTTCTGTGGAATATGGATGTGCATGTCCCAAAGATATAGCGATTAAATCTTCAGCATCCTTGACTTGATTGACTTTGACTTTCCTGATCCCACCATAGCTAATACCTGATCTCGGTTCTACCAGCGGATGTGATATGGATAGTCCAAATGTGGAATCAATCCCAAATGGATCAGCAATAACCTTCCTTCCCATACCCATATTCCCTACACCAATTGATGGAAGGCTCCTGTCACCAAAGCTGGCGGTGCTTGGTGTTTCACTGTCAAAGGGTCAACTGGCCTGCTATAAAGTTGAAACTGTTAGAATTTAAACAACTTGACAATCATATAAACCATAATCAAAGTATACACGTACGCGGAAGCGATGGATCAAGTATAACACATAATTATTAACAAAAACATAAATAGGAACGTACCGTTGGATTCTAGCTAAAAAAAAATCACTTCAATAAACCTTGAACTTGTGTTATAATAGATCAATGATAAACCCCTTACCATTTTATTTATCGATCTCTTGATAATAACTATAGTGAGTTATTACCTCGTTCTTGTACACACAAACTAATACCGAATTAATGAGATTGCAAGATCTATGTAAACACTAGTTTTGGAAAAGCAAAAATCGACAACCCTAGAGATATCTTGGAGGACAAGTTGTAATGGGTTTGGGTTTCCCCTAGCCCTTATCGACCGGCCATAGGAGTCCAAGGGGGATTCCAGATCCTTCTTGGCTCTTATTTACATTCTAGTCCTTTTCTTTCGTTATTAACAGTAGTTAGTCCATACGGTTAACAACTAACGACCGTTAAGTCCCTTTAGTGTTTAAATAAGTACATATATACATAACATTTAATATATATAATTATTATACTTTAATTCTCGTTTGTAATCTGTGCAATCTCGAGGTCTCAGGTTTGATACTAGTCATACACACATTAATATTTATACACATACTTTAATAGCTCCCACTTGATATCTATTAATGGTGTAATGACATTGGTTGGCGTCTTGCAACACTCCAATGTCCCTAGTATGACTCGAGCTAGGTTTTCTGGAAAAACCTTTAATGATTCATCATCATAATTATCCTTTTGTTACTAATACTACATTAACAAATATATGAGATTAATCATTCTTTATTAACTTTTCGTTTCTCGTTTCTTAATGATTGAACAAAATTACCAAAACATCTGAACGTATTCCAGATAGACTTTGGGCGTGGCCATGCAAACATTTTGTCAACCCTACGAGGGGCCAGCAGTATTAAACTTCAAAACAAATTCAAAGGAACAAATTCTCTCTTTACTACAAGAATAACCCATGGACTTTGCAACACTTCTGAACACAACCCTTATAACTCACAGTTATGGTAAACGGTAGATTGCTTTACAAAAATGCACTACATCCATGACTCTTATCTGTCTAAGGATAAATTTTAAACATGATTCACATAAATGTGAGATCACATAGTTGGGATAAGTCCTATATTCAATTCATTGAATATCATTTGAAATTGGTATGAGTACGCATCAATATACTTTCAAGTATATTCTAACCAATACTCAAATTTGTCTTAGTTTAATTATATTCCCATATCATTAACCGAAAACGGACAATTTAGAATAATAATTTATTCATGGATTTAAACATGCAAATACATGATATATTATTAAGACAATGATAAATAAACATAAACAATATTTTATTCCATTAAAATAACAATTGTACATTACATCCTTTATCCAAATACTAATCACAAATGAGCATGAAACTATCAGCTAAACGAAGTCCTACGCCTTCAGCAAGCTTGTAAAGCTTAGTGCCAGGTAGAGGCTTTGTTAGTTGATCTGCTAAGTTGTCAGCTGTGTGAACTTTGAGTAACTCGATTTCACCTATTTCGACTTGTTCTCAAACATAGTGATGTTTAATCGGGAAATGTCTGGTGCCTTTCTTGATTCCAGGTTCATTGGCAAATGTAATTGCAGCTGAGTTGTCACAAAACATTTTTATAGGTCTTTGAATCGATGGCATAACCCCAAGCCCCGGAAAAAACTTCCTAATCCAAATAGCTTCCATTGCAGCTTCTGAAGCATCTATGTACTCACTTTCTGTTGCAGACATTGCTAGTGTACTCTGCTTCCTGCTCCTCCAATCCACAGCTCCTCTGTTAATGACAAAGACATAACCCGTCTGAGACTTTGTATCATCTTTATCACCCTTCCAGGATGCATTGCAGTAACCTGTAACATCAAGTTCTGCAGTTGGATTACCCCCATAAACTAATAACATCTCTTTAGTAGCCCTAAGGTACTTAAGAATATTCTTAACAGCAGTCCAGTGAGCTTCACCTGGATTCTGCTGATATCGACTGGTTAAGTTCTGAGCAAATTCCACATCAGGCCTTGTACTTTTTACCGCATACATAATAGATCCCATAGCCGAAGCATAAGGGACTCTCTTCATGCGTTGCACCTCTGCAGGTGTTGAAGCACAAACTTTGCTACTCAAGCCATGTTGTTCTTGCATTGATAAATATCCTTTCTTGGAATTTTGCATATTGAATCTCTTCAATATTTTATCAATGTAAGCACTTTGGCTTAATACAATTAATCGCAGAGATCTATCTCTATATATCTTGATTCCCAGAATGAATGCAGCTTCCCTTAAATCTTTCATAGAAAAAGACTTTTCAAGATATGCCTTAACCTTTTGCAAACTAGGAATGTCTTTCCCCATGATCAATATGTCATCAACATATAAAATAAGGAAAATTACATCACTCCCACTAGCTTTGTGGTATACACATGGCTCATCAAGATTATGAGTGAATCCATACTTTTTAATCTCACTGTGAAATCTTTTATTCCATGGTCGTGATGCTTGCTTCAATCCATAAATAGATCTTTGAAGTTTGCATACACGATTTGGGAATTCTGGATTCACAAACCCCTCAGGCTGCGCCATATAGATATCCTCATCTAGGCGACCATTTAAGAAGGAAGTCTTGACATCCATCTACCAAATCTCATAGTCATAGTAAGCATCTATAGCTATGAGAATCCTAATAGCCCTAATGTTAGCTACAGGAGAAAAGGTCTCCTCATAGTCAACACCGTAAGTTTGATTATAGCCTTTAGCTACCAAACGAGCATTATACGTGTGTACATAGCTATCCATGTCAGTTTTCTTTTTGAAGAGCCACTTACTCCCAACTACCTTAGCATTGGGAGGAAGGTCAACTTTAATCCAGACTTCATTATCTTTCATGGATTGCATTTCCCCATTCATAGCAACCTGCCATTTTTCCTTTTCAGGACCATTAATGGCAGCCCTATAACTAGCAGGTTCATCAAGATCCCCAGTATAGTTTCCTCACATTCTATGTTAAAACATAGACGTTCAGGAGCTTTCACAGTTCTTACAGATCTGCGAATGGGAACAACTTCAACTTCTGGTGGAGGACCTAAACTTTCAGGTTCCACAGGAAGTTGGCTAGTGTTTTCAAAAGGTAATACATCTTCATGATCGTCTTCCAGATCATATACTCTCCCACTGAATTCTTGAGATATAAGTTCCTTCTCCAAGAATTCTCCATACCTTGCGACAAAAACTTTGTTCTCAGGTGGGTAATAAAAGTAGTAACCCATTGTTTCCTTTGGGTATCCTATGAAGATGCATTTTATTGATCTTTGTTGTAGTTTATCTGCTGAGTCACGTTAACATGCGCCTCGCAACCCCAGATCTTTAGATAAGACAAGTTAGGAGCTTTTCCAGTCCATAACTCATATGGTGTCTTATCCACCTTCTTTGTTGGAACCATATTTAGAATGTGAACTGCAGATTGTAAGGCATAATCCCAAAATGAAAAAGGAAGAGTTGTTAGATTAAACATAGATCGTATCATCTCTTGCAATGTACGATTCCTTCTCTCAGATACACCATTTTGTTGTGGAGTATATGGAGAAGTAAGGTGCTGGACAATTCCTTCCTTAGCTAAATAATCTATAAACTCTTGACTCAGGTATTCACCACCTCTATCGGATCGAAGAGCTTTAATCTTCTTTCAAAGTTGCAACTCTACTTCTTCTTTAAACACTTTGAATGTTTCAAATACCTCATGCTTATGTTTAAGTAAATAAACATAACGATAACGGCTATAATCATCCGTAAATGTTAAAAAGTAGCTTGCACCTCTGCTTGACACATGTCTAAGTGGTCCACATACATCCGTGTGAATTAGACCAAGTAGATCATATGCCCTTTCAATTCTATTTTTAAAGGGTTTCTTTGTCATCTTCCCAGCAATACAAGATTCGCATTTATCAAATGATTCATCATAGATTCATCATTGATCTTTTCAAAAAGCCCATCATGTTGCAGCTTTTCCATGTGAGCCTTGCCTATGTGAGCAAGTCGACAATGCCAAACGTAAGACGAATCCAGACCTTTCTTGATTCTCTTATTGTTGACGCTATACATTGAATTATTATTACGATTATTGGATGCATTCTCATTCAAGTCAATTTCAAATATTTCATTCACAGCAATAGTATTGAAATAAAAAACATCATTATAAGAAACATAAATTTCATTGCCATTAATAGAATGTTTAAAACCAAGATCCAACAAACATGAAAAAGAAACTACACCCTTAACAATTTAAGGTGCATAATGACAGTTATTTAAAAACAGTACTAAGCCCGAAGGCAAGACTAATTCAAAAACTCCTATAGCTTCAACAGCTGCATTTGCTCCATTACAAACGTGCAGATATAGTTGTCTATAGGCCAGCTTCCTCTCAACTCTAAACCCCTGCATAGTATTGCAGATATGAATACCATATCTTGTATCATATACCCAGGAATTTTTATGAGTTAAAGTAAATAATTCAATCATGAAGAACTCACCTGAAGTACTGGGGGCACCAGACTCATTCTTTGATTTCTTCTGTCGCAAATCATGAATGTACAATGGACAGTTCCTCTTCCAATGACCTTTTTCATGACAGTGATGACAAGCCTGATCCTTCTTGTTTGGAGGATTAAGCTTGTTCTGCTTAGGCTGATGTTGATTCACCATGGGTTGTGGTTGATAGGCCATGACCTGCTTTCCTTTATCACATTTCCCTTTAACTTTGTTCACATGCGATTTCTTTTGGATTCTCCCCCCCCCCCCCTAATCGCCAACAGGAGCCTTGCGCTTGGCTGGTAGACCTTTCTCATAATCAACAAGCAATGCGAGTAATTCTGAGACTATCTTCCCCGAGCAATGCATGTTGAAGTTCTGAACAAAACCAGTAAAGTCCTTGTTAAGGAACCCGTTGATCAAGTTCACTTGCACATTCTTAGGGTAACCAAATCCGATTCTGTGAAGTTGATCAAAGTAGTCTAGCATCTCATTCCCATAATCTTCAACTGGTTTACCATCACCATGTCTGCAGCTGTGTAGTTTGTCAAGAGACTCATACAATTCAACTTCAGGAGTCTTTTCATAAGACTTCTGAAGTTCTTGGAGCATATCGTATGGAAAGTAGTACTCAAACTTCTTTTGTAACTTAGCATCCATACTAGTGAGCATTAAGCATGCAATTTCATTGTACTTAGCATGCTCAAGCCTCCAAGCTGCCTTAACCTGTTCAGTTTCAGTCTCAGCAGGTGTAACAATTCACATTTTCAGGTTAACTTCTATTCCCGAAAATTTCACTATTCATTTTTACTATTCACTTTTCCGAAATTTGATTTTTATTTCATATTCTCGTATGATAAATCATTTCCATGGCAAAATAAAAGTTTGACACTCATAAGATCATTTTCGCGAAAGTTATTAAGGAACTACACGTTTTAGGGTAAAACGTCATTCAAAAATCCTACGCACAACGAAACTCAACCGCGTTAATTTTCCCCGCATCAGATAAATGTTTGATACACTCATGATTTATTTGAGAATTAATCATGACTAAGAAAAATGTGACCAAATAAACCCTCGACCGTGAGAAACAGAAATTCCCGTTTTTAAGCGCTTTTACTTAGCCGTAACCTTAGCCTATACCTGCACCGCGTTTCTAAGACGATTTGAGTTTTCACATTTTTGGAAAAAGTCAACATATTTTTCCCTCCTCCTTTGACCACAAATCATTCCTTGATTTTATAAATCATTCTTTGATTTTTAGGCTTACGGTTTTATGTCTAAAAGACATTAAATACCAACCGACACTAGACTAAGCCCAGTCTAGAAATTATAGGCTATTTTAATTCATTATAATCATATTAGAAAAATTACATTTTTCTATTCTCAATTTTACGCAACTTTTATACATTTTACGTATTACGCGTTTTAAATCTACGTTTCCAGCGTTATCAGCATTTTTGCGATCCATTAAACTTATCACTCATTTTTATACGATAATAATGAGTATATTGATGAGTTTAATCATTCCTATAAGTTTCATATTTTTACGATACCCGGTTTTACGTTTCATGAATTAAATACTTACCGTTAGCAATTTACGGGACTAAAATGACTCCGTAAAGGCAAGATAAAAATACAAAACTCTTAACCTCCTTACTATTGCCCTAGGTGGCGTTTTTGGCTAGTCACCATGAAAGATGGCTTAATCTTAACCATTGATCTCTTGGATGTTTACAAGTGTAAACTTAACCATGGTTAAATTCTAACCCAATATATGGTTAACTATTTTTCTCATCCTATAAATAGCCAACTAGAAACACATAGAAAACTTGCACCACACCTTCTTATAATCTTCAAGTCCTAAAACCTAAGGCACTTATCTTATATTTCATAAGAAAGTTAACTAGTTTTCGAAAGAAAACTAATGTTTGATCTTCAATCTTGGAAATTTTCTAAGAAAAGTTGTTATAACTTTAAAGTCTCCAAAAAGACGTAGTTATAATCTTCAAATAACCTCGGTTTATCAAAGATTACAAATCCTACATCAAATCCTTAGAAAGTTTAGGTGATTCTCTTGAGTTTAGATCCACTCAAGTCACCTAAAACTCTCATCACAAATCCTTCAAGAATACAATAGTAGAAGGATTGCTAAAGTGAAGAGAAGCTTGTCAATCAAAGTCCTATCCTTACTAGTTACTTCCTTTCTTTTAGAAAGCCTAAAGTTGTAAGGAAACCCTAATATAATTTCTTGTTAAATATCATTTTCATGCTATTTATATGTCATTCATACTATATATTGTCTTGTTATTATGTTCATGTTGTATAAAATGGGTAAAACAAGTATTGGTATATATATGTTAACTTAAGTTATTTAAACAAGTAAACTAGTGACTTTTATGAAGAAACACAACCAAAATAGTATAACTATGATATTGGAAACTTACCTACTGTTAAAGAGGACTTAACAAGGAAACCATAGCAACTTGAACCACCTAAAATGAGTTTATGAGTAAAAAGTTATGACCATTTGAAGTTACCAAATCTTTAAGGCAAAACTGCCTAAAAACCTTCTGTATCAGAATTAAACACGCAAAAAGAGGCCCTTCTGTTTCGTTTCATGAAAAAGTTAAAACACGAAAGTTGTCCGGAATCACGTTTTCTTCAAAAACTCAAGGGCACGTATCCAGAAAACTAATAACGAATGAGATTTTCTTCAGTTTCTTAACAGCTATTTTATATACCAAAGTTACTATATAATAGTTATGGTTTAATAAGACCAAGAGGTCTAATGACCTAAAGCCAAGACCACAATCATGGCTAAACCCAAGGTTGAGTCTCAAGGCCATGGAACAATGACCAAAGGTCACGGCAAGGCCATGACTAAATGACCATATAAACTTACCTAGGCGAAAACATGAGCTAAAGAGTTAGCGATAACTTAAACATGTAATTTGGATCTACTTCATCAAAAGAACCATGAGATCTTACAAGTAATTGTCATACAAGATTTAAGAAACTCATTCTAATAACAATCTTCATTCAAAAGTAAACTTTCCTAAGTTTATTCAAATATTGGACATGTAACTTTTCGGATCAAAACTTATATATATATATATATATATATATATATATATATATATATATATATATATATATATATATATATATATATATATATATATATATATATATATATATCAAATACTACAATAGTAGGGAGCCTCATGTGAGGAGTTCATTAAGTAAACCGTCGAGATGAGTTGTGGATTTACGAATTAAAGTGTCATGGCTCCTCGAACGTTTACTACATGACTTCTGAATTATGTCGGCCCGAACGGTAGTAAGCGATATATAAACTATACATGTTTCATAAACCATTTCTTTTCAAAGACTTACACTATACTAAGTACTACATCATGGACTAAATGCAAGACATATATAGGCAATTCTTCATATTCTTTACTCCAATCCTAAGTCGCAACATTCAATTATAGGTTGCTCGTAGAAACCTTCGCGATTCGACCATCACATTCACTACTTGCTATATAACTTAAGGTGAGTTCATAGCCCCACTTTTCATTACTTAATTGTTTTACAAACCCTTGGGGGGAATACATGCTATTATTTTAAACCGAACACAATGCTTTGAAATTATATGCTATCTGATTATTTTATTATCACTAAGTACCATCCTTGCCAAATCCAATATCCCTTATCATGAACCATTTAATCACTAGTAATAGTGAGCGCGAATATTGTGAATAGGCCTATTGGGATTGACGAATCCCATTTGTTTTGACTAAGTTCAATCAAATGCATTAATATTTGAGACATAGGTATGACGGCAAAGTACCTACCGGGATAACTCCGCCGATTGATATTGGTACCCGTTAACGTTTTGGTGTCATGAGCTTAGTGCAATAATACGTTTTATGGGTGTATAACAACGTAGCCCATCGTTTTCGAGTCTAATTAACTCACACTACCAACATATTGTGTTCAACCATTAAACAAACTCTATGAATATCACTCAACCTTTGTGTTGACCTTTTAAGCATGTATTTGAGGTCCATGATGATCAAGGATGGCACGGAAGGGCACGGATATTCAAGAGGGATATAAAATTTATTATCATTCAAAAACACATTTAATGTAATTTGTAAACATGGAACCATCTGGGACCTCATTTTGTAATCTCTAATATTTATATAATTTGAATGATAAATCTTTTAAAACGACTCAATTAGAGTTCGTTTTCTATTATTGTGACTATTGTGCCGTCGAGTAATACCCAGTTTGAATTCCGCTGCATCCATGAATTGGGGGTGTTACAGAAGGCTCCTCAGGGCAAGGAGTATTCAAGTAATTGAGTTTACCAGTCGCCCTCAAGACAATTCTGAGCGATCGGAACCAATCATTAAAATTCTTTCCAATCAGTTTTTCCCTCTCAAGATGGCTCTTGAAAGCAGAAATCACAGTTGGATTATCGGGTTGACCATATCTACAGATAAAAGTTCAAATATTAGTATTATCGATAATAAATATTTCCATGAAAATATAATACCCAAGGCTATATTCATATAACCAACTAGTTTTTTTGAAAATCTAGGATCCAACTTTACATAGATTCCACCACATCAGTTGATCTGCTAGTGGTGAAAGTATAAAAGATGGTAATTTGTCGAACAATAATTGGCAAACAAGATTTCTAATTCCTAGATCATTATGGGATTTACATCAAATTGATTCATCAATTTGCAATGTAAGCATGTTTCATCCCATCTCATGCCTTAAGTTCTAGGTTTCTCACACACAACTTAATTAAGTCGTCTACATTAGAAACATGTAAAATTACTATCTATGGTCTCACGAATTCACATAATTTTACCTTGTTATTAAAATTTAGCCTAGGTCTCACGTTTACTAAATTATAACTTCAAGTGTTTCTTATAGATAGATGGCATGTAACTTAAATTTTAGGGTATTTAGTTTGATGTGACAATCAAAACATATATAAAGATGCCTGCACTCATCTTTATAACAGAAGTTTTCTAAACCTTTTTATTACCAATTTATAAGATTAATACAAAAAGTTTTACTCGAGGTATCGGGTTCACCAATTAAAAAAGAACCTGCAATTATCGCCCACAAAAGTGGAATTGAGGTAAATCACCCTTAAGATGATATTGTACAAGAATGGAGATAAAAGAAAGTCATCTAAGACGTATTCATAAGTGTGATAACCAAGACAGACTCTAAGGGCATGTTTGGTAGAAGGAATTGAGATGAGAGAAATGGAAATGAAATCATTTCTAATTTTTGGTACACATATGAAAAAATAAAGTGGAGAATTACAATTCTTTAGAAATAAATCCTTTGTAAAAGGTGGAGAATTGATTTCCACTCACAAACTGATAGAAATGAATTCTCCCATAATAATAATAATAATAATAATAATAATAATAATAATAATAATAATAATAATAACAAATAATAAATAATAAAATACTAATAATAACAAATAATAATAATAATAATAATAATAATAATAATAATAATAATAATGATGATGATGATGATGATGATGATGATGATGATGATGATGATGATGATGATTTCTTCTTGAGACAATTCTCTAGTGGTGAAAGTATAAAAGATGGTCATTTGTCGAACAATAATTGGCAAACAAGATTTCCAATTCTTAGATCATTATGGGATTTACATCAAATTGATTCATCAATTTGCAATGTAAGCATGTTTCATCCCATCTCATGCCATAAGTTCTAGGTCTCACGCACAACTTAATTAAGTCGTCTACCTTAGAAACATGTAAAATTACTATCTATGGTCTCACGTATTCACATAATTTTACCTTGTTATTAAAATTTAGCCTATGTCTCACGTTTACTAAATTATAACTTCAAGTGTTTCTCATAGATAGATGGCATGTAACTTAAATTTTAGGGTATTTAGTTTGATGTGACAATCAAAACATATATAAAGATGCATGCACTCATCTTTATAACATAAGTTTTCTAAACCTTTTTATTACCAATTCATAAGATTAATACAAAAAGTTTTACTTGAGGTATCGGGTTCACCAATTAAAGAAGAACCTGCAATTATCGCCCACAAAAGTGGAATTGGGGTAAATCACCCTTAAGATGATATTGTACAAGAATGGAGATAAAAGAAAGTCATCTAAGACGTATTCATAAGTGTGATAACCAAGGCAGACTCTAAGGCTCTTTCCAAGCCTTCTTACCATAATTATGAATTTGTCTTATATGACTTACTTTTAAAACCATGTGTACAAAAATATCAGCCAAGCAAAAGTTTATGGATTAAATCTTAAAACATGTAATAAAGTATGAATCTTGCTAGTCTCGCCTGGGAGACAATTACCGTGCGAAGCGAACCACTATTGGCACATAAGACACCGCAAGATTCAATCTTTATCACTTTAAAGTTTCACCATTATTAGTCCAATTCATTTTCTTTATAAAAATTACCCTTTTATTGCTTACAATCATGTCCAACAAATAAAACAAGTAATCAAAGACAAATCAATCAACTAATAAACATAACAATTGTAAAGGTGAAACAAATAGCCACATGCAATCATGATTAGAAAATATCCTAACAAAATCAATTCTAGGTTTTAATATGCATATAATCAACTAAAGCCTTCTCTTCTTGAAGGAAGTGGGTCATATACATTGACAAGTCAATTACGTAAGCCAAAGTCAATCACATACCACATGGCACATAAATTGATTTTAATAAATTTATTGAGGTCTTCCCCAATTTTAGATCTATCTAAACATGTGACAAAAATAAAACAATTAAAACAATTAACAATCCATGACTAACATGCATGTTTCGTCACGGATCAAAGCATAACAATTACAAATTAGGTCAAAAGTACGTTCAATTAACAAGTTAATGACCTAGGGTTTCTAATTATAATTTAATTAATTAAACCACAAACCCTAATTAGGGTTTATGGAAAAAATCGACCCCCCCCCCAAAATTAGGGTTAGGGTTTTGAAAAAAAAATAAAGAAAAAAAAACCCTAGATCCAAAACATGTATCTAAAACTATTAAAGATACGATTTTTATTATGTTTTAGTAATCAATTACATGTTAAACATGGCTCGTGATGCCACTGTTAGAATTTAAACAACTTAACAATCATATAATTAAACCATAATCAAAGTATACACGTATGCGAAAACGATGGATCAAGTATAACACATAATTATTAACAAAAACATAAATAGGAACGTACCGTTGGATTCTAGCTAAACAAGAATCACTTCAATAAACCTTGAACATGTGTTATAATAGATCAATGATAAATCCCTTACTATTTTGTTTATCGATCTCTTGATAATAACTATAGTGAGTTATTACCTCGTTCTTGTACACACAAACTAATACCGAATTAAAGAGATTGCAAGATCTATGCAAACACTAGTTTTGGAAAAACAAAAATCGACAACCCTAAGGGGTTAGGGGTGATCGACCGGTTTTACAAGAGGGGAGAGAAGAGGAAAAACTTAGGGATAATTTGTGTGCACAAAAGATGTGAATGAATTACCCTAAGCCTTGTATATATACTAGAGATATCTTGGAGGACAAGTTTTAATGGGTTTGGGTTTCCCCTAGCCCTTGTCGACCGGCCATAGGAGTCCAAGGAGGATTCCAGATCCTTCTTGGCTCCTATTTACATTCTAGTCCTTTTCTTTCGTTGTTAACGTTAGTAGTCCATACGGTTAACAACTAACGACCGTTAAGTCCCTTTAGTGTTTAAATAATTACATATATACATAACATTTAATATATATAATTATTATACTCTAATTCTCGTTTGTAATGTGTGCAATCTCGAGGTCTCGGGTTCGATACTAGTCATACACATATTAATATTAATACACATACTTTAACAGAAACTAGAAGAATTTCCACAAGAAATGTTTGAGTTTAGAAGTGAGGTGTATGGATTGGGGTGTGGAGTTTCAAGACCATATTTTGCCGTGACTTCCAAAAGGATTTGGGTAAATGTCAAGATAAAACAATCCAAAAGAAATATGGCAAAAGTTATATTATTCATGGATAAAGCAAGGGAGATTGATGCATAAAATAAAATCTAATTTTAAGCAATACTAGAGCAAACATCATATCTGTTGTGAAAAAGTATTTATTTGATGTTACCAATATAGAGTTGCGATCCCTTAAAAAGGGGATCAAAATTAAAAAGACTAAAAAGGTTTTTAGCCACTAAGCTAGTGTCATGTGTCCCTATCCACTCCTTCCTTTTTTTCCTTAATATTTTTTGTTAGAGGGTATTTTGGCCATTTGATCCATTTTTTTAATTCCACCTTAAATTTCAAATGCAAATAACTTTCAAACGCCAAACTTTTACAAAAAACCGATTTCACCATAATTTTTAAAATTTAATCCTCTTTAATTTTGTATAAATTTTTTAAATTTTTTCGATTTTTTTTTTTTTACATATTCATTGGGTCATGATTTTCTTGAAAATTTTAGCATTTTCGGCTCTAATTTTGTCTAGTTTAAAGGCCGAATTTTGCAAAACTTAAAACATGAAAGTTGTAGCTTCTTGGCCATTCTTTACCCAGAAATTTGAATCACTCAAATCCAATATGATATGAGTGAGATATCGTATGTTAAAGATGACGTTTTACTCATATTTGTTGCACACAACGTGTTTGATGAAATGTTTAGCTTAGATTTTTAGTCTTAAAATCGAGTTAAATGCACTAATTTTTGTACAACAATGCACCTTTAGTCATTTTATTAATGTAAGATTCAAAAAGTTTTGTTTTTTTTTTTTTTTTTTTTTTTTTTTTTTGTTTTTTTTTAACTGATGAACCTTATTAACTGATTTTTAAAAAAGACATTTTGTTCATCAGTTACTTTGGTTGAACTATATTAACTGATGAACCTTATTAACTGATTTTAAAAAAAGACATATCGCGGGTTAAAGAGCCTTATTAACTGATGAACTTATTAAATCAGTTAATAAGGTTCATCAGTTAATAAGGTTCATCAGCCTTATTAACTGGTTGAACTATATTAACTGATGAACTTACTAACTGATGAACCTTATTAACTGATGAACTTATTAAATCAGTTAATAAGGTTCATCAGTTAAAGAGCCTTATTAACTGATGAACTTATTAAATCAGTTAATAAGGTTCATCAGCCTTATTAACTGGTTGAACTATATTAACTGATGAACTTATTAACTGATGAACTTATTAAATCAGTTAATAAGGTTCATCAGTTAAAGAGCCTTATTAACTGATGAACTTATTAAATCAGTTAATAAGGTTCATCAGTTAATAAGGTTCATCAGCGTTATTAACTGGTTGAACTATATTAACTGATGAACTTATTAACTGATGAACTTATTAAATCAGTTAATAAGGTTCATCAGTTAAAAAAAACAAAAAAAAAAAACAAAACTTTTTGAATCTTACATTAATAAAATGACTAAAGGTGCATTGTTGTACAAAAATTAGTGAATTTAACTCGATTTTAAGACTAAAAATCTAAGCTAAACATTTCATCAAACATGTTGTGTGCAACAAATATGAGTAAAACGTCATCTTTAACATACGATATCTCACTCATATCATATCGGATTTGAATGATGCAAATTTCTGGGTGATGAGTGAATCAAAATCTAAAACTTTTGTGTTTTAAGTATTTTATGATTTGGCAATTTTTAAGGTAAAAGATAGGGTCGAAAATAGTAAAAAAAATAAAGAAAATCATGACCCTATGAGTATGTCAAAAAAAAAGTTTCGAAATAATTAAAAAGATTTATACCAAATTAAAGAGAATCAAATTTTAAAAATTATGGTGAAATCGGTTTTTTTTAAAACTTCGTCATTTGTGAATTATATGTGCTTTAAGTTAAAGGGTGAAAAGAAAAAACGAGTAAACTTATTAAATTGCCCATTTGATAAAATTATTAGAGAAAAAGAAAAGAAGCTGGAAGTATGAAAAGGGGGACACGTGGAGGTTTGGGAGTACTTTTTACATTTTTTAAAAAACCTTGTCTTTTTAATTGATCCTACTTCTACCAATATATTATTGGATGTAACAAGAATCGTGTGAAATTTTAATACTTTAAAAGTTTCGTAACAAACTACTTAAAATATCCTTCTTTTACTTTCATGTACTCTTCATTGCTTTCTATATTATGAATAAATAAATAAACGAAACATTCATGACATTTGCATGCGTCTACTTTAGCTTAGAAAATGGGCATTGTGTTTAACACAAGAAAAACATGATCCAAATTTGGGAATGTGTTATACGTCAAAAAAGAAAATTAAAAAAATATTACGATAATAGTATTTACTGATTGTAGCAACTAGCAAGTAATTTAATTCAGGAAATGTGATGAAATGATGTGAAAAGATCAACCCAAATTGTAATACCTGGAATTATATCGTATGAAATTGATGGTTCATTTGAGTTTTGTTTCTAGATATAAACTATGAAATTGTCTAAGGGTTGTGTTGTAATTACAAAATCTGAAAGGAGTTAATGAGTCATTTGGACCCGAGATATCGGAGCCTAGCCACCCTTATAAATATCACACGTTTGTATCACTGAGAAATATACAAAAACACACATAAACCCTAGACATAATAATTAAGCGAGCAGCATTAGGAAGATATATTGGAGTAACATTCTCATTGTCAAGTGAGGTAAGATTCTCCTTTTATTTGATATGTAAATGTAGTTAAAATGGCATGTTATAGAATAGACGATTGATTGACAAACAACTAAGTTGTAATTTGGTTTTGAATTCTATTTAATATTGTAACCAAACCTGTGAAGTTGTGAGATGTTGACAACACTCTTCACAATGAAAACAATTTGAGAAGTACATCAAAATACACTTTAAGAAGTCACATTTAAGTTGACACCAACCTACTCCTACAAGCATCACATGTGTTTGTTCAAGCTCAGCTGGAATGGAAGAAACACAAATGAGACTCAATTAGAAAACCACACGGATCACGATCCGCACCTTCCCACATCAAACAACCTCTAATGTCCATTGCTTCTGCATCAATCCAACCCCACTGCACCTATTCACTCCCTCCATCTTAAACTTGCATTTATATCCTCTACCCACCCACATTACTGATATACCCAAAATCATCTTACATTACTGATCTCGTTCTCTTTAAAACTCACAACCAAAACACAAAAAAAGACGAAATTCTTTTGCCTTTTCGATTTCCCCATTGTGTAAAAGCTCTCCTTAGCAAACACAACAATTTTTCTAATACAAGGTTATTTTTATCGGTTACAGACACACTCAGCATATGTACAATACAACCGCAAGTTTGACATCAGTTACTTCGACATGTTGCTGTTTTTGTCTTGACAACAGTGTTTTCCGTGGACTAGACTACTTTCATAATGGTTACACAGGTTCTACACTCATTTTGTATGTGAATACTCATGTCATATTATTTCAAAGTGTTGTTGCATAAAGGTTTGGAACTTGGGAGCAGTGAAATGAAATTCTCTTGTTTGTGTTTTTCAAATTAAAGTTCTCTAGGTTGTAGAAATGTAAAGATCTCTAATGTACTCATCTTAGCTTAAAATGCTTTTCAAAACCTTGCGTTTGGCTTTTATTGCACATAAAAATGCGATACTAAGAGAGCAAATATAGAATTTAAATACACAACTAAATGTAATGTTTTTAAAGTATGAATTCCCTTAATCCATGTTGTATGTCAAGCGAAAACTAAAACACGGAATCACCACAACTACAACAAACCAACAACACAACATTCTTAAGGAATTGCTTTAACACAGCCAATACAATATATGTGGTAAATTCCAATCTCTTATAGAAGATTGAAAATTTATGCTTGTATGCATGCTACTATTCTTTGGTAGCTGCATTATGCTTCTACACCGGCGTAATGCTACATAGATGCATGAATTCTAGTCCGGATATTAAAACATACCCGGGTATAGCAAGCTCATGCACCATTTGGAAAAATAGGTGTAAAACCTTGTGTCTAGACATAGTCTAGAAAACTCAACAACCTCCTACAAATGCCGGACTTGCGATTATGGAAAAAGTATAGTGTATATATGAATTCCGTATTCTGCTTTTTCCTCGATTCACTCCCTCAAGTACGATCACTTCTCCTTCATTACCATGTTAGCTTTGTGATCACGTACTCAATTAATAAGTCATTATAAGTACATGATTAAATTTAGTATTAAACTCTTTTTATTACATATTAGAAAAAGCCTTTAATTAAACCGTTTAGGTAACAAAAATTTTGAATTTGTCCAATGTTAAATAATATGGTAATCGATCATGCATGGAGGTAATAGGTCAAAATTAAATAACATGTCATCTCATCTTATCTCATATACTTAAAGATCTTAAAGATTCAGTACCTTATTGTGGAAGTGCATGAGTGCTATCAAACAAAAACCTAAAAAGGATTAATTAAAGCTTTGTATACTATTGGTTTACAAAACTTAGGTTGCCATGATTACCTATAATCTAAGGTCTAAATACTTGTGTCATCCCTATCCTTGATGGAAAACATCTTTGCTTCTCCTAATGTGCAATCATACGTTTTGGTAATCATACTCTTGCATTCATACGTTTTTGTAGTGTTTTCTAACTTTTTGAGTTCGATTTTTTCTTCTTCTAATCAATGAAGGTATTGCTGTTATATTTGCTGAGACGCTAACATCAGGCTTCATGGTGGTGATCATGCTTGTGATATGGAAAACGAACTTATTTCTGGTGTCCTTATATGTGCGCGTGATCAGCTCAACATAATACATCTACTTAAACTCGGTCCTCTACAAATTCGGTCAAGGTGGATACTTGCCATTTTCTTTCGCTGTGGCGCTAAGGTTCATAATGTGCACATGGAACTATGTTTACCGAGCAAAATACAACTACGAGCCGGATCACAAGGTATCACGAGAAGCTATAAAAGACATAGTTACGGATGCATATAGTAGTCACATGGGAGGACTTGCAATCTTCTACTCCGAGCTTGCTCATGGGATACCCCCAATCTTTAAACATTATATTGATAATGTGCCTGCTTTAAATTCGGTTATGGTCTTTGTTTCCGTAAAGTCATTGCCGATTAGTAGGGTGGCACCAGAAGAGAGGTTCTTGTTCCGAAGAGTGAAGCCAAACGCGTTGTACGTGTTTAGGTTCGTGGTGAGGTACGTATACACTTATGCACGCAACGAAAAGGAGTCATTCGAGAAGATTTTGGTCGAATGCTTGAAGGATTTTATTCACTACGATTGTGGTGTTGGTGAAGAACAACAAGGTAGTATTGCGGATGAGGACGTGGCAAAACTAGACAAAGCTTGGAGAACTGTCCGTAGTCGTGCATTTGGTAGGAGTGCATGAGATCATGATCTCGAGACCAGGGTCTTCAATTGGGAAAAGGTTTTTGATCGACTTCACTTACAACTTCATGAAGAAGAACTTAAGGCAAGGTTATAGCGTGTTTGAAATTCCTCATAAAAGGATGTTGAAGGTTGAATGACTTACGAGCTTTAAGTACGATGAACAAACCTCGATCGTGTGTTGATATACGAAGTTATGAATAAGAACAAAGACTCGACTTGCAAATTATGGAGACTTTACTTTGATGATTTGGGGGGTCTTGAGTTTTAATGTTACTCTTGACATACCGAGCAAGAATGTGTTCTTGAAAATAGGCTACAAAATTAACCTTTTAAATCTGATTTCCAATTGTTCAAAAAAAATCTGATTTCCAAAGTTTTTCTCTATAGCACTCGTGTCTTTTATTTACTTGTGTTTTTATATTTGAATATATGTAACTGGTATATATAGGGTTGGATTCAACGTATGTGATGGTAATTTTGGGCCAAAGATGAAGAAGTGGGATGTACAATTTTTTATTTTTTTTACATGTTTCTGCTGAACTATTGATTACATTATCCAGGCACATATACTATGAGCCTAACTAAGTATGGATTATGGATGGAGTAAATCCAGGCTACTTGTTTAGTACTCTGCATAATATGGCGCTTACACAATAGCAATCAAAGCTACCATTCCTATTAACCTTTTAGCAAGAATATGCAATCCAGTTAGCTAATATATGCAGCCTTGGATCTAGAATATTGTTGATGGCACGAGATAATATTTGTCTATATTAACAATATAATGCTATGTAGAACCAATGAAATCGACAACATAAAATGGAAGGAGGGTATATGTAACAACTCTGCTATTGATGCTTGGCATAACGGTTTCTGTGCTCATAATCCGGAAAAGGGAACAACTCAAGGATTCTAGGAAGAAAGAGATGATATTTTTTGTTTCCGGTTTGTGCAGTTTTAGTATGTAAAATGACGAACTTGTGATTCATGTTTCAAATGTTCTATTTACATTTCCATTATTGTTGGAGATTCAGTTATTTAAAAGCGTTAATTCAATTTATTTATGTGAATAGTAGAAGTACTTTTGTGTTATTCGTTATCCAACCTGCCTGACTCATTCCTTTTGATATCATGGGAAGCTGTTGTGAATGGATGTGTTCGCAAATGGAAATTCCAAATCTTTTTTAGTAGTAACAACAATACCAGCATCTCAGAAAATATTGAGAATAAACATCGTTCCATCCATGAAGAAAAAGTTATTGGGTAAACCAAACACCATATACACAGAACCAATTGTTTTACGATAAGGCCAACTCGGTTTTACCTGTCCTAAATGTTTATAAAGAGTCCCCAACTTGTTTTGACCCGTTCAAAACGCTCGTTACTTTGATCCTAATTTGTTATACAACTCATCTGACTATGACTGTCATGTGCTAAGAAATGAAGTAAGCAACAGAAAATCCGGACAGTTCAATTTCTAATTTTCCTAAAGACCACTTCAGTATCCAACCCGAATCCATCAACTTTCCTAGTATTTTAACAACTTAATCAGTGGATGAATACTAAACAAATGATTCGCCAAATACTTATCTGACCGCCTAGATATCACCACGTGCAACACACATATCCCTCCAGCTTTCAACGTCCGTTGGATCTCCTTTACAAACTTATCCGGATACAAAGCATGATCAACACATTCGAATGGTTGATGATGAAAGTCACCTTTTATCACAAGTGGTGGATATGGAACAAGATCGATCTAGACCTATAGAATCCAACACTCCAACGCGTTTTAAAGCCTCCACATCTTGCCCGACCCTTGCTCCAACACATAGAGCTTTAGATTCATTGGACAACAGTTTTTTGTGCTTTAGATCAGAAAAGAATTGTGTGAAAACATGAATCTTTCTTTCCCAATCTCGGGTTGTCCATATTTTTCTTAGTTTCGTGCTGCTTGTTTTTTGAAGTTGGTGATGAATGTAGTTGCTAAATCTACTTTAGTCTATTTTTAAACAGACATTTAGGACTTTGACAGGAAAGTTGGTCAAGACTCAAAGTGAGCTTTTATTGACTTGCTTCTTATTTCCTTATTTCCTTTAGCTGAAGCAATGAAAATGCTAAACCACCATTTATTTGCATGTCTTTGTGGGTCAAAACATACGAAGCTTTGCAAATCTCCAAGATATGCTCTCTAATATTCTTATGTATTATTAGTTAAATAGTTCTCATACAAAGGGTTGATTGTGCAGCAGGGACATGGTCACATGGCTGTGTTATTTTTGGTGGCATACTCCCTCTTGTTAAACATGTCATGGTTTCGGTGGTTGTTGATGCTTAATTGTGTTGGATTGCTCAAGCATGTCCGGTTGTTTTTTTCATCATGGTGGTTTCTAGAGCCTTTTGTTTAATTTCTACTGCTTTTTTTAGTGTGTCGACTGATTCGTGTAATGCACATGATCAATTCCACAGCTATCTTTTGCATTAGTTCTTTTTAGCTCATCATTTACTTCTCTATTTCTGCTTTATTGACATCGCTTATAGTCAAATACTGGCAAGCCACAAACATTAAAAGCAATCTCTAGTCAAATACTAACAAGCAGTAAACATCAAACGCAAATCTTAAATCCATATAAAAACAACTCAAATCTTGAAAAACATCCATAGACCAGATACTTCCAACCTTAACAAAATATCAAAAACAAAAACCCGAAAATTTAATCAATTAAGAATTAAAGTTAAAGCTAAGCTTGCAAGAACATTTACAAATCTCACCATCATCTAAACATTATTCAACACACAAAATCTAAAAAAAAATAATCATATCCAGCTATATTTCAGGATAAAAAGTCAATCCAAACATAAATAAACAAAATCAACTCATAAAACACCAATCATATTTTACATATACCAAACACAAAACCAATCAACGACTAGTAGATAATATTAATAAGGGATTTTTTAACTTGTGTCTTTAGGCACATGATAAGAATAGGCCCTTGTGTCCTTTTTTTCTAGATTTTTGTCATTTTTTAAATAAAAAATATTTTTTATGTCATTTTTGTGGATCCCAGTGTAAAAAATATATACAGGCCCACTTCTTATCATGTGACTAAAGGCACATGTTAGGGCCCGTTTGGTATCCACCCATCTCTTTAGGATTTGAGTTTAGTGATCAAAAACTATGTTTGGTTAGATTATTTGGATTAGAAAGTGGGACTCAACCCTTTTGGGTCCACATATTTTTAAAAGAAAAGGGTAAGGTGGGTTTAAGTTTATAATTGTCCTACTATAGTTTTTCTTTTTTTCTATTGGTCCATATTAAATAAAATATATATATTAAGTTATAAAAAATGATTATTTATTAGTAAAATATATAGTTTATTTTTTCTAATTTTTTTTTCTCTCTCCCACATCAAATCCAAATCTAAATTCTAATTCAAATCATAATCCAAATCCAAATCTTAATCCTAAACCCACCTACAAACCAAATGATCCCTTAGACTTAGCGATAATTATGATGTTATTTTATCTATGAAACAAGGAGTAAGATTCTCTCAAGTTGTGTTATACAACTTGAGTCAAGTTATGTAATTATGAGCCATTGATCTAATGATTCAAATCAAAAGAAGTTTTTTTTTTTTTTTTTTTTTTTTTCCTCCTTTCTTTAACCATTGGATTAAATCAAATAGCTCATAATTACACAACTTGACTCAAGTTATATAACACAACTTGAGAGGATCTTGGTCCATGAAACAATCAACCTAAACATAAAATCTAGTTTTTTTCCTCTACAAGCAGTCATAAGAAAAACTTTTCATCAAATATCTCGTCAATAAATTTAAAAGTACGTGCACATTCAGCAATCTATGGTTTTTGTATACATGTCAAGAACACACATACTCGAAAAACCACAGACTCTCTGAACGTGCACATATTTTAAATTTAGCCATTTTGTGTGTTGTTGACACATACTTCAAAAGCTTGAAACTTTATGTGAATTTGAGATAGCTAGGGTATGGATGAAAGTTTGTAACTTTAAGCTATTGAAAAGCTAGTTGAAAAGAACCTAAGTAAAAGATTCAAAATGTTTTGAAAATAAGAGGTTTTGGTGAATGGGGTGGGGGGGTTTGTTTGTTTATATATGAAAAAATGTGTGGTCTGATTGGTGGAGAGGTGGGTGTTGTAGATTGCAAATGTGGGACGTTGATTCTCAAGGGGGTGGGATTGGACGGTGGGGATTAAAAAGGTTTGTATGTGTGATGCGTAGAGGTGGCAAATTATGACCCATGGGTAAAAGTTGGGTAAATATTTTCAATGGGATGGGTTTAGTTGGGTATTGTTAAATAATTTAGATGGGTCAAGATGGGTATGATAATTTTAATTAATAAATATTGATGGGTCTAGTTGGGTAACATAATACAATAAGTTGGGTATTTAATAAAATTCTAAAAAACACTCCTAGTTTTCGTCTATTTTTTACGTTTTAGTCCTTTTTTGCGTTTTCATCAGTTTTTTACGTTTTCGTCAGTTTTTTTTACGTTTTCGTCAATTTCGTTACGTTTTCGACAGTTTTTTAAGTTTTCGTCAGTTTTTTACGTTTTTGATCGATTTTTTATGTTTTCATCAGTTTTTTTACGTTTTCGTCAGTTTTTTTACGTTTTGGTCTGTTTTTTACGTTTTTGTCCGTTTTTTTACGTTTTCGTCCGATTCTTTATGTAATTGTCAGTTTCATTACGTTTTTGTCAGTTTCTTTACGTTTTCGACTGTTTTTTTACGTTTTCGTTAGTTTTTTTAGTTTTTCGTCAGTTTTTTTACGTTTTCGTCTGATTTTTTACGTTTTTGTCAGTTTTTTTACGATTTCGTCAGTTTTTTTTACGTTTTCGTCAGTTTCTTTACGTTTTCAACTATTTTTTTACGTTTTCGTTAGTTTTTTTAGTTTTTCGTCAGTTTTTTTACGTTTTCGTCTGATTTTTTTACGTTTTCATCAGTTTTTTTACGTTTTCGTCAGTTTTTTTTACGTTTTCGTCAGTTTCTTTACGTTTTCAACTGTTTTTTTTTACGTTTTCGTTAGTTTTTTTACTTTTTCGTCAGTTTTTTTACATTTTCGTCTGATTTTTTACGTTTTCGTCAATTTTTTACGTTTTCGTCAGTTTTTTTTACGTTTTCGTTAGTTTCTTTACGTTTTGAACTGTTTTTTTTATGTTTTCGTCGGTTTCTTTACGTTTTCATCTGGTTTTTTACGTTTTCGACCCTTTTTTTACATTTTCGTCCGATTCTTTACTTCTTCATCAGTTTCTTTACGTTTTGGTCAGTTTTTACGTTTTCGACTTGTTTTTTACGTTTTCGTCAGTTTTTTACGTTTTCCATCGTTTTTTTTAGGTTTTCGTCCGTTTCTTTACGTTTTCGTCGGTTTCTTTATGTTTTTGTCAGTTTCTTTACGTTTTTTACTGTTTTTTTACGTTTTTGTCAGTTTCTTTATGTTTTCGACCATTTTTTATGTTTTCGTCTGGTTTTTTACATTTCCGTCAGTTTTCTACGTTTTCAGTCATTTTTTAATGTTTTCGTCAGTTTTTTGAATTGCTGATCGTTTTTTAAGTTTTCATCTATTTTTTTACGTTTTAGTCTGATTTTTTAGATTTTCGTTAGTTTTTTACGTTTTCGATCATTTTTTTACGTTTTCGTCTAATTTTTATGTATTTGTTAGTTTTTCTTTTACTTTTCCGCCCGTTTCTTTAAAACGTAAAAAGACAATCGAAAAGGTAAAAAACCTCACGAAAATGCAAAAAACATAAAAAAACTGATGAAATAGTAATAAATCGGAGTGAAACATAAAAAATCAGATGAAAATGTAAAAATATTGTCGAAAACGTAAAAAAATGTTGAAAACGTAAAACAGAGTATCGAAAACATAAAAAAATTGACGAAAACGTAAAAAAACTGACGAAAACATAAATAAAACAGTTGAAAACGTAAAAAAATGGACGAAAACGTAAAAAAAACTGACGAAAACGTAAAAAAAATGACGAAAGCATAAAAAACGATTGAAAACGTAAAAAACTATCGAAAACATAAAAAAAATGATGAAAACGTAAAGAAACTGAAGAAAACGTAAAAAAAAAGTTGAAAACGTAAAAAATTGGACAAAATCGTTAAAAAAAACTGATGAAAACGTAAAGAAACTGACGGAAACGTAAAAAAAAAACGGTTGAAAACGTAAAAAAATTGACAAAACCGTTAAAAAAATGACAAAAACGTAAAGAAACTGAAGAAAACGTAAAAAACGGTTGAAAACGTAAAAAACGGTTGAAAACGTAAAAAATCAGACAAAATCGTTAAGAAACTGATGAAAACGTAAAGAAACTGACGAAAACGTAAAAAAAACGGTTGAAAACGTAAAAAAACTGTCGAAAACGTAAAAAAAACGGACGAAAACGTAAAGAAACTGAAGAAAACGTAAAAAAACGGTTGAAATCGTAAAAAACGGTCGAAAACGTTAAGAAACAATTGAAAACGTAAAAAAACTGACAAAAACGTAAAAAATTGTACAAAAACGTAAAAAAACTGACGAAAACGTAAAAAAATTGGACAAAAACGTAAAGAAACTGACGAAAACGGAAAGAAACTGACGAAAACGTAAAAAATTAGACAAAAACGTAAAAAAAAACTGACGAAAACGTAAAAAATTGGACAAAAACGTAAAAAAACTGACGAAAACGTAAAGAAACTGACGAAAACGTAAAAAGCGATTGAAAACGTAAAAAAATGGTCGAAAACGTTAAAAAACAGTTGAAACCGTAAAAAAACGGACGAAAACATAAAAAAGACGAAAAAGTAAAAAAAACGGACGAAAACGTAAATAAAACGGAGGAAACGTAAAAAAAACGGACGAAAACGTAAAAAACCTTACGAAAACGTAAAAAACAAACGAAAACGTAAAAAACGGACGAAAACAAAAAGAAACCGAATAATTAATGATGAATAAAAGGATAAAGATGAAATACCCAAAATAGCCCGACCCGACTCGACCCAGGACTCGTTTGACCCAAACTCATCTAGACCCGTCCTTCCAAGTGACTCATCTATACCCATACCCATCTAATACCCAAGACCCAACCCAACCCAACCATTTTGCCACCTCTAGTGATGCGGATTGCCAACATGGCACCTCAAACCAGGCATGCATTTATTGGTTCCCAAACCGGTTTGGACCAAACTGTTTCTAACTCAAACCAGGCAAACATGAATGAGTCTTCTTTTTGTATGCGGCCTTCTCACCCTCGATACACCTTGCACTTGAGCTGACTGCTGACTTGCTGAGCATCCTTCTTGGAAACCAAACACAATAAATTGACAAAAGGCTGAGAAAACAATATTAATAGAAACATACAGTAATAAGCAAACATACAAAGCACAATAATCGGATGTTATCGGTATATAATTCTCCTCAATATACCTATGTACACACGCTCAATTGTCTACATGGTATGTAACTTGTTTACAAACAACTCGAATATTAGACTACGCAAAAGAACACTAGGTGAACAATATTATTGAATGGAGACCAAAAACTGTTCATAAAAATACAAAATCATTGTTTATTATAGTAGCCACTCTGGTTTGGAGGGTAAGTAGGATTGGGAGCTGTATAAGGAGGCCTCGGGTACGAACCAGGTTGCTGACCCTGTGCATTGTAGTATGATCCCTGCCAGCCAGGATAAGCAGGTTGACCATACTCGTACCCGCCAGCAGGTGGCGGTTGTTGACCCTGCTGAGGCGGGTACGGGGACCCACCATGGTAAGGCTGTTGTGGTTGATGCTGCTGTGGTGGCTGATGCTGCTGGGGATGGTTATAGGGTGGATATCCTGATGCGGCAGCAGGTGGGGGTTGGGCATATGTTGGCGGTGGTGGCTGTTGATGGTGGTAATAAGGTGGTGTTTGAGGGCGGGGTTGGTTGGGGGGTTCGGGTTGGGAAGATGTTCTTTGAGGCGGTGCAGCTGAAGGGTAATTGTAAGAGTTTGAATTTTTATTATCCTGAAAACTGAGACCTGACATTTGTCGTTGGACATCTTCGATCATTTCTCGGCATTGTATGCTTCGAGTCATGACAAAGTCACTGCATTGCTGCTTTACACTCGTGATTGCATCCTGTTGGATAAAGTAATAGAATGAATTCAATTGTTCACAATATGTAAAATGCAACAAGATTTTGACTAACGCATACCTGAAGGGTAACATAAAACTTGAGTCCTTCATTGATGTTCTCTTTAATTTCTCGATACTTGGCTACAGCAGCTTCAATTTGCTTATAGCACTTGTCACAAGCAGCTGCAGAGAAAGGATATACAATAACACAAGATGTTATTCATAGAAAGTCCTTCAATCAGTCAGGAGAACTAGCACTTTCTTCAATTTGTAGGATTAACAATATATTAGAATTGGTAAATGGGCAGAACAGAGGCATTGGGTTATTAATTGTCACAAGTTTGGATCATAATGGTTCATTTGTATTTTGGATCAGGTTAGTCATCAACTAAATTTCTTTTAACTCCCACATTTAATAGTCAGCAACTCATTTACTGAATCAACAGAAGACTGTGCTTGATGAATACAACAAAACTAGTGAAACAATCGAAGATAAGAGGATTATTCTTGTCCCTGTTCTCTTGGATTTTATTACAGTAATAAGCATGGCATTACTATAACTACATATTTTGAAAGAGAGAGGACTAGAGCTTTTGGCTTTCTTCCTTCACTTCAATAAAGGATTGCTCAAATAACTTAAATTTTTTTAATAAATCAATAAAAAAGTTAAGTATTCACATACTCTCCCAGTCATTTTCAACCCATATGACTAGTTCCATTCTTACCCAAGTTTATAGTGTATACTCATTTAACCTGTTTAAGAAATAAAAATATATCACAAATTAACCCATTTCTAGGTATATGAGTCAAACGTTCCACCTCTACAATTTATCCATTAAGTAGCATAATAATAGATCAATCTAGCAAATCCTATGAATCACCTGTACTGAAAACAGCTTGAGAAACAAATGTTCAAATAAATGTGGCCATTGGTTCTTCAAATAACGGACTAAAGAATATAAATAAATGATCGCATGCTTAACACTACAAGGATAAGACCTAGCGGTATGTGGGTGGCCTATCAATTGAGAGTTTGAGAGTTGAGACATAGGTGTGGAGAGGTGGCAATTTGTGCCCAAAATCAAAAAAATGGGCTAAATGGGAAAAATTTTAAAAGATTTTGGGTACATTTGCCCCCCCCCCCCCCTTTTTTTTTTTTTTTTTTTTTTTTTTTTTTTGAAATGGGCATAATGGGCACATGTTTTTCTCTCAATTGGAGAACATTAAATTGTTTTTAATGAAAAACTTATGGATATAATATATTTAGTTACTTAAATATAAATGAGGTGTTACGTTTGAGAAATTTTTTTGTTGTTTTAGGTCTTTTTTAAAGCGATTCGTATAACATGAGCCCGTTTGGCCCGCGCCCATTTAGCCCGTAGCCCGTGCCCGCCTGGCCCGTTTTGCCACCTCTAGTGTGTCAACTGTGTGGTATTAAGTGTATGATAGATGTGTGGATCTTTGCCTTTAAAGTAAAGCAAAAGGAGAGTAGGTTCAAAACAGTTACCTCTGTAATCCTCGATATTAAAGGTGCCGGCAAATTCACGATTTTGTGCCTGCAAACAAGAAAAGTGATTAGAATTCTGGGAGAATCAACTGCACAGATTAGTATGAGATTAAGTTCTTACAACTAACAATCTAGAACCATAAGTTAAATATGCCCGCAATAATACAAAACTGATTTAGCAACATATGCACCATATACTAGATCACATCAAGATGGCATTATATGTTCAAGGAATCCATTAGCCCAACAAATGTGTCTTATGCACAGCCAGAAAACCATGTGTAGTCAACACGATGTAGATAGAAGTAAGAAGAACACCTGAATTTGCATCAATAGTTGCTCCTGGGCATGAAGATTTTGAGAAATTTCTTCACAAATATGATTATATTTTGATATCTCCTTTCTGAAGAGATCCTCATATGAACCCGTGGACGTCATCAACTTTGGGAGTATATCATCCTAAAGCCAACAGTAGAACAGAATATTAGTAATTCGATACACTTGCAATTACAACATAACAACGAAAATACATCTCAGCTAGAATTGAACACACCTTTCGTTTCATATCTTTCAACATGTCTTCCAGACCTGCCCTTTGAGCACCAAGTGTCTCTAACTGCCTCTGCAAAACAAAACAATGCAGAAATAAGAAAACCTTGACAATGATAACTAGCTTAATCACTCTAGGACAGAAAGAAATGTTATATACGACATATTTTCATTTTTCAGCCTTTATACACTGAGATTCCATCAAGAAGAGTTCATTATTTAAAATTTTGATGATACTTACAAACCTAAAAAAGATCGCACAAGATGCAAATGATATGATTTTTGATGGCTCTCTCATGCAGTATATATACATACACTTAAACACAGATAATTACTTATGAAAAGAGCATAACACAGTAACATATTTTCATCAACTGCAATTGTAAAAAGGGATTTAACCATGTTGACAAAATGTTCAAGTAGACAAGGTACATATATGTGTGCACGCTAAGTTTTATATATTTTAACTACATATTAGTATGTGTCAGCCTGATTTGCTTAACATTCTAGTAATTCAAAACCTTAGAAGTAACATTACCAGGCTTTGCTTCAGGGTCCCTACTACAGCATCTTCATTTGCATCCAGAGACATCATTGGCTTAGCCAAGGTTGGAAGGGCTGATTCAATCTGCCAAGTACACAAATGCAGAAATTAATTAAAACAATATAACTTAGAAAAATAAGCTTTTTGTCAATAAATCGCAAATCATGGTTGGAACAACTTATGTTATAAACATCTAAATCAAACATAATGACCTAGATATCAATAATATTGAACTGATTTAGGTTTAAAAATCCTGAATGTGTTCATAGCAAGAGTAGCATAGAACTCATTAGTGTATGTACACGCAATGACGTAAATGTTTGCGGGCTAGGGAAGGCCCTGGCCCCTCCAAGATTATATGTCCTTAACCTAATTTGTCTAGTTAATTAGTGCTAAGATTTAGTTCTCAACAGTTTGGCCCCCTAAATATTCATCATTAACGTTTTGGTCCCCGAACTAAAATGATTCAAGTTCAGTCATTATGTAGACGTTTCAACTGTTTTCACAAAGGAAGTAACACCATATGTTTATCAGACGAGTCAATTAATTGTCAAAATGATAAAGAACACCCAAGTAATAAATGGATGATTAAAAACTACCACAAAATCTAACATGAGGCCAAGTTTGTCAAATTTAAAAGATTTTAATGGGTAAACAGCTTATTTAATGAGCTCAAGAAAACTTACGGGGCGGCGATCTAGAATAGACATAAGCGCCATATTGTCTCTCACTGAGCGTTCAATTTTACCATCACTGTCCGCAGCTTGCTTCAGATTTGCTGCAAACCTATTTAGCCGATCCTGTAAGTTTTTTGTAAGAGTACTAGACTGAGGCCTGGTCCACCGTGTCCCAAATTGGCTTCTAAATTGTGTATCTTCAGCTGCTTCTTTCTGGAGAAGCTCCTCAGTTTGGACGAGAAATTCATTGTTCACCCTCCTTAAATCCCGAAGCTGTTGAAGCTCACCATCCAAGCCAGCTGGACCGCCACTAATTTGAACCGCCTCCACATCTTCCCATAGAGGAGTTGGCAATACAGAATGTCCTTCCAAAGCAAGGATTGAATCAGGCAAATCCATTTCCTTTAGGCTCACTCGTGCCAGCTCACTTCCTTGCTGCAGTTTCTCAGCTTGAGTTCTGATGATATCATCAACCATTTCAGTATACCTAGAAAGAGCCTTTGCACTGCTGTCAGGAACAATACTTGCAAACATCCTCTCTTTGCTTGCATCCAATACCTCGCTCATGTTCAAAGGCTTAACCATCGCAAATGCAGGAAGCGGTGATAAAGAGCTGGGTGTCGGAACCCTCATAAGATAGACCCTGTCATTCTCCTTCAAAGCCCTCTCCAAATTAGTTTTCATATTAGTTTCTAACTTGTTAATTGCATCAAGTAATTGCTGTGCAGCGCCCTTCGGAGATGACTTTTTGGCATCAGTTAAAGCACCAATACCACTCTTCAACCGTGCAATTTCTTCTCCAATCTCTTCCTTATCGTGAAGCTCTAAGCTATATCTATAACAAGCCTCAGCATAGAACAAAGCTGCCTTTAGCTGAACATGAGACAACCACGTCTTGTCAAAGTGTTGAGTAAGTGGTGCGACACTCAATGCAGCTAGTGTTTCTTCGTAATAGAGTCCCACCTGCAGTCAACAGAATATGATTGTGTAAGAATATAAGCAATATCAGACTCAAATTTTATATATATCAAGTTTGTTAACAAAAATAACTTGACTGAAATTTGCAGGGACAAATCATGTAACTGTTCGCCGATTGGAAACTATTCTCAAAAGATACATGGATGTGTGTTCAGTGGAAGGGTAGCTAGACTCGATTACTATATGCCTAAAGCAATATGATGCTCACCTATAGGCAAAACTGTGTTCTAATGTCTTGATCAAGAGGTTATTAGTGGGTCTAGGTATCTACTATCTACATGTCTAGACCAATAATCAAAACTGAATTCATCCTAAACACCACATCCCGTAAACATATGGCTCACAAGAATCCTAACATTATGATGCAAGAGAAGACAAAGGTTTGAATAATCAATGTCCAAGAAAAGGTTTAGAAGCTGAACGTTTTTAGAGACGTTTTATTTAAGTAGTTGGCAAAAAAACACGACATATTTTACTCAACTCAATATATTGATACGGCTAATAGAAAGAAAAAAACAAAAGATTGCAATAACATCATTGCTCACGCTTAACAACTAATAGAGCATTCCTAACTAGCTAACTATGACTTGGTTTAAAATAAGTTAATAGTCAATTATGAAAAAATGCAGATTTTGACATGCAAGTGGCGAGCCAAGTTGCCTCTAAATGGACAGATAACTTTCCGCCTTATATAGACCCCCAACAAAAGTCCTCCACAACCATATAACTTGGTTATGCTGGCAACTAGCAAACACGCCATAATGAATATCCATACTACAAAATTATGAGCTAATGCAACTATAAACCTTTAACTAACCACACAGTTGTGGAGGGCATTTGCTATCACCAATGACCTACTAACGCACTTAACATTACCCCTACGGTCATAGACTATGGCAAGGATGGAACCACATGCTACAGTTAGTAATGACCTGCTAACAAGCTTACAATCACCCCTAAACATGAACTCAAGCATTAACTTATTAGCGTAATGCAATAGTTGTGTTTGCCGAGGGTTGGGGCATTTAGGAGTGTTTAACGTTTATCTTACTTATAGCTTTTGGCTTTCATTTGGCAACGAGCATTTAGCTTTTGTTTTTTGTATAAACGCTTGTTTAGCTGTTACGTCATTATACATTTTACAGATGTAGCTAGATTACTAAATGCTTTCATAAAACACACACCTACTACCGACTATTCTTTTTTGCCAAACGTAGCCTTAATTCTAACAAAATAGTTCACATTACTTAAACATCAAAACACATATACACAATCTAACAGAAATTTTAGAACAAACACTATGACTACTTCCATTTGGATAGGTAGATAAACGATATTTTGGCAAAGAGCGTTTAGCTTTTTTATTTTGTTTAAACGCTCGTATTCGAGACGTTGAAATAAGAAGCGTTTAGCGTGTAGGTTAAATCATTTTTACACTTAGTCGAGTTTGGTCAAACAAATGAGATAACGGCAATCTAACTCTACTTAAATCTAACAAAATAACTCATAAATAATGGGAACAAAAAAAGTCAACCTGTCTCGATATCTTAGAACAAACACTATGACTACTCCCCTTCGCAATCGTATTCTCAAACACACACTCTTGCGCTTGCGCAAGCATCAACCGTTCCAACATCCCGACACACTCCACACTCACATCCACCGTCCCACTCCCCCCAACCACAACTTTCCCGGCCTCATTATCCCTCAAATACGCAAACGCCCCAGCCGCGTAACAAAACGCCTTCACCGCGTCCCGTCTCCCCTCCACACTCCCCCTATCAAACCCTAACCCTAGCTGACTATTCACCGCACCTAAATTAAACAAAACCCCCGCCTTCTCCAAATGCACATTCTCCTGAGAAGCTTTCATCTTGTTTTTAAACGCGTCGTGCCACGTGAACGTCACGTGCACGTGATCGGGCTCTTTCGAGATCGGGAAGCGCGATTCGATGGATGTTAAGGATTTGAAGTAATTCTGGAGCGCGTCGCGGCGCGTGGAGAGGGAGTCGAGAGCGGGGGATTGGGAGATGGTGTTGCGGAGGGTTTTGACGGTGTCGAGGTCGTCTTCGAGGGTTTGGGCGTCGCGTTCGGAGTAGTTGAAGACTATGTAGTTGCGTAAGGGGCGGTAGAGGTCGGTTGGGAGGGTTTTTTTCTCGTGGATTGCGAGCATGATGTTCGTCGTCGACGAGGACGACGGAGTTGACATGATCGGAAACTGATCGGATACTGATCGGAGATGATGATGATGACGTAATCACACAGGCGGTGTGAGTTGTGTGTGAGTTTTTTTTATTACTTTTTCTTGTTTGTTAAGACATAAGATTGGAGAAATATGTAAGTTATGATTTTACCCTTTGACATGGTCACCTTACCACGGTGTCTTCACATGGTGGTTCGATTCGGTTATCGAGAGGTGGGTAATTCATTTTACAATCTGAAACCGAACTGTATTAGGTGGGTAATTGGACCCGCAGTTTGCGTGACAATTAATAATTCTAGACGTTTAATCGAGTTTAACCGTATTAACAATAAATTAATCTAGAATGTAAAATGTTATTTTAGTAAAATTAGTTATCATTGAATAGATAAAATAAATTCATATTAAAGTATCTCGTCACAATAATTGTATTCAAATTAGAAAATATATATATATATATATATATATATATATATATATATATATATATATATAAAAGTTGTGCAATAATATACTACGTAATCAATAATTATGTTGTTATTTAAATATTTAGTTAAAAACATTCATGTATCTCCCACTATATAAAACAAGCTTTTCCAAAGAAGCCTTTGTCCAAAACTATAGGATAATGACACCTGGAAAATAAAAGTGATCCAATGGACCTTATGCATTGTCGCCTATTTAATTAATGCAAACAACTTAACACACATCTTCTATACTCGGAAGATCAAATACACACAATTATCACTAACAAGGAAACCCCCAATTTGCTTACCCACGATGCTAATATACTTCCATAAATCAATCAAACAAAATAATGTTGCGAACATAATAAATCCCAAACAAGGTTTCGTTACAAACAATGAATCACCCGATTTTATATATCATGATAAAAATCATGAACGTGGTTATTAAATCATCCGTTTACTTTTTTTGGTGAACGATTCTTAAAGAATATACCTCAAATTAACTATCATTCAACAATGATTTGTTTGAGCTGGAGGAACCCTAATTTTTGGGTCAAAATTAAATTATGGGAAATAGTATATCCACAAGGTAAGTATTTTTCAATTTTATTAATTTTTCAGTATTTTTTATATGATTAATGTACCCATTTGCATAATCCATGCTTTCTTCCTCATTTGTATTTTACCCGATCGAAAAGCATACTTCTAGAAATCAATCTACCAAAATATCGTTACAATCATAATTATCGTTACAATCAAAATCAAACCAGAAAATCGAATTGATGGTTTTTTGAATTCACCAATTTTCTATTTAGATTTTTTAGTTTTCTGAATTGGGGTTTTCTTCGAATTGATGATTTTTATGTGTACTTTTGAGAGTGAATACTTGCCAAAAAATTCATATATAATCTCTACCAAAATCAATTGGAGGTAATTTTGTTTTTATATAATTGTACATGTTTTCATTATCAAAGAAAATGATTTGGATGTTGAAGTTTTGTGATTGATGAATTGGGTACGCTAAAAAGGTTCGTTTTAATATATGTCGTGGTGGGTTCTTGAATGAATGATTGTTTTTGTGGTACCAAGTGGTTGATAAAATGTCTAAGAGAAGAATATAAAAGGTGAAGAAAGGTTTGTTTGAGGCTGTTTATCGAGAAAACAATGTTGTAATTATGGTGGCACTATTTGCAGGAAGACATGATTCAGGTTGGGTCGGGAACAGGTTACAATATACAAATACGGGTTAGTGTTGCACTATTTGTTTACAGGTAGTGAGCATGTAAACAGAAGCTGTATAATTGGTGAATTCTTATGACTTATTGATTAAATAAAGCTACAAAAAAATTATTAGATTAATATTTGTTACAGCCGATAAATGGAAACAAGATTATGTTAAAATATAGCCTATAAATGAAAACAAGATAATGTTAAAATATAGCAAATATAGCTGAGCCCATCCAATTAATATGTTCCACTATGTAAAGTAGAATTTGAAATATTTTGATCAACGTAACAATTTATGTGGTTGTTTGTGTAGTGCAGAATCTGTATTTGATTCTTTACTGTCAAAAGGGGCTTTTCGGATCGTGACGTACTGCTACAGTAAAGGGCATTTGGTTGTTGCAGTAGACCTTTTGGTACCGACTTGCAGAAGGTAGCTGCAGCGAAGAGGGGGTTTAGGATTGCTTATTGGTTATGCTAATCTAACAGTGCCTACACTTGGAATGACAAGGTAGGATTTTGTTCATAGTTTTTTGTTTTTATTGATGATGAAATAATATGCGTTTACAAAATGTTTTAGCCATATAAGGAATTCATAAACACCTAAACTAACTTGTCCGAACTTTTTAGGTTTTAGTTAGGGCCGCGATTTATCCGAAATATCTTTCTAAAACAAGTACTTCTGATTGGTTGCGTTGAACAAAGCTCTTCTGATCCTAATTTGTATACATACTATTTATTTGAATAGATCAAGCATGTTATAAAAATTATTCGTACACATACTTTTGATCTTGAAACGTGACGATAAACATTGATAAAGTTTATTTATGTAGCACACTAGCACCTAAAATAAGTGTTTGGATAGTGACATAACCATTATTAACTAATTTTCAGGTTCCTTTAGTGGTAAGGGAATTATACACAATCCGTATGAAAAGATGTACATACGCACAACTGGATTTTAAATACTAAAAGTCTTTCTACATGTCATTAGGATTTCCAAAAACCAAGATGCAAGGCTAAGGAACATTCATAGATGATTAGGGGTTGTTGTTTTGACTGTGGCGAAAGTAATAACATCAGAAAAGGTATGGCTTATTTGAATGTAGACGATGTTTGGATTAGTTTATTATTCAGGCTTATGAGCTTATTTGAAAACTAGAAAAAGCTTACGGCTTATTTGGATCCATAATCTTAATTTGATACGCTCATAAGCCACAAAAAGTAATTTCAAGTTTCCAACTGAGCTGAAAATTTTGGATGCTTAAGTATGAAATGTACTTTTAAATTATATAATACTTACGCGTTTGTCTTTTAATATGATGCGCCTCACATAAATAGGGCATGGTGTATCTTAGTGTGTCATGAGCCTTTGACAACTTTTATATTAAATGATCAACATCTGTTGAAAAAGATTTTGCATGATATAGTGTTCGGATGTGTTTGTATTAATTTTGGGTTGCGAGGCTGAATTTCCATGGATATTAAAACTACAGCAGCAGCAACTCTGGATCAATGGAGGCAGTTGTGTAGGCAGTTGTCAAAGGTCTTATCACTGCCATGTTGTGGCAGTATTTATTTTTTGGTGCTCTCACTTGCCAAATGTTTTATCACCGCCATTTTGTGGTAAAACAATTTTTGACAGTTTCTTTTCAGATATGTTAACATTTAGGTGCGAGGAGCATAACTTAAAAAGCTGCACTTGTCACTTTAGGAATGAGATGCGCTGGTGCATATGGTCAAGTCATTTCCTGAAATACCATATTTTTTTGGAAGTCTTTACAATTACGCCCTTCACAAGGTTCTTCGTGTATACGATCTCATTAACGAGTAACCCTATATTACTTATACTTTTTTTATCTATATTTTTTAGGGTCTATCATTCAATACCTAAAAGTGTTGAAACATAACTGATCTTAAAAGAATTATACTCAAAATACCAAAAAAAAATGCATCTCTTGTAAATATATATGTTATTCTTTCACCTATTTTCTACAACTTAAATATATGTTATAAGCTTATAACTAATTAACATCATAAATACATTAGAAATCTTAAACCCATTGTACTATTGATGAATATCTAATTTTGATAAGTCAGTATAACAAAATTACTTTAAAGAATGAAATCTAAACTGATCTAAAATCAATGAAATTGCATACATGATTTTAAGATTTTAATGTTACCTTTCTAGGAAAGGAATTTAGTTTTAATGTTACCTTTCTAGGAAAGGAATTTAGCCAAAATTCTACTAAGTATGACCTATTCACCTTTGCCTGTGAATATGTACTCCCGTTCCACGCAAGGAGTACTTCAGAAGAAAAGAATATTTTGAACCATGATTAATATGTTTATATAAGAGGCAATCTAAGCATATCATGTGTCAAGAGCGCTAAGAGCATTCATATCCTCCAAGAATGCCATGTATAAATCATATACACTTGCAAGTTTTGTTGCTGATGAAAATGGTGGCTTAACCGTTGGTTGTTTCAGAACAGTTGGAGTTAGTGCAGGCTGGGAAGCTACTAATATTGATGAAACATATGGTTTCAATTTTGTCTTTGGTGAAGTTGACTCTCTCCTCTCCCGTATTGATGTTGGGACCTGTAATAGACAACTTGAAAAGACATTAACCATATGGTTCCACTTGCTGCTATATACATTTTAATTGCAAACATGTATTCTAAGTAAGTTGACAATTTTTTTACCAGTTTTTTTTAGAAATATGTTGATTCGGTTTGTGTACTACGTAAAAAGTATAAATAAAGTTTCAGGATCAGAATTCGTGCAATGGTGGTGCCGTAATGAGCATTGGCAATCCGTTTATCCAAATTCCATCACCCAAATCACCAAATGGTATGTTTTTCACCCACCTTCTTTGTAGTTTTTAAAATTGTACAAGGTGCATTGTATAACAGATATTTTTGGGTAAAGGGGAGTAATCATGCACCCTGGTAAAATATATTAACCAAAAACAAATAAGTACAAAGGATGACGGTGTATCCGTCATCCCAGTCACGCAGGACACTTACATTGTATAACATATACAATCATTGTTTTCTTAAGTAACGGATTTTGAATTTGTGTTTGTAGTAAATGATAGTAGAGGGTCTTTGGAGGGAGGCGAACATGATGAAACTCAATTCATTAAGATTCAAATAGTTGGTGAGTAATTGATACTTGATAGATAATGAGGAACTTAAAAAGTATTTTGTTAAGATCAGGGGAACATAATCATAGGCAAAGGAGCAATGATCAGGAGCAAAAGGGAAGACCAGTAGCCCAAATGCAAAAGTTTAGAACATGAGAGAAAGAACATGAACTAAAAGCTGGTATTTTATTAGCAAAATTATGAAGTCTAAGTACAAAGTTATGTATTCAATCGTATATATAGCTAAACAACCGACTACAAAACCGACATACAAATACACCGACCTTACAAAGACTAACCGACCTTAAAAAACAACCGACTTACAAATTATAGATACTACCAAAATGACTAAAATACCCTTAGTACTAATATTACCAAAGTATCCCTTAGGAGTTTAAGTCAAACCAACTAACAATCTCCACCTTGACTTCAACTCCTAAGTGATGCCAAAGTTTCAATCAAACTCGAAATTCCAAACACTAGAGGTGCTATCCAAATTCATAACAAACGATCGAATCCGAAAACGATCCAAAAACAAATGTCGATGTCTTCAAAACGAACTATCAAATGTTAACCGACAAATCAAACTCGGTTAACCAAACAAAACGAATCAGCTCTAACGATCTTCAAAAAAGGACAATCAAATTCGGGCAACAAACTTCAAAAGCCCGACAAACGAAGATCCGAATTTCCAAAATGACAAATTCCAAACGATCGAACAAACTTCAAACGACTGATCATAACCAAGTCTTCAAACACCAAAACGATTTTCAAATTTCGAATACCAAACGCCAACCATTTAGAGCACACCACATTCTGAACCCGAGTCGTCTTTAGCAACAACCGCTACCTGACCTTTTTCCTTAAGTTTAGGACAATTGTGCTTCCAATGGCCTTCTTCTTTGCAATAATTACAAATATCTCGAGGATTGGGACCTCGAGAACTTGATGATGCTCCACCTTTATCTTTACCCTTTTCAAATCAATATTGACCCCTATCACGACTTGTGGTTAATGTGATGGTTTCTTTACCAACAACAAAGGAGTTTACAAAGTTCACAAACGAGGGAGGCAACGATACTAGAAGAATAAGAGCCTCATCTTCATCATCGATCTTGACTTCAACATTTTTCAAATCCATCAAGATCGAGTTCAATGCATCAAGATGATCTTTTAATGCCGAGCCCTCTTTCATTCGAAGTGAAAACAAACGTTGCTTCAATAACAACTTATTCATCAACGACTTCGTCATATAAAGCTTTTCTAACTTCTTCCATACACCACTAGCCGTTTCTTCATCCGCAACCTTGCAAAGAACCTCATCCGATAAAGATAGCAAAATAGTGGAATGGGCCTTTTCATCTTGTGAGGCATATTTTGCATCCGTCATATCAGCCGGTTTGGGACCGGCTAGAGGTGCCCAAATGCCTTGTTGTTTCAATAAGGCTCGAATTTTAATTCGCCACAAACGAAAATTACTTTTGCCATTAAACTTCTCAATACTAACTAACGACGATGATGTTTGAGAAGACATAATGTATCCAAATGGGTTTTACTACCAACTAACAAATAACCACCCTATTAGCTACTATGAAACAAGGAACAAAGACCAAAGTATAAAACCCACAAGCAATCAATCTACAAAACCAAATTCTAATTGTTCCCAAATCCTAATCAACAAACTCCTTCAACTTATCAAACAAGTAGAAGCAAAATCAATTGAACAACAACAAAACAACAAACCTGATGTCTTCAACTAATTGAATCAGCCAGCTGCCAAACATCAAACAATTTCAATTGATGTCAAGAAATTGATTCTTGAAATCAACCAAAAGCTGAACTCGATTCCCAAACCACGAATTGATCAGGTAACCCAAAACGAACCCACAACCTCAAACTTGCTTCAAAACAATCAATTGGCTCTTGATACCAATTTGTTAAGATCAGGGGAACATAATCATAGGCAAAGGAGCAATGATCAGGAACAAAAGGGAAGACCAGCAGCCCAAATGCAGAAGTTCAGAACATGAGAGAAAGAACAGGAACTAAAAGCTGGTATTTTATTAGCAAAATTATGAAGTCTAAGTAAAAAGTTATGTATTCAATCCTATATATAGCTAAACAACCGACTACAAAACCGACATACAAATACACCGACCTTACAAAGATTAACCGACCTTAAAAAACAACCGACTTACAAATTATAGATACTACCAAAATGACTAAAATACCCTTAGTACTAATATTACCAAACTGCCCCTTAGGAGTTTAAGTCAAACCAACTAATATATTTGTTTATATATTTTGATGGTTTATGAGTGAGTGGTTTACTGATTGCTAATTGTAGCGTGTTGATATACATACAATGAACCTCAAAATTCAAATAGAAGGTTGTTGCATTTAATATACATACAATGAACCTCAACAAAGAATATTAAGGTATGCTGCAAGCTGCTTGCAAGTTGCTGCAATTGTAGTGTGTGGCGTACTTTTCCATTGAAAATTGTGTATGTGTTGCATTTCAGAGCTACCAAGACTTGAGATGCTTGCTCTTACAGGTAAACAAATTGAGGGAGAAGTATTGACTGTTATTCAAGTTAGCCCAAAGACTGATGCGCAACAAAATGTTTGGCAAAAGTACAAGAAGCATGTTATTTACATGCATTCAGGATATTTTTTACAAATATCATTTTAAGTTAACTTTTATTTCTATCAACATTATGCATTTACCGATTTTATTTTTTTTACATAATACATGTAATACATTTTTATTTTTAATAACAAGACCTAAGGCTAGCGCCCCATCGGGGCGGGCCTAAGGCTAGTATTATACACGGCTCAGTTCGGTTAACTACAGATATCTAAAAATAAAAACTGAAACCAAACCGTGATACGGTTTCGTTTTCATTTTTCTCGGTTTCGTGCTTTTTCAGTTTCGGATTAAACGGTTTGACTCGGGTTGTCGGGATCTCGAGTTTTATCAACACCCCTAGTTACCGCTACACATAATCAAAATGGATATATTTTTTCTTTTAATTTAGGTTAAATCTACTTAATAACATGGAACTTTTGTTCAAATGTTCATTTATGAAACATGAACCTAATAAAATAACACAATACTAATAAAACTTTCATATTTTAGTTTAATACTTTAAAGTCATATTTTTGTTTACCTTCATAACAAACAATTAGCTACACCGGTTAAATCACTTTATTGTAGGATGAGCACGGTACCGGTCCCGTACCGAATTAGTGGTACCGCTTTTTTCTTGAGCATAAATTAGTGGTATCGCTACTGTACCGAACGGGATTCGGATATCGATACCGGTACCGGTACCGGAAAATCGAGTTTTCCCCATTTTTTTTTTGGAATTTCCCGATTTAGTACCGGTCCGTACCGAATTAGTGGTCCCGATTTTTTTTCACCTTATTTCGTAGTCCCAGTATCGTACCGTATATCAAGAATTGGTACCGTTTCGGTACGGTACCGGTACGGTCCCGATTCGGTTCCAAGATTCGGTTCGAAATGCTCATCCATACTTTATTGTCTTGTCACTCTATTAATTATCAAATTAAATCACTGTATTGTCATGCTGTTAAGTTTCGGGCAAAGATATGCAATAAATGATTACTAAGCAAAATTATACGTAAGAACTTCGATACTTTAATGTCTTTTATAGGCATAGCTTCTCACCAAATCTGTTTTAGATATATATATGTTTGAGGGAGATATAACTTCAAGGGAACGGCTAGACTTGAAAGTAGAGGTTGTGGTAATCAAATGGCTGATCGTGGGTTCGATTCCTGGCTTCGCCTTTTTATTCTTTTTAATTGACAGTGATTTACACAAAAATCTGAACGAGCAATAACTTATAAAGAAAAATATTTTTTTCAAACCAAAAGATTTTACTTAGAACAATACAAAGTATTTCCCTATATGAAACATTTATACCTGTTATCCTACGGCAACATGTTAACTATCTATACAATTTATTAGTGATAATTAGATAACATATGCACATTTGTTGTGCAGGTGCTAGAGCCAGGAATAGTATCACATTCGGTTGTGAGGTATATCGATGGGTGCATCGGAAAATATGTGTAGTCATGCAGAATAACACTTATGTGTGTGGCTTCATTGATTTGATATATTGATGGTTTATATACAGGCAAACTACGAGATGATGATGGCCATTTTGGTGTTTTCCTTCTTGGTGACAACTCTATTTTGGATAGCACTTGGGATAGGAATACCCAATGTCTACCAATCAAATAGATCGTGCGATATTACCTCCCCAACAAACCTTGAAAGCTCAGTGTGAATTGATCAAAGAATTCACAAAAGAAGTTGTTCTTTACGCAATTTCATGCTTGAACTTTATCATCCGATTCACAAAGCAACTATCGTCTATTGTGATAAAGTGAGTCCAAACTTTTTTTTTTTTTTTTTTGGAAAAGCATCTCAAATTCATTCTTTAAGCTTAATTAAAGATATGGTTACTGGAAAAAAAAAATGAAAAACCTTGTACTTAAGTCTTGTAAATTATATCGAACAAATTAGAATTAAACCTTTTCAAAAAAGGAGGTATTATATTGATACTATGAAAGTCTTTTTACCCAATCTGAAGACTGTTGTTTGGCCATTAGACTATATGACATGTTTATAATCAAAGCTCAACATGTTGCAAAGTCATACATCTCTAATCTCTGGTCTTGGACTTTACCTTATTTGAATGCTTACCATATTCTTCCTCCTTTTTGAAGACGGAATATAGCTATACTCAAAAGATAAAAGATCATAAATACGGTGCGTCAACTCAGGGTGCAGGATGTATCATCTTAACTTCACAAATGCACAGATTATGAGTTTTTTGTAAAATCGCTACAATGACGACTCAACTTTTCAGTCACCAAGGCTATACCAGTATTTTGCAGAATCACATTAAACTGAAATTCAGCTAAAATAACAATTGAACACATACAGGTTTGGAGCACTAACATCCAAACAAAAAATGTAAAAATAATCAAAACAAACAAAAAGTTGATTAAACTGAATCTTTCAAATTCCGCAACCAGTGGAAGGAAAACTATGAATATAAATTTTTGTGGATCTTTGCTAGGAAGTTTTGAGCAGGTTGGGTGGATCAGTTGAAATGTAGCAATCATATGGTGACGACTACTGTGATCCTTGATCATGCTAGGATAGTTGTACCACATGCTGCAGGAGCATGTTTTCCATCCTCAGATACTAGGTTTCCATTAACAAAAGTGGCGAGAACTTTTCCAGAAAGTCATGATCCCATGTATGCTGAGAGGCCCTGCAAAACCGATTACTTTTGACCTGAGGTTTCTTGATGCAGCTTATATCTTATAACTAGTGTTTTTTTTTTTGGAAAAAAATTGAAGGACAATTTTATATACGTATAGCGTAATGTCGGAACCTAGTTAATTGTAACAGTATAGTTTTTGTGATCATATATTAAGCATTAATAAAGATGAATGAAAAAGTGCTTACGGGTTAACCTGACACCCATTTTGACCCATACTAAAATTACCCATTCTATCCCGTTAACTACCCCACACACTTTGCATTTATTGTATTATCAACCACACTGTTTTGCTCAAGCTGAGAAGGAATTTATTGGCGGGACATTTTAATACACTTAATGTGTAAATAAATGTATTTAAGGGCTTTCTTTCTACAACCACAAATGTATTTACTGAATATTAGTTAAACATATAATTTACCATAACTAAATATGATTGTCATTTTGATACACTTGATATATTGTTGACACTTTACACCTTATCCGGTGGCTACTCAATACCAAATCCCTTTTATTATTTAGCTAGATCTTTTATATGCCAATTTCATAATTATTTTATAATCATTCATAGACTTTAGTCATGTTATCTTTTATATGTCAATTTCATAATTATATTATAATCTCTCAGAGACTTAGTCATGTTGCTGATACGTATGGTATGGTCGTATCATCGCCAAATAATTGAATATAGAGACGGTACATGGTGGAGCCACCAATATTTATGTAGTTCAATAATTATAAAGTAGGTGTATAATTTTTTTTCTGTAAATGGTATTTTGAAAGGGAGGTGATTTGTGCACCAAATATTTTTGCCATACACCATCAATTTTTTTGTGAAGACTATGTACACTTAACTTACGTAATCAAACTTTTTATTATTAATACTTTTTCCTATTCTAACTTTTCATCGGTTAGGCTCTACTTAGTACTCTACGTGAACACGCATGACAATTTTTGACGATAAGCACAATACACTAGGCTAATAAAGTATGCAGTTAACATTCTAGTGATAGTAAAAAGAAACTTGATTAATTAAGAACAGTCGATGTATATGAAATATTTCTTCCACTCCATGCTTCTAATCAAACAGTGCACCATAAGAAAGCTATTTCGCTTCTTGTCAAAGGTGAGTGTCTGATCTTCTACTCAAAGAACATAAACTCGCTTGGAGAATCTGGATATAAATTCAGATCAATCATGTTGTTCTCTTGATGGATATAGCTAACCTCATTGGTTACCTCAGCTCGATCCTTTGGACTATACTAGCAGAACTTGAAGGATTGTGTTTATGTAATGATTCTACGTACTCAAATACTAGGATAGTTGTACCACATGCTGCAGGAGCGTGTTTTCCATCCTCAGATACTAGGTTTCCATTAACAAAAGTGGCGAAAACTTTTCCAGCAAGTCGTGATCCCATGTATGCTGAGAGGCCCTGCAAAACCGATTAACCTGACGCCCATTTTGACCCATACGAAAATTACCCATTCTATCCCGTTAACTACTACCCCACACACTTTGCATTTATTGTATTATCAACCACACTGTTTGGCCCAAGCTGAGAAGGCATTTATGGATGACAGACCATGTACAGGTGATGCCAGTTGTGCTACTTAATTGGGTTGCATAATTGATGTTTTTGTCTTCCCTAGCCATCGCAAGTCTTCTGTGATATCAATCAAATTCAAGGATAAAAGCCAATACTTGTTCTTATAATTTTAAGTAGATTCCCAAAAATGAAGTCACTTAAAGCAATAATTTTCTTATTTTTCTCTCGTATTTCTTTTCTCTTTTACGGTCTCGCAATAATATGTCTTACTTCCGCCACTGTGTCCACTTCCTATGGCGGTAATGAGACTGATTATCTCGCGTTGTTGTCATTTAAGTCGATGATCACCCAAGATCCTTACAAAGTTCTAACGTCGTGGAACCATTCCTCTCATTTCTGTGACTGGAGTGGTGTTTCATGTGGAAAGCGACACAGACGAGTGACTGTTTTACGGCTGTATTCGAAAGGCTTAGAAGGCTCCTTGTCTCCTCATGTAGGAAATCTCAGCTTCCTCCGTAAGCTTTCTCTCCCGAACAACAGCTTTCAAGGAACCATTCCTCATGAACTTGGTCGTCTATCTAGGCTACGTATTCTTTTTCTTGACAAAAACAAATTCAGTGGAGTCATTCCAACAAACTTGTCTAGTTGTTCTAACCTCCAAGCCATTAAGCTCTATCAAAATGAGCTATCTGGAAGCATACCCAAGGAGATGAGTTTACTCTCGAAACTTGATAGTCTTGTGCTTCAACAAAACAAGTTAACAGGTGGAATCCCATCTTTCTTGGGGAATATTACCTCATTGAAAGAATTCTCTGTTGTCAGCAACCCGTTGGGTGGGACCATTCCACATACCTTGGGTCTTTGGAAAAGCTTGATAGCATTTTACGCTGGTGACTGCAACTTACATGGAAGCATCCCTCATTCCATTTTCAACCTCTCACTCCTAGTTAATCTTTCCTTAGCTGTTAATCACCTCACCGGTAGTCTTCCTTCAGAAATTGGTAATCAGCTCCCGAATCTTGAGCTCCTTCAGTTATGGGGTAACGAACTGACCGGAGTTCTTCCGCCTTCTATTTCTAATTGTTCTAAATTAGGAGATTTTGAAATGAGTCGCAACAATTTTAGTGGGAAGTTGGCAATTGATTTTACAAAATTAAGAGATATTTATTCAATCAGATTAAGCTATAACAACTTCCATGGTGATGACATGAGGTTTATTAATTCTTTGAAGAATTGCACCAGATTAGCAAGGTTGGAACTTCAAAATTGTAACCTTACAGGAGTGCTTCCGATATCAATAGGTAATCTCTCTAATCAACTCACATTTCTAAATTTAGGAGACAATCAATTATTTGGAAGCCTCCCTTCAAGTATAGGTAGTCTAGTTGGCTTGACAAAATTACTTTTAGGACCTAATCGATTCAAAGGAAATATCCCAACTACCATTGGTAAACTTCAAAACCTACAATTTCTTAGTCTAGTTAGCAATCAATTTTCAGGGCCTATCCCTGATGTCATCGGGAACTTATCATTGTTGATTGAACTTGATTTATATTTCAACAAATTAGGAGGCCATATTCCATCAAGCCTTGGGAATTGTAAAAACCTTAATGTTATAAACCTTAGATACAATAGACTCGGTGGAAAAATACCCAAACAACTTCTTCAAATTCCATCACTAACTAACTTTTTAGATCTTTCTCAAAACCGCCTGTCGGGTTCAATTCCATCAGAGATTCAAGACCTCAAGATGTTGAATCATCTTGATTTATCTTACAATAATTTATCAGGCAACATTACTAGTAGCCTTGGTGCGTGCATTAGCCTTACAACGTTAAAACTAAAAGGAAACATATTTCAAGGCATAATACCATCTTCATTCGGTTCTTTAGGAGGATTGGAGGTACTCGACATCTCTCAAAATAATTTTTCAGGCAAAATTCCCCAATTCTTTGGCAAATGGGTTTCCTTAAAATTTTTGAACCTATCCTTTAATGATTTTGAGGGTGAGGTACCGGTTGTAGGAGTGTTTGCAAATGCAAGTGGATTTTCGATCTTGGGGAACACGAGGCTTTGTGGTGGTTTGGTTACACTTGAGTTACCCAAATGCAAGCTAGAGAAGGGTCGTAAGAAAAAAATGTTTCCTTCCTTCATATTACTCATTTTGATTGCACCTATGTTGTTATGCTGTGTGTATCTTTTGTGTAAGAAGAAACACAATTGTCAACCATCTCAATCTTCAAGGAATGAACGGTTCTTGAAAGTTTCATACAATCAACTTCTCAAGGCTACTGATGGCTTCTCTAGAGCAAATTTGATTGGAGAGGGTGGGTTTAGTTCTGTTTATAAAGGGATCCTAGATTCTAATGGTGATAAACCTGTTGCAGTCAAAGTTATACATCTTCAAAATCGAGGAGCTCACAAAAGTTTTCTAGCAGAATGTGAAGCTTGGCGGAATATTCGACACCGTAATTTGTTGAAGATAATAACTTCATGTTCAAGTACTGATTTCCAAGGCAATGATTTTAAAGCTTTGGTTTATGAGTTTATGTCCAATGGAAGTGTGCATGATTGGCTTCATTCAAGTTCAAATACATCGAAACTCAACCTTCTTCAAAGAATAAATATTCTCAGAGATGTTGCCACCGCACTTGATTATCTTCACAATCGCTGTCAAACAACGATTGTTCACGGTGATTTGAAGCCTAGCAACATTCTACTTGATGATGATATGGTGGCTCATGTTGGAGACTTCGGTTTAGCTCGACTACTTGGTACAGACTTAAACCAAAATAGCTCAACTGGGGTTAAAGGAACAATTGGTTATGCACCTCCAGGTAATAAATGATTCATGTATTGCATGTTGCTTATATTTGTACTTGCATATTACAGTTCTCTAATTTAACTTATCATTTTAATTTGTAGAATATGGTATCGGGAGCGAGATGACAAGTAGCGGGGACGTCTACAGTTTTGGAATATTATTACTAGAATTGATGACCGGTAAAAATCCGACAGATGGCATGTTTAATGAAGGTCTTAGCCTTCATAAATTTGCTTACATGGCATTACCAGATCATGTAATCGATGTTATTGATAATGATGCAATTGAGTTGCAAAGTACAGAAGCGAATGCAAACAAAGTGGAAGAATGTTTGGCTGCAACTATTAAGATTGGAGTATCATGCTCTCTGGATTCCCCACCACAACGAATGAAAATAGAAATCGTTGTCATTGAATTGCAGCGTATTCTCGACGTGCTTCAAAGTATATAAGGTACTGTGTTCTCTCCTTATGCAGAATATGATCTTACATGAGTTTGTTAATAAATCATCCCTGACATGGTTTTATTTTTGAACGCTTTCAGGTCTAATACCACGCTTTCTAGGTGAAAATTGAAAGTAACGGCAACAAGGAGTAGTGCATGTCGTAGTTATATAAACGTGACTTTGTCAAATACGGAGTATGTTTGTAAGTGTGTTATTTTCTTGTTGCATAAGTACTGTAAGAGAGCATTTACATTCCTGATGACTTATCATATGTATCAAACATGTCTATGAACAAGTGTGTTTATATTTCCTCAATCCAATTTCTGTAAGAGACCTTTTAATTTCATAATATTGACTTTTGTTGAATATTTGAATGAGAAAGCTTTAGCGCTTTCCCCTTTTCTGATTGGAAGAAAGTGTTTCGAGGAGAGTATGATTCAATTTCATAAAAAGTTAAATTTTCATGTTTAGACCTAAAATTGAAAAATTGGGGGCAAAGTTTGTTAGTTACATCATAGGATGAAAACCAAGCAAAAAAGTTAGAATAGCCTTTGGCAGGACATACTATATAATCTTGTTATTTTTTGAAGTCATCTGTACTTGGAGAATATGGGTGTTTCATTAGACGTTCGTGTTTAAACTGTTTTTATAAACAAAGTTCAAGTAAAACTGACCCTTGACATCTTAGTGCAAGACCATCGTGTATCTACATAATGAATTTTGTTGAAAGTTGTAGTCAGATTACACTAACTTAGCTAAATTTGGGTCTTGTATAATTAAAAGATTTGGTTGTTTAATTTCTTGTTTACTACTTATTAGACATGAATTATAGACCTGGATTGAAGCAAGGATCTTCCTGATATCTTAAGCCTAAAAGATTCACGGTTTGTAAAAGTTAAAAGATTGACATAGGATTTGTACTTGGATGTACTAAAAATCACAATTTATTTCAACTTAAATCAATCTATCTGCATATTTAATTTGGACTTAGTGTATCGCACACTTTTAGCACACGAAGGGTTGAAATTGTCTAAAGAGATCATACTGAAATTAAGACATTATACGCGTATACACATCCCCCTTGGACGTAGTATTTGTTAGTTTTCACTGTTTGTGTATTGTCTAAAGAGATCATTACTGAAATTAAGACATTAGTCATAGCATAGAAAATAAAACACAAGTTTCTAGTTAGCAAGTTTATAACTTTATACATTCATATGTAGTGGTGTTCACTGGTTCAGGTTCATTAAATTGCCTCAGATTCTATTTTTCTAGTTTCGCTAAATTCAGATCTTGTTTTGCCAACTTAAGTCTATATCTTTACTTAAGTTACCTTGTTCTGCTAATGACTGAACGAATTTTAACATATGTGGGTTCGCATTATATTCGCAGCAGTGATTTAAGTGGGGATCAAAGAAACCATAGTGTATTCAAGGCGAAATTATTTGCAGATTCTCTTCTAGGATTTTCTTTTATATTACTATGAATTAAAATTAAACATGAATAAATAACACTTGATAATGCAGTAAACACAAAGACGAGATTTTACGTAACATTTATTGATATTCAAACTTATGTTACAATTCAGGGGCGAAGCCAGGATTCAAAGTTAGGGGGTGCTTAATTTTTCCTGATAGAGTAGCGGTAAATTTGTATGCAAATACATTACCATGTCAGGTAGTTTGTAGTTTCAATATAAATTTTATAGCCTATAGGTCATCCCACAACTGTGATTGTGATTATAGGGTTATAATTAACAACACCGTGTCTTTGCTCATAAAAATCGATTAGATCTTTTTTCCTTATGTTCATGTTCTAACTTTGAAGTTATATAAGAGTAACAACACTTGTGTACTAGTAACTAATACTACCCCGTACTACATAAATTTATATGTGCAAAAAATTAATAATGCTAAGATCCTTTCAACTCATTAAAAAAAAAAAAAAAAAAAAAAAAAAAATTGTTATAGATTACCAGTAAATTTCTAAGCTAATTACATTGTCCTAGCTTTAATGAATAATATGCTCAAAAGAAAAGATGGAGAACGAAGTTAAACGAACATGTTTAAAACTGTTGCTTAAGAAGTTAGCATGGAAACTAAACTTATTAATTAGTATTCTTTGATTGTTTTGAGTGATGTTATTCCATTATGCATGTGCAAAATTGAAATGAATGTACCAAAATTTTACGCTAGTAGCTATTTATAAATATTTATAAAGCTATATTAAACTACTAATTTAATATTTAGAAGAATAAAACAAGAACATATAATTATTTAAAGAACGAGGCTAAATAATTGATTGTCTATGTTGAAGACCGAAGAAGATGGGAGCCAAAATATAATATTTAAATATGATAAAGGATTCTTAATAATATAGTTAAGAAGCACATGGGAAATTAAAGTTTTAGATTTACTAGTCTTTTTTCTTTCTTTCTTTTTATTTATCTATTTATTATTATTATTATTATTATTTATTTATCTATTTATTATTATTATTATTATTATTATTATTATTATTATTATTATTATTTAATTTTATGGTTCAGTAAAGGAATAAAGGGAAGGCCCATTAGCCAAATTGCATGATATACGTGCTTTAGCTCTCTACACCATTTAAGTAGTTGGACAAGTTGGGGAGGCCCAGCACCCACGTGTGACGTGTCCCCTTATCTCCTCTGCCTTGGTTACAAATTGTCATAAACGAGGATTTGAAGCACATGCTTTGCAACAGGGCATCTGTGTACAATAGTAACTTTGCAATACATTTTTTGCAAAAATATAAAAATAAAAAAGTAAGCCACAGTGTTCATACGCCAAGTTAGCCCATGCCAAATTTGAATTGAAGGGGAAAAAAAGGGTACCAAAAAAAAAACTGAACTACTAATGTTCATAAGCCATTATTGTGGAACAGTACACGCTACTCATCTTTTGTTTTAAGTGACTCATATTTGTTTAGCATTTAACTATTTTGGCGGCTTCGAAACACAAAAATGAGCCAGCAACCCTTCTCCCCCCTTTGCCTTTTCCCACCAATTCCTTCAGCACCCACATTTCGCCAAACATCCACTTAAAATTTTGGATTAATTACATAGTTTAAAATCATCACTAAAGAAAGGGGCCTTAAGTGTTCTATGAACGAAACCACCACCACCAAGATTGATTGTGTTTATACAGACCAAACAACCTTTTTCATATAAATTTAAAATTGTGTCTAAATCACTATCTTCAGACAGTTAATGCAGGTTAAACAACAAATAGTCTAAGCAAGACATTCACTAATATGAGAGTACATACATAACTAATGTATACACATCTTTAATCAATAAAAAATATGTTAAAGTAACTAAAACAACTAGAAATAACAATCTAAGGATTTTGGTTGCTCCATTCCTTTTTCTCATTTCTTCATCGCTTAAGCTTTTTTACGTTCAGTGTTACACAACCAAAATATATTATCATACAGAATGGATGAGTGACTTTTGAGTTAATTTTCAGTATTATTTCTTGATGGTCTCCTCATCAGCATGCTTTCAAATTGGAGGATTCAGTATACATATGGTTCTGTACAGTGTAACAGGTAGCAATTGATATGTTATCCAACCGGGAAAAGAGCATCAGGACCACTTTCGAAATGTATATGTTGCACTTGTTCAAGTATTCTATAACACTATTGTAATGGAAGTGTTTACTATGATGATGAAGAAGAATACTCATCAGAATGGAGAATTTAAGTACCACAAAGGATGTAAGGAGATCCAATTGACACACTTGTGTTTTGCAGATGATCTATTAGTACTAAGCCATGATGATGTCAAGTCTATAAGAATCATTAAAGACACTCTAAATGAATTCAGCAATGTATCTGGTCTTATCCCAAACTTGAGTAAAAGCACGGTGTTCTTTGGTAATGTGAAAAATGATGAAGCCAATGATATTCTTGATATTTTACCATTCCAAGTGGGGAAACTTCCAGTCAAGTATCTTGGTGTGCCCTTTGTTACTAAAAGAATTGGAGCTAAAGAATGCAAACAATTGATTGATAAAGTGAAGAGCAAAGTAAATGATTGGAAGAATAATTACTTATCTTATGCTGGAAGATTACAATTGATTGCTTCTGTCCTTGCTTCTATGCACATTTACTGGGCTGCTGTTTTCTTACTTCCAAAGAATGTGATACATGATATTGATAAAGTTTTAAAAGGCTTCTTATGGAGTAAAGGAGATATGAAAAGAGGGCAAGCAAAAGTGGCATGGAGTACTGTGTGCAGTCCAAAAAGTCAAGGAGGTTTAGGTTTAAGAATGTTGGATAAATGGAATGAAGCTTTGCTAGTGAAAAATTTGTGGAATATAGCTGCTAGGAAGGAAACTTTATGGGTGAAGTGGGTAAACAATGTGAAACTAAAAGGCAGGAATTTATGGGATGTTCAAAAAGAAAGTGATGATGGTTGGATGTGGAAATCAATGCTGGATCTAAGAGATAAAGTTCGGAATAGTATTTGGAGTATAATTGGTAATGGGAAGAGTACTAACATGTGGCATGACTTGTGGTGTGACAGTGGTGTTTTGAGCAATGTTGTTAACAAAAGGGACTTATATGATGCAAGACTTTGAGATGACATGAGTGTGCATGATATGGTTGGAAATGGGAATTGGAAGTGGCCTGTTGATTGGATGGAACTGTTCCCTGGTCTCAGAAACATTATAGTTCCAAGTATTGTTGAAGATAAAGAGGATGCTAAAAAATGGAAGGATGTGGTGGGCAACTTGGTAGATTTTTCAACAAAAAAAGTGTGGGAGATTTTTGAACAACAGAATACAAAGGTGAAGTGGAAAAATGTGGTGTGGTTTCCTCAATGTAATCCCAGGTATGCTTTTGTGCTATGGATGGCAATAAAAGGAAGACTACAAACACAAGATAGAATAATGAAATGGAACAGTAATCAAGATATGAGATGCCCATTATGTGAGAAGGTAAATGATTCACACAAACACCTGTTTTTTGAATGTGAATTTTCAAAAGAAGTCCGGAAGAACTTAATGGAAAAGCTTGAGGAAAGAGGAATGCCTATCTTATGGGAGGATATCATTGAATACTATAGTGAAAGACCATGTAATAACTCTATTGGAAGTGTGATGAGAAGAATAAGCCTTGCCACAATTGTGTACTACATCTGGAAAGAAAGAAATGCAAGATTGTTCAGAGGTGAAAAACAAACAACTGAGGTTGTCATGAAAAATATTGTGGAGAGTATAAAACTTCAGGTGTATAGTCTAAAGATAAAAAAATAGCTAATGTGGAGAAGATTGCAAATAAGTGGCATTTGGAACTCAGTTATGAGGAATAAAGGTTTATTTTTTGTGGAATTAGGCAGATGGCTAATACTTTGGTCTGATAGTTCATCCTATAGAAGAGTAATTGAGGAATTGGGGTGGTAAAACAACTCAACTGACTCTCCTTATTGGTTTGACAAACTCATATCATAAGGTAGTTTCCTGTCTACAGCTTCAAGTGCTGGAATGTAACAGTCCAAAAGCACAAATGACTGTTTGGGTTAACATGGTATAAGTCAATTAAATACCATGGACAAATAGCAGGGGTGATTTTCAAGATACCTGCAAGTTATAATTAGGTTGTTTTAACCTGAGATTCATATTTTCTACACTGGAAAGTATGTATCTAATTTCAGATCAGCAAAATAGAAGGCCTTGTATCTTGAATATCTTTAAGATAGGCTGAAATTTCAAAAGTGATATCAATTGGTGTTGAAGTATTGATATTCACTGATGAAGTTACAGTTCTAGATTGAGGATTTCATAAAGTAGGTTACCTATTTTGGAGGGTAGCTGATCTAAGAGGGGAGTGCAAGTTGAGTGGAATTGAGAGTTGTGAAAGATGAAACTTCATGGTCCACTCATTGCATTCTCACAGGAGGTAATGGTTGGTCCTCACCGCAAGGTGTGTGTTCCCAATATGTGTGAAGCCATTCTAGAGATGGAAATGTAGCACATTTGGTATAGCCCTTGCTGTGGAGGGGTTATGGGTGCCTAACGAAGCCATAATCTTATCTGTCTTGACTATTGTGGTGGTAGGTTGAATGGTTTTGATGGAAAGAGATATGGAAATGTAGTTAGATGGTTGGTGCAACAAAGGTGAATGGCTGCTGAAGTATAGAAAAGTGATGAATGGCTAATAAGATGTCTGTTGGATCAAAAGTTGCTAATAATGTTCTATGTCAGAATTGATATGTCAGACTTGTATGTAGTTTTGTCATATATATGTTGGTTATAGATTTGAATGTTTCTATGCTTATGGGATATGTCCAGAAAGTAAAAGAAAAAAGAAAAAATATGTATATGTTATACTGTAAATCTTTGGAGTGATTAATTTAAAATTTTCACCTTTTGCACCAAAAAAAAGTATTCTATAATCTTCTAGAGAAGAAATTGTTGCAAAACTTGTTTCAACAATATTAGTAACTGCAAGCATCTTGCTTGTCGTCCCATCTTCAATTGTTCAAAAAAAATGGCACTATTTTATTTATTTATTTTTTTTAGACTGAGCGGCAATGACTTAATTGTTAGACATTTGAGCTACCTTTCTTTTCTCACGTTGAGTTATACCATGTGTCTTTTTTTTTTTTTTTTTTTTTTTTTTTTTTTTTTTTTTTTTTTTGGTTAAATTGTTATACCCGGTGAAATATATTGAGAAAAAAAATGTTCGGTACACTAAGGGTGGTAATGAGCCACCCTAAATCAAAAAATACTATACTTTGAACATGTTCAAAGCATAACAACCAAACTAACCGAACGCGATACAGAGACTACAAAAGATACACATTAAACTAAGCCTCTGGACCGCATCACTTCTAGCTCATTTCCACTTGCACATTAGCAATCTTCCACGTTATCTTCATTTGCTCCACACGAGCATTCTTCTTAAATCGAATAGTTGCCAATTTTAAGCGAACCGTGTCAACTATACTTTTGGCAACTTCATCAGGTTGTCTTCCACACTTTCCATGAATTCTATTGTGTTTCGTTCTTGCCACACAAAATAAGAAGAAGCTGCCACCACCGGTAGACGACCAACAATAGTTGTCACCTTATTTTGTCTTGAGATAGGAAGAAGCCAAGCAACAATGTCACTCCACTTTGATGATATTCCTCTCATTCCAGCCACGTCCATGACTAGATTCCACACTTGCACTGAAAACGGGCACTCGAAGAAAAGATGCTCATGAGAATCTTGTTGACCTTTGCAAAGTGGACACCGAAGTAAAGCAAGATCTACCTCATTCCCAACATGCCATTGTCTCATCCTATCTTGAGTTAGTAAACGTCTTCTCATCACGAGCCACAAATGTGATGCGATGATCATTGTTAAAATTTACTCTAGCACTTTGACTCACAGCTACAACAGCCACCAAGTGCTAAAACCTAATGTGATTAAAGAATCTTTCAAACGGAAAGGTAATACTTACTGCAATCCTTACTTACATGGACATGTTATGTCGACTTCTTCGGGTACTGTATGATGTTGCAGAGGATAAGGTACGGTGAAATCCATTTGAACATTAAGAGAAAATTCCAAATTACATACTAAATTAGAGTTTCATTTCCTAAGCAATTGTGTGTGTATTACACAAATGAAACTCTAACTCAGTCTGGAATTTTTAGAAACACTTTCGGCTATTGTAGATTGGCATCACCATCTCTTTTCCGATACATGAAATTGCTTAAAGGTCTTAAGGCAGTAATTGGGGTGGGGGGGGGGGAGGGGGGGGGGGTCATGTTTGATGCAATGGTTGTTGCATACTAAGAGATAAACATATATAACACCACTAAAAGATATGTGGTTAATGAGATTTGGAACTTTAAAGATGGTCTAAAAGCTACATTGAAGAAAAGTTATCAACCACATCTTTGAAGAATCTGAAGAATTGTAATCTCAAAAGATGAAAAGGTTTATATGTCAACCTCTAAAACAATTATGGGTAAACAAATCATAATATGCAAAACCAATTTATTTTTTCATTACAAGGCTCAGATAAGTAATCAATATAAAAAATATGATACATCCACTATGACTGCAAACTTAAAGTAATCTAATACGGAGTATTAGATTAAGGAGTACGGGAGAAATCGATATAAAGGTTCTATTTGATGCCTGCAAGAAGAATTTTGGTATTACCAACATGAAAGTAATATTATGTATTTATGAGCCAAAACAACAACCAAACACCCTTAAATATACGAATGAACAAAGATGTTTCGACTTTAAACCTGCTAAACCCTAACTTTTGATTGGTAAAACAGAAGCAACGCGCTAACTGACGGCCACCGTATTAACTACATCACACATGGTTTATCGATTTCTACCTTACTCCTTGCCCCAATACTAATATGTCCACTTGACGTATCTTGTATGCCCTAAATACAAAATGAACAATCTTTTAGTTAGCCATTTTGAAAATGAGCTAATATGCATGATGTAGGAAATGATAGACGAGAATGATGAAATAAAAAAATATGTAGTGGCTGGTGCATTTAAAGAACCGAATGAATACAATGCTAGCGGAGCATACGTGGTTAGTGAGCTTTGGAACTTCAAAGATAATGAAAAGTTACATTGAAAGAAGTTATTAGTTGCATCTTGACAAATATAGGTAAATTATAGTAAAGTTTACTAGTTTAGTCCTCCCCATTGAAACTATCTACTTTTCGACCCTCTTAATAACACGCTTGAACCTTTATCCCTATTTGCTGCCATTATATGTTTTATTGTGCTCTTTATATTGTACAAACATTATTTTTTTTAAACGTGCATATGATTTTCTAACATAATTGTTTTCATCAGGAGTCACAACTCCCAAAACGACTTAAAATATGATCCAAGACAGACACAAAAATAAACATGTTAAAGTCAAGTATATATATGCTCCGAGTCATGTTTAGGTCAACCGACATATACCGTTTTACTCATAATGTCGGGTTCGAGTTAGAGTTGGATTACACGAGTTTTAAGTCTTTTAAAAAGTTGTAAATTAAATTTATAGATATGATAGGGTTGTGCGAGTTAATGGGTCAACCTTTAACCTACTCAACCCGTGTCATACGTTTAACTTGTCAACATATTTAGAGAAACAAGTTAAATGAGCCGTATTTACGTTATGCGTAAAACACATGTCACAATTAAAAAGCGTTACCCGATTACTTAAGTAGACCGTGATCACGTTAAGATATTCCAACCCATCAACCCAATCCCGTCAAAAATTAACACCCTAGTTTACAACATATCATTTAAGCAAAAAGGCACAATCATTCAAAGTTCAAAATTATTAACCTATAAAAGATTTGGGTTTCAATCACTTGTAAATTTCATTCGACAAGGACATTACCTTTGCAATTAACTACGAGCAGTAAATTACAAATGAACGTCATTACTGTCGGTCACCAACATTTTGCAAGCAACGTAAATATTTTTCGATTTACTACATTAAAAAAATAATAATAATAATAATAATAATAAAAATAAAAACTAATTTTCATATTTTATAGTAGTAACTTTTTAATAAATTAAATTTTTTACTAGTAGTAAATCCCTCCGCAGGAATCTGAGCATAAAAAACAGTAGAAAAGAAACCCTCTCTCCTGAATCCAATCCAACCCAATCCACCCAATCCAGTCCACACATTCTCATTTCATTTCATTTCATTTTCAAAACCCTAAAAACACACACACACACACACCAAAACACACACTACCACCGCCGCCATCCACCATGTCATCCCGGCGACTCCTCGCCACCCTCCTCCGCTCCTCCCTCCCCCGCTCCACCCCTCGATCCCCCCTCCCACACATCTCACGCGCCACACGCGCCACCTCATCCATTACCCCACGCCCTACACGCGCCACACATTTCTCAACCTCCGCTGGCGCGTCAGGCGCGTCAGCCCCCTCTCCTTCAACCATAGCCCCTCCAGTCTCCAAATCGCACGACGGCAAGATCACAGACGAGTTCACCGGCGCTGGCTCCATAGGTCAAGTGTGCCAGGTCATCGGAGCTGTGGTTGATGTGAGATTCAGCGAAGGATTGCCGCCGATTCTGACGGCGCTCGAGGTGCTGGATAACTCGATTAGGCTGGTGTTGGAAGTGGCGCAGCATTTAGGGGAGAATATGGTGAGGACTATTGCTATGGATGGGACTGAGGGGCTTGTTAGAGGTCAGAAAGTGCTTAATACTGGCTCTCCCATCACTGTAAGTGCTCGGTTTTCGATATCGAATAGTTTCGTGTTTTAGATATCTTGTTTGAATTACTGTTTGGACATTGATGTGTTTATCGGCTTATTTAGAGATTGATAGGCTCATAAGGCGTTAAAAATGTTAAAAATGAGCGTTTATCTAGTTTTACAAATTGAAGTAATGTGATGAGCGTATAAAGCAAGCTAACCTAAATACGCTAGTGTTTATTTGTTTGTAGTAGTTGAATAATACTATGTATATATTGGGTATGTTTGGCGAAATGTGCTGGAGCGGGAGGTGGTGCTTATATTTTTTTTGAACGGCAAGTTAGTACAATACTATCGGTTAGCGAGTGAGAGTCGATGCATCTGAGTGGGCAAAGCCCAACACAGATTCTTACTGAAAACCCGGTGAGAGTCGAACTTGAGACCTCATGGAAACAACCTCCCCCAAAGCTCCTTAGGAGACCTCAGGTGGCCAGGTGGCCAAGTTAGCTAAGCCCAGTTGGTTTAGGTGGGGCTTATATTATTAGCTGGAAGCAGGAGCTTATATTTGTATAAAGCTGTTTGGTTAATTAGTTAGAGCTGAAGCTTATTAGTGTAAAATCGCGTTACAATACATCAAATTAATATTTAGATATATTTCAAGTTTTTGCGTGTTAATCCATTATATTTTGAAGGATATTTAAGTAATTTGACCAACTATAAGCCCCCATAAGCCTGTTTCAGTGTGCTTAGGCTTATGGAGGCTTATGACTTATTAAAGCTTCCATAAGCCTGTGACAAACAAAGCTTATTTTATAAGCTAAACCCCGTATAAGCCTCTTATAAGACCACGCCAAACACAGCCATTATCATTACGTAGTTTGTGATGAAGTTGGAGTATGATATATATGGTGTGGTTGTGGTTTAATTATATAGGGATTGTATTGTGATTATGCGAAAATGTGGGTTAATGTGAAGGCTGAAGCTGAATATTGTGGTTTCTTTTGCATATACCGACTTTTTAGTGGTATTAAGAATTGATATGGCTCTTAGTTTTATGGGAAATCAGTTAGTTATTTGTTGTGGTTGAATTAGTATAGGCATTGTATTTGATTACTGTATATGATAATGTGGGTTAACGTGTAGCTGAATGTTTGTAGTTATGTTTCTGTGGTAATCAAACCTATACAATTCTTTGGTTAGTGTGCTTGTTGTGTCTTTGGTATTGTTACTGCAAGTTTGAGAAGTTTGGGAATGAGTGACGGGTTATCTATCCTAACCTTTTGAGTTTTGACATAGTTGACACTATTGTTTAGAAGATTATTATAAAGATGATTTGTTTGTGTATGATGATTTCTATATTTTGTCAGTTTTAACGGAGATTTTCTGTTTTGCTGATTGGTTGTATTTGTTTTTGTGATGGTAGGTACCTGTTGGCAGAGCTACTCTTGGTCGTATTATCAATGTTATTGGAGAGCCTATCGATCACAGAGGCGATATCAGTAAGTCTACTTTGTCATTGCGTCTCATAGAAAGGTCTCTCATCTTTTCGTAACATGTGTCATTGATTTTACAGAGACCGATCACTACTTGCCTATTCATAGAGAAGCCCCAGCTTTCGTAGAGCAGGCAACTGAGCAACAGATCCTTGTCACTGGTATCAAGGTAAATTTAGGAATGAAATAATTAATAATGTGATTAACAGTCTCTTCTGATTTACTAAATACTCGAAGTTGGCATGATAATAAAATGTGATTGTTTTTTTTGTCATGTTATAGGTTGTCGATCTTCTTGCACCATACCAAAGAGGAGGAAAGATTGGTCTGTTCGGTGGTGCTGGTGTCGGTAAAACTGTGCTTATTATGGAGCTTATCAACAATGTAGCTAAGGCCCATGGTAGGTCGATTTTTTGTTACTACATGACATCATCTTAATGTGCCCGACACTTCTTATGGACCATCGTTTTTACTTTGTCTCCAGGTGGTTTCTCTGTCTTTGCTGGTGTCGGTGAACGTACCCGTGAAGGTAATGATTTGTACAGAGAAATGATGGAGAGTGGTGTCATCAAGCTAGGTGACAAGCAGGTGTGTGTTTTATAGGATTTTTCACTTATAATATACTTACAGTTTTTAGTTTTTGTTATCTTACTGTGTATTTGTGCCTTTTTTTCATGTATCTAGAGCGAGAGCAAGTGTGCTCTTGTGTACGGTCAAATGAATGAACCCCCAGGTGCCCGTGCTCGTGTTGGGCTTACTGGATTGACTGTGGCTGAACACTTCAGAGATGCTGAAGGTCAAGACGTGCTTCTCTTTATTGACAACATTTTCCGTTTTACCCAGGTACGGCTGTGCTTCAACACTCCCCTTTTTCTTATCTGACCAAAGTTCCATTAACCAATTCTTGTCTTTATATTCTGCAGGCTAACTCTGAGGTGTCTGCTTTGCTTGGTCGTATTCCATCTGCTGTCGGATATCAACCAACACTGGCTACCGATCTTGGAGGTCTCCAAGAACGTATCACAACAACTAAGAAGGGTTCTATTACATCTGTCCAGGCTATTTACGTGCCTGCTGATGATTTGACGGATCCTGCTCCTGCCACAACTTTTGCTCACTTGGATGCCACAACCGTGTTGTCCAGACAGGTATCCTTTACATCCTTGATGATGTTTAGTAGGCATGGTTTAATGGGTGGCTTGGGCTATTTGTGTTCAAAGCAGTGGTTATTTTAGTGAGTCAAAACAGTGCCAGGTCGGCTTCAAATGATGTTTATAATTTTCAGACCCGTTTCTTTTGACTTAACGCGTGACCCTTTTGGCCATATGTATTTAGATGGGTCGAAATTTCTCTTTCTTGTGTGTACTTTTGGTTTATGTATGATGATGCGCTTACTGATTCTATTATTTGACAGATCTCTGAGCTTGGTATTTACCCTGCTGTCGATCCTCTTGATTCCACATCTCGTATGCTTTCACCTCACATTTTGGGAGAGGACCATTACAACACCGCTCGTGGTGTACAAAAGGTTCTTCAGAACTACAAGAATCTTCAAGATATTATCGCCATTCTTGGAATGGATGAGCTTAGTGAAGACGATAAGTTGACTGTTGCTCGTGCTCGTAAAATTCAAAGGTTTTTGAGTCAGCCCTTCCATGTTGCTGAAGTTTTCACTGGTGCCCCTGGTAAATATGTGGAGTTGAAGGAAAGCATTGCTAGTTTCCAGGTCAGTTTAATACTGCATCAAACTTCATCTATTTGTTACTGCTACAAATCATAATACTATTGTATTCTATCATATCTTCTGTTGTCTTGCTTTTTTTTGTGCAACTTGCTCATTATTAAAATCAAAAGATCTCAGTAAGTAGTTGAGGTTATTCTAGTAAAAATCCAGAGGATCTGATGGCTCTTTAATATGTTTCCCTTCTGAATATACAGGGAGTATTGGACGGAAAGTACGATGACTTATCTGAACAATCATTTTACATGGTTGGTGGAATTGAAGAGGTCATTGCCAAGGCCGAGAAGATTGCTAAAGAGTCGGCTGCCTAGACAAACACTGCAACTCTTTCTCTTTAACCCTTTTTCTCGTTATAGTTTGGGAAACAAAAATGAATAATTTGTTGATTTTGGTGGGGGGTACATCGGGAGTTCTATTTCCAGACAACTTATATGTACCCGGATATTTTTGTGGATCGCTGTTTTTGTTAAGTTTTGTTTTGTGATAGAGAAGTGGAGACAATGTCGAAAAGTCGAACCTCCCAACAAACTATCCCCTCTTTTATTTTATTGTCGGATAATAAAGGGGGACAAATGTTGGAATTGTATATTATTTCTGCAGATTATGGTAATCTTTATTTTCTCAATCTTTATGGCTTGTTTTATGTTGTGTTGTGATATCGAACATGTGACTGAATAGTTTTCATTAAATGGATGATTAAGCGTTACTGCGTTTGCTTGCGGTTGTATTTAATGACTGGATTTAAAGACCAAATGACCTTGTCGCCTCAGCTTCTATTTCTGAGACTAACACATGACCAAATGCTCGTAACTAAACACATGACCAAATGCTCGTAATAAGATGACCACGGTCACGATCAAAAACACACCTCAAGAAAATTAATTAAAAAACACTAGCACACACAAACCATATGCAAACCATAAGGTCACCTCAAGAAAATTAATTAAAAAAACAGCGCACACAAACCATAAGGTCAACTGGCTGACCCAACCAAGCCAAAAATGAAGGGGGACGCATTCGCAACGGTCCCTGTCGGGGTATAGTTATATTGGCTGACCCCACCATAAGGTCAACGCATTCGCAAGGCGTTGTATTCTTATATTGTGCTGAAGGTATACTTATCGATTTTCGGTTTCTTCAAATGGTAGTTTTAAGTTGAACATAACTTAACATATAGGAATATATTGTTACATTAATGTTGTAGCGGTGATCTACAAGTGTACATAGCAAATTAACAAGTGTGTAATCACTAAATTAAATCTCTGATTCAAGGTCCTTGGGAATGAATGTCATTGGTTCCACAATTTAAGGCTTGTTTGGTTTGTAGATGAGTTTAGATTAAAATTTGGATTTTAATGTAAAGTTATAAATTATGATTTAGATTTAGATTTGATGTATGAGAGAGAAATAATATTTAATAGTATTAATTATTTTATATAATATTTTTGTAATAAAAAATATTATTATTAAAAATAAATATAAAGATAAATGAGAGTAGAGTTGTAAGTGAGGCTAACAAAAAACATAAATATTAATCAAATCCCACCCCTCCCTTTACTTTTCAAAAATGTGGGACAATTGGGATTGAGTCCTAATTTTAAACCCCATAAACACAACCAAACATATGATTTGCATTTATTAAATTCAAAACCCAAGCAAATCCTACATACCAAACGGGCCCTTATTTTTTATAATCTTGTACTTCTACGTTAACTGTTTATACAAGGTGTTTTAGTAGTGTAGCAAAAGATGTAAATCCCATGTTCTTCCATATAAAATTTAATTAAGAAATATAATCTTTTATTTATATAATAAAACAAAATCCCTGGTGGGTACTTTCGTATTTCGGAAAAAAGAATATTTCTTTATTAAGTAATATTTTAATTATTATTTTTTAATTTAAAATTTTAAAAATTTGTTTTGTTGATATACTACACAAGTGTGTAGAAGATAAATAAAAAAAATATATAGATAAAATGCAATACTACACAAGTAGAAGATATATACAAAAATATATAGATAAGATGCAACTAACAACAGGATTAAAATTTTTAAATGATTATCTTTAATAATAAACAAATATAATTAAAAATCATAAATTAAACAAAAAAAAAATATTAAATTATTTGTTTTTTAAAAAATAAAAATATATCATTAAAAAAAAATTTAAAAACCCACGCGTGCACGGGTATTATAACTAGTTTAGGCTATAGACATAACTTTACACATTAGGGGTTCGTTTGGTAGGATGAAATGAAATGTTAAATGAATGGAATGACCGATGTAATGGAATAAGTGGTGTAATGTAATGAGTCATTACCATTATTTATCATGTTTGGTTTGTTTGATAAGACGTAATGGAATCATAATAAAAAGACTAAAATGCCCATTATTGATGAGAAGTTTCATTAATGTGGTTAGTTAATAGTGGAGTTTTATGTAATTTTGATTCCATTACGGGATGTAATAAAAAAAAAGTAGGGGCCCTAATGAATGGTTTTGGTGTAATGAATCATTCCTTGTAATTAATTATTACATTACATAAATATAAACAAACAACATTTTCTCATTCCATCGTAATAATCCTTTCCATTCCCCCTTTGATTACCACATACCAAACACTACGTAGAAGTTAAGTTGTAATTTAGATCATTCTTAGCACTTCTTTTATGGGATTTGCTAACGAATGTCCATTGATACATTTTAATGTGTAAATAAATGTATTTAACAACTTTCTTTCTACAACCAAAAATAAATTTACTGAACATTAGTTTAAACATATAATTTACCATAGTTAAATATAATTTTCATTTTAATACACTTAAACTTTATAAAGATCTACACCTTGGCTAGTACAATAACAAATTCCCTTCTATTATTTAGCTAGATCTCTTATATGTCAATTTCATAATTATTTTATAATCATTCATAGACTTAGTCATGTTATCTTTTATATGTCAATTTCATAATTATTTTATAGTCTCTCATAGTCATGTTACGGATACGTATGGTCGCATCATAGCAAAATAATTTAGTTTAGAGACAGTACATGATGGAGCCATCAATATTTATGTAGTGCAATAATTACTAGTATAAATTAGGTGTATAAATTTTTTCTATAAATGTTATTTTGAAATGATGTTTACTATAATGTTGATAAAAAAGTTGGGCGTACCTGGTTATGGGCTTATACTCTCGTACTAATTCAATCCTTAGCACTTGTTACCTGCGTACTAAGAAAATAAGACAACACCGTTAGGCTTATCGAGGGATTGTCTCCCCCGATTAGACTCCGGCGTGAGAGTAAGTAATCGTTTTAAGGTTCTCGTAAAGAGTTAGGGTTGTATATCGTAACTTGAATGAGAATCGTATGATTCTATATATAGGGGCTGAGAAACCGTGTTTCTTGCTCCTTACTCTTCGCACGCGTGGTGCTTATCCGAGGTAAGGATATCTATTCCTTAAATAGATAAACCTTATCGTGTACCCGGTGGGTTAGATTGGGCCTTTGGGCTACATGAGCCCAAAGCGTTAACACTGCGGCCCATACCATTGTCATGGTAGCCCATTCGTGGTGGGCTTAAGTGTAAGTAATGTCTATCATTTGGGCTTGCGGCCCAGATATAGGCTATACGTCATCATGTCCCCCCAGTCTAGTGTGCGCGGCGCGTAGCCGTGGGTACTAGACTTAATACCATCAGCGGTAAGCGTGGCGGGAGATTGAACAAATATTACCACCTTTTTGTAGGTGCAATGCACCTAATAATTTCAAAATGGATGCCTCGAAAGTCGGGGGTGGTGTCCACGTAGCCCTTGGAATTCGGGAAAAAGTGCATGTACCTGTTTAACTTCTAGCCATACGTTTACTGTGAGTGGGTTCCACGTGGATAGAAATTAGGGTTTTTACCACCCTATATAAGAGTCACCGCCCCCCTTTTTTACAATCACACAGTAAAACACACACTTAACCACTATTCACCTTCTTCTTTGAGAGCGTTTTTTGCAAAGAAACCTTTTCACTTTCGTAGGTAATTTGTGTGCGTCCCAGTAATGAAAATGATTGCTCAATTGGAGGATTTTCGCTCCGCGATGTCCATTGAGGACGTTACGCAGTTTTCTTCTGACTATTTTGTGCCTTTGGATGTACGTCCAGAGGCTCCAGATGTCGACGCGTGTATAGCTGACTTCCCCGAAGGGAAGATAGGGCTATACACGAAATTTTTGATTACGCGAATTACCGCGTACCCATATCTGTCTTTCTGAGCGATTTGCTCAATCACTATCGCCTTCACATTTCTCAGTTGCACTGTATAGGTGCGGCGAAGGTGTCGAATTTTGAAGTAAACTGCCGTTTACTTGCGATAGAACCAACCGTGGATTTGTTCCGCTCCTTTTACCACACGACGTGGTCAAATGGTTGGGTTTCCTTTGCGAAGCGCCAGGGGGCGCTTCAATGTTATACGGAGAAAGTTGACGCCCTCAAGAATTGGAGGGAGTACTTCTTTTGGGTGGATGACGTAGTCTTTCCTTCTCCCTTTGAGTTTTATACTCAGGAATCCTTACCAAGGGATGGGCGCCCCGCACCCGGTTCCTACAGTCTTGCTGACGCGCAAAATTTAGATGCCAATCGACTGGCCATTAACCCCTATCCGGAGGAGTTTTTGGTACATGTGGGGTTGAGCCGCGCTTATTTTGGCGCTGCAGATGAGGTTCCCACTTTCTTGAGTGAGGATGGCCGGGGTGGGTGTTCATTCCTTATACTTCCTTCTTTGTAAGTCCTTTATTCTTGTCTTCGCGCCTTTAATAACTAATCCCTTTTTGTTTTTTCTTGCTTCATTTGATGTGCGCAGAGATGGATCTGTTCGCGGTGGTCAAGCTGGATAGGCCAAAGCAGGTGACCATAGGGGTGCGTCCTCTGAAGGAAGGAGAGCAGCCCTTGCTGGAGGCGACCGCGGGGCACTTGACCGTTCTGCCTGCGACGGTCCCCGAGGACACGCCACCACTCCTAGTGACGCCCGTTCAGAGTGTACCGCCCGACGCGGAGGTGGCGCCCACTGTGGAGGCGGTGCCAGATGTGGAAGTGGCGCATGAGGAAGCGCAATCAGGATCATCTGACAGCATCCGGATCTTGAAACCTGAGGAGGTGCTGAGGGAGGAGGTTGCGCAGAATTCAAAGCGCAAGGGAGAGGCTGGAGCCAGTGGCACCAGGAAGAGGCGTCGACACGTCATCAGAGACGCAGAGTCGAACGCGGAAGAAACCTCTACCTCCGGCGCACGGTTGAAGGTTGATGATGTTTCTCCGTTTCTGTAAGTGTGCATTTCTCTAATCTTTTTTTTTTTATCATATTACTTGTAATATTTGTTGACTGTTTTTGTTGCGTAGGGATGACGCCGCGAAGGGTGATGGGGTCTTCGTGGATGAGGTTTCCTCTCCGCAGAATGAAAACAGGGAGGGGAAGACCAAGGTTGCTGATGGGGGTGAGGCGCAGCAGCTAATGGATGAGCTGGCTGCGACCACCGCGCGCCAAGCTGAGCTTGTGGCTCAGCTGAAAGGGAGGTATGCTGGGGAGAGCCGTGCTCTTGCCCAAAAGGAGGAGGAGTTGGCGACCCTCCGTGCGCAGTTGGCTGATGCGCAAGTGGAGCTGGGGGCCTCAAAGGCGTATGCTGAAAAGATTACTCAAGATAAGGTGAGCATGTTAGCTGACCTTAAGTACGCGAGGTCTAAGCTTGAGCAAATAAAGGCTAAGACTTCCTGGTCGGTGTCTTATCTTGAAGAGAAGAGGGCGGAGCATCATGCTAGCGTCCAGGAATTTCAGGGGCGCATGGAGAAGGCGGTTGCGATGCAAGAGGAAAAACTGCGCGCCCTCAGCATAGAGTATGACGAGGAGTTGTACCCCCATCTGATGTCCACTATAGCCGAGCGCAGGTATTTTCGTTTACTTTGTCCTTATAATTATTTTACCACCATGTTGTTTACTTACACAAATTTGCTTTTGTTAATGCAGATGGTTGATTAGCCATGGGCTGCGCCTGGCAGCCCTGAGCACACTAGAGTCCGCTGAGGTAGTGGAAGCTTTTGGAAAGGTTGTGCACTGCGCGATTGCGCGTGGTCGATCGCAGGCCATGGAGGACTTTCATGAGGCCAAGCTGCTGGCGAAGGACTTGGCGGAAGTCCCTGGTTACAGCCCTACGGCTTATGATGAGCTGCTGCAGGCAATGGCGGGGCTGAAGGTTCTTGAGTTGCCGCACATAGGGAAGTTGGAGCGCGATCAAGATGACCCCATAGCTGTGCTGATGGCGGGTCTGACTTTGCAGCGCCATCTTGTGGAGAACGCGGAAGAGGAATTAGATTACTATCTAAAACCTGATGTATCGCAGCTTCAAGTCCCTGTGTTCGCGCGGCCTCGCGATATCCTGAAGCCTTTTGCTCTTGAAAAGGAAATTCCTTTGAAAGAGGTGCTGGAGCGACATGAGCAGAGGGTCGCTGTGAAGAAGGGTATCAAGGGCAAGGCCGTGATGTGTGGCATTGGCGCTGCACACCTTCCTAGATCAGATGGCGTGGCTGTAAGCGTTCCGACCGTATCTATGCAGGATGCCATAACCTTGAGTAAGCTTAAGGAAGCGGGGAGTTCCGCCGCTCCAGAGGAGAATCCTGAGCATCGCCATAGTATATAGGCTTTTTGTATATTTATGTATCTTTCCTTGTAATTTATTAATAAATGTGGAATAAGATACGTTTTTGTTTTTTGTTCGTGAATTTGAGTATACTTGCATTGTTTGCTAAGTTTGCTTTTTTAACTAAGTCTTTTAAGTGTGTGACTTTGAAGAATTATACTTGCATTGTTTGCGAAGTTTTATTATTTGACCAAGTGTCTTGGCTCGTGATATTGCTAAGCTCGTACGGTGTACTTGGTATATGCGCATCCGTCGTGGGGTGCGCATGTGAAACTTACTTCGACGTCTCAAGAGTAAGGCGCTTAGCAAGGATACATGATCCAATGTTGATGGGTTTGCAACCCTCTTATTCAACGAGTAAATTAGTAGGTTAACTCATCCTTTATGCCTTCGTGGGTCTTTAAGTGGTGCATGCACGCCATGTAGGCAGAAATATAAGATAAACAATATTGACATATATGCAATAAAGTAAAATGCGCTATGGAGTTAGCTAAAAACCATAACATTTTATTAATACTTGCAAGTTATTAGAAAAAATAGAAAATACAATTCCTAGAAAAGAAAAAGAAAGACAAACACTTATTGGGCACCTCGTAGGATGCAAGTGTGTTTGTGTAAGGGCCGTGGCCTAAAAGTAATATTTTTTGAGATTGCAGATGTTCCAAGTGCGCGCCAGGTCGTGACCTTCCATATCGCGCAGCCTGTATGCGCCGTTGCCGAGCGCGTCTGTGACCTCGTAAGGTCCTTCCCATTTGGGTCCGAGCTTGCCCGTGTCTTCTGCGTGGCTCGCGTCGTTGGCACGGTAAACAAAGTCTCCTGGTCTGAATGAAGTGTGTTTGACTTTTGCATCATAATACTTCTTCATTTTTGCCTTAGCCTTTGCTTCGCGTATAGCTGCGCGTTCGCGTCTTTCTTCCAGTATGTCTAAGTCTATGCGCCGTTCCTCGTCATTTGTCGTGACGTTGACCTCTGCTGTGCGTATAGTTGGCATTCCTATCTCGGCTGGTATGACGGCTTCTGTTCCATAGACTAGGGAAAATGGCGTGTCGCCAGTACTGGTTTTGATTGTCGTGCGATGCGCCCACAAGACGTGCGAGAGCTCGTCTACCCACTTTCCTTTGTGTCTGTCAAGGCGCGCTTTTATTCCTTCGCCTAGACTGCGATTTGCGCGCTCAACTAGGCCATTGGTTTGTGGGTGTTTGACTGAAGCAAAGTGTTGTGTGATGTTCAATTGTGCGCACCAATCTTTGAATGGGTTATCACAGAATTGTTTTCCGTTGTCTGATATGATCTCGCCCGGTAGGCCGAAGCGACAGACAATGTTGTCCCAAACAAAGCGCTTGACTTGGTTTCCCGTGATGTTCACCACCGCTTTTGCTTCGATCCACTTTGTGAAGTAGTCTATGGCTACGATGAGGAATTTTACTCCTCCAGCTGCGACAGGGAAGGGTCCTGCGATGTCAATACCCCATTTGTAAAATGGCAATGGTGAGGTAATTGGTGTTAGCTCTTGTTGTGGTCGGCGCGGAATTGGTCTATGTACTTGGCAATTGCTGCATTTTCTTATCAGATCGCGTGCATCACGATGCATTGTTGGCCAATAATATCCTGACCTTAGAGCGCTTGCTACCACGGATCGTGGCCCTGAGTGCATACTACATGATCCAGCGTGAATTTCGCGGAGTACGTAGTCTGCTTGAAGGGGTCCGACACATCTGAGCCATGGCTGTAAAAAAGACCGTCGATAGAGTACGTTGTCGCGTAATTCAAATCGTTGCGCTGTGCGCCGTATTCTGCGAGCGTCTTTTTGATCTTGGGGTAGGATTCCCTGGCTAACAAATTCGATGATAGGTGTCATCCATGTAGGGTCTTGTTCCTCTATCACCGTTGCTATTTCCCTATCCAAGATTGACTTGTTTTTTAGGGTTTCCACCAATACCTGTTTTGAGAGGTGTGCGAAGCTTGTGGATGCGATCTTGCTCAGTGCGTCCGCCTTCTTGTTATCTCCTCTAGGCACCTGTTTTATGGTGAACCTATCAAAGTTTTTGATCAAAGATTTTGTCTTTTCCAGGTATTGGGTCATGTGTTCATCCTTGGCCTCATATTCACCTAGCACGTGGTTAGCGACCAGTCGCGAATCTACGTTTGCTTCTAGGTTGCGAACACCCATTTGGATTGCAATACGTAATCCGGCTAGTAGGGCTTCGTATTCTGCCTCATTGTTTGTGGCCGTGAATTCGAAGCGTAGCGCATAGGTGAATTCCATACCTTCTGGGTTTGTAAGAATAAGGCCTGCGCCCGATCCTTCTACACATGAAGATCCATCTGTGAACAGAATCCAGGGTTCCTGTAAATCTGTTTTAGCTGCAGATGTCGGGCTGTCGCTGTCTGGTTTCTCCACGATAAAATCAGCTAGGACTTGTCCTTTGATTGCAGTGCGCGGTCTGTATGAGATGTTATACTCACTTAACAGTACACTCCATTTTTGTAAGCGTCCTGATGCGTCAGGCTTAGAGATAACTTGTTTGACTGGCTGATCAGTGATTACAACTATTGGATGCGCCTGAAAGTATCTGCGCAACCTTTTGGCTGCGAACACTAGAGCCAAGACCAGCTTTTCCATAGCGCTGTAGTTAGTCTCTGTTTTCTTCAGGGCTTTGCTTACGAAATATATGGGTGTCTGGACGGAGTTTCTATCTGTCAATAATACGGCGCTGACTGCTCCATGGGTTGCCGATAAGTACATGATTAGTTCTTCCCCTGGTCGTGGTGCGACAAGTTTGGGAAGAGATGCCAGATGGTTTTTAAGTTGTTGGAAAGCTTCCTCCGCTTCGATTGTCCAGCGAAAGTCTCCCTTTTTTGTACACTTCGTGAGTGTTTTAAAGAGGGGAAGAGATTTGTCCGCTGACTTAGATAAGAAACGGTTTAGTCCTGCTAACTTTCCATTCAATGATTGGACTTCTTTGAGTGTGCGCGGTGAGGGGAGATCAATAACAGCCTTTGTTTTTTCTGGGCAAGGCTTGATTCCATCGGGTTCTATCAAGTATCCAAGGAACATCCCTTCGGTCGCGCCAAAGGTGCACTTTCTTGGATTTAACTTCATGTTGATCCGCCCCAACGTTCGGAATGTTTCCTAGATGTCGCGTACCAACTCGTCCTCTGTATGGCTTTTGATGACAAGGTCGTCAACATAGACTTCCAAGTTGCGGCCTACTTGTTTTTCGAAGGCTGTGTCCACCAGTCGTTGGTATGTCGCACCTGCGTTCTTCAGGCCAAAAGGCATTTTTGTGTAGCAGTATACTCCTTGACTGGTGTGGAAAGCTGTTTTTTCTTCATCTTCCACTGCCATCTGGATCTGATGATACCCTTTATATGCATCTAGGAAGCATTTGAAAGGGTATCCGCACAAGGACTCGACCTTCCAGTCTATCTCTGGCAGTGGATAGCAGTCCTGCGGACATGCTTTGTTGAGGTCCGTGAAGTCCACGCACATCCTCCAACTGCCATCGCTCTTCTTTACCATAACTGGGTTAGAAAGCCAGTCGTGATAGTATACTTCGCGCATGATGCCTGCGTCTACGAGCTTATGTATTTCTTCCAGAATAGCCTTTGCACGATCTGGGGCTTGGCCGCGCTTCTTTTGTCGTATTGGAGGGTATCCTTGTCGGATTTGTAGCTTATGCTCTGTGATAGAGCGTGGTACTCCCGTCATGTGCTTGGGTTCCCATGCAAAGATGTCTAGGTTCTTTTGCAAGAGTGCGCATACAGCTGCTTTACCTTTGTCAGATAAAGATCCTCCAATCGAAACTTGTTGCTCTGGATAATCTGGGTGGATAGCGACTTTTAAATTTGGCGTTTTTTCCGTACACTGTTCTGGAATAGTTTCTGCTTCAGTTGTTACTGCGATGCATTCTCTTGGTGGTATTGTTGTGTTATAGAGAGTGCCAACTCCTCCTTCCACTGGGAATTTAAGCATTCCGTGCGCTGTGGATGGTACCGCGCGTATGGATGATATTCCCGGTCTTCCAATGATACCATTGTATGGTGAAGGAGACTTTATTACCATGAAGTTTATCCATGTTGCGGTTGAGTGTTGTTCATCTCCTATGACCACCAACAAGCGTAACTGCCCCATAGTCCAAATCTTTTCTCCTGTGAATCCTGTTAATGACGTTGTAGCTGGTATCAACTGACTTTGGATTTCTGGTCGCAGTCTTTTGAAACAGTGATCGTACAGGATGTCTGCGGATGCTCCTCCATCAATGTACATGCGGTGGATGTCATGTCCTCCTGTATGTATTTCAATGGTTAAGGGCTCCACGACTGTGTTGTCCGCAGCTATAGTAGGGAAGGATATTTCTTTTTCTTGAGAGAATTTTTGGCTGACTTTTTGCTTTATCCTGCGTTGCCATGATTGTATCATGTATATAGTATCAGCTTTTTCCTTTGGGGGTTCTTTCTTTCCCCCGTTTCTATGTTTATCTTTTCCCTCCTTGATGTTTTTTACGAGGTGGTCTGTTGGGAATTATTCTATCAGTTACCACGGCTAGTGAAGATATTACAACTGCAGAAGATTGTACTTGCAGTGGAAACTCATTACCACTGCAAGAACAAAACATTACCACTGCTTGCATGATAACTGTTAGAGAAACGCGCTTAGATAAACATAGAAAAGATATTGTGTATATCTTATTCTATTTGTATTATACTTATCTTGTACAAGAGGACTCCTTGTTGTATAAAAGGAGATCCTAGATCATAGTTAGAATATATCTTTCTAATACGTTTTCTTAGAGCTTCAAGGTGTAACCCTAGTGATATCTTAGATCACTCGTATTATTATCATTAATAATATTGGAGCTATTTGTTTTGTTACATACATTGTTCATACATACAATTGTTTCATTTACAATCAATCTTCTAAGTATCATTAAGTAGATTCCGCATACTTAGTGGTATTACTCAAAGTATCATTATTAACACAAGTTCAAGGTGTTCACGATCCAACAAGTGGTATCAGAGACAGGTTTCGATATTTTGATTTAGAAGATCCTATGGCAGATTCAAAAGAAACAATGGAGACAGAAACAAGCCAATCAAACATTGCTGCAAAGCTTCCCAAGCTTAAAATTAATGACTTTGAGATGTGGAGGCTTATGATAGAACAATTCTTTATGGTTCAAGACTACACATTATGGGAGATCATAATGTGTGGAAATTCATTCAAACCTGGTACAACTGTAGAGCAGGTTGGTGACAAGACTGTAACAAAAGTTAACACTGATCCTGTTACTAATGAAGAAAGAAACCAACTAAAGAATGATTTGAAGGCTAGAGGTTTGTTATTGATGGCTCTACCCAGAGATCAAGTTCTGGCTTTTACCAAATACAAGTCTGCAAAGACCCTCTTTGATGAGATCTGTGAAGTGTTTGGTGGTAATGACTCTACCAAGAAGACTCAAAAGACTTTACTGAAGCAGACCTATGAGAATTTTGGTTCAACAAGCAATGAATCTCTTGATAGCATATTCACAAGGCTACAAAAGATTGTTACTCAGCTGACTGCTTTTGGAATTGAGGTGGAAAAGGAAGACCTAAATCTTAAATTTCTAAGAAGTTTACCTGCTGAGTTTGATACCAATGTTGCTGTATGGGAAGATAAGTCAGATCTTGAGACCATGAAACTTAATGATGTGTACAATAACTTCAAAGTTATTGAACAAAGATTAAGGAAAGCTGGCAAGTTAAAAACAAGTTCTGCAAGTGTAGCACTCATATCATTATCAGGTAATGATAGTTCAGATGATGAAAGTGATACTGATGATGACAGTGGTAACATGATTGTTTCCACTGGTAATGGAAATGTTTCCACTAGGAGCTCAAAGAAACAGATTGCAGGACTAAGTGATGCTACTTTCTATGCCTTTATATCAAGCCATGTGGGTGGTTCAATCCTCAATCATGAGGACTTGGATCAAATTGATGAAGATGATATGGAGGAGATGGACATCAAATGGCAGGTAGCATTACTCAGCTTAAGATCAAAGAAGTTCTGGAAGAAGACAGGGAGAAAGATACATATAAGTGGTGATGAGACTGTAGGTTTTGACAAAAAGAAGGTGGAGTGCTATAATTGTCACAAGAAGGGGCACTTTGCTAGAGAATGTAGAAAACCAAGGAAATCTGACAACAAGTCAACTTGGTACAAGAAGGATAAGAACAAAGAACCTACAACAGAAGAGCCAAATGTGCTATTGGCTATTGATGGAGTGAGCTTTGATTGGAGCTTTATGACTCAGGATGGAGAAGATGATTCAGAATCTGCAATGCTTGCTACTGAGCATGCACTCATGGCTTTTTCAGACACTGAGGTACATACTGATAATGCTTGTTCTAAAAACTGTAAGGCTGTAAAAGAGTTAGAGATCTCTAAAACAAAATATGATGAACTGATGCTAGATTTACATCATACTAATTATAATTTAGCAAATCATAAAAGAGGTCTAGGTGTTTTAGAAAAACAGATAGAGCATTATAGGGCTAATGAATCTAAGTTCAGTGATGACATAGCTGTTTTAAAAAGAGACTTAGATTTTTATGTTGAAGTAAATAAAGCTCTTAGGGAAGAGATTGAAAAAGTTAAAAAGGCTAGTGAGAATATACAGATTACTAAGCAAACACTAGACCATCAATCCAAGAGCATTGACAAAATTTGGGAAGCCCAAGTTGTGAGCAAAGCTAAATCAGGTCTTGGATACAAATCTGTTCCACCACCTCTAAGAGGTGTTCCAGCACCTCCTGGCATTGACCTAGCTCACACAGGCTTAGAAGAGTTTCAGGATCCACCCATGACCTATGGACCAAAATTTGTTAAACCAGTTGAAACTGAAAAGGTTCAGGTTGAGGTTGAGACTTTTGATAGTGCTAGTGACTCATCTCTTAAAGATGAATGTTTAAATGTTGAGTCTAAAACTAGTGTTCCTGAAAATGTTAAAGTAGAGGAAAGAAAAAGTATTCCTGATGTTATCAAAGAGAAGCCTAGGACACAAACAAATCACACTAGGCCTACTACTAGGTATGCTGAGATGTACAGGGATAGATCTACATCTCCTAGAAGGAACATGAGAAGTTGGAATCATGTTAAAACTAGGCAATTTGGTAGTGACTTTGTGTTCAACAATAAGGCTTGTCATATATGTGGTAGCTTTGACCATTTAGCTAAAGACTGTACCTACCACATGGGAAGAAGGGAAGTTTTTACAAGGGTGAATGGATCTAATTCTAATAAAATGACTCACCCAAACCCCCTAAGCAAGATGGTTCCCACGACTGTTATGCTTACCACTGGCATTAAACATGTTTCCACTGCTAGACCAGCAGTTACCACTGCCAGAAGTAATAACAAAGTTTATCCTAAGTCCCCTGTCACTTCTTTTGTTAAATCTTATCAAACAGGGAAAAAGACTTATTTTGAAAAGAATGATCACAAGAATCACATGTGGAGACCCAATTTTTCAAATCCAGCAGTTTCCACTGCTAGGCATGCAGTTACCACTGCAAGACCAAATGTTTCCACTGATGACTATGTGAATAAGAAAAGGGTAAATTTGGGAAAAGCTGTTAAGGCCTCAGCTCGTTGGGAATGGAAACCAAAAGGAACAACAAACAATCCCAATGGTGTATCAATGACCTTTGATAGATACAATTATATTGATACACGAGGCAGATCCAAGTCATTTGTGGCTTGGGTCCCCAAAAGGTACTAATTGTTTTATGTTGAGTGCAGGGACAGTCAAAGACTATTAATGGTTATGAATGACTTGATAATACTTTCTGAGTTTTACAGTGACTCACCAATATGTTTGCAAGTTGTTTAGTATATGTCTGTTCTGCAAATGTTAAGAGATTACAAGTAGTGTGTTTAAGTCACCAAGAGTGGTAGCCAAAGGAATGTGGTCAAATAAGCTGAAGGTCTTACAATATTGATTAATTAAAGAAGATCTTTTCATTCATTCAAAGACACAAGTTACAGCTTACATTCAAAGTTCCAACTGCATTACAATGACCATTCCTAAAACATTTGGCTAATGGAGAACTACTAGCTTCTATCAATTATTACATAATACTTGAGGCTATGATAAGTACAATGAAGAAGCTGAAGATGAAAATGGAAAAAGAAGAGAAGGAAGACTGTGAAGCTGCTCAAGTAACAAAGTAAAGAAAATACTCAAGAATTTTGTTCCTTGGCAACATTCCTCAATCATTTACTTCTGCTTCTCCTTTCCCTTATGTGTGATCTGAGCTTTCTTGCTCTGTCCAATATGTTCTTGAAGCAGAAGACCAGGTTCTGGAGCTGGAAGATCCAACACCAAGGTTGATGATATTGGGAGAGATGGATCTCTCTTACCTGATCTTGGTTGGGATCTCTCTGGTGTGGAAGGAGGAAGAAAGGTTGGATCTTCATTCTTTTCCTCTGAAGATTCTTCATCAGATGTCCAGATGAAGGGAGAAACAAGCTCTCTCTCTCTGCAGGATTCGGATCATGGCTTGATTCACCCTTTATGTGTGCATTCCATTGTTTTTCTTGCACATCCCATCGGTTCTTTATCTCTCTCTCAAAATCAGAACCTTCAAGTCCCCATGGATATGGTGGTACTTCTTCTGATGTTGGAACAGAAGAATGTTGATCAAAGGACTCAGGGTTTGATGACATGTTTTTTGGAAGAAAATTGGTTTTTGAAATTTTGTTGATTGGGATATTAGGGTTTGAGAGATTATTGGTGACTGAGATGTGGTGTTTGGAGGAGGTTATATAAGCAAAGATTAGGTGTTATGCTAATTAATGAAGGATATTTACTTCCATCTGTTTTGTTTGGTTTGAGAAGTAACTGTGGTTTGACTTTTGAGAAGATATTTTTGTGTATAGTAACTTGGTTAAAAAGTTACTTGGGTTAATCTTTGTGGGTTAATATGAGACTTATTTTGTGTAGCTGTTCACAACCTATGTCATTGGAGTAATAAGGTGTGTATCTTGACACACAACAAATGGTTATTGATTCACCATGTCTAACCCACATAAGAATCAGCTAGTCCAAGAGCAAACGGCTTTTGGTAAAGACTTCTCAAATCCGTTGATAGCTGATAGTTTGCTAAAAACTATGATAAGAGTAGTAAAATTTTACATGTTTTTCTTACCACTGCTCTTTGAAATTTTGTTGATTTTTACCACTGCAAGTTCACCGTTTCCACTGAAAGTGTAAATTTTACCACTGGTGAACTAGCCGTTACAACTGTGTCAGTAATCTTATTTTTACTAGCCGTTGCAAATATAACTGTCTTTCCTTATTAATAGGGTAAAATTTTTTTTTGGGAATTATCTACTTACCAAAGTTTATTTATTCTTTTCTAAAGATAATTCACCATACGCGTTTTTCTCAAAACCCTATTAGTATAAATTGATTTTATACGGCTTGCTTTTTATTCACGATTACTAACACTTTTATCTCTCAAATCACAAAATCATGGTGTCTCTCAAGTTTTCAGATGAACACAATCAAGTGGCTTACCTTCAAAAGTCAAACGACAAGAGTGAACCTATTTTTCATCAGATTGTGGACTTTCTAAACACAACTCATATAAGGTATGCCTTAACTATGAATCCCACAATCTTTGTTTCTCAAATCAAACAGTTTTGGAACTCTGTGGAGTCCATCACTCTTGCACAAGGAGACATACATGAATCTGTGGAAGCTCTCAGAGCCACAGTTGATGGGGTAACTATTGATGTTACTGAATCATCTTTAAGGAGATTTCTCCAATTAGATGATCTTAATGGTATCATCACATTACCTAATTCAGACATATTCAACTATATTGCTTTGATGGGGTATGATACATCTGACCAAAAAGTAACTTTTAAGAAAGGATGTTTTTGTCCCCATTGGAGATTTTTGATACACACTCTGTTGCATTGCCTAAGTCCTAAGAAAACTTCTTATGAACAATTTGGATCAACCATGGCTTACCCTTTAGTTTGCTTGGTTACTGATAGGACTTTCAATTTTTCAAGGTTTATATTTAATAACATGAAAGGCAATGTAACAAGTTCATACAAATTTTTAATGTATCCAAGGTTTGTGCAAGCAGTGTTAAATGAATTTCAACTGCAAAATCATAATAGGATTTATGAAACTCCATGTCTTAAGCCAAAAGTATTTCAAAACATGTGTAAGGCTTCAGATTTTTGGGATGGAGTGATTCATCCTCTTTTACCAAACATGCTTGCAAAGATTTCACAGGTACAGGGTGAAGATGCAACAATTCCAGTTGTATCCCATCACACACCCACTATTATTGTTCCACAAATTCAACATATCCCTGCTGTAACTCACACATATGAAATGAGGCAAAAACAGCCAACTCCTTCCATGACAATATTGCATGTTGCTGACCTTTATGGTTTAGGAACAAGCAGTGGTGGTTCAAGGCTTCAATCTAGTCCAACTAGAGAAGAGCCTGGATCAATGCCTTATGATTCACCTCTCCCAGCAGGTTACACAGTTGGAAGTGATGAAGGCAGTGTGCAACAAAATGAATTGATGGAATTATGTACCAAATTAGTCAAATAGGTTCAAACTCTGGAGAAAGATCTGGCACAGACCAAAGTACAACATGCCACAGAGTTGAATCTATTGAAAACTGAGATTCAAAAGTTGCAGGATGAAGTTGTGAATCTCAAGAAGAAAAGACATATTCAAGCTGTAGTTTCTTCTCCATCATCATCACATGATGACCTTTCTGCAGGTCCTGGTTATGGTTTGGGAACTTCTTCCAAACAGGGGAGGAAAACAGATGCTGATTTTAAGGGGAGGAGTACTAATTTTGATGATATAGATGATGTAGCTGAGATTGAGGGGAGGAAATTGGATCTTGAAGATATGGTTGTTGATACTAATGTTCTTGGAACTACTCAACAAGTTTCCACTGAAGCAGAACATGTTACCACTGATCAAATTATTTCCACTGCAAGTGAGAATGTTACCACTGATGTTCCATTAGTTACCACTGCAGAGGAAGAAGCTGTCAGAAAAAGATTAGTTAAAGGTAAAGCAATGGTGTTTGATGCAGAGGAAGTACATACAAGAAAGATTTCCAAGAAAGATAAAGCTCAAATTGATTATGATGCAAGATTGGCAGAACAACTTGATGCTGCAGAGAAAGAAAATATGAAACAGCAAAAGGAGAATGATGTTGCCAGTTTTATGGAAGCACAGAGGTTAGGTAAACTTGAAGCAGTAATGGCACAACCACTCTCAGTGGTTCCACCAACCATCTTACATGAGAAACCCCCTATGTTCTCATATGTGCCATCAGATGAAGAAATTGAGCATATGATTAAGCATGATCCAGTTGTAAAGAAGAAAGCTATTGAGCTTATTGCTAACAAGTCCTTAACTGAAGATCAAAGAACAGCTCAATTGGTTGATTTCATTCAAATGAAAAATCAACAAGCACTGGATGATATTATTGGAAACTTTAGAAAAGGTCAAAAGAAACAAAGACAACCCACAAAGGCACAGATCATTCATGAGATGAAAGTATATTGCTGTCATGTTGGAACTTGGAAGATGGCTGACTTCAAAGGTATGTCTCATGAAAGAATTGAAGGTATCTACTACAGAATTAAAAGGCAAGATAATACCTTCAGACCTATTGATTTTGAAGAAGTTGAAAGATTCAAACAAAGTAAAAGGAAAGCTTCAACAGTTGAAGATCATGTCACTAAAAGAATGAAAGCTCCTCAAGAGAAAGAATCTCAATTTGAGAAAAGTGCAGAAGATCCACTTAGTGAAATTATCATTGTTGAAGAAGAAGATTTCTATCCAGATCATTCACAATCAAAACATCAAATTATTGATTGGGAAGTGTACACAGCAAAGAATTTTGCTCCCACTTGGAAAATTATAAGACTGGGAGGAGAATCTTCATCATTTATTCAGTTTGAAGATCTTCTTAAAGCATGTGACAGAGAAGATCTTGATACTCTTTGGAAGCTAGTAAATGAAAGATTCAAGGCTGATACTCTCAAGGATATGAAAGAAATGCAGCTCTGGGTTGACTTGAGAAGATTATATGAACCAGATCTTAATGATAAGTATTGGAAGTTTAATTCATCAAACTTGAATACTACATGGACATATTTTGATAAATGTGAGGTTCATCATGTTTCTACAACAAATAAAGTGGATGTGTTTATGTTTGCTGAGAAGGAATATCCACTTAAAGCTACAACTTTGTCTGTAATGTTGATGTCAAAGTTAAGAGTTTATGCAAATAATGAAAAGGTTAGAGCTTTGATTCAGAAGATTAAAGATCAATATGCAAGAGCTGATAAAGGATTAAGAAAAACAAGATAAGTGTTTGGAAGAATTCCCATATCCTCAGGTTTATTGTATACTTGAAGAAACTTATTGATTTACAAATAAATCATAAGTTTAGGGGAGGATTGTTGGGAATTATTCTATCAGTTACCACGGCTAGTGAAGATATTACAACTGCAGAAGATTGTACTTGCAGTGGAAATTCATTACCACTGCAAGAACAAAACATTACCACTGCTTGCATGATAACTGTTAGAGAAACGCGCTTAGATAAACATAGAAAAGATATTGTGTATATCTTATTCTATTTGTATTATACTTATCTTGTACAAGAGGACTCCTTGTTGTATAAAAGGAGATCCTAGATCATAGTTAGAATATATCTTTCTAATACGTTTTCTTAGAGCTTCAAGGTGTAACCCTAGTGATATCTTAGATCACTCGTATTATTATCATTAATAATATTGGAGCTATTTGTTTTGTTACATACATTGTTCATACATACAATTGTTTCATTTACAATCAATCTTCTAAGTATCATTAAGTAGATTCCGCATACTTAGTGGTATTACTCAAAGTATCATTATTAACACAAGTTCAAGGTGTTCACGATCCAACATGGTCCATCCTCCCTTCTCTAACTAGCTTTTCAATTAGCTGTTTTAGTTGGACGCACTCGTTAGTTGTATGGCCCTTTTGGCCGTGGTACTCGCAGTATCCACTACCTAGGCGCTTTTCTTCTGCAGTGCGCATTGGTGGTGGTTTTGGGAAGTTCGCACCTTCTGTTACAAATATTTCTCTCGGAGTCTTAGTGAGAGGAGTATATTTGTCGTTGTCTCTTCCACTGCGATAATTCCTGCTGCGGTTGTTATTCTGATCGTTGGATTGTCTCCGCGGCTGTTCTTGTTGCCTATAGTTTGAATAACCTTTTTTGCTATCCGCAGCAGCTGCTTCTCCTTGTATAAAGGATCTAGTGCGCTTTGTTAACTCGTCAAAGGTTTGTGGAACTTTGTCGTTCAGCTTGCGGATGAGTTCTGGGTTATTGATCCCATTCATGAACCCTGAAATTTTTAGGATTTCAGGACATGCTTTAACTTGTATACACTCATCTTTGAAACGTTCCATAAAAGCGCTGGTTGACTCCCCTTGACGCTGTTTCACTCTTGCTAGCTCCACAGGGTTTTTAGCGCACTTCTTTCGCTGAGTGAAGTTGAGGCAGAATGCTTTCCGTAGTTCCTCGAATCCACCAATGCTCCTACGTGGGAGTTTGCTAAACCATGTGCGCGCGTTTCCCACTAACGTGGAATCAAACATGTGGCACCACACAGGCTGTGGCCAATTTTCGATGGTTGCGGCTGATTCGAAAATTTTTAGGTGGTCGTCAGGATCACCTGTTCCATCGTATGTTTTCACATTAGCGGGCATGCGCCTGCGTTTGCGATCTGAGTAATCGCTAATGCGCCGTGTAAACGCATCAATTTTCTGGCGTCGCCATGGGAGGGACATATCTTCATTCTCTTCCTCGCGACGTCTTCCTCTTGACTTCCAGTGTCCTGTTTCTTTGTCCTCGTTGTCCGAGGAATCGCTGGAAGAAGGGTAGTCTCTTTTTCGGCGTTTGCGCCGGCTTCTTTCAGAAGAAGAGCTTGAGGGATCTCTGCTTGGGGATCTTCTTCCCCCCAATCTGTCTTGAACCCTCCTACTCCCAGGTTTGGAAGATCCTTGGCTTGGCGAATGTTGAGGCCCTAGTCGATCTTGTATTCCCCGACTGCCAAGTCTGGAGTGGACATTGGTGCGCCTCTCGCTGTCTCCTGAGTATTGTGAATCAGATGTCGTACCCAACCTATCATGGATGGTGGTACGTTCTGCGCGTCTTCCTCGTGGGTGACGCGGTGGTGATGGTTCGCGTTCAGGACCAAAATTGAGTCGGGCTTGTATACCCGCGCTTGCTCTTCTTGTTGCTTCTTCTTGCATGAGGGCAGTTAGTGTTTCTAATTTTGGGATACAAAATTTCCCAAAGTTAGACCCGGTGCGTCCTCAGTTGTTGCAAGAATTTCTGCCTCAGTGTTAGGCGCCCTATTCCGTTCAGGCGCGCCTGGCGGCGCAGTGTTGTTCACTGCGGGTGTAGCCTGATGAGGAGTGGTGAAGAGGGTGCGTTGGAGTTCCTCAACGCTTGGGACCACTGGTGTGACTTGAGTAGTTCTTGTAGGTGGTTCTACTGCTAGACGAGGTGGGGTTGTTCCTGCAGGCGTGCTGGTTGTCCCAGCGACTGGTCTGGAGGTTGGATCTTGTTGATTCTTCCTCTGATGGTCACGTTTTTCTGACTGCGGAGTCCGCTGGCTGGAATTCTTATGTTTCGTCATTCTAGTTCGTAGTAGGGTCCCACGGATGGCGCCACTTGTTGATACAAAAGTTGGGCGTACCTGGTTATGGGCTTATACTCTCGTACCAATTCAATCATTAGCACTTGTTACATGCGTACTAAGAAAATAAGACAACACCGTTAGGCTTATCGAGGGATTGTCTCCCCCGATTAGACTCCGGCGTGAGAGTAAGTAATCGTTTTAAGGTTCTCGTAAAGAGTTAGGGTTGTATATCGTACCTTGAATGAGAATCGTATGATTCTATATATAGGGGCTGAGAAACCGTGTTTCTTGCTCCTTACTCTTCGCACGCGTGGTGCTTATCCGAGGTAAGGATATCTATTCCTTGAATAGATAAACCTTATCGTGTACCCGGTGGGTTAGATTGGACCTTTGGGCTACATGAGCCCAAAGCGTTAACACTGCGGCCCATACCATTGTCATGGTAGCCCATTCGTGGTGGGCTTAGGTGTAAGTAATGTCTATCATTTGGGCTTGCGGCCCAGATATAGGCTATACGTCATCATATAACATGATAAAAATGAAAATAAACAATACTAATTCAAAAGACTGGTGATAATAAAGTCGAGAAAGACGCATTGTCCCTCATCCAAACTCTACCCAAGATGCATTCTTGTTATCACACCAAGCCCACATGGACGCATTGTCCTTTGTAGAGAACTCGGCCGTTTGAACAACCGAGTTGCATGCATTGTATTTTGTGCGCGTAAGTGTTTGTGAGGTATATTTGTTTATAAGTAGAGTATATTAGAGTGGTAATGTTGATTGTGTTATTAAATTATATTGATGATGGTGTCGGTTGTGAAGAGAAAAACTGACCTGATGTTAAATTAACGGTGATAATATTAGTCGTTGTTTACTGGTAGCCTAAAAAAGATGGAATCGTATAAATTCCTTTAAACTTGAATACATCATAATAATAGCAGTTTATAGCACCTTTTTTTGATTTTCATTTCATAAAACCACAAATTATATATTCAATTCTCGCTAACTCGTTTATTTGAGCATTATCTTTTTGATATATATATAAAGTTACTAATAAGTTTTAAGAGGGACAAAAATCCAAAATTGCCTCTATGTTGATAACTTGACACACATCTTCATCTCTGCACGATGTATCACACTCATACACGTACTATATAAAATCATGAAAGCTGTCCATCGAATTTCTATACCATTTTTCTTATTCTTTTTGTTATATTCATTTTGGATAAATATCCAAAAAAAAAAAAAAAAAACCGTGAAATAGATTTTATAGTTGAATAAGTAAAAATAACTCACATTCATATGGGTGCACCAATATGATAAAACGATAAAAACAGGCTTTTAAGATTTAATTTACCTATGCTATAAATCAAAACTGTACTTTTGCTATTTACTTGATAAATGCTAAACCATTGCAATCTATAGAGAAAATTAAGCACACTCTATTAAACCATATAATAAGGCATATGCACCGTTGTTGGATACTTGGATGTAAACGTAAAATTTGGATGCTAAACAATTCCTTTTGCATACGTTTTCTCTTTACTAAAAGAATTTTACTTGCATGAACCCAAGTTTTTCTTGTCTAGTGCATGTAAGTTTGCCATCAAGTCTCGAGAGATATTTGTAAGATATATTGTGAGACAGGTATGTAAAAAAAGTTATCGTGAAAAAGAATTTACTTGCATAGTGCATCAACACATTAACAAGTGGAAAATGACAAACTTAAAAATATGATTTTAATTTTGTAGTAATATTTTATTGGTTTGCTAAGAAGTAAATATTTTACTGCAACATAGCTTACGCATTATTAGTTTGAACTTGACGAAGTCTTTGAAATCGAAGATGCTCCAAGTGACATATCTAAATAAAAAGATGAACAAGATTAGTAAACGAAACATGACATCTCTCTAAAGACAATTGTAACTAATTAAAACCCTTTTACATTAAACAAAGTCGGCTAATTAAAGTTTTGTTTCATTTTTTAAATCTTTTGTTTCTTTAAAACACTAATCTATGTTAGTCGGTGATGGAATCAGAATGAGTTTCAGAACACTCATAAAATTTTGTGATGTAGTGTTAGTTTTGTTAAAAAAAAATTTCTATTTTTCATAAATGCACATGGTACTTAAAAATTGTGTTTGCAGTAATATTTAGTTTATTCTAAATACATAGGTTCATGGCCGTCTCGTGAATTTTGATATCTCTAGGCAAAAGTAATAAAGAGTCCCTATTACATTTGTAAAGTAAAGATATATTGCATATAAACTTGAATTATATGACTCATATATGTTTAATATTATACGTATTTATATGCAAAACTAATAAAAATATAACTCATTTTAAACGAAGGCATTATGCAATGGCACTTATTACACACCCTTTCGAGACCCCTCTGCATCGGATCAATTTGTGTTCTGGGTTTGTTCTATGTGTAGTTTGTCTTTATATGTATAAAAACTTCAAACCCCACATAAGGTGCCAAGCAAAGCAATAACTACACTATTCTAACTCATAACAAAACCGCAACACAAAAAACACTTCTAAGTGGCGCGTGTCAACTAACGCGACAACCAGTGATCAAATGGATGAAGGGTTGTTATCGAAACGACGAGACGATAGTAATGGTAGACTAACATGGAGAGTGTTTGGTATTGAGGCTAAGAAATTTGGTTACATAGCAGGACCTATGGTGGCAGTTACGTTGTCACAATATTTGTTGCAAGTTATATCGGTTATGATGGTTGGTCATTTAGGAGAGCTTGCTCTTTCGAGTACTGCTATCGCGATTTCGATTTCGAGCGTTACTGGTTTTAGCTTCATCGTAAGTAGTTCTTATCTTATGTTTTTTTAAATAAGGACAAAGATAGTTAATAGTTTGCAACTACATCTAACAGTTTACGGATTTCGTAGCAATCATTTAGAAGTGTTTTGAACCAACTAGCAACTGGCTGTTAGTGTTTTTATGCTTGTTTGGAAACAAGCAACTAGCGTTCTTATTTTTTTTAAACGCTCCAAATCAAAATGCTATTTCTAGTAGCATTTACGAGCGACTAGCATTTCCACTTACTAATTATGACTATACAACTAGGTTACCAAATGTTTTATCAAAACAAACAGCTACTACTACTGCTACCCCTATGCCAAACATATCCTTAGAAGTTAGTATTTTGATTTATAGCAGTATGAATATATATGTTTAAGAAACTCTCAAACTACTTGTTTACAACTGGTTATTTAGGTTCAAGTAAACATCTATCTATAACGTTTTTGCAAAAGAGAAAATGTAACATAACATAAGAACAAAGCCGTCTTGGAGGGTGAGCAAGGTGCCAAGGTGGGCGCCCAAAAATTTGTCCCGTTAATGTACAATTATATACATGTGTACACATATTTTTCTTGAAGAAAAAAGCAATTACTTGAGGCCGATATATCTTAAATAGATTATATGTTGCACGTTAAATAGTAAATTGCATTATATTTTATAAAACGACGACACTTTTTATGTAACATTAGTTTTTGAAGGCCTCATTATCGATTTTTGCCCGGGGCCCTCAAAAGCTCTAGGACGGCCCTGCTATACAAAGTTGTTGACACTGGTTTGAACTTTGATGTTTCAATTTCAGTGTATAAACTGATTGGAGTAGTTAAGTTGTAATCGATCTAAAGAAAAAATCCAAGATACTTAAAATGTAAGATTTTATTTGGAGCTTATTTGATTATATTTTGTACTTGTTCGACAGTTGGGGATGTCAAGTGCACTCGAAACTTTATGTGGACAAGCTTACGGAGCAAAACAGTACAAAAAGTTCGGCACTCAAACATACACCGCCATTTTCTCACTATTAATCGTGTGCATTCCTCTTTCTGTTTTATGGAAATACACGAAAAATATACTCATAATCACTGGTCAGAGTCCTTCAATTGCACATGAAGCAGGAAGATTCATAACATGGCTTATTCCATCACTTTTTGCTTATGCGACACTTCAACCACTTGTTCGGTATTTCCAAATGCAAAGCATGCTTTATCCTATGCTTATTAGCTCGACACTTGCTTTATGTTTGCATATTCCTCTTTGTTGGGTTCTTGTATATAAGACGGGATTAGCAAATATTGGAGCGGCAATATCTATGGACGTTGCAATGTGGTTGAATGCGATATTTCTCTTTTTTTATATGAAATATGCTCCCTCGTGTGAAAAAACTCGTGCTCCTATAACGGTTGAGGTGTTGCACGGGGTGAAGGAGTTCTTTAGCTATGCTATCCCATCGGCTATTATGATTTGGTAATCCTCTATATCTATTCATATATATGTTGATTACATTTGAACCGCTTGCAGACTCATAATTATGAAAACTTGGCTTTTGTTTGTCTAACGTTTTCTCACACACTTTAAATATCACTTGCAGCCTCGAATGGTGGTCATATGAGTTCCTAATATTGCTGTCGGGTCTTCTTCCAAATCCAGAGCTTGAAACTTCAGTTCTTTCCGTATGGTAAGAATTGAGAATCCGCATTTGCTCCCCGGTTTTTGGTATTTATTTCTGCAAGACCGATAATTTGTTTGCACGAATAAGCAAGAACAGTGTGGTGACCTGGATGTATGGTTTGCTAAAAGCTTTGTGACTAATAAAACCATACTAGTGCCATAACTTAAATGAACAAAACATTATCGAAATACAGTGACACCACTTGTTTTCACTATCTATGTCCGCAATAACAGTTCAGGACTAGAACTAAAGAATTTTCAGCGATGATGAGATCAAATTATATTATAAAAGATTCTACTTATTTTATTTATCGTGTCTTTTGAACAGTCTCAACACTATTGCTACACTCTACGCCATAGCATACGGATTTGGGGCTGGCATCAGGTTTGTAAATACTTGTGTTTTTGCTTCATATATCTATAATTAATATTCGACTTTTTCTTGAAACAGATAATCAATATTTGAAATATGCACATACAATACTCATGTTTGTAGTCACACTGCAATTGTATTTTCAGCACTAGAGTATCCAATGAACTAGGAGCCGGAAACCCACAAGGTGCTCGTGTGGCTGTCTATGTTGTCCTAATCATTGCCATTGTTGAGACGAGTATAGTTAGTACAAGTGTTTTTGTCAGTAGGCGCGTTTTTGGATACATTTTCACCAATGAGAAGGAAGTTGTCGATTATGTCACAAGAATGGCACCTCTTCTATGCCTAAACATTCTTATGGATAGTTTACAGGGAACCCTTTCAGGTAATAAAGCTTATGTTTTGGGTCTTAATGCATGTTTTAACATGTCAAAATGGGCAATTTTTGGTATAAGTCTTTACAGAGTTGAAGTTGTCGCCTCTATGTTTTATGTGAAAATATGAAGACTTGTTGCTTATGTGATCAAATAGGTGTTGCGAGGGGCGTTGGATGGCAACATTTAGGGGCATACATTAATCTTGCTGCATTTTATCTTGCTGGGATACCGGTTGCTGCTTTTTTGGGGTTCTGGACTTCATTACGAGGAGTGGGTCTATGGATCGGGATACTTGTGGGAGCCAGTATACAGCTTACCCTACTTAGTGTTGTAACAATCTGCACAAACTATGAAAAACAGGTCTGCTATACCTCTACCTTATTTCATTTCTTATGATCTCATATAAGCAAGGCGAAAAGCTTATCTTTTCAAGCTTGTATGATTAATGTCCTGTTTACGAAATCTTAAATCATGAGAAATATGCAAGCAATTAGTCATATTATCTGATATTTATGATGTATTTTTATGGTGCAGGCGACAAAGGTGAGGGAGAGGTTATTTAAGGAAGAATCGCCGATAGAGAGATTAATGTAAACTTATAACCATATCGCCATGTTTTGTACGTTAGTAGAAAGTTTGTAACTATCACTTCGTTTCGTTGGCATGTAGCTTAAATGTGGACTTAAATTTGCATGAATGTTGGATTATTATTTCAGTGAGATGTGCCTATTTTATGCTAGAAATGCAGATTCAGAAGTGCTAACAGTATAGAAAGGAAAGTTTTGTTCTTACATTTGCAATACAAGAACTAAACTTATTGTTACAAGAATCAAAATTCGAATTGCCGAATCTTATTCCAACAACATACATGATACAATCTCATACTAATAATATAAATCTTCTACATTATAACATTCTTTCCCCTAAAATTCTACTCGTATTAAGACCATTGTTCTCTTACCAATGAGTTTACGATTCATTCATCTTCAAGACTGATTACTTGCCTATGAACTTAACGGTATATGCACCGCCAAAGTAAAGACCCATAAGGGGTCCCGCCAGAAGCAACTGAGTAAGTGGATCAGTCGAAGGAGTAACAATAGCAGCCGCAATAACAGCACCAACAACCACATATCTCCATATCGACAACATCTGATCTCCCGACACCAAACCAACTTGTCCTAGTAGCAGTTGTATCACCGGAACCTGCATATGGATATTGATATTAAAACTGGTTTCGCTTTAAAAACTCAAAACTAAAATTTTCGACGATTAATAAAATAATAAGTACCTGGAAAGACAATCCTGTACTGAACATAAGCACGAGTACAAACTCAAAGTATTGATCAATTGACCACAGAGATTCCACAACCCCTTCTGCATAAGTAACAAAGAAGTTCAAGGCAGCCGGAGTGAGTACGGAGTATGAAAACGCAATCCCGGCATAAAACAGTATTGAGGATCCAAGAACGATCGGTGCCAAGAATTTTCTTTCAGATTTTGTTAGTCCCGGCAGAATAAATGCTATGATCTCGTAGAGAATCACTGGACTTCCTAAAAGAATGCCACAGTACCCGGATACCTACAAAGTACAAACATAAATTAAAATTCCGGATTTCATTAATTTATCCTAAAATTCTGATAGAAATAAATTATAAAACAAAATCAGGAAATGGAAATCATTTAGCTACCTAAACACAAGTTAACATTCTTTATTTCATCAAGTTTTTCATGAGATTTTAAAGAAAAGTCAAACATTTATACGAAGTCAACATGTGGAAAACAAGCCTATACTGCAAACACATTTTTAACATTCTTGATTCTATCAAGTTATTTAAAAAATTTTAACAAAAAAGTCGTACTTTTTAACAAAGTCAAACCAATAGAAAACAGTAAGGCTTCAACAATTTCTTGATAAAAGGCAATTGCATAACAAATGCTACAAATGGAAATGATTGAAGGGTAGCTTTGTGACAAGATCGATACAAATTTGGATTTATACGTAAAGGTTTGACCACAAAAGTCAACGGTCATATTCGTGCGCAACGTGCAAAGAGAATATATGAGAGAATTGATGCTGACCTTTATGGTGGTGAAGAAAAACTCCCCAGGAGCTAATTGCAAGAATCTAACACCCTGAGAACTAACGGGAGCTTCAAGAAGCATTATGAGTTCCTTCGAGTATATAAAGCATCCCATGACGGCAGCTCCAACAGCTAATATTGATATAAAAAGCCGTTCGCGCAACTCTTCCAGATGATCAAAGAGACTCATTTCTTTATCCTCTGGTAAAAGATCTTTATCTGGATAGAAAAAATTATAAATTTTGCCTTTGGTTTCTGAAGCCACCACTTGTGCTTCTTCTTTAATCTCCTCAACCACCGCTATAAGCATAGACGGGTAAAACGGTAAGTTTACTCAAAATTGGAATTTACATGTAAGCCAACTTGGAAGGGTAAAATGGTAGATATTAGTTTGCTCAGATGTTCCGTAAAAAGCAGGGCCAGCTTTAAGGGAGTGCAAGAGGTGCCATTGCACAGGGCCACTGCTTAACGAGGGCCACAAAATTCCATACACTTTATTATATGTATATACACAACATGAGGCTTGAGTTTAATTAGTTCATGCACTAGTGATACATGTGCATTTTGTATGTGTGTTTAAGGGCCTCTTTGTAGTGATGGCACGGGGCCACCGAAATCTAGACGGCCACAGTATTGTACTAGAGTACCACATAAAAGAAGGTTTAATCAACGTTCACGTGTATTATACGAAATTTAAACACTCGTAACCTTATTGGTTGATATTATATGATGCTATGCACACAGAGCAATGTATTGTGGAAGTAAAAAGTTATATACAGTCACACATCAACTCATAAGTAATGTACAAACAAAAGCAGTGTAGTTCCCTACACTTGTAATACAGGCAATGAACTTGATAGTGAACGGAAGAGAATATTAAGCTCAATAGAGATAAAATGACTGCAGTATGTATTGAATTATTCAGAAACTAGGCAAAAGGGATCATTGACGACAAGTCTAAATTTTCGTAACAGTCTCAATTCTCGACAGTTTGAATAAGATTTCCTAATTCCTATAAGTTCAAACTATGTGCTAAAACAGTAATTTTAGGCAAGTAACAATCACAAATGAATCGCTAGAACGGAGAATGATTGAGCAGCTGACTTCTTAAAAGCTGAAACTTAAAACCGTCAATCACTCTACGAACTAAGTTCAACTTCACAAAATTTCCTCAACATTATCATAGACACAATTAACAAAGTATCATAACAAGCACCTAATAAAAACTCTTGTTAGTTGCAGCTAAGAGACTCAGGGGGTGTTTGTTTCGGCTTATATAGCTGGCTTATTGCTTATTTGGTTTCGGGCTTATGTTTCATAAGCTTACTTTTTGTGGCTTATGTTGAAACTTTTCGGCTTATATAAGTTTATTAGCTCCTACAGTTTATTAGGAGCTAATAATCCTAATAAACTTATATAAGCCGAAAAATTTCAAAATAAGCCACAAAAACTGAGCTTATGAAACATAAGCCCAAAATCAAATAAGCTATAAGCCGACTATATAAGTCGAAACAAACACCCCCTCACTTTGACACTTTCTCACAAACCCAGAAACCAATTCATCAACTTTATTCCAAGCTAAACACATAAAACCATACAAGAACGGTACCTGCGCAATGCGGCGGCGGGTACCTGTGACTATATTTTGCGTTATTCACACATTTAGTTGTCTTCATGCTTTATAAGTAGAGATATTAGAGATGGTTAAAACAAATAATTTTAGTTTGAACAACCAACTTGCTTCCTAACAAACTTCCTAACCAGCTTGCTTCCTAACAAATTAATTTTGAAATCCTTCCATCATAAGCAAGTAAAAGTCTGAATTTTAAGCATTTCTAATTATAGAAAAGTCCCAAATACATTATATAGTAGTATAGATAAACATAACAAACTAAGCAACAAAAACTGCTAAAAAAATTTAAAGATTCAACTTACAAATTTGATCTTCAACAACAATAGGTGGTGGTGGGCCACCACGAATACCAAGTTTGCTTTGCAAATCCTTAATTTCATCAAGGGGATATCTAGCATAACAAATGTTGACCCTTTTTGATCCAGCACTTAAAAAGGTCAATTTTTTATTGATCTGTAAGAAGCTTGATCTTGACTTACTACAGCTGATGCAAATGTTTGTGTTGAGCTTAAGATTCATGGTTGACATGTTTTAATGATGTTTTTTGAGGTTTGGTTTTGTGGGGTTTTACTGTAAATTTATTTTGGCTGTTCTTGATTGGCTGTTCTTGTTTTTTACTAGTACTATATAGTTTTGGAAAATGTGACTATACACTGTGTTTAATTCAATTATTGTTAAACATTTATATATTGCATAATTTATCTTTTTTTAATTTATTAATTTTTAAAATCAAAACTCATTGCTCACCGCTTATTGTCATAAAAAACTCCGCGCCAAACATAGCCTATAGTTTTTCACTCTGTTATCGAGTATCAATTAAAGAAATAGTAAACGAACTTTAAAAATATATATATAATAAAAGAAAAAAAAAAAGTGTTTTCTAATATCATCACTTGGGAGAGGAAAGGGAAAGAAAACAACTGAAATTTTTTTTGATTTATTTAATTTTGAGGTAAAATACTACAAATATATAAAACTTAAAAATTGAGCATGACTTAGCAACGAGATGGGTATTGAACTTGTGACCTATTGGATAATAGGTACCAGTATAACCATCAAAGCACGCAACCAGGTCAGTTACTAATTGCCATGGATATTCTTTTATCCCAAGGTCTGGTTATATTCATCAGTAAAAGGACCCCCTTATTTCAAGGTATTCGCTTACACTCTTTTCCCGAGTTTATTTTTTGGAGTGAAAGGGAAAGATTTGGGATGGTAGTAAAAAAAAAAATTGTGTTCCTGAGATTTTTTAGAAGGGGAGAGGAAAGTAAATGATAGTAAATTACATCCAAATTACTCTCCTAATTTACTTCCCAAATTGGGATGAAATAAAGTGGTGTTGATTTTAAAGCTATTTTTTTGTTACTTCCTTCTTTTTTCTTTCCAACTCGGGAATACAAGATAAAAAAATAATAATTTCTTATTACTCTCATCTTTACTTCGCTCATTTTTTTCTCTCCATCTCTTTTCTTTCCGTTTTATACTCGGGAACAGAGTGTTAACAAAATTAGTTTGGTATATGTGATGGCATAACTTTTGTAGATTTTTAATAAAACCCATTGAGGTTGAGTGACTTTTGAGACCAGATTACACACATACTCAAAAATTGTGCAACAATTTCTAAGATCATGTGGATACTTTATATTATCAACATTTTCTTGTTCTTTTAGTTTTCCTATAAAATTAGATGAGTCCTTATTATAATTCATATCTGTTTTTTGAATTTATTTTGAAATAATACATAAAATTTTATTTAAATCATTTCTCAATGTATCAAACAAACACATATTCAAAAAAGTATTCATTTTATGTTTAGAATCGTATAGTAAAACTATCAACTTATTGAGAAGCTTAGCTAAACACTATCTTATCTTGTTTAATGCCAGAAAACAAGTCTTAATACCAGTCTCATACACATAATGCACAAAAATTATAGCATAAATGAACCATATCATTTAAAATTAAAAAGCAAATAACTTAATTTCAAACTTGATATATAACAAAAACTCATAACCAATATCTTCTATAAACATAGATAAATTTGTAGCATGATAGCAAATAACATGTATATATTTTAGCAACACAAATATTAACGATCACAAAACATTGGTTAATTCTTCAACATCATTTTCCTAAATTCTTCAAAATCGACGAAATCATCACCATCTGAATCCACCGAGAATCATATTCTCGCAACCCTTAAGCGTGTAATTCAACCCTATTCCTCTCAATATTTGATGCAACTCACTAGCCAAAATCACTCCATTATTATCTTGATCGTATAGCTTAAACGCTTCCCTAAGATCATTTAGCCCGTCACCATCACTTTCACCCGCAATTCCTTTGCAAAATACAACAAATTACTTATATTTTATGATTCATGATTGACATCTTCTTAAGGATGTTTTATATAGTTTTATTTTATGTTTTTCATGGTATGGTGCATGTTAGCAAGATTGTAGTAATGAAGATCGCTCTCTATGATTCATTTAGAAAAGGGACTTGTGGGTCAGAGTTAAAGAAAAAAAAATTGGCAAAAAAATTGACTTGAGTAGTGATGGGTCTCGAACCGGTGACCTACAGGGTAATAGGTGGCCCGTATAACCATCAAAGCTAAGAACCAGCTCATTTGTTTGAGTTTTGATATCTAAGCCTAACAAGTAGACCTAAAGTTAGACCTAATCCATTCATCTAATGACAAATGTAATACATTTCTTCTCTCTCATACTTTTACACCAACCATTTTTTGAAATGCACAAATCAAATTCTTAGGTCTAAATTTAGGTTCTTGTTTTAGGCCTACAAATCATTTTTCCATTTGTTAAATGCCATGGTTATTCTTATATTTGGAAGTTCGGTCAAATTATATCTATATACTAAACCCCGTCCCTTTACTGTAGACCACTATTGTTCATTCTTTTTGGGCCGGTTGTCCATATCCGACCCATTCTTTTCTCCATACCCGCAAAAATGCTTATCCCCTTCACCCATCCTCCGGTCTATCGGATATCCACCGGACCTAACAAAACCCAAAATCAATTCGGAGTCGGGGCATCTATAGTAAAATATGTGAGTGTAACTACAGTGGTTTCTACAGTGTTTGCTACTTTTTTCAGGTTTGGATCTTCTTTGTGAGAGGAGGGTAAATTTGTGGCTGATCTTTGCTCTAATTTTCTTAGTGGGTGTACTATATGTTACAAGATTTCTCCAGAATATTCATTCATCTTAGGAGATCTCCAACTTATGCTTTGTGTGTATTCGGTCAGATAATTGCGATTGATAGGTTTGGAACGCTACATTCATGTCTAATTGACTTTTTCTGTGTTTGATTACATGTTTCGGATATCTGATTATTTTGATTTTACACTAGGGTTCCACCATTTTTTGTGAGGTTTTGTGCATTTTTATGGATTTGCCTCATGTGTGTTGCTATGTATATGGTTAGATGTTACCTGCATACATGATGTATTTGAATTTTAGTTGCCTATGTGTATTTACAATTGTTCATAGTATTTATACTTTTCTGTTGTCACATTAAATGGATGTGTGATCACATTAAATGAATGGTAGTTATAACTGCGTATTGGAACATGGTGTAAAGATTATTTGTTTTAAAAAGTTTGTGTTATTTAATATCAAGTTCTAACATTTCCTTTGGTTTTCAACTGTTGCAAAATAATAATTCGCAATGTTGTTGTTGTTCATTATTCTTGATAGTAGATTACTATCATTTGCCAAATTTTATTTTTTATGTTTTTTGTTACAAACCGCCTGTATCTTGCTGTTTTCAATTATGCAATCACAACCAAACAAATATTCTACCAATATTAATAGTCCTTCTTCTCTTAACCAAACATTCGACAATGCTCAAAATCGATGCACCTCTTTACCCACCTCTGTTCATGCTGCTGGGAGTGCAAGTGTTTTGGGGCAACATGACCTTCATAGTCAAGGTAGTTTCATTTATCGTTGGTTGTAAAATTTTCAGCCGTTACTATTTATATCATTTGAACGCCATTTTACTTTTGTTTTTTTTAGGGAGCCCTTCTCAGCCAACTTTTAGCGAGCATCCTTCGTTTCTGCAGTCAAGAGCTAAATGGCAACATAAATGTTTACATGGTGTGACCCAAGCTAATTTAAACATATCACAAAATGATGGTTCATAAGGTTGCAATAGTACCGAAAATGTTAGCAAAAGTCTTTGTTATCATGCTTCTTTCATAAAATCTGATGCCCGGAATGTCAGGCGACGGCTTCGTTATGATGGTTCTTTCATGAAACCGGCTGTTGCAACTCAACATGTTCGTTGCTCAGACGACGCATCTATTGATCAGGAGACCCATTTTCTACAAATTGAAGGTGCTTTTTTACTTTTCTTTCGGACCACTTATAGTTGTTGCAGATCCATCCTTAGGTTTCTTTAGAGTTTCTTTGTATACTGTGTGCAGAAAATCAGCCAAGCAGGTCAGCGGTTAATTCTTTTCAAACTGCTAATACTTTTCAAACCCGTGGCCGCCGGACGAAGTATCATAAAATTTTGCCACAACAGCCATCTTATACAGATCATGTTGTTATGCTCAATGAAGGTGGCCATTAATTTTTTTTAATGATTTTTATAATTGGTCTTTGCATATCTTCTTTCAAAAGGCAACACATTTTTTTTAAGCTATTTGCTTAATGTTTATGCAGAAAATACGTGTATGCCTTCAGTCACTGATAATACGAGCCGTGCTCGTGGTTGTAACAATGCAAATGCAAAAATGGGTGGACAACAGTTTCCGCAAGAAACTGATGCTCTTTCACACAGATGTACCTTTGAACAACAAAATTATTTGCCAACATGTGATACCATTACTTTCAGAAATCTGCGTCATCAAGCCTCTGGTGTTGTGATCAATGAAGGTAGATATTTCTGATACTTTGTAATCTCTTATGACTGATAGCTCTATATCTTTTTAAAAAGACTTTATTATTTCTTTTTTACAATTGTTGTCTTCCTCTATATGGAGAAATTCACAGTACAACTTCAGTGGCTGATAATCCACAACCTAAATAAGGCTGTAGCAATGCAACTCAAACATTAGTGATGCAACCACAACAGGTCACACGTCGCAGAAGAAATAGAGATTATGCGTCTAATGTGCATCAACGATATGTGCCTTCAATTAATAATCTACAATCATGGGTGGTAAGAAATCAGGAAACAAATATTGTTTAATAGCAATGCTGCTTCTTGCCTAAACAGTAAAAACTTGAACTTATTGTTTCATTGTTTATAAAAATATATGTTGTTTAGTATATTAACTGCATTTCTTCATATGGACTAACAAGTTAGAAGCTTACTTAAAATTTGCTAGCCTCACTTTTGTGGGCTTATGAGCTTATCCGCTTGGGTTTATAAAGTTTATAGGATCAAGTGAGCAAGCTCATAAGCCTGAAAAAGTGATTTTATGAGCTTATAAATATCTCAATAAGCTTATACATTAAACATTAAGATAAGTTCAAAAAAGTGGAAAATAAAGTGAAACAAACTGATTCGTCATCCAATCTCAAATTCCATCTTTGTAACAGGCTGAGCCGAAGGCTCCCTCTCAACCTTGGCCAAATTCTTAAATAATGGTTCCGAAAGATCCCAGAACAAAGAAAAAATATGCTTTCCTTTGGTAAATATCAAATCTTTTAAAGGAAATAGGATTTGAGGATGGGAGTATGAAAAGGAAAAGGGATTTGGAATATGAAAATGACCCGGTTAAGGGTTTTAAAAAGTTTAAGAAAGGGCTCGGTTTGTAAGTCAGGCTACTGCCATTGTAAGACTTTCTTGCTTTTGAGTTCGATGCAATGGGTTGCTTCTATATTAAATTTAGCTTATTAGGCTTATTATACTTATCGGATTAACACTACTGCAAACTTGCAATTACTAATCATTGAAAACTTGCAATTACTAATCACTGAAAACTTGCTACCTCAAATACTTGATGATTATCAAATGAAGTTGAGGTGAAAGTTTATTTTTTTGGCCTCACTGTTGCTTAAAACTTTATTAGAATAATACATCACAAATCAATCCTTATCTGCTGATGCTTGAAAGCCAGAAACTTCAATATCGAGAACACTAAAAACATGTGGATCAACAAGCTTCATCGGAGGAAAGACTTTGGAGCCGACACCATATTCGAGGTGAATATAGAATTCACTGCTCAAATTGAAAACGCCGCGTATCAAAATATGCTATCACGATTTTGTTTCACTTCCTTTTTTTTTTTTTTTTTTTTTTTTTTTTTTTAGGATTTCAGGTTCAGGTGAAGTACTTTTCTGAAGTTTATCATGGTACTGATAACGAGGGCCAGCCAGTTTGCATAGAAATTTTGACAAGGAGAAGTGAGTGGGTGACACCCGGTATGTGTTTGAGATGGGTGACAACCTTATGGTTAGCAGCACATTGCCGAGTGAAGCAGGTATTTGTTACATTTAATCTTAAGTCAGCTATTGAGATTCTTGATGTTCAATTGTATCCAAGGCTGAATTGAGAAGTATATAAGCTGTTACTTGAAATTTTTATGGTTGTGTATGAACTTTGCTCTTTTTCTATATCAAATATGCCTATAACCCGGCTAATTAAGATAACCCAAACACCCCCTTTTTATGGTTTAGATTTGAAATAAGTTGAAAATGTCATACTTGAGTAGGCTATTAGATCAGGGGGTTGACATTTTTTGTTAGCTAAAAAGCTAATAAAACATGTATTGTTACAATAACTATAATAATTAGGGGGTGCTTGGGTACTTATATCTAATGCTTAATAGCTTATTCTATCCAGGAAAAGCTACTAAGCACTTTGAGGATGTTACGGTTGGCGAAGATCATTGAAATGATTTATATTTTGAGAATAATTGCTATAGCTTCTAATCTACTGACATCATCTCAGTTTACGCACAATGGAAGATATGACAGAAATGAACATTCAACTACGCCCACATTAAGGACCCATGGATGCTGCAAACAGTAAGATAAATGTTTAATGGTGCTCATTTGCGACAAACAAAAGAGGCCTTCAAAAGATTACCTGAGCTTCCTTACAAGGTAAATACACATCATATTATTTACATACAAAAGAGGCCTTCAAAAGAAGGCATTAAGTGTGCAAGTAATTAATGTTGAGCTTCAAGGTGAGTATTAATTTTTCCTGTTATGCATCGTACTATGTGGTTTATCTCACAACTTATAAGCTTATTTAGTTTTTTGAGACTTGATTTGGTTACATAGCATAAAAGGCGAGGCGCCGACCCAAACCCAATTTTCGCCCACCTTTCATATGATTAATTAATTTATGTTATGAAGCCATGAGTTTTGAGACCACTTTCTGTTTAGTTATCGCGGTTTGTTAAGGAGTGTTTGGATTAGCTTATTTTCCCTGCTTATAAGCTTATTTAGTTTTTATAAACCTGATGAGGTTACTTTTTTTGGGCTTACGGGATTGCTTACAATTTGATTTTCAGGATGCTCTTCGACGGAATATCAGCTTCTTTGATTCCCATACATCTAGACATTTTGTGGAGATTTGCAGCTCTAGAAGCAACTTTTTGAAAGCTATGGCCTCCCAAAACTTCATTAGAAAATGGATGCAACAAAGTCAGACGAATATCATATCTAGCCATGTGAGTCCCATGTCTTCTGTCTTATTTCTATTATTTACTTTCTTTCTCTGAACTAATTTTCTATATCTAAACATCTGTAATTAGTCGACCCAAAAAATATCCCCACTAAATATGCTATATGATAATAATGGACATCAAGTATAAAATTTTATGCTAAATGGTTTAGTAAAACTTATTTTATGTTTTGGAAATATTCTAGGAGAACAGTAACATTATAAACTGGTCGAGCGTAAGGATGGAAAATTACAATATGAATATCACTACTCTCTTAGTCAATAGGATTGAACACTTGAAGTTATTGCTTTTACGCCTCCCATGGGTTCTTGAATTTGAATTTCTGCGACTTTGCCCATGGTTTTAGGCTACCTTCTTTGAATCCGGTTTTTCATAATTGCTTTCTGTAAATATAAGGTCATCAGTATGTTTATAACTTTTACCTACATGCATTCTCTCAATGCATTTACTTTAAACATAAGTGCAGTTCAATTATTTTTCTAAGAAAGTGTATTAATTTGCAGAATGAAGTGCGTTCATTATTGGTTGCCTGAGGATCGGGATGATGGCTACAAAAGAGGTGAAAATTGGAACGCATGTGTTGAAAAGAAAGTAAACGGTGCATAATGGTGAGTTTATTGCTTTGGCTACGAGGCTATGTAAGGCTACATAAATGCCATTCAAGCTTATAGTTAGTGCAACGGCTAACAGTTGCTATGTGGCGGAATTTTTGGAAAATGGTTAAGGTCAATATAATGATTATGATTACTGAAGTCTTATTAGGAGTGAATAATCTTTTATTACTGTAAAAACCCAAACTACACCAAATGAAACGCTATGCTGTGCAATTTTTTTCATTTATGATGGTTTATTCTTTTATAAATACTTTCGTATGGAACCATATGGTAGTCTCTGATTGTTGTTTAAAAACAGATTCCGTGTCGGACAACACCTACGACCTACAGGATTATTTCCTATACAAAACGTGTCACATAATTTATGTTGTCACATGGGAAGAGAGATTTTGCACTCATGCTAAAAAATGCATAAATCAATAATTTTAATTCAAACATCCCGCCGCGAAGCGCGGGTTATCCACCTAGTTTATCAATAAAAACTTGTTGCTTTTTATTTATTAAGTGGCTCTGAATTTGAATTTGATTCGTACATTTGAATCTGAATCTGTGGCTGAAATTTCTAAATTTGATTTCATCTTAATGTGAATAAGAGGCTGTGAAATCTCAATCTGACTAATATTAATAGTGTTTGTTTTTGTAAAAAAAAAAAAAGAAAAAAAAAAACGAACTTGTTAGATTATCAATAAATTTTTTCACACATCACAAAACACGACTTGTCTTTGACACAATAATAAACAGATTATGATTGTGGTTACATGGGTAGTAAACATGAGTAACTTGTTCAATATGAGGGTTATGTTTGGACTGACAATTTTAACCGGTCAAAATGTGTCTGGGTTGAGTTTAACATTTCAATGTGAAACCCATAACTATAATCATCTTGTACATTTTTTGTTAAACAAAAAATATGCAGTGATTTTCTTTAAGAGTGCTTTTTATACATATAGAAAGTCGAAATAAAAAAATGTGAAATGAAGGAAAAAGAAAAAATTTATAAGACAATAAGAGGTGTTAAGACACCCATCAACATCTAGTTCAATAAGAGTTTTTAATCTATAATTGGCTTTTAATGATAAAAAAACAAACGTTCCTAATTTTAACTTCCTCTTACAGTCTCTTAATGATAAAGAAAAAATAAACACACTTTTTGATTTAAACATCTGACCACGTCTAAGAGGCTATTAAGAGGTTTTTTTTTGGAAAAACAAACATGTATGATCCTAAACCTTTAGGATTTAACTTTGACGCTTTTATTCCGAACTTTTGATAAAAGTCATTAGGTTGAGTGACTTTTGAGACATATTACACCTATATCCTTCAAGATAATTTATTTACACACGTGTTTTTAAGGATGATACGTTAAAAAAAAATCATACAATATATTAAAACTAAAACTATCAGCTTATTGAGAAGGTTAGCTAAACACCATCTAAATATGTATTTAAGGATGATTAGTCGTGTTGCGACGGGGTTTCCGTCTCTGCTTAAAACAATATATACATACATTCAATTTTAGTTATTTACATTTTTTTGAATCCGACACGTCTCCTACATACAACACTGAATTAACAGTTTATGAAATTGGATTTTTTTTTTTTTTTTTTCGAATTTTATAAATATTGTGTGAGAGTATAATGTGAAATGTAAGAATTTTACGCTTTTATAAAATAAAGGTTATTTTTATAAAACTACTTAGTTTTTGGACTATTTTGAGCTTTCGAAAAGATGTTAAAATCCGAAAAAGATATGTTGGAGGCCGGTGGGAATCGTCCCCTTGATTGGGGAAGCTCCGAGCCATTTAAGAAAGGCTGAATAAACACCGGATAAAGAGTGTTTTGATGCGGAATAAAAGTCTAATTTCGCAATATAACAAAAATGGTCCGAATTGCGCAAAGTGACAAATTTTGTCTCTGAAGAAGTGAGTACTTTTCAAAGTTAACTTTAAGGTCATCGAGCATAAAAAACTTTTCTCTATTGTTTTCATGCATGTTGGTAATATACGACGACACTACTTTAATGCCAGAAAAGTAAATCTAACAAACCGTTAACAAAACTCTTAAAACCAACCTCATACACAATGCACAAAATTGTAACATATGAATGAAACAAATCATTTAAAATGAAAATGCAAATAACTTACATACAAACTTGATATGCAACAAAAAGTCAAATCTTCTATAAACTAGATAAATTTGTAACATGATAGTAAATAAAATGTAGGAGTGTATATTTTAGCAACAACAATATTAACGATCACAAAACATTTGTTAATTCTTCGACATCATTTTCCTGAATTCTTCAAAATCGACAAAACTATCACTATCTGAATCAACCGAGTTAATCATATTCTCGCAATCCTTAAGCGTGTAATTCAACCCCATTCAGCCTAAAATGACTTCATTATTATCTTGATCGTATAGCTTAAACACTTCCTTAAGATCATTAAGCCCGTCACCATTACATTCACCAGCAATTCCTTAATTCATCTAGGCTAATGAAACCCTCAGCATTGGTATCGTTTTCTGTGAATATACGCTTGACCTCTTTAGGAGACGTGTCTGATCCTAGTGATTTCAAGACATTCATTAGCTCGTCTTTAGAGATCAAAGAGACTCATTTATTTATATTCTGGTAAAAGTTCTTCATCAGGGTAGAAAAAAATATATATTCTTCATTTGTGTGGAAAACTAGAAGGGGGGTTGAATAGTTTTAGCGTTTTAAAATCTTTTAACTTGTTTAGTTAGCTTTGAAACTTTCCGTTTGATCAAAGATATATGCACAATCACAAATATATAACATGCAAGTAAAGGAAAGAAACGATCAAACCACAACACGAGTATTTATCGTGGTTCGGCTACAAGGACTCTTTTTCCTTGCCCTACGTCCACGCCCCGAGTATCCAACTCGAGAGTTTCTTTCACTAGTCAACAAGCTCCTTTCACCGGCGGAGAAAACCTTACACGTCGCTTATACTTTTACCGACACAAAGCTAGATGTCGAGTTCTTTTACAAGGGCACAACCACTCCCAACACTCTTTGTATTTTGAGGACTAAAATACTAACCACTCACTTCAGAATATACACAAACAAATGACGCGTAAACAATACTAGTTTACACAATACTAAGCTATCAAGTCTTGCAACGTTGTGTTGAAACTTGTAACTTTTAGACGACCTTGTGAGCTTCTTTGCTACAATAGAAAACTTCACATGTACAAGGTTAAGAGGTTAGAAGAAAAGGATCAGTGTGTGTGTAAAATATGTGCTCAAGAGGTTAGCCAAAAAATCAAGTTATGGCTTGGTATTTATAGCCCAACAAACTGTGGACTCGGCGGATCAGGCGGAACCCTCATTTGGGTTCCGCCCGTGTACCCCCAGGGTACCGCCGGGTCTGCAGTAGGTTTTGGCAATAACTTCCCAAACCAAACAAGGTCTTGTCTCATAACTTCTATCAACCAAACAATGTCACATCACTTGAAGTTAGTCAAACATGAAACTTGTAAGCAACATGAAAGCAAGTCAAACACACAACTTGCCATAAATACATAATGACAAAACTTGCCATAAATATGATGTGACTTATTTCTAATTTAAGAAATAAACTTGTGTTATGTTTTATGAAATGTAAAATGTAGCAAAAGTCTAGTTTATGCAAGTCTTAAAAACTAAGAATATGTTTTGCTTAAAACTAAAGTTTACATTTTGTCGTTAACAAAACTTAGCGAAGATCGTAAAATATAAATAACGTTTTTAGGCGATATTTGTATTAACAATCTCCCCCTTTTTGTTGATGACAAAACATAAACTTTGTTTTTAAGTATCACACAAAATCTTGGCTTTTAAGACTTAAAAAAAAATTATATTAACCTTGTTTTACTTAAGAGATGAAAAGCATATTAAGTATTGAAGGTATAATATATTTCTCCCCCTTTTTGTCGAAACAAAAAGTAGAGTAGCGAAGCGGAATAATCGCCATGCTCCCCCTTGGTCGATACTCCCCCTAAATGGAGTACCAATATGGGAAACATGGATTTTGAGACCTACAAAAAAATGGTTAGTTGATGATATATATAGTCAAGTTTGTAGTTACCACACACATTGCAACCACATTGACAACACAACTTTGATCAACCAACATTGCACAAAATAAGTAGAAAGAAATTTCATTTCAAGTAAAATTTTGACTTTTAAAAAGTCAAAAGACAAGAAATGTGTACATATGCTTCTACTTGTACACAAAAACTAAGAAAATAAAAGAAAATCCTACATTCCTAATGTGGGGCAAACGGCCTCCAAGGGTTGGTTTAGGATTTGTTGGGGTGGGAAAGTGCATTCAAACGTTCAATGACGTGTTGGAATGCAAACCGGGTTTCATTTTGGAATTGGTGAAGCACGGTTTTTATGGTTTCACCCATTTGCTCACAATGTGGGCAACCATGGGGATGGGTGGGTGAAAATGGGTTGGTTTTTGTGTCTTGGTTTAGGGGTGGGTTTGGTTTTGTTTCTTGGGTGGAGGTTGGATTTGGTATTGATTCAAGCAAGGTGGTTTGAAATTCCATTGCTTGATGAAGGTGGTTGTCAACCATGCTTTGTATTTCCTCATAAGAAGGAAAGAAAGACTCATAGGTTTGGGGTTGAGAAGGTGGTGGAGTTGGGTGATCATTGTTTTCAAAATTTGGTTCTCCATAGAGAGGACCATGGATTTCACAGTAGATAGGGTGAAACAACAACGGTTTTGGTTGTTGGTACATTGGTGGTGGTGGTTGGGTGGGTTCAAGATCATCATCAAGGTCAAAAATTGACCTTGGTGATTGGTTTGCAAAAGGTGGTGGTTGGGTATGTCTAGGTGGTAGATCATTCAAATCTTGGACATACGGGTGTGGTGATGTTGGAGGAGACCCGAAAAGCTCCATAGGTTCAACTTTTGGGAATGGTGATGGTGATGGAGTCTTTGATGGTTGAGTTGGAGCACTTGGTGGAGTTGGGTCAATAGGTGATTTAGTAGGTGGTGGAGTGTGCTCATTTGGTTCATTGGGTGATGGAGTTGGAGATGCTAGGTTCAAAAAATGTTCATTTTTGATGGGTGATGTGAAATCATCCGAGGATGAAGAGCTAAGGTTGATGGGTTGGTTACACCAAAGTGGTTTCACACTTATCCGGGCGGTTTTCCGGATGGGTTTTGAGGTTTGAGAGGTGTTTGTTGACTTGGTCATGGTGAAAAATGGTTTAAAGTTTCAGAATTGTGAGGTAGAAGGTGTGGTTTGTTAGTGTTTAGGAAGGCTTGATTTATAGTGATGAAGGTTTGTGGGAAGGAGTGTTTGGATTTGATGTTAGTCCATACAAAAATGGTGGTTCCTAATGATTTGGAAAACTTAATTGTGGGTTGTCATGTCATGGAAGTCAATCCAATGAAAATGGTGAAGTGAGAAGACAAGCTTGCACTAAATGCTTAGTGGTTTTGGTGAGTTTGTTTGATGGGAAATTCTCAGGGATTTCAAGGAGCCTTTAAAAGGGATCCTTCCTTGTTGTGTGAAGGAGACTTGAGGTAGTTATAGCTATTTTTGAATTTTGGCGGGAAATGGGTTTGGGTGAGTTCTAAGGAATGCTAAGTACCTTAGTAAGCTAAACACATTGCAAGTAATGGATTTCTAGCTAAAAGGATTGGATTTTGGTGTTTGGATGTTGAAATGTTGAAAAGAAAAATAAAAATTCTGCAGGCAACTGGAGGCACCCTGGGAATACACAGGCGGAACCCAATTTTGGGTTCCGTCTGGTCCGTTGGGCCAAACCTGGGTTACCCAGGTTTTGGACGGGCGGAACCCAATTTTGGGATCCGCCTGTTCCGCCAGTGCTGAAAAACGGGACAGAACGCGATTTAAACCCGCGAGACGATTTTCAAAATTTTCGAAAAGTCCTAAAACCAAAAATATAATTCATATTTGGTTAGGAAATGCAAAAATTAGACATGTAGAGACTCATATCATAAGACTTTGACCGGGGGCTAGCGAAATTCACTAAACTTAGTGAAAAATTGATAATCATGAAAATTTGACAACTTGCCAAAAGTTGTCTTCCTGCAACATTGTTAGTTAAAACATGTTCCATAGTGTATCAAACATTGTACTAGCACACAAATACATCATAAAGATTGTTTAAACTACCAAATAGTTCCAATAGCACCTTGTGCCAAACACTCCTAACACACCCGCACTCATTGACGGTCCATCTTCTTCTTCATCTTCCCGAGGAATCTCCCGATGTTTTTGAACATCCCTTTTGTTTGCTTGAACTCCTCCGACTCATTTGGAATATCCGGAAGTTGGGAAAGGTATTCTAGAGGTGGGAGCCTAGAGTTTGGCAAATTGTCATCTTCACTCATTGAGGAAGAAGATGATGAGGTAGGAGGATGAGGACGTTTTCCTTGGGCTCTATACATTCTCTTATCACTTAGTGGGACAAAGGTATGTGGGATGAGAGAGTAGTCAAGACGAAGATGGTTTGGAGTTGGTGGAATGGGTGAAATGAACCTAAAGAGACGGGTCAAGAGCATTCCATACGGCATAGCCGTTGTGCCATGCACGGGAATGTCGGCCATTCTCTTAGCCATGTAGTAAGCAAGATTGAAAGGTTGCCTAGTGGATAAAGAGTAGAGCATGTAGCATAGGCAAAGGTTGATATGGTCTCGGTTTCCTATAGTGCTTATAACATTGGCTCTAAGGACTTCCTCCCATTTCTTGAATTGGGGCAAGAGTTCATTAAGTTCCATTCCATATGGATCCTTTTCGACCTCATTTCCCCCACGGGTTCTCCTAGTGGTGGTTGTCCTAACAAAGAGGTGGTTACGGAGTACATCTTTTGACACAAGTGGTGTATCATAAGGATGGAAACGGTCATCTAGGGTGTCAAGGGTTGATAGGGAGTGCAAATCGGAGTAGATACAAGTACCTTGGTTTGGAATTCCTAGGATTTGAGCAAACTCCTCAAGAGTGAAGGAATAATGATTACCACTAACCCTAAAGTTGACGGATATGAAATCATATTCTCCCGTGGAGAGGGTGACGGAGGCATAGAATTCTAAGATGAATCTAGGACAAATAGGCTCGTCTATAGTCAAAAGACACTCAAAATTGTTTGCGGCTAATTCGTTGTAAAGGTTTGTGCCTTCTAGGAAGGACGGGTCAATGGTTCTACCCTCATGGACATAGTGTTTTTCTAAGGCTTTGAAGATGTTGACTTGGTTTGGGGTAAGGCCTTTGGTTTTGTGGTGTTTTGGTAGGTACTTGATTGTGTCCTTGTGGTCGTAATGGGTTAGAGGAGGCATGATGATACCTAGAACAACAAAATTTTCACATTTTAGTTTAAGTAAACTACTTATTTTAATGTGGATGTTCTAGTGTGTGCCTATATGAAAACAATGTGGAGGTGCGGTTATCTTGACTCATTTTGATGCATCAAAAGTGTTTTATAATGCAAGTTTTGTTATAAAAACAAAAGATAACCCAAACACTCCTAGTTCAATGTAGCTACGTTTGAATGTACCCGAAAATACATATTAATTATGTATTCCCTTTAGCATTCAAGAGACATTATGCAAGTGATGTTTTGAACATAACGTTTTGATTTTGTATTCTCAATGTGAGACGAAAAAATATTTGTCCTACTTGTGAGAAATTTTTGCAAAAATTTGACATGGGGTGGTTTAGCAAGTATGTTTACACTAAGTGAGAAAGCACTTCCTAACTATGGGAAACATGATTAGTTTTTGTTAAACACCTAATTTTTATGCATGAGTTTGTTAAGTTTAATGCATAACCCCAAGTTTTTGTTTTTGTGCAAAAATGGAATTCCTAGACTCAGATCAGGATTGTAATCAAGATAAGATACTTACAATGATGATGGATTAGTAATGTGTTTGAATGGAAGACCAGAATTTCGTGGGTATGGTTGAGAGGAATGGTGAATAGTAACAGTTTTGGGAGTTGTGGTATGAGATAATGGGTGTTTGGTTTAATATAAACAAATGTATAGGTTCTGCAGGTCGGCGGACACGGCGGATCCCAATATTGGGTTCCGTCCGTTATGTCTCAGGGTTCCGCCGACCCTGCAGTGGAAAATGGTTATGGATTTGTTTTGATTTTTGTGATCTTTGTCTAATGTTCAGAACTACAGTGTAGGTTCCATGAGTCCTAAGCCTAGCCTAAGAAGGTTAAAAGGTTCACGTTTAAGAGGTTTGGTGAGGATGTCGGCTATGTTGTCTTCGGAAGAAACTTTCTCAATTGAGATATTTCCTTTTTGAACGTTGTCACGAAGGAAATGATAACGGATTTCAATATGTTTGGTACGAGCATGTTGAACCGGGTTTTTGCTGAGATCAATGGCACCTTTGTTGTCACAAAGAATTGTGATGTCGTTGAGTTGAATTCCGTAGTCGACAAGAGCTTGCTTCATCCAAAGAGCTTGTTGACATGCCTTTCCGGCCGAAACGTACTCGGCTTCCGTTGTTGAGATAGCAAGAGCCGTTTGCTTCTTAGAGAACCATGAGGTGAGACAATGTCCGACAAAAGTACAAATACCACTTGTGCTTTTTCTATCGACATAGTCACCGGCATGATCCGAGTCGGCATACACTATGGTGTCTATTCCCATTCCTTTGGGATACCATAATCCTAAATGTGTAGTGCCTTTAATATACCTAAAAATCCTTTTAACGGCTTCGAGATGGGTAGTCTTAGGATCTTCTTGAAAGCGAGCACATAGACAATCACTAAACATAATGTCGGGTCTACTAGCCGTTAGGTAAAGTAGACTACCAATCATACCTCTATATTTAGTGCTATCTACGGATTCACTTTCCTCATCCTTGGTGAGTTTAGTTTCCGTGGACATGGGAGTTTTGATAGGTTTCGAATCTTCTAATCCAAATTTCTTAAGCATGTCCTTAATGTATTTAGATTGGTTAAAGAAGATACCATCTTCAAGTTGTTTAATTTGGAGTCCTAGGAAAAAGTTGAGTTCTCCCATCATACTCATTTCAAACTCGTCATGCATGATTTTTGAGAAATCCACACATAATTCTTGACAAGTTGATCCGAATATAATGTCATCAACATAGATTTGGACTATGATAATATGTGAATCTTTCTTCTTAGTGAAGAGAGTATTATCAACTAAGCCCATGGTGTACTTATGGTCAACTAGGAAGGTTTTAAGTCGATCATACCATGCTTTTGGAGCTTGCTTGAGTCCGTAAAGAGCCTTTTTAAGTTTGTAAACATAATTAGGTTTTTCAAAATCGATGAAGCCCGGTGGTTGAGCAACATACACTTCTTCATTAATGACTCAGTTTAGAAATGCACTTTTGACGTCCATTTGAAAGAGTTTAAAATTATGTGCACATGCATAAGCAAGTAAGATTCTAATTGACTCGAGCCTAGCTACCGGAGCATACGTTTCATCGTAGTCGATACCTTCTTGTTGATTATATCCTTGTGCTACTAGCCTAGCTTTGTTTCTAGACACAATTCCATTTTCATCCATTTTATTTCGAAATACCCATTTCGTTCCAATTATTGTTTGACACTTTGGTTGAGGAACTAATGTCCATACATCATTCCTAACAAATTGGTTTAATTCTTCTTGCATTGCAATTACCCAAGATTCATCCTTAATGGCTTCATTAATATTCTTAGGTTCAATGGTTGATACGAAACAAAAATAATTACTTTCATTTTGGACTTTTGATCTTAGTGTTCTTTCATTAATGTTGCCTATGACACTATCTAATGGATGACTTTTAGATTCTTTGACATTAACAATTTCCTTGTTTAATAGTTCATCTTCCTTGTCATTATCTAAGATTTTTTGACTTTCAATTGCTTGGCTTTCAACTAAGTCATCATCTACCAAAGGTGATGTCTTAGAGGGAGGTGGACTTTCGTCAAATGTTACGTTCAACGATTCCTCGACTCTTAAGGTTTCTTTGTTTAAGACAATGTAAGCTTTACTATTTTGTGAATATCCAAGGAATACACCTTCATAAGACTTTGGGTCAAATTTGGTGAGATAATCCTTGGTGTTAAGAATGAAGCATTTACTCCCAAACACTCTAAAATATCCTAATGTAGGCTTTTTACCTTTATAAAGTTCATAAGGTGTTTTATTCAAAAATCGTCTAATTAGGACTCGATTTAAAATGTACGTTGATGTGTCAACGGCATTACACCAAAACTTTTGTGGAATAGATTGTTCATTAAGCATTGTTCTACTCATCTCTTGTAATGTCCGGTTTTTACGTTCTACTACACCATTAGATTGAGGAGTACGTGGAGCCGAAAAGTTATGAGTAATTCCATTATTATCACAAAATTTTCCAAATTGAAATTCATTATCAAATTCACGACCGTGATCCGTTCTAATAGACACAATATTAGATCCTACTTGATTTTGAATTTTCTTACTTAGAATCTCAAATTTATCAAAAGCTTCATTTTTACTTTTCAAAAATTTTGTCCAAGTATATCGTGAGTAATCATCTACTATGACCAAAGTATAGAAGTTACCTCCATAACTTTGTACAGCGGATGGACCAAATAAATCCATATGTAAAAGTTCTAGACATCTAGACGTAGACACCAAGTTTTTAGCCTTATGGCTATTATGGACTTGTTTACCGACTTTGCAAGCATCACAAAAGTGTTGGTCATATTTCAACTTAGGTAGGTTTCGAACTAAGTCTTTGGAGGAGAGGTTTTGGATTAGTCTCATGTTAGCGTGTCCTAAACGTCTATGCCATAAAGTTGAAGATTCATCTAATGAGGTAAGACAAAGTTTGTCTCTAGATGTTGAATCCAACTTCATGACGTATACGTTGTTCTTAAGGACACCTTTGGCTATGGTTATACCATCTTTAAGTATTTTACTACCGTTCTCACTAAAAAGAACATTATACTTATTACGACAAAGTTGACTAATACTAAGGAGATTAAATCCTAAGTTATCAACATGAGCAACATCATCTATAGAAAGGGAGTCATGAGAGATTGTACCTTTTCCGATGATTTTGCTCCTAGCATTACTACCAAACGTAACATTACCTCCATCACATTTGTGATATGTTGAGAAGAGGCTTTTATTACCCGTCATGTGCCTTGAACAACCGCTATCCTTGATCCATTCATCCGGATCCAAGCAAACTTTGAGGCACACCTATTTTATGAAAAACACTCAAACATTTGGTCCCCAATTTCTCATGGGTCCATTTTGGTTAAGCATACCATTAATTTGTCCCAAATATGAAAATAGAGCATAAGGGTTCCATGGCATGTAGTTTGAGGTTTGGTAATGTCCAGGAGTGTTTTGGTTCCAAACATGTTGGTAGTTTGGTCGAGCATTGAAGTTGCTCTTTGGAAAGGGGCGTTTGGGAATTGGAGTCTTAGGTCTTGGTTGAGTAGTCTTAGCTCTAAATTCATTTTTACTAAGTCCTACTCCAGTTTTAAAGGCAGGTTTGGTTCCATTTTTATATATGACTTTAACAAATTTAGAACGATCCGATGTGGATGGTGTTACTGCTGCAGCAGACCTGGCGGAACCCTCGGGACCAACGGACGGAACCCATTTTTGGGTTCCGTCTGGTCCGCGGGCTGCTGTAGCATTTTTGTTTGTTTCATGTGTGTTCTTTTCTTGTTTCGTTTGTTCCTTAACGATTTCTACTTTCCTGAAACCTAGACCTGTTTTATCAAACGGTGACTTTTGAAGTTTCATTATTTCATCCGCACATGAAATGCTCTTATCGAATTTTTTGAACTTTGTGGTTTGTTTGATTAGATCATTTTGAGTAATTTTAAGTTTTTCAACTTCAAGTTTAAGTTCTTCACATGATTTGCATGTGGTTTCAATACCTTTACTCTTTTCTAATCTCTTAGCTTTTTCTTTTAATTCATAAACTTCATTTTCTAAAAACTCCTTTTTAGTTTTCAAAAATTCGTTTTTGTTTATGATTTTTAAGCTTAGTTCACAAAGTTTGTTATATTCATTTTGTAAAGTATCATCATCTATAGAGGAGTAAGATGAGTCGGAGAGTACCTCATTTGAGTTGTGAGCCATGAGAGCAATATCATCGTTCTTTGGCTCATCATCATCTCCTTCATAGTCACTCCAAGCACCACCCACAAAAGCTTGTTGAGGTTTTCTCTTGGGTGGTTTCGGACATTCTCCTATAAGATGACTTGTGTCTCCACACCGATAACACTTTCTTTCAACTTTTCCTTTTCGATCATCACGATCTTTCCGGAAGTTTTTCTTGTCATCTTTGGGTTGCCTAACAAACTTCCCTCGCCTACGAAAGAACTTCTTGAAGTCTCTCACGGCCATAGCATATTCCTCATCATCACTATCCGAAGTAGATTCTTCATCGTCACTTGATTGGACTCTAGCTTTCAAGGCAATGGACTTAACTTTTTCTTTCTTGCCTCTAACTAGCTCCGAATCTTTTTCCATTACCATTTCATGAACTTTGAGGTTTCCAATAAGCTCATCAAGTGACATGCTTGAAAGATCTTTGGATTCTTCAATTGCCGTCACTTTTGCTCTCCACTTCGGATGGAGTGCTCTAAGAAATTTCCTGACAAAGTTCTTACTACAAAAAGATTCGTCAAGTGCTTTGAGTGAAGTAATAATAGTGTTAAACCTAGCAAAAGCATTATCAATAATCTCATCTTCGGTAATAACAAATTGTTCATATTGTTGAACAAGAAGATCAATTTTGTTATCTTTAACTTGTGAATTTCCTTGATGAGTGACAATTAAAGATTGCCAAATATCTTTGGCGGTTTTACATAAAAAGACTCTTTCATATTCTTTCTTAGGCAAAGCGTTGTAAAGCATCATTTTAGCTTCATTATTTTTACCTATTAATTTCTTTTGATCATCATCTTTAATGTTAGTAACTACGTTATCACCATCAACAATTATATACCATAAATCTATATCTTTAGATTTCACGTAAGTTTCAAAACGGTTTTTCCAATAAATAAAACCATTTGCTTCAAAGAGTGGTGGTCTTTGCATAGATTGCCCTTCTTTGTAATTTTCAAAATCCATGGATCGTTTCAAGTTTTAAAACACAATATATTTTAAAAGCTTGAGTAACGTAGCTCTTGATGCCAATTGTGGAAAACTAGAAGGGGGGTTGAATAGTTTTAGCGTTTTAAAATCTTTTAACTTGTTTAGTTAGCTTTGAAACTTTCCGTTTGATCAAAGATATATGCACAATCACAAATATATAACATGCAAGTAAAGGAAAGAAACGATCAAACCACAACACGAGTATTTATCGTGGTTCGGCTACAAGGACTCTTTTTCCTTGCCCTACGTCCACGCCCCGAGTATCCAACTCGAGAGTTTCTTTCACTAGTCAACAAGCTCCTTTCACCGGCGGAGAAAACCTTACACGTCGCTTATACTTTTACCGACACAAAGCTAGATGTCGAGTTCTTTTACAAGGGCACAACCACTCCCAACACTCTTTGTATTTTGAGGACTAAAATACTAACCACTCACTTCAGAATATACACAAACAAATGACGCGTAAACAATACTAGTTTACACAATACTAAGCTATCAAGTCTTGCAACGTTGTGTTGAAACTTGTAACTTTTAGACGACCTTGTGAGCTTCTTTGCTACAATAGAAAACTTCACATGTACAAGGTTAAGAGGTTAGAAGAAAAGGATCAGTGTGTGTGTAAAATATGTGCTCAAGAGGTTAGCCAAAAAATCAAGTTATGGCTTGGTATTTATAGCCCAACAAACTGTGGACTCGGCGGATCAGGCGGAACCCTCATTTGGGTTCCGCCCGTGTACCCCCAGGGTACCGCCGGGTCTGCAGTAGGTTTTGGCAATAACTTCCCAAACCAAACAAGGTCTTGTCTCATAACTTCTATCAACCAAACAATGTCACATCACTTGAAGTTAGTCAAACATGAAACTTGTAAGCAACATGAAAGCAAGTCAAACACACAACTTGCCATAAATACATAATGACAAAACTTGCCATAAATATGATGTGACTTATTTCTAATTTAAGAAATAAACTTGTGTTATGTTTTATGAAATGTAAAATGTAGCAAAAGTCTAGTTTATGCAAGTCTTAAAAACTAAGAATATGTTTTGCTTAAAACTAAAGTTTACATTTTGTCGTTAACAAAACTTAGCGAAGATCGTAAAATATAAATAACGTTTTTAGGCGATATTTGTATTAACAATTTGTTTTCTAAAGCAGCCATCACTTATTCTATAACCTCCTCAACTACTGCTATAAGGATAGAAGGGTAAAATGGTAAGTTTACTCAAGAGCCAGATTGGACAGGTAAAATGGTAGATTCAAGTTTGCTGAGATGTTCCGCAAAAGTAGGTTTACAACATTAGATGATTTTTTTTTTTTTTTTTTTTTTTTTTTTTTTTTAAATAATATACCAAATTTGATCAGTTATAACATGTGTATTTTTTCATGATTAGACAATCTTTACATAGTTATGCACATAGAGAAATGAATTATGGAAGTAAAAAATCATATATAATCACACATCAACTTACAAGTAATGTACACAGAAAAGCGGAGTAATTCCCAGGCTCATAATACTGGCAATGAACTTATGGTGATCTGAAGAGAAAAAAAGGTATTCAGGTACTACTAGTTGAACACTTTACGATTTTAGATGGTAGCTTTGGTTATCTGGTTTGGCTGGATTGTTGGAAAATTTAGTGCTCTTGAGGGATCAATTCACACCTGGTAATGGGTTTGGAGGTATGGAGTATACACCCATTTGGTCACTGAATCCCCTGACTCAATAGTGGTTATGTATTGAATCAGCTGATAAGATTCTGCTGACAGCTGATCCTGCTGATAGGATTCTGCTGACAGCTTGATCCTGCTGATAGTGTGATTCTGCTGCTGGCATTCTACTGCTAGTGTTTCCACTGATATGTTTACGTTACCACTGCAAGGGTTATTGTTTCCACTGATAGTGTTAACATTACCACTGCTAGTGATAATGTTTCCACTGATAACCACTGATTCCTATTATTATGGAAAGTATTATGATATAATTAATGGGCCGTTAATTATACATAATTCCATGGGCTAGGGTTTTGAGTATACTCTATTATAAATAGAGGTCACATCATTCTGCATGGAGATACGTTTTACAATACGATTAACACAAAACCCTAAACACTTCTATACGCATCTGTTCTTGGTTTGTGCCTAAAACAAGAACATCACTTGGTCTTATCCCATAGAGATATTCGTGTAACCTAGGCATAGGGTCGAATAGTTTCTATTGGAAAGTGATACCACGATTTCAAGTGAATATCCGGTACATTTATTGATTATCTTAACCCTAATCTGGGAACTGTTTACAATTAACAACCAACAATCAATAGAAACTATTAGTGATAATCAATGGCTGCTGCTATGAGACAAATGGCTGCTAACTTTTCAAAGCTGGAAAAGTTTGAAGGTGTTGATTTCAGAAGGTGGCAAAAGAAGATGCACTTCTTATTGTCTAGTATGAATGTGGTGTATGTTCTCACGACTGAGATTCCAGAAGATCATGGAGATGATGCTACTATGTATCAGATGAGGGCAAGGAGCAAGTGGGAGAATGATGACTACATATGCAGAGGTTTAATTCTCAATGGTATGTCTGATTCTCTATTTGATATTTATCAGAATGTTGAAACTTCTCAAGAACTATGGGATTCCTTGGAAGCCAAGTATATGGCTGAGGATGCATCAAGTAAGAAGTTCCTTGTAAGTAATTTTAACAATTACAAAATGGTTGATTCTAGACCTGTCATGGAACAATACAATGAACTTCTTAGTATACTTGGTCGATTCACACAACACAAGATGAACATGGATGAGGCTATTTCAGTCTCTTGTATCATCGATAAACTACCTCCCTCTTGGAAAGATTTCAAGCATATGCTTAAGCATAAGAAGGAGGAGTTAACTCTTGTTGAGTTGGGCAGTCACTTGCGCATTGAGGATTCACTCAAAGCTCAAGACATTGACAAGCCAAAGAGTAGCACTGCTACTGGTCCATCAGTTGTCAATATGGTGGAGCATAACAACTCCACCAAGTACAATGACAATAAGGGCAAGCGTAAGCATCAAGATAACACCAAATCTGATCTTAACAAGAAACCTAAGGTGGCTTGTTGGAAGTGTGGGAAACCTGGACACTTCAGGAAAGATTGCAAGGGTGGTAAAGTTGGAAACAAATCCAATGGATCAGGCACAAGTGGAGGGAATGGTAACACCAATTCTCTGAAAGGTCAGAATGTGTTTAATAAGTCTTTCAAGATTTATTATGTTACATATATATCTGATATTTACTTTGTGCAGGATGATGATGTTGCGTGGTGGGTTGACTCTGGAGCAACAATTCATGTGTGTAATGATAGAAGCTGGTTCAAGACCTATAAGTCAATGAATGATGGTTCTATTCTTCACATGGGAAACGAGTCAACTGCCCTGGTGCATGGAAAAGGATGTGTTGATTTGAAGTTTAGTTCTGGAAAGATTGTTTCTTTATTTAATGTTTTACATGTTCCTGATATTAGAAAGAATTTGGTTTCTAGTAGTGTTTTAAATAATTGTGGTTATAAACAGGTTATTGAATCTGATAAGTTTGTTTTATCTAAAAATGGTGTGTTTATTGGTTTTGGTTATTTATGTAATCAAATGTTCAGACTTAATATTGTTCATGATAATATTGATTCTGCTTTTATATCTACATCTAAACTTAATGATTCAAACCTATGGCATGCAAGACTTGGCCATGTACATTTTAAAAGAATGCAAGATATGTCTAAGGATGGGTTAATTCCAGCCTTTGATGTGAACACTGAAAAGTGTAAAACTTGTATGTTGAACAAGATAACTAAGAAACCTTTTCTAGGAGTAAAACGTGAAACTAAAGTTTTGGAGTTAATTCACAGTGACCTTTGTGATTTACATGCAACTCCCTCTTTGGGGAATAAGAAATACTTTGTGACTTTTATTGATGATGCTTCTAGGTTTTGTCATGTTTATTTATTACATTCTAAAGATGAAGCATTAGATAAATTTAAAGTATTTAAAACTGAAGTTGAATTGCAACAAAGTTCCCTGATCAAAAGATTAAGGACTGATAGGGGAGGTGAGTACATGGATACTCTGTATTTTCAGTCTGTTGGTATAATCCATGAAACGACTGCCCCTTATACTCCTCAGCAAAATGGTATTTCTGAAAAGAAAAACAGGGTGCTGAAGGAGATGGTTAATTCCATGTTGTCCTATTCTGGGCTGAGTCAAGGATTCTGGGGTGAAGCTATGTTAACAGCTTGCTATTTATTAAATAGGGCTCCCAACAAAAGGAACAAAGTTACCCCTTATGAACTTTGGACTAAAAAGAAATCTAACCTTAATTATCTTAGGATATGGGGTTGTAGGGCTGTTGTAAGACTCCCTGATCCAAAGCAGAAAACTTTGGGTGAAAGAGGCATTGAATGCATCTTTGTTGGATATGCTGAGCATTCCAAGGCATATAGGTTTTATGTTATAGAACCTAATGATTATGTTTCAATTAACTCAATAATTGAATCAAGGGATGCAATCTTTGATGAGAACATATTCTCATCTATCCCTAGACCAAGTCAAAGGATTCCAAATGGAACCAATGACAATGGTGTTTCAGAGGTTCCTGCTGATGAGGTTCCTGCTGATGAGGTTTCTGCTGAGGTTGTGGAACAACAACCTGAACCTAAGCTCAGAAGGAGCAATAGGGTGAGGACTCCAAAGTCATTTGGACCTGAGTTTCAATTATACTTAATTGAAGGTACAAGGAGTGAGGTCTCTGACCAATACTCTTATTGCTTCATTGTGGAGGATGATCCCAAAACATTTGAAGAAGCAATGAAGTCCCAGGATGTTGCTTTCTGGAAAGAAGCAATTAATGATGAGATGGACTCTATCATGGGCAATAACACTTATGTGTTGACTGATCTACCACCTGGTTGCAAACCTCTAGGTAGCAAATGGATTTTCAAAAAGAAAATGAAGGTAGATGGAACTGTTGAAAAGTTCAAGGCAAGATTAGTTATTCAAGGCTTTAAACAAAAGTCAGGAATAGACTACTTTGATACTTATGCTCCAGTGGCACGTATCAGTACCATAAGATTGCTAATTGCTTTGGCATCAATTCACAATCTGATTATTCATCAGATGGATGTGAAGACAGCTTTCTTGAATGGTGATTTAGATGAGGAGGTTTACATGAACCAACCTCAGGGCTTCATCATGCCTGGCAATGAAAACAAGGTGTGTAAACTGATTAAGTCTCTTTATGGACTAAAACAGGCACCTAAGCAATGGCATCAAAAGTTTGATGAAGTGGTTTTGTCTAGTGGTTATTTACTTAATCAAGCTGACAAATGTGTATATAGCAAATTTGATGAATCTGGTAAAGGAGTCATCATTTGTCTATATGTTGATGACATGTTGATCTTTGGCACTGACCAAAATCAAGTTGATCTTACAAAAGAATTTTTGTCATCAAAGTTCTCCATGAAGGATATGGGGGAGGCAGATGTTATCCTTGGCATAAGGATTAAACATGAAAGTAACAAAATTTCTATATCTCAGTCTCATTACATTGAGAAGGTGTTCAAGAAATTTAATTACTTTGATTGTACTCCAGTGAGTACTCCTATGGATACAAGTGAGAAGCTAATGCCTAATACTGGCAAAGCTGTATCTCAACTTGAGTATTCTAAGGTGATTGGCTGCTTAATGTATGCTATGACTTGTACAAGACCTGACATTGCTTTTGCTGTGGGTAAACTGAGTAGGTATACTAGTAATCCTAGTGCTCATCATTGGCAAGCAATTCAGAGGGTCTTTAAGTATTTGAAGAGAACTATGGATTATAGTCTCTCATATACTGGTTATCCTTCAGTATTAGAAGGATACACTGATGCAAGTTGGATCAGTAACACTGAAGACAATTCGTCTACCAGTGGCTGGGTATTCCTACTTGGTGGAGGTGCAATTTCTTGGGCATCCAAGAAACAAACTTGCATTACCAGTTCAACCATGGAATCTGAATTTGTGGCTTTAGCTGCTGCTGGCAAAGAAGTTGAATGGTTGAAAAACTTGCTTCTTGAGATTCCATTGTGGTCTAAACCTATAGCACCTATTTCTATCCGTTGTGATAGTGCTGCTACATTGGCAAAGGCTTATAGCCAGATGTACAATGGGAAGTCTAGACACTTAGGTGTTAGGCATAGCATGATTCGTGAGCTTATCATGAATGGGGTGGTATCTATAGTGTTTGTTAAATCTCAACAAAACTTAGTTGATCACTTGACGAAGGGTTTGGCTAGAGACTTGGTTTTGAAGTCTGCTAAAGGGATGGGCTTAAGTCTAACTTAGTCACTGAATGCAAGGATACCCAACTCCCTTCTAAGGAAACTTGGAAGCTGAGTTCAATGTGGAAAGCTGATCATTTAGTGGACTGAAGCACATGTATCATAAACATCCCAAGGTTGTGCTTGTTACCTGCTGAAAGGAGGATGAAGTCTTCACTTCTTAATGGTTAATTTTCTTTGAAAAAGTGCTAAGCAGGAGCATGAATTAAAGATGAACCACCTATGTAAATGTTGAAGTTTTGCCGCTTTAGGAAGCTTTGGACTTTTAGCTTTTACAACATTTATGAATTGGATATGGACACATGGCTTGTATAGTGTCAGGAGTATTTAAGTGTTTGAAAATTTGTGTGTATTTATCATCAGGTATTCAAATGGGTTGAAGGGTTCAATTCTTAGAACACCCTGATTCTCGAATATTTGAAAGTATATGTACTAATGTGGAAATTCAATCCTCAGGATATTTTCATTTATGCACTTGTTTTGTTTTTGTGTTTGATTTTTCATGCAAAGGAAGAGAACTAAATTTGGGGAGGATTGTTGGAAAATTTAGTGCTCTTGAGGGATCAATTCACACCTGGTAATGGGTTTGGAGGTATGGAGTATACACCCATTTGGTCACTGAATCCCCTGACTCAATAGTGGTTATGTATTGAATCAGCTGATAAGATTCTGCTGACAGCTGATCCTGCTGATAGGATTCTGCTGACAGCTTGATCCTGCTGATAGTGTGATTCTGCTGCTGGCATTCTACTGCTAGTGTTTCCACTGATATGTTTACGTTACCACTGCAAGGGTTATTGTTTCCACTGATAGTGTTAACATTACCACTGCTAGTGATAATGTTTCCACTGATAACCACTGATTCCTATTATTATGGAAAGTATTATGATATAATTAATGGGCCGTTAATTATACATAATTCCATGGGCTAGGGTTTTGAGTATACTCTATTATAAATAGAGGTCACATCATTCTGCATGGAGATACGTTTTACAATACGATTAACACAAAACCCTAAACACTTCTATACGCATCTGTTCTTGGTTTGTGCCTAAAACAAGAACATCACTTGGTCTTATCCCATAGAGATATTCGTGTAACCCAGGTATAGGATCGAATAGTTTCTATTGGAAAGTGATACCACGATTTCAAGTGAATATCCGGTACCTTTATTGATTATCTTAACCCTAATCTGGGAACTGTTTACAATTAACAACCAACATGGATTACCATATCTTGATGGGTCTGGTTATAAACGTAATAAGACATTACTAAAACTATCGCTACAAAAAATTGGTTCAATCTCCACACTTTTTTCTCCACACTTTTTAAAAGTGTGTAAAATTTTATTAATTTATTAACATTTAATAATGTATAAAAAATGATTACATTAATAAGTGTGGAAAAAAAATTTGTAAAACAATAAATTTTTCCATGTGTCAAAAAAAGTTCACACTTTTAAGTGTGAAAAAATCTAAGAAATGTTCACACTTATATGTGTGGGCCCAAATTCTCCACACTTTCTCAAAGTGTGGAGGCCCAAATTCTCCACAATTCCTCAAAGTGTGGGGAATTTGAATTTTACAAATAACCTTCCATACTTAGAAGTGTAGAAAAATCTTATAATTCTTCTCACTTATAAGTGTGAACTTTTTTTTATACAACTATTAAGGTGAAAAATCTATTATTTTACAGGTTACTGTCATCATGTTATGGTTTTAGTTTACGATCAAGTTTCATTTTCGATCTTGTAATGCATTTTCTCAAGGCATATTTTATTTAAGATGATAATATTTGTTGGTGTTTCTACCATGTTTGTATGCAAACATATAAACAACACAACGTTTTTAATGACTTTTACGAAGCAAAGCAAATACCCTATACCCGATGAAGATCCGCGATATCCGATGGAGATAGGGATGGGGAAGCAATGCCATTCCTCGATGGGGATGGGGAGAGTATGGGGTGAGGATTGGGGATCGAAGACGGTGATGGTATACTTAATCTCTGATATCCCCGGTCACGTTGCCATCCCTGACACAACAACATATATGAACACGTTGAAAAAATCCGTAAAACCCAAGATACCACAAGTATCTTTTTTATAAGATAATTATAAACTAAAATTCGAACATAAAATGTCAACTAACAACCAATCATATGGAATATCGTAGCGGTAAGGCTGTCTACATCTCAACCTCCCCATACACCACAGAAGGCGGTATTGGGACCCATAACTGGTGAACGACGGTATTGAGAGATTCTTTACTTTACTTAACGCCATCACTTTGTGTGAGTTCTAAGCTAGTCGATTTTTTATGTGTTTTTGAGAAAAAATCATGACCGATGAATATCTCACATAAATTCTTATGGAATATACATGTTACTCTGTATCTAGTCTCTCAAACAGCAATATTCGCAATGTGATGTGCACTTCAATTAACTATCATAAATGTCTTGTATTTTTTATTTTATTTTAATCAAATAAATAATTTAAGATTAGAAATAGCTAGGTGTGTTGCAAGTTTGCAACTAAGGAAAAGTTTTACGTTTGAATCCAGGGGAATTATGTTTTGCTATCTTCCAACTTTACTAATTTTTATGAGAATTACTAACTATTCATCAAAAATACATTTTTTTACTTTTTTTTTTGACAGGTAAACTTCCAACTTAGGTTTTACCACCCCCGAGACAGGGGCCCTAACCGCCACTTTGCCCAGACTATGTTGTCTTAACCGGGTCCACGCTGGCGCAAAGTGAGGCTCAGACGGTGTTGCGAGGAAACCGTACCGTCTCCACACAAGTTACCTTGCTGAAGTAACGGCCGGATGAAAACCCCGACGTTGCTCAGGTTCGAACCCCCAGCGACTAGGTCTAAGGGATTCTTACCATCATCGCAAATATCAACAGCGCATGTGGCCCGCTCCCATGTGAGAACTTCCCGATTGGTCACCCAACCGGGCTGCTCCCACAGGAAACTCCTTAACCACATACCACCTTACCACTAGACCACATGGCTGTTGATACATTTTTTTACTTTTGAAAAAAAATTATCTATATTAATCTATTTCCTATCATGATAAACACTAAAACGGCAGAGACAAACATATTAGCCTACTTTAAGCGTAACACACAAAACCAATATAACAACTTTTCAAATATGCAAAACATGAGGGGTGTTCAGCTAAGCTTGTCGAAAGAAATACACCTTCTAAGGCGTACTATTAAAACACACTTTCTAAGGCCTTCAAAAAGCCGTGTAACACTTTTTCAGGATGTTTTTGGATAATCTTATTGTGTTGTGATCACACAATAAGCTAATAAGCATCAAAATAAGTTCATCAAAACACGGCTTTTAGGCCCAAAAAGCTCAATATTTCTATAATTTCATTAAACAAGATCAAACATCTTGTTTTGGGGTAACCATGGTTTCTAACTTTTTGGCCGACTAATCAAGAAACACAGACCAAGTAAAGGCCTCTTTTTAGGAAGGTTGGGTTGGCCACATCGTGGTAATTTGCTCCTCTGTCATTTTAGTAAACATCAAACAATGAACCAACTATATAACAAATAAACACAAACAAAACTAAACATAACAAATCAAATAAAAGATTTCAACTAACAAATTTGATCTTCAACAAGTGGGATATCTAGAATTACGAATGACCCTTTTACCTTTTTTGACCCAGCACTTAAAAAGGTTAAATTTTTATTGATCTGTACAAAACTTGATCTTGATTTACCACAACTGATGCAACTGTTTGTTCCTTGATTGGTGTTCTTATATTTTTATTGTTTGTTCCTTGATTGGTGTTCTTGTTTACTAAGCTTTTTATTGATACGTTTGACCAGACCTCCACATAAAGCAATATCCATGGCATTTAGTAACTGACTTGGTTGCTTGCTTCGATGGTTATACGAGTACCTATTATCTAATAGGTCACAAGTTCAATACCCTTCTAAGATATCAGCCTGGTCATGCTCAAATTTTCAAATTTTTTTCCTCTTACTATTTGTAAACTATATATATTTTTTCCCTTTTCTTAAATTGATACTTCATAATAGTGTAAAAAACTATAGAGTAGTGATTGACATACTTAATTTTATGCCTAATAAAAATCATCATACACTTGGCAAAGTAAATTTGAAAAGAGATATAGTATGCAATACATATGTTCAATAATGATCGGATTAGCCACATGAGTTAGTAATCCAAATCATTTCCCAAAACTATATATGCTATGTTTGGCAACGGGTTTATCAGGGCTTATAGAGGCCTGATCTTTTAAAATAAGTTGCCTTATAAAATCAGCCTCGCTTGTCATACATACATATGAAGGCTTATGGCTTATAAAATAAGCAGTATGCCTCCGTAAGCCCAAGCCCATAAAAAAAGACTTGTAACAGCTTTTAGCTAATAAAATTACTTAAATATCGTTCAAATATAATAAATTATCAAGTAAAAGTTAGAAATATATGTGAATTTAAATTTTGATGTATTTTTATGTAATTTTACATTAATAAGCTTTATCTTTCAACTTTCGGCTTATAATATAAGCCCCAGCCTTAACTCATCGTCCATACCAAAGTTAGGCATGTTTGTTTCAAGGTATTGCTTAACAAAAATAATTTGGTAATTGATATGATTGTATAACGTTAGGTTCTTTTCTTTTGTAGATTTTTGATAAACCCATTTGGTTGAGTGACTTTTGAGATAGATTACACATATATATTCAAAAAATTGTGCAACATTTCCTAAAATCACGTGAATTCTTTATATTACTTTTTTTTTTTCTATTGTTAGATTGCACGGTGCAAGGCGTTGTTGGTCCGCTATTCACCAAAAAACGCTCGAATGGAGCCGCGTAGTTCGTCCTTCAGCCAGGCCACCAGTAGGTCTCTCTCTCTATGTATATACTCAAAAATTGTGCAACAGTTCCTAAAATCACGTGAATTCTTTATATTACTTTTCTTTTTTCCTATTTTTAGATTGCACGGTGCAAGGCGTTGTTGGTCCACTATTCACCAAAAACGCTTGAATGGAGCCGCGTCGTTCGTCCTTCAGCCAGGCCACCAATAGGTCTCTCTCTCTCTCTCTCTCTCTCTCTCTCTCTCTCTCTCTCTCTCTCTCTCTCTCTCTCTCTCTCGTGAGTGCGTATATCTTGTGGGCTTTTTCGTGTTATTGTTTGTTTTTCTGTTGCACAAGTGTTAAATTATTAGTGTGTTATTGATGAGGTGACATTAAAGCGGCACACTTATTAGAAAATAGCTGCACCTAGCTTTCTTAATTTTCCTATTAAATTAGGTGGGTCCTTATTATATTTTGTATCTATTTTTAAAATTTATTATGAAACAATATATAAAATTTGATTTAAATATTTTCCCAATGATAAAACAAACACATATAAACAGTTATTCATTTTATGTTTTAGAATTGTGTAGTAAAACTATCAGCTTATTAAGAAGCTTAGCTAAACACTATGTTAATACGTATTCAAGGATGATTATCCGTGTTGTGTCGTGTTTTTCGTCTTTCTTAAACAAACCATATACATATATTCATTTTTAGGTACAATAGTGATTGACATGTCTAATTTTGTGTTTAATAAAACTTTTTATACATTTGGCAAGATCAATGTTAAGTTTAATGAGACATAAATCATGCAATCCATGTGTCTAACGGTAATTAGACAAGGCGTAATAGTAGTCATATAATTTCTAGGCATGCAAATTATTTCCCTTTTACGTATTTACATTTTTTTGATCCGCCAAGTCTCCTTTATTGAACAACTATTAACCGTTTATGAATTTTGATTTATCGTTAGTGTTAATATTTCTGACATAAAAGCAACTGATTTTAATATTGTGTAAGAATATAATGTGAAATGTAAGAATTTTCAGCTTTAATATAAAATAAATATTACTTTTAAGCCCGTCACCATCACTTTCACCCGCAATTCCTTTGAAAAATACAACAAACTAGTTTAGGCTAATGAAACCATCATAATTGGTATCGGATTATATTAATATACGCTTTACCTCTTCAGGAGACGTGTCGGATCCTAGTGATTTCAAGACATTGACTAGCTCGTCTTCAGAGATCAAAGAGACTCATTACTTTATCTTCTGATAAAAGTTCTTCATTAGGGTAGAAAAATTATATATATTTCCTTTGTTTTCTGAAGCAGCCATCACTTATTCTACAATCTCCTCAACTACTGCTATAAGCATAGAAGGGTAAAATGTTAGATTCTAGTTTGCTCAGATGTTCCGTAAAAGAAATAGTTATGTATTAAAGTGAGAACATTATAACATGTGTATTTTTAACGACTAGACAAATCTTTACATACTTATGCACACAAAGAAATGAATTATGGTAGTAAAAAATCATATATAATCACACATCAACTTATAAGTAATGAACACACAAAAGAGGAGTCCGAGTAATTCCCAGGCTCATAATTAAGGCAATGAACTTATGATGATCTCAAGAGAAAAAATGTATCCAGGTACTACTAGTTGACCACTTTACGAATTTAGATCATATTGGATGGTTTGCTATCTGGTTTGGGCTGGATTACCATATCCTGATGGGTCTGGTATGGTGCATGTTAGCATGATTTGTAGTAATGGTGATCTTATCTTGCTCTCTATGATTCATTTAGCAAAGCGACTTGTGGGTCAGACTTCAAAGAGAAAAAAAATATATATATATGCAAAAAGGCTAGTTCTTCTCTGTGACGGGTATTGAACTTGTGACCTATTAGAAACCACATAGTCGTACAACCATCAAAGCTAAGAACCAACTCAGCTACAAAACGCCATGGATATTCATATATCGTGAAAGTTTGGTCAAATTTATCAATAAAAGCTTAGGGCCTGTTGGCCTGTTTGTTTCAAGGTATTTGCTTAACAACATTAGTTTGGTATGATGGTATAACTTTAGGATTTAACTTTGACACTTGTACTTTAGATCTTTGATAAAACCTATTAGAGTAGTGATTATATGAATAATTGTCATACTTAATTTTTTGCCTAATGAGGATCTTTATACATTTGGGTAGACAAGTGATAAGTTTGAGGAGACATAAATTATGTAATTCATGTGTCCAACAATAATTAGATTAGGCATAATAATAGTCATTTGACTTAGGCATAAGACTAGAAGTAGTGGTCAAACCGGGTCACCTTTCATATCAGTGTCACTTTAGTTTTCTGGGTTGTTTTGTTAAAAGTAGCAGTGGATAGTGGCATTGAGCTATGAGCAGCCACATCTCACTGCTCACAGCTTCTTAAAGAAGTATTGAAAAAATGATCATTCCTGAAAAATAGCAAAGCTCACCGCTCATTTGCCTAACGACTACTAAAAATCAAAATGCTCATTACTCACCGTTCATCGCTCCGAAAAGCTCTACACGCTCCGTGCCAAACATACCCTCTCTATCCTTTTACACCTCCTCACCTTACATTTTATTAATATACTAACTTTATACAAACATACTCCAAAAAATACCACACACACTTACGAACAAAATAAAAAATAATAAAATGTACGCACTTCACACAAATGCCAAGAGGTGATTGTCTCACCTTTCTCTTTTTCTTTATCTTCCTTGGCGCGTGACACAAGGTACAAGTTTTGGGCCTCACGAGTGTGGTAGGGTTTTGTGGTGAATGGTCACCCATCACTCCGTCTAGTCTAAGCATAATAGTAGTCATATAACTTATACATGAAAATCATTTCTATTTTAGTATTTACATCTTTTGTATTCACTGGGATGTTTGGTATGATGGAATGGAAAGCCAAGAAACGGAATGAGAAATTTTCCTAAGTTTGGTACCACAAAGAATGAGAATGGAGAATTAAAATAGGATTCTCTAGAAACCAAATCCATTCTTTAAAAAAAGTGGAGAATGGTGAGAATCACCAAAGTTGGACAAAAAAAACATGAAAAATGATTTGTAGACCTAAATTGTTTGCCTAAAAATAGATGATTGGTCCCGAACAGTCAACTAAGTCCACCAGGTAATGGTCAACCAAGTCAAACGTCAAAAACCAACTAACCAAGGAGTTTAGGGAATCCCCGGGTCGTTAAGTCCCGACGAGGCGTGCAATTGTATTTGTGAACGTTTTAAAGGATCGGGTGATTGATCAGAAAGGTCAGGAATTTAATTATTATGGTTACACTACGAGATAATGATGGAAAACGATTTAGAAACACTTAACTAATAATTACTGATGATCAGATGATTTTAAAACGCAATTTAACCTAAAAACGCGCGTTTTAATTACAAATAAACGCGAGCGCGCAAATAAAAAAGTGAAACGGGAGTAAACAAAGTCCTACGAACGTGAAATTTGTATTTTTACAATCCTAATAACTTAAGAAAATTTTTAGAAAAAGAAAAATAATTTTTACACTATTTAATTAATTACTATTAATTAATTACTATTTAATAATTACTTTTTAATTAACTAAATTACCCTAAATTACTAATAATTATGAAAATTAACTAGAAAAATGAAAATAAAATTTAGAAAAATCTAAAATAATATAAAACTAATTTTAAAACAGAAAAACTATTTTTCCTAACTTTAAATTAATTATTACTAATTAAAAACTATTTAATTAACTAATTTAAATTAAACTAAATTATAAAAAATACTAAATGATTCCAGAAAAATCTGAAAAAATTCCTAAAAATCTTTTATGAAACCAGAAGCCTAAAAAAAATTTAAAAATAACTTTTGCTTATGAATAAGCAGAAAATAAGCTAAGATAGCTTAAATAGAAGCTATCACTTCTAATTTTTTTTGTCTTTTTCTGAATTTTCTTTTACCAAACTATATTACAACTAATTTTAACCAACTTTTGTAAAGAAACTTTTTATGAAAGTTAAAAATAAGCATTGTGGTCACAAATAAGCTCAACAGTGAGCTTTAAGCTTGATTAAGCTTAAAAGATCTTTGAACAAGCTGATATGAGACTTCCAAATGAACAACAAACCAAGATGGTGGAATATAAACTAGAAAGGATCAATCTAACTCAGATAAGCACAATGAAACAGCTTATAACAACAAATAAGCACTTGAGCTTACTAAGAACTCAAACAGATCCAAAGGGTCACTTTAAGCCTAAGGTGGGGCCCACAAGACTGATCAAAGGTCTGAAATAAGCCTTGAGCTTATTAGTCCACCCAATGGGGTTTCCAAAATGCCAAGGTACAAGGGTTGAATCCAACAGTTGAGTCAAATAAAAGCTTGGGAAACTTGGGACCCAACACTGATTCACTCAGTATGACTGAGTGGTCAATGTGGAATAGCAGGCCTAATTTAGCTTATTAAAGAAGCTTAAGAGCCTGAAAAAGGTTTTGGATCTACAAGCTAGGCTGGTGAGCTGGTCGAAAAGTCCAAAGCCAAGGAATTAGCTCAAGGTGTGAGCTTATGGGGGACTTGTGAAATATGGTGATCAAAACTGAGGTAGGCTGATGAGCAGACAAATCCCAGGGCTCAAAAAGATTATATGCAACTTAAATAAGCTTAAATTTAAAACACAAGTTCAAATGCAAAACAATTTATCAATTTCAATCACTAAACTAAATTTAAGCCAAATAAAATAAGAAAAATCTACAAGATCTTATGGTTGCTGAGGCACACCATCAGTATGAGGGGGGTCCAATCAGTTGACAAATGACCTCAAAATAAGCTCTGAATAAGCATACTAGTGAAAACTTAAAGGCACAATCCTAAAAACTACCCAAGTGAGATTTCAAATCAACCAAATATTTAATCCCTACACCCAAAGTTAACTGATTAGTAGCTACTTGAAAAATGGTCACTGGTTGCTTAGGGAAGATCTATGCCCTGCAGCTTCAATCATAAGCTTGCACAAGCTTCAAATAAATTCTAAAAATTCTAACTTTTGCAGGTATCAGTAGATTAAGTGGTAGGGTTTAAGCATACAAAATTTCAAATACCCACTCAACCCACAAAAATCAGAATAAATCCCCAAACTTTTGGAAAAACTGAGCTATTGAGAGTCTTTGACTTTTTGTTTTCTTGAAAGAGTTGACTAATCTGAGATTTGATCCATTTTAGATTACTGATTTTATTGAATGAAGTGTTATTAAACCTAACTTAACAACCTTAATCACTTTCTTTACCCAAAACAAAAGATTAACAGTCCAAAATGTAACAGTCCAACTGCTATGACATTTTGAGGAGAATTTGACTTTTTGTATAAAAAATTGACCAATGTGTTGGTCAAGGGAACCTGGTTTACACTTAAGAACAATGGGCAATCAAATTTTAGCAACTCAAAACAACCACAACTCAGATTAATTAGCTATGCCAAACACTACTTTAAAATCTGTCTACACTTAGTTTTGTTGATCCTAATGACAAATTACCAATTAGGTGCCAAGGTTACTGAAACCTACTAGTTTTAAGGCAGATTGATCAACAATGAACAACTACAATTCACTAATGCAGCCCTACTCTAAACTACTCAATGCACAACAACTGCCAATTACAACCTATTAACTCTATTTCTAATTAAACTAAAATTAGTTTTAATACACTAAAAGAACATTTAAGCAACAATGAAAACTGATTGTGCAGGAAATAATACCACAAAGATAAAGTAAAAATCATAAATAGGACTCACTTGGGGCCTTAGCTGAACAAAGGCACCAAATAATTTGGCAGCTACAAGCTCCTAGCTTGTTTCACAACAAGCTAGGTATAATCCTTCTGGCCAATCCCTTACGACCACTTCCATAGCTTTCCACAATTCCAAGCAAAGGTATCCCTGCAACTATTGTTTACTCTTGATTTTTTATTTTTCTTTTTTCTTTTTTTTTTTTTTTCTTATTTAACCTTCTGTTTTTGTTTTTGTTTTCTTTGTGACTACTGAGAGTGAGTTTGCACAGCCTTAAGATAACAACAACACTTAAGAGTAAGATTTAAAGAGTTTATGAAACTGAAAGTAATGGACTTAAAAAAAAAATAAACTTGCATTGATATTGAAAAGAGTTTACACATTAACTGAATTACATAAACAACTTGACTACTTAACTAATTTCACTAATTAACTAACTTCACTCACTAACTCTCTGCCCTCAGGCATACAAGTGATCTTATATATAAAAAAAAGTGGAAGGAAACTTGAACCAAGCCTGCTTCTTTCTTTTTCACTTTGTTCACTTTTGTCTCCTGCTTTTGTTGTCTGTGTGTGTACCTTTGGAAACATCTCAGCTCTTTGATATGACCTTGCTTCTTCTCTTGATCCTTTGTTCCTTGTCAGTATCATATGGGAGTGGGGGACAATTGGGTGTAACTTAGGGTGTTATGGTGGAGTAGGGGGGCTGGTAGGAGAGGGGAGGGGACAAGCTTGTTGGAGTAGCAGAGGTGGTGGTGGTGTCAGGCTGTGTGTTTGGGGGCTAGGTTTTAGGCGGGGAAGAAAGGGTAGGGAAGGGGGTTGACTATTTTGACCCCGTATGGTTTGTTAAATAAAATGGGAAATGGGCTTTGGTGGGCTAAGGATAAAAGGGCTTGGGGTGGTTGTTTGGATTGGACTTGAATGGATAGTAGGGTCCGTTTGTATGTTAACTTAACAAAGCACAAGGACCATTTTTGTAAAATCTGATTTTTTTGAGGACCAAAGTTGCCAATCACCCAAAGTATTCCAAGGGACTGATGTTGCCATATTTCAATAACACAAGGGCCATAAAAGACATTTCCCACTTTTATAAATTCCCAGGGACTGATTCTGTCAATTTACCAAACTGCAGGGACCAAAAGCGTAAATTTTCCAAAGTTTTTGCCTAAGGACAATTTTTGATAAATTTTGATTTCTAAATGCCTTAGGTTGATTTTACTTTCAAAACAAATGCGTAGGGACTAGTTTTGTAAATTTTTGAAAGTCGGGGGACTAAAACTGCCAATTGTGTAATCTTTGTTCGTTTTTTATTGTTTTTGCTCATTTTGCATTAGAAACGTATAAAATACAATCCCTGGGATATTTTAAGTATTTTGATGCATTTCTGAGCGTTTTCGGATGTTTTGGCAGTTTAAATACGACAAAAATGATGAGTGTTTGAGCACTCATCAATCCCCCACACTAAACTATTGCTAGTCCCTAGCAATATTTTTGGAAAACTTGATGGATTTTAAACTCTTTACCAAAAGCCATCACTTCTGGAGTAGCCAGGTGTAAGAACTGTGGCACACCTGATAACCGTGTGATTTTGAGCAAACCACCAGCTTTCAACGGATTTGATAAGTCTTTACCAGGAGCCGTTTGCTCCTGGACTAGCCAGCATCTTGATGGACCTAGTCAACATCTTGGTGAACTGATTACCAATTATGGTTTTTCCACGGCCTTTACCACAAGCCATAATCTTGTGGGCTAGCCAACTCATTTGCTTATAAGGATGCGGGGGAGTTGAGGAACCATGCAATTTTGGGCAAATTGCCAGCCGTCAACGGATTTGAGATGTCTTTACCAAGAGCCGTTTGCTCCTGGACTAGCCAATCCCTTTTGTCGTTTAGACAAGGCGGACTGATTACCACAAAAATTTTGAAATAAAGTGAAAAATTTTTAAAATTTTAGGCCAAAAACGGGGATTCTAGGATATAATGTGATAAAATTCGCTAGAATTTTCCCCTCCCCCACACTTAGAATTGAATATTGTCCTCAATATTCAAAGTCCCGGCTATTATGCCGAATCCTTGAACGTAAAAAGATAATATTAAAAACTAACTGTGGGAAGATCGTTTTGTATTTTTCACTTTATTAATCTGTACATACAATCACACTTTTTTTTTTTTTTTTTTTTTTTTTTTTTTTTTTTTTTTGATGAAACCTTATATACATATATACATTTTTCAAATAGCGGGGGGTTGGCCATTCCCCCACACTAGGGTGGTAGAAAGTAGAAAGAAAATCAGAGATACGGGTGAAAACCCATATATGTTGCTAATTTTTGGTCATTGAGTCGTTAGCTTGACTCTATCCCCGAATTTAATTGTCCTTGGGGAACGTTTGGAGATCCGGGACAACCATGGATGGTATGTCCTCTCCAAAGTAGTGTTTCAGCCGATGTCCATTCACTTTGAAATTAGGACCGTCATTTTGAGATAATTCGACGGTGCCATAAGGGTAAACTTTTGCGATAGTGAATGGACCAGTCCATCGGGTTTTAAGCTTTCCCGAGAAGATCTTGAGTCTAGAATTGAAAAGAAGGACTCGATCACCAACGTTGAAAACGCGGTTCTTGATTTTTGAGTCATGAATCTTCTTTGTCTTTTCCTTATAGATCAAAGAGTTCTCGTAAGCTTGATCACGAAGTTCATTTAATTCATTCAGTTGAACTTTCCTGTGATCACCCGCCGTTTTTAGGTCAAAATTGGCATGCTTGAGGGCCCAATAGGCTTTATGCTCAAGCTCGATCGGTAGATGGCACGCTTTCCCGTACACAAGCTTGTATGGCGTGCACCCAATGGGTGTTTTATACGCCGTACGGAAAGCCCAGAGTGCATCATCTAACTTATCCGACCACGATGCACGATTCTCACCTACAGTTCTTTCCAATATTCTCTTAATGCCTCGATTGGAAACTTCTACTTGTCCACTTGTTTGAGGGTGGTACGCAGTAGAAAGACGGTGAGTTACACCATACTTTTGCATGACTTTGTCGAATTTGTCATTGCAAAAATGCGTACCACGATCGCTAATTATAGCACGTGGAGTTCCAAATCGAGCAAAAAGAACTTTCAAAAATTTCACGACTACTCGGGCATCATTAGTGGGTAAAGCTTTGGCTTCAACCCATTTTGACAAATAGTCAACAGCCACGAGTATGTACTTATTTCCGTGAGATGATGGAAATGGCCCCATAAAATCGATGCCCCAGATATCAAAGATTTCACAAACTTGGATTGCATTTTGTGGCATTTCATTCTTTTGTGAAATATTCCCGTGACGTTGACAAGCGTCACAGGATTTGACTAGCTCCTGGGCATCCTTATAGATTGTGGGCCAGTAGAACCCGGAATCAAACACCTTCTTGGCGGTGTAATTTGGATTATGGTGGCCCCCCGTGGGACCAGCATGGCAAGCCTTTAGAATTTCAGAGGCTTCTTGGCCATAAACACACCGCCGGATGACTTGATCCGCGCATATCTTGAACAAGTAGGGGTCGTCCCAAAAGTAATGTTTGACATCTTTGAAAAATTTATTTTTTTGTTGGGACGACATCCCTTTCACAATGAAGTTACCCGCAAGATAGTTTGCAAAGTCGGCAAACCATGGGGTAATCGAGTCTCCACGAAATGAAACCGCATTGAGGGTTTCGAGAGGAAATGTTTCATTTATTTCCTTTTTCTCGAAAGCATCTTGGTGGGGGTTTTCAAGACGGGAGAGATGATCAGCAGCTAGGTTCTCAGCTCCTTTTTTATCACGAATTATGATATCAAATTCCTGTAGGAGGAGAACCCAACGTAGAAGTCTCGGCTTTGCATCTTGTTTTGCAAAAAGGTACTTCAAAGCCGAGTGATCCGTATACACTATGCTTTTTGTAAGGATCAAGTATGGCCGGAATTTTTCAAAAGCATACACCACAGCTAATAATTCTTTTTCAGTGGTGGTGTAATGACTTTGAGCCTCGGTCATTGTCTTGCTCGCATAGTGTATAGGCTGAAAGTGTTTTGTTTTACGTTGCCCCAAGACGGCCCCAATTGCATAATCACTCGCATCACACATGAGCTCAAAGGGCAAGTCCCAATCGGGGGCAACAAGAATCGGTGCCTCGGTCAGCCTTTTCTTTAATGTTTCAAAGGCTTCGATGCACTCTGGAGAGAAGATAAAAGGAGCATCCTTCTCGAGGAGATGGGTCATAGGCCGGGCGATTTTAGAAAAATCTTGAATGAACCTACGGTAAAAACCGGCATGACCCAAAAAGCTCCTAACACCTTTGACGGTAGTGGGATGAGGTAACTTTGCTATGACATCAACTTTGGCTTTGTCGACCTCAATCCCACTCTTTGAAATTTTATGGCCGAGGACAATGCCCTCTTTGACCATAAAGTGACTTTTCTCCCAATTTAGACATAACCTTGTGTCTTCACAACGTTTAAGCATGTTGTCTAAATGGGAGAGACATGTTTGAAACGAATCCCCAATGACCGAAAAATCGTCCATGAAGACCTCCATAGTTTTTCCGATCATGTCGGAAAATATGGCCATCATACATCGTTGAAACGTGCCCGGAGCATTACATAAGCCAAATGGCATACGTTTATATGCAAAAGTTCCATAGGGGCACGTGAACGTGGTCTTTTCTTGATCTTGCGGATCAATGGGAATCTGAAAGTAACCTGAGAAACCATCGAGGAAGCAATAGTACTCATTCCCCGCTAATCTCTCGAGCATCTGATCCATAAAGGGCAGAGGAAAATGATCCTTACGGGTGGCGTCATTTAACTTGCGATAATCAATACAGACACGCCACCCCGTAACCAAACGAGTTGGAATCAACTCATTTTCCTCATTTGTGACAACAGTAATGCCACCCTTTTTTGGAACGCAGTGAATTGGGCTAACCCAAGGACTATCCGAGATAGGGTAAATCAATCCGGCATCAAGGAGTTTTAAAACTTCTTGTTTGATTACCTCATGAATTTTTGGATTCACCCTTCTTTGTTGTTGGACTGCCGGTTTGAAGTCGTCCTCCATTAAAATCTTATGTGTACAGAATTCAGGGTCAATGCCCTTTATGTCGGAGAGACGCCAAGCAATTGCTTGTTTATGTGACTTCAAAACCTTTATTAAAGCAGCCTTTTCCTCATCACTTAAATCCTTAGCAATTATGACGGGTAATTTATCATCACCCTCAAGAAATGCGTATTCAAGATGAGGCGGCAAGTCCTTAAGCTCGACCTCAGGAAAATCATCAGTTTCTTCAACATATTTGATCTCCTGATTATGAAGTTGTTGTGGTAGAACGGGAAGAGGAGAGGGATCTTCGTTTAACAATTTCTCAAGGAGAAGAATATCCCTCTCTGGGTCAATCTCTTGGTTATCGATTCCATCGGGAATCGAATCACTTTTAAGAAAGGACTCAATCTCTTCTAAGATGAAGTCACTTCCCTCAAACGGAGTGAGGGAAGGATCAGAATTAGCAATGATGGGGTAAGAAGACGGAGTGAAATTTTCACTCGTAGAATCATCAACGAAACCTAAAACCTCTTGAGCGTACTCCTCAGCCGCAACATCGATGACATCTATTCGGTTTACCGATTCAGAGTCATAATTGGAGGAGTACCTCGATGTTTGATCAAGGTTAAAGGTGATTGCTTCAGTTCCAACACGCAATGTGATCTCTTGCTCAAATACATCGATAAGAGCACGCCCAGTTCTAAGGAATCCCCTTCCAAGAATGAGAGGGACCCTTGAATCGGCATCAAAGTCAACAATCACAAAATCTGCTGGAAAATGGAACTTTCCCACTCTAACAAATACGTCCTCGGCTATGCCAAGTGGACGAGAAATCGATCGATCGGCAAGCTCTAATGTCATGCACGTGGGAGTAAGTTCGGGAAGAGATAATTTCTTCCACACAGAATATGGCATCAGGTTAATGCTAGCACCAAGATCGGCCAAGGCGAAGCATTCAACCATACCCGGAAAAATACAAGGAATGAGAAACTTTCCGGGGTCTCCAAGCTTTTCAGGAAGCTTTTTCAAGAGCACTGCTGAGCAGTGCTCATTCAATGGAGTTCTTGCCATCTCAAAGAGTTTTTCCTTATTACTTAACAGATTTTTGATTGTTGATTCAAACTTGGGCATCAAGAGAATAGCATCCGCGAAGCTAATGTCAAAGTGCAAATCTTGAAAGATTTGGAAAAATTTATCCATTTGGTGACTAGCTTTTTCGCGGAGCTTTTGTTCATTGAGACGTGATGGATAGGGGATAGAAGTTTTGGATTTAGGGTTGTCCACTGGAGTTTCAGGTGGTTCAAAAACAACTCCAGGATTGCATCTGGTTTCTGGAATGACCTGAGGTTGGACGTGTGCGGTACTTCGTGGGCTAGGATTTTGCACCTTGTCCTTTGTCACCTCAGGTTCACGATTCACTACCTTTGAAGGAGAGGAAGAAGAGGTAGTAGGAATCGCGGGTTCATCATAAAAAGCACCACTTCTAGTTGTGATCGCCTTAGCATCGCCCCTCGGGTTAGCGATCGTATTGCTCGGAAGTGTTCCTGAGCCCGAGGGTCGTTCATTTAAAGATTTCTTAATTTCAGCAATCTGGCTGACCAACAACTTGTTCATTTCTTCTTGGGACTTCATGAATTGTTTTAACAACTCGTCGGATGAAGGCCCAGTGGGAACAATGGCTTGATTTTGGTTGTTAAAATTTTGAGTGCGATTGTTCTGATTGGGGCCTTGATTTTGAAAATTACCCTGATTAGGGTTGTTGTTTCCATAAAAATACCCGGGATTGAAATTACCCTGACCTTGGTTTCGATTAAAGTTTCCTTGATTTTGTTGTTGGAAACCCTGATTTTGAAAACCTTGGTTTTGATTCTGAAAACCATGACCTTGATTGAAGTTACCTTGGTTTTGAAAACCTTGGTTTCCTCTGTTTTGATTCTGGCCACGGTTTTGGACATTTTGGTTTTGATGAAAACCAGGAGGTCCAGGATAATGATTAGGACGGTAGTTCGGGTCCATAGGAGGGCGATATTGATTGCCTCCTTGATTAGATGACCCAACTACAGCATGAGCTTCAAACGGAGAACCATCAGTAGCTGTGCAATTGTAGTAGGCATGCGGCCCACCACAAGTTACACAGACTTCCACTTTCTTAACCTCAGCAGGTGGAGGATGTTGTGGAAATGAGACTTTCTTAGTCTGGGCGAGAACCAAAGCTTGAATAGCCTCAGTAAGCTTGTCAATCTTAGCATCGGTGCTAGACTGACTCGAAGGAGATGAAGTGGAAGGACCCGCACTAATTTGTGAAACAACCGGCTTGCTTCGTGTAGAGCGGACCTTAGACTTGTTCTCGATGATTGCTAAGGCTTCTTTGGTGGTTCTACTCAAAAAGTTACCTCCCGCGGAGGCATTGAGAGAATCCTGATCAACTTGGCTCACGCCATTGTAGAAAGTATCGAGTTGCATCAACTCGGAGAAACCATGATGTGGACACTTGCGAAGTAATTCTTTGAAACGGTCCCACGCTTCACCAAATGATTCATCATATTTCTGAGTGAACTTGGTGATCTCGTTTTTAAGACTCGTGGTCTTAGAAGGTGGGAAGAATTCATTCACAAACTTTTTTACCAGGTCCTCCCATGTCTCAATAGATCGAGGGGGTTGTTTCTCAAGCCAAATCCGGGCTTGACCCTCGAGGGAGAATGGGAAGAGAAGAAGCTTAATTGCTTCACACGGGACATTCTTGTATTTGATGGTCGATGTGATTTTATTGAACCATCGAATATGAGCATGAGGATCGTCCCTCTCAAAACCGTAAAACTGACTTGAGGTTACAAGATTAAGTAACCCGGTTTTGAGCTCAAAACTATCAGCCACGATGGCTGGGACAACAATAGCGTCTCCGTAACCCTCAATGGGTGCTTGGAGAAGCTCACACATAGGGCGGTCTTCCGCCATGGTGACAGCTGGAGTGGAAACAGTACGGATCTCGGATCCGACTGTTGGTGCGGAACGTCTACGAGGTCTTCTAGGTTTTCGTACAAGCTCACGTAATGGGCTAGTAGACCTAGAAGAGCGGGTGCGCATGTACTAGTAACCAAAAATCAATCAAAACAAAGTCGAGGCAAAACCACAGTGAACTTAAACCAATAATCGCAAGTAAGTGGCTTCTTTAAGAAAGGTACACCACCTACATGGATACAAAGGCAAGTTTTAATCTTTTTGATTTGGGAACTTATTTGTTCACACCTCCAGTTGGAAGGTGTTCTGTCTTGGTTTTCGACGGTTTATTTTTATGTAGAATTATTCACAAGAAAAGACGAATGTTTTTGGGTTTTTGTGAATGGGTGAAAAAAAACTTTTGGACAATATTTTTGGTATCGTTTCGTTTACCAAAATCGTATTTCTTTAAGAATCACCTTAAAAGAAACCCGATATAGAAAACGTAACGATCTGTTTTGTTGTTTTTTTTTTTATTTTTTTAGTGTTGTTAACACTTTAGGAAAAGTGTTAATGACGTTTTTTTTTGTTTTATGATTAAGATTTACAAAAAGTTGGTGGTATTTGTACAGTGATGTGTGAAAAATCACTAATCTTAAAGAACGTGTGCAGATACGCAGCAGCCTCCCCGGCAGCGGCGCCAAATTTTGATTGGTCCCGAACAGTCAACTAAGTCCACCAGGTAATGGTCAACCAAGTCAAACGTCAAAAACCAACTAACCAAGGAGTTTAGGGAATCCCCGGGTCGTTAAGTCCCGACGAGGCGTGCAATTGTATTTGTGAACGTTTTAAAGGATCGGGTGATTGATCAGAAAGGTCAGGAATTTAATTATTATGGTTACACTACGAGATAATGATGGAAAACGATTTAGAAACACTTAACTAATAATTACTGATGATCAGATGATTTTAAAACGCAATTTAACCTAAAAACGCGCGTTTTAATTACAAATAAACGCGAGCGCGCAAATAAAAAAGTGAAACGGGAGTAAACAAAGTCCTACGAACGTGAAATTTGTATTTTTACAATCCTAATAACTTAAGAAAATTTTTAGAAAAAGAAAAATAATTTTTACACTATTTAATTAATTACTATTAATTAATTACTATTTAATAATTACTTTTTAATTAACTAAATTACCCTAAATTACTAATAATTATGAAAATTAACTAGAAAAATGAAAATAAAATTTAGAAAAATCTAAAATAATATAAAACTAATTTTAAAACAGAAAAACTATTTTTCCTAACTTTAAATTAATTATTACTAATTAAAAACTATTTAATTAACTAATTTAAATTAAACTAAATTATAAAAAATACTAAATGATTCCAGAAAAATCTGAAAAAATTCCTAAAAATCTTTTATGAAACCAGAAGCCTAAAAAAAATTTAAAAATAACTTTTGCTTATGAATAAGCAGAAAATAAGCTAAGATAGCTTAAATAGAAGCTATCACTTCTAATTTTTTTTGTCTTTTTCTGAATTTTCTTTTACCAAACTATATTACAACTAATTTTAACCAACTTTTGTAAAGAAACTTTTTATGAAAGTTAAAAATAAGCACTGTGGTCACAAATAAGCTCAACAGTGAGCTTTAAGCTTGATTAAGCTTAAAAGATCTTTGAACAAGCTGATATGAGACTTCCAAATGAACAACAAACCAAGATGGTGGAATATAAACTAGAAAGGATCAATCTAACTCAGATAAGCACAATGAAACAGCTTATAACAACAAATAAGCACTTGAGCTTACTAAGAACTCAAACAGATCCAAAGGGTCACTTTAAGCCTAAGGTGGGGCCCACAAGACTGATCAAAGGTCTGAAATAAGCCTTGAGCTTATTAGTCCACCCAATGGGGTTTCCAAAATGCCAAGGTACAAGGGTTGAATCCAACAGTTGAGTCAAATAAAAGCTTGGGAAACTTGGGACCCAACACTGATTCACTCAGTATGACTGAGTGGTCAATGTGGAATAGCAGGCCTAATTTAGCTTATTAAAGAAGCTTAAGAGCCTGAAAAAGGTTTTGGATCTACAAGCTAGGCTGGTGAGCTGGTCGAAAAGTCCAAAGCCAAGGAATTAGCTCAAGGTGTGAGCTTATGGGGGACTTGTGAAATATGGTGATCAAAACTGAGGTAGGCTGATGAGCAGACAAATCCCAGGGCTCAAAAAGATTATATGCAACTTAAATAAGCTTAAATTTAAAACACAAGTTCAAATGCAAAACAATTTATCAATTTCAATCACTAAACTAAATTTAAGCCAAATAAAATAAGAAAAATCTACAAGATCTTATGGTTGCTGAGGCACACCATCAGTATGAGGGGGGTCCAATCAGTTGACAAATGACCTCAAAATAAGCTCTGAATAAGCATACTAGTGAAAACTTAAAGGCACAATCCTAAAAACTACCCAAGTGAGATTTCAAATCAACCAAATATTTAATCCCTACACCCAAAGTTAACTGATTAGTAGCTACTTGAAAAATGGTCACTGGTTGCTCAGGGAAGATCTATGCCCTGCAGCTTCAATCATAAGCTTGCACAAGCTTCAAATAAATTCTAAAAATTCTAACTTTTGCAGGTATCAGTAGATTAAGTGGTAGGGTTTAAGCATACAAAATTTCAAATACCCACTCAACCCACAAAAATCAGAATAAATCCCCAAACTTTTGGAAAAACTGAGCTATTGAGAGTCTTTGACTTTTTGTTTTCTTGAAAGAGTTGACTAATCTGAGATTTGATCCATTTTAGATTACTGATTTTATTGAATGAAGTGTTATTAAACCTAACTTAACAACTTTAATCACTTTCTTTACCCAAAACAAAAGATTAACAGTCCAAAATGTAACAGTCCAACTGCTATGACATTTTGAGGAGAATTTGACTTTTTGTATAAAAAATTGACCAATGTGTTGGTCAAGGGAACCTGGTTTACACTTAAGAACAATGGGCAATCAAATTTTAGCAACTCAAAACAACCACAACTCAGATTAATTAGCTATGCCAAACACTACTTTAAAATCTGTCTACACTTAGTTTTGTTGATCCTAATGACAAATTACCAATTAGGTGCCAAGGTTACTGAAACCTACTAGTTTTAAGGCAGATTGATCAACAATGAACAACTACAATTCACTAATGCAGCCCTACTCTAAACTACTCAATGCACAACAACTGCCAATTACAACCTATTAACTCTATTTCTAATTAAACTAAAATTAGTTTTAATACACTAAAAGAACATTTAAGCAACAATGAAAACTGATTGTGCAGGAAATAATACCACAAAGATAAAGTAAAAATCATAAATAGGACTCACTTGGGGCCTTAGCTGAACAAAGGCACCAAATAATTTGGCAGCTACAAGCTCCTAGCTTGTTTCACAACAAGCTAGGTATAATCCTTCTGGCCAATCCCTTACGACCACTTCCATAGCTTTCCACAATTCCAAGCAAAGGTATCCCTGCAACTATTGTTTACTCTTGATTTTTTATTTTTCTTTTTTCTTTTTTTTTTTTTCTTATTTAACCTTCTGTTTTTGTTTTTGTTTTCTTTGTGACTACTGAGAGTGAGTTTGCACAGCCTTAAGATAACAACAACACTTAAGAGTAAGATTTAAAGAGTTTATGAAACTGAAAGTAATGGACTTAAAAAAAAAAATAAACTTGCATTGATATTGAAAAGAGTTTACACATTAACTGAATTACATAAACAACTTGACTACTTAACTAATTTCACTAATTAACTAACTTCACTCACTAACTCTCTGCCCTCAGGCATACAAGTGATCTTATATATAAAAAAAAGTGGAAGGAAACTTGAACCAAGCCTGCTTCTTTCTTTTTCACTTTGTTCACTTTTGTCTCCTGCTTTTGTTGTCTGTGTGTGTACCTTTGGAAACATCTCAGCTCTTTGATATGACCTTGCTTCTTCTCTTGATCCTTTGTTCCTTGTCAGTATCATATGGGAGTGGGGGACAATTGGGTGTAACTTAGGGTGTTATGGTGGAGTAGGGGGGCTGGTAGGAGAGGGGAGGGGACAAGCTTGTTGGAGTAGCAGAGGTGGTGGTGGTGTCAGGCTGTGTGTTTGGGGGCTAGGTTTTAGGCGGGGAAGAAAGGGTAGGGAAGGGGGTTGACTATTTTGACCCCGTATGGTTTGTTAAATAAAATGGGAAATGGGCTTTGGTGGGCTAAGGATAAAAGGGCTTGGGGTGGTTGTTTGGATTGGACTTGAATGGATAGTAGGGTCCGTTTGTATGTTAACTTAACAAAGCACAAGGACCATTTTTGTAAAATCTGATTTTTTTGAGGACCAAAGTTGCCAATCACCCAAAGTATTCCAAGGGACTGATGTTGCCATATTTCAATAACACAAGGGCCATAAAAGACATTTCCCACTTTTATAAATTCCCAGGGACTGATTCTGTCAATTTACCAAACTGCAGGGACCAAAAGCGTAAATTTTCCAAAGTTTTTGCCTAAGGACAATTTTTGATAAATTTTGATTTCTAAATGCCTTAGGTTGATTTTACTTTCAAAACAAATGCGTAGGGACTAGTTTTGTAAATTTTTGAAAGTCGGGGGACTAAAACTGCCAATTGTGTAATCTTTGTTCGTTTTTTATTGTTTTTGCTCATTTTGCATTAGAAACGTATAAAATACAATCCCTGGGATATTTTAAGTATTTTGATGCATTTCTGAGCGTTTTCGGATGTTTTGGCAGTTTAAATACGACAAAAATGATGAGTGTTTGAGCACTCATCAATAGACCTACAACTATGATTGGTGAAATTGAAAATTTGATTGGTTAATATGAAGAGAGAGAAAAATTGTTTGAAACTTGTCAAAATATGAATGGTGTAGGCCTATTTGTAGGTCTATTATGTAGGCGTAAATATCATAACTCAAAAAACATTCACGATTCCATTAACTTGAGAATCAAAAAGCTATGAAAAAGAGGGGGACAAATCATGTGCATGGCACATGCTTCTCATTTTTAGGGAAAAATCAAGAACCCTAACATATTTTCCACTCTAAATTCAATTTGATCACCAAAAAACTTTTTGATTATTTACAGAACCTTCATTTGCTTGACCTGCGTTTCATTTCAACATATTTTTCCTTCGATCTTGTATTTGTATCCAACAATATAAACAGAAAACCATATAAAGTATACTTGTGTACGTATAGAAATTCATGAATAAAATCTCTAGCGAGTACTTGTGGTTGAAAAATAGTAAGATAGAAACGTGATAGCAAAATAATCAATGCACAAAACTACTATACATAATGTGAATATAATACTGTATTGTGAAGTTATGTTTTGATGTTCGATTGAAACATGGACTTGATATAAACTGATCAAAACATTGTTGTGTGTTATTATTCCATTCCATGTAATTTTATTTTTCTGTTTGTTACAAACAAAGAAAGTAGTTTATTTCTTATTTTTTTGATTCTCATTCTTTGTTTATATCAAACATCCGAATATATTTGCTTTCTATTGGACTATTCCCTTTCTCACTAATTACATTATCAAATGTGTTTCCATTCTACATCATTCACTCGTACCAAACACCCCTAAGTCTCCTATAAAACACCGCATTAACCATTTATGATTTTTCTCTTTTTTAATCTTTAATCTTGCAAATTTTATATCTCTAACGTAAAAACAATGTCAGTATTATGTCAGAATATAATGTCAAACGTAAGAATTTTAAGCTTTTATATAAAATAAAAGTTACTTTTATAAAGCTTGTTTTGTTCATGGAATAATTTAAACTTTTGAAAACTTGTTAAATTCCGAAAAAGATATGTGGGAAGTGGGAATCGTCCCCTTGACTGGGGAAGCTCGTACACATATTTTGGCTGTTCTTGATTGGTGTTCTTGTTTAATAGTACTACTATATAGTTTGGAAAATGTGACTATAAATTGTGTCTAATTTAATCATTGTTAAACTTTTGTATATTGCATAATTTATCTTTTTTCAATTTATTATTGATCTTGTTAAGTGTATTATGATTTTCAAAAATCAAAGCTCATTGCATATCACTCATCCTCTCAAAAAGATCCGCGCTAAACATAACCTATAGTTTTTCACTCTGTTATCGAGTATCAATTAAAGAAATAGTAAACGAACTTCAAAGGAAAAAAAAAGTGTTAAAAAAGAAGCGTGTTTTCTAATATCACTTGGGAAAGGAAAGGGAAAGAAAACAACTGAAATTTTTTTGATTTATTTAATTTTGAGGTAAAATACTAAAAATTTACTAGTATAAAACTTAAAAATTGAGCATGACTTGGCCACCACCACGGATGGGTATTGAACTTGTGACCTGTTGGATAATAGGTACCAGTATAACCATCAAAGCAAGCAACCAAGTCAGTTACTAATTGCCATGGATATTCTTTTATGCGAAGGTCTGGTTATATTCATCAATAAAATGCTTAGGTCCCATTTGTTTCAAGGTATTTGCTTAACAAAATTAGTGATGGCATAACTTTTGTAGATTTTTAATAAAACCCATTAAGGTTGAGTGACTTTTAATTTGAGACACATTACACACATATATGTTTTTTTGAATATAATATGAAATAATATATAAAATTTGATTTAAATCATTTCTCAATGTATCAAACAAACTCATATTTAAACAGTTATTTATTTTATGTTTAGAGTCGTATTGTAAAACTATCAGCCTATTGAGAAGCTTAGCTAAACACTATCTTAATATGTATTTAAAGATGACCATCCTGTTACGTCGTCGTGTTTTTTGCTTTTGCTTAAACAAAATATATACATGCATTCACTTTTAGGTAGAGTAGTGATTAGCGTTAGTAATTGTCATGTCAAATTTTGTGTCTAATGAGGATCTGCATACATTGGCAAAATCAATGATAAGTATGAGGAGACATAAATTATGCAATCAATATATTCAACAATGATTAGATTAGACATAATAGTAGTCATATAACTTAGATATAAGCATATGGGTAGTGGCAACCTTGCCACACCTTGCCTCAACATTAACTAAAATCAACCAATAAGATGGTCACAACACATTTCATGTCTAACCATGCCTCAACATGGATTTTAAGTGGCAATCTTGGTCCATGTTTTAAAAAGAAATGTGAGATTTTAAAGGGGATTTTTTTTTTTCTTTTTCTTTTTTCTTTTAACATCACAAACGGTACAATCTATTTAATGCCAAATGGTCCCTTTTTTCTTGGAAGAGAGCACACCGAATCGGGGATATCTCCCGATTGAAGCACCGATTTGGTCATGCCGGACGAGTGGCAATGGAGCTTGCCGATCGGCAAGCTTTGCCGATGCTAATTTGCCGCAAGGATGCCACTGCCCTAATAGTTTCGACATGCAAATCATCTCCTTTTAGTTATTTACATTTTCGTGTATGAATTTTTTATTTATCGTTAGTGTTGCAAATTTTTATACCTAAGCAACCAATGTTAATATTATGTCAGAATATAATGTCAAGGTTAAGAACTTTAAGCTTTTATGTAAAATAAAAGTTACTGTTATAAAACTTGTTTAACGCCAGAAAAACAAAAGTCTTAAAACCAATCTCATACACATAATGCACAAAATTGTAACATAAATGAAATATATCATTTAAAATTAAAAATCAAATAACTTAATTACAAACTTGATATATAACAAAAACTCATAACCAATATCTTCTATAAACATAGATAAATTTGTAACATGAAAGTAAATAACATGTATATATTTTTAGCAACACAAATATTAACGATCACAAAACATTGGTTAATTCTTTGACATCATTTTCCTAAATTCTTCAAAATCGACGAAACCATCACCATTTGAATCCACCGAGAATCATATTCTCGCAACCCTTAAGCGAGTAATTCAACCCTATTCCACTCAATATTTGATGCAACTAACTAGCTGAAATCACTCCATTATTATCTTGATCGTATAGCTTAAACGCTTCCTTAAGATCGTTTAGCCCGTCACCATCACTTTCACCCGCAATTCCTTTGCAAAATACAACAAATTACTTATATTTTATGATTCATGATTGACATCTTCTTAAGGATGTTTTATATAGTTTTATTTTATGTTTTTCATGGTATGGTGCATGTTATAGCAAGATTGTAGTAATGAAGATCGCTCTGTATGATTCATTTAGAAAAGGGACTTGTGGGTCAGAGTTTAAAGAAAAAAAAATGGCAAAAAAATGATCCTAAGAAATGATGGGTCTCGAACCGGTGACCTATAGAATAATGGGTGGCTCGTATAACCATCAAAGCTAAGAACCAACTCATTCATTTAATGCCATGGTTATTGTTATATCTGGAAATTCGGTTAATTTTATCAATAAAAGCTTGGTTTTGTTTGTTGGTTTATTAAGAGGCTCTTAATGTGATTCGCACATCTGAATCTGTGATTGAAATGTCTAAATCTGATTTCATCTTAATGTGAATAAGAGGATGTGAAATCTGAATCTGACTAATATTAATAGTTTTTGTTAAAAAAAAAAAAAAAAAAAAAAAAAAAAAAACTTGTAAGATTATCAATAAAAATTTTCAGACATCACAAAACACGACTTGACTTTGACACAATAATAAACAGATTATGATTGTGGTTACATGTATAGTCGACATGAATAACTCGTTCAATATGAGGGTTATGTTTGGATTGACAATTTTAACCCGTCAAAATATATTTGGGTAATGATTTTAACGTTTCAATGCGAAACCCATAAATATACATCTTGTACATTTTTTGTTTAACAAAAAATATGCACTGATTTTCTTTAAAAGTGCTTTTTATACATATAGAAAGTTGAAAAAGAAAAAAAGTTATAAAACATTAAGAGGTGTTAAGACAACCCTCAACATCTAGTTCAATAAGAGTTTTTAGTCTTATCGGCTTTTAATGAGCAGAAAAAACAAACGCTTATAATTTTAACTGCCTTTTATCGTCTCTTAAAGATAGAGGAAAAACAAACATACTTTTTAATTTAAACCTCTGACAACGTCTGATTGAGTTAGATTAAGAGGCTATTAAGAAGGTTTTTCTAGAAAAACAAACATGTATGATCCTAAACCTTTATAGGATTTAACTTTGACGCTTTTATTCCAAACTTTTGATAAAAGTCATTAGGTTGAGTGACTTTTGAGACAGATTACACGTATATCCTCCAAGATAATTTATTTGCACACGTGTTTTTAACTTTTAAGGATAATACGTTAAAACAATAAAATAAATACAGTATATTAAAACTATCAGCTTCTCACTTATTGAGAAGGTTAGCTAAACACCATCTAAATATGTATTTAAGTATGATTAGTCGTGTTGCGTCGGGGTTTTCGTCTCTCTTTCATACAACACCGAATTAACCTCTTATGAATTTGATTTTTCTTTAGGGTTGCGAATTTTATAACTCTATTGTGTGAGAGTATAATGTGAAATGTAAGAATTTTAAGCTTTTATAAAATAAAGGTTATTTTTATAAAAATACTTTGTTTTTGGACTATTTTGAGCTTTCCAAAAGATGTCAAAAATCCGAAAAAGATATGTGGGAGGTGGGAATCGTCCCCTTGATTGGGGAAGCTCTGAGCCATTTAAGAAAGGCTGAATAAACACCGGATAAAGAGTGTTTTGATGCGGAATGGAAGTCTAATTTGGCAATATAACAAAAATGGTCCGAATTGCGCAAAGTGACAAATTTTGTCTTTGAAGAAGTGAGTTCTTTTCAAAGTTAACTTTAAGGTCATCGAGCATAAAATACTTTTCTCTATTGATTTCATACATGTAGGTAAAATACGACGACATTACTTTAATGCCAGAAAAGTAAATCTAAAATGCAAATAACTTACATACAAATTTGATATGCAACAAAAAGTCATAACCGGTATCTTCTATAAACTAGATAAATTTGTAACATGATAGTAAATAACATGTATATATTTTAGTAACACGAATATTAACGATCACAAAATATTTGTTAATTCTTTGACATCATTTTCCTAAATTCTTCAAAATCGACGAAACTATCACCATCTGAATCAACCGAGTTAATCATATTCTCGCAATTCCTTTGCAAAACACAACACAAACTCATCGAGGCTAATGAAACCATCAGAATTGGTATCGGTTTCTTTCAACATACGCTTGACGTCTTTAGGAGACGTGTTGGATCCTAGTGATTTCAAGACATTGACCAGCTCCTCTTTAGGGATCAAAGAGACTCATTTCTTTATCCTATGGTAAAAGTTCTTTATCAAGGTAGAAAAAGTTACATATTTATCCTTTGTTTTCTGAGCAGCCATCACTTATTCTATAATCTCTTCAACTACTGCTATAAGCATACAGGGGAGAATGGTAAGTTAACTCAAGAGCCAGATTGGAAAGGTGGTAGATTCTAGTTTGTTCAGATATTCCAGAAAAGAAATAGTTATGCATTAAAGTGACAACATTATTGCACTAGAGCAGTGCATAGAAGGTTTAGATGATGTTTTTGTATAATATACCAAATTTGATATGTTATGGTCAGTTATAACATATGTATTTCTTCTGTTCATGACTATAGAAATCTTTACATAGTTATGCACACATAGAAATGAATTATGGAAGCAAAAAATCATATGTAATCACACATCAACTTATGGTGATGATGTTTTTGTAATGTATACACAAAATCGGGGTAGTTCACAGGTACAGGCAATGAACTTATGGTGATCTGAAGAGAAAAAAAAGGTATTGAAGTACTACTAGTTGATCGCTTTACGATTGTAGATCATAGCTTTTGTTATAGGACAGTTTGCTATCTGGTTTGGGCTGGATTACCATATCTTGATGGGTCCGGTTATAAAAGTAATAAGACATTACTAAAACTATGCAAACTGTATCATCAACGAGTCTTAATTTCCGTAGAACTATAGTCTCAACAGGTTAAATGGCCTTTCTTACAAGTTTAAGCTGATTTGGGTTCATCCCTACAACAAACAATAAATGAGCTGATTTGGGTGATGTCCAAATCTTGTTCTATTCTTATGTTTGTACAAACTTTGGAGTGTTAATATAAATATTCTCACCTTTGCAACAAAAAATAAATAAATAAATAAATAAATAAAAAACAAAAAAAAAACACTTCTAGTGTGATCCATTCTAGTTCTTGCTTTGCAAAACCAAGTGGCGGATTTAACTTGAAAAGCTTTGATTCTGATTCAAACCGTCACTAAAACATAAGGAATTTCTTATGGAATAAATTACTTCAAATCTGAAACTCCAAATAAGTTAAGGGTTTTGCTAACCTTGCCTAGTGGGTAGAGATTAATCTATTTATAAAAGGAATGTTTTAATTAATTCAATTGAAAATTATGTTCAAATATAGTAATTTACAAGTTCATTTAATGTGTATTTAATGCATTTTTAGGTTAATTAAAAAAGTTTGTATTCATTAACTATATCTTAACCTCTGCCTAGTCGTCATTGGTTAGCAAAATCCACAAGTTAAAACAGGAGTTTTTGTTTGGACCCTTGCAATTTAAAAAAATAAATACACAACTATTGTAGTTGTTAAAATATTTACATGAATACAATATTTCTATGACATACCACTAAAAGTACCACACCTACTTAAAAAAAAAAAAAAAAAAAAAAAAAAAAAAAAAAAAAAAAAAAAAATTCGCCATCCGAATGGCTATAGCCCTATAACACGAAACCCCTGGTGCAGTATAACAAGTATAACAACGCCATAGGTGCCATTTTTGGTACCTATAACATATTGTAGGGTCACTGCAACGTAGCCTTTAAGCTTAGACTTGTAAGTGGGGGTAATGATTTTATATCTTTACTACATATAATGGAGAAATGGTCAAAGTGGAATTGTGGAAAACTGAAATTTCAGTCAATCCCATTTTACTCTTGTAAAGCAATAAATGTAAAATCATTGCCATTTTGCCTTGTCAATGTAATCGAAACTGCAAATCAACTATTGATGGAAAGTACCATCACCGCCATTACGCCACCAACTGATCAAACATTCACTCATATCCTCAAATCTAACTTTCTCTTTTCTCTCTAATACCATCACCACCATTTGATCACCGCCGCCATTACGCCTCCACCACCAACAAAGGCACACACACCGACCCCTCCACCAACAAATCCCTGCACCCATGAAACCCCATCACCACCTTAACCCTCCACCACCATACCCCTCACTACCACTTAACGCCACCACCAACGAACTCTCACCACCGCCTTAACTCTCCACCACAAAACCCTCACCATCGAGACCAACCCTCAAAGAGAAGGTGATTTATTTTTTGAAGTCTTTTCTTATTTTTTTCATAGATCTATATATAATAAACAAGTTTTGAAGAATCTCTTTTATAGATATGTGATTATATTTACAGATCTGAGTTTGTATAATATTTTTATCATTTTTTTTAATCTCAGCAGCCGCTTGCAGCAGCCTTCCGCTGCCACTGCTGCCTTTGTCACCATTGGAAATTGAAGTTGCGGCCACCTGATTTGATGACATTGTTTGATGTTGAGATTCAAGGTGAGTACCTGATTTAGTCTTTTAGTAGTATATGTTTATTAACCGAAGAAACACTCGTGAAAGTATATTCCCCGGGTCGTTATGTCCCAACGAAGGTAAGACGGCGATTGAGTCGGCTTGAATCGCGTGATTGTGAAGTGAATGGGAAAATATAATTGAGAATTTTTAAAGTTTTTATTCTAAAGGAAATGAAATAGCAATTAAAAACAATAAAACAATAAGAGATTTAAAGCAAGAAAGGAAAATAAGACGGGAAAAGACTTTAAAAACAATATGTTTGCTAAGCGACGTGAATAAGTTCATCAAGTGTGGACTAAGGTTTGACGACGAATTATTTTCCTTAAACAAGATTATTTTCTCACAACGTTGGTTTATTTTGAAAATAATCCTTTAAAAAGAAAATAATTACTAGATTTGTAATTTGATTATTCTCCGGCTTTTGCCCTTCAAATAATAAAATCACAAGTCTAAATAATCATAACGATTATTAATCACGATCCTCTTTTATGACCACACTTAACTCACAAACTCGTGCCACCAAGCAAACACTAATAAACTACTCGAAACTCATTAATAAAATAAAGTTACTTGATAAAATAAAAAGACTCGATAAAAGAAACAAACTAGATAAGCCAAAATAAAATTCGGCAGAGTTTCGCCTTAGCATAAAGCATAAGAGAACCTCATTCGATAAACGATGAGACAATGATTATCTAACTTGATAATCTTGGCTAACTCGCAAAAAGAAATGAAACTTGGTAAAATCAATACTCGAATAATAAAAATAAATAAATAAATAAATAAAAAAAACAAATAAACAAAATCAAACTCGGTAACTAAATAAAAAAAAAACAAAACTCGGTAAACCAAAAAAAATTCAAACTCGAAAGTTATTTGCAATTTAGTCCCTAGTTAAAAATAATCTAACTCGGAAATATACTAAAAATTCCTAACTCGATAAACTAAAGCTCAAACTCGGTAATCTATTTTAAATAGCCTAACTCGATAACTACTTATTTAATATCAAACTCGATAATCTAAAAAGCCAAACTCGAAAACTTTAAATACCAAACTCGAAAGTTTTCTCCTTTTTTTTGCAAAAAAGTCCCTAGCACTCAAAATCTCAAACTCGGTTATTATTAAAAAAATGAAACTTGTTATAATTTAAATTCTAATTCGATAAAAACATAACAAAACACCATTTTGATCCAAAATAAAGCATAAAACTAATGTTTTTCTACCAAATTTATTACTAAACAACCTAGTTTAACCATAAACTTTAAATCCCACCAATAAAAACAAGATTTTAACAACTAAAAATTAAAGATTTATAGAGAGATAAAGCTAGAGAGAGAAAATAAAAAATGACTTCATAAAAATAAAACTACACTACTCCTACTACTATGAGGACCAACCCTCAACAACCAACCTCTCAAAGTTGGTGTTTAAGGGGTATTTATAGGCTAGGGGCTAGGGCTTCTCTAATCTTTGACATAGTTGCAAGATTAGCCCCTAGACCTTTACAAAACATGAAAAAACTACTTAAAACATATTAAAATGCTACAAATGTAACTAAATACTACACGTAACGATCTTGTAACTTGGAGGAGTTGAGTTGACTTTTCTTCCAAAGTTCTTCAAAGGACCAAAGTTGACAACTTGCTGAAACTTTGAGGGCCATTATTGTAAAGGTCTTCATATTTCAACAAAGAGTCTCTTTTATTATTCTCTGAATCTCTAAGGATTACTTTTGTCATTTTGGGCTTTTCTTGGATAAATTTCTTCCTCGGCTTCGGCTTTTTACCTTTTTCCAATCTCGTGCTCGTTTTTGTCGGTTTTTGGCTTGTTTTTGTCCATTTTTCACATATCCGTACCTGCACATACACAAATATAAAAATACACATTCTTTGGCATATTGTTAGCAAAATTAGTCTATTTGGGTCCACTTTTGGCTATGAAAAGGTATGTGAATTAACACATACCAAAATCCCCCCAACTAAAGTATTGCCGTGTCCTCACGCAATGTGATCAATTCACGCTCACGAGATAAATAATTTCATAACTCTTTCTACTAACTTTGTAAAGTAGCAAAGAGGTTCAAAAGAGATTACAAAAATCATTTATTCCCGTAAACGCTCCGTTTTCCAAATTTTATTTTCTTTATTCCACTTTATTCTATTTTTGGACTTTTCACACTTCGTACTTGTGACGGTTTGTTGAACTTTCATTATTTTTGCAATAATTATTAGGGTCTACGAGTAGAAACACTTCTAATTAAGAAGTGACCATACGTATAAAAATCGTCATCCTTGATTTTTCACGAGCTCCCAAACTAAGCGTAAAAACGAGATCACAGCTTATCTACAAATTAGATGCTAGCACTACTCATAACAGTTACTTAGTGGAAACTCCTTACTCCCATGTCCTAAGTTTTTGTATCTCATTATTTTATTTTTGCTGAGAAATGAATCGCTTCATATTTTCTCGTTTCAATAATTTTTTTAGTCCGATAGTGACACCTAAGTTTAAACGATAAGTAGTTATTCATTTTCTCTTAAGAACCACTGCAATAGAAATTCGGTCCACATCAAGGAATTTGGGATACATACAGTATCAAAGATATAAGTTGCGGAGTACAATCACGTGCACCTCATGTGACTGATTACTAATCACTAATCACATGCACCTCACGCGCCAACAACTTATTTATACATAAGCTCTTATTCATCATAACTATCAACTTTCTATTTTTTCATTTTTCACTTTTTTCACTTTTCTCATATTTTTCATATTTTTCACTTTTTTTTTTCTTTCTATACTTTTCTCATAACATCAATGGAAGCTTATCGGGTAGCTCCAAAACCACATAAATAATCAACTTTTGACTTTTGATTTTTTCACTTTTTGCTCTTATTTTTTATGTTCCTTGATATGTACCCAACTTCTAAAGCAAAAATTCTCTTAAGAAAATAAAGAACTAAATATTATTTAAACCGAAATACCACTAATTAACCTAGAACATCTATTATATATCGGTGACGTATCTAATGGGAGTAAAAAGCCACAAGTACCTCTCATGAGCTCTAAAGAGAACCACTACTCCACGTTTAGCATCTAACTTCTAAATAAACTCTATCATTTCTCGTTCTCTGCAAATTTAAGACCTCAAATAATGAGATTAGCAGATGCTTAGCCAATAATCAGCCACGCATATATAAAGTCAATAACGGGAACTTTGCAAACTCTTAAAAAGAATTCGTGTTTTGTAACTCCTAGTGTAAGTGAATAGCGAAAGCTTTTCAAGTCGTGCATGTATAAAGCCAAGTACGGGAGCCGACAAAAGAGTAGCTCCTAGTGTACAAGGCTAGCACAAACTTTTATGATTATCATTGGTTAAGGGAACAAGCTAGGGCTCAACACGCCCGGTCAAGTCAAAATATTTATTCCTACTCTCGCCAGCGAGAAAGTCAACAAGGTGTCAAATCACTTATTCATACTTTTATTATATTTTTGCACAACTTTTTCAACTTTTTCTCATTTTTTTTTGCTTTTTCATGACTTTTCATTCATTTTTCTTCAAAATTTTTGAAATTTTCAATTTTTTCAATTTTTTTTTTATTTTTGGTGGAAAAACGGAGTTACGAGAGTACATGACATGGTGAAAACTGCAAGGTCAAAATCGAATCGAAGATTCACCCCCCCGGACTAGAATGAAATATTGTCCTCAATGTTTTACGGGCAAAGGTAATCCTAACAAATATCTAGGGCCGTTTATTAAGTATGCCAAAGAAAACGTTAGTCGATAAGATTTACGGATATAGGATTTCCAAAAGCATCGATGAATGAGACTCGAGTGGAGAGAAAGACAAAACCACGAGCACGAGAGTCATCATAAATCGGGGACAATCCTGGACAATCATACACAAACAACCACGAAACACAAGAGTAGAAGAGGCACCCCCTCCTCACATTAGTTGTTAGAAAATAGAAAATTAAGAAGATGAAAAGGATAAGCATGGGTTGCCACCCACGAAGCGCTTGTTTTTGTTCACCGAGTCACATGAGCTTGACTCGATCCCCGAATTAATTCGTCCTTGGGGAGAGCAAATGAAACAACCACTTGTCAATGGAGATGCCAGGATCAAATATGGTATCCTCACTCCCGGTGGAGTGGAAAGAAGAAATGGTGGGATAGGTATAGTATGGTTGAAACACCCGGATGGTATAAACAAATTCGAGTTCAGAAACCTCGTCCACCATTCTAAAAATATCTTTATTCAGACCAGATTCAAAATCTTCATCGGGTGGTTTCGCGGGTGGACGAGAAGATGGTAAATCGAAGAGAAATGAATCGGTATCGGAAGGTAAATCATCATAATGTAATTCTTTAGTAAGCACGTTTCTTCGAAAGCCATTCTCGTCATTTTCAATTTCCGGTTGAGAAATGGTATGAGAAAGTTCATTGGAGAACTTCTCGTGAGGAGAATCAATCATATCATGTGAATCCTGGACCTCGGGTTTCATTTCAGACTCATCACTAGGAATATCGAAGATCGGGTTATTTGAAATTTGATTAAAATCCGATTCAAAATCAAATAACGGATTCGTGAAAGTCTTATCGAAAGTTTCGAAAACCCTTGGAACGAGGTCATCATCATCATCGATATCTCCACAAGAGTCTTCATCACTCGTAGTATACTCATTGTGAGAATCGGAATAACTTTCCACTTCAACTAAATCTTCATTGTTCATCGGAGGGAGAGAAGTTGACGGCTCTTCATTCAATAATTCTTCAAGTAAACGAATATCCCCCTCCGGATCAAAATTAGAATCGTCAATCATTATCAGAATAGAATCATTAGCAAGAAATGCCTCTATCTCATCTAAAACGACATCACTCCCTTCAACCGGTGTGAAAGAAGGATGGAAAGAATCGGAAATGATTTCAGAATTACCGTTAGAATTTTCTCCGGACTCACTTTGGATTGGAACGAGGTTCTCAACACTAGACTCATTGAATTCGTCAGATTCCGTTGCCGGAATAGTGTTAAGAGGCTCGTCCCCCATTGTTAGAGAGTCATCGGGTTCTACGGAAGAAGAGATAGAATCATTTTGAGGATTTAGATTGATCGTAATCGTGGAATCATCGTACAAACAACACTCACAAAACTGGAATTTTCTTTCTTCGGTAAGAGGTTCTTCCATCGATCTCTCGTTAGGCTCGGGAGTAGATGTCATACGACTAGTCACCATCTCTTTCAACTTATCGATCATTGATTTAATTTCCAAAATATCATTATTAAAATTGGAAGTTTGTGGGGGTTGGTAAAAACCATTAGAATCGTAACAAGAATTAGGTTCATGATAAGAATTTTCAAACGATCCCCCACAATATTCAAAACTCGATGTATTTTGAAAATCACCATTGTAATACGAATTTGGCTCATAAAAATCATTTTGAGGAAAATTATTAAAGCTCGGATCGTAATCGTAAGACGTGTCAGCACTCGGAGTATAGCACATACAATCGGTGTATCCACATATATCACAAAAACATCGCCCACACGACATTCCTTCTTCAGACGGGTTTCCACAATTATAGCAATAAAACGAAGGTGGTGGTGGTGTATAAAAATCAGGAATGTTTGACGAATTGTTGAATGAATTTTGATCATACGTATGAGAATTACAATTCAAACAAACGCCATCACGAATGTTATTACCACATTCGTCGCACGTACACCACACACACAACCCTCCGGAGAACGGTTCTCCACAATTAAAACAAGTCGGATCCATAAGAATTATCGGTTTAGAGGGTTAAAGAAGAAGAATCAAATAATAAGAGGATAAGAAGATTATTTTTGGTTTTTGCGTATCATAAAAACAAATAAAAATAAAAGTGAAAATCAAATATGAAAAAGAAAAAATATTTTTGGATTTTATATTTTAAAGAAACTTAAAATTACAATCTTTTTGGTTTTTTTTATACTTTTTTTTTTAATTTATTTTTTATTTATTTTTTATTTTTTTTTTGATAATTTTTACAAAAAACGATAACTTCTCGGGAAAAGGGTCTTCAAATCACCAACAAACGATACAAGTACGACGCTCTCGTTTCAAACCTTCCCCGGCAACGGCGCCATTTTGATTTAGTCTTTTAGTAGTATATGTTTATTAACCGAAGAAACACTCGTGAAAGTATGTTCCCCGGGTCGTTATGTCCCAACGAAGGTAAGACGGCGATTGAGTCGGTTTGAATCGCGTGATTGTGAAGTGAATGGGAAAATATAATTGAGAATTTTTAAAGTTTTTATTCTAAAGGAAATGAAATAGCAATTAAAAACAATAAAACAATAAGAGATTTAAAGCAAGAAAGGAAAATAAGACGGGAAAAGACTTTAAAAACAATATGTTTGCTAAGCGACGTGAATAAGTTCATCAAGTGTGGACTAAGGTTTGACGACGAATTATTTTCCTTAAACAAGATTATTTTCTCACAACGTTGGTTTATTTTGAAAATAATCATTTAAAAAGAAAATAATTACTAGATTTGTAATTTGATTATTCTCCGGCTTTTGCCCTTCAAATAATAAAATATTTTAAATAATTAAACTATTATATTTTTCCTATTTAAATAATATTAGTTAGTAGGAATAAATATAATAATTATATTATTATATTTTAAATAATATTTTATTTTTATATGAAATAATATTTTTATAACTATTAAATAATATTATATATTTAAATAAAATTATTTAAATAAAATATAATTATTATATTAAATATAATTATTTAAAATAATATTATATTTAAATAAATAATATTATATGAAATTATTTAATAGTTATAATAAAATAATATTAGTTAGTAGGAATAAATATAATAAAATATTTTAAATATACTTTATTATATTTGAAATAATAAAGTTAGTAGGAATAAATATAATAATTAAACTATTTAAATATAATATTTAAAATGGTGGGAGAAGAGCTCGATGTTAATGAAGTCGTTGTAGTATAGTGGTAAGTATTCCCGCCTGTCACGCGGGTGACCCGGGTTCGATCCCCGGCAGCGGCGCCATTTTTGATAAAGTCATTTTTATAGTATATTAGATTTTTAACCGAAGAAACACTCGTGAAAGTAATTCCCCGGGTCGTTATGTCCCAACGAAGGTAAGACGGCGATTGAGTCGGCTTGAGTCGCGTGAATGTGAAGTGAATGGGGTTTTAAAAGAGATATTTTTGTTGGTTTTTGATTACACTACAAAAAGGATTTAAAACGCAGTTAAAGTAAAAAGAAACAATTAAACGACGCAAAGGAAACAAACAAATAAAACAAGCATTGGATAAAATAACTAAAGAAAACGAGATTTAAAACGCGAAAATAAATTAAGACGGGAAATGAATTTAAAATCAATATGTTTGCTAAGCGACGTGAATAAGTTCATTAAGTGTGGGTCAAGGATTGACGACGAATTATTTTCCTTAAACAAGACTATTTTCTCACAACGTTGGTTTATTTTGAAAATAATCCTTTAAAAAGAAAATAATTACTAGATGTGTAATTTGATTATTTTCCGGCTTTTGCCCTTCAAATAATAAAACTACAAATCTAATTAATCATAACGATTATTAATCACGACCCCTTTTAAGTAATCCACACTTAACTCACAAACTCATGCCACTAAGCAAACACTAACAAAACTACTCGAGACTCATATTAATAAGATAAAGTTACTTGATAAAGGAAAAAGACTCGATAAAAGAAACAAACTAGATAAGCCAAACTAAAATTCAGCAGAGTTTCGCCTTAGCATAAAGCATAAGAGAACCTCACTCGATAAACGATGAGGTATAGATTATCTAACTCGATAATCTTGGCTAACTCGCCAAAAGAAATGAAACTTGGTAAAATCAAACTTGATAAAAAATAAAAAGTAAAAAACTTAAACTCGATAATTGCAAAAAAAGTCAAACTCGACAAATAAAAACCAAACTCGGTAACACAAAAAAAAACAAAATCGGAAAACTGACTTAAAAACCAAACTCGAAACAATCTTAAAAAAAATTGAAACTCGATATTACTATATTAAAATCTAACTCGATGGAAAAACATTTCAAACTCGACAAATCAAAATTGCAAGTTAGTCCCTCGTTATAAATTTTGAAACTCGCTAACTTTTTTACTAACTCGATAATATTTTATAAATTTTGAAACTCGATAACTTTTTTACTAACTCGATAATAATTTGAAAATCCTAACTCGATACTACAATTCCTAACTCGATAAAAATAAAAAAAAATAAAACCTAACTCGATACTAAAATGCCTAACTCGATAAAACTAAAAAAATGAAATCAAACTCGATAATCTCTAATTCCTAACTCGATAAATCTCAGCAATGCAAGCTCGATAAAAAAATTGGAAAACTCTAACTCGACAGAAAATCCATACTCGAAAATATCATGTACTAACTCGATAAAAACTGTAACAAAACACCATTTTGATCCAAAATAAAGCATAAAAACTAATGTTTTTCACCAAATTTATTACTAGACAACCTAGTTTAACCATAAACTATAAATCCCACCAATAAAAACAAAATTTTAACAACTAAAAATTAAAGCTTTATAGAGAGAGAAAGCTAGAGAGAGAAAGTAAAATAAAACACATACTTCATAAAAATAAAACTACACTACTCCTACTACTATGAGGACCAACCCTCAACAACCAACCTCTCAAAGTTGGTGTTTAAGGGGTATTTATAGGCTAGGGGCTAGGGCTTCTCTAATCTTTGACATAGTTGCAAGATTAGCCCCTAGACCTTTACAAAACATGAAAAACTACTTAAAACATATTAAAATGCTACAAATGCAACTTAATACTACACGTAACGATCTTGTAACTTGGAGGAGTTGAGTTGACTTTTCTTCCAAAGTTCTTCAAAGGACCAAAGTTGACAACTTGCTGAAACATGGAGGACCATTATTGTAAAGGTCTTCATACTTCAACAAAGAGTCTCTTTTATTATTCTCTGAATCTCTAAGGATTACTTTTGTCATTTTGGGCTTTTCTTGGATAAATTTCTTCCTCGGCTTCGGCTATTGACCTTTTTCCAATCTTGTGCTCGTTTTTGTCGGTTTTGCTTTGTTTTTGTTCATTTTTCACATATCCGTACCTGCACATACACAAATACAAAAACATACATTCTCTTGGCATTTTTGGTTAGTACTTGGTGTATTTGGTCTGATTTAAGGTCTAAAAATGATGTGTGAATAAGCACTCATCAAAATCCCCCAGACTAAGGTATTGTCGTGCCCTCACGCAATGTCATCACCTCACGCTTAAGAGATAAATAATTTCAAAACCTCTTTTTACTGACGTTGTAAAGTAGCAATGATGTTCAAAGGAGATATTAAAATCATTTATTTCCAAAAACGCTCCGTTTTCCGATTTTCATGAATAACAACTACTACTACTCTTTTTTGTACTTTTTTCATTTTTTATATATATGTGACGGTTTGCCTTGACTTTCATTATCAATTCTTATCTGTTGATAACTTTCAGGGTCAACGAGTAGAAACACTTCTCACAGTGAAGAGACCATACGGATAAAATATTAAAATATTTTGGATCATGATAGTGACACCTAAGTTTAAACGATAAGTAGTTATTCATTTTCTCTTAAGAACCACTGCAATAGAAATTCGGTCCACATCAAGGAATTTGGGGTACATACAATATCAAAGATATAAGTTGCGGAGTACAATCACGTGCACCTCATGTGACTGATTACTAATCACTTATCACATGCACCTCACGCGCCAACAACTTATTTATACATACAAACTCTTATTCAACAATACTTCAACTTTCATTTTTTTCATTTTCCACTTTTTTTCACTTTTCTCATATTTTTCATATTTTTCACTTTTTTTCTTTCTTGACTTTTCTCAATACATCAATGGAAGCTTATCGGGTAGCTCCAAAACCACATAGATAATCAACTTTTGACTTTTGATTTTTTTCGCTTTTTGCTCTTATTTTTGATGTTCCTTGATATGTACCCAACTTCTAAAGCAAAAATTCTCTTAAGAAAACAAAGAAGTAAATATTATTTAAACCGAAATACCACTAATTAACCTAGAACATCTATTATATATGGTGACGTATCTGATGGGAGTAAAAAGCCACAAGTATCTCTCATGAGCTCTAAAGAGAACCACTACTCCACGTTTAGCATCTAAATTCTAAATAAACTCTATCATTTCTCGTTCTTTGCAAATTCAAAACCTCAAATAATGAGATTAGTAGATGCTTAGCCGATAACCAGCCACGCATATATAAAGTCAAATACGGGAACTTGCAAACTCTTAAAAAGAATTCGCGTTTTGTAGCTCCTAGTGTAAAAGAGTAGCGAAAGCTTTTCAAGTCGTGCATGTATAAAGTCAAGTACGGGATCCAACAAAAGAGTAGCTCCTTGTGTACAAGACTAGCACAAGCTTATATGATCATCATTGGTTAAGGGAACAAGCTAGGGCTCAACACACCCGGTCAAGTCAAAATATTTATTCCTACTCTCGCCAGCAAGAAAGTCAACAAGGTGTCAAAACTTATTCAAAACTTATTATATTTTTGCACAACTTTCCAACTTTTTCTTATTTTTTTGTACTTTTTCATGACTTTTTCTCAAAATTTTTTGAAATTTTCAATTTTTCAATATTTTTTTATTTTTGGTGGAAAAACGGAGTTGCAAGAGTGCACGACATGTGAAAAATGCCAGGTCAAATCGAATCGAAGATTCACCCTCCCCCCGACTAGAATTAAACATTGTCCTCAATGTTTTGTGGGTTAAGGCAATCCTAACAAAATTCTAGGGCCGTTTATTAATTATGCCAAAGAAAACGTTAGTCGATAAGATTTACGGATATAGGATTTCCAAGAACATCGATGAATGAGACTCCAAGTGAAGAGAAGATAATGAGCACGAGAGTCATTATAAATCGCGGACAATCCTGAACAAACATCACAAACAACCACGGAAACACAAGTTTGGAAAGGGTCGCTGATGAGGCGAAAAATGATCCGTTTTTAAGGGGTCATTTAAGCCCGAATCCGAATTTATTTGATCAAATATTGCCCTAAATTGTTCCTTTTGTGATTTTAGGTACTTGGAGAGTGAATTCTGGAAAAGAAGCCATTTTGGACGTTTTTGGAGCATAAAAGTGAAGAAAACGGCAAAGTCTCAATTTTCCATGCTGGGAACAGTAGGTGACGGCGTCAAGAGTACCATCCTGACGGCGTCAAACCTCAAGAATTAAAATCCGTAGTTCATGAAGGCGTCAAGAGTTTTCCTGACGGCGTCAAAACCCCAAGAATTAAAATCCGTAGTTGATGACGGCGTCACACACAGGGCGTCAAGAGTAATTTGTGTGACGGCCTAGGCCTTGACGGCGTCAGAAGTAGATCAAGGCCGTCCGAGGAAGTATTTGGCGGCGAGGAGACGGCGTCACATTGTTTGTCTTGACGCCGTCATCCCTATTTTCCTATATATAGTTTTCTAGTTTTTCACATTTAAAGAGAGAAGTTTTGGGAGAAACCCTAAAGACGATTTTGGTGTAACTTTACAGGTTTTTCAAGGGTTCCAACCCCTTGATACCTTGCATGATTAATTAAGATAAGTGTTCTTCTAATTCAATCAATATGTCTATGTGTTGGTTGTCTATATCTAGTTCTTGTCTTAATTCTATCATGCTAGGCTAGATCTCTTTTGTGTTTGCTTAGATCTAATGAAACCTAGATATTGATTATGTGTTGATTGCTTGTTTATTCTTGTCTTGGATGAATGATTTATATGTTAGGCTTAAGAAAACTGGCAGATCTTCAAATGGTAACATGCTTGAACGTCTTAAGAAACATGAACCGAGGCGTACTAGGTCTTTATTGGTTATATTTAATGCATGAGCCACTGTTTACAATCCCTATAGTTGTGCTGGGCATGGTGTAGGAGGAGATAAGAGCTCATAGAATTGGGGAGTTATGTATGCCACCCCATGAATGGTATTAAGGAATACGATCCGTCATCCATGCAATTATAACAAGTAATTAACGTGTAAAAGATATCTAGGGAGTAGTGAAATCTAAGTAAACACATTTTCTCCAATTACTGCTCACAACTTTAGTTTAATTAGTTTATTTTCATTTTTAGTATTTTATTTTGATTGCATCTTAGTTTTGGGTTAGTTGAATAGCAACTAATTCCGCCCACTCTTTCAAAACCCGAGATTTTAACTTGCTTTCCATAAAATATAAAAACACAAAAATAATCATCCCTCACCTTTAGAACTAGTAATTAGGCTTTCTAATCCTAGCGACACTATTCCTAAGCTGAACGATCAATCCCCCGGTACTTGTCACTATACTATACTACAACGATCAGGTACACTGCCTGGTGGGGGTTGTAAGCTTCTCGAGATCCCTCGAAAGGTAAAGCCTGTTGCGATTCCCACGCATCAAGTTTTTGGCGCCGCAGCCCGGGGAATAGTTATTGTCTAGGTTAGGATTTCTTTTTATTAGGTCTACTTGCTAGATTCCTTTCTAGTAAGTTTTTATTTTTATTTTTAGGTCTGCTTTAGTCTATCTTATTTCTTTGTGCCTTTGTTCGTAACTCTTTACCATCCGACATCATGGAAGGTGGTAACATCTTTGAACCCGTCATCCCACCACAACAAAACCCCCCACTAGAACCCCTTAGGCCCCGAACCTTAGGAGAGTATTCCCGACCTAGCCACCAAGGCTACCGAAACACCATTGAGCTCACCGGAGCCAATGTGACCCCCTTGCGATCCGACACCATCCGGTTGGTGCAAAGCGGATGTGCATTCCATGGACTTCGTTCCGAAGATCCAAACCAACATCTTAAGGACTTTCTCAAAATCGTAGATTCCATAGACCTAGGTGTTGAAACTAGAGAGACCACCCGTTTACGCCTATTCCAATTCTCTCTACGGGATCAAGCTAGTCAATGGCTTGAGCGTTTACCTGTGGGATCCATCACCACATGGGATGATCTCACCACTCGTTTCCTTGCTCAATTTTTCCCACCGGGGAGAACTACTAAGCTTAGAAATGACAGATTGATGTTCCAACAACGTCAAAATGAATCTCTTTATGAAGCATGGACTCGTTTCAAGGACTTACTCCAAAAAGTCCCTCATCATGGCATAGATCTTTGGCTCCAAGTCCAAATTTTTTATGACCATATCGACATCTCCACGAGGCGAGCCATTGACCAATCGGCCGGTGGTAAGCTACGTGATCTTAGTGCGGAACAATCATGGGAACTCATAGAAGATCTTGCTCTCTATGACAACGAAAGTTGGAATGATCCCCGTGACTTGAACAAAATGGTCAAGGCAATATCTTTGCCTTCGAACAACTCTAGCACTCCCGACCGTAGGATCATGGAACTTGAGGACCAAGTCAAGTTTCTCATGAAATCTTACGATGCTCCTAAGCCTTCAAGCCAAGTGAACAAAATCACTTCTTCATGCAAATTATGTAGTGGTCCCCATGACACTCGTGATTGTGTGGAACTCCCCGGAACAGCTTTTGCGGACTACGCATCCACGCGTACCGACGAAGCGGGAGATAAGTGGTACACTTTCAAGCCCGAGCCAAACACTTACGGTGATTCATACAACCCCTCATGGAAAAATCACCCAAACCTTAGGTGGAAACAAAATCAACCCAATTCTTCCAATCCGCCTAATCGTTACCAACCAAACGGTCCACCATCCAACCGTACTTTCAACAACAATCCTTCTAACAACTATGATAGTACCAACAATCTTGAAGGATTGATGTCAAAGTTCATGGCATCTCAAGAAGCCCGCATAGTTAGGTTTGAAACCGAATTCAACCAACAACAAACGGAGATGACCAACAAGATTGACAACTTGTTGAAAGCCCTCAACAACCAAGCATTAATCACACCTAGGAAGGACACTAGGGACACCAATAGTGGAAGCCAAATTAAGGATCCCTCATCATCCAAACATATCCACTTTGTCAATGTTGTCACCATTAAGCCAATTGATAAAGAGATAGAAGAGAGTGACATGGATGAAGTTAGAGTAAAAGCCGATAGTAAGGATGAGAGTAGGGAAGTTGAGGTTAACAAGGAAGAGGAATTAGAGGAGGTAGAGCCTATAGAAAAATACTTTGATAAGTTGCCAACCAAGGAAGAACGGGAATACCATAAGGATTTATTCGATAGTCCCGAGAGAACATATATCTTTGGTGATGAGGCGAAAAATGATCCATTTTTAGGGGGTCATTTAAGCCCGAATCCGACTTTATTTGATCAAATATTGCCTTAAATCGTTCCTTTTGTGATTTTAGGTACTTGGAGAGTGAATTCTGGAAAAGAAGCCATTTTGGACGTTTTTGGAGCATAAAAGTGAAGAAAACGGCAAAGTGTCAATTTTCCATGCTGGAAACAGTAGGTGACGGCGTCAAGAGTTATACTCTGATGGCGTCAAACATCAAGAATAAAATACCGTAGTTGATGACGACGTCAAAAGTCATCCTGACGGCATCAAAGTCCCAAGAATTAAATACCGTGGTTGATGACGGCGTCACATAGGCCGTCATAAGTAGATCAAGGCCGTCCGAGGAAGTATTTGGCGGCGAGATGACGGCGTCACACCCTTGCTCTTGACGCCGTCACCTCGATTTTCCTATATATAGTTTTCTAGTTTTTTACTTTAAAAGAGAGAAGTTTTGGAGAAACCCTAAAGATGAATTTGGTGCAACTTTTACAGGTTTTTCAAGGGTTCCAAACCCTTGATACCTTGCATTGTAATTGAGATAAGTGTTCTTCTAATTCAATCAATATGTCTATGTGTTGGTTGTCTATATCTTGTTCTTGTCTCAATTCCATTATGCTAGGCTAGATCTCCTTTGTGTTTGCTTAGATCTAATGAAACCTGGATATTGATTATGTGTTGATTACTTGTTTATTCTTGTTCTTGGATGAATGATTTTATATGTTAGGCTTAAGAAAACTGGCAGATCTCCAAATGGTAACATGCTTGAACGTCTTAAGAAACATGAACCGAGGCGTACTAGGTCTTTATTGGTTGTATTTAATGCATGAGCCACTGTTTATAATCCCTATAGTTGTGTTGGGTCATGGTGTAGGAGGAGATAAGAGCTCATAGAATTGGGGAGTTATGTATGCCACCCCATGAATGGTATTAAGGAATACGATCCGTCATCCATGCAATTATAACAAGTAATTAACGTGTAAAAGATATCTAGGGAGTAATGAAGTCTAAGTAAACACATTTTCTCCAATTACTGCTCACAACCTTAGTATAAATTAGTTTAATTTCATTTTTAGTATTTTATTTTGATTGCATCTTAGCTTTGGGTTAGTTGAATAGCAACTAATTCCGCCCATTCTTTCAAAACCCGAGATTTTACTTGCTTTCATAAAAACATAAAAAGACAAAAATAATCATCCCTCACCTTTAGAACTAGTAATTAGGTTTTCTAATCCTAGCGACACTATTCCTAAGCTGAACGATCAATCCCCCGGTACTTGTCACTATACTATACTACAACGATCAGGTACACTGCCTGGTGGGGGTTGTAAGCTTCTCGAGATCCCTCGAGAGGTAAAGCCTGTTGCGATTCCCACGCATCAAGTTTTTGGCGCCGCAGCCCGGGGAATAGTTATTGTCTAGGTTAGGATTTCTTTTTATTAGGTCTACTTGCTAGATTCCTTTCTAGCAACATTTTATTTTTATTTTTAGGTCTTCTTTAGTCTATCTTATTTCTTCGTGCCTTTGTTCGTAACTCTTTACCATCCGACATCATGGAAGGTGGTAACATCTTTGAACCCGTCATCCCACCACAACAAAACCCACCACTAGAACCCCTTAGGCCCCGAACCTTAGGAGAGTTCTCCCGACCTAGCCACCAAGGCTACCGAAACACCATTGAGCTCACCGGAGCCAATGTGACCCCCTTGCGATCCGACACCATCCGGTTGGTGCAAAGCGGATGTGCATTCCATGGACTTCGTTCCGAAGATCCAAACCAACATCTTAAGGACTTTCTCAAAATCGTAGATTCCATAGACCTAGGTGTTGAAACTAGAGAGACTACCCGTTTACACCTATTCCAATTCTCTCTACGGGATCAAGCTAGTCAATGGCTTGAGCGTTTACCCGCGGGATCCATCACCACATGGGATGATCTCACCACTCGTTTCCTTGCTCAATTTTTCCCACCGGGGAGAACTACTAAGCTTAGGAATGACATCTTGATGTTCCAACAACGTCAAAATGAATCTCTTTATGAAGCATGGACTCGTTTCAAGGACTTACTCCAAAAAGTCCCTCATCATGGCATAGATCTTTGGCTCCAAGTCCAAATCTTTTATGACCATATCGACATCTCCACGAGGCGAACCATTGACCAATCGGCCGGTGGTAAGCTGCGTGATCTTAGTGCGGAACAATCATGGGAACTCATAGAAGATCTTGCTCTCTATGACAACGAAAGTTGGAATGATCCCCGTGACTTGAACAAAACGGTCAAGGCAATATCTTTGCCTTCGAACAATTCTAGCACTCCCGACCGTAGGATCATGGAACTTGAGGACCAAGTCAAGTTTCTCATGAAATCCTACGATGCTCCTAAGCCTTCAAGCCAAGTGAACAAAATCACTTCTTCATGCGAATTATGTAGTGGTCCCCATGACACTCGTGATTGTGTGGAACTCCCCGGAACAGCTTTTGCGGACTACGCATCTACGCGTACCGACGAAGCGGGAGATAAGTGGTACACTTTAAAGCATGAGCCAAACACTTACGGTGATTCATACAACCCCTCATGGAAAAATCACCCAAACCTTAGGTGGAAACAAAATCAACCCAATTCATCCAACCCACCTAATCATTACCAACCAAACGGTCCACCATCCAACCGTACTTTCAACAACAATCCTTCTAACAACTATGGTAGTACCAACAATCTTGAAGGATTGATGTCAAAGTTCATGGCATCTCAAGAAGCTCGCATAGCTAGGTTTGAAACCGAATTCAACCAACAACAAACGGAGATGACCAACAAGATTGACAACTTGTTGAAAGCCCTCAACAACCAAGCGTTAATCACACCTAGGAAGGACACTAGGGACACCAATAGTGGAAGCCAAATTAAGGATCCCTCATCATCCACACATGTCCACTTTGTCAATGTTGTCACCATTAAGCCAATAGATAAGGAGATAGAGGAGAGTGACAAGAATGAAGTTAGAGTAGAAGGCGATAGTAAGGATGAGAGTAGGGAAGTTGAGGTTAATAAGGATGAGGAATTAGAGGAGGTGGAACCAATAGAAGAATACTTTGATAAGTTGCCAACCAAGGAAGAACGGGAATACCATAAGGATTTATTCGATAGTCCCGAGAAAACATATATCTTTGGCGACCCCCTTATCAAAATGGGAGACCCCTCTAACATTAACATCCCATGCAATATTGGGCACATGCATATATGGAAAGCTTACATCGACCTTAGATCACCCGTGAACATCATGACTAGGACTTATTACAATTGGGTGATGAAGAAGCAACTCAATTTTAGGATGATGCCCGATAAGAATCTGATAAGTAATTTTGCAGGAAGAGTGAAGGGATTGCATGTGATTATAGGAAATCTTACCTATGAAATCGATTTCATGATAGTAGAAGACACTCGTCCGGTGATAGATGCTTGCCTAAGTCAAATAATATTCGGAAAACCATTTGTTGAGGCCACTAGGATGAGTTATGATCCGACTTTAGGGATAGTTAGATTTAAGGAAGAGAATGATGAGGTTGCTTATCAAATGCCCTACAAGATCGAACAATACCGCCTTCTCTCTAATTTCGAAAAAGAACACAAGCAAGCGGCTTATTATAGGAATGAGGAGGATACACGTAGGGGAGTAGAGTATGTTAGAAATTGAATGCTTGGTTTCTACAAAGAGTGCTTGCAACTAGGTCCGGAATACAAAACTGGTTTAGAAGACGACCTAGAGAGTGGAACCAATGATGAGATCACGTAGTAACCCATGACTTTGAGTCTAGCTACAAGACTCGTAAATAAAGAAAAGCGCTTCTTGGGAGGCAACCCATGTTTTGTGTGATTTTATTTGTTTGATTGTTATTTGCTTCCGTATGGATGTTTTATTTTTATTGTTGGTTGATCATGTCTCTAAATTAAAATGTGGAAATACTTTACTATGTTGTTTGGCCTAGTTTTAACTCCAACCTAAAAGTATTTTTGCAAAAGATAAGTGTAAGGGGAAACCCCAAATATGTTTTTAAGAAACAAACCGATCATGATTCTCCACAATATTAAATGAGCATGTATATTCGTATTTGTTAGAGTCAAATGCTTGTATTGAGTCATAATGAAGTTTTGCAGGATTTTCCAGGAAGTAGGACCAAGTTTTTCCAGAAATTTTCCGGAAACTTAACATAAGAATTTCTGCAGATCCATTCTGACGGCGTCAGAGTTTTACTCTTGACGGCGTCAGGAGTTAAAATCTGGAAATTTTACCGGTTTTGTTTTTCTAACGGAGTCTTATGGTTTTTGTGAATTATTAAGTTTTATAATCTCCAGGAAATCTGCAAACTTCATTCCACAAGCATTATATTTTACTTTGTTTTCTAGGATTTAGTAACTTATATAGGATGCCGCCGATTTTACGCGAGGTTGTCTTGTCTATTTTGTCAGGATTTACAGGTTATGTTTGATAAGGAGATGATTTATATTCTAGAAGGGAAGCTTTGATTGTTCGTTTTCTTGGAAGAAGATTTAACCTGGCCAACCTATAATCCATACCGAGCGAATCAGGGGAGTATTTGATTTCATTCTCTTTACTTTTTTCACTTTTACATTCTTTACTTGAACATTGGGGACAATGTTCATCTTAAGTGTAAGGGGAGGGTAAAAAGATGATACCTTACATATGCACTTTCGCTTGAGTTTGTTTTGTTTAATGGTAGATGTGTAATAAAACTACGAGAAATACTTGTTAGTGTAATTTTAGCACCAAATTTAAAATTTTTTACAACATTTAGGAGTGAAACTTTAGCCATAGCAAGCGTCTCATGGATAGGAGATTTTATGACTAGCACATAACCGTATATTCAGAAAAATTTTCCACCCAAAAATGTGAGGTTCGCCTTTAGATTTGATAGGAAAAGCATTTACTATTAGTGCTTATGAGTGTACCGGTAGCATTTAGATTCTAGAACTTGCGTTAGTGATGCATCCCGAGACCGCTAGTGAGACTACATTCGTGTGGTAGGATTTACTACATGATAAGAGGCATTAGGATCACCCTTGTGTTAAACCCGTATTACAATTACTTGACCATTTAAGTCATATTACTTGGCTAGTTAAGTCAACTAATTTTTCCCACACCCTTAGCGTTGTACTCATTTTTAGTACACGAAACCCCTAGTACACCCCTCCGAGCCTATCTTTTCGTTTCTAACTTTAAGCATCTTACTTAAAGGAAGAATTTTGTTACACCCCACTTAAATGTACACCCAAATCGCCTTAGCCTTCCGTGTATGCGCTCATTTTTAGTGCATTATTGTTATTTGTTAAACCCTAAGTTAACTTTCTAATTGATTACATGGTTGCTAAGTCGAGTCATATCCTTGTACATATTGTTTTGGGACGATTGGGACTCATGGGTAAGTACTTATTTTATGAAGTAATGGGGAAGAACATAATATTATTACCCCATATGTACGTTAATCTTAAAAGTGCTCCAAGTGTTTTGATTTTCTTAATTCGAGTCATTAGATTAGTTGATTGTAAAGTATGTAAAGATTCAAGTGTAAGGGGAATTCTCATCCCCTATGATGTATTATTTTGGATGGTAGGGTAAGAGTGTATGCAAAAAAAAAAAAAAAAAAAAAAAAAAAAAAAAAAATCGAAAAATCAAGAAAAAAAAAAAAGGAAAAAGAGAAAAACATACGGACTACCATCCCGTTTCATTCTATGTTTATTTTATGTTTTTGTTATTTTTCATTTATTAGCTTAAGTCGAGTCTAGTCTTGGCTTAGCAACGCCATCTTGTACATGTAATTAACCAAGATTGTTAATTCGCCACCAGTAAAACTTCCTTTATCCAACAAAACTGTGTAATTCATATCCCTATACCTAACGTTACAACCCTTTAAAAGACCTCTTTGATAGTTTATCCTAGGTGCTTACGCCATGTGGTGGAGGTTTGATCCTTTCCCAAGCCTATGGTAATCTATTTTGCTATGACAGGTAGTGAGAGATATCTTCCATTTCCATAATGTTATATTACTTTATTACACCCGAGAGATGTGAGTATCTAAACACTATTTGTGAGGTGCTTGTGTATGATCTCCGTGCTTGTCTATTGGTCTTTAGTGGAATGATTATTTGTTGTAATTACTTTTATATTAGTGTTAAATGACCCCTAACTTGTCTTTTGAGTAGAATTAAAGCACATTTGCTTGAGGACAAGCAAATCTCAAGTGTAAGGGTATATGATGAGGCGAAAAATGATCCGTTTTTAGGGGGTCATTTAAGCCCGAATCCGACTTTATTTGATCAAATATTGCCCTAAATCGTTCCTTTTGTGATTTTAGGTACTTGGAGAGTGAATTCTGGAAAAGAAGCCATTTTGGACGTTTTTGGAGCATAAAAGTGAAGAAAACGGCAAAGTCTCAATTTTCCATGCTGGAAACAGTAGGTGACGGCGTCAAGAGTTATACTCTGACGGCGTCAAACATCAAGAATAAAATACCGTAGTTGATGACGGCGTCAAAAGTCATCCTGACGGCGTCAAAGTCCCAAGAATTAAATACCGTGGTTGATGACGGCGTCACATAGGCCGTCATAAGTAGATCAAGGCCGTCCGAGGAAGTATTTGGCGGCGAGATGACGGCGTCACACCCTTGCTCTTGACGCCGTCACCTCGATTTTCCTATATATAGTTTTCTAGTTTTTTACTTTAAAAGAGAGAAGTTTTGGAGAAACCCTAAAGACGAATTTGGTGCAACTTTTACAGGTTTTTCAAGGGTTCCAAACCCTTGATACCTTGCATTGTAATTGAGATAAACGTTCTTCTAATTCAATCAATATGTCTATGTGTTGGTTGTCTATATCTTGTTCCTGTCTCAATTCCATTATGCTAGGCTAGATCTCCTTTGTGTTTGCTTAGATCTAATGAAACCTAGATATTGATTATGTGTTGATTACTTGTTTATTCTTGTTCTTGGATGAATGATTTTATATGTTAGGCTTAAGAAAACTGGCAGATCTCCAAATGGTAACATGCTTGAACGTCTTAAGAAACATGAACCGAGGCGTACTAGGTCTTTATTGGTTGTATTTAATGCATGAGCCACTGTTTACAATCCCTATAGTTGTGCTGGGTCATGGTGTAGGAGGAGATAAGAGCTCATAGAATTGGGGAGTTATGTATGCCACCTCATGAATGGTATTAAGGAATACGATCCGTCATCCATGCAATTATAACAAGTAATTAACGTGTAAAAGATATCTAGGGAGTAATGAAGTCTAAGTAAACACATTTTCTCCAATTACTGCTCACAACCTTAGTATAAATTAGTTTAATTTAATTTTTAGTATTTTATTTTGATTGCATATTAGCTTTGGTTTAGTTGAATAGCAACTAATTCCGACCATTCTTTCAAAACCCGAGATTTTACTTGCTTTCATAAAAACATAAAAAGACAAAAATAATCATCCCTCACCTTTAGAACTAGTAATTAGGTTTTATAATCCTAGCGACACTATTCCTAAGCTGAACGATCAATCCCCCGGTACTTGTCACTATACTATACTACAACGATCAGGTACACTGCCTGGTGGGGGTTGTAAGCTTCTCGAGATCCCTCGAGAGGTAAAGCCTGTTGCGATTCCCACGCATCATTTGGCAACCCCCTTATCAAAATGGGAGACCCCTCTAACATTAACATCCCATGCAATATCGGGCACATGCATATATGGAAAGCTTACATCGACCTTAGATCCCCCGTGAACATCATGACTAGGACTTATTACAATTGGGTGATGAAGAAGCAACTCAATTTTAGGATGATGCCCGGTAAGAATCTGATAAGTAATTTTGCAGGAAGAGTGAAGGGAATACATGTGATTATAGGGAATCTTACCTATGAAATCGATTTTATGATAGTAGAAGACATTCGTCCGGTGATAGATGCTTGCCTAAGTCAAATAGTATTCGGAAAACCATTTGTTGAGGCCACTAGGATGAGTTATGATCCGACTTTAGGGATAGTTAGATTCAAGAAAGAGAATGATGAGGTTGCTTATCAAATGCCCTACAAGATCGAACAATACCGCCTTCTCTCTAATTTCGAAAAGGAACATAAGCAAGCGGCTTATTATAGGAATGAGGAGGATAGACGTAGAGGAGTAGAGTATGTTAGAAATAGGATGCTTGGTTTCTATAAAGAATGCTTGCAACTATGTCCGGAATACAAAACTGGTTTAGAAGACGACCTAGAGAGTGGAACCAATGATGAAATCACGTAGTAACCCATGACCTTGAGTCTAGCTACAAGACTCGTAAATAAAGAAAAGCGCTTCTTGGGAGGCAACCCATGTTTTGTGTGATTTTATTTGTTTGATTGTTATTTGCTTCCGTATGCATGTTTAGTTTTTATTGTTGGTAGATCATGTTTCTCAATTAAAACGTGGAAATACTTTACTTTGTTGTTTAGCCTAGTCTTAACTCCACCTAGAAGTATTTTTGCAAAAGATAAGTGTAAGGGGAAACCCCAAATATGTTTTTAAGAAACAAACCGATCATGATTCTCCACAATATTAAATGAACATGTATATTCGTATTTGTTAGAGTCAAATGCTTGTATTGAGTCATAATGAAGTTTTGCAGGATTTTCCAGGAAGTAGGACCAAGTTTTTCCAGAAATTTTCCGGAAACTTAACATAAGAATTTCTGCAGGTCCATTCTGACGGCGTCAGAGGTTTACTCTTGACGGCGTCAGAAGTAAAAATCTGGAAATTTTACCGGTTTTGTTTTTCTAACGGAGTCTTATTTTTTTTTTGTGAATTATTAAGTTTTATAATCTCCAGGAAATCTGCAAACTTCATTCCACAAGCATTATATCTTACTTTGTTTTCTAGGATTTAGTAACTTATATAGGATGCCGCCGATTTTACGCGAGGTTGTCTTGTCTATTTTGTTAGGATTTACAGGTTATGTTCGACAAGGAGATGATTTATATTCTGGAAGGGAAGCTTTGATTGTTCATTTTCTTGGAGGAAGATCTAATCTGACCAACCTATAATCCATACCGAGCGAATCAGGGGAGTATTTGATATCATTCTCTTTACTTTTTCACTTTTACATTCTTTACTTGAACATTGGGGAAAATGTTCATCTTAAGTGTAAGGGGAGGGTAAAAAGATGATACCTTACATATGCACTTTCACTTGAGTTTGTTTTGTTTAATGGTAGATGTGTAATAAAACTATGAGAAATACTTGTTAGTGTAATTTTAGCGCCAAATTTAAAATTTTTTACAACATTTAGGAGTGAAACTTTAGCCATAGCAAGCGTCTCATGGATAGGAGATTGTATGACTAGCACATAACCGTATATTCAGAAAAATTTTCCACCCAAATATGTGAGGTTCGCCTTTAGATTTGATAGGAAAAGCGTTCATTATTAGTGCTTATGAGTGTACCGGTAGCATTTAGATTCTTGAACTTGCGTTAGTGATGCATCCCGAGACCGCTAGTGAGACTACATTCGTGTGGTAGGATTTACTACATGATAAGAGGCATTAGGATCACCCTTGTGTTAAACCCGTATTATGATTACTTGACCATTTAAGTCATATTACTTGGCTAGTTAAGTCAACTAATTTTTCCCACACCCTTAGCGTTGTACTCATTTTTAGTACACGAAACCCCTAGTACACCCCTCCGAGCCTATCTTTTCGTTTCTAACTTTAAGCATTTTACTTAAAGGAAGAATTTGTTACACCCCACTTAAACGTACAACCAAATCGCCTTAGCCTTCCGTGTATGCGCTCATTTTTAGTGCATTATTGTTATTTGTTAAACCCTAAGTTAACTTTCTAATTGATTACATGGTTGCTAAGTCGAGTCATATCCTTGTACATATTGTTTTGGGACGATTGGGACTCATGGGTAAGTACTTATTTTTTGAAGTAATGGGGAAGAACATAATATTATTACCCCCATATGTGCGTTAATCTTAAAAGTGCTCCAAGTGTTTTGATTTTCTTAATTCGAGTCATTAGTTTAGTTAATTGTAAAGTATGTAAAGATTCAAGTGTAAGGGGAATGTTCATCCCCTATGATGTATTATTTTGGATGGTAGGGTAAAAGTGTATGCAAAAAAAAAAAAAAAAAAAAAAAAAAAGGAAAAGGGAAAAAACATACGGACTACCATCTCTTTTTATTCTATGTTCATTTTATGTTTTTGTTATTTTTCATTTATTAGCTTAAGTCGAGTCTAGTCTTGGCTTAGCAACGCCTTATTGTACATGTAATTAACTAAGATTGTTAACTCGCCACCACTAAAACTTCCTTTATCCAACAAAACCGTGTAATTCATATCCCTATACCTAACGTTACAAACCTTTAAAAGACCTCTTTGATAGTTTATCCTAGGTGCTTACGCCATGTGGTGGAGGTTTGATCCTTTCCCAAGCCTATAGTAATCTATTTTGCTATGACAGATAGTGAGAGATATCTTCCGTTTCCATATTGTAATTTACACTTTATTACACTCGAGAGATGTGAGTATCTAAACACTATTTGTGAGGTGCTAGTGTATGACCTCCGTACTTGTCTATTGGTCTTTAGTGGAACGATTATTTGTTGTAATTACTTTTATATTAGTGTTAAATGACCCCTAACTTGTCTTTTGAGTAGAATAAAAGCGCATTTGCTTGAGGACAAGCAAATCTCAAGTGTAAGGGTATATGATGAGGCGAAAAATGATCCGTTTTTAGGGGGTCATTTAAGCCCGAATCCGAATTTATTTGATCAAATATTGCCCTAAATCGTTCATTTTGTGATTTTAGGTACTTGGAGAGTGAATTCTGGAAAAGAAGCCATTTTGGACGTTTTTGGAGCATAAAAGTGAAGAAAACGGCAAAGTCTCAATTTTCCATGCTGGGAACAGTAGGTGACGGCGTCAAGAGTACCATCCTGACGGTGTCAAACCTCAAGAATTAAAATCCGTAGTTCATGAAGGCGTCAAGAGTTTTCCTGACGGCGTCAAAACCCCAAGAATTAAAATCCGTAGTTGATGACGGCGTCACACACAGGGCGTCAAGAGTAATTTGTGTGACGGCCTAGGCCTTGACGGCGTCAGAAGTAGATCAAGGCCGTCCGAGGAAGTATTTGGCGGCGAGGTGACGGCGTCACATTGTTTGTCTTGACGCCGTCATCCCTATTTTCCTATATATAGTTTTCTAGTTTTTCACATTTAAAGAGAGAAGTTTTGGGAGAAACCCTAAAGACGATTTTGGTGTAACTTTACAGGTTTTTCAAGGGTTCCAACCCCTTGATACCTTGCATGATTAATTAAGATAAGTGTTCTTCTAATTCAATCAATATGTCTATGTGTTGGTTGTTTATATCTTGTTCTTGTCTTAATTCTATCATGCTAGGCTAGATCTCTTTTGTATTTGCTTAGATCTAATGAAACCAAGATATTGATTATGTGCTGATTGCTTGTTTATTCTTGTCTTTGATGAATGATTTATATGTTAGGCTTAAGAAAACTGGCAGATCTCCAAATGGTAACATGCTTGAACGTCTTAAGAAACATGAACCGAGGCGTACTAGGTGTTTATTGGTTGTATTTAATGCATGAGCCACTGTTTACAATCCCTATAGTTGTGCTGGGCATGGTGTAGGAGGAGATAAGAGCTCATAGAATTGGGGAGTTATGTATGCCACCCCATGAATGGTATTAAGGAATACGATCCGTCATCCATGCAATTATAACAAGTAATTAACGTGTAAAAGATCTCTAGGGAGTAGTGAAATCTAAGTAAACACATTTTCTCCAATTACTGCTCACAACTTTAGTTTAATTAGTTTATTTTCATTTTTAGTATTTTATTTTGATTGCATCTTAGTTTTGGGTTAGTTGAATGGCAACTAATTCCGCCCACTCTTTCAAAACCCGAGATTTTAACTTGCTTTCCATAAAATATAAAAACACAAAAATAATCATCCCTCACCTTTAGAACTAGTAATTAAGCTTTCTAATCCTAGCGACACTATTCCTAAGCTGAACGATCAATCCCCCGGTACTTGTCACTATACTATACTACAACGATCAGGTACACTGCCTGGTGGGGGTTGTAAGCTTCTCGAGATCCCTCGAGAGGTAAAGCCTGTTGCGATTCCCACGCATCAGTCGCCCCCCTCACGTCACGTTAGAAAGAAAATAAAAGATAAGAAGATGAAATTGATAAGCATGGGGTGCCTCCCACGAAGCGCTTGTTTTTGTTCACCGAGTCACATGAGCTTGACTCGATCCCCGAATTAATTCGTCCTTGGGGAGAGCAGATAGAACGGACACTCGTCAATGGAGATGCCAGGATCAAATATGGTATGCTCACTCCCGGTGGAGTGGAAAGAAGAAATGGTGGGATAGGTATAGTATGGTTGAAACACCCGGATGGTATAAACAAATTCGAGTTCAGAAACCTCGTCCACCATTCTAAAAATATCTTTATTCAGACCAGATTCAAAATCTTCATCGGGTGGTTTCGCGGGTGGACGAGAAGATGGTAAATCGAAGAGAAATGAATTGGTATCGGAAGGTAAATCATCATAATGTAATTCTTTAGTAAGCACGTTTCTTCGAAAGCCATTCTCGTCATTTTCAATTTCCGGTTGAGAAATGGTATGAGAAAGTTCATCGGAGAACTTCTCGTGAGGAGAATCAATCATATCATGTGAATCCTGGACCTCGGGTTTCATTTCAGACTCATCACTAGGAATATCGAAGATCGGGTTATTTGAAATTTGATTAAAATCCGATTCAAAATCAAATAACGGATTCGTGAAAGTCTTATCGAAAGTTTCGGAAACCCTTGGAACGAGGTCATCATCATCCTCATCATCATCATCGATATCTCCACAAGAGTCTTCATCACTCGTAGTATACTCATTGTGAGAATCGGAATAACTTTCCACTTCAACTAAATCTTCATTGCTCATCGGAGGGAGAGAAGTTGATGGCTCTTCATTCAATAATTCTTCGAGTAAACGAATATCCCCCTCCGGATCAAAATTAGCATCGTCCATTATCGGAATGGAATCATTAGCAAGAAACGCCTCGATCTCATCTAAAATGACATCACTCCCTTCAACCGGTGTGAAAGAAGGATGGAAAGAATCAGAAACAATTTCAGAATTACCGTTAGAATTTTCCCCGGACTCACTTGGGATTGGGACAAGGTTCTCAACACTAGACTCATTGAATTCGTCAGATTCCGTTGCCGGAATAGTGTTTAGATGCTCGTCCCCCATTGTTAGAGAGTCCTCGGGTTCAACGGAAGGAGAGATAGATTCACTTTTAGGATTAAGAACGATTGTAATTGTGGAATCATCATCATCGTACATACAACACTCACAAAATTGAGTTTTTCTTTCTTCGGCAAGAAGTTCTTCCATCGATTTCACTTGAGGCTCGGGAGTATGCGTATAACGATTAATTACCATCTCTTTTAACTTCTCGATCATGGATTTAATTTCAAAAATTTCATTATTAAAATCGGAAGTTTGTGGGGGTTGGTTAAAACCATAAGAATCGTAACATGAATTCGGCTCATAATAAAAATTTTCAAACGATCCCCCACAATTTTCAAAATTTGATGTATTTTGAAATGAATTATCATTGGAATACGGGTCTTGCTCATAAGAGTTTTGATAAAGATGATTGAAATCATTTTGAGGATAATTATCAAAATTCGTATCGCAAGCGTAAGATGATTCAGCACTCGGGGCGTAACATATACAATTGATGTATCCACATTGGTTACAAAAGCATTGCCCACACGACACTCCTTCTTCGGAAGGGTTTCCACAATTATAACAATTAAACGAAGGTGGTGGTGATGTATAGTAATCGGGAATGTTTGACGGATTGTTGAACGATCTTTGATCATACGTGTGAGAATTACAATTCCAACAAACTCCATCATGAATATTATCACCACATTGGTCGCACGTACACCACACACACAACCCTCCGAAGAACGGTTCTCCACAATTAGAACAAATCGGATCCATAAGAATTAAACGTGAGAGGGTTTGAGAAGAATAATCAAATATTTAGAGGATAAGAAGATTATTTTTTATTTTTGCGTATCATAAAAACAAATAAAAATAAAAGTGAAAATCAAATATGAAAAAGAAAAAATATTTTTGGATTTTATATTTTAAAGAAACTTAAAATTACAATCTTTTTGGTTTTTATATACTTTTAATATTTTTTTATTTTTTTATTTTAATTTTTATAATTTTTTTTTTTTTTTTTTTTTTTGGTTTTTAATTTTTTTTTCAGAATATTTACAAAAACCGATAACTTCTCGGGAGAAGGGTCTTCAAATCACCAACAAACGATACAAGTACGACGCTCTCGTTTCAAACCTTCCCCGGCAGCGGCGCCATTTTTGATAAAGTCGTTTTTAGAGTATATTAGATTTTTAACCGAAGAAACACTCGTGAAAGTAATTCCCCGGGTATTTTGGTGTGTACTAATTTACACACTTTTTCATGGCCAAATACCGACCCAAATAGACTAAATATGCTAACAATTGCCAAAGAAATGTATGTTTTTGTATTTGTGTATATGCAGGTACGGATATGTGAAAAATGGACAAAAACAAGCCAAAAACCGACAAAAATGAGCACGAGATTGGAAAAAGGTAAAAATCCGAAGCCGAGAAAGAAATTTATCCAAGAAAAGCCCAAAATGACAAAAGTAATCCTTAGAGATTCAGAGAATAAGAAAAGAGACTCTTAGTTGAAATATGAAGACCTTTAAAATAATGGCCCTACAAGTTTCAGCAAGTTGTCAACTTTGGTCCTTTGAAGAACTTTGGAAGACATATTGTAAAGGTCTATGGGCTAATCTTGCAACTTTGGTCCTTTGAAGAACTTACGTGTAGTATTTAGTTACATTTGTAGCGTTTTAATATGTTTTAAGTAGTTTTTTTCATGTTTTGTAAAGGTCTATGGGCTAATCTTGCAACTATGTTAAAGATTAGAGAAGCCCTAGCCCCTAGCCTATAAATACCCCTTAAACACCAACTTTGAGAGGTTGGTTGTTGAGGGTTGGTCCTCATAATAGTAGGAGTAGTGTAGTTTTATTTTAATGAAGTATGTGTTTTATTTTACTTTCTCTCTCTAAAGCTTTATCTTTTTAAAAATCTTTAATTTTTTAGTTGTTAAAATCTTGGTTTTATTGGTGGGATTTAAAGTTTATGGTTAAACTAGGTTGTTTAGTAATAAATTTGGTGAAAAACATTAGTTTTTAGGCTTTATTTTGGATCAAAATGATGTTTTGTTACGTTTTATCAAGTTAGTTTTTATTTATTTTTTAAATTCTTTCGAGTTAGGCTTTTTGAAAAAATTGTATCGAGTTAGAGATTTTCACTTAGGGACCAATTTGCAAAAAATAATATCGAGTTATGTTTTTTTTTTAAAAACTTACCGAGTTTGATTTTTGAAAAACAATTCTTACCGAGTTTGATTTCTGGAAAAAAAAAAAAAAAAAAAAAAAAAAAAAAAAAAAAAAAATTGTCGAGTTAGGTTTTAGGGACTAAGTTGCAAATAAAAGAAAATTTTCGAGTTAGTGTTTCTAAATTGTTTTCGAGTTTGAGTTTTTTTTAATTTTTTTTTTATCGAGTTTCAGATTTTACCAAGTTTTATTTCTTTTGGCGAGTTAGCCAAGATTATCAAGTTAGATAATTTATACCTCATCGTTTATCGAGTGAGGTTCTCTTATGCTTTATGCTAAGGCGAAACTCTGCCGAATTTTATTTTGGCTTTTCTAGTTTGTTTCTTTTATCGAGTTTTTTTTTAACAAGTAACTTTATCTTATTAAAATGAGTCTCGAGTAGTTTATTTTTGTTTGCTTGGTGGCACGAGTTTGTGAGTTAAGTGTGGACACAAAAGAAGATTGTGATTAATAATTAGTGAGATTATTTAGATTTGTAGTTTTATTATTTGAAGGGCAAAAGCCGGAGAATAATCAAATTACACATCTAGTAATTATTTTCTTTTTAGAGGATTATTTTCAAAATAAACCAACGTTGTGAGAAAATAGTCTTGTTTAAGGAAAATAATTCGTCGTCAATCCTTGACCCACACTTGATGAACTTATTCACGTCGCTTAGCAAACATATTGTTTTTAAAGTCTTTTCCCGTCTTAATTTCTTTTCGCGTTTTTAATCTCGTTTTCTTTATTTATTTTATCCAATGCTTGTTTTATTTGTTTGTTTCCTTTGCGTCGTTTTATTGTTTCTTTTTACTTTAACTGCGTTTTAAATCCTTTTAGTAGTGTAATCAAAAACCAACAAAAATATCTCTTTTAAAACCCCATTCACTTCACATTCACGCGACTCAAGCCGACTCAATCGCCATCTTACCTTCGTTGGGACATAACGACCCGGGGAATTACTTTCACGAGTGTTTCTCGGTAAAACAAAATAATCCTATACTATAAAAACTTAAATCAAAATGGCGCCGCTGCCGGGGAAGGTTTGAAACGAGAGCGTCGTACTTGTATCGTTTGTTGGTGATTTGAAGACCCTTCTCCCGAGAAGTTATCGTTTTTTGTAAAAATTATTAAAAAAAAAATATTAATAAAAAAATAAAAAATAAATTAAAAAAAAAAGTATAAAAAAAACCAAAAAGATTGTAATTTTAAGTTTCTTTAAAATATAAAATCCAAAAATATTTTTTCTTTTTCATATTTGATTTTCACTTTTATTTTGATTTGTTTTTATGATACGGAAAAACCAAAAATAATCTTCTTATCCTCTTATCATTTGATTCTTCTTCTTTAACCCTCTTACGTTTAATTCTTATGGATCCGATTTGTGATAATTGTGGAGAACCGTTCTTCGGAGGGTTGTGTGTGTGGTGTACATGCGACGAATGTGGTGATAATATTCGTGATGGCGTTTGTTTGAATTGTAATTCTCATACGTATGATCAAAATTCATTCAACAATTCGTCAAACATTCCTGATTTTTATACACCACCACCACCTTCGTTTTATTGCTATAATTGTGGAAACCCGTCCGAAGAAGGAATGCCTTGTGGGCAATGTTTTTGTAACGAATGTGGATACACCGATTGTATGTGCTATGCTCCGAGTGCTGAAACGTCTTACGATTACGATCCGAGCTTTAATAATTTTCCTCAAAATGATTTTTATGAGCAAAATTCGTATTACAATGGTGATTCATATCAAAATACATCGAGTTTTGAATACTGTGGGGAATCGTCTGAAAATTTTTATGAGCCTAATTCATGTTACGATTCTTATGGTTTTAATCAACCCCCACAAACTTCCAATTTTAATAATGATATTTTTGAAATTAAATCCATGATCGAGAAGTTGAAAGAGATAGTGATTAACCGTTATACATCTACTCCCGAGCCTAATGAGAAATCGATGGAAGAACTTCTAGCTGAAGAAAGAAAATTCCAGTTTTGTGAGTGTTGTATGTATGACGATGATGATTCCACGATTACGATCAATCTAAATCCTCAAAAAGAATCTATCTCTACTTCCGTAGAACCCAAGGACTCTCTAATAATGGGGGACGAGCATCTAAACACTATTCCGGCAACGGAGTCTGACGAATTCAATAAGTCTAGTGTTGAGAACCTCGTTCCAATCCAAAGTGAGTCCGGGGAAAATTCTAACGGTGATTCTTCTTTCCATCCTTCTTTCACACCGGTTGAAGGGAGTGATGTCGTTTTAGATGAGATCGAGGCATTTCTTGCTAATGATTCTATTCCGATAATGGACGATGCTAATTTTGATCCGGAGGGGGATATTCGTTTACTTGAAGAATTATTGGATGAAGAACCGTCAACTTCTCTCCCCCCGATGAGCAATGAAGATTTAGTTGAAGTGGAAAGTTATTCCGATTCTCACAATGAGTATACTACGAGTGATGAAGACTCTTGTGGAGATATCGATGATAATGATGAGGATGATGATGACCTTGTTCCAAGGGTTTCCGAAACATTCAATATGACTTTCAAAAATCCGTTATTTGATTTCGATTTGGAATTGACTCTTGATAATCCAATCTTCGATATTTCCAGTGATGAGTCCGAAATGGAACCCGAGGACCAGGACTCACATCATATGCTTGATTCTCCTCACGAGAAGTTCTCCGATGAACTTACTCATACCATTTCTCAACCGGATGTTGAAAATGACGAGAATGGTCTTCGAAGAAACGTGCTTACTAAAGAATTACATAATGATGATTTACCTTCTGATACCGATTCATTTCTCTTCGATTTACCATCTTCTCGTCCACCCGCGAAACCACCCGATGAAGATTTTGAGCTCTATGTTAATGAAGTTGTTGTTGGAATGGTGGACGAGACTTATGATCATGATGATCCCGAGCTTAATATTTTACCCACCCTTGATTCAGAAATCGACTATGTTTATACTATCCGGGTGTTTAAACCGTTCTTTTCCTATCCCATCATTTCTTCTTTCCACTCCACCGGGAGTGAGGACACCATATTTGATCCCGGCATTTCCATTGCCAAGTGGCCGTTTTATCTGCTCTCCCCAAGGACGAATTAATTCAGGGATCGAGTCAAGCTCATGTGACTCGGTGAACAAAAACAAGCGCTTCGTGGGTGGCAACCCATGCTTATCCTTTTCATCTTCTTAATTTTCTATTTTCTAACAACTAATGTGAGGAGGGGGTGCCTCTTCTACTCTTGTGTTTCGTGGTTGTTTGTGTATGATTGTCCAGGATTGTCCCCGATTTATGATTACTCTCGTGCTCGTGGTTTTGTCTTTCTCTCCACTCGAGTCTCATTCATCGATGCTTTTGGAAATCCTATATCCGTAAATCTTATCGACTAACGTTTTCTTTGGCATACTTAATAAACGGCCCTAGATATTTGTTAGGATTACCTTTGCCCGTAAAACATTGAGGACAATGTTTCATTCTAGTCCGGGGGGGGGGGGGGGGGGGGGGGTGAATCTTCGACTCGATTTTGACCTTGCAGTTTTCACCATGTCATGTACTCTCGTAACTCCGTTTTTCCACCAAAAATTAAAAAAAAAATTGAAAAAATTGGAAATTTCAAAAATTTTGAAGAAAAATGAATGAAAAGTCATGAAAAAGCAAAAAAAAAAAAAAAAAAAAAAAAAAAAAAAAAAAAAAAAAAGAGAAAAAGTTGAAAAAGTTGTGCAAAAATATGATAAAAGTATGAATAAGTGATTTGACACCTTGTTGACTTTCTTGCTGGCGAGAGTAGGAATAAATATTTTGACTTGACCGGGCGTGTTGAGCCCTAGCTTGTTCCCTTAACCAATGATGATCATAAACGCTTGTGCTAGTCTTGTACATTAGGAGCTACTCTTTTGTCGGCTCCCGTACTTGGCTTTATACATGCACGACTTGAAAAGCTTTCGCTAGTTACTTACACTAGGAGCTACAAAACGCGAATTCTTTTTAAGAGTTTGCAAAGTTCCCGTTATTGACTTTATATATGCGTGGCTGATTATTGGCTAAGCATCTGCTAATCTCATTATTTGAGGTCTTAAATTTGCAGAGAACGAGAAATGATAGAGTTTATTTAGAAGTTAGATGCTAAACGTGGAGTAGTGGTTCTCTTTAGAGCTCATGAGAGGTACTTGTGGCTTTTTACTCCCATTAGATACGTCACCGATATATAATAGATGTTCTAGGTTAATTAGTGGTATTTCGGTTTAGATAATATTTAGTTCTTTATTTTCTTAAGAGAATTTTTGCTTTAGAAGTTGGGTACATATCAAAGAACATCAAAAATAAGAGCAAAAACTGAAAAATCAAAAGTCAAAAGTTGATTATCTATGTGGTTTTGGAGCTACCCGATAAGCTTCCATTGATGTTATGAGAAAAGTCAAGAAAGAAAAAAATGAAAAGTATGAAAAATATGAGAAAAGTGAAAAAAAAATGAAAAATATGAAAAAAGTGAAAGTTGAAAGTATTGTATGAATAAGAGCTTATGTATAAATAAGTTGTTGGCGCGTGAGGTGCATGTGATTAGTGATTAGTAATCAGTCACATGAGGTGCACGTGATTGTACTCCACAACTTATATCTTTGATATTGTATGTACCCCAAATTCCTTAATGTGGACCGAATTTCTATTGCAGTGGTTCTTAAGAGAAAATGAATAACTACTTATCGTTTAAACTTAGGTGTCACTATCGGACTAAAAAATTATTGAAACGAGAAAATATGAAGCGATTCATTTCTCAACAAAAATAAAATAATGAGATACAAAAACTTAGGACATGGGAGTAAGGAGTTTCCACTAAGTAACTGTTATGAGTAGTGTTAGCATCTAATTTGTAGATAAGCTGTGATCTCGTTTTTACGCTTAGTTTGGGAGCTCGTGAAAAATCAAGGATGACGATTTTTATCCGTATGGTCACTTCTTAAATAGAAGTGTTTCTACTCGTAGACCCTAAGAATTATTGCAAAAATAATGAAAGTTCAACAAACCGTCACAAGTATGAAGTGTGAAAAGCCCAAAAATAGAATAAAGTGGAATAAAGAAAATAAATTTTGGAAAACGGAGCGTTTACGGGAATAAATGATTTTGTAATCTCTTTTGAACCTCTTTGCTACTTTACAAAGTTAGTAGAAAGAGTTATGAAATTATTTATCTCGTGAGCGTGAATTGATCACATTGCGTGAGGACACGGCAATACTTTAGTCGGGGGGATTTTGTTTTTTCCATTCCTTCTCCCACCATGGATGAGAGGAATGATGTCTTTTTAGATGATTCCATTCCGATAATGGTTGACGACTCTAATTTTGATCCGGAGGGAGACATTCTTTTCCCCAAAAAATTATTGAACGAAGAACCGTCACTTTCTCTCCCTCCGAAGGAAGTTGAATTCAATCCTCTTAAGGATATTGATGACCTTGTTCCAAGGGTTTCCGAAACATTCAATATGACTTTCACAAATCCGTTATTTGATTTCGATTTGGAATTGACTCATGATAATCCAATCTTCGATATTCCTTGTGATGAGTCCGAAATAAAACCCGAGGTCCAGGATTCACATGATATGATTGATTCTCCTCACGAGAAATTCTCCGATGAACTTACTCATACCATTTCTCAACCGTATATTGAAAATGACGAGAATGGCCTTCAAAGATACGTGCTTACTAAAGAATTACATAATGATGATTTACCTTCCAATGCCGATTCTTTTCTCTTCGATTCACCATCTTCTCGTCCGCCCGAGAAACCACCCGATGTAGATTTTGATCTCAATATAAATGAAGTTGTTGTTGGAATGGTGGACGAGATTTTTGAACAATATGTTCCGGTGCTTAATATTTTACCCACCCTTGATTCAGAAATCGACTATGTTTATACTATCCGGGTGTTTCAACCATTCTATACCTATCCCACCATTTCTTCTTTCCACTCCACCGGGAGTGAGGACACGATTTTTGATCCTGGCATCTCCATTGACGGATGGCCGTTCTATTTGCTCTCCCCAAGGACGAATTAATTCGGGGATCGAGTCAAGCTCATGTGACTCGGTAATAAAAAATAAGCGCTTCGTGGGAGGCACCCCATGCTTATCCATTTCATTTTCTTTATTTTCTATTTTCTTATGTAACGTGACGTGAGGGGGGCGACCCTTTCCAATCTTGTGTTTCGTGGTTGTTTGTTAATGATTGTCCAGGTTTCCCCGAAGTTTGATGACTCTCGTGCTCGTTATATCTTCACTTGGAGTCTCATTCATCAATGCTATTTGGAAATCCTATATCCGTAAATCTTATCGACTTACGTTTTCTTTGGCATAATTAATAAACGGCCTAGAATTTTGTTAGGATTACCTTAACCCGTAAAACATTGAGGACAATGTTTCGTTCTAGTCGGGGGGAGGGTGAATCTTCGATTCGATTTTGACCTTGCATTTTCACATGTCGTGCACTCTTGCAACTCCGTTTTTCCACAAAAATAAAAAATTGAAAAAATGAGAAAATTTTCAAAAATTTTGAAGAAAAATGAATGAAAAAGTTATGAAAAAGCACAAAAAGATGAGAAAAATTTAAAAAGTTGTGAAAAAAAATATATAATAAGTTTGAATAAGTGTTTTGACACCTTGTTGACTTTCTTGCTGGCGAGAGTAGGAATAAATATTTTGACTTGATCGGGCGTGTTGAGCCCTAGCTTGTTCCCTTAACCAATGATAATCACATAAGCTTGTGCTAGTCTTTTACATCAGGAGCTAGAAAACGCGAATTCTTCTTCTAGAATTTGCAACTTTCCGTATCTGACTTTATATATGCATGGCTGATTATCGGCTAAGTATTCGCGGGTTTCATTACTTGGAATCTTAAATTGCGAAGAGCGAGAAATGATAGAGTTTATTTAGAAGTTAGATGCTAAACGTGGAGTAGTGGTTCTCTTTAGAGCTCATGAGAGGTACTTGTGGCTTTTTACTCCCATCAGATACGTCACCAATATATAATAGATGTTCTAGGTTAATTAGTGGTATTTCGGTTTGAATAATATTTAGTTCTTTGTTTTCTTAAGAGAATTTTTGCTTTAGAAGTTGGGTACATATCAAGGAACATCAAAAATAAGAGCAAAAAGTGAAAAAATCAAAAGTCAAAAGTTGATTATCTATGTGGTTTTGGAGCTACCCGATAAACTTCCATTGATGTATTGAGAAAAAAAAGTCAAGAAAGAAAAAAAGTATCAAAAGTATGAAATAAAGTGAAAGTTGAAAGTTATGTCGAATAAGAGCTTATGTATGTAAATAAGTTGTTGGCGCGTGAGGTGCATGTGATAAGTGATTAGTAATCAGTCACATGAGGTGCACGTGATCGTACTCCGCAACTTATATCCTTGATATTGTATGTACCCCAAATTCCTTGATGTGGACCGAATTTCTATTGCAGTGGTTCTTAAGAGAAAATGAATAACTACTTATCGTTTAAACTTAGGTGTCACTATCGGACTAAAAAATTATTGAAACGAGAAAATATGAAGCGATTCGTTTCTCAACAAAAATAAAATAATGAGATACAAAAACATAGGACATGGGAGTAAGGAGTTTCCACTAAGTAACTGTTATGAGTAGTGTTAGCATCTAATTTGTAGATAAGCTGTGATCTCGTTTTTACGCTTAGTTTGGGAGCTCGTGAAAAATCAAGGATGACAATTTTTATCCGTATGGTCACTTCTTAAATAGAAGTGTTTCTACTCGTAGACCCTAAGAATTATTGCAAAAATAATGAAAGTTCAACAAACCGTCACAAGTATGAAGTGTGAAAAGCCCAAAAATAGAATAAAGTGGAATAAAGAAAATAAATTTTGGAAAACAGAGCGTTTACGGGAATAAATGATTTTGTAATCTCTTTTGAACCTCTTTGCTACTTTACAAAGTTAGTAGAAAGAGTTATGAAATTATTTATCTCGTGAGCGTGAATTGATCACATTGCGTGAGGACACGGCAATACTTTAGTCGGGGGGATTTTGGTGAGTGCTTATTCACTCACTTTTATAAGACCAAAACCAGACTCAAAAGACCAAAAACTAATCGAATTATGCCAAATTTGTAGTGTTTTTGTGTTTATGATGTGCAGGTACGGATATTTAAGAAAAATGGACAAAAATCAAGAGAAAAATAGACAAATACCGAGCACGAGATTGGAAAGAGCACGCTTAAACGAGTCCAACGGTACCTTTAGTGAATAATGAGGACTAAAAGTGAAGCCAAGGGTGTAAAGTGAAAAGTGAGGTCGAAGTTGAAATTAATTCCATGTCTAGTAGTGGGAATTAAAAAGAGACATGGCTACGTTTTTATTCTTAGCTACTGATTCGTGAAAATCAAGTTATAGTATAGATAGTAAGCTCAAAGAAATCCGCAAAGAAATACGGATAATCCGAGGTCGTATTCCGTGTGAAGGGTGAATGGAATTCCGAATTTCCGATTCGGAAAACGCGTCGTGAAAAGTGGTAAAAAGAGATATGAATGAGATTACACTAATGAAATACTAAATGAAGCACAATTAATCACTTAAGCACGTAATTCAACTAAACAAACCAAAAACGTAACGTAGAATCGAAAACCGTAAATTAAAACGTGAAATAAACGTCAATGCGCAAAATAAAACGCGACTTTTAAGCTACGCGACTCCTACGGACTTGAAAATAATTTCTAAAAATCAAAAATGATAAAAGAAAATTTTGAGAAAAAGAAAAATATTTTTTTGACTTTTTATGAATTTTTTATGAATTAAAAACTATTTTAAGTAATTAAAAATTAAAAGAAAATGCAAATAAAGTGAGAAAAATAAAAATTAAATTTTGAAAATTTAAAAATAACTAAAAAGAAATTTTAAAATTAAAAACTAATTTTTTTTGGCTTTTTATGTAATTTCTAGAAATTAAAAAACAATTAAATCTAATTAAAAATTCAAAATAAATTCAAATTAAATGAGAAAAATATAAAATAAATTTCTAAAATTCTAAAATAACTAAAAATAATTTTCTAATATTTTTTGGATTTTTCTGGACTTTTTCTGATTTTTTTGGAGTTTTTAATAATTAATATGTATTTAAAAATGATTAAAAAGGAAAATTAAATAAGAAAAATAGCAAATGAGCTTGGAAAAATCTGAAAATTTTAGGAAAATTTTAAAATATTATTCTAAATCTAAGAAAAATATGAAAATAGAAAAATAACCACTGTAGCTACTACTTGCTTTGAAAACAGCTTATTACAAAGAGCTTATTGATAAGCAGTTTGACCAAAGGTTGACCAAAACTTTTACCAATTGATTTTTAAACTTAATTGAGCTTGATGGAACAGTTAAAAACCAAATTGAACTCAGAAGCACAAGTAATAGAACAAACAGTCACAAATAAGCTCAAATATTAATAAGCAATTAAGCTGACAAATAAGCTGTGGGCAAAGACTCACTGAGATATGAAACTTAAGGGTAAAAGAACTATATAGAACAATTTAATCTCAGGTATGAACAACAATTAGCAATAGCAGCCCTACAAACTAGAATTCAGACTTATGCTAGAACCACTTAACTGACAGGCCAAATAAGCAATTAGAATAAGCTGAGTAAGTGAAACTAATGGGTGCAAAAGCTATTCTAACCTACTGAGATGCCAAATCAACTAAGATAACTAATCCTAGATCTAATATCTACTCTAAAAGTTACCTAGAAACTGACTAAAACCTGATGAGCAGGGGACAGTTAAGCTCAAACAGTCAACAATAAGGCATGTTTCCAATAAGCAAATGGGTTTCAAACTCAGATTTTCTTTTTGATACTTGTAAACCTACTACCAAATTTTTCAAAACAGCTTTTAGAAAGTATCTTGGATCAATTATGAGGACTGTGCACTTGATTGAAGTTGTGACCAAAAACAGGTAACCAAAAAGCTTTTTGACTTTTATGATGAACAAAACTTTGACTAATGTGAAATTCCAATGCTAAAATCTTACTGAAAATGTTTTATTAAGCTAGTTAATGAGTGAATTTTGTTAAGGCTATAACTAATGCAATTACTTAACTAATTATGCAACCTAAAACTAACTGATATGTGATTTTAAAAAAAAAATCTAAATGTTTTTGACTTATGATGATACTTGAACTTGTTTTATGAAGTATTGACTCTAGTTATAACCTAGTGACTAGTTAAAACCAGATGCAACCTCAGAAAAGGACTCAATATCAGCAAACCAATGAGCTCCAAACACCCCTGATGTGACTGATCTATACACCACCCCAGATCAGTCCAACTTAATCCATACCTCAACCAATTAACTCACTAAGTTCCAACAACTAGAATGAATCCAGAAAAAAAAACAGATATAGATGCCCTACTACTCAGACCACAGATGTGCTAAATTATACCTAAAGAAGTCTACACTAGCCAATGATTACCGAATCCAGACACCCTTATCTGAATGCAAATTTTTTTAACCACTACTGATGCAAGTCAGTTATGAACCAACTATTTCTAAAAGTGCTTCCTCAATAATCCCAACTCCAAACTCAGTTCAAATACAACTCCAATAATACTAACTACTCAGATAGAGATCCAGTGATATACTTCTTCCCACAAAAGCATAAACTACGACAGTTAACAGATCCAAAATGATAATGATATGATGAAACAGTTGTAATAGAAATGAATTCCAAACTCAAACTCAACCAATAACCAAACAAATAAGGTAAACCACTAATACTTAGCAAATATCAGAATAAAAAAAAATAAGCTCAGATTTAGATTACTAATTATACTACTAATGAAAATTTACGATAAAAAAAATTAAAATAAGAACTTACTATCCCCTCAGCCAAACAGAGGGGTCTCCCTCACAGCCTGTCTTTAGACAGACCAATAAGCATCCAATTGGCTGTCTTCAAACTCCAAATAAGCTGAGCTTATTAATAAGCTTAAGAACAGTTGACCTTTGTTGACTTTGGTGTTTATTTGTAAAATTTTAATGAAACAGTACTACAACTAGTTTAATCTAATAAAATCAGTTAAAAGCTATAGCAAACTTGATTCAAATTAATAGAAACTACTTTGAATATTTTTTTTTTTTTATTTATTTATTTATTTATTTATTTATTTTTTTTTTATATAAACTGAAAAGGTAATATTACTTGAAAGCTTAAATCAGAATTGAGAGTGAACACTGAATTCCAATGAATACTAAAACTAAATGACAATAAGCTAAAAAGGATAATAAGTAATAAGAAATAAAGAGACAATTGAATTAAACTAAATAAATTTTTTATTAATATTGAAGAGAGAATTACACAGCAATTTTAACAGCATAACATTGAAAAATAAAGCACACTAGATACATGATATGGAGGGGGTATATATAGCTGAGCTGAGGTGAGGTGAGGCTTGGTCCAGGCTGGCTATCCGCGTCATTTGTGCTTTCTCTGAGCTCTTCTCAACCGTAAGATTATATTCCAGATGCTTCCACTTGATTTGGACCCTTGATTGATTGATTTGATTGATACTAATCCTCCGTGTATACTCCCATTGGTCCACGCGTCCCTATCTGTCATGTGCTGACATTCCCCTGACACGTGACTACTCTTCTAGAAGGCCAATCATGGGGTAATTATTACCTACGTGAGGTAATTTTGAGGTGGGTGTTTTTAGGGTTCATCGAACAGTGAAAATTCTGGGTGGCTAGGTGAATTGGGGGTAATTTGGGCGGGGAGTGATTTTGGGGTGTTTTTTATTTAGTGAGCGTTGCCCGGGTTTAGTAACTGGGTTTGACCATGGTTGGGTTTTGTTAGCAGGCCTGGGTAAAAATAAAGGGTGGTGGGCTTAAGGTGTATGGGCTGTGGGGTTATTAGTGGATCCGGGTATTTCTTTTAAGTGTAAAAAGAGTAGTAGTGAAAACAAAGGACCAATGTTGTAATTTTAAAATTATGAGGGACCAAATCTGACTTTTCTCAAAAGTTTCTTCCAAGGGCATTTGTTGATAATCTTTAAATCATGGAGGACCAACTTTGATTTTTCTTTGAATATTTCTTCAAGGGACCTCTTTTGCCAAATTATGAAACTGCAGGGACTTAAACTGCCAATCTCTCCAAACTTTGACCAGGGACCAAATATGAAACTTTGATGAATCTCTGAGGTTGATTTTATCATTTTGAGCTCGGACTTTGACCATTTGACTTCCCCGGCTCCGGCTTTTGACACTTTCCATTCTCGTGCTCGTTTTTTGTCGGTTTTGCTGTGTTTTTGTCCATTTTTCTCATATCCGTACCTGCACATTTACAAATACAAAAACATGCGTTCTCTTGGCATATTTGGTTAGTATTTGGTGTTTTTGGTCTGAAATAAGGTCTAAAAAGGATGAGTGAATAAGCACTCATCAAATTCCCCCAGACTAAGGTATTGCCGTGCCCTCACGCAATGTCATCACCTCACGTTTAAGAGATAAATAATTTTCAAAACCTCTCTTTACTGACGTTGTAAAGTAGCAATGATGTTCAAGAGAGATAGTAAAATCATTTATTCTCAAAAACGCTCCGTTTTCCGATTTTCATGAATAACAACTACAACTACTATTTTTGTACTTTTTTTATTTTTATATAAGTGACGGTTTGCTTTGACTTTCATTATCAATTCTTATCTGTTGATAACTTTCAGGGTCTACGAGTAGAAACACTTCTCACAGAGAAGAGACCATACGGATAAAAATCGTCATCCTTGATTTTTCACAAGCTCCCAAACTAAGCGTAAAATCGAAATCATTGTTTATCAGAAGTTAGATGCTAACACTGCCCACGAAAGTTACTTGTGTATTACCTCTTGTCCCCAGGTCCTAAGTTGTATCTAAAGATTTTAATTTGTGAGAAATGAATTGCTTCATATTTTTCTCGTTTTGATATTTGTTAGTCCGATAAGAGCACAAAATTTGAACGCTAAGTAGTTTCCAAACTTTCCCTCGAAAATCCCTGCATACAGAAATCGGGTCCACATGAAGGTCTCTGATTTAACACGATTTGTAGGGGCTCCCTTTTTATTTACGACCGAGACATACCATGTTTGATACCCGAAACGGAAGCTTTTTATTAGGGAAACCCCCGGAGTCGAAGCTTGGCATTTTTGCATAATCATAAGCACTTTAATAATACTTTTGTCCTTAGTCCTTTATTCTTTTACAGTCAACGGTTTATGAGCCGCCAAGATGTAAGAGCTTTATTATGACTTTGGATTTCTATCCGCTGCTTTTTGTAGCTTTGGATTCCTCTGCTTTTTTATTTTGGCTTTGGACTATTATTATTGATATTCATAACTATATGCCAAACCCCAAGTCCTACGGCCTTTACTAAGATCACAACATCGGCTGCGAACCGGCAAGATGCAATAGTCTATTTCACCGTAACACTGGCAGTACCCCTATGTGTACCAAACCCCTGTATGCAGAAATTTTGTTGGGAACGAGAAAAAACTAAGTATTGCCCAAACCGTATACCCTTAATTAATCCTAGACATCTATTTATATATTGGTGACGTTGCTGATGGGAACAAGGAGGCCACAAGTACCTCTCGTGGGTTTTTTAAATCCCAGAAATGCGATCCGTGTATAGCACGAAACTTCCAAATAAACTCTATCATTCCTCGATCTCCGCAAATTTAAAATCCCAAATAATGAGATCCGCGGATGCTTAGCCATAATCTTTTGATTATTTTGGTTAAGGGAGACGAGCTAGGGCTCAACACGCCCGGTCAAGTCGGAACATTTATTTCTACTCTCGCCGGTAGGAAAGTCAAAACAAGGTGTCAAAACTTATTATTCATATCATATATTTTTTCTCATCATTTTTTTCACTTTTTTTTTTTTTTTTTTTTTTTTTTTTTTTTTTTTTTTTTTTTTGCATAATAAAGTGGTGACAAAAATTAAAATTTTTGATGGAAAACGGAGTTGCGCAAGTTAACAGCTCAGACGATGGTACAGGTCAAATCGAATCGAAGATTCACCCCCCCAGACTAAAGTGAAACATTGTCCTCAATGTTTTAAGGGACGGGTAATCCTACGTAAAATCTAAGGCCGTTTATTAAGTATGCCAAGAGATAAACGTTAGTCGATAAGATTTTGGATATGGTGAATTTCCGAAAGAGCAGCGAAGGATGAGACTTGAGTGGAGAGAACGACAAACCACGAGCACGAGAGTCCTCAAACTTCGGGGAAATTCCTGAACATTCATAAACAACAACCACGAAAACACGAGTTTGGAAAGGGTCGCCCCCCTCACGTCACGTTATTAGAAAATAGAAAATAGAGAAAATGAAAATGGATAAGCATGGGGTGCCTCCCACGAAGCGCTTGTTTTTGTTCACCGAGTCACATGAGCTTGACTCGATCCCCGAATTTAATCGTCCTTGGGGAAAGTCTGGAGATCCGGGACAACCATGGGTGGTATGTCCCCTCCAAAGTAATGTTTAACACGATGACCATTCACCTTAAAATTAGGACCATTAGGTTGAGCAAGTTCAACGGTCCCATAGGGAAATACTTGTGTAATGGTGAATGGTCCAGACCAACGGGTTTTAAGTTTGCCCGAGAAAATCTTTAATCGAGAATTGAAAAGAAGGACTCGGTCACCAACATTGAAGACGCGATCTTTAATTTTAGCATCGTGAATCCTCTTTGTCTTCTCTTTGTAGATCAAAGAATTCTCATAGGCCTGATCACGAAGCTCGACTAATTCATTTAATTGAACTTTTCGGTGATCACCCGCGGTTTGTAGGTCAAAATTAGCATGTTTCAAGGCCCAGTAGGCCTTGTGCTCAAGTTCAAAGGGCAAATGGCAGGCCTTCCCGTAAACCAGCTTGTAAGGGGTGCACCCAATGGGCGTTTTGTAAGCTGTACGGAAGGCCCACAGTGCATCATCTAACTTATTGGCCCATGAAGCACGATGTTCACCTACGGTCCTTTCTAAAATACGTTTCAAACCACGATTGGAGACCTCAACTTGACCACTCGTCTGTGGATGATATGCCGTAGAAAGACGATGTGTGACACCATATTTGAGCATAACTTTAGCAAATTGGTCGTTACAGAAATGGGTCCCACGATCGCTTATGATAGCACGAGGTGCACCAAATCGGGCGAAGAGACTTTTAAGAAATTTCACTACAACTCGGGCGTCATTGGTGGGTAGCGCCTTCGCTTCGACCCATTTAGACAAATAGTCGACGGCCACGAGTATATATTTGTTACCACGAGAAGACGGGAATGGACCCATGAAATCGATACCCCAGACGTCAAAAATTTCACAGACTTGGATGGCATTTTGAGGCATCTCGTCCTTCTGAGAAATTTTTCCTTGACGCTGGCAAGAATCACATGATTTAACCAACTCATGAGCATCCCGGTAAATCGTCGGCCAGTAGAAGCCGGAATCAAAAACTTTCTTAGCGGTGAAGTTGGCACCATGATGTCCCCCCGTGGGTCCATTGTGGCATGCCATAAGAATGTCAGCGGCTTCCGTGCCGTGAACGCACCGCCGGATCACTTGATCCGCACAAATCTTAAACAAATAGGGATCGTCCCAGAAATAGTGCTTAACATCTTTGAAGAATTTTTTCTTCTGCTGGAACGACATCCCTTTCCGGATAAAATTCCCCGCATGGTAATTCGCAAAGTCGGCGAACCATGGGGTACTAGAATCACTATGTGATAAACTCCCCAGTGTCTCGAGAGGAAAAGCTTCGTTAATCTCCTTTTTCTCGAAAACACTTTGGTGGGGATTCTCTAAACGCGATAAGTGATCAGCAGCAAGGTTCTCAGCTCCCTTTTTATCTCGAATCTCGACTTTGAATTCTTGAAGGAGGAGAACCCACCGCATCAAGCGTGGCTTAGCGTCTTGCTTCGCCATAAGGTACCTAAGAGCCGAATGATCCGTGTACACTATGCATTTCTTTAAAAGCAAATAAGATCGAAATTTTTCAAAAGCGTAAATGACGGCTAACATTTCTTTCTCCGTAGTCGTATAATGGTATTGAGCGTCGGTCATTGTTTTACTAGCATAGTGTATCGGCTGAAAATGTTTATACTTGCGTTGCCCCAGGACTGCACCAATAGCATAATCGCTAGCATCGCACATTAGCTCGAAGGGCAAGTCCCAGTCGGGGGCAATTAAGACGGGAGCCTCCGTTAACTTCTTTTTAAGAACATTGAATGCTTCGATGCATTCATTTGAGAAGATAAACGGAGCATCTTTTTCAAGCAAGTGTGTCAGAGGCCGGGCTATCTTAGAAAAGTCTTGAATGAAACGTCGGTAAAAGCCGGCATGACCTAAAAAGCTTCTAATTCCTTTAACGGTCGTGGGATGAGGTAATTTTGCAATAACGTCGACTTTAGCTCTATCGACCTCAATCCCAGATTTCGAAATCTTATGGCCGAGGACAATGCCCTCTTTGACCATGAAATGGCATTTCTCCCAATTTAGAACCAAGTTGGTGTCTTCACACCGTTTCAGCATATTTTCTAAATGGGAGAGGCACGAAGTAAAAGAATCTCCATAGACCGAGAAATCATCCATGAAAACTTCCATGGTTTTCTCGATCATATCCGAGAATATCGACATCATACACCTTTGGAACGTGCCTGGAGCATTGCATAAGCCAAAAGGCATACGACGATAGGCAAACGTACCATAAGGGCAAGTAAAGGTAGTCTTTTCCTGGTCCGGAGGGTCAATAGGTATTTGAAAATAACCGGAAAATCCATCAAGAAAACAATAGAACTCATTTCCCGCTAGGCGTTCTAGCATTTGATCCATAAATGGAAGTGGGAAATGATCCTTACGAGTCGCATCATTCAATTTACGATAATCAATACAAACTCTCCATCCGGTAACAAGACGTGTCGGAATCAATTCATTATCTTCATTTGTAACGACGGTCATTCCACCTTTCTTCGGTACGCAGTGGACCGGGCTAACCCAAGAGCTATCCGAGATTGGATAAATCATTCCGGCATCGAGGAGTTTGATAACTTCCTTTTTGATAACCTCATGAATTTTCGGGTTAACCCGTCGTTGTTGCTGAACGGACGGTTTGAAATTATCTTCAAGTAAGATCTTATGTGTGCAAAAACGAGGGTCGATACCCTTAATATCAGAAATTTGCCAAGCGATGGCACTCTTATGCTTCCTGAGCACATCTAAGAGACGTTTCTTCTCCTCATCTTTAAGTTCCTTTGATATTATGACGGGAAGTTTGTCGGTTCCTTCCAAAAATGCGTATTCGAGATGAGGAGGTAAATCCTTGAGCTCGGGCTCCGGAGGATTCTCAGTAGACGGCTTAACTTCTTTAATGTCGGCCATTTTAAGGTCAAGCGGAGGGAGGGACGGGTTGGGATCTTCATTTAACAATTTCTCAATCAAAAGTACATCCTCCTCCGGGTCACAATCAGAATGATCAATTTCCGGTGAAATCGAATCATTAGCAAGAAAGGCCTCGATCTCTTCCAAAATGAAATCACTTCCCTCAAACGGAGTAAGGGAAGGGGAAGGATCGGAAATTATCGGTTCAAAAGAATGAGTGGGATTGCCACTCGAAGCATGTTCGGTAAAACCAAGTAACTCTTGAGCGTACTCCTCCGTAACTTCGTCGATAACGTCGATTCGGTTAACGGAATATTTGTCAAACTCGGAGGAGTACCTCGCGGTTTGATCCAAGTTAAAAGTTACGGCTTCGGTACCAACGCGTAAGGTAATTTCTTCATCGAAAACATCAATCAAAGCACGGCCGGTCCTTAGGAAACCTCTTCCGAGAATGAGAGGTACCCGCGGATCAGCATCAAAATCAACAACGACAAAATCAGCAGGGAAATGGAATTTTCCCACATTAACAAAGACATCCTCGGCTATTCCCATCGGGCGGGAAGTAGATCGGTCGGCAAGCTCGAGGGTCATACAAGTCGGAGTCAAATTAGGTAAAGACAACTTCTTCCAAATTGATAACGGCATTAGGTTAATGCTAGCGCCGAGATCGGCCAAGGCGAAGCATTGAACCATCCCAGGAAAATTACATGGAATGAGAAATCGACCGGGGTCTTCAAGCTTTTCGGGGAGCTTTTTGAGGATAACCGCCGAACAATTCTCATTCATCTGGGTTCGAGATTTTTCAAACAATTTTTCCTTGTTATTCAAAAGACCTTTTAGCATAGAAGCAAATTTAGGCATTAAAAGTATAGCATCCGCGAGAGTTATGTCAAAATGTAGCTCTTGAAAAACTTGGTAAAACTTTTCCATCTGAATTTTATCTCTCTCACGGTGTGTTTGTTCGTTTAAGCGTGACGGATAAGGCAAATTAACTTTCACGGGACTTTCAGTTTCATTAACAACTTTATCTTTTCCTTCGAACGTTGGGACCACCGGAGGTTGGATGTTCTCGGTCCTTCCATTATTACTAGGAATTCCCGTATCCGTTGTCGCCTCGGTTTCACGGACGACTACCTTGGGAGACGAAGAAGAAGAAGGGGTAGTCGGAGCCGTTGGTCCATCGATAACAATACCACTCCTAGTCGTGATCGCCTTAGCATCGCCCCTCGGGTTAGCGATCGTGTTGCTTGGAAGAGTACCCGAGCCCGAGGGTCGATCATTTAAAGACTTCTTCAATTCGGCCATTTGATTGATTAACATTTTATTCATTTCCTCTTGACTTTTCATAAACTGCTTAAGTAATTCATCCGAAGAAGACTGATTCACAACTGGATTTTGAAAATTTTGACCACGATTATTGTTATTGAAACCTTGATTCTGAAAATTTTGATTTCCATGATTATAATTCCCATGATTAACATTTTGAAAATTTCCATGAAAATTCCCTTGATTCGGGCCTTGATTGTAATTTCCCCGATTTTGATTTTGAAAACCATTATTTTGATTCTGAAAACCATTGTTCATCCGATTTTGATTAGCATTGTGATTGAATTGATGATTTCGGTTTTGCACATTTTGATTGACTTGATTAACTTGATTAACTTGAGACGGTTGATTAAAACCGGGTGGTCCAACATAATGGTTCGAACGGTAGCTAAGAAGATTCCGGTCACCCTGTGGTTGGTATCCGTTACCGCCCATATTGTAGGTTCCCGAAGCAGCATACACATTCTCGTGAGTATAGCCACCGGTGGCCGGACACTCAAAATACGAATGAGGACCACCACAAGTCTCACAAACATTGTTCACCATATTGACTTGATGGTTCTTGACTTGATTTTGATTCTGAGACGTTTGGTGCATTCGTAAAACAGCAGTCGACAAATCATCGAGTTTCTTAGTAATTGCGGCTATTTCAGAATTAGACGTAGAAGAATTGTGAGCAACGGTTGTTCTTGACTCATTCCTCTCAGCAGAGGAATCCCAGTAATTGTAATGAGCCGTCATATTCTCAATAAGTTCGTAGCAATCTTCAGGACGTCGTTTCATAAAAGTTCCACCCGCAGCTGCATTGATCGTGTCCCGATGTCGTAAAGTCAAACCATTGTAAAACGTATCGATTATCGTAACAAGAAGCATGTTATGGTTTGGACACCGATCAATAGCAAGCTTATAACGTTCCCAAGCTTCGAATAAAGATTCGTCGGGAAGCTGACGGAAATTGCTAATATCGTTTCGAAGTTTCGTCACCATCGATGGTGGAAAATATTTCGCCAAGAACTTCGATACCATCTCTTCGAATGTATGAATCGAGTTCTTGGGAAGACGATCAAACCACGCGGTGGCATGATGTGTAAGAGAATAGGGGAAGAGAGAAAGACGAAGGGCGTCATCGGAGACCCCATGTTGTTTCATACTTTGGGTGACGGTTAAAAATTTGTCGAGATGCTTGTTAGCATCGTCACCCGGTAAACCGTGAAATTGGCACGAATTCTGGACTTGTTGAATCATATGGTGCTTGAGTCCAAAATCCGTAGCCTCAATATTTAGAGGGGCAATCGGACCGCCTCTACCGTGCATTGTCGGTTGACACAGCTCCTCCATCGTTCGGAGATCGGGAGCTGGTGCATTTTGAACAACACCCACCGGAGGGTGTTGATTGTTGTGGTTGTTTTGTTCCATTTCCGTGATGTTGGGGAAACGAACTTTGTGTGTGTGACGTATCAAACTCTCGGGGTTCGATAATGGAGAAATAAGACGTTTAGAAGATGACCGGGTGTTCATACACCACAAAAACTCAAATTTTGAAAAATAAAAAGAAAATCAAATTTGAAAAGGAAAATCTTTTTGTGTTTTTGTTTTTATAAAGCAAAATTTAAACTTTTGTTTTTTTCTTTTTCAAACGTTACGTTAATCGTAAACCGTTTCCCTTAATCTACTCGCGACGGAACGGGAGAGAAGAATGGATCTCTCTTCAGCTTGCAATTTAATGTCAAAGCTTCTGTATTTTCCGCTTATTCGGTTGTAGAATCAAAGTAATCCGACTCGCAACTAATTTCACGCGTAGTTATATTGAGAAACTTTTTTGGTTTACAACGCCCTTTCTTTCGATCGGAACGAGGCTGTAACTTTATTATTTTTTTGGTATTTTTGTGAAAACACTTTAGGAAAAGTGTTTTTGATTTTTCGATATTTATATAATATATACAAAATAGAGGAAGGCTTATCAAAACACAATTTTTCAAAAACGAATATTCAAAAATTCACTTCAACCTTCCCCGGCAACGGCGCCAAAATTGATTCGTGAAAATCAAGTTATAGTATAGATAGTAAGCTCAAAGAAATCCGCAAAGAAATACGGATAATCCGAGGTCGTATTCCGTGTGAAGGGTGAATGGAATTCCGAATTTCCGATTCGGAAAACGCGTCGTGAAAAGTGGTAAAAAGAGATATGAATGAGATTACACTAATGAAATACTAAATGAAGCACAATTAATCACTTAAGCACGTAATTCAACTAAACAAACCAAAAACGTAACGTAGAATCGAAAACCGTAAATTAAAACGTGAAATAAACGTCAATGCGCAAAATAAAACGCGACTTTTAAGCTACGCGACTCCTACGGACTTGAAAATAATTTCTAAAAATCAAAAATGATAAAAGAAAATTTTGAGAAAAAGAAAAATATTTTTTTGACTTTTTATGAATTTTTTATGAATTAAAAACTATTTTAAGTAATTAAAAATTAAAAGAAAATGCAAATAAAGTGAGAAAAATAAAAATTAAATTTTGAAAATTTAAAAATAACTAAAAAGAAATTTTAAAATTAAAAACTAATTTTTTTTGGCTTTTTATGTAATTTCTAGAAATTAAAAAACAATTAAATCTAATTAAAAATTCAAAATAAATTCAAATTAAATGAGAAAAATATAAAATAAATTTCTAAAATTCTAAAATAACTAAAAATAATTTTCTAATATTTTTTGGATTTTTCTGGACTTTTTCTGATTTTTTTGGAGTTTTTAATAATTAAAATGTATTTAAAAATGATTAAAAAGGAAAATTAAATAAGAAAAATAGCAAATGAGCTTGGAAAAATCTGAAAATTTTAGGAAAATTTTAAAATATTATTCTAAATCTAAGAAAAATATGAAAATAGAAAAATAACCACTGTAGCTACTACTTGCTTTGAAAACAGCTTATTACAAAGAGCTTATTGATAAGCAGTTTGACCAAAGGTTGACCAAAACTTTTACCAACTGATTTTTAAACTTAATTGAGCTTGATGGAACAGTTAAAAACCAAATTGAACTCAGAAGCACAAGTAATAGAACAAACAGTCACAAATAAGCTCAAATATTAATAAGCAATTAAGCTGACAAATAAGCTGTGGGCAAAGACTCACTGAGATATGAAACTTAAGGGTAAAAGAACTATATAGAACAATTTAATCTCAGGTATGAACAACAATTAGCAATAGCAGCCCTACAAACTAGAATTCAGACTTATGCTAGAACCACTTAACTGACAGGCCAAATAAGCAATTAGAATAAGCTGAGTAAGTGAAACTAATGGGTGCAAAAGCTATTCTAACCTACTGAGATGCCAAATCAACTAAGATAACTAATCCTAGATCTAATATCTACTCTAAAAGTTACCTAGAAACTGACTAAAACCTGATGAGCAGGGGACAGTTAAGCTCAAACAGTCAACAATAAGGCATGTTTCCAATAAGCAAATGGGTTTCAAACTCAGATTTTCTTTTTGATACTTGTAAACCTACTACCAAATTTTTCAAAACAGCTTTTAGAAAGTATCTTGGATCAATTATGAGGATTGTGCACTTGATTGAAGTTGTGACCAAAAACAGGTAACCAAAAAGCTTTTTGACTTTTATGATGAACAAAACTTTGACTAATGTGAAATTCCAATGCTAAAATCTTACTGAAAATGTTTTATTAAGCTAGTTAATGAGTGAATTTTGTTAAGGCTATAACTAATGCAATTACTTAACTAATTATGCAACCTAAAACTAACTGATATGTGATTTTAAAAAAAAAATCTAAATGTTTTTGACTTATGATGATACTTGAACTTGTTTTATGAAGTATTGACTCTAGTTATAACCTAGTGACTAGTTAAAACCAGATGCAACCTCAGAAAAGGACTCAATATCAGCAAACCAATGAGCTCCAAACACCCCTGATGTGACTGATCTATACACCACCCCAGATCAGTCCAACTTAATCCATACCTCAACCAATTAACTCACTAAGTTCCAACAACTAGAATGAATCCAGAAAAAAAAACAGATATAGATGCCCTACTACTCAGACCACAGATGTGCTAAATTATACCTAAAGAAGTCTACACTAGCCAATGATTACCGAATCCAGACACCCTTATCTGAATGCAAATTTTTTTAACCACTACTGATGCAAGTCAGTTATGAACCAACTATTTCTAAAAGTGCTTCCTCAATAATCCCAACTCCAAACTCAGTTCAAATACAACTCCAATAATACTAACTACTCAGATAGAGATCCAGTGATATACTTCTTCCCACAAAAGCATAAACTACGACAGTTAACAGATCCAAAATGATAATGATATGATGAAACAGTTGTAATAGAAATGAATTCCAAACTCAAACTCAACCAATAACCAAACAAATAAGGTAAACCACTAATACTTAGCAAATATCAGAATAAAAAAAAATAAGCTCAGATTTAGATTACTAATTATACTACTAATGAAAATTTACGATAAAAAAAATTAAAATAAGAACTTACTATCCCCTCAGCCAAACAGAGGGGTCTCCCTCACAGCCTGTCTTTAGACAGGCCAATAAGCATCCAATTGGCTGTCTTCAAACTCCAAATAAGCTGAGCTTATTAATAAGCTTAAGAACAGTTGACCTTTGTTGACTTTGGTCTTTATTTGTAAAATTTTAATGAAACAGTACTACAACTAGTTTAATCTAATAAAATCAGTTAAAAGCTATAGCAAACTTGATTCAAATTAATAGAAACTACTTTGAATATTATTTTTTTTATTTATTTATTTATTTATTTTTTTTTTTTATATAAACTGAAAAGGTAATATTACTTGAAAGCTTAAATCAGAATTGAGAGTGAACACTGAATTCCAATGAATACTAAAACTAAATGACAATAAGCTAAAAAGGATAATAAGTAATAAGAAATAAAGAGACAATTGAATTAAACTAAATAAATTTTTATTAATATTGAAGAGAGAATTACACAGCAATTTTAGCAGCATAACATTGAAAAATAAAGCACACTAGATACATGATATGGAGGGGGTATATATAGCTGAGCTGAGGTGAGGTGAGGCTTGGTCCAGGCTGGCTATCCGGGTCATTTGTGCTTTCTCTGAGCTCTTCTCAACCGTAAGATTATATTCCAGATGCTTCCACTTGATTTGGACCCTTGATTGATTGATTTGATTGATACTAATCCTCCGTGTATACTCCCATTGGTCCACGCGTCCCTATCTGTCATGTGCTGACATTCCCCTGACACGTGACTACTCTTCTAGAAGGCCAATCATGGGGTAATTATTACCTACGTGAGGTAATTTTGAGGTGGGTGTTTTTAGGGTTCATCGAACAGTGAAAATTCTGGGTGGCTAGGTGAATTGGGGGTAATTTGGGCGGGGAGTGATTTTGGGGTGTTTTTTATTTAGTGAGCGTTGCCCGGGTTTAGTAACTGGGTTTGACCATGGTTGGGTTTTGTTAGCAGGCCTGGGTAAAAATAAAGGGTGGTGGGCTTAAGGTGTATGGGCTGTGGGGTTATTAGTGGATCCGGGTATTTCTTTTAAGTGTAAAAAGAGTAGTAGTGAAAACAAAGGACCAATGTTGTAATTTTAAAATTATGAGGGACCAAATCTGACTTTTCTCAAAAGTTTCTTCCAAGGGCATTTGTTGATAATCTTTAAATCATGGAGGACCAACTTTGATTTTTCTTTGAATATTTCTTCAAGGGACCTCTTTTGCCAAATTATGAAACTGCAGGGACTTAAACTGCCAATCTTTCCAAACTTTGACCAGGGACCAAATATGAAACTTTGATGAATCTCTGAGGTTGATTTTATCATTTTGAGCTCGGACTTTGACCATTTGACTTCCCCGGCTCCGGCTTTTGACACTTTCCATTCTCGTGCTCGTTTTTTGTCGGTTTTGCTGTGTTTTTGTCCATTTTTCTCATATCCGTACCTGCACATTTACAAATACAAAAACATGCGTTCTCTTGGCATATTTGGTTAGTATTTGGTGTTTTTTGTCTGAAATAAGGTCTAAAAAGGATGAGTGAATAAGCACTCATCAGCTACCTGCGTGAAATCGAGGCCCAAGCCCAAAAGAACAAGATCCAGCCCACGAATAGCAGCTGCACCCCATGAAATGAAATGAGTTATAAAAAGGTTGCTATGTTTTGGAGCTCTCGACACAAGAAATGGAAAATAAATAAAGGGCACGGGATGCTTTTGATGGGTCACGACTAAATCAAAGAAACAAAAGAAATCAAAATAGCGAAAAAGCCATGCATGTGATACTACTCCTATTTTGGCCTTAATGCCTAGCATCTGCTGCTACTCTTTCTCACGTGGGGACCATTCACCAAACGACTAAAAGAAATGGTGATTTCAATTTGGAATTGTACTTGGCATGTGGGGTTCATGTTTTACTCTTTGGCTATTAAAAAAATGAAAATAAAGAAGATTGTAATGAGTACAAGCTTGGCACGTGGACATAACAAGAAATAAATAAAAATGGAGTATCTCATCAAGTTGGTAGCATTTGTACAAACTCCTTCCCAAATTAATGTAATGAGCGTGTGGTTCCCTTTGTCCTTCCTCACTCTCACCTCTCATGATCTGCAGCCAATAATATTTCGACACGTGTTCTTGATGATGCAGTTTCAGCCAACCAAAAGATGCCATGTGGCCTCTATGACGTGAATGATAGTTGAAATAGAATATTCGAGATATGCTGATACAATTTGTGAATGGAGACAAAATATTGGCCAAATTCATTTCCAATGATTGCTATAAATACATACGAGATCCAAGAGCTCAAAGATCATTCTCTCCTCATTACATCACACAATTTTCTTTTTATTTTAGTAGTAGTATTTTTTATAGAGTAGTTTTTAGTTGTAGCATACTTTGAGTAATATTGTATTATTTTATTTTCAATTAGCTTATTTCAAGTAATTTTCTTGTATCAACTTTTGGTTTATTGTTTAATAAAGATGATTTTTAGTGATCCAATTTAGTTTACCTCTTCTTCTCATCTCTTTCTTTTATTTTCATTTTCTTTATTTTAAAAATATATTTTAGTTTAATAGTTTTTTATAGCTTATTAGATTAGATTATCCAATAAGCACTTTTTTATTTCTTAATCTCTTTTCATAACTTCTTTAGTATTATTAGATCTAATAAATTTTAGCTTATATTTACTTAATCTCTTTTTATTTTAAAAGTTTTTTCTTAAATAAATCAAATTAGTTTAATACTTTTCATCTAATTAGTTTATCTCTTATTTTCTTCTAATCAATCTAGCTTTTTAGCTTTGGTTGATTCATAACTAGTCTAGATCTATTAGCTTTCTAGCTTTTTGGTTCTATTACTAGTTTTGCTTGATTAGATTAGCTTATCTATAGCTATTTTAATCTAGATCTAGCTTATTCAAGAGCTTAATTGAACTAATGTTGTATAAAGTTGTGATCTTTCTTAGTTTCTCATCATTTTCTACATAAGGCGAGGAGCTTAAGGGTTTTATAAGCTTACTTATTAATAGCTTTTCTAGTTTTTATAAAGCCAATTAGTGAATAAAGTCAAAAACTTTATTTACTACTTGGTGATATTAAAACTATTAAAGAAATAAACTTTATAATTTGCCAAGTTTATAAAATCGGGTGGTTTATTATTCTCGTCGCGTTAGATCGGGTTCTACTTTCTATTCCTTTTCAATTTTATATCATTAGTTAATTAGTATAATCATGCTTGTTGGAATATTTGTTAGTTTAATTGATATGAGTAGCAAGTAGTTTATTAGTGTTTGTTAAGTGATATGGATTTGTGATTTAAGTGTGGATTAATAAAAAGGAATTGTGATTAATAATTAGTGAGATTATTTAGATTTGTGATTTTATTATTTGAAGGGAAAAAGCCAGAGAATAATCAAATTACACATCTAGTAATTATTTTCTTTTTAAAGGATTGTTTTCAAAATAAACCAACGTTGTGAGAAAATAGTCTTGTTTAAGGAATATAATTCGTCATCAAACCTTAGTCCACACTTAATGAACTTTTCTCGTCACTTAGCAAACATATTTCGCATTTATCTCTTTTTAGATTATTTTATATGCTTGATTGTTGCCTTTTAGTTTAAGTTTGATATTCGTAGTTTTAATTTCACAAAATCACTATTATATCTCACTTTTCACCTCACGATTCACAAACCGATATTCGAGATTCCATTCTACCTTCGTTGGGAGAACGACTCGGGAAATACTTTCACGAGTATTTCTTCGGAAAATAAATCTATACTAAAACGACTAAAATCAAAATGGCGCCGCTGCCGGGGAACGTTTGAAACGAGAGCGTCGTACTTGTATCGTTTGTTGGTGATTTGAAGACCCTTCTCCCGAAAAGTTATCGTTTTTTGTAAATATTCTCTAAAATTTTAAAAACCAAAAAAAATAATAATAAATAAAAAAATAAAAAATAAAAATTATTAAAAGTATATAAAAAGCAAAAAGATTATAATTTTAAGTTTCTTTAAAATATAAAATCCAAAAATATTTTTCTTTTTAATTTTTGATTTTCACTTTTATTTTGATTTGTTTTTATGTTACGAAAAACCAAAAATAATCTTCTTATCCTCTTATCCGTATAATTCTTCTTCTCACACCCTCTATCTATCTATTCTCATTTATGTCTTCGGTTTATCATCGTGGGAAGTTTTATAATATTCCAATCGTCGAAGATGATGGAAGCAAAAGTATGGAAGAATTGTTCTTGGAGGGCCATAGGCAGATTATAAGAGCGTTATTTTGTAAACATGACATCGATTCTTCGAGTGGCAATCCCACTCCGTCTTCTGAATCTATCATCCCTGACTCTTCCCGTCCTTCTCTCACACCGGTTGAGGGAAGCGACCCCGTTTTGGAAGATGTCGATATTTCTCTTAATGATTCTATTTCGACTGAGATTGTTAAAGATAAGCCGTCAGATCCTTTGGAGCCCGAGCTCAAGGATTCTTTACCCGATTTTGTGAAAAATGATTTTGATACGGCTGAGGAGTGTGAATTACCTCCTATTGACAATCCGAATGATCATGATGAGATATTCTCCGATTCTGATGATGATGATACTATATCTTGTGGAGAAATCGAATATGTTGATGAAGAACCTCTTGAGCTCGTAAGCTTAGAAGAAGTAAATGAAGAAGAAGTTGACACGGAAATTCAAGATGAAGCTCTTCGTGAGAAATTATCCAAAGTGTATCTTCTCATTTCTAAGATCGAGGCATTGAAAGATCCTCCGACTTCTTCTCCTATCCCCGTTATTGATAGTGATTTCTTACCCGAGCTTGAAATTTTTCAATTTGAAGAGACGAGTAGTGGCAATCCCACTATTCATGCTAATATCTCTCTTCCGGATTATGAGCGTTTTGATTTTGATATTGATTCTTTACTTATTTCCGATAATCCGTTACGTAACCCTCTTTTAGAGGATGTTGATCGATTTCTTGCTGCGGATGACTCGATACCACCGGGTATTGAGAATGACGAGAATGACATTCAAAGAAATATTCTTTCCGATTTACCATCTTCTCGTCCACCGGCGAAACCACCAGATTTTGAATCAGATAGGAATGAAGATATTTTTGGAGTGGTGGACGTGATTTATGAACAAGATGTTCCTGTTCTTGATATTTTACCCACCCAACCCACCCATGATTTCTGAACTTGAATTCGCTTTTATCATCCGGGTGTTCAAACCCTTCTTTGCTTATCCCATTATTTCTTCACCTTTCCACTCCACCGGGAGTGAGGATACCGTTTTTGATCCCGGCATCTCTATTGCCAAGTGGCCGTTTTATCTGCTCTCCCCAAGGAAGAATTAATTCGGGGATCTAGTCAAGCTCATGTGACTCGGTTAACAAAAACAAGCGCTTCGTGGGAGGCACCCCATGCTTATCCTTTTCATCTTCTTAATTTTATATTTTCTTTCTAACGTGACGTGAGGAGGGATACCTCTTCCAAATCTTGTGTTTCGTGGTTGTTTGTTTATGATTGTCCAGGTTTCCTCGAAGTTTGAAGACTCTCGTGCTCGTGGTTTTGTCTTTACTCCACTCGAGTCTCATCTTTCGTTGCTTATGGAAATCAAATATCCTAATCTTATCGACTAACATTTATCTTTTGGCATAATTAATAAACGGCCTTAGATTTATGTAGGAGAACCCTTACCTTTTAAAACATTGAGGACAATGTTTCATTTTAGTCTGGGAGGGGGGGGGGTGATCGTTCGATCTGATTTTTGCCTTGCACTTTGTCGCGAACTCTCGCAACTCCGTTTTTCCTATAAAAAAATTGAAAAAATTGAAAATTGCAAAAATTTTAAAGAAAAATGATTCGAAAAGCACAAAAAAAAATGAGAAAAGTTGAAAAAAATGTGCAAAAATATAATAAAGTTTGAATATTAAGTTTTGACACCTTGTTGACTTTCTTGCTGGCGAGAGTAGGAATAAATATTTTGACTTGACCGGGCGTGTTGAGCCCTAGCTTGTTCCCTTAACCAATGATGATCATATAAGCTTGTGCTAGTCTTGTACACAAGGAGCTACTCTTCTGTTGGATCCCGTACTTGACTTTATACATGCGCAGCTTGAAAGCTTTCGCTAGTCTTTTACATCAGAAGCTAGAAAACGCGAATTCTTCTTCTAGAATTTGCAAGTTTCCGTAACTGACTTTATATATGCATGGCTGATTATCGGCTAAGTATTCGCGGGTTTCATTACTTGAAATCTTAAATTGCGAAGAGCGAGAAATGATAGAGTTTATTTAGAAGTTAGATGCTAAACGTGGAGTAGTGGTTCTCTTTAGAGCTCATGAGAGGTACTTGTGGCTTTTTACTCCCATAAAATACGTCACCGATATATAAAAGATGTTCTAGGTTAATTAGTGGTATTTTGGTTTGAATAATATTTAGTTCTTTGTTTTCTTAAGAGAATTTTTGCTTTAGAAGTTGGGTACATATCAAGGAACATAAAAAATAAGAGCAAAAAGTGAAAAAATCAAAAGTCAAAAGTTGATTATCTATGTGGTTTTGGAGCTACCCGATAAGCTTCCATTGATGTTATGAGAAAAGTCAAGAAAGAAAAAAAAAATGAAAAGTATGAAAAAGTGAAAATATGAAAAAAAGTGAAAGTTGAAAGTATTGTATGAATAAGAGCTTATGTATAAATAAGTTGTTGGCGCGTGAGGTGCATGTGATTAGTGATTAGTAATCAGTCACATGAGGTGCACGTGATTGTACTCCGCAACTTATATCTTTGATATTGTATGTACCCCAAATTCCTTGATGTGGACCGAATTTCTATTGCAGTGGTTCTTAAGAGAAAATGAATAACTACTTATCGTTTAAACTTAGGTGTCACTATCGGACAAAAAAATTATTGAAACGAGAAAATATGAAGCGATTCATTTCTCAACAAAAATAAAATAATGAGATACAAAAACTTAGGACATGGGAGTAAGGAGTTTCCACTAAGTAACTGTTATGAGTAGTGTTAGCATCTAATTTGTAGATAAGCTGTGATCTCGTTTTTACGCTTAGTTTGGGAGCTCGTGAAAAATCAAGGATGACGATTTTTATCCGTATGGTCACTTCTTAAATAGAAGTGTTTCTACTCGTAGAGCCTAAGAATTATTGCAAAAATAATGAAAGTTCAACAAACCGTCACAAGTATGAAGTGTGAAAAGCCCAAAAATAGAATAAAGTGGAATAAAGAAAATAAATTTTGGAAAACGGAGCGTTTACGGGAATAAATGATTTTGTAATCTCTTTTGAACCTCTTTGCTACTTTACAAAGTTAGTAGAAAGAGTTATGAAATTATTTATCTCGTGAGCGTGAATTGATCACATTGCGTGAGGACACGGCAATACTTTAGTCGGGGGGATTTTGATGTGTATTAATTTACACACCTGTTATTCAACCAAAATCGGACCTAAAAGACCAAAAACTAACTAATTATGCCAAATATATGTTGTTTTTTGTATTTGTGTATGTGCAGGTACGGATATAAGAAAAATGGACAAAAACCGACAAAAACGAGCACGAGATTGGAAAAAGGGAAAAAGCCGAAGCCGAGGAAGAAATTTATCCAAGAAAAGCACAAAATGACAAAAGTAATCCTTAGAGATTCAGAGAATAACAAAAGAGGCTATTAGTTGAAATATGAAGACCTTTAAAATAATGGCTCTCCAAGTTTCAGCAAGTTGTCAACTTTGGTCCTTTGAAGAACTTTGGAAGAAAAGTCAACTCAATTCCTCCGAGTTACAAGATCGTTACGTGTAGTATTTAGTTGCATTTGTAGCGTTTTAATATGTTTTAAGTAGTTTTTTCATGTTTTGTAAAGGTCTAGGGGCTAATCTTGCAACTATGTCAAAGATTAGAGAAGCCCTAGCCCCTAGCCTATAAATGGATCTCATAAGCCTCATTTGAGAGGTTAGTTAGTCTTAGGGTTGTTGAGGGTTGGTCCTCATAGTAGTAGGATTAGTGTAGTTTTATTTTAATGAAGTATGTGTTTTATTTTACTTTCTATCTCTAAAGCTTTATCTTTCTAAAAATCTTTAATTTTTAGTTGCTAAAATCTTGTTTTTATTGGTGGGAATTAAAGTTTATGGTTAAACTAGTTAGTCTAGTGTTAAATTTGGTGAAAAACATTAGTTTTTAGGCTTTATTTTGGATCAAAATGATGTTTTGTTACGGTTTTATCGAGTTAGATTTTTTTTTATTGTTATCGAGTTAGATTTTCAAAAAAATATTATCAAGTTACAAATGTAAAAAGTTATCGAGTTTCGTTTATTTTTATTATTAGTTATCGAGTTTCATTTTTTTATGTCAAGGACTAACTTGCAATAAAAAAGAAATTATCGAGTTTGATTTGTTTATTAAATTGTTATCGAGTTTCAGAATTTAAGCTAGGTACTTGTTCGCAAATTTTTCAAAAACTCTTACTGTATTAATTTAAGTTTGTTTAATTTTTTTTATCGAGTTTGGTATTTGAAAAAAAAAGTATCGAGTTTCATTGTTTTTTAAAAATAGTTATCGAGTTTAGTTTTTTTATTTTATTTTTTTAGTATTGTTTACCAAGTTTCATTTTTTTTGGCGAGTAAGCCAAGATTATCGAGTTAGATAATCTATACCTCATCGTTTATCGAGTGAGGTTCTCTTATGCTTTATGCTAAGGCGAAACTCTGCCGAATTTTATTTTGGCTTATCTAGTTTGTTTGTTTTATCGAGTCTTTTCATTTTATCAAGTAACTTTATTTTATTAATATGAGTTTCGAGTAGTTTATTAATGTTTGCTTGGTGGCACGAGTTTGTGAGTTAAGTGTGGATTACTTAAAAGGGGTCGTGATTAATAATCGTTATGATTATTTAGACTTGTAGTTTTATTATTTGAAGGGCAAAAGCTGGAGAATAATCAAATTACACATCTAGTAATTATTATCTTTTTAAAGGATTATTTTCAAAATAAACCAACGTTGTGAGAAAATAGTCTTGTTTAAGGAAAATAATTCGTCGTCAATCCTTGACCCACACTTGATGAACTTATTCACGTCGCTTTGCAAACATATTGTTTTTAAAAATCTTTTTCCCGTCTTAATTTCTTTTCTTGTTTTAAATCTCGTTTTCTTTAGTTATTTTATCTAATGCTTGTTTTATTTGTTTGTTTCCTTTGCGTCGTTTTATTTTTTCCTTTTACTTTAACTGCGTTTTAAATCTTTTTAGTAGTGTAATCTAAATCCAACCAAAATATCTCTTTTAAAACCCCATTCACTTCACAATCACGCGACTTAAGCCGACTCAATCGCCGTCTTACCTTCGTTGGGACATAACGACCCGGGGAACATACTTTCACGAGTGTTTCTTCGGTTAAAAACTATATACTATAAAAAAGACTAAATCAAAATGATTTTGGTGTGTATTAATTTACACACCTTTTATTCGACCAAAATCGGACCTAAAAGACCAAAAACTAACTAATTATGCCAAATATATGTTGTTTTTGTATTTGTGTATGTGCAGGTACGGATATATGAAGAATGGACAAAAACAAGCCAAAAACCGAGAAAAACGAGCACGAGATTAGAAAAAGGTAAAAAAAAAAAAAAAAAAAAGCTGAAGCCGAGGAAGAAATTTATCCAAGAAAAGACCAAAATGACAAAAGTAATCCTTAGAGATTCAGAGAATAACAAAAGAGACTCTTAGTTGAAGTATGAAGACCGTTACAATAATGGCCCTCGAAGTTTCAGCAAGTTGTCAACTTTGGTCCTTTGAAGAACTTTGGAAGAAAAGTCAACTCAATTCCTCCAAGTTACAAGATCGTTACGTGTAGTATTTAGTTGCATTTGTAGCGTTTTAATATGTTTTAAGTAGTTTCTCATGTTTTGTAAAGGTCTAGGGGCTAAATATGCAACAAACTCAAAGATTAGAGAAGCCCTAGCCCCTAGCCTATAAATACCCCTTAAACACCAACTTTGAGAGGTTGGTTGTGGAGGGTTGGTCCTCATAGTAGTAGGAGTAGTGTAGTCTTATTTTTATGAATTATGTGTTTTATTTTACTTTCTCTCTCTAAAAAGCTTTATCTTTCTAAAAATCTTTAATTTTTAGTTGTAAAAATCTTGTTTTTATTGGTGGGATTTAAAGTTTATGGTTAAACTAGTTAGTCTAGTGTTAAATTTGGTGAAAAACATTAGTTTTTAGGCTTTATTTTGGATCAAAATGATGTTTTGTTACGAAGTTATCGAGTTAGATTTTAATTTTTTTTTTATTTTCGAGTTAGGTTTAAAAAAAAATAGTTATCGAGTTTAAGGTTTATGTTAGGGACTAATGTGCAATTATAGTAAAAATTATCGAGTTTGAAATTGCAAAAAAAACATTTTCGAGTTACAGATTTTCAACAAATATTTTTTTCGAGTTAGGATTTTTTTTTTTTAAAAATGTGTGTTTTCGAGTTTACTTTTTTTTTTCGAGTTTGCTTTCATTTTCGAGTTTACTTTCTTTTTAAAAATGTTTTCGAGTTAGGATATTTTAAAAAAATGTTTTCGAGTTTAATTTCATTTCTTATGGCGAGTTAGCCAAGATTATCAAGTTAGATAATCTATACCTCATCGTTTATCGAGTGAGGTTCTCTTATGCTTTATGCTTAGGCAAAACTCTGCCGAATTTGATTTTGGCTTATCTAGTTTATTTCTTTTATCGAGTATTTTTATTTTATCAAGTAACTTTATTTTATTAATATGAGTTTCGAGTAGTTTATTAGTGTTTGCTTGGTGGCACGAGTTTGTGAGTTAAGTGTGGATTACTTAAAAGGGGTCGTGATTAATAATCGTTATGATTATTTAGACTTGTAATTTTATTATTAGAAGGGCAAAAGCCGGAGAATAATCAAATTACAAATCTAGTAATTATTTTCTTTTTAAAGGATCATTTTTAAAATAAACCAACGTTGTGAGAAAATAGTCTTGTTTAAGGAAAATAATTCGTCGTCAATCCTTGACCCATACTTGATGAACTTATTCACGTCGCTTACCAAACATATTGTTTTTAAAAGTCTTTTCCCGTCTAAGTTTTCTTTCTTGCTTTAAATCTCTTATTGTTTTATTGTTTTTATTTGCTATTTCATTTCCTTTATAATAAAAACTCATAAAATTCTCAATTATATTTTCCCTTTCACTTCACAATCACGCGACTCAAGCCGACTCAATCGCCGTCTTACCTTCGTTGGGACATAACGACCCGGGGAATTACTTTCACGAGTGTTTCTTCGGTAAAATAAACCTATACTATAAAAAAGAAGAAATCAAAATGGCGCCGCTGCCGGGGAAGGTTTGAAATGAGAGCGTCGTACTTGTATCGTTTGTTTGTGATTTGATGACCCTTCTCCCGAGAAGTTATCGTTTTTTGTAAAAATTATCAAAAAAAAAAAAAAAAAAAAAAAAGTATAAAAAAAAAACCAAAAAGATTGTAATTTTAAGTTTCTTTAAAATATAAAATCCAAAAATATTTTTTCTTTTTCATATTTGATTTTCACTTTTATTTTTATTTGTTTTTATGATACGCAAAAACCAAAAATAATCTTCTTATCCTCTTATCATTTGATTCTTCTTCTTTAACCCTCTAAACCGATAATTCTTATGGATCCGACTTGTTTTAATTGTGGAGAACCGTTCTTCGGAGGGTTGTGTGTGTGGTGTACGTGCGACGAATGTGGTGATAATATTCGTGATGGCGTTTGTTTGAATTATAATTCTCATACGTATGATCAAAATTCATTCAACAATTCGTCAAACATTCCCGATTTCTATAGACCACCACCACCTTCGTTTTATTGTTATAATTGTGGAAACCCGTCCGACGAAGGATTACCGTGTGGGCAATGTTTTTGTAATCAATGTGGATACACGAATTGTATATGTTATGCCCCAAGTGCTAAAACGTCTTACGCTTGTGATACGAGTTTTGATAATTATCCTCAAAATGATTTCAATCATCCTTTTCAAAACTCTTATGAGCAAGTACCGTATTTTAATGGTGATTCATCAAATTTTGAAAATTGTGGGGGATCGTTTGAAAATTATTATGAGCCGAATTTATGTTATGATTCTCATGGTTTTAACCAACCCCCACAAACTTCCGATTTTAATAATGAAATTTTTGAAATTAAATCCATGATCGAGAAGTTGAAAGAGATGGTGATTAACCGTTATACATCTACTCCCGAGCCTAATGAGAAATCGATGGAAGAACTTCTAGCTGAAGAAAGAAAATTCCAATTTTGTGAGTGTTGTATGTACGATGATGATTCCACAATTACGATAAATCTTAATCTTCAAAATGAATCTATCTCTTCTCCCGTAGAACCCGATGACTCTTTAATAATGGGGGACGAGCCTCTTAACACTATTCCGGCAACGGAATCTGACGAATTCAATGAGTCTAGTGTTGAGAACCTCGTTCCAATCCAAAGTGAGTCCGGGGAAAATTCTAACGGTGATTTTTCTTTCCATCCTTCTTTCACACCGGTTGAAGGGAGTGATGTCATTTTAGATGAGATCGAGGCTTTCTTGCTAATGATTCTATTCCGATAATGGACGATGCTAATTTTGATCCGGAGGGGGATATTCGTTTACTTGAAGAATTATTGGATGAAGAACCGTCAACTTCTCTCCCTCCGATGAGCAATGAAGATTTAGTTGAAGTGGAAAGTTATTCCGATTCTCACAATGAGTATACTACGAGTGATGAAGACTCTTGTGGAGATATCGATTTGGAATTGACTTTTGATAATCCAATCTTCGATATTTCCAGTGATGAGTCCGAAATGGAACCCGAGGACCAGGACTCACATCATATGCTTGATTCTCCTCACGAGAAGTTCTCCGATGAACTTACTCATACCATTTCTCAACCAGATGTTGAAAATGACGAGAATGGTCTTCGAAGAAACGTGCTTACTAAAGAATTACATAATGATGATTTACCTTCCGATACCGATTCATTTCTCTTCGATTTACCATCTTCTCGTCCACCCGCGAAACCACCCGATGAAGATTTTGAGCTCGATGTTAATGAAGTTGTTGTTAGAGTGGTGGACGAGACTTATGATCATGATGATCCCAAGCTTAATATTTTACCCACCCTTGATTCAGAAATCGACTATGTTTATACTATCCGGGTGTTTAAACCGTTCTTTTCCTATCCCATCATTTCTTCTTTCCACTCCACCGGGAGTGAGGACACCATATTTGATCCCGGCATTTCCATTGCCAAGTGGCTGTTTTATCTGCTCTCCCCAAGGACGAATTAATTCGGGGATCGAGTCAAGCTCATGTGACTCGGTGAACAAAAACAAGTGCTTCGTGGGAGGCACTCCATGCTTATCATTCATCTTCTTAAATTTCTATTTTCTTTCTAATGTGACGTGAGGAGGGCTACCTCTTCCATTCTTGTGTTTCGTGGTTGTTTGTGAATGTCCAGGATTTGCCCGAATAGTGAAGACTCTCGTAGTTGTTGTTTTGATTCCACCCGAGTTTCATCATTCATTGCTCATCCATATATATCCTAATCTTATCGACTAACATTTATCTTTTGGCATAATTAATAAACGGCCTTAGATTTATGTAGGAGAGCCCTTACCTTTTAAACATTGAGGACAATGTTTCGTTTTAGTCTGGGGGGTGATCTTTCGATCTGATTTTTTGCCTTGCACAAAGTCGTGCACTCTTGCAACTCCATTTTTCCACCAAAAATAAAAAAATGAAAAACTGAAAATTTCAAAAATTTTGAGAAAAAGTTATGAAAAAGTACAAAAAGATGTGAAAAAGTGAAAAGTTGTACAAAAATATAATAAAGTTTGAATAAGTGTTTTGACACCTTGTTGACTTTCTTGCTGGCGAGAGTAGAAATAAATATTTTGACTTGACCGGGCGTGTTGTGCCCTAGCTTGTTCCCTTAACCAATGATAATCATATAAGCTTGTGCTAGTTTTGTACACCAGGAGCTATAAAATGCGAATTCTTTCTTAAGAATCTGCAAGTTCCCGTACTTGACTTTATACATGCGCAGCTTAAAAGCTTCCGCTAGTCTTTTACATAAGGAGCTAGAAAACGCGAAATCTTCTTCTAGAATTTGCAAGTTTCCGTAACTGACTTTATATATGCGTGGCTGATTATCGGCTAAGTATTCGCTGGTTTCATTATTTGGAATCTTAAATTGCGAAGAGCGAGAAATGATAGAGTTTATTTAGAAGTTAGATGCTAAACGTGGAGTTGTGGTTCTCTTTAGAGCTCATGAGAGGTACTTGTGGCTTTTTACTCCCATTAGATACGTCACCAATATAAAATAGATGTTCTAGGCTAATTAGTAGTATTTAGGTTTGAATAATATTTAGTTCTTTGTTTTCTTAAGAGAATTTTTGCTTTAGAAGTTGGGTACATATCAAGGAACATAAAAAATAAAAGCAAAAAGTGAAAAAATCAAAAGTCAAAAGTTGATTATCTATGTGGTTTTGGAGCTACCCGATAGGCTTCCATTGATGTTATGAGAAAAGTCAAGAAAGAAAGAAAAAAAGTGAAAAGTATGAAGAAAAAAAAATGAGAAAAGTGAAAAAAAAAGTGAAAAATGAAGAAAAGTGAAGTTGAAAGTTGTATCGAATAAGAGCTTATGTATAAATAAGTTGTTGGCGCGTGAGGTGCATGTGTTTGATTAGTAATCAATTACATGAGGTGCACGTGTAGTACTCCGCAACTTATATTTCTGATAGTGTATGTACCCAAAATTCCTTGATGTGGACCGAATTTCTATTGCAGTGGTTCTTAAGAGAAAATGAATAACTACTTATCGTTTTAACTTAGGTATCACTATCGGACTAAAAATTATTGAAACGAGAAAATATGAAGCAATTCATTTCTCAACAAAATAAAATATTGAGATACAAAACCTAGGATATGAGAGTAAGAAGTGTCCACAAGTAACTGTTATGAGTAGTGTTAGCATCTAATTTGTAGATAAGCTGTGATCTCGTTTGTACGCTTAGTTTGGGGATTCGTGAAAAATCAAGGATGACGATTTTTATTCGTACGGTCACTTTTCTATGAAAAGTGTTTCTACTCGTTGACCATAATAATTATTGCAAAATAATGAAAGTTCAACAAACCGTCACAAGAATAAAGTATGGAAAATTACAAAAATAGAAAGTGTGAGTGGAATAAAGGAACAAAGGAAAATTTTTGAAAACGGAGCGTTTTTGGGAATAAATGATTTTATTACTTCGTTCGAACCTCCTTGCTACTTTACAAAGTTAGTAGGAAGAGTTTTTGAAATTATTTATCCCAAAAGCTTGAATTCAATTCTAAAAGATTTTATTAAAATATTTAAATAATAATAAAATATAATATTTTAATATTTTAAGTATATTATATGAAATTATATTTTAAATAGTATATTTAATATAAATATATTTAAATATAACTATTTAAATAATATAATTATAAAAATAATTATATTTTATTTAATATAATAATTATTTAATATTTGAATATATACCACTAAAATAATATAACTATTAAATATTATATAATTAAATAATATAATTATATATTATTTCCGAATAAACAGTCGTGAAAGTATGTTCCCCGTGTCGTTATGTCCCAACGAAGGTAAGACGGCGATTGAGTCGGCTTGAGTCGCGTGATTGTGAAGTGAATGGGGTTTTAAAAGAGATATTTTGGTTGGTTTTTGATTACACTACTAAAAGGATTTAAAATGCAGTTAAAGTAAAAAGAAACAATAAAACGACGCAAAGGAAATAAACAAATAAAACAATCATTGGTAAAATAACTAAAGAAAACGAGATTTTAAACGCGACAAGAAATTAAGAAGGGAAAAGACTTTAAAAACAATATGTTTGCTAGCGATGTGAATAAGTTCATCAAGTGTGGGTCAAGGGTTGACGACGAATTATTTTCCTTAAATAAAACTATTTTCTCACAACGTTGGTTTATTTTGAAAATAATCCTTTAAAAATAAAATAATTACTAGATGTGTAATTTGATTATTCTCCGGCTTTTGCCCTTCAAATAATAAAACTACAAATCTAAATAATCTCACTAATTATTAATCACGACCCTTTTTTAGTAATCCACACTTAACTCACAAACTCGTGCCACTAAGCAAACACTAAAAAAACTACTCGAGACTCATATTAATAAAATAAAGTTACTTGATAAAATAAAAAGACTTTATAAAAGAAACAAACTAGATAAGCCAAAATAAAATTCGGCAGAGTTTCGCCTTAGCATAAAGCATAAGAGAACCTCACTCGATAAACGATGAGGCAATGATTATCGTACTCGATAATCTTGGCTAACTCGCCAAAAGAAACTAAACTCGATAAAAAAAATTAAAAATAAATAAACTCGGTAATTATATTTTGCAAATTATCCTAACTCGATAATCTAAAAAATTACAAACTCGACAAATATAAAAAACAAACTCGGTAGAAAATATTTGCATATAAGTCCCTACTTTAAAATTTCAAACTCGGTAACAAATTTTAAAAACAAACTCAAACTCGATACATTTTTTTAAAACTCAAACTCGGTAAGAAATGAAAATATCAAAACTCGATAAAAAATTGCAAACAAGTCCCTAGAATGAAAATGTTGTAACTCGAAATTTGTAACTCGATACTATTTATATTTTCGGCAATATTCTTTTTTTGTAACTCGATAACTCTTTTTTTAAATCAATCAAACTCGATAAAAAGTTTTAAAAAAGCTAACTCGATAAAATCGTAACAAAACACTATTTTGATCCAAAATAAAGCCTAAAAACTAATGTTTTTCACCAAATTTAAAACTAAACTAACTAGTTTAACCATAAACTTTAATTCCCACCAATAAAAACAAGATTTTAACAACTAAAAATTAAAGATTTTTAGAAAGATAAAGCTTTTTAGAGAGAGAAAGTAAAATAAAACACATATTTCATTAAAATAAAACTACACTACTCTTACTACTATGAGGACCAACCCTCAACAACCAACCTCTCAAAGTTGGTGTTTAAGGGGTATTTATAGGCTAGGGGCTAGGGCTTCTCTAATCTTTGACATAGTTGCAAGATTAGCCCCTAGACCTTTACAAAACATGAAAAAACTACTTAAAACATATTAAAATGCTACAAATGTAACTAAATACTACACGTAACGATCTTGTAACTTGGAGGAGTTGAGTTGACTTTTCTTCCAAAGTTCTTCAAAGGACCAAAGTTGACAACTTGCTGAAACTTGGAGGGCCATTATTGTAAAGGTCTTCATATTTAAACAAAGAGTCTCTTTTATTATTCTCTGAATCTCTAAGGATTACTTTTGTCATTTTGGGCTTTTCTTGGATAATTTTCTTCCTCGGCTTCGGCTTTTTACCTTTTTCCAATCTCGTGCTCGTTTTTGTCGGTTTTTAGCTTGTTTTTGTCCATTTTTCACATATCCGTACCTGCACATAGACAAATATAAAAATACACATTCTTTGGCATATTGTTAGCAAAATTAGTCTATTTGGGTCCACTTTTGGCTATGAAAAGGTATGTGAATTAACACATACCAGTACCACTTCAGTTACTAATTATACCTTAATGGTTTGAAAGCAATTATTTACGATGGTGAAGTGTTATTATTTTGAATAATTGGTGATAATTTCTACTTTTCTTCACTTTTTAATTATTCTTTCCTAATATTGCTTAATTAACTCTCAATTATGCATACAGGGTATTGCATCAATGGTTCAGAAAAGTCAATAACATGAACTTGGAAATCTTTAAGTGAAAGCAAGAAACAATAGGTAATATCATTTTTAGTTTAAGTTTTTATAAGTTAACTATTTATGAAATTGCCTTAACAATTGTGTCCGTGTGTCTTCTTCTTGCACTTTAGGGCGACGGCTTAGTCAACAAGTTGTGTTGACGTCATAGAATGTTAGTGGCCCTTTGTAAAACCGGCCTTCAGAAAGTGCTCCTACGGGTCATGGTAACCATAATTTATAACACGACACATAACACGAGTGCCAACGACATGCTTTGGGGTATTTGTTAACGCTTATTTTTTGATTTATAACATGAATGGCTCCACCTCACTATTCTATTTAATATGTATGTATGATAAAACTAAAGAACACTATTTAAAAAATGAAAAAAACAGAAAACTCATTTTTGCAGATTTCTATATTAAAATATGTCATGATAACTACTTTCATTTCCATGATTGTTTCACCTAATTAGTTGTATCATGACATGTATCTTTCAATTATTTTAGCTATGTCTTTGTGTTGTTGGTATGTGTGAGAACTGGCAAAATATGGAGCCGTTTTAAAACCCGCATTACATTAAAATTATAATTTTGGAATTTTTGAAAGTTTATTTTGACGAGATATTTTATGAACGTTGGTACGTGATTTTAATCGTACGATATTTATGGGAATCGATTATTTATTTATGGTTTGATTTGATTCGGTCGTGATGATTTATTGTGAGATCGTTATTTTTGGCACTACATTGACTCCGGCACTAGGATAACCTAACAATTTTTAATTTCATTTTATTATTGGATCGGATTTTTATTATTTGTGGAACGGGTTCGGTTTGAAAGTCATTTGATTATTTAAGTTTCGGGTTTGGTCCGTGTAGTGACACCGGGCTACTTAAAACCCCTACACACCTCACAAGTATTATTATTATTATTACAAAAAGGATTTTTAAAAGAGTAAATTACACAAAAATCGTCCTTGTGGCCTGCGTATTTCAAAAGCAACACAACCATCACCAACACACATTTCACCAACACTCTCTCTCTCTCTCTCTCTCTCTCTCTCTCTCTTTTTCTTACTCACCACCGCCGCCCCTTATCACCCAAATAACGCCACCACCGCCACCCTCACACTAAAAATAACACCACCATCTTCATCATCTTTTCGCGATCTATCTTTTGGTACTAACCACGCGTGATTTGGACCACCCTAACACCACCTACGAATCAAAACCATCACGTTATCACCACCTACACCATCTTTTCATATTGGGTTTTTGAAGAAATCGGGTTTGGAGCTTATTTGAAGGTGAGTGGCCACGAGATTCGTTCGTGCGCCCCGATTCATACCCAAATCGTGGGTATTGTGTTATGTTTTTGATGGGTTTTGTAAAATAATGATGGGGAAATGAATATTTAATAATAAAAGTCCGTTTGGTATCTTGGGTTTTTGGTGTGATGCGAGTTTGGTACTCGATTCGTGGCTTTGGGGTCGCGTTTGGTTTGGTTGTGGCTCGTATTGAGCTCGACCGAGACCCTAGGTCTCGGTGTGACCTCTCCTCGACTCGGTTGAGAGTCTTGGAGGTGTTGTGGTCCGATTATTATTAATTCTTGATGTTGGTTATTTGCTAGTTGATGTTTTGGTCGAGTGGTTGCTCTCGACTTGTTGTTGTTGTTGTCTTGATTCTCGGCCGACACCCCCCTCGTGGGCTGTTTGGGTCGAGAGGCTCACTTGAGCTAGCCGAGACCAAAAGGTCTCGGGTGAGGTTAATTCTTGAGGTTTGTGGTCTCGTAGTTGACCCGGGTTTGACTTGGTAGGTCGACCCGTATATTTGGTATATTTTGTTTTGGTTAATATTGTGTTATTATTTCATGTTGTGGCATACATTGGACCGAAACTTTTGGACATTGGTTTACTTGTGTTTTGATATTATGGAGATGTGTTGTCGAATGTGGAATTGGGGACCGATTGTGAGACGGTCGATTAGATGACGGAGATAGGTTAGTTGGGTGCCGTAGTCGGACCCTCATGTTGTAGCACGTGGATATGTGATTGATTTGGACGGAGTTGATTTATTATTGTGACTTGATTCTTATTATTTGGACTTGGACTATGAGCCGAGAGTCATGACTCGGACATGTGACCAAATTCTATGACTCGATAAATATTTAAAAGTCGATATTAAAAATAATACTCGTAATAATATTATTGAGAATATAATCGTTTATATACGTATATAGACGTGTTAAACGTATATATATATATATATATATATATATATATATATATATATATATATATATATATATATATATATATATATATATATATATATATATATGCGTATATTAATAATAAGACGATCACGAGTAAACGTTATAATAATATAACGATAGTTATTATGCTATGCAAATAGCGTAATAAATGTCGGAATATTGTTATAAATAATAACTATATATATATATATAACGGCGAAATATTAAGTCGGATGAATAATAATTAAAAACGTGATTTTTATAAATTTAAAAACTTATCGAGTTATATGAGTTGTGGTTCTTTAAAGTACAAGTGGGCTTTATATTGTGACTTTTGTGTTGTCACGGATATATGACGATTAATATAAACATTTTATATATCAAGTGACTTATTCTAGATCGAGTTATTTGACGATATAAAATGAGTATATTAATGGGCATCGTATCCCACGACGCCCATAGGTTGTGGTATATGTTTTAGGGTAATAAATTACTATGTATCTCATGGAATTTGGCCGATTTGACGATATATATAGGGAATTTATTGGACTACGATACATATCAAATAGAATCTTTTGTGCAATGTGCTTTAGGTTGGGTATAATTTTGGAATGATATATTACGTAAATAAATATGGGAGGTTATCACATCGACGGACTTGATAAGCTTCGATAATTATTTAAATAATATGTTGGGCTAACATTAGACCTATAGTTGGTTTATTATTTCGTTTGTTGTGACTTTTTGGTTTGTGTTGTGTCGACCCTCCACCCATATGGATACCAAACGTCGAATTTCAAATTAATATGAAGTTAATTCGAGAAATGGATACTTTTGGAAAGTAAAATGGAATACGTTCGGGAATGGGAATATTTGATTTTGAGGAAATGATTTCTGAACGAGTTTGATATTGTTAGGAAGTGTCGAGTCTGTAGTTGCCGTTACGCGAGTTGCTTGAGATTACTTACGTCTTTCTTCTATCGTTTCTTTTGAGGATTTCTGGACTTGAGGTGAGTCATAGCCCCACTTTTACTCTTGAACTTTGTTTTCAATACTTGGGGTGAGAAACGTGCAAATGTTTTATGTGGATTATTATCGCTTTTTGATTTCAAAACTTGCTATGCTTATAGAACTAGGTAGAGCGAGGCCTAGAATTGAGCTAGGTAAGCTATTGATTTGGTTGTTGAGCGAGGCCTAGTCTCGAACTAGGTAAGCTATTGAATTGGTTATAGAGCGAGGCCTAGCCTAGAGCTAGGTAAGCTAAACAACGAGGCCTAGACTAGATCTAGGTAAGTTGAACATGTCGTATCCTTACGAATGTTGGGTATGTCGTATCCTTACGCATACATATTGAGCGAGGCCTAGACTAGATCTAGATAAGCTATTGGATTGATTGTAGAGCGAGGCCTAGACTTGAGCTAGGTAAGCTATTGATTGGATTGATTTGAGCTATAGCGTGCACCTATAGGGATGATTTGATTTGGTTGGATTATTTTGGTTGGATGATTGAGCCCTAGTCTAGCTAGCAAGCATTTTGCGTATATGTCCACTATATTGAATTATGAATTTAAACCTATGATCTCACCAGCGAAAGCTGACTTTTAGCACGTTTTCTCAGGTAATTAAGTGATGCTCTATGGATGCTTGGGATTGGAGGCTTGGCAATGGCACCGGTTATGGATCTATTTTTCTAAAACTCTGATAACTATTGTGGACCTATGTTTATTTCTTTTGGGCCTTACTTTGGATAATTTTTGGGATAAATGTAAACTTTAAAACCCGGTTTGGTTGTGGTTTTCTTATGTTTACTTTATCTCGTTCTTTCATGACTTTGAATGGATACCAATCCCCGTAGCACCCCGAAAGCTTGTTGAGTCTTCCGCTGTACCAAATTTTGGGGGTGTTACAGATTGGTATCAGAGCCAAGGTTATAGAGAACTAGGTAAATAGACACCTAAACTATAACCAATTTTTATAGAAAACGATCCTCGACCATTGCCCGCCAGCCCGCCAAGTCGAAGCATCATTGTTTATTATTGAGGTATTTTGAGATTATTGAGATGATTATAGATTTGGGATTTAGTGATATGATTGGCGTTTTGAGGAATTATATGCGTTTTTGAGGAATTATATGGCTTAAATGTTTTGCGAATGGTTTTAGTAATGCGGTATTTTAAATCTCTCTTGATTATATACGATTTGGAATTATATGATGATTTTTGGATATGGTATTTTGAGTTCGTGGTTTAGTTGTTTTGAAACACTTACACCTACCCTACGCCGTTGTCACAGACTATGGCCTCCCATACGCCTGACGTTGTTGAGGATATTCTTACTACACCGGTATTGCCAGCACAGTTTACCATGGCTCCTGATGACCCTTACCAGGTTGCCATGCATTCAGCTACTATGACACCGACAGGTTCTACTTCAGCACCACCTGCTGCATCTACGCAGGGACCCTCATCTTCTCTAGGGCTCCCTGGTACATCGAGGCAGCTTACTCTTCATCAGGCTTTGGCTCGTGTGGCTCCGCGTTTTGCCCACCGAGCTACGGCACGTATGTCGGTACGCCCTACTTCACCACCTTTACAGATTGATGCTCACTCTCTTCTGTCTGAGGCGCCACCTGCATCATTGCGTCGTCGTCCTAGATCACCTACCCCTTCACCACATGGTTCACCTGTTAGGAGACAACGATTGATGATGTACTCTTCCGATGAGGAGGATGAGTACGAGGGTGATGATGAGGCTGATGACCCTCAGGAGGCTGAGCAGGGTAATGATGATGACCTTGAGGAGGAGGATGACCCTCAGGAGGAGGAGATGCCTGATGATGATGATTTGATTGTGCCGCCAGCACAGGCTGAGGAGCCTGATTCACATATACATCCGATTGAGCCTGATTCACCTGATCATCCGTTTTTGTTTGAGTTGCCACCTGGTAGTCCCGTTGAGTCGGATCCACCTTCTGAGGTTTCTGCTGAGCATGCAGAGTTAGGTGAGGTTGGTAGGTTATGGGCTCAGATAACGGATCTTGGTGAGAGAGTTACACGTATATCCGATCGACTTGAGAGGGTTATTGGAGAGTTCATAGCGGATCTGAGAGTTGATATGACTGTGGTTGTGGGCAGGACTACTGAGATGAGGAGAGTTTTGATGGAGGTTCACGAGCATATCGATAGTTTACAGCGAGGTTCTGTTACAGCTCGAGAGGCCGACCGCAAGCTATGGCAAAGGAATGCCGAGCTGGAGAAGGAGGTGGCTGACCTCAAGAGAGACCGAGACACCCATAGTGTGGAGTTAGGATCATTATGGAGAGATCTTGATGGCTTGAGGCAGGAGTTGAGGAACCTCCGCCAGCAGCGTGGCTAGACGTTTGTGCTATGTTATCTTGTTGCTTTCTTAACCGAGGAGTGTTCGGTTAGAAAAGCTAGTTATCTTATTTTGATGTATTTCCGTTGATTACTCGTCTCGTTGGAACGATTGTTATCTTTGTGTTTTCGGTAGTTGGAACAATTTTGGATCTTTATTGTATGGTCGATGGTTATTATTTTATGGTATTATGTGGATGTTGGATATTATGGAAATTGAGTTCCTATGCGCTTTATTGATGTCTTGTGGTGTATCGTTGATATTCTTTCCATGACTTGGCTTCGTTGATTTAATTCTTGTTGAGCTTATGATAAGTTCTATCGGAGACTCACGAACTTGTATGATGTTTCAGATCAATGGCCCCACGAAGAAACCCTGTTAGAGCTACCAGAACTGGACCTGCAACGACTACCCCTGGTCGTCGAGGACGCCGTCCTACTCGAAATGTTGAGACCCATACTCCTAATAACCTGGACACTACTAACCGCAACAACATGAATCAAAATGTTGATGTTCAGGGAGACAATGATCATGTTCCACTTAATGCACCTACTGTGGATCAAGCAATGATCAATCAACTTGTGGAGCAACGAGTGGCTGAGCTACTAGCTGAGTCGAATCATTCCAACAATTCTGCTGGAACATTTCCACCTGTTCGTGCTAACGGATGTCACTACAAGGAGTTTAAGATTTGTGGACCTATCGAGTTTGGTGGAACTGAAGGAGTGGTTTACTTGGTTAAGTGGATTGAGAAGACTGAGTCAGTGTTTAATGTTAGTGGTTGTGCGAAGAGTGCGAAGAATGCGAAGGTAAAGTTTGCTTCTTTTACTTTCAAGGATGAAGCTTTAACTTGGTGGAACAATTACCGTAACTCGGTTGGGAGTGATGTGGCTTATGCTATGACTTGGGAGCAATTTAAGTCTTTGCTGATTCAGACTTACTGCCCAAGGAATGAGATTAAGAAGCTGGAGATTGAGTTCTGGAACCATAAGGTGAAGGGTACCGATATGGCAACTTACAATCGCCGTTATCGAGAGTTAGCCCTACTTTGTCCCGATATGGTTAGGACTGAGACTCAAAGGATTGAGAGGTATACCGATGGGTTACCGGTAGCTACCAGGAACGATGTGATTTCTGCTAAGCCTGCAAGCATTCACGAGGCTATTACTATTGCTCAACAATTGATGGACTCGTTGGCATTGGAAGAAGCTGAGAAAGATAAGACTGGAAACAGGAAGAGGGATGATCACTCTAAGGGTAATGATCGTCGAAATAAGCGACAAACAACTACTAGAGCTTATGCTATGGGAGATGGAGACAGGAAGAACTACAATGGAGATGCACCCAAATGTAACTGATGCTATAGGAATCATTCTGGTCGATGTACTGTGATGTGCAAGAATTGCTCGAGGATGGGACACATAGCTAAGGATTGTAAAGCTCGACCACTTGCTATGGTTCAAGCTACTCCTGAAACTATGAGCAAGGCAAATGTTACTTGCTATGGATGTGGAAAGAAGGGACATTATAGGAATGAGTGTAGGGAATCGTGGAACCGAGGAAATCAAGGATCGGGTGGTAATGGGTACAATAATGGAAATCGTGGAGCTGGAGGAAATCGTGGACGACAAGATAATGGGGACCAACGTGTGGAAGCTGGAGCTGCTCACGGGAGAGTGTATGCACTTGGGAACGAGAGAGGAGAAGATCCGAACGTCGTTACTGGTACGTTCCTTCTCAATAATCGTTTTGGTTCTATACTATTTGATACTGGTGCCGATAAGAGTTTTGTGTCCACTAAGTTTGCTCCCTTACTAGAGAAACCCCCGATGGCCTTAGGAATTGGTTATGATGTAGAGTTAGCTAATGGGAACATAGAGAGGATTAGGACTATCATTCGCGGTTGCACGTTAAACTTTCTGAATCGTCCTTTCAACATAGACCTTCTACCCGTCACATTAGGAAGTTTTGATGTCATTATTGGTATGGATTGGTTGTCGAAGTATCGTGCTCATATAATTTGCGATGAGAAGATCGTGCGTGTGCCATACGGCAAGGAGATTCTGGACATACCAGGAGATTGAAAGGATTTGAGAGGCCCATCTAGATTAGCGGTCATATCTTGCACTAAGTTGCCTAAGCTAATGGAAAAAGGAAGTTGCCTTTTCTTAGCTCAAATTTATGAGAAAGGAGAGGAGGAGAAGAAGGAAAGGTGCATTGGAGATGTACCTATAGTTCGTGATTTTTCGGATGTGTTTCCCGATGATCTACCGGGAATTCCGCCTACTAGACAAGTGGAATTTCAGATTGAGTTGATACCTGGTGCTGCACCTGTAGCACGAGCGCCTTATCGTCTTGCACCTACTGAATTGGAAGAGTTGTCGAAACAATTAGCGGAGTTAGCCGAAAAGGGATTCATAAGACCAAGTTCTTCACCTTGGGGAGCCCCGGTTTTATTTGTGAAGAAGAAGGATGGATCGTTTCGCATGTGTATTGATTATCGAGAGTTGAACAAGCTAACGGTGAAGAATAGATACCCGTTACGGAGGATCGACGATTTGTTCGATCAGCTTCAAGGATCGAGTGTGTATTCAAAGATCGATTTGAGGTCGGGATATCATCAGCTTCGAGTTCGCGAGGAAGATATTCCGAAAACGGCTTTCAGAACCCGTTACGGGCATTACGAGTTTTAGGTGATGCCGTTTGGGTTGACTAACGCACCGGCGGTATTCATGGATCTCATGAATCAGGTGTGTAAGCCTTACTTAGATAAGTTTGTGATTGTGTTCATTGACGACATTCTGATTTATTCGAAGAGTGAGAAGGAACATGAGGAGCATCTAAGACTTATCTTAGAATTGCTCAGGAAGGAGAAACTGTATGCCAAGTTTTCGAAATGTGAATTTTGGATTCCGACGGTACAATTTCTAGGTCACGTGATTGATAGACAAGGAGTTCATGTAGACCCTGCTAAGATTAAAGCGATTAAAGATTGGGCTGCACCTACGACCCCAACAGAAGTTCGTCAATTTTTGGGATTAGCCGGTTATTACCGAAGATTCATTGAGGGATTTTCGAAGATAGCAAAACCGTTGACCAAATTGACTCAAAAGAGTGTTAAGTATGAATGGGGAGATAAGGAAGAGGAAGCTTTTCAATTACTTAAGGAAATGTTGTGTAGTGCTCCTATCTTGGCGTTACCCGAAGGTAACGAGGACTTTGTCGTCTATTGTGATGCTTCTCATAAAGGTTTAGGAGCTGTGTTAATGCAACGAGAGAAAGTGATAGCTTATGCTTCCCGACAGCTCAAGAAGCATGAGAAGAACTACACCACCCATGATTTGGAGTTAGGTGTTGTGGTTTTTGCTTTGAGGATATGGAGACATTACTTGTATGGAACCAAGTGTGTAGTGTTTACTGACCACAAAAGTCTGCAACACATTTTGAACCAAAAAGAGCTTAACATGAGGCAGCGACGTTGGATTGAGTTGCTAAGCGATTACGATTGTGAAATTCGCTACCATCCGGGTAAAGCAAACGTTGTTGCTGATGCTCTTAGTCGAAAGGAGAGAATTCCACTGTTACGAGTTAGGTCATTAGGAATGACTATCGTATCGCCATTACCGTCTCAAATATTAGAAGCTCAAACGGAAGCGTTGAAAGCAGAGAATCGACCTGCTGAGAACATATTTGGGATGGCAGAAAATGAGAAAGGATTTGTTAAGCGTTCTGATGGAGTATTATGTTTTGGAGAGCGAAGTTGGGTACCATTGTATGGAGGAATTCGAGAGTTGATTATGCATGAGTCGCATAAGTCAAGATACTCTATTCATCCTGGGTCTGACAAGATGTACCAGGATTTGAAAAAGTTATATTGGTGGCCAAATATGAAGGCAGATATAGCGTTATATGTTAGAAAGTGTTTGACTTGCTCTAAGGTTAAAGCCGAACATCAAAGACCGTCAGGATTATTGGCGCAGCCAGAACTCCCGGTTTGGAAATGGGAGCGGATTACGATGGACTTTATTACCAAATTACCAAAGACAGCTAGCGGTTGCGACGCTATATGGGTAATTGTGGATCGGTTGACTAAGTCTGCTCATTTCCTGGCGATTAGTGAAGATGATAGTGTTGATAAACTTGCGAGGTTGTATGTGAAGGAGATTGTTTCTCGTCATGGAGTTCCGATATCGATTATTTCTGATCGCGACAGCCGCTTCACGTCAGCATTGTAGCGATCACTTCAAACCGCTTTGGGGACGAGACTTGATATGAGTACTGCATATCACCCCTAAACCGATGGTCAAAGTGAGAGAACTATTCAGACTTTGGAAGATATGCTTCGTGCATGCATCATAGACTTTGGTAAAGGCTGGGAGAAATATCTACCCCTTGCGGAGTTCTCCTACAACTATAGCTACCACACAAGTCTTAAGGCTGCACCATTTGAAGCTTTGTATGGTCGTAAATGTCGTTCACCTATTGGTTGGGCATAAGTTGAAGATAGCCAACTCACAGGCCCTGAGCTTATTTTGGAAACTACTGAGAAGGTAACGCAAATTCGAGATCGACTGCAAGCAGCTAGAGATAGGCAGAAAAGCTACGCCGATAAGAGGCGTAAACCCCTAGAATTCCAGGTTGGAGACAAAGTGATGTTGAAAGTCTCGCCTTGGAAGGGTGTGATACGTTTTGGGAAACGTGGAAAACTAAATCCCCGCTACATTGGACCATTTCTTATTTTGGAAAGAATTGGCCCCGTAGCTTATCGATTATTATTGCCAATGGAATTGAATAAAGTTCATGATGTGTTTCATGTTAGCAATCTGAAGAAATGTCTTTCGGAGGAAACGCCAGTTATACCAATTAAGGATATTCGTGTGGATGAGAGTTTGCATTTTGTGGAAGACCGATTGAGATACTGGATAGAGAGATTAAACGACTTAAGAGAAGTCGCATTCCGCTCATCAAAGTTCGTTGGAATTCACGGCATGGACCGGAATTCACGTGGGAACGTGAGGATGAGTTTCGAAAGAGATATCCGAAGCTTTTTACTTCGTAGATGGGTTGTTCCGAGAGAAACCCGGGACGGGTTTCTTCTGAGGCTGGGAGGATGTGACAACTGGCAAAATAGGGAGCCGTTTTATAACCCGCATTACATTAAAATTATAATTTTGGAATTTTTGAAAGTTTATTTTGACGAGATATTTTATGAACGTTGGTACGTGATTTTTAATCGTACGATATTTATGGGAATCGATTATTTATTTATGGTTTGATTTGATTCGGTCGTGATGATTTATTGTGAGATCGTTATTTTTGGCACTACATTGACTCCGGCACTAGGATAACCTAACAATTTTTAATTTCATTTTATTATTGGATCGGATTTTTATTATTTGTGGAACGGGTTCGGTTTGAAAGTCATTTGATTATTTAAGTTTCGGGTTTGGTCCGTGTATTGACACCGGGCTACTTAAAACCCCTACACACCTCACAAGTATTATTATTATTATTACAAAAAGGATTTTTAAAAGAGTAAATTACACAAAAATCGTCCTTGTGGCCTGCGTATTTCAAAAGCAACACAACCATCACCAACACACATTTCACCAACACTCTCTCTCTCTCTCTCTCTCTCTCTCTCTCTCTTTTTCTTACTCACCACCGCCGCCCCTTATCACCCAAATAACGCCACCACCGCCACCCTCACACTAAAAATAACACCACCATCTTCATCATCTTTTCGCGATCTATCTTTTGGTACTAACCACGCGTGATTTGGACCACCCTAACACCACCTACGAATCAAAACCATCACGTTATCACCACCTACACCATCTTTTCATATTGGGTTTTTGAAGAAATCGGGTTTGGAGCTTATTTGAAGGTGAGTGGCCACGAGATTCGTTCGTGCGCCCCGATTCATACCCAAATCGTAGGTATTGTGTTATGTTTTTGATGGGTTTTGTAAAATAATGATGGGGAAATGAAGATTTAATAATAAAAGTCCGTTTGGTATCTTGGGTTTTGGGTGTGACGCGAGTTTGGTACTCGATTCGTAGCTTTGGGGTCGCGTTTGGTTTGGTTGTGGCTCGTATTGAGCTCGACCGAGACCCTAGGTCTCGGTGTGACCTCTCCTCGACTCGGTTGAGAGTCTTGGAGGTGTTGTGGTCCGATTATTATTAATTCTTGATGTTGGTTATTTGCTAGTTGATGTTTTGGTCGAGTGGTTGCTCTCGACTTGTTGTTGTTGTTGTGTTGATTCTCGGCCGACACCCCCCTCGTGGGCTGTTTGGGTCGAGAGGCTCACTTGAGCTAGCCGAGACCAAAAGGTCTCGGGTGAGGTTAATTCTTGAGGTTTGTGGTCTCGTAGTTGACCCGAGTTTGACTTGGTAGGTCGACCCGTATATTTGGTATATTTTGTTTTGGTTAATATTGTGTTATTATTTCATGTTGTGGCATACGTTGGACCGAAACTTTTAGACATTGGTTTACTTGTGTTTTGATATTATGGAGATGTGTTGTCGAATGTGGAATTGGGGACCGATTGTGAGACGGTCGATTAGATGACGGAGATAGGTTAGTTGGGTGCCGTAGTCGGACCCTCATGTTGTAGCACGTGGATATGAGATTGATTTGGACGGAGTTGATTTATTATTGTGACTTGATTCTTATTATTTGGACTTGGACTATGAGCCGAGAGTCATGACTCGGACATGTGACCAAATTCTATGACTCGATAAATATTTAAAAGTCGATATTAAAAATAATACTCGTAATAATATTATTGAGAATATAATCGTTTATATACGTATATAGACGTGTTAAACGTATATATATATATATATATATATATATATATATATATATATATATATATATATATATATATATATATATATAAATGCGTATATTAATAATAAGACGATCACGAGTAAACGTTATAATAATATAACGATAGTTATTATGCTATGCAAATAGCGTAATAAATGTCGGAATATTGTTATAAATAATAACTATATATATATATATATATATATATATATATATATATATATATATATATATATATATATAACGGCGAAATATTAAGTCGGATGAATAATAATTAAAAACGTGATTTTTATAAATTTAAAAATTTATCGAGTTATACGAGTTGTGGTTCTTTAAAGTCCAAGTGGGCTTTATATTGTGACTTTTGTGTTGTCACGGATATATGACGATTAATATAAACATTTTATATATCAAGTGACTTATTCTAGATCGAGTTATTTGACGATATAAAATGAGTATATTAATGGGCATTGTATCCCACGACGCCCATAGGTTGTGGTATATGTTTTAGGGTAATAAATTACTATGTATCTCGTGGAATTTGACCGATTTGACGATATATATAGGGAATTTATTGGACTACGATATATATCAAATAGAATCTTTTGTGCAATGTGCTTTAGGTTGGGTATAATTTTGGAACGATATATTACGTAAATAAATATGGGAGGTTATCAAATCGACGGACTTGATAAGCTTCGATAATTATTTAAATAATATGTTGGGCTAACATTAGACCTATAGTTGGTTTATTATTTCGTTTGTTGTGACTTTTTGGTTTGTGTTGTGTCGACCCTCCACCCATATGGATACCAAACTTCGAATTTCAAATTAATATGAAGTTAATTCGAGTAATGGATACTTTTGGAAAGTAAAATGGAATACGTTCGGGAATGGGAATATTTGATTTTGAGGAAATGATTTCTGAACGAGTTTGATATTGTTAGGAAGTGCCGAGTCTGTAGTTGCCGTTACGCGAGTTGCTTGAGATTACTTACGTCTTTCTTCTATCGTTTCTTTTGAGGATTTCTGGACTTGAGGTGAGTCATAGCCCCACTTTTACTCTTGAACTTTGTTTTCAATACTTGGGGTGAGAAACGTGCAAATGTTTTATGTGGACTATTATCGCTTTTTGATTTCAAAACTTGCTATGCTTATAGAACTAGGTAGAGCGAGGCCTAGACTTGAGCTAGGTAAGCTATTGATTTGGTTGTTGAGCGAGGCCTAGTCCCGAACTAGGTAAGCTATTGAATTGGTTATAGAGCGAGGCCTAGCCTAGAGCTAGGTAAGCTAAACAACGAGGCCTAGACTAGATCTAGGTAAGTTGAACATGTCGTATCCTTACGAATGTTGGGTATGTCGTATCCTTACGCATACATATTGAGCGAGGCCTAGACTAGATCTAGGTAAGCTATTGGATTGATTGTAGAGCGAGGCCTAGACTTGAGCTAGGTAAGCTATTGATTGGATTGATTTGAGCTATAGCGTGCACCTATAGGGATGATTTGATTTGGTTGGATTATTTTGGTTGGATGATTGAGCCCTAGTCTAGCTAGCAAGCGTTTTGCGTATATGTCCACTATATTGAATTATGAATTTAAACCTATGATCTCACCAGCGAAAGCTGACTTTTAGCACGTTTTCTCAGGTAATTAAGTGATGCTCTATGGATGCTTGGGATTGGAGGCTTGGCAATGGCACCGGTTATGGATCTATTTTTCTAAAACTCTGATAACTATTGTGGACCTATGTTTATTTCTTTTGGGCCTTACTTTGGATAATTTTTGGGATAAATGTAAACTTTAAAACCCGGTTTGGTTGTGTTTTTCTTATGTTTACTTTATCTCGTTCTTTCATGACTTTGAATGGATACCAATCCCCGTAGCACCCCGAAAGCTTGTTGAGTCTTCCGCTGTACCAAATTTTGGGGGTGTTACAGTATGGTTATAAATGTGTCTATAGATGTTTATTACGTTTTAGTACAATTTATAAACAATGTTGAAAATGTGTTGATGGCTTATTTGATTAATCGTAAGTGATAGTTTTAGATAAATTACTTGGAGTTACCATTTAGGTAGTTAGGTTTGTTGTTGTATATGTACTTTACTTATTGTTCAATATCAAGAAATTGTTCATTGGATTTTGAATTTTAGCCATTTGGTTTGATGATTAGATTAGGGATTTTAGGTTTGTTAATTTGGTATCTTTTTATTAGCTGTCATTTTTTTATTTATTATTTTTTTTTCTTTTGCAGACACAACAAGTTCTTTCCCACACAATTCTAACCCCAAACCACTTGGTTCGAGATATGATCACCCAATGGTGAAAGAATCGTGGGGTTGCCCTCTGCAATATGCAAAAGAAGATGGGTTAACCGAAGCCAATCAAGACCATTTCCTATCACTTCTCAAGAAATTGTTATCATCAGTTCTATCGGAACAAAAGGAGGCTGCAAAGACGTTACGTTCATTGACTAAAAGAATCCCATCTTTTCATGCATTTTTCAGTGAATGTAGTGACGCAATAACTCAACTTATAGCCCCGTTGTCCCAAAATAAGAAAGAAATCTACCTTGATATTCAAGAAGATTTGATCACAACCCTTTTGAATCTATCAATTCTTAACAATAACAAGAAGCTGGTCGTGGAGACACCTATGGTTATCACTATCTTATTAGACGCGTTAAGATCAGGAACAATTGAAACAAGAAGCAATGCAGCTGCAACCCTTTTCACATTATCAGCACTAGCACTGGATTCCAATAAAATCACTAATTGGTAAAGGGGGAGCTTTAAAGCCACTCATTGATCTTTTAGACGAAGGGCACGCATTGGCTATGAAGGATGTTGCATATGCAATCTTCAACTTGTGTATCATCCATGAAAATAAAGGTAGAGCAGTGCGAGATGGTGCAATAAACGTGCTTTTATACAAAATTGAAGACAGGGTTCAAATGACGAGTTATTATCAATTCTTGCTATGCTTTCGAGTAATCAAAAAGCGATTGAGGACATGTGTGATCTTGGGGCTGTCTCTTGTTTATTTTCTTTGATGAGGGAGACAACTTGTACAAGAAACAAGGAGAATTGTATCGCATTTTACTTAACACCATATGTTTTAATGACCGAACAAAATGGAAGGAGATGAGAGAAGAAAAGAGTACTTATGGAAATTTATCTCAACTAGCACAAGACGGGACTTTAAGAGCAAAAAGGAAAGCCGAAGGCGTTCTTGATCATATTAACAGACCGATGAGTCGCACCCATACTGCCTGAGGTTTATGAGTTTTCAAGGAAACATGTAAATTCGTCATCTTTTACATCAAAAGCATAAAAAATTAGGGTTCTTAAGTCCAATCTCTCTGCTACACATGAGGTTTGACTTTTTAGTCAATTTTGTTGGTAAGTTTGACCTCAGCTTTTGTAAAGTTTCTTGTTCTTGTTTCATAGTTACTGTGAATAACTGTTTGCTATGGATATATTATAAGGTAAGTTGAAGTTTAGTTGTTGAGATAATGTAGAGTTGATGCATTTTAATTATATAATAACTTGAATTCCACTCTATAATCACATGTTATTATTATTATTATTATTATTATTATTATTATTATTATTATTATTATTATTATTATTATTATTATTATTTATCTGCAAATGCAAGCATATGATCTTATTTTCATTACCACAATATCGTATATCGTTAATTGTGTGCTACTAGAAATTTTCGTTGCTATACACGGGTACTCGCCTAGTTATTCATAATAGATATTGGGTACATAGATAGTGATACCAAGATTATTCTAAAAACCGGGCCTGAGCCCAATACATAATATCACCTAACAGTTCCCTGCAGTTTGAGCGTCGAAATCGCGAAAGCTCGAACTGAAGTAGAAAAGCTAATAAATAATAAATTAAAGCAAAGAAATAATTGTTGATGAAGATATCTGAAAACATGTGTAAGCAAATATTTAAACAGAAAGTAATCTAGTCACCAATCGATAATCACAATAAATGTACAATACATAGACAACTAATACAAATGGATAACTAACAAGACTTAGATGGAATTTTTTCGTCTTAGTTTGATGTCAATTGAACATCAGTTTCTATTTTTCTTGATATTTATGCTATCTTTACACCTTTATTTCACGCTATAGTAAAATTATCAAATTTTCAAATCACTAAAACATTAAATGCACCGCCAAACTTCAATCATTTTTGAAATTCAAATATGATAGTACGTGTATCCTTTTTATCTGTGTGATTGTACTTTTATATTTTTATGAAGTCTAGTTATTCATAATCTTTTTCAAATCAATTTTTTTTAAGTGACAAAAAAACACCACCATTTGTCTATAAGTTTCCACCTCTAAATACATAATCAAAATTCTGAACTCAAGTCTCACGATGGTTAAAACTTAACGCTCAGTTTTCGAGTTGGAAAGGAAAAGGAAATGAAAGGAAATTGATAGTTTTTTGTGTTCTTGAGTTTTTTTTAAAGAAGGAAAGGGAATTGGAAATGAAATAGGGAGGAAGTTTTATTAATTAAATCTTCCTCCCACTTTTGGGAGGAAAGGGAAAGGAAAGAGAATTTATTCTTGTGTAAAGACTAATATACCACTTTTAAAACATTTTACATTGGGAAAATTTCATGTATATCCTTGAAAATTCTAAAAATTTCATATACTACGTATATCATTTTTACTAGTTTTAATGCATAAAGTACAATGCATTTAATGCATTCAAAGGATATATATGAAATTTTTGAATTTTGCAAGGATATGAATGAAATTGCCCCTTTTACATTAACAACTAAAGGGCATATATGTAATTTCACCAAGTTATTTTCCTTTTCCTCCCACTCAAGAACATGAATATGATTACTTTCCTTTTCTTTTCCTATATCTCAAGAACATAACAACTAACACTTACTTTCCTTTTCCATTTCTTTTCCCTTTCTAATTCTTTTCCATTTCCATTCACTTAAAACTCGAGAACTGAGTGTAAAAGAAGCAACACTGTCTTGCTAACATGTTTACTTCTGAGAGAATTTTTGGCCTTGAAGTTGGGCAACATTAGGCCAAATAAAATCACTGGCCAACTTTAACAAAACTAAATGATTTCAAAATCAAACAAAAAATCACGTTAATCTATACTACTTATAAAGACAAAACAGTCAAAGTGGAAAAGTGAAAACTTAACTTTTGGTCAATCTCCATAATGCCCTTGTGAAAATGAATTAGTCAATGCCCTTATTGCTTGCAAAGGAAAGTCGAAACTCTACATTAAAGGCTTGCAAAGGAAAGTAGACTTTCCAAAAAAATAAACACGTTTACATCACATACATTGTTAATACTTTCCATTATGCCGCTGAACACTTTAAACACTTTCTAAAAAAATAAGTAAAAAAAAAAAATACTTTTACATCACATAAATGGTTAATATTTTCCAAGATTGTCTAGTTACATGTACAACTCGTTTTACATGTATTTACATACACGGCTACATATATTTACATGCATATTCATGCTTTATCATTGGTGAAAGTAAATACTTTCCAAAACATTATCCTATTCTCTACTATTTAAACAACATAAATTTTCAATTTTAATGAAAAAAATGTTGATGTTGATGATCATCTTGAGGTTGGTACATCGTAATCTCTTATTTATCTTCGTAAATTTGTTGTTTTATTGCTTTTCTTCATGGATTTTTAAAATTTTTGAAAACTTAAAAACTATTATAGGAAACTATTATAGAAAACTTAAAAACTATTATAGGAAACATGAATTGTAATAAGTGACTTGAAACTGAAACACGATTTGGTAGTAATTTTAATTGTAATCTAGACAAATTTTAGTAATATATGGAACACACCAAGTTGCAAGAGTTGTCTTTGAAAATACTTGAAACTTAAGAAACACACCAAATGTCTAAGAACCACAGTTATATATGAATTGTGAAACTGCCAATCGTATATATATGATTTGTGAAAATAAAATAAGATTTTTTTATATTTTATACTTTCCAAAATATTATCATATTCTCAACTATATAAACATCATTTGTAATGCATGCCTTGAAGAAACACATGTTTCACAACCGTTATCGTTCACTCTCTGTGAGTTACTATCTCGTTGACGGATCTGAGGGTTCAACACACCACTTGATCAGATCGGACATTCAGCCACCCACAAATGAGAACTTGCACAAGAGGTCTGGTTTCAGTCATATGTCCCAGCCAGTGAATTTCAAGAAAGATTTAACATTGTCAAACACATACATTTCATGCTACGTACTTAGATCAAGAGTAACTAATGCAAATTGTAGAAAATAAATCTTTGATTATTTATAACTTGTTTAGTATTATTGTTCTTGAATCAAGAATCATGTGTATGTATGTACCGAAGAGGCACATTCAAAATAATTAGTTGTTGTATTTGAGTATGAATGTATGATCATATGCCTTTACAGACGAATGCAAAATTGTGCATTCTAGCATGCTTGTTTTAATGTTGTTTTTTTCATTTTAATGTGTACAAATAGTTCTTGTGTTGCTTATAATATACATATTTAATCACATAATCAACATGCAAAGTCTATTAAAAGTGAAAATATTGAACCGAATGAAACATATGCCAAGTGTTGTTTACAAAGTTTATGGAAAAAAGCAAATAGATATTTCCATGGAAAAAAGCAAACATATGCCAAATGCATAGTTGATTGTGTTAACATCGGGGAGATTCAACCGAATAGAGTTGGCCAGCGTATTGTCTTGCATGCGTTTTTATCAGAGGACCACGTCTCATAATTGATGTAATGTTCTAAATGTATTGATATGTTCTTTGATACATATTGATTAGTATTATTGTTTGAGTTGATTATCGCATTTTCTAACCTTTTACAATTACATTTTGATATCTTCATGTTTTTATATTTAAGTGTTACATGGAATATAATCACAATATCACGACTATAAATGTTTGCCACTAGAAATTCCCGTTGCTATGCACGGGTACTCGTCTAGTATGCATAAAGGTTGAACAAAGCAAAAATACAAAATCTATTAATCTTTAAACTTGGAACGGAAGATTTATTAAGAAGTAAAGTATCCTTAAAAATAAACAAAACACAAAGAATTGCACAACATTTCTGATAAAATAACAAAAAGCTTCTCCAGAAATTCACTACCACCACATCTATTTTGTAGCAAAGTAGAAACATAGGCTATGTTTGATAGCCTCTTAATAATACAATTCAGCACTCAACTGAATCAGTCAAAGGTAGGATTGTTTGGTAGGAAAAAAAAAGGTCCTGAGCGAGCCAGATGGGTTCTGAATGAGGCGCCTCCATGGGATTGCCCAGTTATTCAGCGGCTTCTATATTCTCCTAAATACCCTTTCTTTTTCACATGCGCACTCTCCTAACCACCTCACAAGTCTCTCGTTTTTTCACAGGGCATCAAAATGTAGGGGGCATCAAAATTTAAGTCGATGTTATACTCTGACAGAAAAAAAAATAACGAGAAGTAGATATGAAGGTTTTATGGGAGATGGTGGAGTTCTTGAGGAAGAAGAAGAATTGTTGAAGAGAGAAGGAAAACAATAAAATAAGATGGATCAATTTGTTTTACTATAGAGTATTGTCTATTATCAGTGTCACGTGTGTATGTAAGGAAAAGCTATAGCTTTGAAAGATGGATCAGGCTACAATATTAATGTACTATAAAATTTATATAGTTAACAACTAAAATATGTCATTCAACATCTTTTTATATGGTAAACATTATATTTGTAGTTAAAAGAAAATTAATCTATTTTGAAGTATGATTATGCTATTTACATGATATTGCTAAACGTTATACTGTTTTATGATTTTTCGATAAAACTATTTACATTTTTTTTAAAAAAATTCCAAAACTAATGTCTTTACATTATATTTTTAATCGAGTTAAAAATCGTTTTATCAAATGGTATATTTTGTTCAACACAAAATAAGGCACAAGGTTAAATTGATAATCTCATTTAGAACAAATATCAAACAATCATTTTCACTCAGAATCATGTTCACTCAGCACCTTAAAATCATTCAGCACCTTTGATTCATTCAGCGCTAAATCATATTTTTTTATCAAACAACCTCTAAAAACCTTTAGATCTAACACAATGGAACATCAAAATAGCATTTTTGGAAACCATTGACCATTACAGCCGAAAACATAAAATATAACAATTGTCTTACCCACCAAACACACACCAACAGCCGACAAACCCACCTGAACCATCAAACAAAGCTACAAATACACCGAAACCATCAGCCGATAACACCATCAGTGTTGGTGGCAATTTCGGAAGATAGTAGCGGCAGAGGTTCGGTAACAGTGAAAGACCAGTTGTTTAGGTTAGGGTGTCTGCCAGTAGAGGTACATGGTCAAAGCTCTTTTTGAATCTCGTTTCCGAATAGAATAATCTTTTGAATTTGTTGGCACCAAGACAAAATTTAGTATTACTGAAGACGTAATTTCCTGAAGTGGTTTCAAAAGCAGACAGATCTCCACCAATGATATGTTTCCACGACTTATAATAACTCAAAGGATCAACGCCCTCATTGTCTCTGTCACTGTACACAAGACTGATTCCACACTCAGTTACAGTTATATCACTATCGCACCACTGCGTAATAAGAATTTCATCTAATATGGTAACACCAACTTCATCACCTGCTTCAAGCTCATTGTTCCCAAACATCCAATGGCTTAACCACACTAAATCTTTATCAGCATATCCGGTAGCACCCATATAACAATGATATCTCCAGGAACGATCTTTTGTTATATTCTTTACTTTTATATGTTTTGAACTACTCAAACAAACTGAAAATGCAGGCACAAAGCATATATTTATTCCTTCAATCATTTTATCCGCTGAAGCTAATGGAATGGTAAATGATATTGACCACCCTTTGCTTCTATGAGCAAACCACTTTGGAACTTCTTTTCCTGGAAAATATGTACTGAATATTCCAAATTCGTATACCATCTGCGAATAGAAAACCAATTTGCATAATGTTCTTGCATATTTGAAAACATAAAGAGATACGGAAAGAAAAAGACAAGGACTGAGACAATACCTTGATCGGAAGTTTCTTTGAGTGAAGACCTACCAAAAAATTGAAACTCTCCACTTCATAATCTTTCACATAATGTATATCTGTCCACCCCAAACTACTTATTATCTCGTTATCAACTTCTGCTAAATCTTGGATTTTCACAATGCCTTCAATATCCATCAGGGACACTGATTTATCACAACAGATGAGTGGTGGTACTGACATCTCTTGATGGAGTGTAACTTTTTCAAGTAAATCACATCTTTCAACATACAAACGTTTGATTGTACTTGAAGGGCATAAAACTGACTTCAACATAGAACATCCTCCAACACTGAGTACCTCAAGCCTACCAAGGCTTTTTAGGCAATCAGGTATGGAATCAATTGGATTACAGTCTAGATATAAGTTCTTCAACATTGACATGCTACTGAAGTCCACCGGAAAGGATTCACTAGATATATTATTGTCTGTTAGAGATAAGGTTACTAGTGAAGATGGAAAACAAAGCGAGATCAACTTTTGACTATTCGGTAATAATCTTGTGATGGAAGAGAAAAATGCATGCAATTTTGTGCAAACGCCATCTTTGTTAGGCACATTCAGCAACGTTTCCAGCTTCATACGCTTCCTCTCCTTAACAAATATGCCAGCTTCGCAACCGTCTAATGTTAGAACTTTAACATTTTTTAACTTTCTAATGATGAATCGAAGATTTTTAAGCTTACTGCAGTAGCTCAAATTTAGAACAACAAGGCTACCACATTCACCAATTGATTCACACACATGAGTCAAACTTTCACATCTTGTAAGTATCAACCTCTCAAGTGCAGGTAGCTCCTTAAAGCCACTGATTGTGACAAGCTTGCTATAACTCAGATTAAGATACTTCAATGACCCAAGAAACTGTTGCACGGAGATTAATTAGTATATCAAGATAAACAATTACCACCTCCGTCTCACATTAAGTGTCCACTATGATTTTTTTAAGTTTCTTTCTTCAACTTTGACCTTAAATATTTATAAAATACCTAATGAAAATTATACAAATGAAAATACATTTAAAAACTTAATCCATTCATATATCGTGCATCAAGTATTATATAACACGAACAAAAATATTTAAAGTCAAAGTTGAAGAAAAAAAACTTTAAAAAGTTATAGTGTACACTTAATATTGGACGGAGGGAGTACAACGTTGTTATATATATTTATATATATTAGACAAGTAATATGCTTGAATTTAATACCTTTGGCTTCCTCCAAAGCTGTTTCAGTTTGCTGAACGACATGTCAAGAGCAACCAAATGCTCCATTGGCAAGTCGGAGGGTATATATTCCGATTGGAACCCATGCATACACAACCCTCTTAAACCTTTTGGAAAATTCTTGAACGGTCCGTTGAGTTTAACGTGACTAAGTTGGAGTAAAATTAGTTTTTCCATTCTATTTAATGCATTTGTACTCAATTCGGTTTTTCTGCTATGAGAAGATGAGAACTCCAGATGCTTACTGAATGATGGACGACCAACTCCAAAATTCATGTTTAGATCAATATCTTCGAATTCGTAGTCTATCGCACTACTTGATCCACACAACGACGACTCTCTTTTCAATAGTTTCATGTCAAAGAAAAGTCCATGAATTTTTTTTGTACCCTAGTTATATAGATAAGGAAGAAGAGTTTATTCATAAATAACTTTCAAGAAATAAACAAACAAGTGAATAAATATGAAGAATTTATTGTAATACCTTATCTTCTTGCAATATATTGAGGGACTCCTCATGATTCCATACTCGACTACGCTTCCATGGCTTGTCAGGTGATTCTTGACGAACTATATCTCTCCCCATATCTTGAAGCAATTGATGCATCTTCAACTCCTTTCCTAATCCAATTGTGAGAAGACATCTTTCAATGAGCTTTTTGATTCCGTATGATGGGTGAACGCCACAGTCCTTTAATATTGCTTCAGTCACTTCTGTTTCTTTTCCAATGAAAAAACATGAAATATCCTTAAATAGCTCTTTGCAATCTGATGGCAAAGAATCAAAGCCAATTCTCAAGACCTTGTGTACATGATTAGTTTGAAATTCTCTTGACTCTAGCATTGTAAATGTATGGCTCCATGTGTCTGCGTCTTCATTAAGTAATAAACTACCCAAAACTTTAAGAGCTAGTGGATGTCCTCCACAATACTTTGAGGCTCGTTTTGCATCTTCTTCATAACCTTCCTTGGGAGAATATCCACCAAATGCATGCCAACAAAAAAGTTTTAGTGAATCTGTACTATGTAAACCATCAAGTGCAAGCTTTGTATGTTTGGGAGGATACTTTATATGAAGCAATGCTTTATCTGTTATTGACCCGTATTTGGTTGTTATTATGATCCTGCTTCCTGGATGAAAACCTTCTCTTCCAACCAACACATGTACTTGCTCAAAGTCATCAACTCCATCAAGAACCACAAATGCTCGTTTTTGTAACAATGTTGTCTCAATCTTAGATGTGCAATTTTGTACATCATCTTCTTCAAGCTTACGTTTCTTGAGAATGTCTCCAAGTAGCTTATTCTGTAACACGAGTAGTGCACTTGATTGTTGTCCACGTCTTTCAACGTCTTCAACAAAGCTACTTCTTTCAAATTCATGGTGGTACAACAAATAAATATGTTTTGCCAAAGAAGTCTTCCCAATCCCAGCCATTCCCCAAATCGTGAGAATTTCAGTAGTATTTGAGGACCCTCCTTTTAACCAGGACCTTATGGTATCTAAAAATCCGTTCCTCCCAATTAGATGTGGGATTTTACTCTTCATGTGTATATCCAATCTACTACTGATTTCCTTAACGATTTCCTCAATAAACTCCCTCTCTATGCTGAAAGTTGAATCAAGTTATATCATTAAGACACCATCCATGTAAATCTAAATTAATAGAAGTGATGAACCGTCATTTTCATCCTTTTATAGTATTTCCCTCACATGCATTCATGGAATTTACTAGACTTATAAAGAAACATGAGGAAGTTTTTATCTAATACGTAAGAGTAAATTACATGGATGGTCCTTTTGGTTTGTCAAAAATTTAATCTACCATCCCTGAGATGTTTCAACTTGCATTCATCATCCATACTTTTGCAAAGAAACATGGACTCTTCTTTGTCTTAATCTCCTTTAATTTAATCCTAACTCCACCACCGCCAATCATTATCCAACTAATTCACCACAACTAAGTCAAGTAAGTCAAGTGGGTCTACTATTTAACTGAAGTGATCCATTTTTATACGTTTTTGTAAGTATTTATGTGTTTTTATGTTTTTATATGTTTTCATTCGTTTTACATGTTTTCGTCTGTTTTTATACGTTTTCATCTATTTTCGTATGTTTTCTAACATATTAGTCCGTTTTTTTACATCTTTTAGTCTGTTTTTACATGTTTTCGTCTGTTTTTATACATTATCATCCGTTTTTTTATACATCTTCAGAAAAGTGGATAAAAACGTATGACAATGTCAGAAAACATGTAAACATGGACAAAAATTGACGAAAACGAATAAAAATGAAAGAAAACCTATAAAAATTGATAAAAACGAGTAAAAACAGAATGTAAGAAAACATGTAAAAACAGACAGAAAATGGTAAAAATGGACGAAAACGTGTAAAAATAGATGAAAACATACAAAACGCAAGAAAATATGTAAAAATGGATGAAACGTGTAAAACGACGAAAACATGTAAAAACAGACGAAAACGTACAAAAACGGACGAAGACATGTAAAAACGGATAAAAACGAACGAAAACATGTAAAGACGGTAAATACAGACGAAAACGTGTAAAAATAGATGAAAACCTATAAAACGGACAAAAAACGTAAGATAACGGATAAAAACGCGTAAAAAAGGATGAAAACGTATAAAAACGAGCGGAAAGCGTATAAAAACGGACGAAAACGAATAAAAATGGAAGAAAGCGTATAAAACGGATAAGACAGACGAAAAAGTGTAAAAACAGACGAAAACAGATAAAAACATATAAAAACGTAAGAAAACGCATAAAAACATATAAAAATGGATGAAAACGTTTAAAAACGGATATTAAATACTATTTGTAAAGGGTTAATTTTTGCCAAATGTACTATACTTGTCAAAAAATCACTTCAGCGCAGCGAACAAAAAAAAATCTCGTGTGAACACTTATGTTGACATTTTTGTCTTTATGTGAATAATAAAGATAATTTTTTTCGAAATGACCATTTTACTCTTGAATTTTTGTAATTTGCATCCAACGTCCCTATTTTTTTTTTTTTTTTTTGAAAATACTTTTTATTTTTCGAAAATATATTTTTTTTTCCAAAAATATATTTTTTCGAAAGTTGTTTTTTTTCAAAAATATTTTTTACTTTTTGAAAATATTTTTTTTTCAAAAATATTTTTTTTTCGAAAATATTTTTTTTCAAAAATATTTTTTTCGAAAATATTTTTTTTTCAAAAATATTATTTTTTTCGAAAATTAGTTTTTTTCCAAAAATATTTTTTTTCGAAAATACCTTTTTTTTTTTTTTTTTTTTTTGGAAAATTTCACGAATTTTTTTTTTCGAAATTTTTAAAAAAAAATTGAGAAGAAAAAGAATTTAAAAAAAATCAGAAAAATAGGAATTTAAAAAAACATAGGGGCGGTTGACGCAATTTTCTCCAAACGACAGGGACCATTTATGTAATTTAGCCTAAGGACGGTAGATGTAATTTTCGCAAACCAAAAGGGACTATTTATGTAATTTAGAAGGGTAAAACCATCATAATACTTATAGAAAGTTAAAAGTGTCAACATTTAGATAAGTATTTTTTTTTGTTCGCTGCGCAGAAGTGATTTTCTTGACAAGTATAATACGTTTTGCAAGAATTAACCCATTTATAAAAACAAAAAAAAAAACAGACCCAGACCCGACCCGACCCGAGACCCATTTGACCCAGACCCATCTATACCATTCTTTCCAAATGACCCATCTAAACCCAAACCCATCTAAGACCCAAGACCCGACGCAACCTGACCCATCCATTTTGCCACTTTTTGAGGTTATGTAGACATTAGTCATATTACAGTAGACATTGTATCGTGTATTTGAGTTTTGGGTAGACGGGAGCTAAATTGTCCATTGAAAAATGAAAACTATAAAAATGGTATTTGGAAAGAGAGAAAGAGGAAAAAGAAATGAAAAAAAGAGATAGAGAATGACTATATGAGACAAAAATAATGTGTAATGACTAATTTACCCTCATGTGCTAGGTACATGGGGTATTTAACTGAAAAAGTTAATGGAAGTTAAAACCATGGACCGCATGTGTTATTCTTTTTCGAGTTAAGGATTATGGATGCAATTTAAAACTCTCAAGAAAGGTTGATGCATTTTTGGACAAACCAGAAGGACCATCCATGTAATTTACTCATTTCGTAATGATTTGTATATACAAAATCAGTATTGGCCCAACTTGGAAAAAATTATAGTATTGGCCCAACTTGGAAAAAATTATACTCCCTCCGTCCTAATTTATTTGTCCACTTTTGATTTTCAAAGTCTTTCTTTGTCAACTTTGACCTTAAATATGTATGTTTGTGTTATTTAATATTTGATGCAAAATATATGAATAGATTGATTTTTAAATGTATTTTTAATTTTTATAATTTTCATCAAGTATAATATAACACAAATAAGAATATTTACGGTAAAAGTTGACAAAGAAAGACTCAAAAAGTCAAAACTGGACAAATAAATTGGGACGGATGTAGTATGTAAAAGTTGGCGACTTTCCTTTTAGAAAGGCATAAAATGTAAAAATTATGTGGGATAGTAAGAAAATTTTACCGGCCAGTTACATTCTTTCCTTTTAGATCAGCAACTTCTTTGAGTGCTTTGGTCCATGATTCCAACTTACGAGCAGCCTGCCTTTTCTTTTCCTCATCCTTCTCTGCCTCCATTCTTTGTCTGTGTTTGAATAACGCCTCTCCAAAACTGCTTTCTTGCTTCCTAACATGGGTTGGCTCGACATGGTAAAAAATAGGTACAACAATATGTTTAGAGACTTTTCGTTGCTCGAGGACCAGTACGAGCTCATCAAGACACCATGATGAAGATGCATAGTTCTTAGACAAGACAATTATGGAAGCACGAGAGTCTTCTATAGCACTTTTAAGCTCAGGTTTGAGTTCTTCTCCGGTTTCAACCTCTTGCTCATCAAGAAAGGTAGATATGTTTTCATTTACTAAAGCTTCGTACAAGTAATCCGTAAAGTTGAGACGAGTATCTATACCTCTAAAACTTAAGAAAACGTCATAAGTTTTCGACTCTTCTTGTTGTTCTTTTTCTTGTAATTCGTTGATAATAGCCATGTACGTCGAAGATTAATTACAGAAGTATGATCAATTTATTTCTTTGCTTCAATATGTTTTTTATTGTGTTAAGAACTTAAGATTATAATAAGATGAATGTGTGTTTTTATGCTAACAAAGTCACTGCTGAGAGGAGACTAGACTGAGCTAGCCTTATTAATTTGACTTGGTCTTCCTTGTGGAAAAAAACAGTCCCAAAACTTTCACCTAATTACCTGACGGCGGCTAACGCTAAAGCATGTACGAGTGTACGACTCATGTATACTATTTATAAAGCATTTTGACACTTCTTTCCTGTTAATTTTTTAAGATTTCTTAAAATAGATTTTTAAGTAAATACAAGTAAAGAAGCATCATTTACAAGTATTTGAAGCACAAATAAAAACTAAATAAAACACTATTCAACATATATAATTAATACACAATTTAATTTACCTTTCACCAAAATATACAATTATTTAACCACAATGTACAATCTAATTAAGTTTCCAAAACAAAAGCCAAACTCTTAAAAATAAAGCCATCATTTCAATTTCAAAACATAAATATGAGAACTTTTGCTTCCACCAACTTCAAACAATTTCAAAACATAAAAAAGAGCACATATAAAATAGAGTTTAAGTAATACATTCGATTAAACCATTTGTAGAAACATCTGATACACAAAGTCTATAGAAGTTGCATGATTTTTCTTTTGCCATTCTATAGCAGTTGCATGTTATTGTCGATCAACTGGTTAGCATAATAACATTCATTCAATTACAATGCACAACTCATAACAGTTACATGTTACTGTTAGGGATGGCACCCGTGGGTAATGGGCATGGGTACCTCTAACCCGTCACCCACCCACATAGTTTTTTTCTCACCCATCACCCACCCGTCACCCACCAATGGGTACAAATTTCTACCCATACCCTTGCCCGCGGGTATTTGTTGTCCATGGGTAAACCCATGGGTTAGGTTATGCAACAAAATTACAGAATGATGATATTAAAACTAACTATGAAAATGCATAATAAGATACCAATCAATTTGCCAAATACAACTTTGATTATTTGATTTTCCATACTCTCTATTTAGTCTTGAAACTCAAACAAACTTTTAGATTAATTTGTTTTTTTGAGACTTGGTGGTAACTGTTAAATGTATACCTGCAACATCATAAATATTTTAATTAGTATAATTAATTTTAACATGAGTTTATGGGTACACCTACGGGTATTTTGATAGGTATACCCGTGGGTATTTTAAATGAGTGTCATGGGTTTACCCGCGATGGGTATGCCTCACCCGTCACCCACCCGCCACCCAACGATGGGTAAAGATTTTCACCCACGACCCACCCGTGGGTAAAAATTGACGCGTTTACCCACCCATTTATGGCGGGTACCCGCGGGTTGTGGGTTTTTTCTCGCCCATTGCCATCCCTAGTTACTGTCTCATATCCACAAAAAAAATAGCCAACAGAAAACAACTGCAACAATTTCACGGTCAATCTCCTTAGATACAACAAACCACTAAAAAAAAACACACCATCCTTCTTAAGATCTTAAACGAAAAAAAAAATCAAATAAAAAGATCTCGGGTTTGGTTTTCGAATTAATTATATCTTTAAAGATCCAACACAACCAATCATCAATCTATTGAAAAACAAGAACCAACAAAACCATAATTACAAAGCCATGGTTCAAGCCTTGTGTCATTGATTTGTGTGGTTCCGGATCTTGAAGCCAACACATAGATGAAACAACGGGATCTTGAAAAGGGTTTGTGTTTCTAAATCAAGATCTCGGGTTGATTTTGCACTGTTGACCTTGAAATACAAAATTAAAGATCTCGGGTTTGGTCATCATCGACCTTTTTGTATCAAACCAAAACGAAAACTAACTCACACTCACATGGTTCGTGACTTATATCGCATGAGTGCATTAATATTTTTATACAAAATAATATCCGATTGCTTAAAGATATTACAACAAAAAATATATCTTTTTTTATAAAGTTATCGTCACGGTAATCATATACGTAGTAATAGCAAAATATTATTCGCCAAAATTGTCAGTCATATGGTACCCGCCGCCGCAACGCGCGGGTATCCTGCTAGTTCTATATCATGTGAAAAACAATGGAACGAAATCCATAGTTTGTTAATTATTACAAATTATAAGAAAATTATTTACTTGGCTCGAGATCATCTTTTTCTCTTCATTTTTACACCTACGAATTGAAACCTCAGTTCCTGTAGATATATCGCATTGCTTAATTTCATAATAAGTTAGGGTTTCATTTGAGTTCGTAGATTTTTCAACATATATTTTAAGCTATAAATATTTCATCGGTAAGCTTAAAATGTTAAGGGATTTTTCATTATTCAGCATTGTATTTAGAGGTGTGAAACGGGCGCAGGTTATTTATCTGGGTTGAGGAGTTGACCTGTATAAGGTTATTTATCGTATTTTAATTGTGATGCAGTTACATACGTATATGATGCATAAAACTTATGATAATTCAGTTTCTTTATAACCATGATGCAGTAACTTTATAACCATGATGCAGTAACATTAAAACCATGAATGCAGTAACCGTGATGCAGTAAAATCATAATTGTGATGCAGTAAACGTGATGCAGTAACTTTATAACCGTGATGCAGTAACTTTATAACTGTGATGCACTAAAAAATTTTGGCGGGAAAAAAAAACTTTTTTGCCCCAAAAAAAAAATTTTTTTTGGCGGGAAATTTTTTTTTTCGGCGGGGGGGGGGGGGGGGGGGGGGGGGGGGTGGGGGTGGGGTGACACGTGTCATATGATGTGGCAAGGGGGTGACACATGTCACTCCCACAATCCTTCCTACACTTTTTATTATAAGGCCCTTTTTAGAATAACCCCACCCTATATATATATATATATATATATATATATATATATATATATATATATATATATATATATATATATATATATATACACTACTTTATAAAGCATTTGGGACATGCTATAAATAGAAGGCTTAAAAATTCAGATTCAACAAACTACTTATAATAGAAATACTTGTCTTAATTTTGCTATTAAAAATTCTGCTTAAAAATTCAGCTATTACTTTTGAAAATGTGTTAGTTACTAGAAATTAAATATAGGTCATTAAGTCCATTGACCTGTAACAGGGCTTGTAACGGCCCATTTACACATTAGTAATAGGCCTCCGATATAAATATTACAAATTAAGATACAGACAGGGATATAAAAACCCCCAAATAAACACACATCAGACCATTTCATTTTCATCTCTCCTCGCTCAAAAACCTAAATAAACACTCTTCTCCTAAATAACAACCGCCGCTGCCACCACCGCCAACGACATGTGTCGGCAACACCACCCCTTGACATGGTCTAGGTGGCCGGTTTTCGCCGGTTGTTTTGAATCCGGTAGTTTTGGCTGGCGGTTTTGGTTTCAAACCTGAACCGGGTTGTTACTTCCTGATATGCGATGGTAGTTTCGTGGTAGGATTATTTTTGCTAGATCTAATGTTAGATCTATAAAACCCCACACCAGCCAACACATAAAAGCATACACCCACCACCAGCACTTGCATATCACTCTAAAACACAAACTAACCTATCATCTCTATCCTTTCATACACACTAAACATCTTTTGAAATCGGCACATAGATGTTACCTCAAAAATATTTTTGCTGATATATAATGTTATGAATCTGTTTGAGTTTAATAATGGTTTATATGTCAAATAATGTAATTTGAGCTCTAATAGCCATTGTCATACTTTTAACAAAGACCAAGAAGAAGTTGTGACATGTCAAGCATTAGCTATATGGTATTTTCTGATTGTTGAGTACTTGAGTTTAATTAATATTGGATGTTCATATTTTATTTTTTGTTTAGTCATCTAGATGAAAATATTTCGTCAATATGAACTCCTCTCCGTAACATGCGAAGGCGTTTAAAAATTGTTTAATTGTGAGTATGACTTATCAATTGAGGAGTAAGTTTACACTGTAATTACTTGGATAATAGGACTACCTCTTGGTTGACACTTCAATAAATTGGACAATAAGTTGACAACTGACGGTTGGACTTTGGATAGACTGGCCAATAAATGAAAACATATATCAGACGAAATTTCAAAAGCCTAGAGTGACAATTTTCTAAAAGGAATTTATGCAATTTTGAATGCAGCCACTGAAGTTAAAGTAATTCTCAAAATTTACATTAAATGGTAATGGCTAATAAATTTTAAGTTTTGGTACATTACTTTTTAAATGTAAGTCGCATGGAAACTGAAAAAAGGTTTGAAAATATTCCTATATGACAGCAAACATAACTCGCACTATAAGCTATCGCGGGAGATGACAAGCCAAAGTGCCAAACTATAACGACTGATGAACTATTTGAATGTAGTTATGATGGTTTCTCTAAGAGTGTTGATTGGCACACTCATATTTTTTATCCGCACACTCTAATGTACAACTTTTAAAAGCAGCATGTGATAAATGTACAACTGTGTAAAGCACAATTTTGAGTGTGCAAATCAAAATTGAGAGGGTGCAAATCATTAGTCTTTGTCTAACCAGGCTAAAAAGGGATGCACACATACACAAACAAAAGTTATTTCTGATTCATAGGTACATCAATTAATGCTACAATATTATAGTAATCGTTTACTAAAATTAAAACAATTCCATAAGAAAATAAACTCTCACACACATATATTGACTCTATCGTCATTTAAAAAATGCTTTGTGTTACATTTATCATCTTATAAACCCATGGTCGAGTACTTATTAACTCCATGATACTATCTACATTCGTCACAAAAAATATATAATCAGAAAATATTAGTCGCGAGAAATTTTAGTTAGAGGGTACACGCCGCCGCAACGCGCGGGTACCCTGCTAGTATGTATATATATATATATATATATATATATATATATATATATATATATATATATATATATATATATATATATATATATAGGGTAGAGATCCAATAAGAAGTAAATTAAAATAAGAAGTGGTAAGAAGTGACCAAAACTACACATTTGAGATGCAACGACTTGCATTAGATGCATTTCTATTCATATAGATGCAACATCTTGAGTTTCGAAAGTTAATTTGATGTATTGATGGTGCAAATTGATTTTCATGATTTTAGCACGTGCAGAGGAACAAAAAATAAGAGAAATCAATAAATGCATATAATATATGTATATGCATCTGATTAAAAACTAGAAAACATACTATGGTGCGTTATAATGCATCTAAGATTATAGGGATGCATCTAATTTAGGTCGGTGCATCACGGATTTGTAGTTATAGTTCTTCTTATTCCTTCTTATTTTAAGTAATCTTCTTATTTGATCCTAACCCTAAATATATATATATATATATATATATATATATATATATATATATATATATATATATATATATATATATATATATATAACGAAACGTGTTGTTGCTAGCAGTTTTTTTTTGTTGCCAAAATCCCTTTTTCTTAACGGTGTGGATATTCAGCTTAACATAATAAAATAGAAGAAAATTGTTTATGTGAAAAGCAACTTATAACAAGACGCTATTAATTACAACGATATAAAAAATCGATTAAAAAATATAATAAAGTAACAGTGACTCTGAAACTTAGAGCATCTGCAACGGGGAGTTTGACAAAAACTTTTTACTATTTGAAAAAGCTTTTCATAAGGTTTTTAGCATTGCATGAATGACTTTTTAAAAGATTTTGAAACAAAGACTTGGTAGATGTCAAGTGGTTTGAAGCAAAAGCTTTTTACTTGAAAGGATATAATGAATGCATCAAGTTATCATTTAGGGCCCGTTTGGTTTATAAATAGGTTTGGATTCGGATTCGAATTTGGATTTGTGAGGAATGAATATTAAAAGAGAGAAAATATATTTTAATTGATATAATAATTAAATTGTATTTAAATATAATATTTTAATAAAAAAAGAAATTGTTGTGAGAGAAGTATAATGGGTCCCACAGGTTTTACATAAAACTACCATACTTGAGTGGAATGAAAAAATAGTGGGCCCCGCAGGTTTCAAAATATTACTTTGTCTACCAAACACCATTTATCATCTCAATACCCAAATCCGAATCCCACACCCCTCAACCAAACGGGCCCTTATTACCATTAATGCTTCAAATCTTTCAAAGAGTAGACCCATTGTGGATGCTCTTACAACTGAGAAAAAACAAAAGTTTTAGAAACAATTGCTTTATCCAAATTCAACAAATCACATAAGCACCGACGTCAATGGAAATACTAGAGACAGAGGGTAGGTAGTATGCACGTGTACACCCGTTAAGCACCATTCCTAGTGTAAAAATTTTTCATTTTATTTCATTTATTTGGAATTTAACACCAAGTGCATGCTCACTGCCGTCTTAAAAAAGTGCACAACCTTAGACGAAAATGTGGATCCGCCACCAATAGACACCAGAAAAATAGAAGTGTGTAAAAACCAGACATGACTCTTGACCCTTACAACCGACGAAACCCGTTAAAACCTCAAGCCAAACAATTTCAGCCACACAATCATACCGGGTGGCGAGGCGAATGGAGGAAGTGTTGATAGACCCTCACAACTAATGTTGGAATTTAGGATGTGAATATTGTTAGTTCCTTGTTTGTTTTGGTCTTGTTACTAGTATGGAGTGTTTGGCATGTCGTACACTCTTTAGATGGAATGTCGTGTAGAAACTCTTTATATTGGTTGTGGTAATATATATTCATCTTTTCACCAAACTAATCAAAGAACACGAACAAGCTTGTTTCGTATTCACTAAAAAGAAAGCTTAAAAATAAATCTCCTCCTGTTAAATGAATGGGTTTCTTGATTATTACTACAAAAACCTGAGTGACACAGAAAAAGGAGTTACTGCAAAAGGCTTTTCCCTCCCACCCAATTCAACATTTAGTTTCAGAGACTTTAGTGTCCTTTTCCACCCAGACATAAAAATAAAGCAGATAACAAAAACCAACACTTTATCAGTACTCATCAGACTCACACACCCATAAACAAAACCAAATTCTTATTACTATACTCTAACCCAACACAAAAGAAAAAGACAATAAAAATCATTATCATTATCACTATTATTTCCACTCATTTTGTACCTCCTGAAAACAACAAGTAAAGAATCTTCAGAACTAAAATAATAATCATCTGCCTACATTTGGGCATTTTAAGTTGATTCTATCATACTCTAAGGGGGTGTTTGGGTTTGTGTTTCAGACAAGATTATCTGATTATTGTCTTTTCAAAACGCAATAATCTAGTTTATAGTGTTTGGATGAGAAGAGCAAATAAGTGATTATCTGTGTTTTTATGCCTCAAAATTGCGTTTTCAAAAAGTGAGTGGGGAGGTGCAGTTTCAAAACAAAATTTGATAAACGCAGGTTTGATGAAACGCACTTTTACCCAAACACCCGTTAAACATTCTCTCTACTTTGTTAGACGTGTGTCATCATCATTTGTGTTGTCCTCAACCCAAATACTAGTAATCCAAAATCTCTTGTGGTTAGTTACTTCACTCACTTGTAGTTGCATATACCTACACCTCTTTTAACATAACGAACCCATGGTTAGACACGGACAAGATCCTTTGACCATGGTTGCAGTGCGCCTTTTCCTGTTCAAGGGTCCAAGCCATTGGACCATCTAACCCTGCACCAGCTGCATCATTTTAATAATAAAACAGATTAGTAATAAAATTATAAGTTTTAGATCAAATTTAACACACTGAATATGCATTAAAAAGTTGTAAATTTTGCTGGTCAACCCATATAAGAAAAATTACCCATTTTGACCAAAATCTTTTTGACATGTTAATTGTTACCCAATCCATCTATTTTGCCATCCCTAGTAAAGAAACCTTATTTGTTTTCGGGTGAATTTGAGCATAAATGGAAGTGAGAACTTACAATTATGTGATGGGATTGGTTAGAAAAAGCAAAGTTCAGTGTAGCCATTGGCGTATGGCAAGAGCTCCTCAACTTCAATCCTAGAGCTAGAGCAGCTAATGGTTCTTCTAAAACGGTTATGGACTAACTCAACCTCAGCCCAGAATAAGTTGTAAACGGGTCTATGGACTGAGAACCTAGATTCGCCACGTACAAATGATAACTGATGAAGTCCTCTTCCATACCACAAGATATAGTGATATCAATGAAAGTTGTTTCTTACCATAAGCATTTTATGTTATATACTGTAAAAATCATTTTCTTTAAATTTTTACCATGCAGCCGTTCTTCTTTTATCCTTATGGTGCAAATTATCTCCAGTGTATCTATCTGAATTAGTCAAGTATTTGTAAGTTGGTGGAAAATATATCTTCCCTTCATTCCATCCATGAAAAAGCACGACCTCTTCTTTGCTGAATTCGCAACAGCAAGAATTAACACAATTCAGTTGATGGATATGTTGCTTAGCAATAAAATTGGAGGTACCAAAATGGGCGGTTTATGTAATGGGTAAAATAATGTTTAATATTTATTTTAAGTGAAAACAAACTGTAAATACTAATCATCATGGGCTTTGTGGTCCACTGGGTGAAGCTTATTAAGTTAAGCGAACCTTAGTGATAGTAGTACCGAGTTGGGTGACCAACCGGGAAGTCCTCACATGGGGATCACAAGCTCTAATGATATCAACCAGCTACCTTAGAAGCTTGGCCCAACCATGTGATGTCTTGATTCAACTAAAGGACGCGAGTTCGATTCCGTTCCGCAAGCATGGTTGGGTATTGGGTGGAGGTATTTCACAGGCATCAAACCTTTACTGGGTAGGGTTGATGGGTACCATTATGGTACACAGGGTTGAGGTGTCCCTGCCAATCTACACCTTTTTTTGATCCAACTGTAAATACTAGCAATAATCATTTTTTTTTTTTTTTTTTTTTTTTCATAAAGCGGTTTAGGAGTTTGTTTGCTTTGAAACAACAAATTTGGAAATATCTTATCATTCTACACTAAAGTGCTAAAGATAAAAGTGAGAAAAAGTGTATACCATACCTGATCTTTTTCCAACAATGCTCTCCAATTTTGCATCTCCACAAGTGCCTTTGCTGACCGGTAAGAGAGAGCTATTTGGTAATTTAGATCCCCGAGCCATATAATTTGACTGGACCAATAAACAGATTATCAGAATCTTAACGACTACTTGTTCTAAGATTCTTATATTTATCAGTTAAATAAATTGTATGAATATCCCGATGAGAACAGGAAGCGAACTTATGGTGTAGAAGTAGTTTGGGGGGATTTATCATCTTTCATGCCTTGAACACTTGGAAACCTTGTTATCTTAACGATTTCCATAAAATCAGAATTCCTTCTTAGTTCTTCGCCTTCCTTCTTTCCGGAAGTCAAACAAGTAATACGTAGTACGGAGTATATATTTTCTTATTTTCTTGTTTCAATCGTTTTACAGTTTTACACTCCATGGCATAAAAATTAAAGACATCAAAACCCTCCCCAAAGTGATAGAATAATTACGATTAAACTAAGTTATATTACTCTCGCCAACGCTCACCCACAATCTCCATGTTTCTCATGTACATACGACAACAATTTTAGATTATGCGGCAAAAGATCATGTGAGAAACAACATGATACGGTGGCACCCAAGAATCATTGTTCTTTAATTATTAATTTGCAAACTGGAATTTCGTTTTCCTAAGAGGTTTACTGTGATGTTTTTACTTTTTAGAATCAACATATAATAGGTCCGTATCAATGATTAAGCCAATGTTCTTATCAGGTGTTTGAGACTTCGATCAATATGGTGCCAAAGTTCGAGACTTAAAGTTATTTGAGTTGCAATTTACATGTTTGTGAGATTGTGATGCTTAATGAGTTAATGGGTTAGGGAGTTATGAAACCAATGGTCTTGAATAAAATACGCCAATTGATTGTGAACAAGAGATATATAGTGTTAATTGATTAATTAACTGTAAATAAAAACACAAGTATGGTAAAAGAAATAGAAAAGAAACTCCACAGACACAGTTATACAAATTGTGTAGAGAGAGTAACAAATACGGTAGTAGCGTAATTAACTTTAAATATACAGGACTTGTGTATATATGTTTTCAAACAATTATGATCAAACAAAAAACTCGTTAAAGCAGTGTTTCTAGGTGTGTAGCAATCACAAATCAATCATTACAATGAAGAATGATTGAGCGGTTGACTTTTTAAAACCATATATTTTTTTTGAAAGGTGAATTTCAACTTAGAAACGACCACCTTCGTGGACAGCGAAGGCCCCATCGCCACCCCGCCAGACTATGTTGTCTTAACCGGGTCCACGCTGATCTCAGGTGATAACGGGTTTCCCCCGGAAACCGTACTGCCTCCACACAAGTTTACCTTGCTGGAGAAACAGCCGGATGAAAACCGGGCCATGCTCAAGATTTGAACCCCCGCAACATGTGGCTCAAGGGTTCAAATCCATCATTGCAATATATCTCCGGAACAATATGGTCTACAAGTGGACCACAAGTGAGGACTTCCCGGGTGGTCACCCACCCGGTACTACTCCCACTTGTGGCTCGCTTAACAAGTTAAGCCCCACCGTAGATACATCCAACCAAATGTGTAACTTATTCCATCATTGAAGAATGGTAAACAATATCCAACATTTTCATAATTTCATCCAACAAAGCACAAAATGTATTTACAAAAAGATCTAATTTTTATTGATCTTCAAAAAATTTGATCCTTTTTTCATCAATGGGATATCTAGCATTACAACCTTTTTTTGAACCTTCTTGACCCAACTCTTAAAAAGGTCAATTTTTTTATTCATCTTAAAAAAACTTGATCTTGATTTACCACAACTGAGGCAATGGTTTGTGTTGAGCTTGAGATTCATGGTTGACATTTTTTAATGATGTTTTTTGAGGTTTGATTTTGTGGGGTTTTGCTGTATATTTGTTTAATTAATACTATACAATTGTATGTTAGCAAGAATGCAAGATTGTAGTAATGGTGATCTACTAAATAATAGATAGTTGCATAACCATCAAAGCTAGGAAACAACTCAATTACCAAGCGCCATAGATATTCTATCAATAAACGCTTAGGGCCCGTTTGTTTCGAGGTGAGTATTTATTTTTCGAAATTATTATGAAATCTTTTATATAATAAAACAAAACATCTATTGGGAATTTTTCATTTCAAAAAAATGGATTCATACCTTATTTAGTAATAATTTTATTTAAAAAAACGATTATTTTCTTATTATGTAACATTTTATATTTATCCATAACACAAATAAAAGATAAATCCAAAAAATATAGATAATATGCAATTAATAATAGGATTAAAAATTTTAAATAATTATCTTTAATAATAAAAACTATAATTAAACATTATAAATCAAACAAAACAAAGATTAAATTATTTGTTTTTTAATAAATAAAAATATATGATTCAAAATTTTTTTAAAAACCCGCGCGTGCACGGACATTATAACTAGTACTGTATATATTGATTTAAATCCTTTCTCAATGTATCAAACAAACACATATTTAAACAATTATTCATTTTATAATTTTATGTTTTAGAATCCTATAGTAAAACTATCAGCTTATCAAGCTTAGATAAACACTATATATCTTAATATGTATTTAAGGATGATTATCCGTGTTGTGTCGTATTTTTCGTTTTTGCTTAAAACAAAATATACACGTACATTCATTTTTAAGTAGAGTAGTGATTAACATAACTAATTGACATGCCTAATTTTGTGTCTAATGAGGATCTTCACACATTTGACAAAATTAATTGTAAGTTTGAGGAGATATAAGTCATGCAATCCATGTGTCTAACAGTGATTCGATTAGGCATAATAGCTTAGTAGTCATATGTTGGATCGTAAGTTTATGTTGATTATGTGATTCGGGAGGTCGGGGATGGTGGAAGAAACCACCTTCCATGGTGTGAGAGAGAGTAGAGAGAGAAAGGTAAACTTGTATGTGTTTTATTGAAAGAGAAACTGTAAGATGACACAAATGCAAGCAACACCTCCTAGTGAAGTCTAGGAGGGTATAAATAGGCCACCAAACACATGACTTTACATAAATGATGGTTTCAGTCCATGTGTTTGTGCCTTACAAGATAACTAGTGTAATCTCGTACATGTCGTTCCATTTACGTGTTAGGATTATAAACTTTGATCCTAACAATCTTCCCCCAATGGGGCGACATAAGGGATTACTTACAACATTTCCTACAAGTACAAATACAAATAAAGAAAGGTCTTCATCGGCTCTTCAAGTGCTGAGGATGACTACAGTTGACGCTCTTTGTCTTCATCTTGTACCTCGGCTTGAGAACTTTATCTTTACTTGTAGGCAAATGATGTAATATGCATGAAATGGATTAACTTCCCCCCAATTCATGCTGCATGTCTTTAGCGGCTTCTTCGTACACTTCTTTTTGGCGAAGTTTCTGAATCAGCTTCCCCCCAAACTGACAACCGTCTTCAGCAGATTCGAAACTTTGATGTAGTTAACATGTCTTCTAACTTTTGAAGTTTTGAGTACGCAGCGGAATTTGTAGATGACACCGTAAACCACACCAAGCAAATCTGACTAGTCACTTAATCACAGTTATGCTCAATGCGGAAACTCTGTTCGGGGGTAACATGCAAGAAATCAGCAAGATCTTCTCACTTAAGTAGGCTACTTCGCACTTCACACCCCGCGAGAGTTGAAATGATTACACCAAAATCATAAAACTGAACCACTGATCATCTCTGCGGACGTCTCTCCGGTAGTAATAAAATTGTAAGCTCGATCACGTGAGTCTATTATGCGTCCCTGATGTGCACATTTCTTCCCCCTAATTGCAGAACCTCGTGGAAAATGAGTGTTTTCGCAAAGACGTCAAGAAAAGCCAAAGAAGCAAAACAACACCCACTCTCTCTTCCCCCACGATGTCTTCGCGGAATCGGAAGCATACACACTATGTTTACGATGGAACGGAGGCAGCGTAACCCCATATGTCTAACTAACCGATTATGTGTGAAGTATCATAAATAGCCCGTGAGAATCGACTGCTGATAAACACCTCTACTCTTTTATACTCCTCTCAACTAACTCTTTACCGACCCCATTATCAATCTGACGGCTTTTTGTAGTGACTACTGATGGAGAAAACCCAATATTATGAACTTGAGAACGAAGTAAAATAACCCAAACTTGTGACTTAAACTTGCACTAATGTATGACTAAGAGCGGCGTAGAGAGTTCGTCCACCATCGAATCCCTAAGTACTCTATACTCTACCACCATCAAGTATAAGACGTACATCACCTCTTGAGTATCCACAACTTTGTGTGACACTGAGCACTACAACGTAACTCCTTAAAGTGATAGTTATACACAGAGAACCCACAAACATCATGTATAACTAGACAACTCAAGTCTCTGTCATTTGTACGGATAAAAGCTCGAACAAGGATCTCGAAGAATCATGCATCCAACCAACCCCGATATCTTCAAGATACTAAGTACACGCACCCGTGATATTCCACTTCAATCTCAAATAAATAATAATGAATTAACGCCGTAGTCACATCTTGCGGTTAAATGCTCAAAACTAGCCTTTTGACGGTTTAATGAACTAGATAATGGTTTCCCGATCTTGTCAAAAATGTATCCCCGTGAAAATTTTCAATAACCAAAATACCACTCATGCGCCAAATAATAGACCAAAAATGCTTAAATGTATAATACATTTTATATTAATCCATTTTTAGCCCATAGCATAATCCTTTAAGATCTAATTAAACATAAGCCCAATCCAATATAGTGATAATCAAAGTTTATGCGTGGCCCATCACCAATCATCCAAACAAAATATGTGTGATATATCATATAAGGCCCAAAAAATTCTGGATCCATTCCAAATTGCGTTTAAGCCCAATGCAAATGAAGTGTAGTCCGGGTCCAATGCTAAAAACATAACCCCATCCATCACAAATCATATGATCGGTTACTTAGGGTTATATCTATAATCACACATCATAAGTTAAACCTAATATCACACACTCATCTCAAACACTCCGCCCCCATCTATTCTTCTTCACTTTGCAGTCACCCAACATCTCCATCTCAGTCAAAACTCATCTCGATCTCATCTCACCTCCATCATCTTTGAATAAAAAAAAACACAAACGAATATCACAAACCCAAACACAATATCTACCGAACCTAAATCATTACATTTTTCAGCTTAAATCGAGTCAAGAAAGCATCTTTAGTGTTTCAAGATCTTTTGGAGGGCCTCAGGTAGGATTGTGTTTTCGTTTTGGTCGTAGAACGAACAAAAGAAAGGAGGATAACATATTTGTTATTTTCTTATCTTGCTTGATTCGTATATCGAATGAAGCAAAGCTTCAATAAATCGATGATGATTATTATTTCTTTCGTGTATTTGGACTTTGATGTCTAAAATGATTCTGTAGCACGAAAGGAATAAGAGACTGAGATTATGCAATTGTTTTTTAACTTTTAAGTTCGAGTAATTTTGATGATATTGGCAGTTGTAGTTTCATGACTTTTGTTGTCATTGTGAGATGGTGAAGGGTTAGGATAGAAATAGGTGTATTTATATTGTTGGTTCGTTAAGCTTGACTGATGATGTTCAAATACGGAGGTCACAAATGAGAGTCGGTATTATGGTTGTGTCTTGGTCAAACGGGTCATGGTCAAACTCCTTTTCTTCATCTCCTTTTGCTATTTTCAAAAACTTTTAAACTTTATCGAAAACATTTGCTTAGCGAGAATACTTATCGAGAACGTGACTTTATCAAGAACTTTTATTTATCGAGAACATGATAGTCGAGAACTTGATTCATGTTATCGAGAACCCTGTTTTCGAGGATGTGATTTCGACATTTTAGGGTATTGGGTTCTCGACAACTGGTCTGTTCTCGATAACAAGTACCTTTCGAGAACTTCTTATACAAGAAGTTTCGATTTTTCCGACGATAAATCCGACCAAAGATGCCGACCAATATTCAAACCCACTTCTGACCACAAATATTTCACGGAATGGTAGAAATAGTCACAAAACGAAGATAACAGTTAACATAAGATGTTATTTTCAATGGATACGCACATAAAACCATATATGTGAAACTGAGAATAAAATATTGTGCCTTTTTGACCATAAAGAAACATATAGTCTCTTTACAACTGTCAACCCAAAAAAAATATATGTAAAATAGTCAAAGGACATGGTAGACAGTTTAGGAAATGACGATTTATTGACAAGAAAAATATCACAAATCAACCAAAATAAAACCTTGGCTCTGATGCCACTTGTTGGATCGTAAGTTTATGTTGATTATGTGATTCGGGAGGTCGGGGATGGTGGAAGAAACCACCTTCCATGGTTAGAGAGAGAGTAAAGAGAGAAAGGTAAACTTGTATGTGTTTTATTGAAATAGAAAATGTAAGATGACACAAATGTAAGAAACACCTCCTAGTGAAGTCTAGGAGGGTATAAATAGGCCACCAAACACATGACTTTACATAAATGACGGTTTCAGTCCATGTGTTTGTGCCTTACAAGATAACTAGTGTAATCCCGTACATGTCGTTCCATTTACGTGTTAGGATTATAAACTTTGATCCTAACATCATATACCTTAGGCATACAAATAATTTCCCTTTAAGGTATTTACAATTTTTTTATCCGCCAAGTCTCCTTTATAGAACACCTATTAACCGTTTATGAAAGTTTGATTTTTCATTAGCGTTAATATATTTAGTGTTAATATTTCTGACATAAAAGCAATCGATGTTAGTATTGTGTAAGAATATAATGTGAAATGTAAGAATTTTTAAGCTTTAATATGAAATAAAGGTTACTTTTATAAAACTTGTTTTATTCATGGAATAATTTGAACTTCTGAAAACATGTTAAATTTCGAAAATAGATACGTAGAAGTGGGAATTGTACTCGGTTGGGGAAGCTCCGAACCATTTAAAAAAGGTTGAATAAACACTAGATAAAAAGTGTTTTGATGCGGAAATAAAGTCTAATTTCACAATATAACAAAAATGGTCCGAATCATGCAAAGTGGGTTGTTATCAAAGTTAACTTTAAGATCATCAAGCATAAACAAACTTTTCTATATTGTTTGCATGCATATAGGTAAAATACGACATTAATTTAATGTTAGAAAAGTAAATCTAACAAATTAACCATTAAATGCAAACTTGATATACAACAAGTCATAACCAATATCTTGTTGGAGAGGAGATATTCCTTGTAATCCCGACTACTATAAAATATATATTTTAGCAACACAAATATTAACGATCACAACACATTGGTTAATTCTTTGACATCATTTTCCTAAATTCTTCAAAATCGACGAAACAATCACCATTAAAATCCACCGAATTAATCATATTCTCACAACTCGCTAGCTGAAATGACTCCATTATTATCTTGATCGTATAGTTTAAACGCTTCCATAAGATCATTAAGCCCGTCACCATCACATTCACCCGCAATTCATTTGCAAAATACAACAAACTCATCTAGGCTAGTGAAACCATCAGAATTGGTATATGTTTTCATTCAATATACACTTGACCTCTTCAGGAGACGAGTCGGATCCTACTGATTTCAAGACATTGATTAGCTCCTCTTTAGGGATCAAAGAGACTCATTTATTTATCTTATGGTAAAAGTTCTTTATCAGGGTAGAAAAAGTTACATATTTATCCATTATTTTGTAAGCAGCCATCACTTATTCTATAATCTCTTCAACTATTGCTATAAGCATACAGGGGAAAATGGTAAGTTAACTCAAGAGCCAGATTGGAAAGGTAAAATTGTAGATTCTAGTTTGTTGAGATATTCCAGAAAAGAAATAGTTATGTATTAAAGTGACAACATTATTGCACTAGAGCAGTGCGCATAGAAGGTTTAGATGATGTTTTTGTATAATAAACCAAATTTGATATGTTATGGTCAGTTATAACATATGTATTTCTTCTGTTCATGACTACAGAAATCTTTACATAGTTATGCACACATAGAAATGAATTATGGAAGTAAAAAATCATATGTAATCACACATCAACTTATGGTGATGATGTTTTTGTAATGTATACACAAAATCAGAGTAGTTCACAGGCTCATAATACAGGCAATGAACTTATGGTGATATGAAGAGAGAGAAAAAAAAGGTATTGAGGTAGTACTAGTTGACTACTTTACTATTTTAGATCATATAGCTTTTGTTATAGGATAGTTTGCTATCTGGTTTGGGCTGGATTACCATATCTTGATGGGTGTTATAAAAGTAATAAGACATTACTAAAACTATGCAAAATGTATCATCAACAAGTCTTAATTTCCATAGAACTTTAGTCTCAATAGGCTAAATAGCCTTTCTTACAAGTTTAAGCTGATTTGGGTATATCCTTACAGCAAACAATAAGTGAGAGTGTTATCCATTCTAGACTTTCTAGTTATTGCGTTACAAAACCAAGTGGCGGATTTAACTTGAAAAGCTTTGATTATGATTGAAACCGACGTTAGAACACGAGTAATTTATTAAGGAAATGAAATCTTGAGATAAGGTGAAAATCAACAAAAAAGATGTTTACGTTTAAATTACTTCAAATCTGAAATTTGCAAATGAGGTAAAAATAAGCGAGTAGCAATCACAAATTAATTTCCGTAGAAATTTACAATGAAAGAATGATCGAGTGGTTGACTTTTTGAAACCATAAATTACTCTTTAAACCAAGTTCAAATTTCCAAAGTTTATTTAACATCGTCCTAACATTTTCATAGATACATCCAACAAAATGTGTAACTTATTATTCAATCATACAAGATTAATCACATTACCTAAGCCCGCTGAAAACATAATAGATAAACCCGTTAAATAATTCATCAAGTATGGAAAACAAGACCCGAAAATCAAACATTTTCACAATTTCATCCAACAAAGCACACAATTTGCAGAAAGATCAAACATATTACTAACAAATTAGCCTACTTTTAGCATAACACACAAAACCTATATAACAACTCTTCGAATATGCAAAAAGTTAGGGGGTGTTTGGCTAAGCTTGTCGAAAGAAACACACCTTCAAAGGTGTGCTATTAAAACACACTCTCTAAGCCTTCAAAAAGTTGCTTAACACTTTTTCAGGATGTGTTTGAATGAGCTAATAAGCACCAAAATAAGCTAATCTAAACGCCTCCTCAAACCCAAAAGCCAAACAAATCTACAATTTTATTAAACAAGATCATACATCTTTTTTTGGGGGGTACCATGATTTTCGACTTTTTGGCCGACTAATCCACGGGTTCGAGCCCGGCGCCATACATAAACACAGTAAGTAAAGCCCTTTGCTTTTTAGGAAGGTTGGCATGACCTCATCGCGGTTATTTGCTCCTCTATGATTTTAGTAAACATCAAACACTTCACTAACAAATTTAGCCTACTTTTAGCATAATACACAAACACATCAAACAATTAACCAACTTTAAAACAATTCCATACAAAAAAACACTAATCTTGCATGTTAGCATGATTTGAAGTAATGGTGATCTTATCTTGCTCTCTATGATTCATTTAGCAAAGGGACTTGTGGGTCAGAGTGTAAAGAAAAGAAAAGAAAAAAAATGCAAAAGAAATGATAAGCAATAGAGATAGGTATCGAACTTGTGACCTTTTAGATAACAAACGCTCGTATAACCATCTAAGCTACCTACCATTTCAGTTACTATATGCAATGGATATCTTTTATGGGAGATCTGGTCAAATTCACCAATAAAAGCTTAGGGCCAGTTTGTTCCATGGTATTTGCTTAACAAAATTAGTTTGGTATAATGGTATAAACTTTACCGTAGATTTTTGATAAAACCCATTAGGTTGAGTGACTTTTGAGACAGATTACACACATATATACTTAGGGATTAACTTGGTCCAATCCTGTATCAAACCGGTACCATATTTTTTCCGAGCATAAAATTGTGTACTAGTACCGTACCGAAGAGGATTCCGGTACCGGTACTCGGTACCGGGAAAATGATACAATATTTAGTTTTTCTTGTTTTTAAAAACCAAATCAAACAAGCCAGAACAAACCAAAGACGAAGATACATATTGTTATTTAGGTTTCGTATGAGACAATAAGATTAACTAACAATAAGCATAACTCATTAAGTAAATATTGTAGGTAATAATGTCGAGTACAAATTCATATTTGTATTTAACAAAGATACACATCATTAACAATAAACATGACTCATTAGTAATATATCATTAGTATTACTGAAATATGATTGATGATAATCGGGTTAATTTATGGATGCAAAATTGATGATTTTATTGATTGATAATAGGTTACGGTTTAAATTTTGGGAGAGTTTTGTAAAGGGTCAATTCTTGCCATAGACTCTATTGCACTAGAGCACTGCATAGAAGGTTGTATAATATACAAAATTTGATATTTTATGATCAATTATAGCATGTGTATTTGTTCTTGACTAGACAATCTTTACATAGTTATGCACACATAGAAGTGAACTTAAAATCACACATTAACTTATAAGTAATGTACACACAAAAACGGAGTAGTTCCCAGGCTCACTGTAATACTCCGTAAAATCCCAGGTCATTTATTAATGCTAATTATCGACATTATTCTTAACTATGCCATTTTTGCGGGCTAATTTGAAATTTTTATATGAGACACCATTTGTTTGACACCCGATTGTTTTGACACCGTTTGTTTGACACCCGATTGTTTTGATCACCGTTTGTTTGACACCTGATTATGTTTTGTCACCCGATATCACCCGATTGTCACTCTTGGATGTCACCCAATGAGGTTAACACCGGTAACTCCCACTTGCGACCCGACACCCATTTGGACACCGAGACATTATTAATATATATATATATATATATATATATATATATATATATATATATATATATATATATATATATATATATATATATAACAATATGTATATATTAATTATTACAAATTTATTATTACTAAGTATATATGAGTATATATATACGTATGACGACACCGTTTATATATTTTTGGTTTTCACGAACCGACACCGACACCGAAACTAAATTCACAATTTTACTAATCACCGATACCTCGTCATATTTGGGCCGAGCACAAACCACAAGCCCACACGGTTTCTTTCTTTCTTTCTTTGATTCACTTGGGCCGAACCACTCACAAGCCCACATGTTTTTCTTTTCCTTGTTTCGTTTGGGCCGAGTTTACCACAAGCCCCATATGGCTTGTTATGTTTTCTTTCCTTTTGCGTAGCATGCTACACGAAACCGAAAACCACCACCTTTGTTCTTTTCTTGGTTCCCCACAACTCAACACAAACATACCATTTTACTTTGACTTTGTTGCATGAGACAAGAAGCCACCCTATGTAGCCGTCGAACCCATGGTCCTTCACATTACACGCTAAGCTTTCTTTACCCACTAGGTCGAGTGCCTCCTTAACCAACAACATAAACATAAACTAAACCAAGAAGTACAAACGCATGGCCCTAATCACCCTTGACCTAGTGTTAAAATATAACCATAGCTTCCAAACTCTTACCACTCGACAAGACTACACTCTTGATACTAGACAACCTTGTCGAGAAATGAAATGACCATTCGACTTGTGTATTGATACAAGGAGACCATTTGAACCACCATTGTCACCCTATATAAACCATATTAAATGAACTTTACCTCACACTTACAAGAGTTCACAAAAATTCAAGTCATAAACACTCTCTACTCCTTCTTGGTTACTGTCGAGAAATCAAGGGTCACACACGCAAGGTTTTTGGGTTTGGAAACGAGTTGGGTAACTCTCGAAGGAAAAGGATCGTTTGAAATGAAGGGACACCACGTTTACTAAGTTCTCGTAGCTCACATCACACGACATCCTCACCACCCTAGTTGGTGTTGTAAGTTGATCACTTCTCTTTTCATTTTCTACTTTACTCGTATCATGCACGTCACATACACACAACACACACCATTTATTTTACAATTGTTACACTTATAGTATATATGTACACGCCTCGACACCCTTAGGAAAGGGCTCACCATTTCATTTTTATACGTACAACATATCTATATTATTCGATCCACTAATTCCTTGGCTCACCCTTAATCGAACTAGCACAACATGCAAACCTTACACGATTTTATACCACGAAAACGAGACCAAAACCAAGTCCTAGTCGAACACAATCTTAAAACAAACTAAACCCATTATGGGCTTTAACCGGGCTAACGATCCCAATGCATTCATAAGGAACTTTTCGACTTGGAACTAAGATTTTCGAAATGAGATAAAATTTATAAAAACTGATTTTTATAAATTTTAGAAGAAAAAATAGTGACTTTTTATAAAAATAAAAGTTAACTTTTCGAAAACTAAGATTTTGGACTATTTTTGCAAAAGTCCCACGTTAAGGGGCTAAAAGTGACAAAAACCCAAACTTTCGGACTAAATTGTATATTATCGATTTCTAATAAGAAGTTGAGGGTAGAACATGTATTTTTCAAAAGCTTGGGTAATAAAAGTGTAAAAGTACAAAAAGGACTAAAAGGTAATTATTATTGACCAAGGGGTCAAAAGTGTAATTTTATAAAGTTAAAGGTTAAATATGACAAAGGTATTTTATAATTAATTATAATTTGATTTTATATAAATATGTATATATATTTTGGTAACTTTAAAATATATATATAACTTTACTAAAAATATTTAATTATAAATATTTTTAAACAATATTATTTTCACAAACGAGTTAATATTTATCGAACACCGGTTCGTAACACGTTACAAATAACTACGTGAAGTTATTTTGGAATATATTAAGACACCCGAACGAATATCACCGTACACGTGACACATCACATGTCATTTACAACACGAATCTAATACACCGATTACAATGTATTATTTAGGTCGCAAGTCGGAGGAATTTAATTGCTAGTCATAGCAGTACACCGTCACTAGTGAGCACCGTTGTGATTGTGCACCTTTCTGGTGAGTTCATGGTCCCACATTTTTAATTGTTTTTAAACCCCGTGGGGAGATACATGTTATAAATCGAACACAAGTATTTTTCTGTATGTTGTTATCACCTGATATTGCCTAAGTTGACACATGTGCTACAAGTCCCTTGATGAGGCGAAAAATGATCCGTTTTTAGGGGGTCATTTAAGCCCGAATCCGAATTTATTTGATCAAATATTGCCCTAAATCGTTCCTTTTGTGATTTTAGGTACTTGGAGAGTGAATTCTGGAAAAGAAGCCATTTTGGACATTTTTGGAGCATAAAAGTGAAGAAAACGGCAAAGTCTCAATTTTCCATGCTGGGAACAGTAGGTGACGGCGTCAAGAATAATTCCCTGACAGCGTCAAACCTCAAGAATTAAAATCCGTAGTTCATGAAGGCGTCAAGAGTTGTCCTGACGGCGTCAAAACCTCAAGAATTAAAATCCGTAGTTGATGACGGCGTCACACACAGGGCGTCAAGATTAATTTGTGTGACAGCCTAGGCCTTGACGGCGTCAGAAGTAGATCAAGGCCGTCCGAGGAAGTATTTGGCGGCGAGATGACGGCGTCACATTGTTTGTCTTGACTCCGTCATCCCTATTTTCCTATATATAGTTTTCTAGTTTTTCACATTTAAGAGAGAAGTTTTGGAGAAACCCTAAAGACGATTTTGGTGCAACTTTTACAGGTTTTTCAAGGGTTCCAAACCCTTGATACCTTGCATTGTAATTGAGATAAGTGTTCTTCTAATTCAATCAATATGTCTATGTATTGGTTGTCTATATCTTGTTCTTGTCTCAATTCCATTATGCTAGGCTAGATCTCTTTTGTATTTGCTTAGATCTAATGAAACCTAGATATTGATTATGTGTTGATTACTTGTTTATTCTTGTTCTTGGATGAATGATTTATATGTTAGGCTTAAGAAAACTGGCAGATCTCCAAATGGTAACATGCTTGAACGTCTTAAGAAACATGAACCGAGGCGTGCTAGGTCTTTATTGGTTGTATTTAATGCATGAGCCACTGTTTACAATCCATATAGTTGTGCCGGGCATGGTGTAGGAGGAGATAAGAGCTCATAGAATTGGGGAGTTATGTATGCCACCCCATGAAGGGTATTAAGGAATACGATCCGTCATCCATGCAATTATAACAAGTAATTAACGTGTAAAAGATATCTAGGGAGTAGTGAAATCTAAGTAAACACATTTTCTCCAATTACTGCTCACAACTTTAGTTTAATTAGTTTATTTTCATTTTTAGTGTTTTATTTTGATTGCATCTTAGTATTGGGTTAGTTGAATAGCAACTAATTCCGCCCACTCTTCCAAAACCCGAGATTTTAACTTGCTTTCTAAAAAATATAAAAACACAAAAATAATCATCCCTCACCTTTAGAACTAGTATTTAGGCTTTCTAATCCTAGCGACACTATTCCTAAGCTGAACGATCAATCCCCCGGTACTTGTCACTATACTATACTACAACGATCAGGTACACTGTCTGGTGGGGGTTGTAAGCTTCTCGAGATCCCTCGAGAAGTAAAGCCTGTTGCGATTCCCACGCATCAAGTTTTTGGCGCCGCAGCCCGGGGATTAGTTATTGTCTAGGTTAGGATTTCTTTTTATTAGGTCTACTTGCTAGATTCCTTTCTAGTAAGATTTTATTTTTTATTTTTAGGTCTTCTTTAGTCTATCTTATTTCTTTGTGCCTTTGTTCGTAACTCTTTACCATCCGACATCATGGAAGGTGGTAACATCTTTGAACCCGTCATCCCACCACAACAAAACCCACCACTAGAACCCCTTAGGCCCCGAACCTTAGGAGAGTACTCCCGACCTAGCCATCAAGGCTACCGAAACACCATTGAGCTCACCGGAGCCAATGTGACCCCCTTGCGATCCGACACCATCCGGTTGGTGCAAAGCAGATGTGCATTCCATGGACTTCGTTCCGAAGATCCAAACCAACATCTTAAGGACTTTCTCAAAATCGTAGATTCCATAGACCTAGGTGTTGAAACTAGAGAGACTACCCGTTTACGCCTATTCCAATTCTCTCTACGGGATCAAGCTAGTCAATGGCTTGAGCGTTTACCCGCGGGATCCATCACCACATGGGATGATCTCACCACTCGTTTCCTTGCTCAATTTTTCCCACCGGGGAGAACTACTAAGCTTAGGAATGACATCTTGATGTTCCAACAACGTCAAAATGAATCTCTTTATGAAGCATGGACTCGTTTCAAGGACTTACTCCAAAAAGTCCCTCATCATGGCATAGATCTTTGGCTCCAAGTCCAAATCTTTTATGACCATATCGACATCTCCACGAGGCGAGCCATTGACCAATCGGCCGGTGGTAAGCTACGTGATCTTAGTGCGGAACAATCATGGGAACTCATAGAAGATCTTGCTCTCTATGACAACGAAAGTTGGAATGATCCCCGTGACTTGAACAAAACGGTCAAGGCAATATCTTTGCCTTCGAACAATTCTAGCACTCCCGACCGTAGGATCATGGAACTTGAGGACCAAGTCAAGTTTCTCATGAAATCTTACGATGCTCCTAAGCCTTCAAGCCAAGTGAACAAAATCACTTCTTCATGCGAATTATGTAGTGGTCCCCATGACACTCATGACTGTGTGGAACTCCCCGGAACAGCTTTTGCGGACTACGCATCCACGCGTACCGACGAAGCGGGAGATAAGTGGTACACTTTCAAGCCCGAGCCAAACACTTACGGTGATTCATACAACCCCTCATGGGAAAATCACCCAAACCTTAGGTGGAAACAAAATCAACCCAATTCCTCCAATCCGCCTAATCGCTACCAACCAAACGGTCCACCCTCCAACCGTACTTTCAACAACAATCCTTCTAACAACTATGGTAGTACCAACAATCTTGAAGGATTGATGTCAAAGTTCATGGCATCTCAAGAAGCCCGCATAGTTAGGTTTGAAACCGAATTCAACCAACAACAAACGGAGATGACCAACAAGATTGACAACTTGTTGAAAGCCCTCAACAACCAATCATTAATCACATCTAGGAAGGACACTAGGGACACCAATAGTGGAATCCAAATTAAGGACCCCTCATCATCCAAACATGTCCACTTTGTCAATGTTGTCACCATTAAGCCGATAGATAAGGAGATAGAGGAGAGTGACAAGGATGAAGTTAGAGTAGAAGCCGATAGTAAGGATGAGAGTAGGGAAGTTGAGGTTAATAAAGATGAGGAATTAGAGGAGGTAGAACCTATAGAAGAATACTTTGATAAGTTGCCAACCAAGGAAGAACGGGAATACCATAAGGATTTATTCGATAGTCCCGAGAGAACATATATCTTTGGCGACCCCCTTATCAAAATGGGAGACCCCTCTAACATTAACATCCCATGCAATATCGGGCACATGCATATATGGAAAGCTTACATCGACCTTAGATCCCCCGTGAACATCATGACTAGGACTTATTACAATTGGGTGAGGAAGAAGCAACTCAATTTTAGGATGATGCTCGGTAAGAATCTGATAAGTAATTTTGCAGGAAGAGTGAAGGGATTACATGTGATTATAGGGAATCTCACCTATGAAATCGATTTTATGATAGTGGAAGACATTCGTCCGGTGATAGATGCTTGCCTAAGTCAAATAGTATTCGGAAAACCATTTGTTGAGGCCACTAGGATGAGTTATGATCCGACTTTAGGGATAGTTAGATTCAAGAAAGAGAATGATGAGGTTGCTTATCAAATGCCCTACAAGATCGAACAATACCGCCTTCTCTCTAATTTCGAAAAGGAACATAAGCAAGCGGCTTATTATAGGAATGAGGAGGATAGACGTAGAGGAGTAGAGTATGTTAGAAATAGGATGCTTGGTTTCTACAAAGAATGCTTGCAACTAGGTCCGGAATACAAAACTGGTTTAGAAGACGACCTAGAGAGTGGAACCAATGATGAAATCACGTAGTAACCCATGACTTTGAGTCTAGCTACAAGACTCGTAAATAAAGAAAAGCGCTTCTTGGGAGGCAACCCATGTTTTGTGTGATTTTATTTGTTTGATTGTTATTTGCTTCCGTATGCATGTTTAGTTTTTATTGTTGGTTGATCATGTTTCTCAATTAAAATGTGGAAATACTTTACTTTGTTGTTTAGCCTAGTCTTAACTCCACCTAGAAGTATTTTTGCAAAAGATAAGTGTAAGGGGAAACCCCAAATATGTTTTTAAGAAACAAACCGATCATGATTCTCCACAATATTAAATGAACATGTATATTCGTATTTGTTAGAGTCAAATGCTTGTATTGAGTCATAATGAAGTTTTGCAGGATTTTCCAGGAAGTAGGACCAAGTTTTTCCAGAAATTTTCCGGAAACTTAACATAAGAATTTCTGCAGGTCCATTCTGACGGCGTCAGAGTTTTACTCTTGACGGCGTCAGGAGTTAAAATCTGGAAATTTTACCAGTTTTGTTTTTCTAACGGAGTCTTATGGTTTTTTGTGAATTATTAAGTTTTATAATCTCCAGGAAATCTGCAAACTTCATTCCACAAGCATTATATCTTACTTTGTTTTCTAGGATTTAGTAACTTATATAGGATGCCGCCGATTTTATGCGAGGTTGTCTTGTCTATTTTTGTCAGGATTTACAGGTTATGTTCGACAAGGAGATGATTTATATTCTGGAAGGGAAGCTTTGATTGTTCATTTTCTTGGAGGAAGATCTAACCTGGCCACCTATAATCCATACCGAGCGAATCAGGGGAGTATTTTATTTCATTCTCTTTACTTTTCACTTTTACATTCTTTACTTGAACATTGGGGACAATGTTCATCTTAAGTGTAAGGGGAGGGTAAAAAGATGATACCTTACATATGCACTTTCGCTTGAGTTTGTTTTGTTTAATGGTAGATGTGTAATAAAACTATGAGAAATACTTGTTAGTGTAATTTTAGCGCCAAATTTAAAATATTTTACAACATTTAGGAGTGAAACTTTAGCCATAGCAAGCGTCTCATGGATAGGAGATTGTATGACTAGCACATAACCGTATATTCAGAAAAATTTTCCACCCAAATATGTGAGGTTCGCCTTTAGATTTGATAGGAAAAGCATTCATTATTAGTGCTTATGAGTGTACCGGTAGCATTTAGATTCTAGAACTTGCGTTAATGATGCATCCCGAGACCGCTAGTGAGACTACATTCGTGTGGTAGGATTTACTACATGATAAGAGGCATTAGGATCACCCTTGTGTTAAACCCGTATTATAATTACTTGACCATTTAAGTCATATTACTTGGCTAGTTAAGTCAACTAATTTTTCCCACACCCTTAGCGTTGTACTCATTTTTAGTACACGAAACCCCTAGTACACCCCTCCGAGCCTATCTTTTCGTTTCTAACTTTAAGCATTTTACTTAAAGGAAGAATTTGTTACACCCCACTTAAATGTACACCCAAATCGCCTTAGCCTTCCGTGTATGCGCTCATTTTTAGTGCATTATTGTTATTTGTTAAACCCTAAGTTAACTTTCTAATTGATTACATGGTTGCTAAGTCGAGTCATATCCTTGTACATATTGTTTTGGGACGATTGGGACTCATGGGTAAGTACTTATTTTATGGAGTAATGGGGAAGAACATCACTTATTACCCCCATATGTACGATAATCTTAAAAAGTGCTCCAAGTGTTTTGATTTTCTTAATTCGAGTCATTAGTTTAGTTAATTGTAAAGTATGTAAAGATTCAAGTGTAAGGGAAATGTTCATTCCCTATGATGTATTATTTTGGATGGTAGGGTAAGAGTGTATGAAAAAAAAAAAAAAAAAAAAAAAAAAAAAAAAAAAAAAACGAAAAAAAAACAAGAAAAAGAAAAAAAAAAAGAGAAAAAGAAAAAGAGAAAAAAAACATACGGACTACCATCCCGTTTCATTCTATGTTTTTTTTATGTTTTTGTTATTTTTCATTTATTAGCATAAGTCGAGTCTAGTCTTGGCTTAGCAACGCCATATTGTACATGTAATTAACTAAGATTGTTAACTCGCTACCAGTAAAACTTCTTTTATCCAACAAAACCGTGTAATTCATATCCCTATACCTAACGTTACAACCCTTTAAAAGACCTCTTTGATAGTTTATCCTAGGTGCTTACGCCATGTGGTGGAGGTTTGATCCTTTCCCAAGCCAATGGTAATCTATTTTGCTATGACAGGTAGTGAGAGATATCTTCCGTTTCCATATTGTAATTTACACTTTATTACACCCGAGAGATGTGAGTATCTAAACACTATTTGTGAGGTGCTTGTGTATGACCTCCGTGCTTGTCTATTGGTCTTTAGTGGAACGATTAATTGTTGTAATTACTTTTATATTAGTGTTAAATGACCCCTAACTTGTCTTTTGAGTAGAATAAAAGCGCATTTGCTTGACGACAAGCAAATCTCAAGTGTAAGGGTATATGATGAGGCGAAAAATGATCCGTTTTTAGGGGGTCATTTAAGCCCGAATCCGAATTTATTTGATCAAATATTGCCCTAAATCGTTCCTTTTGTGATTTTAGGTACTTGGAGAGTGAATTCTGGAAAAGAAGCCATTTTGGACGTTTTTAGAGCATAAAAGTGAAGAAAATGGCAAAGTCTCAATTTTCCATGCTGGGAACAGTAGGTGACGGCGTCAAGAATAATTCCCTGACGGCGTCAAACCTCAAGAATTAAAATCCGTAGTTCATGAAGGCGTCAAGAGTTGTCCTGACGGCGTCAAAACCTCAAGAATTAAAATCCGTAGTTGATGACGGCGTCACACACAAGGCGTCAAGAGTAATTTGTGTGACAGCCTAGGCCTTGACGGCGTCAGAAGTAGATCAAGGCCGTCCGAGGAAGTATTTGGCGGCGAGATGACGACGTCACATTGTTTGTCTTGACGCCGTCATCCCTATTTTCCTATATATAGTTTTCTACTTTTTCACATTTAAGAGAGAAGTTTTGGAGAAACCCTAAAGACGATTTTGGTGCAACTTTTACAGGTTTTTCAAGGGTTCCAAACCCTTGATACCTTGCATTGTAATTGAGATAAGTGTTCTTCTAATTCAATCAATATGTCTATGTGTTGGTTGTCTATATCTTGTTCTTGTCTCAATTTCATTATGCTAGGCTAGATCTCTTTTGTGTTTGCTTAGATCTAATGAAACCTAGATATTGATTATGTGTTGATTACTTGTTTATTCTTGTTCTTGGATGAATGATTTATGTGTTAGGCTTAAGAAAACTGGCAGATCTCCAAATGGTAACATGCTTGAACGTCTTAAGAAACATGAACCGAGGTGTACTAGGTCTTTATTGGTTGTATTTAATGCATGAGCCACTGTTTACAATCCCTATAGTTGTGCCGGGCATGGTGTAGGAGGAGATAAGAGCTCATAGGATTGGGGAGTTATGTATGCCACCCCATGAAGGGTATTAAGGAATACGATCCGTCATCCATGCAATTATAACAAGTAATTAACGTGTAAAAGATATCTAGGGAGTAGTGAAATCTAAGTAAATACATTTTCTCCAATTAATGCTCACAACTTTAGTTTAATTAGTTTATTTTCATTTTTAGTATTTTATTTTGATTGCATCTTAGTATTGGGTTAGTTGAATAGCAACTAATTCCGCCCACTCTTCCAAAACCCGAGATTTTAACTTGCTTTCTAAAAAATATAAAAACACAAAAATAATCATCCCTCACCTTTAGAACTAGTATTTAGGCTTTCTAATCCTAGCGACACTATTCCTAAGCTGAACGATCAATCCCCCGGTACTTGTCACTATACTATACTACAACGATCAGGTACACTGCCTGGTGGGGGTTGTAAGCTTCTCGAGATCCCTCGAGAGGTAAAGCCTGTTGCGATTCCCACGCATCATCCCTCATATCACGAACCTTAATCACTTGCGAGTGAGCGCGAATATAGTTGATAGATCTATTGGAATGGCAGCCCGCCTCTGTCAAGGTGATCACTTGGCAGGAGGTGTGCTATATTCGATGTATTATGGAAATTTGGCACATTTCTTGTCACCGAGGGCCCCTTGTCATTTACTTCCACTGTGGTGTAGATGATTGTTATTATCTTTATGGTATGTCGAGTCAATGTTAAGGCTTGCATTTCGTGAGGCTTAGGAGCAATATTACACCAGTTTAGTCAAGACCTGTCTATCTTGGCTTGTTTATTTCAAATGCTTGACTTGTGTTCACACTATTACTATTTAAACTACTATGGATTCACTCAACCTTTGTGTTGACTTTTTAAGCATGTTTATCTCAGGAAATTAGCAAGCATGGCGGCACGGAGCTGGCAAAGGGCACAGGACCTCCCTTTGATTTTAATAATTATATCATTCTTTACAAACTCATCACTTCTTTTGCTAAAAAATTAACATTTTGGAAAAATATTTGTAACTCTGAATATTTGAGTTTTCATGGAATGATATTGACTATCTTTTGAATTGTTTTCTATGAGTATGATTGTGTACTAAACTGTAATGACCCCGATTAGACTTCCGCTGCTTATCAAATTTTCGGGGTGTTACAGATTGGCATCAGAGCCATGGTTATAGAGAACCAAATGATTTTTCAAAACATTGGACTATAACCTCACCGGATTTTTAAACAAATTATTTGTCACCAAAGTGCCCTCCGTGCCAGCGCTTGCCAACGTTATATTTTAAGGTTTGATTTTTAGCACCCATTGCATTTAGCTCACTATGATCACTGTGCATGTAGCATTATGTAGACTAAATGACTTATATTACTGCTATTTTTAGGATATTACAGTACCATGTCGCCCCCGGTTATTATTTTGTCTGACAGTGACGACGTCGTGCCAGCATCATCCACTCACCCTACTATTGACTTATCTGACTATGACACCCATAACACCCGAGACACCAATGATTCTGACCATGACACCCAACCTGTATCACCTGCCATACCATCTCCTATTCCATCTGGAGACCCCTCTGCTGACACTGAGCCCTTTGAGGAGGGTGAGGTTGCTTCTACACCCATTGATTCTTTTGCTATTCAGCCTCTTTTTCGTCCTGTCTGTGGACCTATGACACAGGGGCAGTACCTTTATGATCAGTACCTGACATCTCAACAGTTTCTTGCGGCTGATGATCGTCCTACACCACCTGATAGTCACCACACCGGTTCAGATGCTGATGACGAGTCTTATGACTCCGATACTTCTGACACTGCTGCTTCTATTCCACCACCATCCCCGCCTGCACCGATTCGTCGACGCAAGCGAGTGAGGATTCTTGAGCCCTATGAGCCTGAGCCTTTCGGAGAGTTGTTTCGATATCATGAGGGAGACTATACCCGCAAATGCACGGCTCGGAAACAAGTCTGTATTTTGCCTGCTTCTACTGTTATACCACCTGTACCTACACCTGTATCATCACCCATATCTGTATTACCACCTGTTTCTATGCCAGATCTGACACCTGTGGCATCACCAGCACCTCTACCATCACCTGTATCACCCCCACCTGAGCCACATCCTTACATGCTGCCTACCTACACCGCACCTCACACCTCTGAGATTTTGCCACCCATGCCACCACCTACAGTTTTCTACTCACAGACTACTACCATACCGATACCATCACCTACTACATCACCTGTACCATCACCTGCTGATTGGGGCTAAACCGTCAGATATAATTGACCAAGGTCAAATAGTCAAAAACAGCTTATCCCAATGCTCCGTGGATAGTATAGTGTGTCCCCGGGTCGTTAAAGTCCCAGCGAGATTGAAATGGTGTCGTTTGAAATCGTTTATGAGTGAGTGGCACTGAGGACAGTAGCCCAGATGATGTGGAATAGATTTTGCTACTGTTATTTTGGTATTTGTACACAGATATAACATTCACAAAAATCAGATATACAAGAATATGCACAAATTCACAATTAAGATTCACGCAATCAGACTGGAAAAGTGGGATTTGGTAATTAACAAACTATAGGGGGTGCTTTTGAAACTTTTTGAAACTTAAAATTAAAAGAAATTTGAAAATGAAAAATGAAATTATAAAAGTGATTATTATAATATTTAAATATTATTTAATTAAATAAACTAATTAAAATCTAATTTAAATCTAATTTAAATTAACTAATAATTATAAATATTACAAATTAAACTAAAAACTTGCAAAAATAATTTCTAAACTTAAATTAGAACTTGAAGAAAGTATAAAAAATAAAAATAAATATTTTTGTCTTTTTATGGGTTTTTTTTTATTAATTAAAAACTATTTAACTTAATTAAACTAATTAAACTACTTTAAATTATAATTAATACTAAATTAACTTAGAAAATTATAATAAAATTTATAAAATTATTTAACCATCACAGGAATCCTACAAAATTATAAAAACTTCTAAAAATTATGTTTAAGGCTAATCCACTAATTAATTACCTTTAAATTACTTTAATTCTAATTAAAATAATTAAAATAAGAAAAATTGAAAATGAACAGTAGAAACTAAAAATATATTTTCTAAAAGTCTTAAATAATTTATAAAACTTAGAAAAATTATAAAAATCTACTATTGTTAATAAAAATTAAAGAAAACTAATTAATAACTAATACTACCTATTTAATTATTTAAACTAATTTTAAATCTAATAAATAGTAAACAGTTGAGGAAAAATCTAAGAAAATTATTTTAACTACTTAAAGGTACTAGAAAATTTACAAAATTATAAAAATGGACAAGTGCTTAAAAATAAGCTGAAAAGAAAATTGAAAAAGATAGTTTCTATTAAATAGAAGCTATCACTAAATGTAAAGTTGGTTTTTGTTGGTTTTTCTTTTTTACAGCTAAAACTTAGATGAAAATAAGCAACTTTTGTAAAACAACTTTTCACAAAGCTTAAAAATAAGTTGTATGCACCCCCTTTTGCTTAAACAATTGACTTTTGTTGATTGGATGGACAAATAAGCACACAGGACTATATGTGGGGTCCACAAGGGTGAAAATGGGTGCAAATAAGTTAAACAAGCTTGAATAAACTAGAAACAACAAGCATGAAGCACAAATAAGCACTTAAGCAAACTGAGTTTCACTCAGAAATGGGACAGACTTAGGGGTGGATTTCAGGTGGGGTCTGTGGAAAACTAGAATGGGGGTTGAATAGTTTACTGCTTTTTAGATTCTTTTTAACTTGAATATCTTTTACGTTTGCTTAAAGATATAAAAACAATGTTATATGTTTGATTCTTTGAAAAGCTTTTTATGTAGATATCAATTCTAACTTTACTAGTTTCATACATTGAAAAGCTTTGCTTGTAATAATCTTAACTTTACTTGTTTAGTTATTAGGAAAGCTTTTAATTTTATTTGAAGATACAAACACATCTTAACTAGTTTAGTTCTTTGAAAAGCTTTATATGTAACTTAGCAATTCTAACTAAATAACAACATGTAATAAGCAAAGATAAAGAAAGAAACGATCAAACCACAACACGATTGTTTATCGTGGTTCGGCTACAAGGACTCTTTTTCCTTGCCCTACATCCACGCCCCGAGTTTCCAACTCGAGAGTTATAAGCACTAATCAACAAGCTCCTTTCACCGGCGGAGAAAACCTTTACAACGTCGCTTACACTTTTACCGACACTAAGCTAGATGTCGAGTTCTTTTACAAGGGTACAACCACTCCCGTTCGTCGCTTACACTTTTACCGACACTAAGCTAGATGTCGAGTTCTTTACCAAGGGTACAACCACTCCCGTTAGTTCTTTTACAAGGGTACAACAACTCCCGACACACTACGTATTTTGAGGCCTAAAATACTAACCACTTACTTCTATATACATGACACACATGAAGTATAAACTACCAAAGCTTATACATGACCAAGCTACCAAGACTTGCAACTTTAGAGTTGAAGCTTGTAACTTCTTGAACGATCTTGTGAAGTCCCTTGCTACATAAGAGAATCACAAATCAAAAGGTTACTGAGTTAGTTGAGAGAGTATGTGAATATATGTCCTAAAAGGGTTACCAAAAACTAACAAATGGTTTGGTATTTATAGCAAACAATTCTGTAGGTCTGGCGGATCAGGCGGACCCCTCAAAAGGGTTCCGCCCGTGTACCCCCAGGGTACCGCCAGGGCTGCAGTTGGTTTTGCAATAAATCTTGCAAACCAAACAAGGTCTTGTCTCATAACTCCTAGCAACCAAACAATGTCACATCTCATAATAACAAGTCAAATACAAAGCTTGCAAGCAACAACAAAGTTAGTCAAACACATTTCTTTCCATAAATGCATCATGACAAAAGTTGCCCTAAATGTGATGTGACCTTACTATATAAAGAAATAAATATGATGTGACAAGACTCATTTTAGTTTAAGAAATAAACACAATGTTTTGTTTAAAAGGAAATGTTAACCTTAGTTAAACAAGACTTAAACACTTAAAGTGATGATTTACTTATAGCTAAACTTCATACTTTGTCATTAACAAAACTTAGCAAAGATCGTAAAATATAAATAACATTTTTAGGCGATATTTGTATTAACAGGGTCCACTAGGATCTAGGTCAAACAAATGGTCAATCCTTGTTCCCTGGTAGGAGGGGGGTTGGGAAAAACCAATTTGAACCACTGGGTTGGCCAGAAATCACCACCAAAGTGGTGGTGGTGAGATGATCAGCTGTGCACAGGGCAATGGTTTGCCCTGCAACTCAGTTCAAGGGGCAATTTAGTCCACTAAACAAAATCACAAAAATCCAACAACCATGGAAAATGAATGTTGAGGTGATAAAGTTTAACTCCAACAAGTTTTAGATCCTCAATCCAAACACATAAATCACAAAAAATCTTGTAACTTTTGCAAAAATCTGAGATGGTGCAATTTGACTTTTTGAGGAAAACACAAGATTTGACTTATTTGAATTTCTACTAACTCCTACTGATTAATTATGATATTATGAGATATATTTAAGCTATATTACTTTATATTAACAACATTTGTAACTACTTTGAGGGATCTGAGTATCCAAAACTCTCACAGTTAACTGTGAGAGACAAATTTTTGAGATTTTGACTTTTAATCAAAACACTAACTGATTTAAGGCTTGAAACTAACAAATGAGACTTGTAGTATGATGTCTAAACTATGATTACCCTCTGAGATCCACAACAACACACCCAAGCAGACTAATCCAAACACCCCTTAATGTGGGACTATTTTGAGCTTTTCAAATCAAATGCTTACTAGGGTGTATAAACTTTATCCCAATCCACTAATTATGTCTATATGAACTTATTTAAGCACTTAGAAACAGATCATAATGACAAATACACAGGTTTATCACTTTAAACTAATTTGACAGTTAAATATGAAATTATAAGTAACTATATATTCTAACAAGCAAGTAATGATTATTAAGCTAAAAACTACTTAAACAACAATCAACTAGCACAGATGAACACAGAATGGCAATTGTCACACCCCCAAAATCGGGTCCAGCGGAAGCATACGTGTAGCTGGGGTGTAACTCAATTGGTATTACAACACAAGTTCAAAAATGGTTTTCATTTGAATCATTTAGAATAAATAGTTTAATCAAAAATGTTAAATTTACATTGTTAAAAGTAGTGCGGAAGTAGGCCCTTAAAAGTAGTTTAAAACGGTCCCCATATAAAAATCAGAGTCTTCTATGACCATGCCATGCCCTGCCAAAACCTCCTGTAGCGTGCCATAGGTTAAAACCTGAAAATACATGCTAAAGTGTCAACACGAGGTTGGTGAGTTCATAGAGTTTGTTTAACAAGTAAAGTTTATGCATATGTATGAAGGTTTCCCAGCAAAGGCATCGTAAATCCACTCAGTTACAAGTCCCGCCATAAGAGCCTTGTAACCTGTGTGTTTACAACCCACTGCTACAATATATAGTATGAGTAAAACATATATAAGTTTATCACAACAGTTAAGCAATTAGTCGTGAGTCTACACTTCATCTCCGAAGACCTCACGTTTGTATGTATGTCTCCATGGTTGTGCCCAGCAACTTAATCTGGGGCCATTGGAAGTCTCCATGGTTGTGCCCAGCAACTAAATCTGGGGCCATTGGAAGTATATATGTATGTCTCCATGGTTGTGCCCAGCAACTTAATCTGGGGCCATTGGAAGTCTCAAGAATACACCATCACAGTTTAGTATAACACAGTTAAGTATAGTATGATCACGTATGTATGACATCAAGTATAAAACAATCAAGAATAAATGTTTTGAGTATCAAGAAAGTATGTTTTGAGTATTTGTATAAGTAAGTAAGTAGTTTGAGCATGTATCTCCCCCAAAGAGTTAAAACAAGTATAAAGAGTAAAAGTGGGGCTATGACTCACCTGGTGCGAATAGCTACGATGACAAAAGTGGGTACACAGAAATGAGGTTCGATCTCTAACCGCAACCTAATATGAATGATAGTGATCTACTTAGATCATGAAAGGATGTAATGAATGCACATGCACATGATACCTATACCACTCGTAACTTGGAAATAATAGTTATTGTCAAAGTAAAGTATTTTCCATACTTAAGAAAAATAAGTCCAACTAGAATAATAAAAACTTGTTGTAATATATCGTATATAAAAACGTTAGTGTTATATTCCTCGTTTAGAAAACCTTAAGATATCGTCTGGTAGTCGCATAAATAAACCTTGGGTCGTACGTATTTCGTTAATTAAAAATAAACTCCTTGAATAAGAAATCTAGAAAATATATTATTTAGTACGTAGTTATATTATTTTCTAGTAGTGACTAAATATATATATATAGTTTTGACGATTTTAAAACATGTATAACTTGGTCGTTTTAAGCTCATTTTACTCGTTCTTTATATCCACGGATTCGTTTTAGTATATACTAATATATTTTTGATAGTTCGGCTCCTCTAGGTTACGTCTAACGCCTCTATTTGTCCGTCTAAAAATGTCAAACAGCATGCAGTTTTCAGAAAATATAGTTTTCGTCGTTAAACTCGTTTTTAGCGTATCTCCTTCGTTATTAACTCGTTTTCATCCCCGTTTTCGGCCATAGTTCCGTCTCGGAATGTATTTTCTAAATATTTGGTCAAAAGTTACCCCAAACCCACTGAGTTGGCCACGTTTCCATTTTAAGGACAGTAGGTTTTATATACATGTTTAAAATCCATTTCTATTGTTTTAAACTAGTTTCTAATCCAACCAAACCACTTTCAATCACCACAAATCTAGTCTAATCTTACCATACACCTTCTTAGGGTGTCATGGGTTCCTAAACATCATCAATCTAGTGGATCTAACAAGGATCTAACTATAATCCATTTCTAGAGTTCAAAAGTTAGATATATATATAAATGAGTGGTATAACTAACATATGCATGTAGATCTTGAATGGAAACCATATGGATCTTGTATAAACTTGGAAAAATTATAAAAATGAGTTTGTTAACTTACTTGAAGGTTTAGGGAGTTTAGATGATGAAAACCTACTAATCCTTGAGTTTCTATTTCAAAACTCCAACAAGGATCACTAATGGAGCTTGAATATTACTTGATCTTGGAAAATCAATGGTGTTTGCTTGTGTCTTGTTCCTTGGCCGATCATACTTAGAGAGAAAAGAGAGAAAGAAACTTACTAGTTCTTGAAAGCTAAATGAGAATGAGATGAGAAAAAATGAAATGATATCTTATTAGGAGACAATAGTTTGGTGAGAATTAATGGGTGTTGGTGAGATAAACACATGGAGCTTAGGAGAGGGGGGGGGGGGGCGGTTTTACAAAGGAAGAAAAGGGGGGAGGATGTTGGGTAATTATTTAGGAGGTTAGTGGTAATATTGTGTAGTATTTGGTTAGTTTTAGTTTTAATCGGGTACCGGGTTTGTTAGAAATAAATTTTATCGGAGTTAACCGGGACATAATAAAGTCATAAAATTTGTAAAAATATGTTGGGTACAAGTATTGGGTGTTTGGATGATTATCGTTTAGTTTTTAAGAAAACCGTCGTAATTATATTAAACGTACGATACGAATTAAATAAATTTCCAAAATAACGGGTAAATGAATTTTATAATTTTTGTATCATTATAATGAGTGTAAAAATGTCTTAGGACCATAGTTGGGATTGTCGGACCAATTATTCAAAATAATAGTTCATAAGATAACGTTTATTAGGTAAATAACCGTGCGTATACAGAAATGACGCAACTCACGCATAAACGACAAATTTTCTCCGGAGGTGAATAGTGTTTTATGAATAGTAAAATTTTAAAACGCTTCTCAGAATATCAAACTGACCTCAAAAATGATGAATAGTGATCGATGAATAGTAACCGATGAATAGTAAATGTTGAAAGTTCGGGAAAAGACCAGAATTTACGAGTTGTGACAGTCTCTACCCCTTAAGGGAACTTTGTCCCGAAGTTCAGTTAACGTTGGTCTCCGAAGTGTTATAAAGGTGAAGATTCATGAGACGAAATGACCAGTTGACGTGCTTCTAGGCGGCGGTTCACAAGGTGAGGAAAAGTATAAGCGTTCTGACAACGAGGGTATACACACACATAAATGAAGCATTTGGAAATTGAGTTGAGGATTCAATCCAGACAGAATTTTATTATAACCATTCTCAGTGTTGCAAAATTCATTTCTGAGTCGGATATAGGTAGTCAGCCTATGTCCCACTATCCCGGGTTGAATATAGGTGACTAGTCTATATTCCACCGAGGTTCCATAAATTTTGAAATACTCAGCTCAGTTATACTAAGACTATGTCTTTCACAAATACCAAGATGTTCAGAAAGACTAAGGCAGGTGACCAAACTCGAGGTCAAAGGATGAAACTATGCAAGGAGATACATACCAGGGTGACATATATGATACGTGAACATGCTTATATGAAAGACAATTATAGTAATCAACTAGAATAAGTGAATATAATATATCAGATAATGAGACGCAAATCTCATCACCTAAGTCAGCAACAAACCACAAGTGAGGCATCATCTTGGCAGGCAGGCACGTGACGGTCATAGGGTTAAGTTTTTCGTAAAAGTAGCTATAGTCTAGGTTTTAAAAACACTTAGTTCGCTATAGCCAGAGCTCTGATACCAATCTATCACACCCCCAAAATCGGGTCCAGCGGAAGCATACGTGTAGCTGGGGTGTAACTCAATTGGTATTACAACACAAGTTCAAAAATGGTTTTCATTTGAATCATTTAGAATAAATAGTTTAATCAAAAATGTTAAATTTACATTGTTAAAAGTAGTGCGGAAGTAGGCCCTTAAAAGTAGTTTAAAACGGTCCCCATATAAAAATCAGAGTCTTCTATGACCATGCCATGCCCTGCCAAAACCTCCTGTAGCGTGCCATAGGTTAAAACCTGAAAATACATGCTAAAGTGTCAACACGAGGTTGGTGAGTTCATAGAGTTTGTTTAACAAGTAAAGTTTATGCATATGTATGAAGGTTTCCCAGCAAAGGCATCGTAAATCCACTCAGTTACAAGTCCCGCCATAAGAGCCTTGTAACCTGTGTGTTTACAACCCACTGCTACAATATATAGTATGAGTAAAACATATATAAGTTTATCACAACAGTTAAGCAATTAGTCGTGAGTCTACACTTCATCTCCGAAGACCTCACGTTTGTATGTATGTCTCCATGGTTGTGCCCAGCAACTTAATCTGGGGCCATTGGAAGTCTCCATGGTTGTGCCCAGCAACTAAATCTGGGGCCATTGGAAGTATATATGTATGTCTCCATGGTTGTGCCCAGCAACTTAATCTGGGGCCATTGGAAGTCTCAAGAATACACCATCACAGTTTAGTATAACACAGTTAAGTATAGTATGATCACGTATGTATGACATCAAGTATAAAACAATCAAGAATAAATGTTTTGAGTATCAAGAAAGTATGTTTTGAGTATTTGTATAAGTAAGTAAGTAGTTTGAGCATGTATCTCCCCCAAAGAGTTAAAACAAGTATAAAGAGTAAAAGTGGGGCTATGACTCACCTGGTGCGAATAGCTACGATGACAAAAGTGGGTACACAGAAATGAGGTTCGATCTCTAACCGCAACCTAATATGAATGATAGTGATCTACTTAGATCATGAAAGGATGTAATGAATGCACATGCACATGATACCTATACCACTCGTAACTTGGAAATAATAGTTATTGTCAAAGTAAAGTATTTTCCATACTTAAGAAAAATAAGTCCAACTAGAATAATAAAAACTTGTTGTAATATATCGTATATAAAAACGTTAGTGTTATATTCCTCGTTTAGAAAACCTTAAGATATCGTCTGGTAGTCGCATAAATAAACCTTGGGTCGTACGTATTTCGTTAATTAAAAATAAACTCCTTGAATAAGAAATCTAGAAAATATATTATTTAGTACGTAGTTATATTATTTTCTAGTAGTGACTAAATATATATATATAGTTTTGACGATTTTAAAACATGTATAACTTGGTCGTTTTAAGCTCATTTTACTCGTTCTTTATATCCACGGATTCGTTTTAGTATATACTAATATATTTTTGATAGTTCGGCTCCTCTAGGTTACGTCTAACGCCTCTATTTGTCCGTCTAAAAATGTCAAACAGCATGCAGTTTTCAGAAAATATAGTTTTCGTCGTTAAACTCGTTTTTAGCGTATCTCCTTCGTTATTAACTCGTTTTCATCCCCGTTTTCGGCCATAGTTCCGTCTCGGAATGTATTTTCTAAATATTTGGTCAAAAGTTACCCCAAACCCACTGAGTTGGCCACGTTTCCATTTTAAGGACAGTAGGTTTTATATACATGTTTAAAATCCATTTCTATTGTTTTAAACTAGTTTCTAATCCAACCAAACCACTTTCAATCACCACAAATCTAGTCTAATCTTACCATACACCTTCTTAGGGTGTCATGGGTTCCTAAACATCATCAATCTAGTGGATCTAACAAGGATCTAACTATAATCCATTTCTAGAGTTCAAAAGTTAGATATATATATAAATGAGTGGTATAACTAACATATGCATGTAGATCTTGAATGGAAACCATATGGATCTTGTATAAACTTGGAAAAATTATAAAAATGAGTTTGTTAACTTACTTGAAGGTTTAGGGAGTTTAGATGATGAAAACCTACTAATCCTTGAGTTTCTATTTCAAAACTCCAACAAGGATCACTAATGGAGCTTGAATATTACTTGATCTTGGAAAATCAATGGTGTTTGCTTGTGTCTTGTTCCTTGGCCGATCATACTTAGAGAGAAAAGAGAGAAAGAAACTTACTAGTTCTTGAAAGCTAAATGAGAATGAGATGAGAAAAAATGAAATGATATCTTATTAGGAGACAATAGTTTGGTGAGAATTAATGGGTGTTGGTGAGATAAACACATGGAGCTTAGGAGAGGGGGGGGGGGGGGGCGGTTTTACAAAGGAAGAAAAGGGGGGAGGATGTTGGGTAATTATTTAGGAGGTTAGTGGTAATATTGTGTAGTATTTGGTTAGTTTTAGTTTTAATCGGGTACCGGGTTTGTTAGAAATAAATTTTATCGGAGTTAACCGGGACATAATAAAGTCATAAAATTTGTAAAAATATGTTGGGTACAAGTATTGGGTGTTTGGATGATTATCGTTTAGTTTTTAAGAAAACCGTCGTAATTATATTAAACGTACGATACGAATTAAATAAATTTCCAAAATAACGGGTAAATGAATTTTATAATTTTTGTATCATTATAATGAGTGTAAAAATGTCTTAGGACCATAGTTGGGATTGTCGGACCAATTATTCAAAATAATAGTTCATAAGATAACGTTTATTAGGTAAATAACCGTGCGTATACAGAAATGACGCAACTCACGCATAAACGACAAATTTTCTCCGGAGGTGAATAGTGTTTTATGAATAGTAAAATTTTAAAACGCTTCTCAGAATATCAAACTGACCTCAAAAATGATGAATAGTAAAATGATGAATAGTGATCGATGAATAGTAACCGATGAATAGTAAATGTTGAAAGTTCGGGAAAAGACCAGAATTTACGAGTTGTGACAGTCTCTACCCCTTAAGGGAACTTCGTCCCGAAGTTCAGTTAACGTTGGTCTCCGAAGTGTTATAAAGGTGAAGATTCATGAGACGAAATGACCAGTTGACGTGCTTCTAGGCGGCGGTTCACAAGGTGAGGAAAAGTATAAGCGTTCTGACAACGAGGGTATACACACACATAAATGAAGCATTTGGAAATTGAGTTGAGGATTCAATCCAGACAGAATTTTATTATAACCATTCTCAGTGTTGCAAAATTCATTTCTGAGTCGGATATAGGTAGTCAGCCTATGTCCCACTATCCCGGGTTGAATATAGGTGACTAGTCTATATTCCACCGAGGTTCCATAAATTTTGAAATACTCAGCTCAGTTATACTAAGACTATGTCTTTCACAAATACCAAGATGTTCAGAAAGACTAAGGCAGGTGACCAAACTCGAGGTCAAAGGATGAAACTATGCAAGGAGATACATACCAGGGTGACATATATGATACGTGAACATGCTTATATGAAAGACAATTATAGTAATCAACTAGAATAAGTGAATATAATATATCAGATAATGAGACGCAAATCTCATCACCTAAGTCAGCAACAAACCACAAGTGAGGCATCATCTTGGCAGGCAGGCACGTGACGGTCATAGGGTTAAGTTTTTCGTAAAAGTAGCTATAGTCTAGGTTTTAAAAACACTTAGTTCGCTATAGCCAGAGCTCTGATACCAATCTGTCACACCCCCAAAATCGGGTCCAGCGGAAGCATACGTGTAGCTGGGGTGTAACTCAATTGGTATTACAACACAAGTTCAAAAATGGTTTTCATTTGAATCATTTAGAATAAATAGTTTAATCAAAAATGTTAAATTTACATTGTTAAAAGTAGTGCGGAAGTAGGCCCTTAAAAGTAGTTTAAAACGGTCCCCATATAAAAATCAGAGTCTTCTATGACCATGCCATGCCCTGCCAAAACCTCCTGTAGCGTGCCATAGGTTAAAACCTGAAAATACATGCTAAAGTGTCAACACGAGGTTGGTGAGTTCATAGAGTTTGTTTAACAAGTAAAGTTTATGCATATGTATGAAGGTTTCCCAGCAAAGGCATCGTAAATCCACTCAGTTACAAGTCCCGCCATAAGAGCCTTGTAACCTGTGTGTTTACAACCCACTGCTACAATATATAGTATGAGTAAAACATATATAAGTTTATCACAACAGTTAAGCAATTAGTCGTGAGTCTACACTTCATCTCCGAAGACCTCACGTTTGTATGTATGTCTCCATGGTTGTGCCCAGCAACTTAATCTGGGGCCATTGGAAGTCTCCATGGTTGTGCCCAGCAACTAAATCTGGGGCCATTGGAAGTATATATGTATGTCTCCATGGTTGTGCCCAGCAACTTAATCTGGGGCCATTGGAAGTCTCAAGAATACACCATCACAGTTTAGTATAACACAGTTAAGTATAGTATGATCACGTATGTATGACATCAAGTATAAAACAATCAAGAATAAATATTTTGAGTATCAAGAAAGTATGTTTTGAGTATTTGTATAAGTAAGTAAGTAGTTTGAGCATGTATTTCCCCCAAAGAGTTAAAACAAGTATAAAGAGTAAAAGTGGGGCTATGACTCACCTGGTGCGAATAGCTACGATGACAAAAGTGGGTACACAGAAATGAGGTTCGATCTCTAACCGCAACCTAATATGAATGATATTGATCTACTTAGATCATGAAAGGATGTAATGAATGCACATGCACATGATACCTATACCACTCGTAACTTGGAAATAATAGTTATTGTCAAAGTAAAGTATTTTCCATACTTAAGAAAAATAAGTCCAACTAGAATAATAAAAACTTGTTGTAATATATCGTATATAAAAACGTTAGTGTTATATTCCTCGTTTAGAAAACCTTAAGATATCGTCTGGTAGTCGCATAAATAAACCTTGGGTCGTACGTATTTCGTTAATTAAAAATAAACTCCTTGAATAAGAAATCTAGAAAATATATTATTTAGTACGTAGTTATATTATTTTCTAGTAGTGACTAAATATATATATATATAGTTTTGACGATTTTAAAACATGTATAACTTGGTCGTTTTAAGCTCATTTTACTCGTTCTTTATATCCACGGATTCGTTTTAGTATATACTAATATATTTTTGATAGTTCGGCTCCTCTAGGTTACGTCTAACGCCTCTATTTGTCCGTCTAAAAATGTCAAACAGCATGCAGTTTTCAGAAAATATAGTTTTCGTCGTTAAACTCGTTTTTAGCGTATCTCCTTCGTTATTAACTCGTTTTCATCCCCGTTTTCGGCCATAGTTCCGTCTCGGAATGTATTTTCTAAATATTTGGTCAAAAGTTACCCCAAACCCACTGAGTTGGCCACGTTTCCATTTTAAGGACAGTAGGTTTTATATACATGTTTAAAATCCATTTCTATTGTTTTAAACTAGTTTCTAATCCAACCAAACCACTTTCAATCACCACAAATCTAGTCTAATCTTACCATACACCTTCTTAGGGTGTCATGGGTTCCTAAACATCATCAATCTAGTGGATCTAACAAGGATCTAACTATAATCCATTTCTAGAGTTCAAAAGTTAGATATATATATAAATGAGTGGTATAACTAACATATGCATGTAGATCTTGAATGGAAACCATATGAATCTTGTATAAACTTGGAAAAATTATAAAAATGAGTTTGTTAACTTACTTGAAGGTTTAGGGAGTTTAGATGATGAAAACCTACTAATCCTTGAGTTTCTATTTCAAAACTCCAACAAGGATCACTAATGGAGCTTGAATATTACTTGATCTTGGAAAATCAATGGTGTTTGCTTGTGTCTTGTTCCTTGGCCGATCATACTTAGAGAGAAAAGAGAGAAAGAAACTTACTAGTTCTTGAAAGCTAAATGAGAATGAGATGAGAAAAAATGAAATGATATCTTATTAGGAGACAATAGTTTGGTGAGAATTAATGGGTGTTGGTGAGATAAACACATGGAGCTTAGGAGAGGGGGGGGGGGGGGGGCGGTTTTACAAAGGAAGAAAAGGGGGGAGGATGTTGGGTAATTATTTAGGAGGTTAGTGGTAATATTGTGTAGTATTTGGTTAGTTTTAGTTTTAATCGGGTACCGGGTTTGTTAGAAATAAATTTTATCGGAGTTAACCGGGACATAATAAAGTCATAAAATTTGTAAAAATATGTTGGGTACAAGTATTGGGTGTTTGGATGATTATCGTTTAGTTTTTAAGAAAACCGTCGTAATTATATTAAACGTACGATACGAATTAAATAAATTTCCAAAATAACGGGTAAATGAATTTTATAATTTTTGTATCATTATAATGAGTGTAAAAATGTCTTAGGACCATAGTTGGGATTGTCGGACCAATTATTCAAAATAATAGTTCATAAGATAACGTTTATTAGGTAAATAACCGTGCGTATACAGAAATGACGCAACTCACGCATAAACGACAAATTTTCTCCGGAGGTGAATAGTGTTTTATGAATAGTAAAATTTTAAAACGCTTCTCAGAATATCAAACTGACCTCAAAAATGATGAATAGTAAAATGATGAATAGTGATCGATGAATAGTAACCGATGAATAGTAAATGTTGAAAGTTCGGGAAAAGACCAGAATTTACGAGTTGTGACAGCAATGAACAAGCAAGCAATCAGAAGCTACTAAGAACTAGGAGTTTTAGTGGAAAATTTAAATAAGCAAAATCTTACAAGACACCCCTAGCTTGAACAAGGGATTTTCCTATGAAGCCTATCTTTATATAGGCCAACTTCAACTCCAATCTTGCTCCTCAATGATCCTCAGTACCTAAAAACAAGTTAGAAACAGAACAGTTGACCAAATTTGACTTTTTTGTATTTTTGATGTTTTCTATTAATTCTGAGTTTTAGAGTCTCTAAAAAGCTTCAATAAGCTTATTGGAACCTAAATGTAGCTAACTCAGTCCATGGTTCTTGATACACATAAATACTCAGCTTGTTGAGATTTTCATAATTTGGAATAAATGATAAGAACACAAAATAAACTTGAACTTGAAATTTTATTGCTTGAAAAGATTGAAAGTACAACTAGGATACTGCTACAATGCTTGAATTGAAAAGATTACACTGAAATTGGACACTTAATTTAAATTCGACTCTAATAATACTTAATTAACTACTACCATCACTCCTTGCATTCTTCTCCCTTTTATAGCCTTCCTTTAGGGTTTTCTTAAGCCTCTGATCATTTCCCACCAATTATCTCAGCCATTGGATCACTGCAAGCCCTTTGATTTAATGCCACGTATTTGGCGGGAAACTATTGTTTGGACTGATTCAGGAAAGGGGGGGTGGCAGCATTTATTATGGATGTGAGGGTTGGTGCAGAGGGTGTGGGTGTGTGATGATGACATTGCAAGTGGTGGTGGTGGGCTGCAATACCATGGTGGTATTCTGGTTTGGTGGTATGGCTGAGGGAGAGGGAAAAGGGAAAGGTTTGACCGGTTTTGACCAAGGTCAAACCTTTGACCCTGGTATTAGTTTGGGTTTGTGTGGGCTGAGGAGAAACGGGCCCAAAAATTAGGAAATGGGTGGGCTTGTGGTGTGAATTGGATTGGGTTTAGGTGTAGTATTATTATTAGTTTAGGTCCGGTTTGGTTTATATTTACACAAGGACTATTTTTGTAATTTAACGAAAGTTTGGGGTGGGGTTTTGGAAATTTTCCAAAGTATTTCAAAGGGTATATTATGCCAAAGTATGAATAGTATAAGGTCCTGGGTTGACTTTTCCATTAAATTTTCACCAGGGACTAAAACTGCCAAACTTTCAAACTTCAGGGACCATTTGTGTAATTTCACCAAACTTTTCCACCAAGGACCAATCCTGCCATAAAAGGTTAGTGCAAGGACAAAATTTGTTTTTCTCAAAGTTTTTAATATCCCAGGGACCATTTGTGACAATTTTCAAAGTTCAGGGACTAAACTTGACATTTTGTGAAACTTTTCACCAAAGGACTAATTATGTCACTTTTTGATTTAAAAGGACCTTTGGTGACTTTTTCAAGTTTTTAGAATAACCAGGGACTAGATTTGACAACTTTTGAAAGTTGAGGGACTGAAACTGCCAATTATGCAAACTTTGTACGTTTTTCATCTGTTTTTGATATTTTTGCATTTGAAACATGTAAAACACTTTCCTGGGATATTTTCACTATTTTGATTCATTATTGAGTGTTTTTAGATGTTTTGGCAGCTCAGAATAGGTAAAAATGATGAGTATTTACACACTCATCACCTGCTCCCACCGAGACCCCCACCTCACCTGGCATTCATAGATTGGTTGATGCTCGTCGATGGTCGTTTTTGTTAGACTACATACATAGATGGAGATTGGTTGAGGGATCGCCTAGGGCTGCTGAGCTTGGAGATGGCTCTTCAGCGGTGTTACCGGTCACTGGGGAGCCGATACACCATACTATCCCTCTTTTGGCTGCTAGGTTAGTGAGACATGAGGATCGTCTTGATGAGCTGTTGAGCGTTATTGAGGATATATCCTTGGAGAGGATTGAGTGTATGCAGGAGGAGGTCGAGAACCTCGTGGTACATAGGACAGCTTTAGAGATGGTATTTGAGATGATGGGGACAGAGATCGAGGAGGCACAGGCTACCATCAATGAGTTTGGTCATCGGCTAGATATTCAGAGGCATGAGATAGATGATTTGAGAGCGATTGCGGCCATCACACAGGAGATGATGGAGCATCAGACACAGGAGTTAGCCGCATCTAGTTCTACCATCCACACACTTTCAGCCACTATTGAGGAGATTCAGGGCCGTGAGAGATCCAGGGATTTGGAGATGTTAGAGATGATCAGGATCATCAGAGAGCTGGAGAGGAGATCAGGAGGCGCACCTGGACCTTCATAGATCTATGACATGTCATTACTTACAGAGACATCTTAACTTGCCGCCTGTGGCATTAATAATGTTGTATCTTATTGTTTTGTAACAATGAATTCAAAATTATTAAAACTCTATGTTGGTTATGATTGTAATGTATTGATATTGATTTATGATGTTCTAGTTGTCTGATCTTTTATTATGCTCCCATATTGAGATTCATTATAATTTCCATGAGTGTTGTTACATGTCGTGATGTTTATTTATGAATGATATGGTTTATGTTGATGTATGTATTTATGGTGTGCTTGTGATATGTACTTTGTGATGATCTCGACTATTATGAGTTTGGATACATTATTTCTCTTGTTATTGATGTTTGGGATTTGTACTTATGCACTTGCGATTTTATAGAGTTATGGCCCCAAGGAAAACCGCTACTACTACTTCGTCACCCTCTATGACCCAGGCTGCTATTAGAAAGTTGGTTGCCGACAGCGTTGCTGCAGCTTTAGAAGAGCAGGCTGCTGCAATGGCACGAACTAGTAGCAATAACCGAGCCACTGCTGAGAGCGAGTCTGCTGCGACTCGGAAGTGCACCTATATGGACTTCATAGCTTGTAAACCATCTCACTTCAAAGGGACTAAAGGAGTGACAGAGCTTGCTCGATGGTTTGAGCGAACTGAGACTGTGTTTGTGAGAAGCGGTTGTGCCGCTGAAAGCAGAGTCTCGTTTGCTACTGGAACCTTGTTGGAAGACGCGTTGTCTTGGTGGAATGCAACTGCTCAGAAGATAGGAGTGGAGGAGGCCTATCAGATCACCTGGGCTGACTTTAAGGAGAAGATGCTGAAGAAGTTCTGCCCTAGAGGCGAGATCAAGAAGTTAGAAGATGAGTTTCACACGTTGGTTGTGAAAGGAAATGATCTCAGGGCTTATGATAGGAGATTTCAGGAGCTTGCCACACTTTGCCCTTCAAAGGTTCCCGATTTGGAAAAGTTGTTGGAAAGGTACATTGAGGGATTACCCAGGAGCATTGAGGGAAACGTCACCTCGTCGAAGCCTCAATCTTTGGATGAAGCAATGACTATTGCCCAAAGACTGCTAAACCGGGAGATTAAGCGTAACTCTGCTCAGGGGAACAACGATCACAAAAGGAAGTTTGATGATCGAAGGACAAACAACAACAACAACAACAACAACAACAGCAACAACAACAACCGAAACCCCAACCGTAACTACCACCATGACAGAAACACCCACCACAACCAACAGAACCGACGACAGGAAGCTGTCAGAGCTTATGTCGCCGCACCAGTTAAGGATGCTAGGTATGCTGGACCTCTTCCATTCTGTGACAAGTGTAAGATGTATCACAATGGACCCTGCTATGCTAAGTGTGGGAAGTGTTCAAGGACTGTACATAAGACACAAGATTGCAAGGCTACAGGAGCTAACTTGCAACTCGTGGCTGTAATATGCCATGCTTGTGGAGAGAAAGGACACTACAGGCGCCAGTGCCCAAACAAGGATAACAATGCACGTGGGAGAGCATACGTGCTGGGAGATGGAAATGTCCAGCAGGATCCGAACGTAGTCACGGGTACATTCTTTCTAAACAACCGCCTCGTTAAAGTTTTATTTGATTCCGGAGCCGATCAAAGTTTCGTATCTATTTCTCTTGCACCCCTGCTTAATATTACACCAACCAAACTATACACCACGTATGAGATTGAACTAGCCGATGCAAAGCTAGTGAGCACTAACACTATACTCCGAGGTTGCACCCTACGACTATTAGACACCCCATTTGACATTGACCTTATGCCTATTAGACTTGGTAGTTTTGACGTTGTCGTAGGAATGGATTGGTTATCCGAGAACCGCGCTAAGATCATTTGTGATGAAAAGGTCGTTCACATCCCACTGAATAACGAAACCCTGGTTGTTCGCAGAGAGCGAAGTAAGACACGTCTGAGCATCGTTTCTTGCGTCAAAGTTGTGAAATACATCGAACGAGGATGTCAAGTATTTTTGGCTCAAGTCACCGAGAAGAAGTCGGAAGAGAAGCTACTCGAGGATGTGCCAGTAGTCAGGAACTTTCTAGAAGTTTTCCCTGAGGACTTGCATGGCCTTTCGCCGACTCGTCAAGTGGAATTTCAAATTGACTTGATGCGAGGAGCAGCACCCGTAGCACGAGCACCCTATAGGCTAGCGCCGTCGGAAATGAAGGAGTTATCTGGGCAATTGCAGGAATTGTCAGATAAAGGATTTATTCGCCCAAGTTCATCACCGTGGGGAGCCCCGGTGTTGTTTGTTAAGAAGAAGGATGGAACCTTCAGGATGTGTATCGATTATCGTGAGTTGAACAAACTTACGGTTAAGAATTGATATCTGTTGCCAAGGATTGATGATTTGTTTGATCAACTGCAAGGATCGAGTGTCTACTCGAAGATTGATTTAAGATCGGGTTATCACCAACTGAGGGTTAGGGAAGAAGACATCCCTAAGACAGCTTTCAGTACAAGATACGGTCACTACGAATTCCAAGTAATGCCATTCGGTCTAACAAATGCACCCGCTGTATTTATGGACTTAATGAACCGAGTGTGCAAACTCTATTTGGATAAGTTTGTGATTGTATTCATTGATGATATCCTTATTTATTCACGCAGTAAGGAAGAGCACGCAGAACACTTGAAGGCTATACTAACACTGCTCAGAGAAGAGAAATTATACGCCAAATTTTCAAAGTGTGATTTTTGGATTGAGAAAGTACAATTTCTTGGGCATGTTATCGACAGTAAGGGTATTCATGTTGATCCCGCCAAGATTGAAGCTGTTAAAAATTGGGCGTCACCTACAAGTCCTACCTAGATACGCCAATTTTTAGGTCTTGCCGGTTACTATCGAAGGTTTATTGAAGGTTTTTCAAGGATTGCTAAACCTTTGACTGAGTTAACATAGAAGAAGAAGAAGTTTGACTGGGGAGATGAACAAGAATCGGCATTTCAGTTTTTGAAGCAGAAGCTTTGTGAAGCACCGATATTAGCACTACCCGAAGGAAGTGAGGACTTCGTGGTATATTGTGACGCATCAATCCAAGGTTTGGGTGCCGTATTGATGCAAAGACTTAAAGTAATCGCTTACGCTTCTAGACAACTTAAACCCCACGAGGAGAACTACACTACTCATGATCTAGAATTAGGAGCGGTTGTATTCGCTCTTAAGATCTGGAGACACTACCTATATGGAACCAAGTGTATGGTTTTCACCGATCACAAGAGTCTTCAGCACATTTTAGATCAAAAGGAGTTGAACATGAGACAACGTCGATGGCTAGAGTTGCTAAGTAACTATGATTGCGAGATTCGTTATCACCCGGGGAAGGCAAACGTTGTAGCAGATGCCTTGAGTCGAAAGGAACGACTTAGACCCCTCAGAGTTAGGTCATTGGGTATGACAATTAGATCACCACTTCCGTCTCAAATTCTTGAAGTTCAAGCTGAGGCCCTTAAGGAAGAGAATAGACCGCACGAGAAGATTTACGGCATGCCAGAAAGCACGAATGGATTTGTCAAGAAACCAGATGGAAGGCTGTGTTTCAAGGACAGAAGTTGGATTCCATTGTATGGAGGAATACGAGACCTCATCATGCACGAGTCTCATAAGTCTAAATATTCCATTCATCCTGGTTCGGACAAGATGTATCACGATCTAAAGAAGTTGTATTGGTGGCCAAACATGAAAGCTGACATTGCAGAGTATGTCGGTAAGTGTTTGACCTGCTCAAGAGTAAAGGCTGAACATCAAAAACTATCCGGTCTTTTGATTTAACCCGAGCTACCAATGTGGAAATGGGAAAGGATTACAATGGACTTCATTACGAAATTACCCAAGACATCGAGTGGGTTGGACACTATTTGTGTTATTGTCGATCGTCTCACGAAGTCAGCGCACTTCTTGCCAATCAAAGAGACTGATGATATGGACGTTCTTGCACGTTTGTACCTAAAGGAGATAGTTTCCCGGCATGGAGTGCCGATTTCTATTATCTCCGACCGAGACAGCCGATTCACATCTAACTTTTGGCGATCTTTACAGAAAGCCTTGGGAACTAAGTTAGATATGAGCACAGCTTACCATCCACAGACTGATGGTCAAAGTGAAAGGACTATACAAACCCTAGAGGATATGCTTAGGGCATGTGTGATTGATTTTGGAAAAGGCTGGGATAAACACCTACCGTTAGCAGAATTCTCATATAACAACAGTTATCACGCTAGCATTAAGGCCGCACCGTTTGAAGCACTTTATGGAAGAAAGTGTGGTCACCAGTTTGTTGGGCTGAGATTGGAGATGTACAACTCTCAGGTCCCGAGTTGATTCTTGAAACCACTGAGAAAATTGTAAAGATTAGGCAACGGTTACAAACCGCTAGGGATCGGCAAAAGAGTTATGCCGATGTGCGAAGGAAACCAATAGAGTTTCAAGTTGGAGACAAGGTCATGCTTAAGGTATCACCTTGGAAAGGGATGATTAGGTTTGGAAAACGTGGAAAGTTAAACCCAAGATACGTTGGACCCTTCGAGATCATTGAAAGGATCGGTCCAGTGGCATACAAACTTGAACAACCTAAGGAACTCAGTAGAGTGCACAACACCTTCCACGCATCAAATTTGAAAAAGTGTTTATCGGATGAAACACTTGTGATTCCATTGAAGGAGATCAGAATTGACGATAAATTGAACTTTATTGAGGAACCCGTTGAGATTATGGATAGGGAGGTCAAAAGACTCAAGCATAGTCGCATTCCCATTGTTAAGGTCAGATGGAACTCTAAGAGAGGACCCGAGTACACATGGGAGCGCGAGGATCAAATGCGTGCCAAATACCCACAACTATTTGATGAAACAACCCCGAGCACCGATTCAACTTTGGATTCCGGGACGAATCCAATCTAACGGGTGGGTACTGTAATACTCTGTAAAATCCCAGGTCATTTATTACTGCTAATTATCGACATTATTCTTAACTAAGCCATTTTTGCGGGCTAATTTGAAATTTTTATATGAGACACCATTTGTTTGACACCCGATTGTTTTGATCACCGTTTGTTTGACACCCGATTGTTTTGATCACCGTTTTTTTGACACCCGATTATGTTTTGTCACCCGATATCACCCGATTGTCACTCTTGGATGTCACCCAATGAGGTTAACACCGGTAACTCCCACTTGCGACCCGACACCCATTTGGACACCGAGACATTCTTATATATATATATATATATATATATATATATATATATATATATATATATATATATATATATATATATATATATAACAATATGTATATATTAATTATTACAAATTTATTATTACTAAGTATATATGAGTATATATAGATATATATATATACGTATGACGACACCGTTTATATATTTTTGGTTTTCACGAACCGACACCGACACCGAAACTAAATTCACAATTTTACTAATCACCGATACCTCGTCATATTTGGGCCGAGCACAAACCACAAGCCCACACGGTTTCTTTCTTTCTTTCTTTGATTCACTTGGGCCGAACTACTCACAAGCCCACATGTTTTTCTTTTCCTTGTTTCGTTTGGGCCGAGTTTACCACAAGCCCCATATGGCTTGTTATGTTTTCTTTCCTTTTGCGTAGCATGCTACACGAAACCGAAAACCACCACCTTTGTTCTTTTCTTGGTTCCCCACAACTCAACACAAACATACCATTTTACTTTGACTTTGTTGCATGAGACAAGAAGCCACCCTATGTAGTCGTCGAACCCATGGTCCTTCACATTACACGCTAAGCTTTCTTTACCTACTAGGTCGAGTGCCTCCTTAACCAAAAACATAAACATAAACTAAACCAAGAAGTACAAGCGCATGGCCCTAATCACCCTTGACCTAGTGTTAAAATATAACCATAGCTTCCAAACTCTTACCACTCGACAAGACTACACTCTTGATACTAGACAACCTTGTCGAGAAATGAAATGACCATTCGACTTGTGTATTGATACAAAGAGACCATTTGAACCACCATTGTCACCCTATATAAACCATATTAAATGAACTTTACCTCACACTTACAAGAGTTCACAAAAATTCAAGTCATAAACACTCTCTCCTCCTTCTTGGTTACTGTCGAGAAATCAAGGGTCACACACGCAAGGTTTTTGGGTTTGGAAACGAGTTGGATAACTCTCGAAGGAAAAGGATCGTTTGAAACGAAGGGACACCAGGTTTACTAAGTTCTCGTAGCTCACATCACACGACATCTTCACCACCCTAGTTGGTGTTGTAAGTTGATCACTTCTCTTTTCATTTTCTACTTTACTCGTATCATGCACGTCACATACACACAACACGCACCATTTATTTTACAATTGTTACACTTATAGTATATATGTACACGCCTCGACACCCTTAGGAAAGGGCTCACCATTTCATTTTTATACGTACAACATATCTATATTATTCGATCCACTAATTCCTTGGCTCACCCTTAATCGAACTAGCACAACATGCAAACCTTACACGATTTTATACCACGAAAACGAGACCAAAACCAAGTCCTAGTCGAACACAATCTTAAAACAAACTAAACCCATTTTGGGCTTTAACCGGGCTAACGAGCCCAATGCATTCATATGGAACTTTTCGACTTGGAACTAAGATTTTCGAAATGAGATAAAATTTATAAAAACTGATTTTTATAAATTTTAGAAGATAAAATAGTGACCTTTTATAAAAATAAAAGTTAACTTTTCGAAAACTAAGATTTTGGACTATTTTTGCAAAAGTCCCACGTTAAGGGGCTAAAAGTGACAAAAACCCAAACTTTCGGACTAAATTGTATATTATCGATTTCTAATAAGAAGTTGAGGGTAGAACATGTGTTTTTCAAAAGCTTGGGTAATAAAAGTGTAAAAGTACAAAAAGGACTAAAAGGTAATTATTATTGACCAAGGGGTTATAAAGTTAAAGGTTAAATATAACAAAGGTATTTTATAATTAATTATAATTTGATTTTATATAAATACGTATATATATTTTGATAACTTTAAAATATATATATAACTTTACTAAAAATATTTAATTATAAATATTTTTAAACATTATTATTTTCACAAACGAGTTAATATTTATCGAACACCGGTTCGTAACACGTTACAAATAACTACGTGAAGTTATTTTGGAATATATTAAGACACCTGAACGAATATCACCGTACACGTGACATATCACATGTCATTTACAACATGAATCTAAAACACCGATTACAATGTATTATTTAGGTCGCAAGTCGGAGGAATTTCATTGCTAGTCATAGCAGTACACCGTCACTATTGAGCACCGTTGTGATTATGCACCTTTCTGGTGAGTTCATGGTCCCACATTTTTAATTGTTTTTAAACTCCGTGGGGAGATACATGCTATAAATCAAACACAAGTATTTTTCTGTATGCTGTTATCACCTGATATTGCCTAAGTTGACACCTGTGCTACAAGTCCCTCATATCACGAACCTTAATCACTTGCGAGTGAGCACGAATATAGTTGATAGATCTATTGGAATGGCAGCCCGCCTCTGTCAAGGTGATCACTTGGCAGGAGGTGTGCTATATTCGAGGTATTATGGAAATTTGGCACATTTCCTATCACCGAGGGCCCCTTGTCATTTACATCCGCTGTGGTGTAGATGATTGTTATTATCTTTATGATATGTCGAATCAATGTTAAGGCTTGCGTTTCGTGAGGCTTAGGAGCAATATTACACCAGTTTAGTCAAGACCTGTCTATCTTGGCTTGTTTATTTCAAATGCTTGACTTGTGTTCACACTATTACTATTTAAACTACTATGGATTCACTCAACCTTTGTGTTGACTTTTTAAGCATGTTTATCTCAGGAAATTAGCAAGCATGGCGGCACGGAGCTGGCAAAGGGCACAGGACCTCCCTTTGATTTCAATAATTATATCATTCTTTACAAACTCATCACTTCTTTTGCTAAAAAATTAATATTTTGGAAAAATGTTTGTAACTCTGAATATTTGAGTTTTCATGGAATGATATTGACTATCTTTTGAATTGTTTTCTATGAGTATGACGGTGTACTAAACTGTAATGACCCCGATTAGACTTCCGCTGCTTATCAAATTTTCGGGGTGTTACACTCATAATACAGGCAATGAACATATGGTGATTTGAAGAGAAAAAAGGGTGTTCGGGTACTACTAGTTGACCACTTTACGATTGTAGATCATAGCTTTTGTTATAGGATAGTTTGCTATCTGGTTTGGGCTGGATTACCATATCTTGATGTGTCTAGTAAAACTATGCAAAATGTATCAACACTTCTTGATTTCGGTAGAACTCTAGTCTCAACAGGTTAAATAGCCAAGGATGTTTTTTTGAGGTTTGGTTTTGTTGGGTTTTACTTTAAATTTGATTTTGGCTGTTCTTGTTCAATACTACTCGAAGTATACCCGCGCAAAGCGGCAGTGTGTAACGGCAAATAAATATATTTGCGAAATCGTGATTTTGGTTCGACCTTTGACGTAAAGTGCGTTTTTTTTAATACAAAACGTGTACTTTAAAGAAATAAAATATGTTTACCAAACTCTCTTTAAGCACGTACAGAAAAGTCAGTTTCAGCCCCTTTAATAATACTAATAATTACCTATGAATTGTTTTTGTGTTCATTGTTATAAGTGGATTATTATGACCAACAAAACTTTAATTAAGTTTGTGTTGACATTTAACAAAACTGAACATTGATTGATAACATATCACGGAATGGCAGAGCATCTCAATCACTTCTCATAATTTAAGCTTATAAATTATATCTACGGATTAAAAAAAAATAAAAAAAATGTTCTGGCTAAATTTTTTAACAGAAATTTAACTAATTTTTTTTTAAATCTTTTAGGTCAAGAAATTGAAAAAATAATAATAATAAGAAAAGAAAAAAAATCCATTAAAAAGTACTCAAAAGAGTTAAAATAAATAAAAATAAAAAATAAATAAAATAAAATTGTCAAAAAAAATTTAAAAATATTATGACAGTTTTTTCGTTATACCCATTACGGGTCACAACCACTAGAAAAGGATTCGGGGGGAAAAAATTAGAGGCCATGGTGATGGTCTATGGTGCATGTTAGCAAAATTGTAGCAATGGTGATCTTATCTTGCGCTCTATGTTTCAAAGGGCCTTGTGGGTAGGGGTGTAAACGAGCCGAGTATTGACATGCTCGAGCTCGGCTCGTTTAAAATCGAGTCGAGTCGAGTATTTTTTGAGTCGATCTCGAGTTGTTCGCGAGTTGTCTCGGCTCGATTACACCCCTATTTATATATATATATATATATATGTGTGTGTGTGTGTGTGTGTGTGTGTGTGTGTGTGTGTATATATATATATATATATATATATATATATATATATATATATATATATATATATATATATATATATATATATATATATATATATATATATATATATATATATTGGGGTGTAAATGTGTAATCGAGTCGAGTCGAGTAGCTCGCGAGTTGTCTCGGCTCGTTTAAAATCGAGTCGAATCGAGTATTTTTCGAGTCGATCTCGAGTTACTCGCGAGTTGTCTCGGCTCGTTTACACCCCTAGTTGTGGGTCAGACTTTAAAGCAAAAAGATATACAAAAAATGATTCCTATATTTGATAGGGTACTGAACTTGTGACCTATTAGATAGCACATAGTTGTACAACCATCAAAGCTAGGAACCAACTCAGTAATTAAGTACCATTGATATTCTTATAACTGGTAGTTTGGTCAAATTCATTAATAAACGCTTAGGTCCCGTTTGTTTCAAGGTAAGAGTACTATTTATTTTTCGAATTTATTATGAAATAATATATATATATATCGATTTAAATCCTTTCTCAATGTATCTAACAAACACGTATTTAAACAATTATTCATTTTATGTTTTAGAATCCTATAGTAAAACTATCAGCTTATCGAGAAGCTTATATAAACACTATCTTAATATGTATTTAAGGATGATTATCAGTGTTGTCATGTTTTTTGTTTTTGCTTAAAACAAAATATATACGTACATTCATTTTTAGGCAGAGTATTGATTAACATGACTGATTGACGTGCTTAATTTTGTGTCTAACGAAAATCTTCAAACATTTGGCAAGATTAATGGTAAGTTTGAAGAGACATAAATCATGCAACCTATGTGTCTAACAATGATTAAATTAACCAAGTCTCTCCTTTATAGAACACCACATTTATCGCGAATGAGTTTTTTTATTTATCATTAGTGTTGCAAATTTTATAACTAAGCAACCAATGTTAACATTATGTCAAAAGTAATTTAATGCCAGAAAAGTAAATTAACAAACCATTAAAAAGGGGGTTTTGCATATATATCCTTTCGAAAATGCATAATTGTATATATTTCCAAAGTATGCATAAAAATCATTGTATTATATGCATAAAAAACTTGCACAAAATATATATATGCAATTATTCATTTTTGGAAGGATATATATGCAATTTTACCTAAAAAGAAAAAATTCTTAAAACCAATCTCATAAACATAATGCACATAATTGAACTGTAACATACATGAATGATGAAACATATCATTTAATATTAAAAAGCAAATAACTTAAATAAAAACTTGATATATACAACAAAAAGTCATACCAATAGTCCTGCTAAACTCACCGAAAATAAAAGTTAGTCAATTAGTCAACATCGGGAGTAGCATTACTTTGGAATTAGAACACATTGGAATTAATGATGAACCAGTCAAACATCGTGACACTCAGTCACTCATTAATACACCAGTCAAACAATACATTTAATTACAATTATAAGTGATAAAAAGTTAAAAACTATATAAATTTGTTAAACTTTTCCACATATAACTCACTGATAAGTACTATCTTTGCCGGAAACTGAAGTCGGAAAACCATTTTATTGCCAAGGTAAATATACTTCGCCGGAAACTGATTTTTAAACATTGATAAGTACTCACTGATAAGTACTATCAATGCCGCCACAATCTTTGCCGGAAAATGACGTCGGAAAAGCTAGGGAGTTTGGTGGCTGCGAACGTTTGGCGTATGGCACCATAAGATGGGAGATCTGGTTGTGATTGGGCCAACTAGGGCGTTTGGTGGTTGCGTTCGAGTGGCTGGGGTTGGGCGGCGTTTGGGGGCTGGGGTTGGGCGGCGTTTGGTGGCTGGGGTCGAGCGGCCATCTGAGGTGTTGTTGCAGGTGGGGTGGCACCGAGGAGCTGTTGAGGGGTGGGGAGTTTATGGTTGTGGCCGGTTGGTGTGGATGAAGGTGGGTTAGATGGTTGTTTTTGGAGAAGAGAGAAAAGAGTGAATTTGGGTTTTCTAAAATGGGTGATAATATGATACACCATATTACCACTATTAATAGTACACTTTAAATTTTCTTTTATGATGGCAGAAATGGAATTTTTCATTTTCCATATATGAGAAGATTGAAACTAATTTATATGAGAAGATTGATACGTATGAATTTATATGTTCACTATTAATAGGATACCATATATGAGAAGATTGATACTAATTCCAGACGATCAATATTAAAGATATTGACTGAGAGAATGAGATAAGTGAGAGAGTGAGAGAATGAGAGAATGAGATAATGCCATTAGTTTGCATTGGATCCTTTATTATTACTATATATACTAAAAGCCAGAATTAGCTCCGCGCATAAAATTGTTGTACAATTTTGCGTGAACAGTGGTTCGCACAGTGACGGGCTTTAGCGAATTGTACTTCACTGTTTGGTAATTATATTAAAAAAATTATGCCCCTCCCCTCCCCTCCCCACCAATCCCAGAACCCTCCTCATCCATCTTCTCCCACATCCAACCTCTCCTCATCTCCCTCACTTCTTTATCTCCCATAAATTCTCACTAACCAACTGTTTGGTAATTGTTTCGGTTTAATTTGAAAACAATAAGAAGGGTGGCGCATGTAAAATTTTTACCGAGAGAAAAGAGGTGGTGGACGGCAAAGGTGTTGGTGGCGCGTCGAATGAAGGTGAAGGTGGGCTTCGGTAGTCACGGTGGAGGCGCGTGGGATGGTCCGAGGGGGTTTGGTGGTGCGTGGGTGGTACGAGAAGAACGAGGATGTCCCGATCTACAAGACAGTGAAATAAAAATAGTTGGCCGGAAAAAAATGGCCGGAATCTGCTGGTGTCACCAGAAACTCGCCGGAGAAGATGAAGATGGCCGGAGTTGGGTTTCCGGCGGGGTAGAGACAGAAAGGGGGAGAGAGAGATGAGAGAAAGAGTGTGTGTTATGTATAAATAAAAAAAATAAAAAGAAAAAGTAGGTTTATATATAAAACAAGCGGGGTAACCCGCGCGTTGCCGCGGGAGTGTGTTGTTCCATACATTATGTGTTTTCCGTTTTATAATGTCTAGTAGATGACGTGTTTTTTGCAATATCGGTTTGTCATATATGTCGGAATTCGAATGACTTTTTGTTGGTCATTTTTGTTATGTTGTTGGGGTGTCTTTTTTTATGGTTTATGTTTTTGTTTTTATAAAAGTGGGTAACCTGCGCGTTGCCGTGGGCTTGCTTTGTCAATAGTGTCGACTTTTTTTGTTTTCGTATTTATCGTTTGTTGTGCTTTGTGTAAAGGCATCTTAAATTTTGTTGGTGTTATTATGTTGAAAAAGTTGGATTAACTTTTTTTATTAGGCCTAGGTTTTCTTAGTTTAAGCATTTGTTAGAAGTGGTTTATTTTTTAAATTTAGGGTGGAAAGTGGCAATGGTAGTAAGCAAAGCCCAAAATATAGTCTGCAAGTCAAAAAGGGTAAAAAGTTAGTCATATGCTTCTACATCAATATTGTTCATCAACATTATAACTGTAGTCTTTAAAAACATATTGACATTTATAACCATCTGACAACTTGATGCAAAATATTACATGGGTTTTTTTAATTTAAATTCACTATATTAAAAATATAGCGATAGTGACCCAAACTTTAGTTATTAGTTACATTGTAGCAAACTTTAGTTCTTCATAGTTGGCTCTGTACCGCTAACCTTTTACAACATACAAAAGAAGCAAAATATTATAACAAAGTTGTATTTGTTATAAGTGTAACAGTAGGCATACCCCACATTTTCTTTAATATTCAATATGGCTAAAGGATACAAACTGAAATAAATTTGCACTTGCCTATGATCGTGCATATGGACACAGGTAATCTAAATGGCTGTCATTCCTCTCCAATTCAGGAAACTGCTTAAAATTCAGTTATATCCAGCATTTCAAACACCCGTAAGAACCGCATAGTTACAGCAGGCATAAATAACATGTAAAATGACCCAAAAAAAAACATATCAGTTGCAGGCAACATAACATCAGTAATAAATAGGCAAAGATTGATAACACAGTATAGCCATTTGTTACAGACCTGGTGTTTTATTGGGTACGGTAACTAAAAAAAAAAAAAAAAAATCTTGGTACTGTATTTTGGTTTGATGATTCCATTCTTATACCACTACTACTTTGATATCCCCGCGTTATGCTACCAAAACTCAACCCTGAAACCAGTAAAAGAATATAACCACAATCAAATATACTGCATAAATGTTCCTAAAACATGAGCACTAAGAAGAAAATTGGAAAAATAAAAGAACTTTGTACTGAAAATATACGGTTTTGAATGACAAAGGTAGTCTTATAAAGATTAAGGAATAGTGCCCCAGTTGAATACTACTCGATATACATATATAAACAACATACAGAGAGATTACTGACAACAAAAAAACTCATAAACATGTATTTTTCATGCATATCAGGTTTGTACAATGTATATTCAAAAAAGAACAGTCCCTGTACGTTTGAAGTATTTGTCGGTGCCAGTAAACATACCAAATCTTTGTTGATTATAGTATCTATTAACCATACACCCCTGAAGCAAACTTCTGAAGGTATATACCCTTAAATTATTTGACCAGTAGTATTTCATCAGCCTACACAAAATTTTACCCATTTTGGTCCAACCCATTCTGACCCATTGGCCAAATCCAGATCAGAACTTATACCTAAGTTTTAATACAAAAATTGAGACCGCAAAATGCAAAGAACCTAACTTGGAGCAAGTATAAAACCAATATTCTTAACAACAAAAATAAACACATATATGAAGCAATATTTTGAAGTAATATTTTCACTTGCTTGATAAAACTATCAAATCTAATTTTGATACTTTTGAGTCTGATGAGTAGCTAGGTTTGACATATAATGGTATATTGGTATACAATGAAACTCGGCATTAAGAAAAGATACCTCGCTCAAAATTTCTTGCCATGCCTAACACGCTATTGCAGCAGCTCTTCAACATATATATTCTCGACTTTGTGATCTGAGACCAAATAAAGGCAAAACAGTCATTTGATAGTGAAACTTGAAAAACGTGGCAAAAGTGTGCATCCTGTGTATATACATAATGAGACACACACACATACCTCCTCCATGTTTCTTCATAAAGACAGTACCCAAAGTTAAATACAAAAGCCAATTCTGAAAATATGTAGGCACATAAATATAATATGGCAAGAAACAAAAATAAAAAATCTTATTACCTTGAAGTTCATCGCTGCTTGATTTTACACGCTCTGTCCCCGTATCATGGGTCAATAAAGGACCAGCAAAATGGTTTTGTTGCAGATGACCAAGACCAACCTGTGGTGTTATTGCCAACACACCTGTAATTCAATTAGTTTTGGAAACAAAAGCAATAGTTAAGTATAAAAGCAAGCTGTAAAAGTATATTTTGAAACAAATAAAGTCTATTAGCAAAAAAAAATGTTACTCACCTTGTTGTTCTACATTGATCAATCTCACAGGTTCAATCTTCATATCATGGATCAACAAACGATCATAAGAAACTTACCATTACGGTCGCCAAAAGGGAGCCCATACCCTTCACATAAGGATAATAAGTCCTTTTCTTGCTGATTTCCATATCTGCGAATACTAAATTTTTTCTTGCCGCCACATACACATCTGCACAAAAAATTAATAAAAAGTTTCTGTAAACTTATAAATGAAAATGAAGACCAATTCATTGACTATGTGGTAATAAGATTCTAGTCGAAAAATTCCATTGAACAGCTTTATTTACACGATTCTCCAAATGCAACAAATAAATAAAACTCGGTATAAAAAAATCACCTTTCGTTGATTGAGTATAATGATGTAACACACCAAGTTGCCTCAACTGATTTCTCGACCCCAAACATCATAAATGCAAGCGAGCCAAGTGGTAATTTAAACTTACAAAGGAAAACCACTAAAGTGAATTTGTAGATAATTTGTTTTACCTCTGCGTAGGAGATTAGCGGGCCTAGTAGTATACCATAATGAAGCTGGAAAAATGAGGCTCAGATCTGCGTGTCCGTGGGCGACTCTACACACCCGTATTGGCTGCAACCATGTAATATTCGTGGTCATAAATCAAGCTATATAAGCAATAACATGGTGAAATGAGGATATAAAGCAATAACCCATACTCTATGATCACTTGTTATCAGCCCGTATCAGTATATACAATATAAAAGGGCTGACTTATATTAAGTATTATATGAATTGTACTCGAATAAGACATGGCTAAAACTCAAAAGCTAATGAATGTCATAAGTCATCTTCTTGCTCTTTTACTATGTATTTCTCCCACCTCTTCCTCATTATCATATTCATATGTTCATATCCTTTTCTTCAACATGAATCATATATTTTTATAAATTTCTCATATGTAGAGCTTAAATTGACACCTATATCAAGGTCAAAAGCCTTGTTATTTTCCACACGCATACTATTACCCAAATTAAACCCCCACCCACTGAACCCACCCCGTGAATACAACCTCCCTGAACACACCTGCTCAACACACCCAATGAAGCTACACCTGCTCAACACGCACCTTTCCAAGTTTCCAGCATTCTTATGCATAGATAAATTTGGACTGTCGGGTGACCCCTATGCCTCCAAACCATGAACCAAGTGTGTCCCTCAGCGTATTACTCACATTTTTATCTGTAGTCACGTCGTCCAAATGTTGCTCTTGCTGATGCTCTTCATGCCGATCAGTCCCCACTCAGCGTCAAACTTCAACCGATTCTGTGAGTATCTCCATTGTTCTTTGTTGGCCAGATTTCTTCTATACAATCACATTTATAGACAATGAAGCTCAAACATTCACACTTTAACCTGATCTTTCAAAAAAAATATTGAATTGAAAAAAATGTACCTGAATTTAGGTCATGTAATATTCACAACATGATTAAATCAAAAATAATTCTCTTTTGCATTCTCTGTATCAAAACCTTTAAATCCACTTCCCTGCAAACATTGAAAAACCAATAAACATTAGTCAATCATTGAAGTTGAAACTCAGAGTCAAATTGACCGACTGTGCAGACGTGAGATTAAACATAAAACGAAACATAATCCATTGTTCTTTTAAAAACTAAAGGAACTCATAACCATCCCAACATCAAGGAACTCCCAATCAGTTAAATTTCTGGCTGATTTTTTTTGGTTTAACGCATTTAAGTCACAATAAGCTCATAAAGTCATAACTTGCTATTCTGAAATCAGTCATTCACGCATACCAATATTTTCGCACAAATCACTGAATTTTGGAACCAAAAACAAAATTGCAAATCTTATACCTAAGAATGATATTGTAACCCATACCTCTCCCCAGCACACTCCAGATGTCCGACCGCACCGGCTCACTTGACACCACAGCTTCAAACCCAGTCGGTAAGCCTCATCACCATGACTCATTCAGATAATCTGCACAATATAAGTTTTAACAATTAGGATAAACAATTTTAAGAAACACAAAAAATCACACCTGCTTATGATTGCTATTTTTTTCTGATGACAACTGAAAAAAAATATATAAAAAAAAGAAAAAAGAAAAAAAACTAACAGTAAAACTCAATTGTCCTCATCACCATCTTCACCAAGCTACTTCCCCAATAATCTCCTCTAAACAAAACGAAACACTGTGAAAAAACCATAACGTAAATCGACCATTAAAAAGAAATAACTGATAACACAAATCATTTACCTACAATTCATTATTGACACTAAAATCCTAAAAAGAGTTTTTATAAAAATTAAATATTCTAAACAAAAAGTGAATAAAGAAAGTACTTGCCCTCATAGAAAACTATAGATAAACTTCATTATCAAGAGAGATTTCTGATCTAGGTATGTTGTTTATGAGGTTTGGGAAAAAGAAGAGTATGATTGATACGTCTTCTTCATTGATTGTGCCTGATTTAATGGATGGATCATTCACTTGTGTTTGCTAAACTGAACCAATTAGTGATAATAATGGATTGAATTGATAAGTAGGGTTGTGTTTTGTGGTGGTTTGTGTCTGGGAAAATGACGGAAGATTCTAGCAAATGCTAGATATAGTATAATTTCAGATTACATGAAATGAACAGTAAAGTACAATCGTTTCAAGCCGTTTTACTGTGCGAAACACTGTTCATTTTACATTTTGGTACAACTTTGTGAAGCGCCCATATTTTGGGTTTTAGTATATTTATATAATGAACAGTGAAGTACAATCGTTTCAAGCCGTTTTACTGTGCGAAACACTGTTCATTTTACATTTTGGTACAACTTTGTGAAGCGCCCATATTTTGGGTTTTAGTATATTTATATAATGAAAAGGGTAGAAATGAAAATATGAAAAGCGAGGGTGTAAAGTGAAAAGTAGGGGCGGAGGGGGTATAAGTGCCAAGTTAGTAATACTTTTCGTCAAAACGTTTTGGGCCGCATTTGACGTACCAAACGGGCTCGAAAAATTACGAAACTTGAACCATTGTTCACGAAATGATTTTTTCAACGAAAATGAGCATAAATATGCATAACTTTCAATATAACAAATAGTATTATGTCACAAACCAATATTGGAATATCGCCGAACTTTTAAAGCCGTTAAACCTATAACACGCAAAACACAAAACATACAACACAAAACACATATCTAAACACTCCCGCTGCAACGCGCGGGTTTCCTCGCTCGTTATATATACTAAACCCCAGAAATTGCGTTTTGCCAAAAACGCTATCTCATTGGTTGGGCCCCCGTAAAACCACTGTGCGAAACACTGTTCATCCATTTTCATCCGTTACGAGCACTATTTCTGTTCCGTTTTTTTCTCTGATATTTTCCCCCATGATCTACACAACCCTAGAATCTTCTTCCCCATTCATTTTCACCCACGAACCAGTTTCTTCGTGAAACCACCAACATATCATCTACAAAAAAAAACATACCATCTCACTTTTAACCTCATAGCAATCATCATCTGAATTGATCATCAAAACCCCATAAACGTACCCGCGATAACACATATCCAAAGACCCGTTAATCAAGCGAACCTTTGGATGCCAGAATAAGTGGCGGGATCATCAACAACTTCGCAGCAAACGAAAAAAAAAACAGAATCAGAGAAGCAGGTACAAGTATTCATATCTTTTTAATTTTTTATTGTTTACTTTGGTTCTAATTTGGTTAGGGTTTTCACCTTCATTGCAAATGAAGATTAGGGTTTATTTGTTTTCGTTTTTTTATGATTTGGTTATTTTAAAATTGGTTCTTTGAATTGTTTACGTGTTTGAGATTTGTTGTAGTTTACAAGGAGTTGAATGCTAGGTGATACCATTTTTGAAAGAGAGTTAAATACTAGGTGACTTTCAACTAAAGCTTTCATTTTCAATTTTGGATAACTTTGATTTCGCCCCTTTTTTCTAACTCTAATCCGTATTTTCTACCAACTTTTGAATTATGGAACAGAAAAAAGAAATGAAAGATGCAAGAAAGAAAGGAACCATTCCAGCACTAACAAGGTCTATTTTGTGTAACTACTCTGTGAAATAAGCTGCTCATTTACTGCATAAAAAAGTTACAGTAGATAGTCTGTGATGTAATGTAACCTTTGTTGTTATTAGTTACCTATAGTGGGTTACAACCTTAAGAAGCTTTTTCGGACAACCTGAGCTGACCCATACCAAAAATTGCATGTTTTGAGCCTAACCCAATTTGACTACAACAATCTTCCCACCCCTTTTGTCATCACCAAGCTGCTTTCATTCCAAAGATTGAATATAAACATCTATTGTAGTACAAAAAATATAGCAAGTTTACTTTTTTATCTTATTTTTTGTGTTCAAATACTTCAACATTCGTATAAAGAGTATGATCATGATGATTTCTGACTTTTCTATATGGAGTATTATGAGTAGTGGAGGGAGTGTTCCGGTGAAAGAAGCATTCCCGACCTGAAGGATACCTTTAATGATGCACCTGCATATGCTGCTAATGATGTTGTGACACAAACAATGGATCTTTCTAAAAGATCAGGGTTGCAACCTGCACAAGGAACCCAAGGTGAGTTAGTATCATACATTTGCACTCTCCATAATTAGTTGTTACGTATCCTTCTTATGAATCCTATTTTAATTTCCTTGACACTAGCCATGGTTCATGCCACTGAATCCATATCTTAGTCTAACAAAAGATCGTTGGAAACCATTGAATCCAGATCTGAATTACCGCCTAGAGATACCACACAAATTGTTTGCAGAACCATTTGTATAACCTACAATGCTGCTTCAATTACAGATGGATGCAACTTTTATGCCAATCAGGTTGAAGGTTAAATCTTTTTAGAATTTTATCTGATACTCTTTTTTTATAATAGGTATTTGAACACACGTTTAAACTACTCATCATCAGTTATTTCTAGATCGATGCAAATAACTTATTTCATTTTCTCTTTTCATATCAGAAATTGCAAATGGTGATGCTGAATCGAGTTCTACAACAAACAGAATTTCTGCAACATGTGCCAAACGCCTGACCAGACCCCAATCTGAGACTCTTGCACGTAATGTCCGAAGACGTTCTTGCGCGGATAATTTACAAAGCAATTCAGAACCTGGGGTTAGTACCCCTGTTCAAGCATCCAGTTCTCATGTGACAAAGGGTAAGCAAATGTAAATTGTTACTTAAAAATTTACCTTTTAGGTAGGCAGATGAATAAATAACTTACCTACCTTTGACTGGTCACACCAGCAGGTGCATGTGGTGGCGCTGAATCAGGTTCTAGGAGAACCAAAAGACCTGCACAACGGAACCAACGAATGAGCAAATTAACATCTGAAGCTGCACCACGTAATTCATAAAGTAATGCGGAGCATGGTATTCCTCCTACTCCTGAAGCGTCCACTTCCCGTGCCGCTGAAGGTAACCATTTGGAATTTGTTAACCATCGTTGTAACTTTTACATTTATAAAACATTTGTAATATTAATAGTTTCTGTACACATTTCTTTTGTGTTATGAGGTTTTTAATTGAATTCTACAAACGTTCAATACTTTATACTCTCAAAATTGAAAAACAGTTCTTGGTGATGCTTGAATTTATTCTTATTAGATTTGATATGCATTTCTCAGGCCTTTTGTTATTTTGGTATAAAGTACTTATTGTTGACTTATGTGTTCACGGTAATGCAGATGGAAAAGCCAGAGATACGGCTGAGTTGTTTGAGAGAGGCTGATTCAACCGAGGTACGAAATTTTCACTATAAATGATATAAGCTTCAGTTTAAGGAACTGTACCTTTTGATTCAAGCCGGCAGACTATACTCATACGAGTATCCATCTTGATCTTTCGTATAGTGCAGCGTTCATTGCAAAACGATTCTCGCCGTTCCCTTTTAGATTGAGCTGTCATTGTTACAGCTCAAGTCAATGTACCTAATATCCGTTCCAATAACGTAAATACACATGCCGGTCGATGTGGGCATGTTCAACAAGGTCTGTTTGCAAATTGTTTCATGTACATTTTGCATACTCTGTTACTGTTATTATTCAAAAGTTACGAAGTAAACTGACAACTACTTAACTATATAATAAATCAAAAGTTAAGAAGTTATACACTATCATTGGTTACCATCCGCAAATGGGTATGGTTTACTTTTATCTAATTCGTAATTTTTACTGGTTGAGTGAGGATTTAGGATTAGTTTTATATGGGTTTTGTTTTGTTAGGGGGGTGTTCGGATGACCTTATTTTCCCAGGTTAAGACCTTAGTAGATTTTGGGAAAGCTCAGTTTATCAGGTTGTTTAGTTGTGCTAATGGTTTATTCATAACAAATGAATCAGATTCTTATATAAGATATGAGTAATTCTTATAGAGTATCATTATTGTTTTGATGGCTTCGCAGGTACCTCAGCTTGAATAGCCTACGAATTTTGGTTGCTTATATTTTGTGCTTATGCTTAAGGTGTGTAAAATTAATGCGAAATAGCACGGTTAAGGAGATGTGAGACACTTGCTGATATCTAACCTGTTAACTTTGCGACCGTTAAGTTTGTTGCCTTTTCTGTGAGAAAATTGAGAATTCATGTTCTTTTAATGTAATAAAATGATACTGTAGAGGCGTTTACTGTTGTACGTGGAGCCGTAAAAAGGAAGCTGGGTATGCATCATTTTGTTGTACGTGGAGCCATAAAAAGGAAGCTTACGACCTTCTGGAAAAGCCAATAAGAGTGGAAAAGTCTTACGTATACATATTTTTTTTTCCTACGACGCATAAGTAAGTGGATTATGGTTTCAGATCCTGGTCATATTAACATTTTCTCGGTAATTATATCTTTTCTAACTAAATTAGCAATATTTGATAGTAATGTTTCTAATTAACTTTTTGTATGCTTTTCAGGCCTTCACCTCCCAAATTCAACGATCAGTTGAACCTTTTTGGTTACAAGAGTGGTAGTAGTCCACTTCATCGACCACCCCCGGGTTCAGGTCCCTACAACAATGCTACTAACCAGCAACTGAAATAGCAAGCCGGGCAACCTGCATAACCAACACCGATGTATTCCGGTATGGCCTGGCCAAACACCACCATTAATGGATTGGTGGTCATCACAATCAGGTTTGCTTCTGCTTTCCAAGAAAAAAAGTGGCTAAACTAGATTTCATGCTGAAAGTAGACGTCACACTGATTTTAGTTATTTGTTCCGTCTATTTTATTTTGTAGTTACTTTGATTTGTAGATTGAACGCAAATGTATTTTGTATGAATCAATTGAATTTCTACTGAATTTTAGTATTTTTTATCTCGACGAAAAACTGTTCGGTATTTAGAAGTTGACTAATAGTCAAGAAGTTAATGTGTATTTGCTGTGTATAAATTGAACCTTTTTGAATCGGCTGTATGTGTATTGAGTTGTCATAATGTTGAGCCGATTTGTTTGTTTAAAGATGAATGGACTTTGTGAATATTAAATCAAGTTCAATTTACCAATTTTAGTTTTTGATGTTACAATAGCCTTAGTGATCCACTGATTTGAATTTGCTAGCTATACAAAGGCCATAATAGTGCAAAGAGCTACATAATAGGAAGAAAATGGCAGTTACATGTTGCATTTTGGTCTCGAAATATTCTTTGGGTAATCTTTTCGTTTCAAATTTAGATTTAGCACGGTACCCGCAGCAACGCGCGGGCTTCCCTGCTCGTTTATTCTATGCACCGTATTTTTTTTTTATTATTTTTTTTTTCTAATTTTATTTTTTGGTATTTATAAGTATTATTGTTATTATATATTGATCTAACTACTAACTATTATTTATATTTTATTGCAGGAGCGTTTTTTGTTTTCCATATATAAAGAATGTTTTTTAATGGAAACAACAACCCAGGTGAAAGTGATGATTTTTTTGTGGAGACATCGCCATTTTTTACTCGTGAGGTACACTTTTTTATGTCATAAACAATAATTTTTAGCTTTATGTTATTCATTTAAAAGTGAACATTTTTAAAAGTGACATCGCCATTTTTCCCTCAAGATCAGTGGCGTCGTATTCGGTCTGATTTGGTGCAAGAGTTAGATTTTTACCAGCAGAAATACAAGTATATATTTGTTGGGTTTGACCAAGTGACACTGCTGCTATGAGACTCTGCTGCTGAGTAATACTACTGCTACAATGAAACTGCTGCTTGTGTTAATGACTCTGCTGCTGAAGACAATCTGCTGCTTGGTGAAACTACTGCTGAATGGATTAACATTGTATACGATAGGATAATTATGGAATAGATTCTTTGTATAGTTTATCTATTTAGATTATTCTTATCTTGTAGAGAAAGGTATTGTAAACCTAGTAGGACTCCTTGTCCTATAAAAGGAGGATCCTAGGGTTAGAGTATGTACGTATCATTATTCACTTCAAGGTTGTAAAACCCTAGCATTGTTGAGTGCTCGTATTAATAATATTGAAGTGTTGAAAGAGAATTCTTAATCTTCTTAAGTTAAGCTTTTATATTCCGCGTTTAAGCTTAAGTGTTTGTTTAAGTTAACTTCTATATAAGATCGTATAAGCTCAACTGGGATCAACAAGTGGTATCAGAGCTTGTGATCTAGAAGTTATAATCAAGAAGATTTTGTTTCTTTAAAGTTTGCTGTTCCAAATCGTTTGCATAAGATGGGTGATGAAACTCATATGGTGACTGCTTCAAGGGTTCCCATGCTAAATCCTTCTGAGTATGAGCTATGGAAGAGGAGGATCAGACAATACATTCGCATGATCGACTTCAACATGTGGAATGTGATTGTTAATGGTGATTCTGAACCAGAGAAGAGTGCTGATGGCAAGGAAATACCTATTAAGTCTGCTGAAGCTAATGCAACAAGGAAGCTGGAAATCAAGGCTCATAGTATTCTCTTAATGGGAATACCTAATGAATTTCAAATGGACTTTGATGATTGTGAAACAGGAAAAGCATTGATGGATGCAGTAGAATTCAGGTTTGGAGGGAATGATGCTACTAAGAAGTCCAGGAAGAATATGTTGAAGCATCAGTTTGAAAACTTTACTTCTGAATCTGGAGAAAAGATAATTGGCACATACAACAGGCTAAATCAACTAGTTAGTCATCTAAAGCTTGTTGGTTATGTTGTTCCACAGGAAGATGTGAATCTCAAGTTCCTAAGAAGTCTTGCATCTGAATGGAGTATGCATACAGTGGTGTGGAGGAATAAGCCTGACTTTGAAACAATGAAGTTGGAGAGCCTCTACAACAATTTAAGGGTGTATGAATCTGAATTGGCTACTTCTTCTACTTCATCTTCTAGTACACAAAATCTTGCTTTTGTGTCTTCAAAATCCAAAGAGACACAAGAAACTCATTCTACTGCTTATGGTGTATCTACTGCTGATGTATCTGCTGCTAGTTCAAATGACAAGATTTCTACCAGTGATGTTGCTTTATGTGCATTCTTGGCTGAGCTTACTACTACCATAAGATCACATGTCATAAATCAAGATTTGGATCATATTGATCCAGATGATCTTGAAGAAATTGATCTCAAATGGCAAATGGCTATGTTGACTTTAAGAGCAAGAAAGTTCTGGAAAAAGACTGGAAGAGAAGTCAAATACAAGGCTAAGGAGAGTCCAGGGTTTGACAAGTCTAAGATTGAATGCTACAATTGCAACAGGAAGGGACACTTTGCTAGAGAGTGTAGATCTCCAAAGAAGAATGCTGAAGTTCCAAAGAAGACTGAAGAATCAAAGTCTGCAATGGTAGCTTGTGATGGGCTGGGAGAATATGACTGGAGTGATATGGCTGAAGAAGAACCAAATTTCTCTTTGGTTGCTGCTGTTCAACCCAAAGTGCATAACTTTGCACTTATGGCATATGGTTCATCATCAGGCTCTGACTCTGAGGTATCTAATGATTCTGAATCATCTGGATGTTCTTTTAAATCTTGTTCTGACACTATAGAAGTTCTTAAGGCTAGGAATGAGAGTTTAAATAGAGAAGTTGAACATCTAAAACTTGATAACTTAGGTTATAAAGTAGGTATTCAAAATGTTGAGAGAAGGTTAGAATATCTCAAAGAGTGTGAAAAGGAATATGTAGAACAACTTAATCTCAGAGATATAGAAATTTTTAAGAAAAATAGTGAAGTAGAAGTTCTTAAAAATAAGTTAGAAGAAGCTGAAAAAGAAAAAGAGCAAGCTCTTGCTGAAAAAGATAAACATGTAGTAAGAGTACAAAAACAACAATATGCTTCTGATTTAGTTCATAAATCTATTGAGAATAATTTGATGAGAAAAGGTAGTGGAATTGGGTATAATGAAGTGGCTCCTCCAGCCAAAAGTGCTTTTGCTCCACCAGGAAAAGAGCTATCCTTCATTAGTGAGCTGAATATTGAAAAACCTGTAGGTGAAAGTAGCACAAGTGTTAATGAGACACCTAAGGTTGAGGCTAGAAAATTTCCTGAAGCTCCTATTATAGAAGATTGGTATTCTGATAGTGATAGTGAAGAAGAACAGGTTCAACCAAAACTTACAGTTAAAAAGGAAGAGATTCCTACTCAGGTTAAACCTAAGGTAGAACAGATTAAGTTTGTCAAGCTTGTGTTAGGAAATAAGCTTGCTAGGAGAATGGTAGAGTACAATGAGGTGCCTAGAGAACAATTGAGAAGTTTTGATAATAAGCCTAGAGGTAACCAAAGAAACTTCAACAACCTAGTTTCACAGAGATTAGGTAACCAGTTTGAATTACAAAAGAAGGCTTGTTATAAGTGTGGTAGCTTTGACCACTTGATTGGTAGATGTCCTGAACACCAAAGACCTGTTTGGAATCAATATTCAAGGGTGAATCACAAATATGTCACAAAACAAACTCACCCACATCCAAATAGAAACATGGTTCCTAGAGCTGTTTTGTTGAGATCTGGTGCTACTAGATCTATTTATGCTGCTAAACCAAATGGTGTTTTCAAATCAACAACTAGTTTTACTAGTGGCTCTACTGCTAGTAAGCATTCTGCTGCTAGTATGCACTCTGCTGCTAGCAAGCAAACTACTGCTAGTACAAAACGTTCTACTTCTGAGCCAAAACATCTTCCAAATACAGTTGTTGGTAATCACTTTTATGCTGTTAAGGCCTCAGCTTGCTGGACTTGGAAACCAAAATCTAATGTTTCAAATACTGTTTCCAAGAATAGTAGTGCATCAAGTGATTTAAAGAAATTTGATTATACTGATGCACAGGGCAGATCCAAGTCAGTAATGGCTTGGGTCATCAAGAGAAACTGATTTCTCTATTTTTCATGTGCAGGTCAATCTACTGGATGAGCTTAAGGATATGGTTATTGTTGACAGTGGATGTTCTGGACACATGACAGGAGATGAGTCTCAACTTGAAGATCTTGAGGCTTTTGATGGTGGTTATGTAGCTTTTGGGAATGATCCAAAAGGTTGAAAGATTGTTGGAATAGGAACACTGAGAACTGGAAATTTGGATTTTGAGAGGGTGCTCCTTGTGAAAGGACTTAAGTTTAACCTTTTTAGTGTCTCACAAATGTGTGACAAAAAGAATTTTGTTCTTTTTACAGACACTGAGTGTATGATTCTTTCTCCTGATTTTCAATTACCAGATGACAAATCTGTGTTACTGAAGGTCCCTAGAAAGGAAAATATATACAGTGACCATATTAAGAATATTATTCCTAAGAGGGCTCTGACTTGTCTAATTGCAAAGGCCACTATTGATGAGTCCAAATTATGGCATAGAAGATTGGGACATCTGAACTACAAGACTATGAACAAATTGGTGAAAGGAAATCTTGTGAGGGGTATGCCTACAAAGATTTTTGAGAATTGTGAAACTTGTGTTGCATGTCAAAAGGGTAAACAACACAGAGTTTCTTTCAAGTCCAAGACTGTTAACACAAATACTGAACCATTACACTTGCTTCACATGGATTTATTTGGGCCTGTATTTGTAAAAAGTCTGAATAAGAAGTCATATTGTCTTGTTGTCACTGATGACTTTAGCAGGTTTACTTGGGTATTCTTTCTTGCAACCAAAGATGAAACCCCATGAATACTCAAAGCTTTCATTACTAGAGTTGAAAACCTGCACAATCACAAGGTAAAGATTATCAGATGTGACAATGGTACTGAGTTCAAGAACAGTGAGATGAATCAATTTTGTGTGGGAAAAGGAATACTTAGACAGTACAGTGTAGCAAGAACTCCACAACAAAATGGTGTTGCAGAAAGAAGAAACAGGACACTCATTGAGGCTGCAAGAACTATGCTATCTGATTCAAAACTACCTGTACCTTTTTGGGCTGAAGCTGTGAATACTGCATGTTTTGTGCAAAACAGAAGTAAGGTAGTCAAGCCTCATAACAAAACTCCTTATGAGCTATTTCATGGAAAGAAACCAATGATTGATTTTCTCAAACCATTTGGATGTCCTGTTACTATTTTAAACACAAAGGATCAGCTAGGCAAATTTGATGAAAAAGCTGATGAAGGAAATTTGGTTGGTTACTCTGTAAATAGTAAAGCCTTCAGGGTATATAATAAGAGAACCAAACATGTGGAGGAGAATCTGCATATCAAGTTTAGTGAAAACACATACAATTCTGCAGGGAAAGGACCAGAATGGCTATTTGATGTTGATATTCTTGCCAAAACAATGAATTATGTTCCTGTCATTGCCAATGTTGATAAACCACAAGAAGAGTTTGTTGTGATTGAGAAATTGAAGATTGGTCCAACCTTTGTACCCTTTTAGAAGGAACAAAGCTCTCAAGATGATGTTGCTTCTCATGAAAAACCTAAGGAAACTGAAGAAGGTATAGTCATACCTAATGAAGTAGAAAAAGAAACTCCTGAATTTCCCAAAGTAGTTGTTGATGTCTCTCCTAAACAGCCAGAAGACTCTACTGCTGACTCAGAAGACTCTACTGCTAGGCCAAAAGTCACAACTACTGCTCCACCACATTCTGCTTCCAAGCCTACTAACTCTACTGCTACTTCAATGTTTCCTAATTTGGACTCTCAGGGTAAACCCATTGCTGAATCTATCTATCCTGATGATCCAAATATGCCTCCTCTTGAGAATATTTATTATGACACAGATGATGATGTACTTGATGGTCAGTTATTTGGAGCTGCTGCAGATTTTACTAATTTGGAACTCAATATTCCTATTAGTCCTACAACTACCACAAGAATACACAAGGATCATCCAAAAGATCAAATCTTAAGTGATCCACAATCATCTATTCAAACTAGGCAAATGACTAAAGCCTTGAAAGATCCTCAACATCAAAGTTTCTTTGCCAGATCTCTGCATCAAAGAAATAGTCATAAAGATCTTCAAAATTGCCTGTTTGCATGTTTTCTTTCTCAAATTGAACCCAAAAATACTTACAAAGCCTTACAAGAAGCAAGTTGGGTGGAAGCAATGCAAGATGAGCTTCTACAATTTAAGCTGCAAGAGGTTTGGACTTTGGTTGAACTGCCAAATGGAAAAAGAGTGATTGGCACAAAATGGGTTTTCAGATGCAAAAGAGATGAGAGAGGAATTGTCATAAGAAATAAGGCAAGGTTAGAAGCACAGGGATACACACAACAAGAAGGCCTTGATTATGATGAGGTATTTGCTCCAGTGGCAAGAATAGAAGCAATTAGACTATTCTTGGCTTATGCTTCATACAAAGATTTTGTAGTGTATCAAATAGATGTGAAAAGTGCTTTTCTGTATGGAACCATTACAGAAGAGGTTTATGTGTCTCAACCACCAGGCTTTGAAGACCCTGATCATCCTGACAAAGTTTACAAGGTAAATAGAGCAATGTATGGTCTACATCAAGCTCCTAGAGCTTGGTATGACACTTTGTCAACATACTTGCTAGACTCTGGGTTCAGCAGGGGAAAGATTGATAAAACTTTGTTTCTCAAAAGACAAAAGGATGATATTTTGCTGGTTCAAATCTATGTTGATGACATCATCTTTGGGTCTACAAACAAAGCTATGTGTGTTAGTTTGAGAAGCTTATGAAGGACAAGTTTGCTATGAGTTCAATGGGAGAACTCACCTTCTTCTTAGGTCTGCAAGTTACACAGAAAGAAAATGGCATCTTTATCAGTCAGGATAAGTATGTAAATGACATTTTGAAGAAGTTTGGCTTTGTGGATGCTAAGCCTGCCAAGACTACCATGGAAAAAGATAAACCATTGCTGAAGGATGAACATGGAAAGGAAGTGGATATACACTTGTACAGGTCTATGATTGGATCATTGATGTATCTTACAGCATCAAGGCCTGATATCATGTTTGCAGTGTGTGCCTGTGCAAGATTTCAAGTGTGTCCCAAGGAATCACATCTCAATGCAGTGAAGAGAATTTTTAGATATCTAAGGCATCAACAAAAATTGGGCCTTTGGTATCCTAAGGATTCACCATTTGATTTGGTATCCTACTCAGATAGTGATTATGCTGGAGCTTCTTTGGATAGAAAGTCTACAACAGGGGGTTGTCAATTCCTTGGAAGCAGGTTGGTGTCATGGCAATGCAAGAAGCAAACAGTGGTGGCAAATTCAACAACAGAAGCTGAGTATGTGGCTGCTTCAAGTTGTTGTGGCCAGGTTTTATGGATGCAGAATCAATTATTGGATTATGGGTACAATTTCATGAATACTAAAATCCATATTGATAACAACAGCACACTTTGCATAATTAAAAATCCTGTGTTTCATTCTAAAACAAAACATATAGAGATAAGGCATCACTTTATAAGGGATTGCTATGAAAAGAAGTTGATTCAAATTGTTAAAATTCATACTGATAATAATGTTGCTGATCTTCTCACTAAACATTTTGATGTGGGGAGGTTTCAATTTTTAATTGCAAACATTGGTATGATCAATCTTTGAAAAACTTATCTCTTTATTTTTGTTAAAGTTTGTACAATGCATGTGCTGCTTGTTATTCTGCTGCTTGTTAATGAGTATATGTTTGAGATATAGTGTACTATGCTGCTCTTTGACTTTTGGTCTAATTCTACTGCTAGTACATATGTTGGTTGTTTGCTTTGTGGTGTTTGGTCTAACATTTTGCAGGTATACGAATGATGATTTGCAAGAAATTGAAACAAGAAAGTTCATATCATTCATTCATTCAAAAAGTACAAAGATCAAACATCAAAAGACAAAATACAAAAGCAGACATCATAACCTAACACCTACATCTTCATCACTTCCTAGGGCATGGAAGCCCAAGCACAACCTCTCGATCCTTTGGGAGAGGAGGGTTTTGTTTTGATGGCCCAAGAGAAAGACCAGGTGATGGTTGTGGCCTTGATCTTGAAGATTGTGGCCTTGGCCTTGAGGATTGTGGCCTCTCAGGAGTAGCAGGTGGATTGGTTGCTGGTTCTTCCTCCTCTTCATCTGATGATGTGAAGATGAAGGGAGATTGATAATGATGCACTGGAGGAGGTGGTTGCACAGGGACCCAAGCTTGGTCTTCTGATGATGCTGGAGCTTCAGGGGACATAGGTTGTTTACCTCTTGAGGTGCTTGGAGTCTGATTTAGGTTGAGAAGATCTTTAAACACATGAAGATCATGCTTTCTCTTGCGTGCTTGTTCTTTGGTTCTACAACCAAATCGTGGAGGACGAAAGGGTGGAACATAGGGTTCCATTGGGGATTCATCCTCTGATGATGAATCAGAAGAGATATTGATTATTTCGGGTGTTGATGATGATTTGATTGTAAAGATGGATAGTATTGATTGTGAATGTGGCGTTTTTGAAAGAGATTAGGGTTTGATTGCATAATTTGGGGAAAAGATCTCGCCGGTTTTATAGGGATTACGGAGTGATATGTGCATTAATTGTTATGTATAGTTGACCAAGGTCCATAGTCAACTCTGCTGCTAGCTCCAGTTCACTCTGCTGCTAGTTCTATCACTTTGCTGCTAGTTATGAATGATACGGTTCTGCTGCTTTGATTGTAAGTAAGAGGGTGTTATGTGTAACTTTCATCCATCAGTTTAAAACCTAATTGACCTTCATAATTGGTTTTCATATGTTCTCAATTGAAGTTATCACAAACCCTTACACCTAATCATTCCAATAATCACAAATCCCCAAATTCTCTAAACCTAATTCATGGAGTTATCACGTACCTGGGTTGAGCAACACAATAGTGTGGTCGATTTGAATGAAGAATTAGTTCCTGAAGGTTTCACAGACATGGTAAAGTTTTTGAATGCTACTTCTCTTAGGTATGCACTCACTGTGAACCCTACTATATTTGTTTCCTACATCAAACAGTTTTGGTTTACTGCCAAAATCAAAACTATGAATGGGGAAAAACATGTCAGTGCTTTTGTAGATGGGGAAAAGATTCGTGTAACTGAATCATCTATAAGGGAATCTCTTCTCTTAGATGATGAGATAGAGACCACTTGTCTTAACAATGATGCTATTTTTGCTGGTTTAAAAGAATTGGGATATGAGGGGAAACATACTAATTTAAAATTTCAAAAAGCTCTCCTCTGTCCTCAATACAAGTTTTTGGTACATCTATTCCTTCATTGTTTGAGTCCTAAAACATCTGGGTGGCATGAGTTCAGTACTACCATTGCTTCTGCAATGATATGTCTGTGCAAAGGTCAACCATTTAATTTTTCAAAAATGATATTGGCTGGGTTGTTTAAAGGTGTTGAAGATGGTTCTTATTTGCTATATCCAAGATTTCTTCAAATTTTTATTGAAAAACAAATTTCTAAACCAAGAAGCCATACTGCTGAATATGATGCTCCAAAATTGGCTTCAAGGACTTTTACCTTTTTGATTAAGCATGGCAAAGGTTTTTCTGGTGCACATACAAATCTGACTTCTTTTATGGAACAAATTGTGCACAACAACCAGGGTGAAGGATCAGGAAATCCCACTGATTCCCATCACACACCCAATGTTACTACATCTGTTACACAACCTACAAAACAATATTCATGTAGGAAAACCAAAAAGAACACTAATCTACCTCAGGATAGTGTTAGTATGGCTGTACCAGATGAGGCTGTCCTAGGTGATGGAGAGGACATGTTGGCAAGGGCTGTCACTACTGCTTCTAGCTTAGCAGCAGAGCAGGATAGTGATAACATCATTAAGACCCAAACCAAGGCAACATCTAGAGAAAAGGACTCTTATGAGTTTGCTTCTCAGGATGGTAACCCTAGCCAAATGGAAAACATAGGGGGCTCAGATGATCAAACTAGGTTTGATACTGAGTTTTTGTCCCAAGATTCACCTCTCAGACCAGGTTACACAGGTCGAAGTGATGAGGACAGGCCAGTGACTCATGAATTGACGGATCCACTTGTACATGATGACAATGTCAGTGATTCACCTCTCGGACCAGGTAATACAGGTCGAAGTGATGAGACTACAATGCAACTTATAAAAGAATTGACGGATACTTGTACCACTTTGGGGTTGCAATGTAAATCTTTGGAAGAGAAGGTTCTTAATCTATCTGATGTTGTTGCTGGTCAAGCCAAGGTTATCATCAAAATGCGAAAATAGATTAAGAGCTTCAAGAAATCAAGATCTTCAACCTCCTTGAAAAGATTGAAGAAAGTGGGGACTAATCAGGTTGTAAGTTCTTCTGAACCATCTACTCATTTGGAAGAGGATGCTTCCAAACAGGGGAGGAAAGAGATTGTCATGGATTCAGGGGAGGTAAATCTTGAAAAAGTTGATAATGTTCAAGATATGGATGCTGGAATAGTTTTAGGGGAGGTTCCAGTGATTGAAGACATGGATGTGGATAGTCCTCAGAATGATGAAGACTTTGTGGTTGCTGATAAGTCTGGGAATGAAGTTGTTATGGAAAAAGTGGTTGCTGCACAAGAAAAGGTGGTAGATACTCTTAAAACTTTGGAGTCTGAGCAACTAGTGAAGGCAACAGGGTTGATGGGTAATGTGTTAAAGACTTTGGAAGATTCAGTGGAAAATGCTGCTATTGCTGACTTTACTGTTGTTCATAATTCTGCTGCTAAGAATTTTTCTGACTCTGCTGCTAGTGGAATAGTGAATACTGCTGAAGTACAAGACTCTGCTGCTGGATCTATGGACAATGCTGCTGCAGAGGCAATGGTTTTGCTAAGTAAGAAGACTACTGCTGACTCTCATACACCACAATTACCAACTCAATCATTATCACAACCTATCACAACAACAAACACAACATCAGCAACAAGAAAACCTCAAAAAGGAATAACAATAAGAGAACCTGCTGCTACTCAAAAGAAGACAATCACATCATCTTCTACAGATAAGGGTAAAGGCAAGCAAGTTGATGTTCAGAGGTGGATATATAAAGGGGTTGATTTTACTGATGTACCTTTTGATTCTTGGCCTAAGCCATTGCAAGTTGAACATGATGAAGCTGCTGCTATTAAAGCACAAGAGTTGATTAACTTGGAAGATCAAAAGCTGGCTGAGAAGGAGGCTGAAGGCTTAAGAATGTATGATGAATGGGATGATGAAAAGATCAGAATTGCTGCTGATATTGAACTAAATAAGCTTATCAAGATTGAAGAAAATGAAGTTCCAAATTTTAATGTGCAATCTTGGTATAGTGAATTTGCTTCTAAGAAGAGAAAAGAGAATGCTGTTGCTAGAAGAAAGGTTAAAGTATTCAAAGGTCCAACTGTTAAACAGCAAAGGAAAGAATATGAAAGGTATCTAAAGAATATGGGTGGATGGACATTGATGCAGTTGAAAGCTTATTCTGATAAAGAAGTTTTTGACTTGTATCAACAAACAAAGAAGAGAACAGATACTTTTTATGCTATTGGATGTGCTGAGGATTTAGAACAAATTGCTCAGATGAACAAGAAGTTGGTACCTGAAAAGATAGTTGAAGCAGAGCAAATTCAAGAAGCTAATGTTGTTAAACAGCTTGAGGGTGATGCAGCAAAGATTACTTCTTCTGTGCAAGGTGATAAAAGAAAAGGTGTTGTTCAAAAATCAATTGCCAAGAAGAAGAGAAAGATTGGAGAAGGAAGCAGTTCTATGCCAGAAGGAGATATGTTTCAACATGATTTTGATCACATTCCTGCTGAGCATCTTAAAGAAAGATTGAAGGTGTATATTGTGGTTGGCAAAATGGAAGATCCTGAAGTTGTGGATGCTAAACCATTAGGAGTCAAATATCCAATTGTCAAAGTAACTACAGGGTATGATACTAATATTGGAACATTTCATGATGTCCAGAGATCTGATGGTAAGTCTCACAGATTTCTTAGATTTCAACAAATGTTACATTACTTTGATAGAGAGGATGTTGAAGACTTGTGGAAGTTATACAAGGCAAAGTTTGGAGCTAAGAAATTTGATGGTAAAAAGTATGAGATAGATCAAATTGATCATGTCTTAACTTCTTCTGATAATGTTTTGTGGAGAGCTCTTAAACTTATGTTTGAACCTTCAATGGATGACTCTGAATGGACAGAGATAGCTGATTACAAGGTAAGAAGATGGAAACTTTTTCAAGATTCTGGAGTTCATATGTTAACTCTTGGACCAATTACCTTGTATATGCTAGCTGAAAAGGATTATCCAGTGGTAAGATACTGGAATGTTGTTAATCAGATGGTTAATAGTGATAGAACACTTAAGCTGCAGAAAGACTATGATTCTGATGATCAAGCATTTGATTTGCTGACAAAGTATAAGAAGATATTTGATCAGATGAATCCTCAAGGGATGAAGTGTTTGGAAGCATCCTCCTAGTAATACTTTGAGCTTTGAAGAAACTTGAATATTTAGAAATAAATATTAAGTTTAGGGGAGGATTGTTGGGTTTGACCAAGTGACACTGCTGCTACGAGACTCTGCTGCTGAGTAATACTGCTGCTACAATGAAACTGCTGCTTGTGTTAATGACTCTGCTGCTGAAGACAATCTGCTGCTTGGTGAAACTACTGCTGAATGGATTAACATTGTATACGATAGGATAATTATGGAATAGATTCTTTGTATAGTTTATCTATTTAGATTATTCTTATCTTGTAGAGAAAGGTATTGTAAACCTAGTAGGACTCCTTGTCCTATAAAAGGAGGATCCTAGGGTTAGAGTATGTACGTATCATTATTCACTTCAAGGTTGTAAAACCCTAGCATTGTTGAGTGCTCGTATTAATAATATTGAAGTGTTGAAAGAGAATTCTTAATCTTCTTAAGTTAAGCTTTTATATTCCGCGTTTAAGCTTAAGTGTTTGTTTAAGTTAACTTCTATATAAGATCGTATAAGCTCAACTGGGATCAACAAGATTTGGAACGAGCGGTTATAAAAAAGTTTATGAGACCGTAAAAAAAGCTGGAAAGTGGATGGAAATGCCAAACACGGGTTTGGTTATTGCCTCAGCATATAAAAGAGTTGTTAAAAGTCTAACTCATGGAGGAAATGTCGGAGGCTGCACTACGAGTTTTCCGCTTTGGTCGAGTCCACCACAATCGGAACCACATGAGACGATTGTGATTGTTCATGTGAATGGTAACCATTATATTAGAGCGACACTACGCGAAGGTTGTCCTTTACCGTTAACTCATCCACTTTGGATTACATATAAAAGTGGAAATGCATCTGGATGGGAGGACATATATGTTAGTCGTCAAAACGTGTTTCGCGAATATTATTATCGCATTCCGGAAAATATTGACCTAACAAAATAATTATGTAACGTTCTTTATATTGTATTTTTAATTATTTATTTTCAATAAATATTGTTTTACTTATTCACTTATATATAAATACGTATGTATGTATATAAAAAATAAGGAAATAAAAAAAATACAAAAACAACAACAAGCTCGTACCCACACGATTTTCGACCAAAAACATGAACCTTAAAAAAAGTTGTACAACACAAAGGTAATAAAATAACAAAAAAATAATAAAAGAAAAAAAAAGAAAAAAAAAAAACAAAATGACATCAAAGTCTTCAATTTCTTGGCTTTATCTCATTAATTAAGTAGTTAATAAATAGAAGCTAATGTTAGCTAATTAAGTAACAATAATAAATACAAGTCAAGCCAATGATTAAGTAATTACATTGGTGTATTTAGCAAATGCCTATCTTAACTGTAACATACATGAAACATATCATTTAATATTAAAAAGCAAATAACTTAAATAAAAACTTGATATACAACAATAAGTCATACCAATATCTTGTTTGAGAGGAGATATTCCTTGTAATCCCATTTACTATAAACTAGATAAATTTGTAACGTATAGTAAATAACATGTATATATTTTAGCAACACAAATATTAACGTTCAGAAAACATTGGCTACTTCTTCGACATCATTTTCCTAAATTCTTCAAAATCGACGCAACCATCACCATCTAAATCAACCGAGTTAATCATATTCTCGCAATCCTTAAGCGTGTAATTCAGCCCCATTCCACTCAATATTTGAAGCAACTCGCTAGCTGAAATGACTCCATTATTATCTTGATCGTATAGCTTAAACGCTTCCTTAAGATCATTAAGCCCGTCACCATCACATTCACCAGCAATTCCTTTGCAAAATACAACAAACTCGTTTAGGCTAGTGAAACCATCAGAATTGGTATCGGTTTTCATTCAATATACGCTTGTCCTCTTCAGGAGATGTGTCGGATCCTACTGATTTCAAGACATTGATTAGCTCGTCTTTAGAGATCAAAGAGACTCATTTCTTTATCTTCTGGTAAAAGTTCTTTATCAGGGTTGAAAAATTTATATATTTTTCCTTTGCTTTCCGGAGCAGCCATCTCTTATTCTATAACCTCCTCACCTACTGCTATAAGCATAGAAGGGTAAACTCATAAGTTTACTCAAGAGCCAAATTGGAAAGGTAAAATGGTAGGTTCTAGTTTGCTAAGATGTTCCGTAAAAGAAATTGTTATGTATCAACTGACAACATTATTGCACTACTAGAGCAGCACATAGAAGGTTTAGATGATGTTTCTTTATATATAATATACCAAATTTGATATTCTATAATCAATTATAACATGTATTATTTCAGGACTAGAGAAATCTTTACATAGTTATGCACACAAAGAAATGAATTATGGAAGAAAAAAATCATACATAATCACACATCAACTTATAAGTAATGTACACACAAAAGCGGAATAGTTCCCAGGCTCATAATACACAGGCAATGAACTTATGGTGATCTGAAGAGAAAAAAGGGTATTCAGGTACTACTAGTTGACCACTTTACGATTGTAGATCATAGTTTTGGTTATAGGATGGTTTGCTATCTGGTTTGGGCTGGATTACCATATCTTGATGGGTCTGATTATAAACGTACAGTACGTACTAAGACATTACTAAAACTATGCAAAATGGATCATCAGCGAGTCTTGATTTCCGTAGAACTTTAGTCTCAACAGGTTAAATAGCCTTTCTTACAAGTTTAAGCTGATTTGGGTATATCCCTACAGCAGACAATAAGTGAGAGTGTTATCCATTCTAGACTTTCTAGTTATTGCGTTACAAAACCAAGTGGCGGATTTAACTTGAAAACCTGTGATTATGATGGAAACCGACATTAGAACACGAGTAATTTCTTAAGGAAATGAAATCTTGAGATAAGATGAAAATCAACAAAAAAGATATTTACGTTTAAATTACTTCAAATCTGAAATTTGCAAATGAGGTAAAAATAAGCGAGTAGCAATCACAAATTAATTTCCGTAGAAATTTACAATGAAGAATGATCGAGTGGTTGACTTTTTGAAACGATAAATTACTCTTTAAACCAAGTTCAAATTTCCAAAGTTTATTTAACATCGTCCTAACATTTTCATAGATACATCCAACAAAATGTGTAACTTATTCCATCATACAAGATTAATCTATACTATTTATAATAGAGAAATGACTCTCTCTCCAAAAAAATTCAGATGTACACAAAATGATGCATGGTTTACAACACTTTAACGCAAGCAATTTTCATAATTACAACAACCAAAACATTGTTTACAACAAAAACAAGCATTAAAAACACCCCTACACCCAATATTACAATTATTTAAACACAATGTACAACCCTCATTCTACATTAATAGCATTAAAAATACCCTACACCCAATATTACAATCATTTAAACACAACCCTCATTCTACATTAATAGTATTAAAAACATTCCTACACCCAATATTACAATCATTTAAATACAATGTACAACACTCATTCTACATTAATAGCATTAAAACACCCATACACCCAATATTACAATCATTTAAACACAATGTACAACCCTCCATCTTAACCTAGACATGAACCTGTGACCAAGACTCAACTCAATAAAACTCGACTCGATACACAAAGCTGTGACCAAGCAAATTTAGGTGTTGGAATGTTATCTCGTGACATATTTATTAATTCTATTGAAAATTTTTATTTCAGGGTACCCGCCGCTGCAACACACGGGTACCCTGCTAGTCACATTAATAAGCCTGCTGAAAACATAATAGATAAACCCGTTAAATAATTCTTCAAGTATGGAAAACAAGACCCGAAAATCAAACATTTTCACAATTTCATCCAACAAAGCACACAACGCATTTATAGAAAGATCAAACATATTACTAACAAATTAGCCTAAATTTTAGCATAACACACAAAACCTATATAACAATTATTCAAATATGCAAAAACTTAGGGGGTGTTTGGCTAAGCTTGTGGAAAGAAACACACCTTATAAGGTGTGCTATTAAAACACACTCTCTAAGCCTTCAAAAAGCTGCTTAACACTTTTTTCGGGATGTGTTTGAATAAGCTAATAAGGACCAAAATAAGCTTATCTAAACGCCTCCTCAAACCCAAAAGCCCAACAAATCTATAATTTTATTAAGAGTAAATTACATAAATGGTTAGTATGGTTTGTCCATTTTTTCACATTTAGTCACTGAACTTTTTTTTGACATACATGGTCACTGAAGTTTCAAATCGTTATAGATTCAGTCCATTTCGTTACATAAATGGTCACTGAGGTTTCAAACCACCGTGACCATTTATGTAACGAAATTAAAACCTTAATGACTGAATCTGTAACGATTTGAAACTTCAGTGACCATGTATGTCAAAAAAAAGTTCAGTGACTAAATGTGAAAAAATGGACAAACCACATTAAACAAGATCAAACATCTTTTTTTGGGTGTACCATGGTTTTCGACTTTTTGTCCGACTAATCCACGGGTTCGAGCCCGGCGCCACACATACACAGACTAAGTAAAGCCCTTTGCTTTTTAGGAAGGTTGGCGTGACCTCATCGCGGTTATTTGCTCCTATATGATTTTAGTAAACATCAAACACTTCACTAACAAATTAGCCTACTTTTAGCATAATACACAAACACATCAAACAATTAACCAACTTTAAAACAAATCCATACAAAAAAACACTAATCTTGCATGTTAGCATGATTTGAAGTAATGGTGATCTTATGATTCTTATCTTGCATGATTCATTTAGCAAAGGGACTTGTGGGTCAGAGTGTAAAGAAAAGAAGAAAAAAAATGCAAAAGAAATGATTGGCAATGTAGATGGGTATCGAACTTGTACCTATTAGATAATAAGCGCTCGTATAACCATCACAGCTACCAACCATTTCAGTTACCTATTCCATTGATATTATTTTATTGGAGATCTGGTCAAATTCACCAATAAAAGCTTAGGGCCAGTTTGTTCATGGTATTTGCTTAACAAAATTAGTTTGGTATAATGGTATAAACTTTACTGTAGATTTTTGATAAAAACCCATTAGGTTGAGTGACTTTTATTGTTTTCCTAGCTTCTTGTTAGTAGTTTTTATAAAATTTCGCCGTTCAAAATAAAAGTTGAGTGACTTTTGAGACAAATTACACACATATACTTAGGGATGAACTTGGTCCAATCCCGTATCAAACCGGTACCGTATTTTTTCCAAGCATAAAATGGTGTACCGGTACCGTACCGAAAGGGAGTCCTGTACTGGTACTCGTTACCGGGAAAACGATACATATTTAGTTTTTCTTGTTTTTGAAAACCAAATCAAACAAAGCCAAAACAAACCAAAGACAAAGATATATGTTGTTATTTATGTTTCGTCGGAGACAATAAAATTAATTAACAATAAACATAACTCATTAAGTAAATATAGTGGGTGAATAATATCGAGTACATATTCATATTTGTATTTAACAAGGATACACATCATTAACAATAAACATGACTCGTTAGTAATATATCGTTAGTATTACTGAAATATGATTGATGATAATCGGGTTAATTTACGGATGCAAAATTGATGATTTTATTGATTGATAATAGGATACGGTTTAATTTTTGGGAGAGTTTTGTAAAGGGTCAATTCTTGCTACAGATTCTTTATTGCACTAGAGCACTACATAGAAGGTTTAGATGATGTTTTTTTTGTATAATATACGAAATTTGATATTTTATGATCAGTTATAACATGTGTATTTGTTCTTGACACAGAGAAGTGAACTTAAAATCACACATCAACTTATAAGTAATGTACACACAAAAGCGGAATAGTTCCCAGGCTCATAATGAAACGCCCAGATTTTTTTTTTTTTTTTTTAATAAATCTGTAAACTGTATACATTGATAAAACTAGCGGAAGCGTATTTTCATCATCATACGGGTTTATTCCAAACGTCCCGTTAAAATACTAAACTTGCAAAATACATAACAGTGACTTTTTAAACTTGGTAAAGAAGCTGGTTCTTGATTTTGGGGCATTCCAAACTGATAACAAATGATGGAAATGAGAAGCTCGTTACCTAACCCGCGAGCTACACCATTTTAACCCATTATGCCCCATTTAGCATGTACATGGTCTCATCTTGCATACCTACAAAATATAAACTGAGAACGGTAAGTCTATAAGACTTAGTGAGATAACGGAACTGTATTAAATCATAAACTGAACATAAGCATGATGCTGAATAAGTATATATAGTACTATTCTGACTACATGAATCATAATATTGACCAAGTGCATAAGCACGACAATAACTGATTAAATACATGATAGACCATGTTACTGACCGAGTACATAAGCATACTGAGTGTGTAAAACATATAATAACTGAGTGCATAAGCATACTGAGTGTGTAAAACATATACTAACTGAGTGCATAAGCACATACTGGCTGAGTACTTATAGTACTATACTGGCTGAGTGCATAAGCACATACTGGCTGAGTACTTATAGTACTATACTGGCTGAGTGCATAAGCACATACTGACTGAATGCATAACTGACTAAATACATAGCTGACGAGCCATATAAACATGTTAATCATCCATACAGGATGTCTGAGTTCCGATTTTGGAACATTTAATATTCTAAGGCTCAATTCTCCACTAAGGAGGTCTAAGTCCCAACATTGTCTGGAACACATGTGTGATCACATAATTGACTATATACTTATAGAATGACATGCATATATAATGCATCGCAGGCCAAAAGTGCATAAAGCACCTTGCACACATTACTAAACACATCTAACATTCATGTATAAATTAAGATTAAGCTAAATACTTGTGCTTGACTACAACATGATACTAAGCTGAACTAGAGCTGAGACCAAGCTGAATATAGAAACTGAGCAATAATATGGTCATAAGGTTAAACTAAGACATGATACTAAAACTGAATTAATTACTAAAATTGTACTATAACATAAAACAAGGCTGAGATATAACTTAATATACTACAGCTGTACTATAATATAAAGCTGAACTACTATAAGTATAATGTTGAGATCGCTATCGCTATGGCATATACCGAGGTTGAGCCACGACATACTACTGAATAAGACCAATCAGGTCTACTTTATACTGAATATGGCCAAACAGGTCAACATGATAATGAATATGACCAAACAGGTCAACATGACAATTAATATGACAAACAGATCAACATGACAGTTGAATATGACCAAACGGATCAACATGACATTTAATATGACCAAACAGGTCAACTTGATGCTTAATACGACCAAACGGGTCAACTTGTGCTTAATATGACCAAACGGGTCAACTTGGGTCAACTTGATGCTTCATATGACCAAACATGTCAACATGATACTAAATATGGCCCAACGGGTCAACTTGATACTAATATGACCTCACGGGTCAACATGATACTAATATGACCTCACGGGTCGACATGATACTAACTATGACCACACGGGTCAACATGATACTGAACATGACCACACGGGTCAACATGACACTGAATATGACCACCCGGGTCAACATGATACTAATATGACCTCACGGGTCAACATGATACTAATATGACCTCACGGGTCAACATGATACATAACTTGCATAGTACTTGAGATATAGCAAGGCATATATATACTAAACACGCTTAATCTACTAAACATGTTAACTGAAAATCCGTTACTCACCTGGGCCGTATAATGCAAGATGAATGATTCTGAATATGCCTTGAACACCTATATCATGATAGATGCATACATATAATGTTAACACGTAACAACTAGGCATAAATATATCATGATAGTCCAAATATAAGTGCAACTAAGCACAAATAGACTAACTATAATTCATTAACTCATAAACTAGTTATGGCATAAATCTCGCCAAATATGAATTACTATGCTCGCGAACTCGAGCTAAGCTAACCAAGACTTGTCATTTGGTTCTATAGTTTCATAACATGAATTATAATCATATTGGCTGAGAACATAAGCTATCATAGCATATAATCACCCGGGACTTGCAAAAACATCATATTATGTCATAATTATCAAAACACTAAACAAAGTGTTTGCTGATTTTCTGCAGCAGCCTGCAAATACATCATTTTGGCCGATTTAACTACATAACCAGGTCATGAGGCTAATTTTCCTTGAAAGTATACTATTTCCCCTTTCCGAAAAGGTATGGAACGCTCCCAACGGAGCTACGGTTGATTTTATATGAATTTCTAAAGTTCGGTTTGCTGCACGTTTTATAATCTGACCTTGCTGCAGTAAAACACAATTCTGACCAATTTAACCACTTAATCAGCCAAAACTTAAAACATAACAACTGAAGTAGACACCCTACGCTTTCCAGAAAGTCCAGCCATGATTCAATACGAGCTACTATCAATTTTATACGATTTTCCAAACACGACTAATCATTGCTGAAAATTTCAGCAACTTATCTAACATTATATATCTCAAAATCTCATCAAGGGGGTGTTTGTATTAGCTTCTAAATCATCATAAACACCTCCTAAATACCCTAACATGAGCATTATCATAATCCCATCATAAACCCTAATAATCATATGCATAACCCTTTAATCATAAACCATGAATTCATCAAATACATCATATACAACACTTAATAACCATATCCCCATAACTTGAAATCATAATTTAACACATAATCACTTACTTGTAGTTAAGGAAGAACATTATAAATAATTTGAAGCTCTTGATTCATCATAATCATATTAACTCTTGATTTCCCTTAATTAGTCCTTGCTTCTCTTGATGGAATTAGCTAAGAATTAGAGGATTCTTCAAAGTGAAGAAAGTTTCTCCTTTCCTGCTTCTTGTTAAATCTCGTATGAATGGAGGGATAAGGATAAAATGTTCATATTTATCTCCCAGGGACGTTTTTTATTTAATAAACCCAAGGGTATTTTGGTAATTCTCACTAACTTAAGCACTTGACATAATTAGTCCCTTGTAGTTAGGATGTCTTGCAAACGGGGTCGTATATTATTTACATATCAAGTCCTCGCTAACTATATTATTAATACCGTCAAAGTGTAATTTTCTATTCAATCCACTAAAATAATAGATATAGCCGTTACTACTTTATTTAAAAATCGGGATGTTACAACTCTCCCCTGCTTGGACTGTTCGTGTCCTCATGAACTACTGCTGTTGTAACTAAAATTATTCTCTAAATTGCTCATGATCATTTGTAATTACTCCCCCACTTGGACTTATATCATGTCTATATTCTAATATAAAACCGATAATGCACTAATACGGGTCAAACTAGAATTCATTTTCTCTATATATGGATCAAATTATCAACAGGTTTATAATAGGTACCTGTTATCCATGGTGAAATCCTTTCTCCTGATCATATGAACTTTAAGATTTTCTTGATTATCCTCTGAAAATAACTCGATAGGTTCATAATTATCTGTATTCTTGAAGTTTATCTTGACTATTTCCTGAAAATATCTAAAAATTTCATAAGCTGGCATTAAAAGAAAGGATTTATTTGCCTGAATTCGTATAATATTTGCTAAAATGCCCTATCCTGAAATTCTGTTTCATAACTCTGATATGTAATCTCTCTTATTGAAGGATCCATATCCGTTCTGACACGTTTTCATTTCAATTCTTTTGCCCTTTTTCGTTAAACTGCACAAATCTAGAAATGCTGAAACGATATGTCATATCTATTCCGTCAGATTCTGTAGCATTTCTAAGTCATAATCTTTTTCTGAGTGCTGAATCTATTCTGAAAATGACGGAGTACGTAAACTATGCCCTTTCATAATAGCTGTCTATGCTGCTGTACATGATCTAATGCAATATTCATGATTCATTTAACACATAACCGTTTAGCAAGCTCCCTGAGGTATCTCATGATCTCGATAAATTCATGCCATATCATGTGAATATTATCACGTTGATCAGGCGTCATAATAGTCACACCATATAATCATGAACTCATCGTTATCACAGTCTACCCCAAGTCACTAAAGCAAAACATATCATCTACCGCACATAATCTGATGTGAGTGCTGACTATATACTGCTATACTAATAAGGCATACTAATTCTATATACTTACTATATCGTGAATCTGATTCACGGTCTGCAACTTTATCTGAAATCTGAAAATGCATTATGCACTACATGACTATACATGTAATTTCATATAATCTGTGCTAATCACATAAACTGGTATGCATCGCTATACATGTACTGATAATCTGATAATATGAATAACATACTGAATAACATGGTTGAATAACTGATAAATGTATAAACGTGCGATGCAATTTAACTCTAAAAGCAATTACCGAGCAGAGGTTCAAGTCTAAGCATCCCCTACTAATGGTGGATACTTAAATCTCTCAAACCATCGCTCTGATACCAACTTGAAACGCCCAGATTTTTTTTTTTTTTTTTTTTAATAAATCTGTAAACTGTATACATTGATAAAACTAGCGGAAGCGTATTTTCATCATCATACGGGTTTATTCCAAACGTCCCGTTAAAATACTAAACTTGCAAAATACATAACAGTGACTTTTTAAACTTGGTAAAGAAGCTGGTTCTTGATTTTGGGGCATTCCAAACTGATAACAAATGATGGAAATGAGAAGCTCGTTACCTAACCCGCGAGCTACACCATTTTAACCCATTATGCCCCATTTAGCATGTACATGGTCTCATCTTGCATACCTACAAAATATAAACTGAGAACGGTAAGTCTATAAGACTTAGTGAGATAACGGAACTGTATTAAATCATAAACTGAACATAAGCATGATGCTGAATAAGTATATATAGTACTATTCTGACTACATGAATCATAATATTGACCAAGTGCATAAGCACGACAATAACTGATTAAATACATGATAGACCATGTTACTGACCGAGTACATAAGCATACTGAGTGTGTAAAACATATAATAACTGAGTGCATAAGCATACTGAGTGTGTAAAACATATACTAACTGAGTGCATAAGCACATACTGGCTGAGTACTTATAGTACTATACTGGCTGAGTGCATAAGCACATACTGGCTGAGTACTTATAGTACTATACTGGCTGAGTGCATAAGCACATACTGACTGAATGCATAACTGACTGAATACATAGCTGACGAGCCATATAAACATGTTAATCATCCATACAGGATGTCTGAGTTCCGATTTTGGAACATTTAATATTCTAAGGCTCAATTCTCCACTAAGGAGGTCTAAGTCCCAACATTGTCTGGAACACATGTGTGATCACATAATTGACTATATACTTATAGAATGACATGCATATATAATGCATCGCAGGCCAAAAGTGCATAAAGCACCTTGCACACATTACTAAACACATCTAACATTCATGTATAAATTAAGATTAAGCTAAATACTTGTGCTTGACTACAACATGATACTAAGCTGAACTAGAGCTGAGACCAAGCTGAATATAGAAACTGAGCAATAATATGGTCATAAGGTTAAACTAAGACATGATACTAAAACTGAATTAATTACTAAAATTGTACTATAACATAAAACAAGGCTGAGATATAACTTAATATACTACAGCTGTACTATAATATAAAGCTGAACTACTATAAGTATAATGTTGAGATCGCTATCGCTATGGCATATACCGAGGTTGAGCCACGACATACTACTGAATAAGACCAATCAGGTCTACTTTATACTGAATATGGCCAAACAGGTCAACATGATAATGAATATGACCAAACAGGTCAACATGACAATTAATATGACAAACAGATCAACATGACAGTTGAATATGACCAAACGGATCAACATGACATTTAATATGACCAAACAGGTCAACTTGATGCTTAATACGACCAAACGGGTCAACTTGTGCTTAATATGACCAAACGGGTCAACTTGGGTCAACTTGATGCTTCATATGACCAAACATGTCAACATGATACTAAATATGGCCCAACGGGTCAACATGATACTAATATGACCTCACGGGTCGACATGATACTAACTATGACCACACGGGTCAACATGATACTGAACATGACCACACGGGTCAACATGACACTGAATATGACCACCCGGGTCAACATGATACTAATATGACCTCACGGGTCAACATGATACTAATATGACCTCACGGGTCAACATGATACATAACTTGCATAGTACTTGAGATATAGCAAGGCATATATATACTAAACACGCTTAATCTACTAAACATGTTAACTGAAAATCCGTTACTCACCTGGGCCGTATAATGCAAGATGAATGATTCTGAATATGCCTTGAACACCTATATCATGATAGATGCATACATATAATGTTAACACGTAACAACTAGGCATAAATATATCATGATAGTCCAAATATAAGTGCAACTAAGCACAAATAGACTAACTATAATTCATTAACTCATAAACTAGTTATGGCATAAATCTCGCCAAATATGAATTACTATGCTCGCGAACTCGAGCTAAGCTAACCAAGACTTGTCATTTGGTTCTATAGTTTCATAACATGAATTATAATCATATTGGCTGAGAACATAAGCTATCATAGCATATAATCACCCGGGACTTGCAAAAACATCATATTATGTCATAATTATCAAAACACTAAACAAAGTGTTTGCTGATTTTCTGCAGCAGCCTGCAAATACATCATTTTGGCCGATTTAACTACATAACCAGGTCATGAGGCTAATTTTCCTTGAAAGTATACTATTTCCCCTTTCCGAAAAGGTATGGAACGCTCCCAACGGAGCTACGGTTGATTTTATATGAATTTCTAAAGTTCGGTTTGCTGCACGTTTTATAATCTGACCTTGCTGCAGTAAAACACAATTTTGACCAATTTAACCACTTAATCAGCCAAAACTTAAAACATAACAACTGAAGTAGACACCCTACGCTTTCCAGAAAGTCCAGCCATGATTCAATACGAGCTACTATCAATTTTATACGATTTTCCAAACACGACTAATCATTGCTGAAAATTTCAGCAACTTATCTAACATTATATATCTCAAAATCTCATCAAGGGGGTGTTTGTATTAGCTTCTAAATCATCATAAACACCTCCTAAATACCCTAACATGAGCATTATCATAATCCCATCATAAACCCTAATAATCATATGCATAACCCTTTAATCATAAACCATGAATTCATCAAATACATCATATACAACACTTAATAACCATATCCCCATAACTTGAAATCATAATTTAACACATAATCACTTACTTGTAGTTAAGGAAGAACATTATAAATAATTTGAAGCTCTTGATTCATCATAATCATATTAACTCTTGATTTCCCTTAATTAGTCCTTGCTTCTCTTGATGGAATTAGCTAAGAATTAGAGGATTCTTCAAAGTGAAGAAAGTTTCTCCTTTCCTGCTTCTTGTTAAATCTCGTATGAATGGAGGGATAAGGATAAAATGTTCATATTTATCTCCCAGGGACGTTTTTTATTTAATAAACCCAAGGGTATTTTGGTAATTCTCACTAACTTAAGCACTTGACATAATTAGTCCCTTGTAGTTAGGATGTCTTGCAAACGGGGTCGTATATTATTTACATATCAAGTCCTCGCTAACTATATTATTAATACCGTCAAAGTGTAATTTTCTATTCAATCCACTAAAATAATAGATATAGCCGTTACTACTTTATTTAAAAATCGGGATGTTACAACTCTCCCCTGCTTGGACTGTTCGTGTCCTCATGAACTACTGCTGTTGTAACTAAAATTATTCTCTAAATTGCTCATGATCATTTGTAATTACTCCCCCACTTGGACTTATATCATGTCTATATTCTAATATAAAACCGATAATGCACTAATACGGGTCAAACTAGAATTCATTTTCTCTATATATGGATCAAATTATCAACAGGTTTATAATAGGTACCTGTTATCCATGGTGAAATCCTTTCTCCTGATCATATGAACTTTAAGATTTTCTTGATTATCCTCTGAAAATAACTCGATAGGTTCATAATTATCTGTATTCTTGAAGTTTATCTTGACTATTTCCTGAAAATATCTAAAAATTTCATAAGCTGGCATTAAAAGAAAGGATTTATTTGCCTGAATTCGTATAATATTTGCTAAAATGCCCTATCCTGAAATTCTGTTTCATAACTCTGATATGTAATCTCTCTTATTGAAGGATCCATATCCGTTCTGACACGTTTTCATTTCAATTCTTTTGCCCTTTTTCGTTAAACTGCACAAATCTAGAAATGCTGAAACGATATGTCATATCTATTCCGTCAGATTCTGTAGCATTTCTAAGTCATAATCTTTTTCTGAGTGCTGAATCTATTCTGAAAATGACGGAGTACGTAAACTATGCCCTTTCATAATAGCTGTCTATGCTGCTGTACATGATCTAATGCAATATTCATGATTCATTTAACACATAACCGTTTAGCAAGCTCCCTGAGGTATCTCATGATCTCGATAAATTCATGCCATATCATGTGAATATTATCACGTTGATCAGGCGTCATAATAGTCACACCATATAATCATGAACTCATCGTTATCACAGTCTACCCCAAGTCACTAAAGCAAAACATATCATCTACCGCACATAATCTGATGTGAGTGCTGACTATATACTGCTATACTAATAAGGCATACTAATTCTATATACTTACTATATCGTGAATCTGATTCACGGTCTGCAACTTTATCTGAAATCTGAAAATGCATTATGCACTACATGACTATACATGTAATTTCATATAATCTGTGCTAATCACATAAACTGGTATGCATCGCTATACATGTACTGATAATCTGATAATATGAATAACATACTGAATAACATGGTTGAATAACTGATAAATGTATAAACGTGCGATGCAATTTAACTCTAAAAGCAATTACCGAGCAGAGGTTCAAGTCTAAGCATCCCCTACTAATGGTGGATACTTAAATCTCTCAAACCATCGCTCTGATACCAACTTGAAACGCCCAGATTTTTTTTTTTTTTTTTTTTTAATAAATCTGTAAACTGTATACATTGATAAAACTAGCGGAAGCGTATTTTCATCATCATACGGGTTTATTCCAAACGTCCCGTTAAAATACTAAACTTGCAAAATACATAACAGTGACTTTTTAAACTTGGTAAAGAAGCTGGTTCTTGATTTTGGGGCATTCCAAACTGATAACAAATGATGGAAATGAGAAGCTCGTTACCTAACCCGCGAGCTACACCATTTTAACCCATTATGCCCCATTTAGCATGTACATGGTCTCATCTTGCATACCTACAAAATATAAACTGAGAACGGTAAGTCTATAAGACTTAGTGAAATAACGGAACTGTATTAAATCATAAACTGAACATAAGCATGATGCTGAATAAGTATATATAGTACTATTCTGACTACATGAATCATAATATTGACCAAGTGCATAAGCACGACAATAACTGATTAAATACATGATAGACCATGTTACTGACCGAGTACATAAGCATACTGAGTGTGTAAAACATATAATAACTGAGTGCATAAGCATACTGAGTGTGTAAAACATATACTAACTGAGTGCATAAGCACATACTGGCTGAGTACTTATAGTACTATACTGGCTGAGTGCATAAGCACATACTGGCTGAGTACTTATAGTACTATACTGGCTGAGTGCATAAGCACATACTGACTGAATGCATAACTGACTGAATACATAGCTGACGAGCCATATAAACATGTTAATCATCCATACAGGATGTCTGAGTTCCGATTTTGGAACATTTAATATTCTAAGGCTCAATTCTCCACTAAGGAGGTCTAAGTCCCAACATTGTCTGGAACACATGTGTGATCACATAATTGACTATATACTTATAGAATGACATGCATATATAATGCATCGCAGGCCAAAAGTGCATAAAGCACCTTGCACACATTACTAAACACATCTAACATTCATGTATAAATTAAGATTAAGCTAAATACTTGTGCTTGACTACAACATGATACTAAGCTGAACTAGAGCTGAGACCAAGCTGAATATAGAAACTGAGCAATAATATGGTCATAAGGTTAAACTAAGACATGATACTAAAACTGAATTAATTACTAAAATTGTACTATAACATAAAACAAGGCTGAGATATAACTTAATATACTACAGCTGTACTATAATATAAAGCTGAACTACTATAAGTATAATGTTGAGATCGCTATCGCTATGGCATATACCGAGGTTGAGCCACGACATACTACTGAATAAGACCAATCAGGTCTACTTTATACTGAATATGGCCAAACAGGTCAACATGATAATGAATATGACCAAACAGGTCAACATGACAATTAATATGACAAACAGATCAACATGACAGTTGAATATGACCAAACGGATCAACATGACATTTAATATGACCAAACAGGTCAACTTGATGCTTAATACGACCAAACGGGTCAACTTGTGCTTAATATGACCAAACGGGTCAACTTGGGTCAACTTGATGCTTCATATGACCAAACATGTCAACATGATACTAAATATGGCCCAACGGGTCAACTTGATACTAATATGACCTCACGGGTCAACATGATACTAATATGACCTCACGGGTCGACATGATACTAACTATGACCACACGGGTCAACATGATACTGAACATGACCACACGGGTCAACATGACACTGAATATGACCACCCGGGTCAACATGATACTAATATGACCTCACGGGTCAACATGATACTAATATGACCTCACGGGTCAACATGATACATAACTTGCATAGTACTTGAGATATAGCAAGGCATATATATACTAAACACGCTTAATCTACTAAACATGTTAACTGAAAATCCGTTACTCACCTGGGCCGTATAATGCAAGATGAATGATTCTGAATATGCCTTGAACACCTATATCATGATAGATGCATACATATAATGTTAACACGTAACAACTAGGCATAAATATATCATGATAGTCCAAATATAAGTGCAACTAAGCACAAATAGACTAACTATAATTCATTAACTCATAAACTAGTTATGGCATAAATCTCGCCAAATATGAATTACTATGCTCGCGAACTCGAGCTAAGCTAACCAAGACTTGTCATTTGGTTCTATAGTTTCATAACATGAATTATAATCATATTGGCTGAGAACATAAGCTATCATAGCATATAATCACCCGGGACTTGCAAAAACATCATATTATGTCATAATTATCAAAACACTAAACAAAGTGTTTGCTGATTTTCTGCAGCAGCCTGCAAATACATCATTTTGGCCGATTTAACTACATAACCAGGTCATGAGGCTAATTTTCCTTGAAAGTATACTATTTCCCCTTTCCGAAAAGGTATGGAACGCTCCCAACGGAGCTACGGTTGATTTTATATGAATTTCTAAAGTTCGGTTTGCTGCACGTTTTATAATCTGACCTTGCTGCAGTAAAACACAATTCTGACCAATTTAACCACTTAATCAGCCAAAACTTAAAACATAACAACTGAAGTAGACACCCTACGCTTTCCAGAAAGTCCAGCCATGATTCAATACGAGCTACTATCAATTTTATACGATTTTCCAAACACGACTAATCATTGCTGAAAATTTCAGCAACTTATCTAACATTATATATCTCAAAATCTCATCAAGGGGGTGTTTGTATTAGCTTCTAAATCATCATAAACACCTCCTAAATACCCTAACATGAGCATTATCATAATCCCATCATAAACCCTAATAATCATATGCATAACCCTTTAATCATAAACCATGAATTCATCAAATACATCATATACAACACTTAATAACCATATCCCCATAACTTGAAATCATAATTTAACACATAATCACTTACTTGTAGTTAAGGAAGAACATTATAAATAATTTGAAGCTCTTGATTCATCATAATCATATTAACTCTTGATTTCCCTTAATTAGTCCTTGCTTCTCTTGATGGAATTAGCTAAGAATTAGAGGATTCTTCAAAGTGAAGAAAGTTTCTCCTTTCCTGCTTCTTGTTAAATCTCGTATGAATGGAGGGATAAGGATAAAATGTTCATATTTATCTCCCAGGGACGTTTTTTATTTAATAAACCCAAGGGTATTTTGGTAATTCTCACTAACTTAAGCACTTGACATAATTAGTCCCTTGTAGTTAGGATGTCTTGCAAACGGGGTCGTATATTATTTACATATCAAGTCCTCGCTAACTATATTATTAATACCGTCAAAGTGTAATTTTCTATTCAATCCACTAAAATAATAGATATAGCCGTTACTACTTTATTTAAAAATCGGGATGTTACACATAATACAGGCAATGAACTTATGGTGATCTAAAGAGAAAAAATGGTATTCAGGTACTACTAGTTGACCACTTGACCACTTTACGATTGTAGATCATAGCTTTTGTTATAGGATAGTTTGCTATCTGGTTTGGGCTGGATTACCATATCTTGATGTGTCTAGTAAAACTATGCAAAATGTATCAACACTTCTTAATTTCATTAGAACTCAAGTCTCAACTGGTTAAATAGGCAAGGATGTTTTTTTTAGGTTTGGTTTTGTTGGGTTTTACTTTAAATTTGATTTTGGTTGTTCTTGTTTAATAGTACTCGACGTTTACCCGCACAAAACACCGGTGTATAACGGCAAATAAATATATTTGCGAATTCGTGATTTTGGTTCGACCTTTGACGTAAAGTCCATTTTTTTTAATACAAAACATGTACTTTAGAGAAATAAAACATGTTTACCAAACTCTCTTTAAGCACGTACAGAAAAGTCAGTTTCAGCCCTTTTAATAATAATAATTCTATATACTACTAATTGTGTTGATGTGTTGATGAAAGCATTAAAAAATTATTTTTTACAACAGCCCAACTATATAGTCCAGTTCACAGTTTTCTTTGGCCCATGTTTCTGGCCCGTTTTTAGTGTACTACTATAATACAAATAGTAAAATGTATCGTTGGACTTCGGCCGTTGAATGACCCCTTCCACTATTCTAGGTGGACTATTGTATATTATTATGTCGTACTTTTTGAAGTTTTTACAACTTTTCATTTCAGACCAAATGAATTACGTGTCTAATAGTCGATCATGCACGAAAATTGGTCGTACACGTAATGACGTTTAATATTGGTGCATTGAGTAACTAAACCATGCGCAGTAGATATAATAAAAAAAACTTACATTATCATATTTTCAAATTTTTACATCACACATGTCGATACCATATTGAAACTGAAACAAGTAGATATAATTACAAAAAATATATATGACGAAATATTATTCATTTGAGAAATATATGTTGTATTTAGTGTATGAATTAACTACAAGCTAACAATTTACGATAATACTAAATTAAATGACATATTTATTTCGAAATTGAAGAACAAAGAATTAGGGTAACACATAGCCATTCAACCCGGTCAGAACATCATATATTGACATCATTACCAACTTACCAAGTGCATGTGTTTTATTTCCATCTCTTGGATTAAACATGACCTTCTTTTGATATCCTCATGGAATGCAAACAGTCGTTTGCATCAACATGTTCATCGATCGAAGCATGTATTATGCAATTGTGAGATGTTGATAGGAGTTTGAGATAGCCAGCATTTCGCATAACATCACCACCAAGTATGCACTTTTAAGAAAAATGTATAAAGCTATAGTCTTAGTGAAACAAAGTGCATCATATAATCATAGTCAATTTATGAAATGGCAATGTGAGCCCATTCTATTTGTAGTTTGGCCTATCATCAAAAGTGCAAATTGATATCTGAACATTTTACAAAGTTTCGTGGCATTAGTTTTATAGATAATAAATAGATAATGGTTCAGAATATAATTTTTAAACCTTTTGCAGACGATGTTTGCATTAAAGATATTATATCTGAAATGATTTAAGCAAAATGAAAAGTGAATACAAAAAATGCATTAAAACCTGACATATCAATTTCAAAAACAACAACTAACTACGATAACAAAACGATAACGACAAAAAAAAGGCATAAAAACGCCCGCCGCAACGCGGCGGGTATCGAATTCCTTGTTACCTATGAATTGTGTTTGTGTTCATTGTTACAAGTGGATTATTATGACCAACAAAACTTTAATTAAGTTTTGTGTTGACATTTAACAAAACTGAACATTGATGATAACATATCACGGAATGGCAGAGCATCACAATCACTTCTCGTAATTTAAACTTATAAATTATATCTACGGATTAAAAAAAAAAAAAAAAAAAAAAAAAAAAAAAAGTTCTGGCTAAGTTTTTTAACAGAAATTTAACTAATATTTTTTAAAAATCTTTTAGGTCAAGAAATTGAAAAAAATAATAATAAGAAGAAGAAAAAAAAAAGTCCATTAATAAGTACTCAAAAAAGTTAAAATAAAAAATAAATAAAATAAAATTGTCAAAAAAAATTTAAAAATATTATGACAGTTTTTTCGTTATATGTTTTACATGGTATGGTGCATGTTAGCAAAATTGTGGTAATGGCGATCTTATCTTGCGCTCTATGTTTCAAAGGGACTTGTGGGTCAGACTTTAAAGCAAAAAAATATGCAAAAAATGATTCCTATATTTGATAGGGTATTGAACTTGTGACATACTGGACAATAGATAGTTGTATAACCATCAAAGCTAAGAACCAACTTAATAACCAATCGCCATAGATATTCTTATAACTGGAAGTTTGTTCAAATTCATCAATAAACGCTTAGGGCCCGTTTGTTTCAAGGTAAAGAGTATTTATTTTTCGAATTTATTATGAAATAATGTATATATTGATTTAAATCCTTTCTCAATGTATCAAACAAACACGTATTTAAACAATTATTCATTTTATGTTTTAGAATCCTATAGTAAAACTATCAGCTTATCAAGCTTAGATAAACACTATATATCTTAATATGTATTTAAGGATGATTATCCGTGTTGTGTCGTATTTTTCGTTTTTGCTTAAAACAAAATATACACGTACATTCATTTTTAAGTAGAGTAGTGATTAACATAACTAATTGACATGCCTAATTTTGTGTCTAATGTGGATCTTCACACATTTGGCAAAATTAATGTTAAGTTTGAGGAGATAAGTCATGCAATCCATGTGTCTAACAGTGATTCGATTAGGCATAATAGCTAGTAGTCATATACCTTAGGCATACAAATAATTTCCCTTTTAGGTATTTACAATTTTTTGATCCGCCAAGTCTCCTTTATAGAACACCTATTAACCGTTTATGAAAGTTTGATTTTTCATTAGCGTTAATATTTTTAGTGTTAATATTTCTGACATAAAAGCAATCGATGTTAATGTTGTGTAAGAATATAATGTGAAATGTAAGAATTTTTAAGCTTTAATATGAAATAAAGGTTACTTTTATAAAACTTGTTTTGTTCATGGAATAATTTGAACTTCTGAAAACATGTTAAATTTCAAAAATAGATACGTAGAAGTGGGAATTGTACTCGGTTGGGGAAGCTCCGAACCATTTAAAAAAGGTTGAATAAACACCAGATAAAAAGTGTTTTGATGCGGAAATTATAGGTGATGTATGAATATAAAATATATAAGAATCAAATAAAACGCAGCGGAACAACATCACCCACACGGATCCATATTGCCATATGATCAATCAATAATAATAATAACAATTATTTATACCTTTGTAGCGTGCACCGGGAATCACCACCAATACCAATACCCATGAATGGAATGAGAAACCCAAATGATCAATAAGGTTGATCACCTCTATGTGTGAAACACACTACACGTCACCGATCACCACCCGATGCTAGTCTAAACCTTGTAACAATAATTCTTGCAACAATCTACAATAGATTAAGCCAAGAAGAGATCAAAAATACAAACCCTAGGAGGGATGTATTTTATGCCGTCACTTTTGAGAGAGAGAGGGGGGAGATAAACCTAGAAAGTGGTTTTTGTTATATTTGATTATGGGAGACAAAATCAATATTTATCTCATCATGATCTAAGTTACACATAGCCCCTTTCAAAGCTTCCATAATCCCTCTACACCCCTTATAGGGGCCGGCCATATGATAGGCCCACAATGGGCTTGCCCATTGTTGGTCTAGTCCAAAAACACTAAGTCTAACATAGTATTTAATGGCCCGTTATGGATCCCGAGTTATGTAGTCGTTTATATATTGTAAATACGATAAATACAATCTATAAAATGGTGTCTCTGTGTATAAGTGTGTGACCCCATAGGCTCACATATGTCTAGCCATATAATTATTTATTATGACACGAGCATACTCCAACAGCTCCCACTTGCGACGTCATAATAATCAAGCAATTATACAAGCAAAGGTTAGCGTCTAGCAACACGCCGATGCCCCTAGAAATATGTGAGGGAAGTTTCTAAAACGTCTCATTTAAATGGTTTATATGTCATCCTTCCTTTTGTTACAGATACTATGTTGAACACTAGACATGGATCAAAGTCATTCCATTTGTTCAACTATTCTGCCTCTCGATCTAGATATTGAACAAGATTACCAAGTGAATTAAGATTCATCTCAATCTCATTTGGGTACGGCCATACAAACATCTGTTCAATTCATCGAGGGGCCCAATAGTATCTAACTCCATGACATGTGGAGGAACAAATCCTATTTTGACTGCACGTGTCATTCATGTGTTTCAAATCACTCCTGAAAATGATTTTTATAACTACCTTATTCAGGACAGCGTTTAACCATATCAAAGAATAAAATTCCACACATGCAAGACCTACTTGCATCTCAAGTCTAAGGATAAGAGACATAACCATTTGCGAGATTCACTATTGACGCCGATCCATGCAATGAATTCTCGAAGGTTGGGTCAGTCCAATGTTCATCACAATGAACAACATATGAGTTTGGCAAATAAATCACCAACACGCTCACATTTGCCTTAATTTGATGATACTCCCGTATCGTCAACTGGCAATGGACAATTTTAGAATAATTAAATTATTCATGGATTAAACATGCAAATATAGAACACAGTAGTATAAATGAAGACGATAATACCCGGTATATCAATTCATTATATAATACGACTGCTTACAGTTCCATTATCCAAATACTAAAAACAGATATGCACAAGACTGCATACAGATCAGAATCCGATGTTTCCACCATGATCAATTTTGTTGTACAAGACAACAAGTAGTCATCTGAGTAAACTTTGAGAATACTTGTTTCAAAATTCAAAAAATGTTTTGAATGATGATTTTCCTTTTGTATGTGTGCAATCAAGTACATTACGGGTATTGCAACAATACATTCCATAGTGTATTTGAAGCTAGCAAAACACCTACTTTAGACAGTCATAATAACAGTTTCCTAAACTGTAAAGTATTATTATTCTTTTAATGTATAATGCATTAATGCTCTCAATCGAGCACATCTAGTTAGAGGTGTCATCATTCATGATGTCATCCTACTACGACTAGGGTTGAGCATCATCTCAGTTATATAAGCATTAATGAATGAAAACATAACAGAGCTCCTCAAATATCCGTAAACGTTTGAACAAATATTTGGTCATTTGCAGGTCCATTAGGTTGTTCGTTTAACAATTATCTAACGACTTTCACTTAGATATTTGTTGTTATCAACTCATCTTGCATTCATGCAAATGATATAAATAATCCAATACATAATATGACTTACATAATGAATCCTTTAGTCAAACTTAAGATTTCCATTCATGCATTCAATCTCATCATGTAAGATTGATCATTGAGACTCCGCTCATTGACATGTCATATTGTGTTTAGATTATTAACTGCTTATGTTTATTCTAATAAACACATGCAACAAGGTTTTATGTTTTATTTCCTAAATTCCTTAATTAAAACTTCATTCCAGGCTAAGGATTAAAGTCTAGCTTAGATGGAATATTGTTTCTTATATGTTAACAACATATGAGATTTAAGAAAATAAATTCATTTATCCTACTTGCACTCTGAGTTCTCAGGAGTAATCTTATTTAATCAAAATCAAATTAATGATTAAATTAAGATCTCTGCTCCTAGATGCATGATCTAATCCACACCTGGATTCTTATGTCTTGTATACATAATAAAGATTATACAGATTCATAAACCCTTTTGATTACTCATCGTCCTCGCAAAAGTAATCAAAAGTGTTCTAAAATCCTATTGTCATATTTCATTTACATGAAAACAAGTATGACAATTAATCATCTTTATACATTTAATTTTTGTAGGTATGAAGATTTAATCATAATCAATTTCTTGAGTATGAGTAAACTCCTTCTACTACGCATGCATTAAATATGTGTACAAGTTTGTCCTTTTGAGTCTTCTAGTTCAAGAAACTCATTTTAAACCTCACAGTCTAACTGATTTGGTAAGAGATCAATCAAGCTCCATGAGTGATTATCTTCAAAGGACTGCATCTTAACATTCATAGTTTTGAGTTATTCATCAGATTCAAGATCTGATAATGCATCTCTTTAGTTAGCAGGTTCACTATGATCCTCCAACTTATGTCCCTTAACATTGATATAAAAAATATATCATTCAAGTGTTAGGGGTATCCTTGCGGATTTATGAATGAGAGATATCAATCTATGGTTTAACATATGCATGTTCAACCTTAGTATGACATTAGCAAGTGTACTCAGAAGGTTGTGTATTTAGCTCTTGAATAACTTCAAGATCTAAAGGTGCTCCCACTTGCTTTTGTAAGTGGAGACTAATCTCCAAGTACTCAGCATCTTGATAACAATAAATTGTTTTCAAGTGGGGCATCCAAAATACATCGTTTGTTCTTGATTCTAGTTTGTTAATTACTTACTCTCAGGTATTTAACAAATTCAGAACTTCAATCAAGACATAATGGGATTCATCCCATTCCATAATACAATGGTGTCCTAAATTCCTTCTGGGTTGGAACCATATTGGGTGTACGCATGGCACATCCAATTTTCTAACCTTGATTGCTTTTGAGGTAAAAGAATTTAAGTCATCAAAGATCAAATGATATCCATGATGGACATACCATAAAGTTGTGGTATTCCACGTGGATAGATGTTGTGAGACTATCACACAACTCATTAGATGAACTTATACTCTTTAGCTTACGTATCTGCCAACCAAGTCATACCAGATGGCATCAATAGTATTTTTAGCCTACTGCATACTTTATATTTAAAGTCTTTGACCAAGTCAATGACTTCATGTGTATGTTTTAACTAGAAAACATAAACATTAAATATTTTATTATACGTCGTAAGTGACATGTCTTTAACAAGAAGACATAACAAATTAACATCTTTACTTTACGTTATATGTCTTTCAACAATTAACGGAATTGATGTTTATGTCTTTACAAGAGACCTAAACATATTCAACTAAAGTAATTATGAGTGCCGATAATTGGCCTCAATAGTAATTTCAAGTTAATTACATACTTCATGATTATGAATTTACAAGAAGACATAATCATATTTACTAAACAATTCAGCAAATATGTTGAAGTAGCTTTTCATGTTATCTTGACATTTTTCTAATTAGGGCAACATACATTTTATGTGTATAAGTCCTAGTAGAACCTTATTTTTCTTATCTTGCAGTCAAGAAAAACCATTAGTCATATTGTTATATGTTGTACCTTGCACACAATTAAGATTTCTCCCACTTGTGCATGGCACAACATTATGCAAGCAAATATGACAATGTCATAGATAACATATGATTTTAGTCAAAATCAAAATATAGATATGTAGAAATTTATCGCTTTTATAATGAATCATGCATACCAATTTTATTAATAACATTTCAGGAAGCAACATCAGGAACGCGGCAAGTTATTTAATAAAATTCATGCAATGGTTCTCATAAAAACCATGATGCTTCATATGTGGAAAGTAATGTATTATTTCAAGACAATCTAGAAATAAGATGGGCAACTTGTAAGTTAATAGAGCTTACAACTCCCACTGGATTAGAGAACATTACATGTGTTTCGTCACCAGTAATACAATCATGTAGCTTCCACTGGATTAGACAACATTAAAAGTGTTACATCACCAGTGGAGAGTGAGTGATGATTGGATACTTTCCTGCTCTCTTTGAATATCTACACATTATTGCTAATGTGAGTCACTATGACTAGTAACATGTACTTAGGTATTCAAGGAAGTGCATCAAGTTCTAATATATAGATGATGGGCTAGCCATCATTTTAAATTTAAAAATTAGGCATGCAGTTCCTCCATGTTTATCGGGTTAAGACACATTGCTAGGTAATCATGCTAGTAATTGCCTTTACCACTTTTCGGTTTATTGATATTTCCGTTTTCTAATTATTTTAACTCATATTAGTTTGGTAGCTATAGAAAACATGTTCTCTAGTTATCCAAATATCTTATATTTCTTCAAGGTTTCAAAACCGGAACTAGGGTTATAAAACGAACTTAATGGAATAAGATGTGCAACCATACTTAACTGTTTTGACTTTTACAAGACATCACAATTTCTAGAGTATGTATGCTTTGAGTTTGATTAGAATTAGAATAATTCAAATATTCCTATTATCGCTTTTCCTCATAAGGAAAAGGATAGGAACAAGTCTCTTTCTTACAAGGAAAGGAAGACTTAGTTTGATCCTTTTAACAAGAAAAGAATAAACTTTTGTTTACGTTTTGTGTTGCATTAATTCATTAATTGAATTCTCAAAGTTTATATTTAGTATTTTCGATAATTATCCTTTTATAAATTAATTACCCCATGTTTACAATTTAAAACAACTAATTTACGTAAAAGGCTAAGATCCACATTGTGCTTCTACTATCACATCAGTTGATCTGCTAGCAATAGTAGATTCAATTGGTAGGCGACGATCACCAATTGCATTACAAGTGCAACTCTTTAGATCCTTATGGGACTCATGGCATCTAGTGTCAAACAACTAGTGTCATGTAGGCATGTTTAGTCCCATCTTTGCCTCGGGTCAAGGTCTCACCGCTTAACTCGATTAAGTCATCCAATATGAGGACGTGCGAGAATATATCTAGGTCTCACGCATAGAGAATAGTCACCTTGGGTTACAATTCAACCTAGGTCCCACGCATAGGTAAAAGGTAATTGCAAGTGTTCTCAATATTGGACGGCATGACTTAAATTTTGACGGGTAAAAGTTTTGATATGAATCAAAAGGTGTACGAAAGAAGCATGCATTCATCCTTCGTAGCACAAGTTAAAAACTTTTCTTAACTTAATTCTAATCATTGTTTTAATTTATGTGTGTCGAGTTGTCCATTTTCATGACTAATATTAATCCTACGTGGATAATAAAGTTTGGACAATACATAAATAAAATAACATACATAACAAGTTTAGGTGTTCTTTTAAGAAACAATGATTTTAAGTTTCAAAAACTTAGTAAAACTAAATCATAATACTTAGTTTTGAAAATGGTTTGTGTTTCGTTTTAAGTTTTATAGAAAACTATTTGCAATTTTACATATGAAACAAGATATATAAAAAGCAAAACAAACACACAACCACAATATGCAAAGCCTCAACCGATGAAAAAACCTATGCTTGGTCTCGTGAGCCATCACGAGAACCAAGAGTCAACTAGGGACAACCACACAACCACACGGAGGACTCCCACTTGCTCCAAGACAATCAAGAGCAAGTTGGAAGCCCATGATGCACATGTAAAGTAGTTTCTGTCCTTCCAGAATTTCTGTATTAGAGGGCCCAAAAGTCCATGAAGGAGGCTTCCCCGGGCTTAGCTCAAAACTAGAAAGTTGTAGGCCCATGTCTTGGGTACCTGCAAAAAGCCAAAAAGACCTTACCAATCACCGGGAAACTCCGTTTTACCAACTGGTGTTCCAGCAGTCATTTTCGGCAAAAACGTCTTTAACTCTTTCGCCATTCACCACCAAGCCACGATTACATTATATTGAAAGTAAAATACAATTAATCTACTTTTAATCTACTGTAAAAGTGCCCAAACAATGGCTACAACCAAAAGAATATAATTACATAAATGCCGAAACAATGGCAAAACCCCAAAACACGAAATTAAACAACATTCATAACCATCCAATGCACAAGTGGTCTAGGCTTTCATCGGCTTTGCATATAAACATAATAATACCATTAATATTATGAATGAAACATGGTGTTGGCTAACTCCATGGACAAACATGCATGTATTTTCCATGGAAAACAAAATAATAACAAGAATTAAATTGTTAGCCAACGAAAACGAAGAAATTAATTGACAAGAATTAAAACCCCGTTAGGTACGTGTTTCCTATGACTTAAGGGTCAAAACCCACTGATATTAGGACCTTCCAAATACCATTTAACCACAGAAAATATGGCCTTAGGGGCTGAATTAAAACCGTTTCAAAAACCGATCAAAAACACGCGTTTTAGGCCATTTTTCACGTACCCGACAAGTAACCAATTAGCGTACGCATAACAAATGGCCATGGGACCAAAAAGTGCAGATCATAAGACCCCTAAAGGGTTGTCCTATGAGAAAAAAATTGGAGCCCTAGGGCTGTTTTAACCATGACTTCAAAAATCATCAAAAAAACACCCGTTTTAGCCATTTTTATGCATACCCGATAATCATATGGCACATATGATGGCTCGTGATACCACTATAGGTGATGTATGAATATAAAATATATAAGAATCAAATAAAACGCAGCGGAACAACATCACCCACACGGATCCATATTGCCATATGATCAATCAATAATAATAATAACAATTATTTATACCTTTGTAGCGTGCACCGGGAATCACCACCAATACCAATACCCATGAATGGAATGAGAAACCCAAATGATCAATAAGGTTGATCACCTCTATGTGTGAAACACACTACACGTCACCGATCACCACCCGATGCTAGTCTAAACCTTGTAACAATAATTCTTGCAACAATCTACAATAGATTAAGCCAAGAAGAGATCAAAAATACAAACCCTAGGAGGGATGTATTTTATGCCGTCACTTTTGAGAGAGAGAGGGGGGGAGATAAACCTGGAAAGTGGTTTTTGTTATATTTGATTATGGGAGACAAAATCAATATTTATCTCATCATGATCTAAGTTACACATAGCCCCTTTCAAAGCTTCCATAATCCCTCTACACCCCTTATAGGGGCCGGCCATATGATAGGCCCACAATGGGCTTGCCCATTGTTGGTCTAGTCCAAAAACACTAAGTCTAACATAGTATTTAATGGCCCGTTATGGATCCCGAGTTACGTAGTCGTTTATATATTGTAAATACGATAAATACAATCTATAAAATGGTGTCTCTGTGTATAAGTGTGTGACCCCATAGGCTCACATATGTCTAGCCATATAATTATTTATTATGACACGAGCATACTCCAACAGCTCCCACTTGCGACGTCATAATAATCAAGCAATTATACAAGCAAAGGTTAGCGTCTAGCAACACGCCGATGCCCCTAGAAATATGTGAGGGAAGTTTCTAAAACGTCTCATTTAAATGGTTTATATGTCATCCTTCCTTTTGTTACAGATACTATGTTGAACACTAGACATGGATCAAAGTCATTCCATTTGTTCAACTATTCTGTTTCTCGATCTAGATATTGAACAAGATTACCAAGTGAATTAAGATTCATCTCAATCTCATTTGGGTACGGCCATACAAACATCTGTTCAATTCATCGAGGGGCCCAATAGTATCTAACTCCATGACATGTGGAGGAACAAATCCTATTTTGACTGCACGTGTCATTCATGTGTTTCAAATCACTCCTGAAAATGATTTTTATAACTACCTTATTCATCAACGAGTCTTAATTTCCGTAGAACTCTAGTCTCAACAGGTTAAATGGCCTTTCTTACAAGTTTAAGCTGATTTGGGTTCATCCCTACAGTAAACAATAAATGAGCTGATTTGGGTGATGTCCAAATCTTGTTCTATTCTTATGTTTGTACAAACTTTGGAGTGTTAATATAAATATTCTCACCTGTGCACACGAAAAAAAATAAAAAAAAAATAAAATAAAAATAAAAAAGCTTCGAGTGTGATCCATTCTAGTTCTTGCTTTGCAAAACCAAGTGGTGGATTTAACTTGAAAAGTTTTGATTCTGATTCAAACCGACACTAAAACATACGGAATTTCTTATGAAATCTGAAACTCCAAATAAGTTAAGGGTTTTGCTAACCCTTGCCTAGTGGCCAAAGATTAATCTATTTATAAAAGGAATGTTTTAATTTATTCAAGTGAAAATCATGTTCAAATATAGTAATTTACAAGTTCATTTAATGTGTATTTAATGCATTTTTTTGTTTATTAAGGGTGGTGGCAATGGAGCGGTATCACCATCGGTATACAGCCATGCCGAGCGGCAACACCGCGGCCACCTCCGCGGCATGGCTGCGGTTTGGTCTCATGCGGTAATTTTTGCCGCTGCGGTTTGGAACAAAACTCAAGAAATATAGCCGTTTGAATTTATTATTTTGTGGGCAAACTTGCCGTTGGTGGAGCGGGCTTCAAACAAAAAAAAAAGAAAAAAAAGAAAAAAAAAACTCACTTTGTGATTGGTGAGCTAATAGAAGGGAAAAAAAAGGAAACAAGCTGCCAACGTATAGAAGGAAGAAGATGATCTCAAAAAAGAATTTCTCTATTTTTCTGTTTTGTTTTAAAAGAATTTTGTATTACTATTATATTTGCAAGTATAATCAATTTTTAGTCCATGGTTTTATTTTCTTTACATTTTCAGTTCATGTTTTGGTTTGATTAGAAGTAATGCTTGATTTTTAATTCATATTCTGGTTTTATTTTCTTTTAATTATGTTTTTTTTAAGTATTATGTAATTTTCTTTTAATTATTAGTGAAATATTATGTTTTATTAAATTGTTTAATATAATTTATGAATATAAAAAATAAAAAAATAAAATTATGTGAGGTATGGGATTATAGTTGTCACTAAAAAAGTATGGTGATGTATGGTTGAGGTACGAAATGAGGTGGAATGGTATTATTGGTGGGTGGTGAGGTATGGATTTTTTTTAAGCATGATTGCCACCACCCTAAGAAAGTTTGTATTCATTAACTACACTTTAACCTCTGAATAGTTGGCATTTGTTAGCAAAATCCATAAGTTAAAGGGATGATTTGTGCACAATTTATTTTTGGCTATACACAATTAAATCACACCAGTGATGCATATAGTACAACACCGCTATGCATAATTTAATGGTAGATGACAAAAAAAAAATGATGTACAAATCACCTCCTGAGTTAAGGGCGTGTAGCAATCACAAATCAATCATTACAATGAAGAATGATTGAGCGGTTGACTTTTTGAAACCATATAACTCTTTAAACTAAGTTCAAATTTCCAAAATTTCTTTAACATCGTCCAAAATTTTCGTGGATACATCCAACCAAATGTGTAACTTATTCCATCATTCAAGAATGGAAAACGAGACCCAAATATCCAACATTTTCATAATTTCATCCAACAAAGCACAAAACGTATTTACAAAAAGATCAAATTTTTATTGATCTTCAAAAAATTTGATCCTTTTTTCATCAACGGGATATCTAGCATTACAACCTTTTTTGTCCCTTTTTGAACCAACTCTTAAAAAGGTCAATTTTTTCATTCATCTTAAAAAAACTTGATCTTGATTTACCACAACTGAGGCAATGGTTTGTGTTGGGCTTGAGATTCATGGTTGACATTTTTTAATGATGTTTTTTGAGGTTTGATTTTGTGGGGTTTTGCTGTATATTTGTTTAATTAATACTATACAATTGTATGTTAGCAAGAATGCAAGATTGTAGTAATGGTGATCTTATCTTGCGCTCTATGTTTCAAAATTCAAAGGGACTTGTGGACTTGTGGGTCAGACTTTAAAGCAAAAAAATATGCAAAAAGGCTAGTTCCTTTCTATGATGGGTATTGAACTTGTGACCTACTAGATAATATATAGTTGTATAACCATCAAAGCTAGGAACCAACTTAATAACCAAGCGCCATAGATATTCTTATAACTGGAAGTTTGGTCAAATTCATCAATAAACGCTATCTTAATATGTATTTAAGGATGATTATCCGTGTTGTGTCGTGTTTTTCGTTTTTGCTAAAAACAAAATATATACGGACATTCATTTTTAGGTAGAGTATTCACTTTGGGAGGGATATATATACAATTTTGTCTCAAACATTTGACAAGATTAATGGTAAGTTTGAAAAGACATAAATCATGCAATCTATGTGTCTAACTATGATTAAATTAACCAAGTCTCTCCTCTATAGAACACCGCATTTATCGTGAATGAGTTTTTTTTATTTATCGTTAGTGTTGCAAATTTTATAACTAAGCAACCATTGTTAATATCATGTCAAAAGTAATTTAATGCCAAAAAAGTAAATTAACAAACCATTAACAAAAAGGGGTTTTTGCATATATATCTTTCCGAAAGTGTATAATTGTATATATATCTAAAGTATACATAAAAATGATTGTATTATGTGCATAAAAAACTTGTACAAAAGATATATATATACAATTACTCATTTTATGAGAGATATATATGCAATTCTGTCTTAACAAAGAAAAAGTCTTGAAACCAATCTCATACAAGTAATGCACATAATTGAACTGTAACATACATGAAACATATCATTTAATATTAAAAAGCAAATAACTTAAATAAAAACTTGATATACAACAAAAAGTCATACCAATATCTTGTTTGAGAGGAGATATTCCTTGTAATCCCATCTACTATAAACTAGATAAATAACGTATAGTAAATAACATGTAGTATATATTTTAGCAACACAAATATTAACGTTCAGAAAACATTGGCTACTTCTTCGACATCATTTTCCTAAATTCTTCAAAATCGACGCAACCATCTCCATCTGAATCCACCGAATTAATCATATTCTCGCAATCCTTAAGCGTGTAATTCAACCCCATTCCACTCAAGATTTGATGCAACTCGTTAGCTGAAATGACTCCATTATTATCTTGATCATATAGCTTAAACGCTTCCTTAAGATCATGAAGCCCGTCACCATCACTTTCACCCGCAATTCCTTTGCAAAATACAACAAACTCGTCTAGGCTAATGAAACCATCAGAATTGGTATCAGTTTCTGTCAATATACGTTTTACCTCTTCAGGAGACGTGTCAGATCCTAGTGATTTCAAGACATTGATTAGCTCGTCCTCAGAGATCTTTCCATCACCATTTGTGTCGAAACGGTTAAAGATGGTCTTGATTTCTTCTTTGTCCATTGGGAAAATGGATGCCGATTGGTTGGATGTTTCAGGTGACATTTTGGGAAATTTTACGATGTTTTTTTTGGTTTGGTTTTGTTGGGATGTTTATGAGGAATATGGAAGAAAACTTGAGGTAGAAATGCATGGGAATTCATGTTTGCATATTACGTGATTACAAAAGAAATATTTGGTTGAAATAAATCGAGTTATTACTTTGGATTTCTTAAAAAGTAATCATGTCGTTAAGTGCTTTTATGGGCTCAGTCTAGTTAAGATGGGTCTAATTCTTTTGGGCATATAACTTTTTTAGAGCACATAGTTTTGTTAACATTTTTTTTTTTTTTTTTTTTTTTTTTTTTTTTTTTTTTATTTATTTATTTATGTGTATAGCTTTTGTGTTATATAATTTAAAATACATGCCAAAATTATAAAGATAGATCAGAAAAACATTTAAGAAACAAGAAATATATTAAACTCTTAATGGGTTTAAAAGTGTTAATATTCTAAAGGTAAAAATGTAATTATTACAAAGAATATAAGTAAAAATAATGTGTGGTTGTGGAAATTGAACCACATGAGACTTACTTGTAAGTGATAGGTGTTAACTACCTTTACTATTATTTTATTTTTTATTTTTTTATTATTTTTTTTTGCCTAAAACTTAAAAAATTAAAACATGAGTAATGTTTACTTCATGATATACTTTTCTAAAACATAAATTTCAATTTTTTTGTTTATTTCCAACAAAAAATTTTAATTTGATGAAATATTTGTCTTATAGAAATGCTCTCACACAAAATTTAAAAAGTATGCATTAAAAAGTATACATTAAAAATATATCATAAATGCTTCACACAAGATTTGAACCCACAATTACGCAATTTGTGATCATTTACTCATCACATGGGTTGTCACTATGTTAGGGGACTGGCAACCCACTCGGTATCGAGCCTAAGCAAAGGATGCCGCTCGGCATCAACCATAACCACTCTCTCGGCATGGAGATTTCGGCATGCATTTCGGTATCCAATACCAAATCGGTATGGACTACTCCCCATAAAATTCGAACGTTAGCCCATTAATTATTCTAGCCGTTTGGCTTTTTTCAAAAAATATAAAATAATATAATTTGAATTTTGTTTTCTTCATCACCATTGTCACTAAAAAATAAAGAAAAGGCATGATGAATTATGAAATGTGTTGGCCACATTTGATTGGTTAAAAATGCTTAATGATGAATAATGATGCATCATCATTGCCACCCCTTACAAGTCCTTTGGTATTAAATATTAGAGGGGTGACAACCTTGCCTAAGGTTGTCTCATCTTTTTTTGCAAACAACCAATCATGGTCCTCTAACACATTTTTTGCCTAAAGTTACCTAAACTTCAATTTTAAGTGGCAATCTTGCCTAAACATCATGCTCCCCTTGCATTAATGCCAAACGGTAATGTTTTCCTTGTTTTTCTCCCCCACCGAAACGGTAAGATTCACCGATTGAGGCACCGAAACTAACTTGCCGATCCACTGGCAACCATGGTTGCCGATCGGTGGCCTTTGCCGACCCATCTTCACCGCAAGGATGCCACCCTCCTTAGGCTTGAATATTTATATGCATGTTCTTACGACGAACCAATGGTTTGTGTAGCTTTCACGAGTCACAAACTTAACTTGATTTCAGATGCAAAGGTCTATAGTCGCATAAAACTAGACAAAATTTAATGAGAACCAAAATTTTTGAAAATGAATAAAGCTTAAAATTGAAATTTTAAGTTTTAGAATCTAAAAGGCATAATTGTTTGAAACTGTATCTTATATGTCTCTTTTTTAGTTGTATGTAGTATCGTTTGGATCAGACTATTTAATAAATATCATTTTAAATTTTGATAATTCTATGTAACGAGTGATCTCCTTGATAAGTTACATGTAATTAGTTTTTTTACCCTTATTTTTTTTGTGATACATGTCATCTTATTAAGCTAGTCAATTATTTAAACTTAAAAACAAACACCCCTTCTTCTCATACAACCCCTCACCACTTCTCCCTCATAAAATTTAAAAAGTGATGTTTTGTATCCGATAATGGTTGGTTAATTGCCCGTTTTCTTGAAAGTTTGCAGTTAGAAAAGGATCACCCAACACGAGATTTCAGGAACTATATTGACTCAAAGTTCAAAGTTGAAATCTTTTGCACATGCCAAGTGTACGGGGATTTGTGTTTATTAAAAAAAACACTTCTTTTCACTTTTGTCTACAAGCACGAAGAGGAAATGAAAAAAGTGCGTTTGTTTTTTCCTCTTATGTCTGCAATCGGGAAGAGGAAATGAAAGAAACGTATTTGTTTATTTTTAGATTTAAGAGGCAAAAATGACTTTTTCCTCTTCAATTTTGTAGAGATTTTTTTTTTTTTTTTTTTTTTTTTTTTTTTTCTTCTGATTATCATTGCTTATATCTTAAAGATTTTAGATCTACCTCTTATCTCATAGACATGGTTTTGCAGACCCGACCAAAAACATATGAAAAAACAAATACAACCTTAGTCCAACTGACTTTTCTGAAAGTCAATCTTTATGATTGTGAACAATCAAGAACTGCATTGGGTTTGGTAACAAAAACTTGGAAATGCTCGCGGAATTATGTCCACATTAGCATAATTTTTATATGACAAGTCTTTTGGGATAAATGATGCATACCTATTCGAAATTCTCAAAACCTGCAACGTTGGAGTTAAGTGTGATTGCATAAATCTAACATATATGGATTCAAATTTTATTTTTGTTGATTTGGTTGATTTTCGTATTGATAATTTTAAATAGACAAGAATAGTTGTCTGTGTGATAAGATGAGATGAAAACAAACACTAAGATAAAGAGAAAAAAAATAAATAAAATGCAAATGACATGGCAAGTGACATGGTGGGTGACTTGCGCCACATAGGATGGATAGGGTATGCACGTAAAATGCTACACAATATAATCAAAATTCAAAAAGATAATTATTAAAATGATATCACATATAACTAAAGCAAACGAGATATATATTCAGATAATCAATGGCGGAGCTTGCCTAAAATTTTTAGGAGGGCCGAAGTGTAGATCCTGAAACTTTGGAGGGCCAATTCATTATATATCTATAAAATCTAAGGTTTCTAATGTTAAATATATATTAGTATAAGGGTATTTTATGTCAAATTGAAGAATCCTAGGGGGGCTAAAGCCCTCTTTTGTCTTGCTAAAGCTCCGCCTATGCAGATAATTACCCAATCTTAAACCAATAACAAAGATGTGTTATTTTACATGGTCTTATTAAGCTGACATAAATTAAATGCCGATTTCATTGTCCTTTTGAATATCTTAAAATTGCAAATCCTAAATTGCAGGACATGTGTGTATCTTTGTGTGTGTTGTAGAGAGATCTTTTGGTGGCTATGATTATGTATGTGATGTTCGATGTGAACATTTTGCATGACATCTATGTATAATCTTTGTGTATGTATAATCGTATCATGCTTGACCTTTACTCAAAGATAGGTCACCCTGCTATAGGAAATCGACCTTTAATGACTCTTATCGATTGATTACTCAGGCAAAATAAGAGACATGAATCGCATACCACCATGATTAAAAAAACACAAAAATATGATCTAAACTCGCAACCTTCGCTTTACATGCACGTTTCTCATCGTTGGGCTATTATCACTACTACTCAATCACAAAATATGAAAAACTATCAACAACAATACTCAATCTCGCCTAAGCGAGGACATGAGATTTAAGATATACAGTCATATCCTTACCCGAGAGTAGAAAGATTGGTTCCAAATATACCGCCGACAAATGTATGTGCGAGTGTATATGTGCACGTAAATGACATATATACGTTTGCGTGTGTCTTAGTGTAACTACAAGGGTACTCATTATATCATCACATGTACAAAATAAATAAATAAAATAAAAATTTAAAGATGGGGCGGAGCCAGAAATTTTTGTCCGAGTGGCAAACTTTAAATAAATTTTTAGAAACTATACTATAAATTAGTACTTAGGGGGAGGGCCAAAAGATCTGTGTAGAACCAAGTTTTACCATAGAACTAATCAAGCAATCTCAGCCACTATTTTTTTTTTTTTTTTTTTTTTTTTATCAAAATAAAAAAATAAACTTTCACCATTTTTTTAAAAATTAAATATCTCGCAAACCGTAAATCGTTACGTGAAAAAAATACCATCGCGAAAAGAATTAAATTATCTTTCTATAGATATGCATTGTTATATACTTTCGACGAACTTTTTTTTTCGACGAACTTCTTTTTTTCAAAATTTCCGCCCAGAAAAATCATATATGATTTGTAAAAATCATACGTGATTCGTTAAAATCAAATCATATATGATTTTTACGAATCATATATGATTTTTACGAATCACGTATGATTTTTACAAATCATATATGATTCGTAATTACGAATCACATATGATATGTAAAAATCAAATCATATGTGATTTTTACGAATCATATATGATTTTTCTGGGCGAAAATTAAAAAAAAAAAAGTTTGTCGAAAAAAAAAGTTAATCGAAAGTATATAACAATGCATATCTATACAAAGATGATTTAATTTTCGTCGCGATAGTATTTTTTTTGTAGCTTGAAGATTTATCGTTTGCAAGATATGTTGTTTTGAAAAATAAAAATGAAAAATATAAATGGGTGGCTATGATTGGTTGATGCTTCTATGGCATGTATGTGTTCTTCATTGATCTCAACTCTAAAGGGAGGTGGTGGGCAAATTACGAAAAAAAACCAATTATTTTCAAAAATTTACACTACAATTTTTTTCGCTAGTGAGACACCTACCCCTTGTGCCCCTTTATCTTCGCTAATGCACAAAAGAGCCCTGAACAAATTGAAACCCAAAAATATGAAAAACTAATGTTTAGTCTGTTTTTTAAGTTAGAAAAGGTAAAAATAAAAAATAAAAAGTAATTATTCTCAGCTTAATTTTGGAGAAAAGTATTTTACTTCAAAATCAATTAAATTACCTTTATTTTCAGTCATTTTTTAAATTTCCTTCATTAAATGATATTGATTTTTCTTTTATTATTACTTTTTTTTTTCATGTTCTTTCTTTTTTATCACTGTGTTCTCGAGTTAAAGTTAAGGAAGAAAAAGAAAGAAAATGAAAAGTAAACATAAAAAGTTGTGTTCTCTAATACCACTTAAGAAAGAAAAGAAAATGAAATGAAATCAAAGTTAGTGTAATTTTGTTCATTATTAAAGTAAAATATTTTCTCACAATTTTGAAAGGTAAATGTTTATTTTATATTTCTTTACTTTTCTTTAATAACAAAAATTAAAGAAAACACCCATGTGGCCACGGAGGTTCACCTGCGATGACTCCGGGCTATCCAAAAGGGTAGTCGTCTTGGGATTAGTCGGCTCGCAATGTCGAATCAGAACTCAGGTTAAAAAAAAAAAAAAAAAAAAAAAAAAATTAAGCAGGTGTAAAAGAAACAAACATTTGAAAGAACCAAAACTTTAGTTCCCAAAATAACAAAACACAAACAATCAGTAAAATTGTAGGGGGTAAGGCAAGAAAAAAAAGAATAAGCCAACAACACTCTAACCAGCCGCCGTCCACTAGAGCTGCTGGTGGCAATGGATTCATCTACGTCTTCATCATCTCCATCTCCATCTCCATAAACAAAAAACCCCATTTTTTTTTTATAAAAAAAAAAAACCCATTTTCATAACCTATGAATCTTTATTCAAATGACCCTCCTTCATGTTAGATCTTCAAAAACCATCTTCTCTTCAGGTACTAATCACATCAAGATTCACTTAACAACATTGCTTTTTAAATCTTCATTCCATCATACTAACAAGCTTGTTACAAAACCCATTATTGATAGCAATACTAATTCTTGCTCTGAATACCATTTTAAAAACCTAATCTTTAGTGCTATTGATAGAAATTATTGGGCTTTTTGCTATAATAGTACTAATAGTGCTAAAAACCCTTTTCAAGAAAGGTTTAAGGAAGTCATTCTTGAACCTAGGTTGTTTGTTAAGGTTCTTGATACTATTCAAGACAACCCTTTTGTTGCTTTAAGGTTTTTTCATTGGGTTGAGAAGCAACCTGGTTTTAGTCCTGAACCTAGGTCGTTTGTCGCGATTTTAGGGATTCTTGCTAAGTGTGGTTTGGTTAATCGGGCGGGTAATACGGTTATGGAGAGGGTGGTTTGTTGTGGGAGTTTGGATGGGGTTGTGGATGTTTTGGTTGATGGGGGTTTGAGTATGAATGTGAATGAGAATGTTGCGCGTAAAGTTTTGGACTTTATGCTTGTGTATTTAGCGAGGAATGTGATGGTTGAGCAATGTTTGTTGGTTTTCGATAAGATGATTAGAGGGAAGTTTTTGCCGGATGTGAAGAATTGTAATAGGATACTTAAGATGCTACGAGATATGAAGATGGTTAAAAGTCGGGAACAAGTGTATAGTATGATGAATGAGTATGATATTAAGCCGAATATTATAACGTACAATACTTTGTTGGATTCGTATTGCAAAGAAGGGAATATTGCACAAGCGTTAGTACTTTTAGAAGAGATGCAATCCAGGGGTTGTGAGCCTAATGATGTTACATATAATGCGTTGATTAGTGGGTTGGTGAGAAAAGGTGATTTTGAGCAAGCGAAAAAGATGATTACCAAAATATCGGTTTTGGGTTTGAAGGTGTCGTCGTATAGTTTTAATCCTTTAATTCGTGGGTATTGTGAAAAAGGTTTGATTTTGGAAGCGTTTAATCTTGCTGAAGAAATGGTAGTAGCAGGAGCCTCACCGAGTGTGTATACATACAATATTCTTATGTATGGTTTATGTAAACAAGGACGAGTTTTTTATGCGAGGCAGCAACATTCCGACATGCTTAAGAAAAACTTGATGCCGGATATAGTTTCTTACAATATTTTGATATATGGGTACAGTCTTTTGGGGCGTGTAACGGAGGCTTTTTCTTTGTTATATGAATTAAGACGGATGGATCTTTTCCCTACAATGATTACTTACAATACCCTTATGCAAGGGTTATGCATGAATGGCAATTTAAACAAGGCAAGACAGTTAAAGAGCGAAATGGTAAATCTCGGTTTTCCACCTGATGTAATGACGTACACCATATTGGTAAACGGTTCTTATAAAGTGGGTGATTTGAGTATGGCTAAAGAAATGTTTGATGAGATGATTAGCAATGGGTTGCAGCCTGATCATCACGCGTACACATCTCGAATAATGGGTGGATTAAGATACGGTGATTCATCATCTTTTAAATTATTAGAAGAAATGGAAAAACGTATTACGCCTAATTTAGTCACATATAATGTCTTTGTTTATGGTCTTTGTAAGACTGCAAATGTTGATGAAGCGGCTAAGTTATTAAGAGAAATGGTTAGTCAAGATTTTGTTCCTGATCATGTCACGTATACAAGCATTATTTGTTCGTATTTAGAGTCTAGGAATATTAAAAAAGCTACAGATTTGTTTCTTGAGATGCAAAGCAAAGGGGTAAAACCGACAATTGTGACTTATGCTGTGTTGATCCATGCTCATGCTGTTACCTGGAGGATAGATACGGCATATAACTATTTTGTTGAGATGCAAAAGGAGGGCATTATGCCGAATGTGATTGCGTACAATGTTTTGATCAATGGTTACTGCAAATCAAGAAAAATGGCACAGGCGTATGGGTGTTTTGCCGAAATGGAAGCAAGAGGTTTAGTTGCTAATAAATATACTTACACAATTTTGATAAACGGGAATTGTAATTTGGGTAATTGGAATGAGGCTTTGCGGTTATATATAGAGATGGTGGATAGAGGCATTGATCCTGATGCGTGGACACATACTACACTTTTAAAGCGAGTAGGGTTTGAAACCAAGGCACGTGCGGTTCGGTATCTTGAAGACACGGTTCTTGGTAATGAGGAGACTGATGAAGCAAAAAGTGTTCGGTATTCATAGTGATTATTGAAGATGCAAAGTTTCTTCAAGTTATGTGGCTCATCAGCTGTGAAATGACTATGGTGGGCACATTGGCGGATCACCTGGACGGCTTTTTAGGTTTGTTTTTTTAATAATCTATGAAGTTGTGGAAGAAACATAAACCGGATTGTTGTATTATTAGAAACTTGGAACAATAAAAAAAAAATCATTTACAGTATAGCATTATTGACAATTTTAATATTAAAGTGATCTAAATCTATGTATAGCAAAAGTAATCATTTATTTTGTTTGCTCGTGAGATCTGTAGTCTTGCATAGGCTATTAAGCATAGGATGGGCGTGGCATTTTTGACCCAGTTACAAAGTCAAATTGGGTTACTAAATTAAATATAGCTAAAAGGGGAAATGGGTCAAATGGCTTGAGCTGGTTGAAAACCCACATAATTTTTAGACATCGACAAAAAAGTATTAGTGGTTCAACGCTAAACCCGAGTTGACCCATTTTTACCCTTACAAAAATTCACCCATTTAAACCGGAATTCTTTACCCATCCTGCCCATCTTGCCATCTCTAGCATAGAAGGCCACTTGATTAATTATATCGTGCTTAAACATTTTTGTATCTCTTGTTGCCTTACATTTCATATATCATTTCTGTCTTTTTTTTGCAGTGATATTAACTCAAATGTTTACACATACAAGACACAGATTTGACACACAACAGCGCACAATGAAAAAGCGATATTTTTGCCATAGGACAGGATGTTTAACAGGTATGTAGATGAGATAAATGTCTGATAAGTTAAAAATGTATTCTTTCAATTTTTTACCAAGTGAATCTTGATGTTTGATGATTATGTCAACCATAAAGCCATGCCTTGTTTTTCCCCATAGGACAATCTACTTGTACAGATTATTCATAAGCAATTGAATTCCCATGTCTTTTTTTATTTTATTTTTTTATTATTATTATTTTTAATTTTTTTTTTAACTCAACGAGAGTTTACACTTATTACAGTAAACATGTATTGATAGTGAGTAGGTTCGTGACAATATTGGTTTAAAATATTGCATGACTTGTTCATGATTAGTCTTTTAATAAAAAATTTAAAAAAAAAAAAAAAAAAAACAGATATTAAACATGCACTCATGCGTACACAACATGGATACTATGTTTCTCTCTCTCTCACACACACACACACACATGTTAAGTTGGACAAATGCACCTGTAGCACAACAAATGTGAAAGGATTCGGTCATCTGATCTGATTCTATAGATCAAGGCACTACAAGGTTTCTTAAAATAGAAATGTACACATGGTGGTGTATGAAGAAAAACACTGCAAAATAGTAATAATACAAAATTTAGGAGAATAAAAGTATCGGAATTGGCAAAATAATATAATCAGAGACGGAGCCAGTAGGGGGGCTGGCGGGTGCTCGGCCACCCCCAACCGCCCAACTAGCCCAGCTTACAGTTTGGTTTCCGGCCTCTGTTTTATAGTCTTCAATCTAGTCTAGCCCCTGCCAACTACCAATATCTAACGCACTTTACTGTCATTAATCATTGTGCTCATCGGATGATAACTAACTGTTTGCTGCAGCACTCAATTTACCCACCGTTGCATAGTAGACAAAGTGTTATTTTAGGAAGAAGATAGAAATGAGGAAAGAAAGAGATAAGAAGTTAGTGGTAAAAAAACATTGTTGGATTTTTTAATTTTATTTTATTATTTTATTTTGTTACTTGTACAACTTTTTCTTTTTATTACTGTAATGTTTTTGGTTTCGTTGAATAACTACAGTAGTATTAATAAGAAAACAAATTCGGATATATCTTTTTGTAACTCTAAGAAAGGAAAAGCTAATCAATTTTTTTTTCGCTATCCTCAACATAAAATTCTACATCCATTTAAGTAAGTATTTTAATCATTTCTCATATTTATGAAACACTTCATTATATTGTTCACACAATAAAGAAAAAAAATCTGAGTCTTTGAAGAAGAATTGTTTATAAAGAATTGGAAAAGTGACTAAGAATTTAGCAAAGTTTAGTTTAGAATGTTTACGTAAAATTTGTTAATTTTATAACAAGCAACTATTTAACTGATGCCTTAAAGTACTACTATATTAACTTAAAGAACTAATTGTAATTTCATATGTGTTATAAATCGAATGGGATGGTTCAATCATTGAACCGGTAGGATGAATAATGTACAATTTTATCATAAAAATTATTGCGGCCCCCCTTAATACGTATTCCTGGCTCCGTCCCTGAATATAATGTTACTTGCAGGAAACTGGGAAGTAGTGCTATTTGCAAGTATAATATTTTTTGATTAAAATTCTGAAAATAAATTATAAAAGCACTTAATGCCAGGTTTGCTCAATCCAGCGAATGTTGTAGTGTTTTCACATTAGTTGTGGTTGTTTGCTATAAAAACTCAAGTAGACTTGTTTTGAAAATCAGTCAAACATTGAAAAAAAAAATCTTGATTATCTTCACATAAAACTTTTGGTTTCAACCCTGATGAGAAATGCTCAATAACTATTTCAACTTGCAACTCAACAACGGTTAACACTTCTCTTAACAGTCCATCTGCTACTATTGACCTCCTCCAGAGATCATAAAAACAGGTATGGATCATTGTCTCTCATGGATCGATATAATGCTTGTGGTAATTTTAGCTTCAAATGTTCATTTCCAACGTCTTAAGATTTTTTTTTTTTTTTTTTTTTTTTTTTTTTTTGAAACGAGGCATGATACTGTTTTAATAACCTTCGTAAGCTCATGTGATTATTGTTCTAGATATGTGCGCTGCTATAAATTTACAATCACACATTTACGCACATATGAATTGCAATAGTAAAATAATAAGCATACAATATCTACTTGGTAGAGTGACCTTTTTTTTAGTAAGGGTTAGGGTGACTCGAATCCCTTTTTCATCAAAAGGAAATCTGATAGAAAATGAATAAGACAAGATGATCATCAATCTGCTGGTGTAAGTGTTCTAATTATCATTTATAGAGAACCTTAAAGTTATCGTTTAGATTATAGTTCAAATAATGACGTACTTGACAACTATGTTCATTTACCTATTTTGAAACCTCTTGACTAAACTTTGTTGTTGTTCGTGTGCCTAGAATACTAACGTAGTATCATACGTGTTATTGGCGCAGGCTGAAGGCTGATATCCAATGTGCTTTATGTTACACCCTGTGTACAGTCGTAAAGCACAGCACGATTTGAATCTCTGCTGCAAGTATTATGCAATGCCTACTGCTATGTGTACTCTTTCATTGAATAATAGTGTGGAAACTATCAACCATCATTCTATAAAACTTGATATGTTGAAGCAAACTATACTTAAAATGCACTTTGAGAGTAGGGGCCATATTTGCACTGGAAGCTGCTGCAAAGCTGAATGCAGCCTTATCTGAGGACAAAGATATATGCTTCATTTTATACTGAAAAGTCACATGGTCATGCCATTTTGTTAGAGCATGCCGTTTTTGTTGGAAACATTGTTTTTTCATGTTTCTATGTCATTATTTGGCAAATGCATACTTACTTTTTGGGTAGTGGTAAATGCTTACAGTAATCTGCTTGTCACGCATTTTCCATTTTGTATAATACACGTCAGTATTACACTCCAACTCTAGCTGTTATACACACACATTACTGGTCCTGTGTGCTTGTAAGAAAGTGGTTGAGGGAAATTTCAGGTAGTGTTTGATCAAATTCTTGTACTCTATTTTTTGCAAGTGAATCCAGACATCGCAATATACACAGCCATAATACAGCATTATCCAAATAACTTTGGCCATCAACTTTGAGAACACAGAAGCTGGGGTGGTTACTTGATCCGACGCTTAAAAAATGTTGCTGCACCCCTTGCTTTGTTCCATATTGTACGTGCAAGATGTCTTTTTAGCATGAGTGACTAATGATTAAATTGTTTTATCTATGATTTTCTGTTGAAATTACAAAACAATACTACTATGTTTAACACAAATGGATAGAGCGATAACCGTTGACCTCTCTGTTGCTCTATTGCATTGATTCAAACATGACGTTGACCAGTGGAAATCTTCTTAGAGCAGTTTCTAAACACAATACCAAACACCCTTTAAACCAATACTTTTAGGCCCCAGCTTCGCAGCTTGGCTCATCTTATAAGTCATACCGTTTGGCTTTCGGTACAAATATATGTACCAACTATATCTTATAACTACAATACTACCATATCGACCAGATTGTAGGGTTATTTCCTGAATAAAATTTACAAAATTCAGCGCATTAAAATACAACATATTAGAAACCACTTCTATGGATTGTGACCTTTCATCTGTAACATACTACGTATCAAACATTATTTGCTCTACAAAGTGAGGAGAAACAAAATTTATCAAGAAATATGTAAGATCTTAAAAACCATAAACTTGAAACAAAATGTCTTCATTAAACCTATAAGAACCAGTTTACGCAATTTTCTTGTTCATGTTTGTAACACGTTGACGTGTTTGAAACCTCCAAATCCAGAAGTAAACTAATTTAAACCAACCCCGATCAATATATAAACCCAAACAGCGTCAATCCCACTCTCATCAGCCAACTATTATCACTTGTGACACAACCAAAAGAACCCCATCACTTCTAAGCGCCACACCATCAGGAAAAGTCAGTTCCTTTTTTAATGAAATCTTTCTTACGGTCCTGTCTTCATAATCAACTTTATATAAGTTACTGGTGTTTTGCTGCAATGGATTATAAGTGAGCTGTTAGAAATGAGATAACTTAGCTTGAAAATGCAATGCAAAAGACCCCTTCAAATATAAATGTAAAAAAAAGTCAAAATGGAGAGAGATGGACATACCTTTACCGTATGCGGACAGATGGGATATAGGAGATGCGGGGCCAATAGGAACCTCTTCTACTTGTCTTTTCTTTCAATTCATCTGTGCATCCATCGATTGTCAAACTCAAAAGTGAAGGCAACAACTCTTCTGGTAGATCTTGAATCTTTGGGCACCAGAGAATGTCGAGATGTTGGAGGGAGGTGAGGTGTTGGAGTCCCACCGAAACTGATTCCAATTTCTTAAAATCGAGTAACCTAAGTGTAGTAAGAGATGAAGGAAGCATATTCGACAACTGACTTCCACTAGTCACATCATCTTCCTCTGCCGATCCACCAAATAGCCTTAGTTCAACAAGAGAAGGTGGGAGGTTTTGTGGGCCAAACTTTGATATGGGCTTCTTCAAACCCCCTATTGCTAAGTAACCCAACTTAGGAGGCCAAAGCCCAAAGGAATCAACATCCATACTTTTACAACGTATTATTATCAGACGTTTTAACGAGGTGAGATTCGGCAAGTCGGCAGCAGGAAATGACTCTATACTCGAACAATCTGCTATTGTTAATTGCGTGAGGTGAATGAAACTAGTCAATTCCTTGATTGATTTCACATTTTTCCATCTATTTATCCATACAACCTCAAGCATCAGTGGCATGCTTGTGTTGAGAAGCACCTCCTTTCCCAAAAGTTGTTCACATCTTTCAATTTTGAGTGAATTGAGCTTGTGCCCTCCTGTTGGGAAGGAGACAGATGCAATCATAGGACAATCCCAAATACTCAAGTCTTGAAGGTTGTTTGGCAAATTGCAACGCTCAAGATTTTGACATCTATCTAATTCCAAAATCCTAAGAGATGTTAGTTGGTTGCATCCATCCTCATCCTCCGCTTTCTTCTCTCCTAAACTCACCAATTCTGAACAATACTTTACTTCCAACTTCCGTAAATTCACAAGAACCTTACTTGCCTCTGCTTCTGATTTCCACAAGTATCTTATTTCATTACCCTCCCTGATTTTTAGTTCTTCAACTGCCCCAAGATAGTCCATAACACCTCTCCACACCTCATCACTAAGTCCTGTAATACCACTTATACTCAGCTTGGTGACTGATGAAGCTACACGAATCAGACTTCTCAATACACCATCACCACATCCTCTGAGATTTAAAAACCTCAGTGAAGGTAGTGCTTCAAATGAGACTTTAGCCAATTTACGACAATCTCTTATTTTCAGCTTTTGAAGGCGTGGAAACACTGCATCAGCATCACCACTATCTGTTGACCATACCTCCCACCCACTCATATCTTCAAAACTTAAACTTTCAAGTTTAGGAAATGCAATACCTGTCCCAAGGAACTCTGAGCCCACAACTTTCACCTCGTGGAGACTTCGAATATCCAACTTCTTAAGTGATGGCAGTTGCCCAAGTGGTGGTAGAAACGTACAATTTCTGCAGCCCCGAAATGAAACACTAGTCAAGTGATGAAATGAGGGATCCCCAATCCACTTTGGAAATACTTTACCTCCATATGACTCAATATTTAGATCTTTCAAATTATCACTATGAGGCTTGAGGGCATTCAGGACCTCATTCTCAAGTGTTTCATTTCGAGCATCATTAAAATCGTAATTCCATTCCACATGTAACTTACTAACCCTTTTTTGTGATAAGTTCACCTCTCGTATATCCCTTGCACTTTTCACTTTGTCCAGCCAATGAATGGAAATGTTCCCTTGGAGATTCTTTACATTCTTAAGCCATGATATAAAAAAGTCGTCGTTTTCAACAACAATATTGTTGGAAAGAATTTGTAGGCTTTTCATCTCACTAATCCCCGACGGCATCATATTCCAAAGCGATGTATCCCGAATATCAAAATGCTGCAAGTTTTTAAGCTTTAAGAAGTTGTCGGGCAACGTGGTCAAGCTATCACAGCCGGAAACGATCAGTGTCTGCAAATTATAAAGATTGCAGACATTTTCTGGCAAATGCGTGATTCCAGTTTGAGATAAATTAAGATACCGCAGGTGCTTCATATTGCCGACACACTCTGGTACCTCAACTATTTCTAATTTACTCAAACTAAGAACCCTTAACAATGGTAATTGGGGAAGGGTGTCAACCAGAATCTTAATTGATAAGTCGAATTTCTGCCAGCTATCATCTCCCATCACATTGGGCATAGCTAAAAATGTTCTCAAACTATTAGCTCTTTCAAATGCCTTGAACTTGTTGTAAGTCATATAGTCCTCACAAACAAATGACATATGGCGGTACTTTTTAAAAGCTTCCTTCCTAACATTCTTCTCCACCTCTATGTCTAACCTTGAATAAAATTCTCCAGCAACAAATGTGGCTAAATCATTCATGAGGTCATGCATCACAAACAATGATTCTTCATCAGGTACATGTTGAAAAAAGGACCTTGACAATAGCTCTTGAAAATATTCCTCGCCCAATCGTTCCATTGATTTTTCTGTACTTGAATTGTGCAAAAACCCTTCCGCCATCCACCACAATATCAAGTCATCTTTACGAAACACGTAGTCCTTGGGGATCAAGCAACAATATGCAAACAATTGCTTCAGACGTGCAGAAAGATCGTGGTAGCTTAGTCTAAGCGCCGGAACAATACCACCTCCGTCTTCTAACTTCCATATATCACTATTCAACAGCTGCTTCCAATCTTCTTCATCTGTTTTTGTTCTGAGCAAGCTTCCAAGTGCTTTTAAAGCCAAAGGCAAGCCATCACATTTTTTCACGATGTCTTCACCATGTTGTTTCAGCACCGGATGTAAATCAAAGTTCTTTACACCCAAAGCATATTGAGCAAATAAAGATAAAGCATCATCATCTGACAGCTTCTTCAGATTGTATGGATGATCGTAGCCCAGCTTATTAAGCAATTGTTGCTTTCGAGTTGTGATGATTATTTTGCTTCCATGAGCCACATCAATGAATGGGGCCACTAATGTTTCCCAGTCTTCCAGCTTTTCGCTCCATATATCATCTAAAACAAGGAGAAATCGTTTCCCTGTAAGTTGATTTTTAAGAGCTGCTTGAAGCAAATTTAGATCTTTAAATTTCTCATTTTTGTCCCCACCTACAGAATGAAAGATGACTTCACTTATATTGAAGCTGTCAAAGTCATCTGAGACGCAAACCCATGCCTTGAGCTCAAAGAGATCCTTCACTTGCTGATCGTCATACAAAAGTCGAGCTAAAGTCGTTTTTCCCATGCCACCCATACCAACAATGGGCACGATGCTAAACTTTTTACTACATGGTTCCTCACCCAATAGCTTCTGGAGTAACTCCTTTTTATCAGCTTCACGCCCAACAATACTAGATGCATCTACCAAAGAGGTCTGGTTTTTTCTATTCATATTTTTTGACCCACCTTCTTTCACAGTTAAACCAAGATTATTTTTTTCATCCATGAGTTCTTGTAACGTGGTGGTAATACTTTTTATTTTGCCGTCCAACTTAGTACTTAGTAAGAAATTTGTGCAGCAAGTTGGGATGAGCTTTCTTACCTTGCTACTGATTCCTTGATCAAACTCGTGACGCATAGCGTCTGTTGCCAAAGCATCAAGAAAATCTTCTATGTCATAAGCCAAATGTTGGAGACCATTTAGCCACTTCTTAACAGCTACCTGGGTCACTTCCTTCTGAGAAGCATCCTCAAGGAATGCTTGGATCTGGGATAAGTTCCTCTCCCATTTCTTCAGCTCGGAAAGAATTTCTTTGGAGCGGGCAATCTTGTTCGCAACTACAGATGTTAGCTTCTCAAAAACGATCGGGAGCAAGGCAGAAAGAACGAGTTCAGCCATTGTTGGTTTATGGTGATTGGTGAAAGCAAAAAAGAAAGTATGAATGTGGATGGATAAGGGTGCATAGAATGGAAGGGTCGGAAGGGTCTGAGATGTAATATACTTGCATTATTGTCTTAAGTCTTTGTGATGGTCAATGCTTCTATTATTGTTTGTGTTTTCACATTCAATTCAGCCAGCTAAGACGATGTGGATGAATGGCTATGAATTAGACAACAAATATGAGGGGTCCAATAATTTATTGTACAACTACCTTAAGACATGAGTTGAAAATTCAACAATTACCTTGATCTATATTACTGTTAAATTTTCAACTTTTTCTTTTAAATGAGGGGTTCAAAAAAAATTATTAACTTGTTTGTTCAAGCAAATTAAAATCAAACTTGATCCGAGATCTTACGATCCGATAAATCGAGATTTCATAAGATCTTACGCTTGTAAAAATTTTAGGTAGAGTCGAATCATTTTTCCTTAATACAACAACAATATCCAATTCTGCCGGTGCATTTTTTTTGCTTATTATTATCGTAAAATCCGAAGATGATGATCGAGATCTTTACAACCATGGATTTTACTATTACACAATCTTTATGTGTATGGGTCAAGGAAGGGATAGACACAGTAAGGAGAGATAATCTCCCTCATTTTCACTGTCACGTCAGCTTTCTCTTTCCAGCAACCTTTAGGCGATTGGGTGCCCCAGACCCCAGTAAGGGCGACCAACATCAATTTTTTTCTTTTTAAAACATTTTTAACACAAACTCAAATTTCATTAATAATTAAAACGTTACATAATAATTCAAATAAAATAAAAACATTACAATAAAATTCAAATAACTTTCAAACATTATGAAAATAAAATGACTAAACTAGGGTGTGATTATAACGATGTCAAATGTCTTCCACCAAATCGGCTTTGAGTTCTAGATGAGTTATTTTGTTGCATATCTCCCTGGTAATTTCAACGATTCCGCATGCGTTCTTATGGGATAATAAGAACGGTGCTGCTCCGCTAGAAAGAATACAGGAGATATCGCCCGCTCTTCGTCCTGAATTATCATATTATGCAATATGATACATGTGTACATTATATGTGATAGACTCTCTTTGTCAAACCCTTTAGCCGGATGTTTAATCATTAGCCACTTCTTCTTTAGTACACCAAAAGCACGTTCCACATTTTTCCTTGCTGCTTCGTGCATCGTCTTATACAATATTCGCTTGTAATCATTCGTCCCTTGATTTTTAACGGACTTCATAACAACGGAATATTCCAGATATATCCCATCAGCAAGATAATATCCCCCTTTATAAGTCACGTCGTTTGCAACGAATTCCACATCCGGTGCTCTCCCAGTTTTGATATCATTGACAATATGCGATTTACGAAAAATATTTATGTCGTTATTCATCCCGAAGACACCAAAGAACGCATGTCAAATCCCTTGGGATGCGATCGCTTCCAATAAAATGAAAGGCTCTTGTCCGTGATCACCCCTACAATATTGAGCTTTTAAAGCATGTGGGCAATTCTCCCACGGCCAATCTGTACAATCAATGCTTCCTATCATCCCAGGAAACCCATGAGTTTCGTAGTGATGAACATAGAGTTTGTCAACGTCAGTAACCGCCGGCTTTCGCAAATACTCTGCACCATATAACTCCATGATGGTCTTACAAAATTTTTGGAGACACTCACGAGTTGTTGACGCACCCATTTGCACATATTCGTCTAGCATATCAGGATTGACTCCGTATGCCAATTGATGAATTGACGAAGTACACTTCATCAATGGAGAAATACCAAGTACGCGCGCACAACTAGGAGTTTGTTGGAAATAAGGTAAATGATCGGTTATCTCTCGAACAATTCGTGTGAATAGTCTTCGGCTCATTCAAAAACGATCATGGAATTGTCCATCGCCATATCTTGGGTGCTCGCAGAAGTAAGCAGTCACTAAACGGTTATGAGCACCCAAACAATTCCTACTAATTTGGTTTCATGAAACTTTAGGTTGTGACACTTGATGAGCCTCCCAACACTCTTCCGCAAACATCATAAACTCGCTACTAACTTCATTTTCATCATCCGAAGACGAACCGGCAAAGAATAACTCGAAAGAATTCATGGTTTGAATGTGTGATATTTGGGAGAAAGTGAATATAGGGAATGTGTTAAAAAAAATAGTGAAATGAGTGCGTTTATTTATAGTGTGTTAAAAGATTTTTTTTTATTCAAACGGCTAGTAGCTTTTTTTTTTTACTTATCCAACCATTATACAATGGTTTAAAACATAAATGCACAACAAAAGTTACTTTTCCATCTCCATTTCTGTCGATCGTGATCACGACCAATATCCCAAAAAATCACACCACGATCGAGTGGCCACAGAAAGCCGATCGACTTGGAATCGATTGTAGGTATCGATCGCCAAGCATTACTGCGTTTAGCCTAAGGGTGCATAGAATGGAAGGGTCTAAGACTCTGAGATAATATGCTTGCATTATTGTCTTAAGTCTTTGTTATGGTCAATGCTTCTATTATTGTTTGTGTTTCCACATTCAATTCAGTCGGCTTTCACATTCAATTCAGCCAGCTAAGACGATGTGAATGAATGGCTATGAATTAGACAGGGGTACAATAATTTATTATACAACTACTTTAGGATAAGTGAGGAGTTCAAATATATATATATATATATATATATATATATATATATATATATATATATTAACTTGTTTGTTCGAGCAAAGTAAAATCAAACTTGATCGAGATCTTACGATCCGATTGTCAAAATCGGGATTCTATAAGATTTTACGCTTGTAAAAATCTTAGGTAGAGTTGAATCGTTTTTCCTTAATACAACAACAATACCCAATTCCGCCGGTGCATTTTTTTTGCTTATTGGTATCGTAAAATCTGAAGATAATGATCGAGATCTTTACGACCATGGATTTTACTATTACACAATCTTTATGTGTATGTGTCAAGGAACTTGATAAATAGCATTAACTTAATTATATAAAAAGAAACATGTCAAAAATACACCGTTGGTTCCTAAACTTTCCACAAAACATCACCATGCACCTTAAGTTTTGAAAATCGTCGTGGTGTGTCCAAACCTCAAGGTTTTGAGGCCGATTGCGTCCTAACGCCCATTTTTAGTTATATCATTAAGGGTATAATAGACCAAACACATTTTCTACTATATGTGAGTTAAATCTAACCCAAACACCTTTAACATAATCAAAGTAGTCTTCTAAGATCTATTCTTATCATCAAACGGATATGTTTTGTTAGGGAGACAAGTGCATTGTTGTGTGGTGAAATATGGGTTTGAGTAGCATGTACATGTGAGGAAAACATTGGTCATATGTATGGAATGATGAAATAGGTTCAGGTAGCGCGTAAGCTGTTTGATGAAATGCTTGAACCGAACTTGGTTGCGTGGAATAAAAGAGGCCAAGAGGGTGGTCCCAACAGTATGTTCGATGTACGTAGATTATCATGTGCATGAATGGTATATGACAAAATATTTATAGGAAAAATGTGCACCTAACGATGTCGACAATCAGTTTTGCTTGTTACTTGGATCGGGTAGGCATTATATCTTGGTTTGCAACTGGTTGGCTTTTCGTCGTTGGTACACAGACGAGTGGATCATGCAGAACATCTACAACTAATAGTTTCGGCTGAGCGAATATGAAATTTTAACCATCAAATTTGTAGAGACCTAGAGGGGGTTGAATTGGTTTGTTTCGAGTTTAGATCATCAGTCTTTATAAGCATACAAACTTGATGATCATTTAAATGTAAATCTTTTGAAGTGGATAATGAATATGTTTGCAAGCTATATATATATCTTATATCGTGTTTAGTCTTTCTTGATGTAATAGAAACACACAATTTTCCTCTCAAATTCTCTTTTAACTAATTTTTAAAATTCATTTGATGATATTCCATATATAAGTATCTTATAAGTTTTTTAACTTTAGCCATATATATTTGAAACATTTGTGGTAACTCTTTGCTTTTAGATTAATAGCTGATAAGAAAACTGTTTTCGGGGATCTTCAATTACATATACTTAGTAAAATACCCATTGTGATGCTAATCTTCTATAATCGGAATAAGAAGAATCGCGAACAAACAAGAGTAAATGATTAAAACCGTGTTTAACTAGAACAAAGTCATAGAATAAGTAACTCACTGTCATATTTGAAGTTCTTCAATACCACCAACCAACGATGTATTGTTCTTAATGTTATAGGTAATTCAAATATCAGTTTCGAGGCAGTGTTCATGTGACATACTGATACTGACATATACGGATTAATGCATTTTGAAACAGGCAAATATCATTGGTTGCAACAGTGGCGACTCGAGATGTTATTTATTCAGGTAGCGCGTAAGTTGGAATGGTGAAATAGGTTCACGTAGCGCATAAGTTCTTATCAACTCCAAACCTTCCTTATACTCCCCACAACAAACATAACAATCAATAACCGTATTCCACGCAACCAAGTTCGGTTCAAGCATTTCATCAAAAAACTTACGCGCTACCTGAACCTATTTCACCATTCCATACATATGACCAATGTTTTCCTCACATGTACATGCTACTCAAACCCATATTTCACCACACAACAATGCACTTGTCTCCCTAACAAAACATACCCGTTTGATGATAAGAATAAACCTTAGAAGACTACTTTGATGATGTTAAAGGTGTTTGGGTTAGATTTAACTCACATATAGTAGAAAATGTGTTTGGTCTATTATACCCTTGATGATATAACTAAAAATGAGCGTTGACCTTAGAATTCCAGGTCAAAGGACGCAATTGGCCTCAAAACCTTGAGGTTTGGACGCACCACGACGATTTTCAAAACTTAAGGTGCATGGTGATGTTTTGTGGAAAGTTTAGAGACCAACGGTGTATTTTTGTCAAGAAACATTGTCATCAATAAATAAAATGTTGAAAACCTAAACAATGAAATTACAAAAGTATTCTCAATGAGGCATACTGGCATAAACAGTTTTTAAACATAACACCAAACACCCTTTAAACCAATACTTTTAGGCCCAGCTTGGCTCATCTTATAAGTCATACCGTTTGCCTTTCAGTTCAAATATATGTACCAACTACCGAGCGCACACTATTCTGTTCATGACAAACGATTTCTGAAGCTATATCTTATTACTACAATACTACCACATCGACCAAATTCTAATATAAGGTGACCAAATGGAAACAAACTGTAACCAAACAAAACAAAATGATGTGAATAAAGTTATGGGAAGAAGAAACTTGATTCATGTTTGCGCAAAACTAGTTGTATCTTACAGATTTTTAAAACATTTGTCCAAGACCCATACTACAATGACATAACTTTCAAGATGGTAGATACATCCACCCTCGCCTTTCACATATTCAAGGGTCAGTTCTTAATATTCTCATTGTCTTCACAGACCAAATTATTCAACCAAATCCAAAATTACAACCAAACACCAAAACGGGTAAAAGACAACTCCCAAAACTTTATAAAAATAAGGAAACCAATCTAAATATTGCCTTTAGACTCTCAGTAAGTGTATCCCTTAACGAACATTCCTTTCTTAGCATCCTCACTTTCACCTTCAGCAGAGTACTTCCCGAGCTTAAGGGATATATGTTTTTTGGCTTATGTTTGGCCATTAACTTTGAGAACACCAAAGTTCGGGTGGTAACTTGATACAACGCAGAAAAAATGTTGTTGTACCCCTTGCTTTGTTCCATATTGTACGCGCAAGATGTCTATCCAGCATGAGTGACCAATGATGAAATTGTTTTATCTATGATTTTCTGTTGAAATTACAAAATAATACTATGAATAACACAAATGGATAGAGCAATAACCGTTAACCTCTCTATGGCTCTATCGCATTGATTCATACATGACGTTGACTAGTAGACATCAAGTTAAATGACCTTTAACTCATCAATGATCAGAAAGCTTGACGAAATGGCCATGTTCAAAGACAGTGCGAGGAGAAAAATGACTTTCTATAGCAAATACCTTAGATGTATATTGAATTTTGGTTGGCCGATGTTTTGTGTTACGATGACTTGTCCGAAGTCTGAACAATAGTTCATACTGAATCGTGTCTAGCGATGGAAATACTGATGCATATCCACCAACCCAATCCACCATCGATAGTATGGATATATATACAAATGACAATAAACAACAGAAACAGAATAAAGGTGACCAAATGCTGTGAATAAAATTACAGGAAGAAACTCAATACATGTTTGAGCAAAACTAGCCGTATCTTACAGATCTTTAAAACATTTGTCCAAGACCCATAACTACAATGACATAACTTTTTAAGATGGTAAATACACCCTCGCCTTTCACATATTCAAGGGTCAGTTTTAGTATTCTCATCGTCTTCACAGACCAAATTATTCAAACCAAATCCAAAATTACAACCAAACACCAAAACAGGCAAAAGACAACTCCCAAAACTTTATAAAAATAAGGAGACCAATCTAAATAGTGCCTTTAGACTCTTAGTAAGTGTATCCCTTAACGAACATTCCTTTCTTGGCATCCTCACTTTCACCTTCAGCAGAGTACTTTCCGAGCTGAGCCAATGAGTTGGCTTTCGCACGGGTCAAAAGTGCCTTCTGACCGGCTTCAATGTTCTCGGGACGTCCTTGCCATGCCTTTAGAACAGAGTTCTTAAGAGCACGGGCATATGAAAAGGATACGTGCCATGGGTTGGGGCTTTGGTTCATTGCGTGTAGGTTTAGTGTGGCCTCCATTTCAGATTGTCCTCCCGACAAGAACTACATAACCAAAAATATATTCACTTAGAAAGTATGAAAAATTACTTATAATAAAAGAGAATGCGATAAGTGGTCAGGTAAACGCACCATGATTCCAGGAACTGCTGGTGGGACCCTCCTCTTGAGCATGGTGAGTGTATATTTAGCGACTGTCTCAGGGTCAGCCTTTTCCTTGTGGTCAGCTCCGGGAGTAACCATGCTGGGCTTGAGCAAAATTCCTTCAAACAGAACATTGTTTTGAGCTAAGTAATAGAACACCTCGGACCAAACTTTTTCAGCTACTTCATGTGTAGTGTCGATTGAGTGGTCCCCGTCAAGAAGGATCTCGGGCTCCACTATTGGCACAAGACCATTGTCCTACATAGATTGATCACAAACATGATGAATTCCGAGTATTAAACAGTTGTTCACAAGTATATATCATTAGGTACCAAATAGATAACCAACCTGGGAAATAGCAGCATAACGTGCAAGTCCCCATGCAGCTTCCTTAACGGCCAAAGCGGATGGACCACAAGGAATGCTGACAACAGTACGCCTAGAAAATAACACAAGAGGATAAAATATCAAGACAATGCTAAATAAATATTCACTTAACACAGACTGTGATATAAATATCACCACTTGGCAAAACGAGCTCCTTGACTGTAATACTCAGCTGATCTTGAAGCCAACCCATCTAATCCTTGGCACCATGATTCGTTGTTGGATCCTGGCAGGGGAACCAAACCCTGCAGAGCATTGCACAATACGTTAGAATACAAATTGGGAATTAAAAGAAACAGTCAATACGGTTGATGGAATTTGTTTTACCTTGTCAACTTTGATACCGGGAACAATGTTCTGCTCTTTCAAGCAGTCGACCATCTTCTTTCCATCAGTAGCTGACTGGTATAGAGTTTCCTAGAAAAGGATGGAACCAGAGATGTACTGTCCTAAGCCGGGAGTGGTCAACAAAAATTGTCTATAGGCTTGTCTGTTGGCTTCAGTGTTGTCCAATCCGATAGACGCCAATCTCTTTCCGCAAGTTGCATTTGACTCGTCAATAGCAAGGATACCACGACCAGGTGATGCAATTGTTTTCTACTCCATCAAAAAATAAAGAAAACAATTAGCACTTTACAATGAATAAAGACAAATGCTAAGAATTATCATGAATATCTGCATTGATTGACTCAAAGTCCCCCATGGCCCGTTTTCAACTTGTTATTCTTAGGGTGCGTTTGGTTTCCTCTTAAAGGAATCAAACTATCACTATGAAAGTGATAGTTTGTGTTTGTTTAGAATGTCTGGGCCCACATCTATGACTATGAAAGTCTAATATATTCCATACTCCATATATAACTCTTGAGGAGGGAATGGATCTTTCATAGTTGAGGGACCCACCACTACTATCAAACTCATACACATTGTCATTCCTCGCAGCATACCAAACGCACCCTTAGTTTCTTCTATAGAAAACAAGTCTTTATACCTTTTTCTATGAAAAAAATCAAAACTTTATAGTCTAGATATATACTCAATTCGAGAATGAAACATTGATGTTGAGACCTTACATCAAAACTTTATAGTCTAGGGGTGCGTTTGGTATGCTGCGAGGAATGACAATGAGTATGAGTTTGATAGTAGTGGTGGGTCCCTCAACTATGAAAGATCCATTCCCCCCTCAAGAGTTGTATATGGAGTATGGAATATATTAGACTTTCATAGTCATAGTTGTGGGCCCAGCATTCTAAACAAACACAAACTATCACTTTCATAGTGATAGTTTGATTCCCATAGGTGAAAACCAAACGCACCCTAGATATATACTCAATTCGAGAATGAAACATTGATGTTGAGACCTTACTTTAAAGTTCAAAAGTTGATTAATGAGGCAGTAAAAAAGTCAACAAAATTCTAGATAGCAGATATGCTAATAACGGTTGATCAAATTCAAATAATAAAAAGCAAGCCTTTAGTAACAAGACACTAATATTTAAAGAGATATAGCAAACCAGTCACCATTCACTATCTTAAACACTTGCTATACCACTATCCAACTTAACATTCAATATCATGTTATAAACAAAAAGTAAAAAACAGAACGTGTATCCAATCTTTTATTTATATAATAAAATAAAACCTCTAGTGGGGACTTTTTAATCAAATCATACTTTATTAAGTAATATTTTAATTATTATTATCATTTTTCTTTAAGAGATATTTAATGAAAACCCTTATATGTTTCTTGATTTAGCAAAAATTTTTATTAAAATTCGTTTTTTGGTAAATTGTGTATAAAAGTATATGTGTCAAAAATATAAAAAGCTAAAATTTAAAAAAAGCGGAGTAACTTACAAAACTATAAGGGGTTAGAACTAAAACTTAGAAAAATAAAGCCACCTAGCAATTCACAATCTAGCCATGCTTCCAACACGATTTTTGTTTAAAATCAATGTTTCAAGTCTAACCCTAAATTAAAACTGGACCGATCTGAAAATAAATTGGAGAAAACATGTGTTAATGTAATCATTGTTGCATTAATCCGAGGATAATTTATTTTTCTAAAGAGCAAAAACTCTTTCAATGGCCTAAAGGTATGATTTTTAATCTCTATTTTCTTGATTTTGTTTAAATTGATATATGGTTTTTAGTAATGCTCTAAAAGGGTTTATGATTTCAGTTTAATTTAGTTTTTCAATTTGGGGAAAAAATTAGGGTTTTATTGAAGATGTAGTTTAATTAATAAAAATGGCAAGGAAGAAGATTAGAGAATGAGAGGATTGGTGGTTCTTAATTAGTTATTAAATCCGCACAGATATATACATGTATGATCTTGTCCTTTGTTTTGTTTTATGATTTTTAGGGTCGTTGATACCCTGTCAAACGTTCATAATTTATTAATTTATATATAAGTTTTGGTAGATATATTGAACTTTTTTAGCTTTAAGGTCTAAAACTACCTCTATATGTTCACATCTTAGGCTGGTTTCGCCAGGATTGGAGTCGGTTCTTCTAATCGTGGTCTTAGGCCATAATTAAGATTATGGCTCTAAACTTCTCTATGTTGGCGACATCGTAAACTTTACGTGCCTTTACATTTGTATATTACTATTAGGTGTTGAATCTGCATTTTAAAAAGACTTATTACTATTTGAAAAAGCTTTTCAAGAGGTTTTTTGCATTGCTCTAAAGACTTGGTGAAAAGATTTTTAACTAAAGACTTGGTATATTACAAGGGGCAAATGATATTAAAAGGTAATATACTTGCCACAAATTCATCGAATGGGTAGTGAACTATTTTTTTTCATTTTGAGGGTAATTTTCTTTCAAATTCATCATCTTTAGGGTATTTTGCAAAATTTTTGGACAATTTTGCCCTTCGGGAAAAAAAATTGTATTAGCTATGAGGGGCAAAATTGTCCAAAATTTTTACAAAATACCCTAAAGATGATGATTTTGAAAGAAAATTACCCTCAAAATAAAAAAAAATAAAAATAGTTCACTACCCATTCGATAAAATTGTGGCAAGTATATTACCTTTTTTTATTATTTGCCCATATTACAAGTCTTTGAGACATAAGGGGGTTGGCAATGGGTGCGGGGAGGCACGGTGCGGCATCCCCACCGCACGGGAACACCGCCGCCCTCCCCTCCTTACCGCACCGGATGGATGTTTTTCGGGGAAGCTTACCGAACAAAATATAGACGTTGTGCATTAAAGATTTGGAACGTTGGTCCATTTATGGTTACAAAGGATACTTTATTTTGTTCTATATTAATTTTTTTTCTTGATCTGTGATTGGAACGAAGATTTGGAACGAAGAAGAAGGCGTTGAATAATACAATTTCTGAATGGGCTAATATACATTTCTGAATAAACATTTTGGGCCTTAATGGGCTAATATACATTTCTGAATGGGCTAATATACATTTCTGAATAAATCACAAATTTATACTATGTTTTGAAACAAAGTGGTATTGTTTTGAAAATAAATAAATAAAAAAAAAAGTAAAAAAAAAAGTGAGTGAGTGAAGGGTGAGGGGTGTGCCGCCAACAAAAAGTGAGTGAGTGAAGGGAAAAGTGGGAGGGTGATGTGGCATAAGGGGATTGGTTGTTTGTGAGTGAAGGGTGATGGGGTGTGGGGTGCATTGCCAACCCCCTAAGACTTGGTGCTATATATGAATTTAATTTATTGTAAAAAGCTATTTGATAGCTTTTATGAGTTGGAGGACTTTTGTAAAGCATTGGTTTTTGGCTCATAAAATTAATGAGAACATGAGTTATTAAATGTAAAAAGTCTTTAAAGACTTTGAGCATTGTAGATGCTCTATTGGGTTAATAAAAAAAAAAAGCCCTTTTACAACCTTTGATATCGAGTTAGTTGATGGTTGCTTTATGAAGACATGGAGAATGACGACAGTGTTTTAGATGAATTTACTATTACAAAAATCGAATATTGGGTTGCTTCTGCACAACTTTTATGATAGACACTCATTCAGTTTATAAGAGAGATCATCAATATATATGATGATAAAAAGGTGATAGTCCTAAGTTTTATAATGATATTGTTCTCAAGCAAATGTAGGTTTATGGGGTTATGTCTAGGTGTTAAAGGGCCAAAAGTTCATTTAAAATGTGAACTTATAAATGATTATATTCAAAAAATAACTCAGTAAAATAGAATGAATGTGATATGCTTTTGTGTTTGTGTTTGAATGCAGTTGTACAATAATTTGAAAAAGCATATTACACTTTACGTAAAAATTTCTACTTTTATTTTCTTATAGTTTTGACCTTATGCAAAGATTATTTGTTGCTATATTTGATTAACACATATTGATTTCTTTTTTGCAGATAGACAGGTTGGCAAAATAGCACTATTTGAAAGAAACAGACTCAAAGGCTTGTGTAGCTCTTTACATACCCTTGGCTGCAAGCTAGGTTTTGGTTGGTCTTTATCCAAATATGCCAACGTAGTTCTTTGATAAAACATACACACTTATTCATATATACAACATTTTTCTAAATTTTATACTATTAACACATATTGATTTCTTTTTTGCAGATAGACAGGTTTTGGTTGTCAAGTTCATCTTTGAATAGAAGTAATATACAACCCGGTCGATAACTATTTGCATTCAAGTAGTCGGCCGAATCTCATTGAGGTTAGTGTTTTTGATATATGTACAAAATATAGAATATATATCGCAAATTTTGAAATCAGGCCACCCAATAATAACAAGAATGTGCGACTGGCTTCAGGATGGAAAGAAGCAATGTCACGGGAGCATGTGGAGTTAGTTCTGACTTCAACACCCGAGCTACTAGGCCAACTTGACTGTCAAGAATCTAATGCTCAGGGGCGCGTTGTTGGTAATCCAAATGGTCAGTTTAGGACATGGTCTAATAAGAACATGAAAATAAAGTACATTGCAAAACATAGTGTCGTATAGTAGGAATGGTAGAAGTTTAAAGGAATCCAGAGCATTTTTCAGGGTCATCTCATTACGCCAACCCAAAAATGTGCAGTTTGATCGACTTGAGGAGACAATTCATTTACATTATTACAGAAGTGCCTGTTTTACCAGTGGGTCTTCTGTCTCTTGAGCAAGTTTGACTTTAAGGCATGGCAGGTTGTGCCACTTTCGTGGCTAATAAACATCGAAATTGGATGCTCAATTGAAATATTCTAAGGAACTACGATATGACCTCAAATATGAAGTTTTGTATGGTAAAAAAGGTAGTTATATTTTTGTGAATCAAAACCAAAACATGTACTTTTGGTCAAAATTAAGGTTCTTCCACCAAAACAAATTTAAACAAGTTACAAAGTCATCAGCTTTTGCTTTTTATCCAGATTTTAATTTGAATAAACCTTTATACTGGAAAATCAATATCGGCCAACCAAGATATCGCTGCACTCTGTAATACCTTTTGAATATAAATAGGTAGGTTATATTATATATAAGGTCTATTTATTTTTGAAGGTCGGGGTGCGCTATAGTATAGTTTATCTCTAATTGTTGAATGTTTGTCGTGCAGGTAGTATTAAAGGATGAACAAGACATTGACCCAAATGATCAAATTAAATTCTTAACATTTAGACAACGTGGGTAAGCTATTTTCGCTCATCAAGATTCTGCATATCGTATGGTGTTATGGTGTTGTCTGTGGTATCTTGCTGACTGTAAATCGCTTTTGCTGAACAAGATTCTAATAGAAAAGTGTAACAGAAAAGATTCCAGAAATTCAAAGCCAATGCTTCGACTTGTGCGTGTAAAGATACTACTATGTACTAGAAAGGAAATTTTAAAAAATACATTAATAACTGTAATCGTACTAACTTTAATAAAAATAAATGAAATTGTACATGATATTGTTTGATGTTTTATACATTAACATTTTGTCAGGTTGATTATTCTGGATTCATGACCATTAATCCTCAAATATTTAGTTAAAAGTATGTGGGCAAGGTACTTTTCCTTTTCCCATTCTTTCATTAGAGTAGATCAGCTTGGAAGCATAATAATAGCTCAATGGAGATGACATCGTATAATAATTGTAGGTTGCTAATCATCAAGATATTATAATCTTTTCAAAAACTTCAAAGAAAGCTGAGGGTGAAGGTTAGTGAGGTTACATACCAGGGGTTCCTACATTTTCATTTACAATACTATGCTTTATTTGCTAAGCATGCAACTTAGGGTTGTAACATTAGTGCAAAATAAAATCTGTTTATTGACATATGATACTTACAATGTGATAATTAAACTTTGTGTTATCCTTAGCAAAATTAAAGGATTCCGAACGAATTCGGCCAGAAGAGTTGAAACAACAACATTGAAGCATTGGCGCCAGAAGAGTTGAAACAACAACATTGAAGCTTTGGTTGCTGAGAGTCAATTGGTATGCAGTCGAGTCATGATTTGTTTAATGGACATGTAGCTGGTTTAATGCATCTAGAAGATATGTTACCTTATGGGATTTGGTATACTTATGGTCGGTAAGAGTAGTATGTTAGCAAGTTAAAAGTGCCTCGCCATACTTCGCTCTGTCGGGATTGGGTGTTGTTGTTGTATGGTTGGTAAGAGTAAACCAACATAAATTTATTATTGATTTTTAACTATAAATACGCCAAGTATCAAAAACCCGTGAGCAAACAACTTATTCTAAGATCTACTCATGGGTATCCCTCTGGTTATATCACCAACTTGAACTCAATACACTTTCTTTCCAATGAGTTCTAAAATCTGCAAATAATAATAAGCCTCAACTATAATTAAACATTATGTTTAATATGGAAATCTGTCACACCCCCAATTTACATGACTTGCAGCGGAATGGAATGCCTGGGGGTGTAACTGTCATAGCACCATAACAAGGATATATTGAACAACCTAAAGTGTCGTTTGGAAAATACATCATTTGATTTATTTAAAAGCATCCAGTGCTACAAAACATAGGTCCCAAAGGTTGAAACGTTTACAGAAAACAAGTTCAGGAAATGTCAAACGATAATTTACACAAGTGCATGAAAATCCAAAATGTAGTGCGTCATTCTGGCACACCCTAATGTGACTCCATGCATGTAATATGATAGTGCCTTAGTTACCTGAAAATACATTGCGAAAACGGTCAACACGAATGTTGGTGAATAATCATAGGTTTATGAAATGTAATGTTGTACGGCCACCACAAGTATAAGTGCATGACAAAAGTCACGTAAAATAGTACAATAGACCTTAAGCTCATGACACCGAAGCTATGACTGATGAAATTATGCCCCTCCTGAATGTTCTGCCAAAACACTCAAATGTAACAGACATGAAATGCATCCGCTTACTGTTGGTAAATACTACCACGGATGGAGGCGTCACCCTCAATAGATCTATCCACTCACTCTCGCTTAATAGGCAAATTAACGGTTCATGATGATACCAGGGGACTTATCACATGGCAGACAAGCTACTTAAGCAATGTACATAGGTTTTGATACTTGGGCTCGTACTAAAATGGTGCAATGTATTCTCCCCCGTGGGATTTGAAAACAATCATAAAATGTATACGGGGCTATGAAAACTCACCTTAACTGATGATACTGTGATGATGTGAAATGAACAACAATGAACGGTTAGCTACTGCAACCTAATGTGAATGATGAACGATCTAATTTAGATCACCAAATGATGTTATGAATGTCCATGCACATGTTCCTATACCACTCTACTCTTTGGGAAAACACTTGTTGTTATCAAAAATATATATTCCAAGACTTAGGAAAAATATGGCTATTAGAAAAATAAAGCTAGTTGCAATATATATACTTATATATATATATATATATATATATATATATATATATATATATATATATATATATATATATATATATATATATATATATATATCGTATGTTTCCATGTTAGTGTTGAAATCCTCGGTTTGAAATCCTTGAAATAACGCCTTGTAGTGATAAAAATATACTTGTAATCACTAATACTTTGTTAGTTATGAAATTGGGTACTTGGTATTATTTCTAGAAATCTAGAGTTACTACGTAGTTTTAGCGTTATTATTTCTAAAAGCTGTCAAAACAATATTAGTTTTGCCGATATTGAAACGTGAATATCTTTGTCGTTATAAGTCCGTTTTACTTGTTCTTTATATCCACGGTTACGTCTTAGTATGTAGTAATATATTTTGGAAAGCTTGGTTCCTCCGGGTTACGTCTAAAGCCTCTTTTTGTCCGACGAAAAACGTCCAACAGCATGTAATTTTCAGAAAAATACTTTTCGTCAACAAACTTGCAAAAATCATAACTTCTTCGTTATAAACTCTTTTTAATCCGTTCTTTCGCCTACGGATTCGTTTTTGAAAGTATTTTCTAAAAATTTTGCCAAAGTTTCTTTTGTTTTTACTGATTTTCCAGGATTTAACAAAATGGGACAGTAGGTATATTTACTTGTTACAAAACCATTTCCAAGGTTCAAAACTAGTTTCTACATCAACCAAAACTCTTGCAAACTTCACAAAACTATACTAATCCTACCATACACCTTCTTAGGGTGACATGGGTTCCTAATGATCACTAAACAAGTTAATTTAACAAGGGATTACCTAAAACCAATTCTAGGGTTTGTATGTTTCAAAAGTCTACAAAAATAAAGTGGTATAGCTAGTTTGTGCATGAAATTAAGCATGAATACCATGAGATACAAGTGTTAATTAGATGAAAACATGAAAATAAATTTGATAACTCACTTTGAAATTCTAGGTGATGAGATGATTAGAAACCTTGTGTTACTTGTGTTTTTGTGGTATGATTCTTGATTAGGAAGGTAAAATGAACAACTTCTATGTTTTAACTTTTGGAAAATCTTCTCTTGATCTTGGATTTGGGTTTGGTCGTGGGTTTTGAAAGGATGAAGATGAGATGAGAGCCTTTTTGATCTAAAAATTATGTATGTTTATGCTTTTAGTGGTTTATGTAAATACTAATATAAGTATATAGTATAATACGTATACATAATGACTAGAGGTTAAGAATACAAAGTGAAATTGCCTTGGTGAGGACTTTTGAGAACCGGCCCATGGGGATGAGGGGGGGGGGGGGGGGTTGGGGTAGTCTTGATTTAATTAGGATTTTTGTGTAAGGTTTAAGGTAGATATGAGTTATTAGTTAAAATCGGGTACCGGGTTTAATAGAAATAAATGTTAACAAAGTTATTCGGGATAAAATAAAGTTGTAAAAATGTTAAAAATATGTTGGGTACAATTACTGAGTGTTCGGGTGATTATTGTTTAGTTTTCACGAAAACCGTCGTAATATTTATAAACTTACGTTATAAATAAAATAAATTTCCAAAATACTGGATAAATGAATGTTATAACTTTTATGATGATAAAATGGATATAAAAATATGTCGGGACCATTGTGGGAATATTTAGATATATTCGTCGTGTATAAACCGGGTGTTAACGTTTATTATAAATACTTATACGTAAAACGTTAAATGTATCAAATATATAATTTAAAAATCCTAAGAGTGGTATAACATAAAAATGCTGTTATGATGATATGCAGACTGTCTCTAGTCCATATGCAGTGTCCTTAGCACTAATGAAATGAATTCGCACCTAAACCAATCTGGTTACGCGAATTTGAATACCCGTAAACTAAATTTACCATGAAATGAGTAATGCAAGTGAATAGTGAAAACTTTTCCAGCAATGAATAGTGTTCAGTGAATAGTAAATTTCTCAAATGTTTCTCAGAATATCAAATTAACCTCGAAAATGATGAATAGTGATTTATGAATAGTAAAATGTCGAAGTTTGGGAAATGACCTGAAATGGTGAGTTGTGACAGTCGCCCACCCAAAAAGGAATTCAGTCCCTGAATTCAGCTAGTGTTGGTCTCGGTAATAGGTTTGGTGAAAAGGTGTGGATACTTGCGTTGCATTTGGTCTTCTCATTCCCAAGTAAACTCGGGTCCTCTTCGAGAATTCCAGCGAACCTTCACAATCGGAATTCGACTCTGCTTCAACTGTTTGACCTCTCGGTCCATGATTTCAACTGGTTCCTCCACAAAGTTAAGCTTATCATCTAGCTGAATCTCTTCTAATGGTATAACGGATGACTCATCTGAAAGGCATTTCTTGAGGTTTGAGACATGAAATGTGTTATGTACGTTGCTGAGTTCTGATGGTAGTTCAAGCTTGTAAGCTACTGGACCAATCCTTTCCAGTATCTTAAATGGACCAATGTATCTCGGGTTCAACTTTCCACACTTTCCAAATCGTATCACACCTTTCCAGGGCGAGACTTTCAACATGACCTTGTCTCCAACCTGGAATTCCAATGGTTTGCGTCTAACATCTGCATAACTCTTCTGTCAGCTTCTAGCTGTTTCAAGCCTATCTCGAATCTGTATTATCTTTTCTGTTGCTTCCAGTACCATCTCTGGACCTGTGCATTGTACCTCTCCAACTTCTGCCCAACAAACTGGGGAACGACACTTACGACCATAAAGTGCCTCAAATGGTGCTGCTTTAATACTTGAATGATAACTGTTGTTATAAGAGAACTCGATTAATGGCAAATGGTTAGCCCAACCATTCCCAAAGTCAATCACACACGCTCGCAGCATGTCCTCCAGTGTCTGAATAGTTCTCTCACTCTGACCATCAGTCTGTGGATGGTAAGCAGTGCTCATGTCTAACTTAGATCCAAAGGAATCTTGTAATGACCTCCAAAAGTTTGAAGTAAAGCGACTATCCCTGTCTGAAATGATAGAAACTGGTGCTCCATGCCTCGAGACTATTTCCTTGACATAAAGTCTGGCAAGCTGTTCCATGGAATAAGTCTCTCTAATAGGGATGAAATGTGCTGATTTGGTAAGACGATCGACAATTATCCAAATAGCATCGTAACCTCCTGACGTCTTGGGTAGTTTAGTAACAAAGTCCATTGTAATACGCTCCCACTTCCATTGTGGAATTTCTGGTTGTTGAAGTAGTCCTGACGGTTTCTGGTACTCGGCTTTCACTTTAGCACAAGTAAGGCATTTGCTGACGTACATAGCTATTTCTGCTTTCATGTTCGGCCACCAATACAACTTTTTGAGATCCTGATACATCTTGTCAGAACCTGGGTGAATAGAGTACTTTGACTTATGTGATTCATGCAAAATCAATTCTCGTACTCCACCATAGAGTGGTATCCAACTTCGGTCCTTGAAGCATAACACTCCATCTGCTCTCTTTACAAAGCCATTCTTGTTTTCTGGCATACCATAAAGTTTCTCCTGTGGTCGATTTTCCTCCTTGAGAGCCTCAATATGAGCTTCTAGAATTTTTGATGGTAATGGTGAAATAATAGTCATTCCCAACGATCTAACCCTCAAAGGTTTGAGTCGTTCTTTTCGGCTAAGTGCATCTGCTACGACATTTGCTTTTCCTGGGTGATATCGGATCTCACAATCGTAATCACTCAACAATTCTAGCCAACGACGTTGTCTCATGTTAAGTTCCTTCTGATCAAGTATATGCTGTAAGCTCTTGTGGTCGGTAAAAACTACACATTTAGTACCATAAAGGTAGTGTCTCCAAATCTTGAGTGCAAAAACTACAGCACCCAACTCCAAGTCGTGTGTAGTGTAATTCTTCTCGTGTGTCTTAAGCTGTCTAGATGCATAAGCTATCACCTTCTCGTTTTGCATTAGCACAACTCCAAGCCCTTTATGCGAAGCATCGCAATATACCACAAAGTTCTCAATACCTTCTGGTAGTGACAAAATCGGTGCACTACAAAGCTTCTGCCTCAATAACTGAAATGCAGATTCTTGTTTCTCTCCCCACTCATACTTTTGATTCTTTTGTGTCAGCTTAGTCAGCGACTTCGCTATCTTAGAAAACCCTTCAATGAACCTTCTGTAATATCCTGCAAGTCCTAAGAATTGGCGAATTTCTGTAGGAGACTTGGGCGTAGCCCAATCCTTTACTGCCTCAATCTTTGCTGGGTCGACTTGTAATCCTTGGCTATCAATGACATGGCCAAGAAATTGAACTCTTTGTATCCAAAAGTCACACTTTGAAAATTTGGCATACAATTGCTCCTTCTTGAGTAGTTCCAATATTGTTCTAAAGTGTGCTTCATGCTCTTTCTTACTCTTGGAATAAATCAGGATATCGTCAATGAATACAATCATATACTTATCAAGATATGGTTTGCACACTTTGTTCATGAGATCTATGAATACGGCAGGTGCATTCGTTAATCCAAAAGGCATCACTTGAAACTCATAATGACCATAACGTGTTCTGAATGCCGTCTTCGGGATATCTTTTTCCCGAACTCTGAGTTGATGGTAGCCTGATCTTAAATCAATCTTGGAATAAAAATAGGAACCTTGTAACTGATTGAACAAGTCATCAATCCTAGGTAGTGGATAACGATTTTTCACTGTTAACTTGTTCAGCTCACGATAGTCTATGCACATTCTGAAAGATCCATCCTTCTTCTTTACAAACAAAACTGGTGCTCCCCAAGGCGAAGAACTCGGTCTAATGAATCCTTTGTCTAGCAGTTCTTGTAATTGGTTAGACAATTCTTGCATCTCAGAAGGTGCAAGTCTATATGGTGCTCGTGCAATTGGTGCAGCTCCTGGCACCAACTCAATCTGAAACTCAACCTGACGTGTAGGTGGAAGTCCTGGTAATTCTTCTGGAAAAACTTCTGGAAATTCCTTAACAATAGGCACATCTTCAAGTCGTTTCTCATCCGACTTCTTCTCCGTGATGTGAGCCAAGAATGCATAACAACCCTTCTTTATGTACTTCTCGGTTTTAATGCATGATATGATACTGAGTCTAGTTCCACTTCGCTCTCCGCGAACAACAAAAGTTTCACCTCCATAAGAAAGATGAACAACTTTTTCATCACAAATGATTCTTGCATGATGTCGAGACAACCAATCCATACCGATAACAACGTCAAAACTTCCAAGTTCTACGGGCATAACGTCTATATTGAATGGGTGATTTAGGAAATTGATGGTGCAACCACGGATAATGGTGTTGGTGTTAACTAAAGACCCATCGGCTAATTCAACAATATAGGGAATGTCTAAGGTAGTTGGTTCTATGTTAAGTAAAGGTGCAAATGCAATAGAAACAAAACTTCTATCCGCTCCTGAATCAAATAAAATGGATGCATAACGATTATTAGCGAGGAACATACCCGCAACAACATTCGGGTCCTCACGGGCATCTTCTCCTCCCATAACATAAGCCCTTCCTCGAGCTACTCCGCCCTGATTTCCAGCTCTTTGATCATTCCTCTTTGGGCAATTGTTCTTGAAATGACCCAACTCTCCACATCCATAACATGCTCCTGGTTGGTTCTGATTAATTACCCCTCGTGGAGCTCTGCATTCCCTAGTCGAATGATCGACTTTTCCACAGTTCTGACAAGCTCTAGGACAATTCCCAGGGTTATGATGAGTTTGACATTTGTTACACTTGGGTAGTGTTCCAGCATATCCTTTTCCCTCTGTTGGTCCTGCAGCATAGGCCTTTGCCACTTCCTGTCTCTTAGGTGCTGGTTGGATAGCATTTCCACCTTGGTTATTATCAAACCTCCTCTTGTTGTTATTGTTGTTATTGTTTTGGTTATTGGGGTAGTTGCGGTTTCGGTTATTGTTATAGTTGTTGTTGTTGTTGTTGTTTCGAGTGTTGTTGTTGTTTGCATCAGACTTTCCTTTTAACACTTGGACCATAAGTTTCTGAGTTATACGAATGGCCTCTTCCATTGATTGTGGGTCGAAAGACATCACATCCCCTCGGATGCTTTCGGGTAATCCTCCAGTAAAATTCTCCATCTTTTTCTCATCGTCCGGAACCATAGTTGGACATAGTGCAGCCAACTCCTAAAACTTCCTGATATAAGTCTCAATGTCATCACCTTTTGTTATCAGCTCATAGAATTCGGTTTCCAACTTTTGCACCTCAGTACGAGGGCAAAACTTCTTAGTCATTAGCTTCTTGAATTGATCCCAAGTGAGCTTGTAGGCATTCTCCATACCAATAGGCTGAGCATACGAATTCCACCAAGACATAGCTTCATCAAGCAACATTCCAGTAGCAAATTTTACCTTGTTAACCTCCTGGCAACCACACATGAGAAATACATTCTCAGTCTTTTCAAACCAGCGGATCAAAGCAACCGCTCCCTCAGTGCCCTTATACTTGACTGGATCACTAATCTTGAAATCCTTCCAAGTACATTCACGCCTAGTAGTGGGTTGAACCACTTCAGTAGTAGGTGGAACCTCAGCAGCCCTAGCAGCAACTTCAGCTCTCTCAGTCTCCAGAGCTTCTGCTATACTATCCCTGACCAACTTGCGGATAGCGGGTGTTTCTAATGTAGCCTTTGCTTTCTTTGGTGCCATACTTCTGATAAATAATCGACAACAACCATGAGAAAACTATAATAGAAATAGTCATCGTACAAAAATATACGCCCACAACATGTATATATACAACCACAACAAGTATAAATACAACCACGACATGTACGAGTACAACCACAACCTGTAATAATACAACCACGACACGTATAGATACAACCACAACAAGTATAAATACGTTAACAATAAAGAGCAACCACGAAACATCATAAATATAATCACAACACATGAATATAATACATGAAAATTTCGGTCTACGTAGGCCGATATATATATATATATATATATATATATATATATATATATATATATATATATATATATATATATATATATATATATATATATATATATAGCACAACATTTCCAACATAGTAGAGTCGCACTTGATATATTTGTTTGTACAACAACCAAAAGACTACAAGTTCTTGAACTATGTCCCACACCTCGGGACTAGGAAAATAGTAAAAGCTAATACAATACTAGTCTATGTCTAGGCTCCTCCAGGTGCTCTAGATGGTCCAGGAGCTCCAGATGCTCCAGGTGCACTCCTCAGACGACGAATCTCCCTGTCCATCATAACTGCAATCTCCTCTAAATGCTGAACTCGAAGCTGAAGAGCAGCATCTCTACCCTCCATCATAGCCAACCTCTCATGTGCTACAGCCAACTGGTGTGTGTGCTCTCCCTGAGCCTCCTGTGTAGTCTGAGCTCTATCCCGTATCTCTGGTAGCTCACCCCTAAGCTGGTCAATCAGCTCTCGATGTCCCAACTGCCGTGCCTCAAGTCTATGATACGACACGTCGATGCTAACTCTGCCTAAAATCAAACCCTCGACCTGCTCCTCAACCGCCTCAAGTCGAGTAGTGATATCCGCATCAACCCTAAAACCCAAACTATCAACCTGCTCCTGCTGAGCCCCTAACTGATCCTCTAAAGTAACATCTGTAGGCTCCCTAGCATTTGTAGACTCCCTAGCAACTGTAGACTCCCTAGCAGCAGTTGCTCTCGAACACTCACCTACATGGTATACTGGTGGTGGTTCTGATTCTGACTCTGTAGTAGATGAAGCTGGTGTAGTAAACCTCGCACGCTTCCTAAGCGGCAATAGTGAAGTAGATATGCATGTAGTAGCGGGTATGGCTGGTGGTGGTGTGGGTAACATAGGAATAGTAACTAGGACCTATAGTCGTCTTCCTACGGGGAAACATGAGTCTAGGTTCTGATGGAATAGTGGTAGTAGAGGATGATGTGTCAGTGGGTGCACGGGTAATCTCAGGTGGTGCAATAGGGGAAACATGAGGAGTAGGAGCAGTCTCATCCTCCTCAAAAGGCTCGGTTTCCTCACCTGATGCCGAGAGTGGCAACACAGGTACAAGAGGAATAGGTGGTGGTGAAAAGGCAGTGGAAGACATAGAGCCTTCAACATCGGAGTCTGTGATAGAGTACAGTATAACAACGTTTGGGTTTGAAGACATGGTTCTGTGATAATCAAGGTGAAATAAAATAAATAACTCGTATAAAGAAATCACCTAAAACAATGAACATGCACTTATTATGAAATGATGAGATGCTATGATAATGTGGTTATAGTCTAGGGATCGTATACATCATAAACCCAATCATGATGCATCCTAGTTCGCTATAACCTTGGCTCTGGTACCAATCTGTCACACCCCCAATTTACCTGACTTGCAGCGGAATGGAATGCCTGGGGGTGTAACTGTCATAGCACCATAACAAGGATATATTGAACAACCTAAAGTGTCGTTTGGAAAATACATCGTTTGGTTTATTTAAAAGCATCCAGTGCTACAAAACATAGGTCCCAAAGGTTGAAACGTTTACAGAAAACAAGTTCAGGAAATGTCAAACAATAATTTACACAAGTGCATGAAAATCCAAAATGTAGTGCGTCATCCCTGGCACACCCTAATGTGACTCCATGCATGTAATATGATAGTGCCTTAGTTACCTGAAAATACATTGCGAAAACGGTCAACACGAATGTTGGTGAATAATCATAGGTTTATGAAATGTAATGTTGTACGGCCACCACAAGTATAAGTGCATGACAAAAGTCACGTAAAATAGTACAATAGACCTTAAGCTCATGACACCGAAGCTATGACTGATGAAATTATGCCCCTCCTGAATGTTCTGCCAAAACACTCAAATGTAACAGACATGAAATGCATCCGCTTACTGTTGGTAAATACTACCACGGATGGAGGCGTCACCCTCAATAGATCTATCCACTCACTTTCGCTTAATAGGCAAATTAATGGTTCATGATGATACTAGGGGACTTATCACATGGCAGACAAGCTACTTAAGCAATGTACATAGGTTTTGATACTTGGGCTCGTACTAAAATGGTGCAATGTATTCTCCCCCGTGGGATTTGAAAACGATCATAAAATGTATACGGGGCTATGAAAACTCACCTTAACTGATGATACTGTGATGATGTGAAATGAACAACAATGAACGGTTAGCTGCCGCAACCTAATGTGAATGATGAACGATCTAATTTAGATCACCAAATGATGTTATGAATGTCCATGCACATGTTCATATACCACTCTACTCTTTGGAAAAACACTTGTTGTTATCAAAAATATATATTCCAAGACTTAGGAAAAATATGGCTATTAGAAAAATAAAGCTAGTTGCAATATATATACTTATATATATATATCGTATGTTTCCATGTTAGTGTTAAAATCCTCGGTTTGAAATCCTTGAAATAACGCCTTGTAGTAATAAAAATATACTTGTAATCACTAATACTTCGTTAGTTATGAAATTGGGTACTTGGTATTATTTCTAGAAATCTAGAGTTACTACGTAGTTTTAGCGTTATTATTTCTAAAAGCTGTCAAAACAATATTAGTTTTGCCGATATTGAAACGTGAATATCTTTGTCGTTATAAGTCCGTTTTACTTGTTCTTTATATCCACGGTTACGTCTTAGTATGTAGTAATATATTTTGGAAAGCTTGGTTCCTCCAGGTTACGTCTAAAGCCTCTTTTTGTCCGACGAAAAACGTCCAACAGCATGTAATTTTCAGAAAAATACTTTTCGTCAACAAACTTGCAAAAATCATAACTTCTTCGTTATAAACTCTTTTTAATCCGTTCTTTCGCCTACGGATTCGTTTTTGAAAGTATTTTCTAAAATTTTTGCCAAAGTTTCCTTTGTTTTTACTGATTTTCCAGGATTTAACAAAATGGGACAGTAGGTATATTTACTTGTTACAAAACCATTTCCAAGGTTCAAAACTAGTTTCTACATCAACCAAAACTCTTGCAAACTTCACAAAACTATACTAATCCTACCATACACCTTCTTAGGGTTCCATGGGTTCCTAATGATCACTAAACAAGTTAATTTAACAAGGGATTACCTAAAACCAATTCTAGGGTTTGTATGTTTCAAAAGTCTACAAAAATAAAGTGGTATAGCTAGTTTGTGCATGAAATTAAGCATGAATACCATGAGATACAAGTGTTAATTAGATGAAAACATGAAAATAAATTTGATAACTCACTTTGAAATTCTAGGTGATGAGATGATTAGAAACCTTGTGTTACTTGTGTTTTTGTGGTATGATTCTTGATTAGGAAGGTAAAATGAACAACTTCTATGCTTTAACTTTTGGAAAATCTTCTCTTGATCTTGGATTTGGGTTTGGTTGTGGGTTTTGAAAGGATGAAGATGAGATGAGAGCCTTTTTGATCTAAAAATTATGTATGTTTATTTTTTTAGTGGTTTATGTAAATACTAGTATAAGAATATAGTATAATATGTATACATAATGACTAGAGGTTAAGAATGTTGGAATTATTATATCATGACATTCATATAAATAAACCAAGTACATCAAAGTGAGCATATAGCGGAAGCAATTATAACAAGACCATAATATATAATTAATTAATCAAAACATAAATAATAAACATACCTTGATGATTCTAGCCCGAACAAGAATCAATGCAATCTTCCGGAACCAAGAACCCTAATTAGGGTTTATAAGGATTATAAGAATTACCCCTTACCTTTTTGTAATTCAATCCAAGAATCAAACAATAGTGTGTTTGATTCACGTTCTTGTACACACGTACTAATTCAAGAAAAAGTTTATGCAAGTAATAAACACAAATTAGTTTTGATCTTATGAAAATCGAAACCCTAAGGTTTTGTTTGATAAGAATCGACCAAGGAAAAGAAGGAGAGAAAAAACACCAAGATGTGTATGTACAAGTTATGAGAAAAACCTACATCTTGGGTTTGCTTATATACTACACAAAACTTGGAGCTCAAGGCACAATGGAGGTGGAATACCCCCTTGGGCCGATCGGTTATGGAGTCCTCTAGGGGATTCCGGAACCTTCCCTTGTTTCCATGTTTTGTCTAGTATTACTTTCCTAATCTTCGTTTAATAGATAATTAGTCATTAATCAATAATACTAATTATTATTATTTATTTTGTGTTTAATAATTAATTATAACATTTATAAATAATTATTACTTTTTCTCTTCATACGTATTGTGTGCAATCCCGTGATCTCGAGTTCGATCCTAACATACGTCTACTAAAATAATGTCCATATTCTAACAGCTCCCACTTGGACATATTTTAATAGTGTAATCACATCGGTTAGCGTCTTGCAACACGCCGATGCCTCTAGTACGATCTCGAGTAAGGCTCCTGGAAAAACCTTTTAATGATTTCTCATTATTATTATCCTTTTGTTTCTAATACCACGTTAATAAGGATATGGATTAAAGTCATTCCTTAATTAACCATTCTGTTTCTCGTTGTTTATAATTGATCAAGATTACCAAATCTTCTGAACATAATCAGGTGAGATATTGGGTGCGGCCGCACATGCATCTTACCAACCCTACGAGGGGCCCAGCAGTATTAAACTCCAAAAATAAATTTGAAGGAACAAATTCTATCTTGACTACAAGCAAAACCCACAAACTTTGTAACACTTCCGAAAACAACCCTTATGACTACCAGTTACGTATAGCGTTAAGTTGTTCCACAAAAATGTACTACATTCATGACACTTATCTTGCATCTCAAGTCTAAGGATAACTTCTCATGATTTACTTAATAACAAAATCCATAAAGTAACATCATGTAGTTGGGATAAGTCCTATATTCGGTATCATTGAATATCATCTGAAATGGCATGACTACGCATCAATATACTTTAAGTATATTATACCAACCTTCAGATTTGTCTTGATTTAATAATATTCCCATATTATTAACTGACAACGGACAATTTAGAATAACATTTATTCATGGATTAAACATACAAATATAGGATACAATATATTATAAATTAAACATACCATGTATTTCAATTTATCATAATAATTGTTTAACATCCCTTATCCAAATACTAAATAGATCAATGTATGATAACTCTTGTTGATGGATTATGTCTCAAGCAATGACATTCATACTTGTTGACAAGACATAAATCATCCAACTTTGATCTATCGGAATTTTAAGAATACTTATTTCAAGAATTCAACTATTGAAATTCTTATATGTGCATAGTCAACTATTTTGATAATGCCATATTTCATAAAAATGTGATACATCCTTAACCACCAATTTATGATAATTAAACTTCCAAACATTTTAAAGTTTAAAGTATTCTTATTCTTTTAATGTATAATGCAACTTATGCTTTTAGTAAGCATAACTAGTACATATAGTCAAAGATGAAATCCTTACCATGACTAGTATTGAGTGTCATCGCAATTTCATTAGCATCATTGTATGCAACAACAATATGCTATTAAAACTTTCCGTAAACCATAATATCTATTGTGTAATGTTTGATGCCTTTCAAACTTTCAAGTTTGTTGGCTAAGACAATTTTCACAACAATTGAAAAATTGTTCATCTATAGAATTTGGAAGCAGTTCCAGATTTTAGGATGTGATTCTATAATCAAACATATTCTTTTAGAATATTACACAAGTTATCCAATAACTTTTAATTAGATATTAATATTGCCAAATCATCTTGTAATCAAGCATGATACAACAAAACATGATGTTCATGAACAATCTTTGAGTCATACTTAGATATGTAACTCATATCTATTTAGACTTTCTAAATAATATATCATGTTATATTAGATTCATTTACCGCACATGTTTTAACAATAAACATTCATTCCAAGGTTGTATGTCTTATTTCCTAAATCTTTAAAGTTTCATTCCAAACTAAAACGTAACTTTTAACTTATATGGAATGTTACCTTTTATATGTTCTACAACATATATGATTTAAGAAATTAAACACAATACTCCCACTAGCTTTTAGGAATACTTAGAAATTATCTTATTTCAATTATAAATCAAAACATGAATTTAATAATTAAACATAAAATAATCTTCTAGATGCATGCATTTATCCATCCATGGATTATTGCACCATGTACACTTTCAAAGATATATTTGAATTCATAAACTCCTTTTGATTACTTATCGTCCTCGCTCAAGTAATCACTCAAGAAAGAGTTTTGATATTCTATTGTCAATTTCATAAATGTGACAATCATAATCTTTATATATTAATTTGCTTAGAAAAGAATATTCAATCACAGTTAATTGCTTAAGTGTGATTAATAATCTTGTTATAAGACATGCATTAAATATGTGTACAACATTGTCCATATGATTTCTATACAAAGATTTAAACCACAAGGGTTACCTTATCTTTGAAGAAACTCATCTTCATTTTCTAGTCTAACTATTTTGATAAATCAAATTTCAAAAATTGATTATCTTTATGGACAGCATCTTAATCATTCATATCATGTATACTTTACCCAACTTCATATTTGGTAATGTATCATAATGATTATTAGGTTTACAATAATCCTGTAAATCATAGCCCTCAGCATATTAATCAAATATCTGAGATATATTGTTATTCTATGAATGATAATTCCATTATCTTGATATTTAACATTTAAATATCAAACTTCATCATGATATTTACTAGTGTATTTTAGAAGATTATGTATCTTGTAATTTTATCTTTTAAAGATCAACACTCCCACTTGCTTTTAGTAATTTAAAGACTATCTTTAAATACTTAGCAAATAAAGAAACAATACAATGTTCCCTTTTGGGATATTACAAATACTTATTGATAGTTCCTGACTTAACTTTGTTAACAACCTTTTCATAAGTAGTTAAACAAATTTAGAACTTCAATTTAAGACTTAATGTGATTCATCACATTCCATCATATGATAATGTCTTATTAATCTTCTATATTGGAGTTTTATTAAATATGTCCAAGTCATACTCAACATTCTAACCTTGATAACTTTTGAAAGAAAAGAAGTCATAGTTATCTTTAATCAAACAATATAACAAGAGTTTGATTTTCCTAACTGAACATACCATAAACATTTGATATTTCATTAGTATTAATATTGTAAGACAATCTAATCAATATTTAAGATAACCATATTCCTCTTGACTTGTCTATTTACCAACTAAGTCATTTTAATGGTATAATAGTATTCAAGCCAATTACATACCTTATAACACAAGTACTTTTTACAAAGTTACTTCATGTCCATGTCTTTATAAGAAAAACATAAACTGTTATAATCCCACTATACGTTATAAGTTATTTAACAATTTAATAACTTCATGTATATATCTTAATTAAAAAACACAACAAGATAACGTCTTACTTTATTATAAGTCTTGTAACAATTAAAAGACTTTATGTTTATATCTTTACAATGAAACATAAACATATTTAACTAAAGTAATTATGAACACCATCTTTTGGCTTCAATAGTAATTTCAAGTTAATATATTACTTCATAATAATGTAAATAACATTATTTCTTCATTTATTTATGTCATTCCAAGAACACATAAATATTTAGATTGAAGTAGCATTAGATTACTTAATTAATTTATGTCATTCCATGAATTCATAAATCTATAAATAAAAGTAGTCTTGTTATCATATTGACACATGTTCTAATAGGTATCTAATTTAGAAACTGCAAATTCTCATAGTTCAATTACATCAGTTGATCTGCTAGTAATGAAAATATGAAATTCACCTTGTTATTGCAATCTAGCTAAGCTCTCACATAACATAGATTGTAACACCAAGTGTTTCTTGAATTAATATTAGAACATTATTCTCTTACCTTGTAGTCAAGAGAATCCATTGAATCATATCTTTATGAGTTGTTTCTTGCACACAATAAAGATAACATTTCTCCCACTTGTGCATGGAACAACCTCATATAGTTGATAAACAACATGCCATGCATTTGTTTATGTGGTCAATATGATTGTGTCAAGTATATGTAAAACAACAATTTCTAGTAAGGAAACGTACAATACTTATCCTTAAAAGTATGAGTGTCTACACTTGGAAAGTAATTATCTTTAGCTACCAAGATATCAAAGCTTGTAACTTCCACTGAATTAAAGATCATTATAATAATTCCTTATTTAGTGATAAGTACACAATACACCCACTGAATTTGACAACATTATAAATGTTTCATATCAAGTGAAAGAAAATAGTGTGCTTTTAACTTTCCTACACCTTTGAATGTCCATACGTAACAATTACTTATGCACTAAAGTGTATTCTACTACGTAAATGATGGACTATCCACCAAAAGCTATTAACTTGAAAATTGGGCATGCAATTTCTTCCTTAACAGGTCTACCATCCTATAATGTATGTAGCACCTTTAAAATAGTAAAAACAACTAGTTTGTCTTTAAACATTTTGCAGTAATTAGTCTAGCTTCTAATTATAATAACTCATAAAATGTCATACATAATTTTCTGTTAACCAAATATCATATTTGTTACTAAGAATTTAATCACCGAATGAGGATGATAAAATCCCTATGAAAAATATTCGCAATTTCTTAACTATTAAAAATTTGCTATGAGTTATATTAGAATTTAGACGTATCTAATATTCCTATTATCCTTTCTCATTCATGAAAAGGAATAGGATTGTGTCTCACTCTTCCTTCATAGAAAGGAGACTTCTTTTGTCTTTTAAGTAAATATTTCTTAATCAAACTTTTGTTTGAAAACAGAACTAGATCAATTTACCAAAGCCCAAAGTGCGTTTACGGTTTGAACGTTGCATTAATACATTAAAACGAATTACAAAATTCAATTTCAGTATTTTCGATAATTAGATCTTTAAGAAAATAAAATACCCATTGGTAAATATTCATATAAACCATAGTATTTTCTTAAAGCTAGGATCCTAAATTGACATAGTACCATTACATCAGTTGATCTGCTAGTAATGATAGTATTCAACAAGGTAATTGTCGAACAATAATTGCCAATATCCTTTTGCAATTCCTAGATTTATGGGATTTACAATCACAAAACATTTGTAATGTAAGCATGTTTGATCCCCATCTTAATGCCTTGAGTCCAAGTCTCACTTCCTACTCAATTTAAGTCGTCTAACTTAAAAACTGTAAACTCACAAATCCATCACATCAGTTGATCTGCTAGCAATGAATTTATGAAATTTACCTCTCCATTACAATCTCGCCAAGTCTCACTTAACGTAAATTACAACTTCAAGTGTTCTTAATTAGATGGCATTCAACTTAATTTTATAAGGGTATAACTATTTTGATGTGATCAAAATAATGTATGAAGAAGCATGCATACAACTTCATAACATTGGTTTTACAAAACAATTTTATTACCAATTTGCTAAGAGTAAAATAACAAAGTTTTGATTGAGGTATCGGGTTCACCAATTAAAGAATAACCATCAATTATCGTCCACTATATCGTACTTTTGCATAAGCCCGAAAGCTTAGTGTTTCGGATAATCATTGTGGAATTGTGGATTATTCACCCTTAAGATGACAATGTACATGTAATGGTTGTTCGGTAAGTCTAATTTACACACAAACGAGCGTTAAGACATGAATGTTGTCTATCTAAGGCCACAATTTAATGCGTTGCCATCCTTATACCCATCTTGTAGTGTGTAAACTTCGGTCGAGCCTATTTAACCATTACGTACAAAAACATCAATCAACCAATCCTTTGAAATTTTAATTCTTAAAAACCAAAACAATTTCGCCATTATTTAGTCCGTATTATTTTTTCTATTCAAAAAATTACCCTTTTCGTTTATATAAACATGTCTAACATAATAAAAAACAAAACAAGTAATTATACAATAAAAAAATAAAACAACTAAATAAACACATATACATAATCATAACAATTAAATATGTATAAAACATGTAGCCACATGCAAATTTTATTCAAAAGTCCTATTAATAATCAAATCTAGGCGTATAACGTATTAATTCAATTAGGGCTTTCTTTTTCTTAGAAAAAGAGCCACATACATCGATAAATCGATTGCGTAAGCCAAAATTAAATAAATACCACATAACATATAATTGATTACTTAATATTGGAGTCTTCCCCAATTCGACATCTATTAAAATTTACATGTATTAATATAACTTAACCATTAATATATATATATATATATATATATATATATATATATATATATATATATATATATATATATATATATATATATATATATATATAAGCAATTTAAACAATTTAAATAATAACACAATAAAAATCAATGCAAACATGCACTTTTCATGGATTTAGCTTAACAATTAACACATTGCACCAAGATCGTTTACTAAAACGCATAACAATTACATGACATCTTAGGGTTTCTAATCAAATTTAAAAAAAAATTAAAACAAAACCCTAAAAACCCTTTAGGTCATTCGACCCAAAAAATTAGGGTTAGGGATAAAACACATAAACCCTAAAAAGAAACATGTAACTATACGAATCAAAATCCAATTTTTATGCGTTGCGATAATTAATTACACATTATAACGGCTCTGATACCACTGTTGGAATTATTATATCATGACATTCATATAAATAAACCAAGTACATCAAAGTGAGCATATAGCGGAAGCAATTATAACAAGACCATAATATATAATTAATTAATCAAAACATAAATAATAAACATACCTTGATGATTCTAGCCCGAACAAGAATCAATGCAATCTTCCGGAACCAAGAACCCTAATTAGGGTTTATAAGGATTATAAGAATTACCCCTTACCTTTTTGTAATTCAATCCAAGAATCAAACAATAGTGTGTTTGATTCACGTTCTTGTACACACGTACTAATTCAAGAAAAAGTTTATGCAAGTAATAAACACAAATTAGTTTTGATCTTATGAAAATCGAAACCCTAAGGTTTTGTTTGATAAGAATCGACCAAGGAAAAGAAGGAGAGAAAAAACACCAAGATGTGTATGTACAAGTTATGAGAAAAACCTACATCTTGGGTTTGCTTATATACTACACAAAACTTGGAGCTCAAGGCACAATGGAGGTGGAATACCCCCTTGGGCCGATCGGTTATGGAGTCCTCTAGGGGATTCCGGAACCTTCCCTTGTTTCCATGTTTTGTCTAGTATTACTTTCCTAATCTTCGTTTAATAGATAATTAGTCATTAATCAATAATACTAATTATTATTATTTATTTTGTGTTTAATAATTAATTATAACATTTATAAATAATTATTACTTTTTCTCTTCATACGTATTGTGTGCAATCCCGTGATCTCGAGTTCGATCCTAACATACGTCTACTAAAATAATGTCCATATTCTAACAAAGAATACAAAGTGAAATTGCCTTGGTGAGGACTTTTGAGAACCGGCCCATGGGAATGAGAGAGGGGGGGGGGGGGGGGGTTGGGGTAGTCTTGATTTAATTAGGATTTTTGTGTAAGGTTTAAGGTAGATATGAGTTATTAGTTAAAATCGAGTACCGGGTTTAATAGAAATAAATGTTAACAAAGTTATTCGGGATAAAATAAAGTTATAAAAATGTTAAAAATATGTTGGGTACAATTACTGAGTGTTCGGGTGATTATTGTTTAGTTTTCACGAAAACCGTCGTAATATTTATAAACTTACGTTATAAATAAAATAAATTTCTAAAATACTGGGTAATGAATGTTATAACTTTTATGATGATAAAATGGATATAAAAATATGTCGGGACCATTGTGGGAATATTTAGATATATTCGTCGTGTATAAACCGGGTGTTAACGTTTATTATAAATACTTATACGTAAAACGTTAAATGTATCAAATATATAATTTGAAAATCCTAAGAGTTGTATAACATGAAAATGCTGTTATGATGATATGCAGACTGTCTCTAGTCCGTATGCAGTGTCCTTAGCACTAATGAAATGAATTCGCACCTAAACCAATCCGGTTACGCGAATTTGAATACCCGTAAACTAAATTTACCATGAAATGAGTAATGCAAGTGAATAGTGAAAACTTTTCCGGCAATGAATAGTGTTCAGTGAATAGTAAATTTCTCAAATGTTTCTCAGAATATCAAATTGACCTCCAAAATGATGAATAGTAAAACGATGAATAGTGTTTTGATGAATAGTGAAATGTCTAAGTTTGGGAAATGACATGAAATGGTGAGTTGTGACAAAATCTAACAAAAGCTTTGGAGAGGCTCTTTTAATAACTTTTTTTTTAGATGAATCGACCAAATATTGTTTGTAAGAAGGGATTTGATTCATCTTTCCAACATATATCTTTTTAAGCTCTAAAGAAAGTTTTTACCCCGACATTGACAAAAAAAGTTACGAAAAGAGACACTATTAGATACTTATGTTGCTTAATTACCATATGTGAATTTTCATAATTACCATGATAAGAAAACTAACATTTTTGGCATCTAACACAATTAAATAAATTCAAAGAAAACTATAATAAAAACAAAAAATATTAATAGTTGAAATTTATGTCAAAACCCCGTGCGTGTACGGGTATAAATAGAATAGCCGTTAATAAATAAATTTTCAGGTTTGTTAATCTCTTTTTTAGTGTATATGTTAATGTACGTATTGAAGTAACAAGAGCCGTAGGTAAGCGAAACGCTCATCAACTTCAATTGCATATCGAAAACTAAAAAATGCTTATCGTGCATCAAGCGACATTAGTTTATTTTCAAGCTCATTGGTTACATGTTACCTCACAAAATTGTGCGATAAATAACAATCCATTCTTTTTAATAACAATACATATTTGAACTCCTTTTGTACATTTTGACACATTCCAACCATTCCCCAAAAAAACTCACCACCGCTTAACTGTTTTAAATCTTATTCAATATAAAGTGAAATCAAGAATTTTGGTAATTCTTCATATGTTTAATACTTTATTATATTATATGTTTTAAATCATATATACATTATTCAAGTCAGGTTAAGCTTATTCAAGTCTAGGTCAAGAAATTAGCCTTTTGGGATTTTAATATACAAAAATACATCATTCAAGAATATTAAGAAAATCTCGTGCATTTACGGGTATTATAATTATACATAGTCGAGCTCTCTTCATCGTAAAATACAAAATTAAAAATCATAAATTAAACAAAACAAAGATTAAATTATTTGTTTTTGTATAATAAAAATACATTATTCAAAACGTTAGAAAAAACCCCGCGCGTGCGCGGGCATTATAACTAGTATCATATACACCAGAATACTATATGCGGTTACACATCATGACCATGTGCACAAATTTTGTTTTACATAAATGATGAACTAACAAAACGGTCAAAACTGAACATGCTAACACAAAATTTTGGAACCAGGTTCATTTTGGACAAATCAGAATTATAGACAAAAAATTACACTAGGCGGCAAAAAGAACCCCCTGGGTTACACATGATGTTGTCTAGCTTAGTTATCTCTCGAATTTAAAATAGAAGCTAAGATTCGTCAAATCACTAGATTCATAAACTTGTTATTACGGACAACCATGTTAGCATTAGTCCGTTAATAGTTAATACTAATAACGTCTACAATTTGCAAGAGGATAAGTTTTGTATACATCATTTCAAGCAGAAGCCAAGTCCAAGTACAATATAAATCAAATCATGTCTAATGCACTAAGGGGGTGTTTATTTAATCTATTACTGGACTTATGAGCTTATTCATATTCCGCTTATATTTCATAAGCCCACATTTCCTGACTTATTTCGAGACTTATGGGCTTAAACAAGTTTGTTATGACATAATAAACTTATATAAGCGTATAAAGATGGCAATTTGTGCCCAAAATCAAAAAATGGACTAATTTCGGCAAATTTAAAAAAGATTTGAGCACATTTAGCCCCTCCTTTTTTGAAATGGGCATATATTGCCCATTTAAAAGTTAAATGGGCACAAACGGGCATATATTTTCTATCAATTGGAGAACATTACAATTGTTTTTAAAGAAAAACTTACATATTACATAGAGGTGGCAATTTGTGCCAAAACTCAAAAAAATGGGCTAAATGGGCAAATTTTTAAAAGATTTGGGTATATTTGGGCCCTCTTTTTTTTTTTGAAATGGGCATATATTGCCCATTTAGAAGTTAGATGGGCATAATGGACACACATGTTTTTCTTTAAATTGGAGAACATTAAATTGTTTTTAATAAAAAACTTATTAATATATTACTTAAATATAAATGAGGTGTTACGTTTGAGGAATTTTTGTTGTTGTTTTAAGTCTTTTCTAAAGTGATTCGCGCCCATTTGGCCCGCGCCCGTTTAGCCCGCGCCCGTTTTGCCCGTAGCCCGTTTAGCCCATAGTCCGTTTAGCCCGTAGCCCGTGCCCGCCCGGCCCGCCCGGCCCGCCCGTTTTGCCACCTCTAAGGATATATTTAATTTTTTTAATATAAATAAGGAGTTACGTTTGAGGAATTTATTTCAATCGTTTTTGGTCTTTTCTAAAGTGATTCGTATAACATGCACCCATTTAGCCCGTACCCGTTTAGCCCATGCCAGCCCATTTTGTCACCTCTAGTACTATAGGTCATAAAATAAACCAAATAAATGGAGCTTATGAAACATAAGCCGAAAAAAGATAAGCCCATAAATAAGCTCAAACAAACACCCCTTCAAAAAGTAAAAAAGTCAACAAAAGCAATACTTTTTATTAAAAAAAAAAAAAAAAAAAAAAAAAAAAAAAGTCTTACTATAAACACTCCGCCCATCACAACAGTAACTATAATAATTAAAACTCTAATCAATCTCACCTAACATAACACAATTAACTAATCAGATCATCCATATCAAATAATAACCAAAATGAAAATGAAAAAAAAAGTTTTTACAGCGGTTTTAACGAGTTCTTTGGAGTAAGATCCGGCACGAATAACAGAAACACGAGAAACAGATGATCTGGTGGATGAAGAAGATGATCCGGACCGTTGGTTGAATGATCGTTGACCAAACACAGATGATGAAGCTGAGGTGTTAAGTACTATGCTAATTGTGACTTACACTGTGTTGATCCATGCTCATCAGCTGTGAAATGACTATGGTGGGCACATTGGCGGATCACCTGGACGGCTTTTTAGGTTTGTTTTTTTTTTTTTTTAATAATCTATGAAGTTGTGGAAGAAACATAAACCGGATTGTTGTATTATTAGAAACTTGGAACAATAAAAAAAATCATTTACAGTATAGCATTATTGACAATTTTAATATTAAAGAGATCTAAATCTATGTATAGCAAAAGGAATAATTTATTTTGTTTGCTCGCGAGATCTCTAGTCTTGCATAGGCTATTAAGCATAGGATGGGCGTGGCATTTTTGATCTAGTTACAAAGTCAAATTGGGTTACTAAACTAAATATAGTTAAAAGGGGAACGGGTCAAATGGCTTGAGCTGGTTGAAAACCCACCTAATGTCTCATTTCAGTGCATACTACCTCCTAAATCATTTTATTCCACGATTTGGATACTTATTGTGGTGGTTTGTTTACTTAATCATAATTAACTCAAATGTTATATCTAATTTATATTGTCCCTTCTGCGACATCCAATATCTAACTTTTAGACATGGACAAAAAAGTATTAATGGGTCAAGACTAAACCCGAGTGACCCATTATTACCCTTACAAAAATTTACCCGTTTAAACCGGAATTCTTTACCCATCCTGCCCATCTTGCCACCTCTAGCAAGAAGGTCACTTGATTGTTTATATCGTGCTTAAACATTTTTGTATCACTTGTTGTCTTACATTTCATCCTTTCTGTCTTTTTTTGCAGTGATATGTTTACACATACAAGATACAGATTTGATACAGAACAGTGCACCATGAAAAAGCGATATTTTTGCCATAGGACAGGATGTTTAACAATTAACAGGTATGTAGATGAGATAAATGTATTCTTTCAATTTTTTACCGAATGAATCTTGATGTTTGATGATTATGTCAACCATAAAGCCATGCCTTGTTTTTTTCCCCATGGGACAATCTACTTGTACAGATTATTCATAAGCAATTGAATTCCCATATTTGTTTTTAACTCATCGAGAGTTTTCGCTTACAGTAAAGATGTATCGATAGTGAGTATGGCTCTTGACAATATTGGTTTAAAACTATTGCATGACTTGTTCATGATTAGTCTTTTTATTAAAAAATAAGAAACCAGAGTATTAAACTTGCGATCATGCACACAACATGGATACTATGTTTCACACACACACGCACACACACACACATGTATATTAAGTTGGACTAATGCACCTGTAGCACAACAAATGTGAAGGGATTCGAACATTCGGTCATCTGATCTGATTCTATAGATCAAGGAATTACAAGGTTTCTTAAAATAGAAACGTACACATGGTGGCGTATGAAGAAAAGCACTGCAAAATAGTAATAATAAAAAATTTAGGAGAGAAAGCATCGGAAATGGCAAAATAATAATGTTATTTGCAGGAAACTGAGAAGTAGTGCAATTTGCAAGAATGGTCATTTTTGAACAAAGTCTGAAAATAAACTCTTGGGCTCAACGCACTTACTGTCCAAGTTTGCTCTATCCAGCAAATGTTGTTTAGTTGTGGTTGTTTGCAATAAAAACTCAAGTAGACTTGTTTTGAAAATCAGTCAAGCATTGATAAAAAGTCTCGATTATCTTCACATGAAACTTTTGGTTTCAACCCTGATGAGAAATGCTCAATGACTATTTCAACTTGCAACTCAACGGTTATCACTTCTCTTACCAGTCCATCTGCTACCATTGACCTCCAGAGATCATTAAAACAGGTATTAATCAGTGTCTCTCATGGATCGATGTAATGCTTGTGGTATTCTTAGCTTCAAATGTTAATTTCCAACGACTTAAGATAATTTTGGGAAACGAGGCATGATACTGATTTAATAACCTTCATAAGCTCATGTGCTTATTGTTCTAGATATGTGCGCTGCTATAAATTTACAATCACGCATTTACGCACATATGAATTGCTTTAGTAAAATAATAAGCATACAATATCTACTTGGTAGAGTGACCTTTTTTGTAAAGGTTAGGGTGACTTGAATCACTTTTTTATCGAAAGGAAATCTGATAGAAAATGAATAAGACATAATGATCATCACTCTGCTGGTGTAAGTGTTCTAATTATCATTTATAGAGAACCTTAAAGTTATCGTTTAGCTTATAGTTCATATAAAGATGTAATTGACAACTATGTTCATTTACCATTTTTGAAACCTCTTGACTAAACTTTGTTGTTGTCGGTGCGCATAGAATATTGTCACTGGTGTAATTATGCACATCATTTTTTGTCGTGGAATGTTATTTGGAAAACTAACATAGTATCATACGTGTTATTGGCGCAGGCTGAAGGCTGGTATCCAGATGCTTTATGTTACACCCTGTGTACTGTCTTAAATCACGATTTGAATCTCTGCTGCAAGTATCATGCAATGCCTACTCTTTCATTGAATAATAGTGTGGAAACTATCAACCATCATTCTATAAAACTTGAGGTGTTGAAGCAAACTCTATACTTTGAGAGTAGGGGCTATATTTGCACCGGAAGCAGCTGAATGCAGCCTAATCTGAGGACGAAGATATATGCTTCACTTTATACTGAAATGTCATAAACATAGTCATGCCATTTTGTTAGAGCATGCCGTTTTTGTTGGGAACATTGTTTTTTCATGTCCCTATGTCATTATCTGGCAAATGCATACTTACTTTTCGGGTAGTGGTAAACCCTTACAGTAATCTGCTTGTTACAGATTTTCCTTTTGTATTATACAAGCTAGTAGTACACTCCTGCTTCTGACATAAAATAACGAACAATTTCGAGTATTTAACTCTGTAGCTGTTATACACACACACATTACTGATCCGGTGTGTTTGTAAGAAAGTGGTTGAGGGAAATTTCAGGTAGTGTCTGGACATTAAAATTTTTATTATCTTCCATTAGCGGCACACGGTGTAATAACACCAAAGTTGTCGAAAAGTGTTGTGACATCAGCATAACATTGAAACTATTTTTATCTGCAGTGTGAAAAGTAGTACCCATCAAAATGCACACGTACACAGCCATAATACAGCATTATCCAAATAACTTTGGCCGTTAACTTTGAGAACACCAAAGCTGGGATGGTAGCTTGATACAATGCTGCAAAAACGTTGCTGTACCCCTTGCTTTGTTCCATATTGTACAAAACAATACTACGTATAACACAAATGGATGGAGTGATAACTGTTGACCTCTCTGTGGCTCTATCGCATTGATTCAAACATGACGTTGACTAGTAGAAATCTTAGAGCAGTTTCTAACACAATACCAACCACCCTTTAAACCAATACTTTTAGGCCCCGCTTGACTCATCTTATAAGTCATACCGTTTGGCTTTCAGTACAAATATATATGTACCAAGTACCAACTACATATATCTTATTACTACAATACTACCACATATCGACCAAATTCTAGGGTTATTTCCTGAATAAAATTTACAAAATTCAGCGCATTAAAAGACAACATATTTGAGACCAATTCTATGGATTGTGACCTTTCATCTGTAAAATATCAAACATTATTTGCTCTACAAAGTGAAGGAGAAACAAAATTTATCATGAAATCGGTAAGATCTTAAAAACCATAAACTTGAAACAAAAAGAACATCAAAATGTCTTCATTAAACCTATAAGAACCAATTTACGCAACTTTCTTGTTCATGTTTGTAACAAGTTGACGCATTTGAAACCTCCAAATCCAGAAGTAAACTTAACCAAACCCGATCAATATATAAACCCAAACAGCCTCAATTCCACTCTCATCAGCCAACCCCCAAGATGCCCTCTTTTCACATGACCATACAGAACATAAGCCCGGTCCTCATCACTTCTAAGCGCAACATCAGGAAACGTCAGTTCCTTTTTTAATGAAATCTTTCTTACGGTCCTGTCTTCATGATCAACTTTATATAAGTTACTGGTGTTTTGCTGCAATGGATTATAAGTGAGCTGTTAATTGAAATGAGATAACTTAACTTGAAAATGTAATGCAAAAGACCCCTTCAAATATAGAATATACATAATCATATATGTAAAAAAGTCAAAATGGAGAGAGATGGACATACCTTTACTCTATGTCGACATATGGGATATAGGAGATGCGGGGCCAATAGGAACCTCTTCTACTTGTCTTTTCTTTCAATTCATCTGGGCATTCAAAGATTATCAAACTCAAAAGTGAAGGCAACAACTCTTCTGGTAGATCTTGAATCTTTGGGCAGCTCCAAAATTGAAGATGTTGGAGGGAGGTGAGGTGTTGGAGTCCCTTTGAAACTGATTCCAATTTCTTAAAATTCCATAAGACAAGTTTGGTAAGAGATGAAGGAAGCATATGAGACAACTGACCACTAGTCACGTCATCTTCTTCTGCCGATCCACCAATTAGCCATAGATGAACAAGAGAAGGTGGGAAGTTTTGTGGGCCAAACTTTGATATGGGCTTCTTCAAACCCCCTGTTGCTAAGAAACCCAATTTAGGAGGCCAAAGCCCAAAGGAATCAACATCCATACTTTTACAACCTTTTATTGTCAGATCTTTTAACGAGGTGAGATTCGGCAAGTCGGCAGCAGGAAATGACTCTATACTCGAACAATCTACTATGCTTAATTCGGTGAGGTGAATGAAACAAGTCAATTCATTCATTGATTTCAGATTTTTCCAACTCCATATATTTACAACCTCAAGCATCAGCGGCATGCTTGTGTGGAGAAGCTCTGTATCCGGTAGTTGTTCACAACCAAGTATTGTTAGTGACTTGAGCTTGTGCCCTCCTGTTGGGAAGGAGACAGATGCAATCATAGGACAAAAACGAATATCCAATTCTTGAATGTTGTTTGGCAAATTGCAACGCTCAAGATTCTTACAAATAATTAATTCCAAAATCCTCCTCCTTTCTCTCCTAAACTCACCAATTTTGAACAATGCCTTACATCCAACTTCCTTAAATTCACAAGAACCTTACTTGCATCTGCTTCTGATTCCCACAAGTATCGCATTTCATTACACCCACCAATACTTAATTCTTCAACTGCCCCAAGATAGTCCATAACACCTCTCCACACCTCATCACTAAGTCCTGTAATACCACTTATACTCAACCTGGTGACTGATGAAGCTACATGAATTAGACTTGTCAATACACCATTACCACAGCCATGGAGATATAAAAACCTAAGCGAAGGTAGTGCTTCAAGTGAGACTTCAGCCAAATTAGGACAATCACTTATTTGAAGCTCTTGAAGGCATGAAGCTACATGAATTAGACTTGTCAATACACCATCACCACAGTTACTTATTTCTAAAACCCTCAGCGAAGGTAGTGCTTCTAGTGAGACTTCAGCCAATTTACAACAAGCTTTTATTTGAAGCTCTTGAAGGCGTGGAAACGCTGCATCAACATCGCCACTATTTGTTGACCAGACCACCCACCCACTCATATCTTCAAACCATAAACTTTCAAGTTTAGGAAATGCAATACCTGTCCCAAGGAACTCTGAGCCCACAACTTTCACCTCCTTCAGACCTTGAATATCCAACTTCTTAAGCGATGGTAGTTGCCCAAGTGGTGGTAGAAACATACAATTTCTGCCACCCCGAATTGAAACACTAGTCAACTGATGAAATGAGGGATCCCCAATCCACTTTGGAAATACTTTACCTCCATATGACACAATATTTAGATCTTTCAAATTATCACTATGAGGCTTGAGGGCATTCAGGACCTCATTCTCAAGTATTTCATTTCGAGCATCATTAAAATAGTTACTCCATTCCACATGTAACTTACGGACCCTTTTTTGTGATAAGTTCACCTCCCGCATATCCCTTGCACTTTTCACTTTGTCCAGCCCATGAATAGAAATATTCCCTTGAAGATTCTTTACATTCTTAAGCCCTGATATAAAAGAGTCGTCGTTTTCAACAACAATTTTGTTGGAAAGAATTTGTAGGCTTTTCATCTCACTAATCCCCGACGGCATCATATTCCAAAGCGGTGTATCCTGAATATCAAAATGCCGCAAGTCTTTAAGCTTTAAGAAATTGTCAGGCAACGTGGTCAGGCGATTACAGCCGGAAATGATCAGTGTCTGCAAATTATAAAGATTGCAGACATTTTCTGGCAAATGCGTGATTCCAGTTTGAGATAAATTAAGATACCGCAGGTGCTTCATATTGCTGACACACTCTGGTACCTCAACTATTTTTAATTTCCTCAAACTTAGAACCCTCAACAATGGAAATTGGGGAAGTATGGCAGCCAAAAACTCACTTGATATGTAGAATATGCGCCAGCTAGCATCGGGGCATAGCTAAAAACGTTCTCAAACTATTAGCTCTTTCAAATGCCTTGAACTTGTTGTAAGCCATATAGTCCTCACAAACAAATGACATATGGCGGTACTTTTCAAAAGCTTCCTTCCTAACAATCTTCTCCACCTCTATGTCTAACCTTGAATAAAATTCTCCGGCAACAAATGTGGCTAAATCATTCATTAGGTCATGCATCACAAACAACGATTCTTCATGAGGCACATGTTGAAAAAATGACCTTGACAACAACTCTTGAAAATATTCCTCGCCCAAGCGTTCCATTGATTTTTCTGGAGTTGAATTGTGCAAAAACCCTTCCGCCATCCACCACAATATCAAGTTATCTTTCTCAAACACGTAGTCCTTGGGGATCAAGCAACAGTATGCAAACAATTGCTTCAGACGTGCAGAAAGATCATGGTAGCTTAGTCTAAGCGCCGGAACAATACCGCCTCCATCTTTTAACATCCATATCTCACTAGTCAACAACTGCTTCCAATCTTCTTCATCTGTTTTTGTTCTGAGTAAGCTTCCAAGTGCTTTTAAAGCCAAAGGCAAACCATCACATTTTTTCACGATGCCTTCACCATGTAGTCTTAGCGTTGGATATGACTCAAAGTCATTTATCCCCGCATGACGAGCAAATAAAGAAAAGGCATTGTTATGTGACAACTTTTGTAGATTGTATGGATGTTTGTGGCCCAGCTTTCTGAGCAATTCTGTATTTCGAGTTGTGATGATTATTTTGCTTCCCTGAGCCACTTCAAAGAATGGAGCCGCTAATGTTTCCCAGTCTTCCAGCTTTTCGCTCCAGATATCATCTAAAACAAGGAGAAATCGTTTCCCTGTAAGTTGATTTTTAAGAGCTGCTTGAAGCAAATTTAGATCTGCAAATTTCTCATTTTTGTCCCCACCTACAGATTGAAAGATGACTTTACTTATATTGAAGCTGTCAAAGTCATCTGAGACGCAAACCCATGCCTTGAGCTCAAAGCGATCCTTCACTTGCTCATCGTCATACAAAAGTTTAGCTAAAGTCGTTTTTCCCATGCCACCCATACCAACAATGGGCACGATGCTAAAGTTTTGACTACATGGTTCATCACCCAATAGCTTCTGGAGTAATTCCTTCTTATCACCTTCACGCCCAACAATACTAGGTGCATCTACCAAAGAGGTCTGGTAACTTCTATTCATATTTTTTGATCCGCCATCTTTCACAATCAAAGCAAGATTATTTTTTGCATCTATGAGTTCTTGTAACCTGGTGGTAATACTATTTAATTTGCCGCCTATCCTAGTACTTAGTGAGAAATTTGTGCAACAAGTTGGAATGAGCTTTCTTACCTTGCTACTGATTCCTTCAGACTCGTTGGTAAACTCGTGATGAATTGCGTCTGTGGCCAAAGCATCAAGAATATCTTCTATGTCATAAGCCAAATGTTGGAGATCATTTAGCCACTGTTTAACAGCTTCATCTGTTACTTCCTTCTGAGAAGCATCATTAAGCAAGGCTCGTATATGGGGTAGCTTCCTCTCCCATTTCTTCAGCTTGGAATGAATTTCTTTGGAGCGAGCAATCTTGTTCAAGGCTGCAGATGTTAGCTTCTCAAAAATGACTTGGAGCAAGGCAGAAAGAACGGGTTCAGCCATTGTTGGTTTATGGTGAAAGCACAAAAGAAAGTATGAATTTGGATGGATAAGGGTGCATAGAATGGAAGGGTCTGAGATACATAATATAGTTGCATTTGAACATTTCAATATAGGCTGCTAACAGGATGTGAATGAATGGCTATGAATTAGACAACAAATATTAGGGGTACAATAATTTAAGACAAGAGTTGAAAATTTAACAATTACCTTGAAAATTTTCAACTTTTTCTTTTAAATGAGGTGTTCGAGAACAAAAAAGGTGGTGTCAGAATCGAGTATATGAAAACCCAAACCCAAACCCAAACCCGAACCCGAACCCGACATCCTCACCAACAGACTAGGATTCCTGTTAATCTCACGGAACCTGTTTCCACCAAAAGTACAGTATATGAAAACGCGGAGAATTTAAAACAGAATAGGAAGCCAGAAGGAGGTGTCAAATAGTATCGACAGGGGATAATTTTGGTATTAATCAACAAACCACATTGACGATTCATACTATAATTTACTTTATAAAATTCAAATTCAACGAAACTAACCAGCAACAGTGCTTGAAGATCGAGCAATATAAGGTTCAAAATCAAGCCCGAGAAGAACATTATTTGATACCTTAAATTCCATTCCAAACAACAACACCCATATTATTTTCATGTAATCATACATAAGTAGTCTCGTATTTCTGTTCCAACAACAACCCAGAAACCCAACTATATTTTTGGTTTGGTACATGGGAAATATTGTAATTGTAGTTTATCATAAAATATTAGTGGTGGGTTGTGTGGTGGCATGGTGGTGTTTTTCAGAGAGAGGGGGAGGTAAGCAAAGTAAACATATTTTTTTATGTGAGAAAAACAAATCAAGTAAATTGGTTAATAAAAGTCAAAATTGGAGACGAGATTGATCAAAATTGGTAGTTTTGCATTAATGAACTAAATAACAAAGAAAATAACAAAATTAACTTTGCTAGATGGGAAGAGCCTAAGATGTATATGTGCTAATTTCCTTTATTTATAAAATTCTTAATTTCATCTTTGCTTCCAACATCACTCGATTCCATATATTATTCTTATAATGTTGGATCAGATATTTCTCTATGCTTATCTAACAATGAAAGTAATGTATTCATTTATTTATATCTTTCTTATCTTTGCTTCCAACATCACTCGATTCCATATTCCATTCTTATAATGTTATATCAGGTATCTCTATGCTTATCTAACAATAAAAGCAATGTTTATGTCATAATTCTGTTTGAATATGGTTGTCGTTATTCACAAAATGTCATTGTCATCATGTGATATGAAACCCATTAAACATTAAAAAAAGAAAAAAAAATGTATAAATTATCTTAAACCATTCAATTCAAACATTAATAAATGAAAATTATATCAAGAACTTTGATAAGAAAGTGTACCATCTAAAACTATCTACATTGTTAGGTGTAAATTTGAACATCTAATATTAATGTCTTTGTAATAATAGAGAACGTTTGGAATTTTAGTACACGACCTGTATATTTCGATTTAATCATGTTTTGTACCACTTTTTGTTTCAATAAACTTATATGATGGGTTAATTCTTATACACTACTTACTCAAAAATATTATGCAAGTTATGATGTTTATCACTTTCTACTTTTCTAGTGTTGATAAATATGCTATAGTTATTATCTTTTATGTTTATATAATAAAAAAAAACCTCAAGTGGGGATATTCGTATTTAAAAAAATAAAATAAAAACATATTTCCGTATTAGATAATAATTAAATTAGATGAGCCTTTTTCTTTAAAAAAAAATCAGAAAATAAAGAAAAGCTAATTCTTTTCCGATTTAGACAAATAAGAAGAAAAGAAAAAATTCGTTTTTGTGGTATGATGTAGAAAAGAATACAAAATACACATGTACTTGCAAGCTATTTACTTATAATCATGTGACTAAGCTGAAAATATAAAGGCAAAAGAATCGGGGGCTGTAAAATCAAAGTTAGAAAAAGTAACTATTCCCACAGTTTCCCATCCAAACACAATATCTTCACTCGAATCTTCTCCCTCTTCTCAATCGATCGTCTGTATGTGATAAGTGATAACTCAATTTAACAATCAAATTTTCACATAACCTTGACGTATCAGGTAACTAAGTGTTTATATTAAAAGTTCAGAACATGTGTATGAGTAAGAGTAATTTCTTACTCTCAATTATGACTTTGATACATATAACATGAGCAAAACACTAATTTATGATTTTGCTGTACCACATTAATTTTACGTAGATGTGACAATTTGTGCTCAAAATGAAAAAAAAAAATGGACTAATTTTGACTACTTTGTAAAAGACTTGGTCACATTTTGCCCCCTCACTTTTTTGAAATGTGCATATTTAGCCATTTGAAAAATTAAATAGGCTCTAACGGACACATATTTTCTCTTAATTATAGAACATTATAATCGTTTTTAAAGAAAAACTTACATATATAATATATTTAATTTTTTAAATATAAATTAAGTATTACGTTTAATTAATTTATTTCGTTATTTTTTTCTTTTATAAAGCAATTTGTATAACATATGCCCGTTTGGCTCGTGCCCGTTTAGCCTGTGGCCGTTCTAACCCTGCCAATTCTAGCCGGTGCCCGTGCCCGCCCGACCCACCCGTTTTGCCACCTCTTAATCTTACGTATCTATACTACTCATTGCTCCTTTGGCTATCTAAATGGCTTATGTTAGTGTTTTATATTACTAATTATTATCTTTTTTTTTGTTGATAGCGTGTATTTAAGCCTTCGGAATGTCACCCAAAATTTTTGTAGCTACTCGCTAATCTGTTTCACGTAATTATCAGTTCTTCTTTGTCTATATAATAGGTTCAAATATATTTACTTTAGTTTCAAAACAACCTTCTTATAATTATTAGTAGTTGGTCAATAAATAAAATGTTCAAACATTATTGCTCTACAAAGTGGGGAGAAACAAAATTTATCAAGAAATCTGTAAGATCTTAAAAACCATAAATTTGAAACAAAAAGAACATCAAAATGTCTTCATTAAACCTATAAGAACCAGTTTACACAACTTTCTTGTTAATGTTTGTAACAAGTTGACGCATTTGAAACCTCCTAATCCAGAAGTAAACTAAACCAAACCCGATCAACATATAAACCCAAACAGCCTCAATCCCACTCTCATCAGCCAACCTAACCTCCAATATAGTAAACCTCCCCCTTTGCGAATTCCACAAGATGCCCTCTTTCACATGACCATACAGAACATAAGCCTGGTCCTCATCTCCTACAGTCACCGAGGTCGGGAAACTATACGAGTCAAGAGCAGTTTCGTCATAAACCACACCATCACTCCAACTGTTATCACTTTTTATATAATAAAGCTTATCTTGCAACACAACCAAAAGAACCCATCACTTCTAAGCGCCGCACCATCAGGAAAAGTCAGCTCCATTTTTAATGAAATCCTTCTTTCTACAAGAGCAGTTTTGTCATAAACCACACCAGCAATGAATTATAAGATAACTTAGCTTGAAAATGCAATGCAAAAGACCCCTTCAAAAATAGAATATACATAATCACATATGAAAAAAAAAAAAAAAAAAAAAAAAAAAAAATCAAAATGGAGAGAGATGGACATACCTTTAGCTTATGTGGACATGTGGGATATAGGAGATGCGGGGCCAATAGGAACCTCTTCTACTTGTCTTTTCTTTCACTTCATCTGGGCATCCCCATATTGCCAAACTCAAAAGTGAAGGCAACAACTCTTCTGGTAGATCTTCAATCTTTGGGCACCAATAAATGTTGAGATGTTGGAGGGAGGTGAGGTGTTGGAGTCCCACCGAAACTGATTCCAATTTCTCAAAATGCATTAAAGAAAGTGTAGTAAGAGATGAAGGAAGCATATGAGACAATTGACTTCCACTAGTCACATCATCTTCTTCTGCCGATCCACCATATAGGATTAGGTCAACAAGAGAAGGTGGGAAGTTTTGTGGGCCAAACTTTGATATGGGCTTCTTCAAATCCCCTATATATAAGTGACCCAACTTAGGAGGCCAAAGCCCAAAGTAATCAACATCCACACTTTTACAATTAACAATCATAAGATGTTTTAACGAGGTGAGATTGGGCAAGTCGGCAGCAGGAAATGACTCTATGCTCGAACAATGTTCTATTCTTAATTGGGTGAGGTGAATGAAACAAGTCAATTCATTGATTGATTTCAGATTTTTCCAACTATATATACGTACAACCTCAAACATATGTGGCATGCTTGTGTAGAGAAGCTCTGTATCCAGTAGTTGTTCACATCCATCAATTTTGAGTGACTTGAGTTTGTGCCCTCCTATTGAGAAGGAGACAGATGCAATCATGGGACAAACACGAATACTCAATTCTTGAATGTTGTTTGGCAAATTGCAACGCTCAAGACTCTCACAACTCCATAAATCCAAAATCCGGAGAGATGTTAGTTGGTTGCATCCATCCTTCTCCTCCTCTTTCTCTCCTAAACTCACTAATTTTGAACAACGCCTTACATCCAACTTTTTTAAATTCACAAGAACCTTACTTGCCTCTGCTTCTGATTCCCACAAGTATCTTATTTCATTACATCTTTCAATTGTTAGTTCTTCAACTGCCCCAAGATAGTCCATAACACCTCTCCACACCTCATCACTTAAACCTGTAATATCACTTATACTCAACCTGGTGACTGCTGAAGCTACATGAATTAGACTTGTCAATACACCATCACCACAACTGCTGAGATCTAAAACCCTAAGCAAAGGTAGTGCTTCAAGTGAGACTTCAGCCAAATTAGGACAATTTCCTATATACAGCTCTTCAAGGCATGGAAACATTACTGCATCAACAACACCACTATTTGTTGACCATACCTCCCACCCATTCATATCTTCAAACCTTAAACTTTCAAGTTTAGGAGATGCAATACATGTCCCAAGGAACTCTGAGCCCACAACTTTCACCTCCTTCAGACTTTGAATATCCAACTTCTTAAGCGATGGTAGTTGCCCAAGTGGTGGCAGAAACGTAAAATTTCCACCACCCGAAATTGAAACACTAGTCAACTGATGAAATGAGGGATCCCCAATCCACTTTGGAAAAACTTTACCTCCATATGACACAATATTTAGATCTTTCAAATTATCACTATGAGGCTTGAGGGCATTCAGTACCTCATTCTCAAGTGTTTCATTTCGAGCATAATTAAAATTGTAACTCCATTCCACATGTAACTTACTAACCCTTATTTGTGATAAGTTCACCTCCCTTATATCCCTTGCACTTTGCACTTTTTGCAGCTCATCAATATTAATCTCCGCTTGAAGATTCTTTATGTTCCTAAGCCAAGATATAAAGAAGGCGTTGTTTTCAACAACAACTTTGTTGGAAAGAATTTGTAGGCTTTTCATCTCACTAATCCCTAACGGCATCATATTCCAAAGCAATGTATCCGAAATATCAAAATGCCGCAAGTTTTTAAGCTTTAAGAAGTTGTCAGGCAACGTGGTCAAGCTATCACAGCCGGAAACGATCAGTGTCTGTAAATTATAAAGGTTGCAGACATTTTTCTGGCAAATGCGTGATAATAGTTTGAGATAAATTAAGATACCGCAGGTGCTTCATATTGCCGACACACTCTGGTACCTCAACTATTTCTAATTTCCTCAAACTTAGAACCCTCAAAAATGGTAATTGGGGAAGTATGTCAGCCAGAAACTTACTTGACAAGTAGAATATCTTCCAGCTATTTCCCACCACATTGGGCATAGCTAAAAACGTTCTCAAACTATTAGCTCTTTCGAATGCCTTGAACTTGTTGCAAGTCATATATGTCTCACAAACAAATGACATATGGCGGTACTTTTTAAAAGCTTCCTTCCTAACATTCTTCTCCATATCTATGTCTACCCTTGAAAAAAATTCTCCGGCAACAAATGTGGCTAAATCATTCATGAGGTCGTGCATCACAAACAATGATTCTTCATCAGGTACATGTTGGAAAAAAGACCTTGACAACAGCTCTTGAAAACATTCCTCACCCAAGCATTCCATTGATTTTTCTGCAGTTGAATTGTGCAAAAACCCTTCCGCCATCCACCACAGTATCAAGTCATTTTTCTCAAACACGTAGTCTTTGGGGATCAAGCAACAGTATGCAAACAATTGCTTCAGACGTGCTGAAAGTTCATGGTAGCTTAGTCTAAGCGCCAGAACAATACCGCCTCCATCTTCTAACATCCATATCTCACTATTCAACAGTTTCTTCCAATCTTCTTCATTTGTTTTTGTTCTGAGTAAGCTTCCAAGTGCTTTTAAAGCCAAAGGCAAGCCATCGCATTTTTTCACGATGCCTTCACCATGTGCTTTCAGCACCGGATGTAAATCAAAGTTCTTTACACCCAAAGCATATTGAGCAAATAAAGATAACGCATCATCATCTGACAGCTTCTTCAGATCGTATGGATGATCGTAGCCCAGCTTATTAAGCAATTGTTGCTTTCGAGTTTTGATGATTATTTTGCTTCCATGAGCCACATCAAAGAATGGGGCCACTAATGTTTCCCAGTCTTCCAGCTTTTCGCTCCATATATCATCCAAAACAAGGAGAAATTGTTTCCCTGTAAGTTGATTTTTAAGAGCTGCTTGAAGCAAATTTAGATCTTCAAATTCCTTCTTTTCCCCACTTATAGATTGAAAGATGACTTTACTTATATTGAAGCTGTCAAAGTCGTCAGAGACACAAACCCATGCCTTGAGCTCAAAGTGATCCTTCACTTGCTGATCGTCATACAAAAGTCGAGCTAAAGTCGTTTTTCCTATCCCACCCATACCAACAATGGGCACGATGCTAAAGTTTTGACTACATGGTTCATCACCCAATAGCTTCTCGAGTAATTCCTTCTTATCAGCTTCACGTCCAACAATACTAGGTGCATCAACCAAAGAGGTCTGGTAACTTCTATTCATATTTTTTGACCCGCCATCTTTCACAGTTAAACCTAGATTATTTTTTTCATCTATGAGTTCTTGTAACCTGGTGGTAATACTTTTTAGTTTGCCGTCAATCCTAGTACTTAGTAAGAAATTCGTGCAGCAAGTTGGAATGAGCTTTCTTACCTTGCTACTGATTCCTTGATCAAACTCGTGATGCATAGCGTCTGTTGCCAAAGCATCAAGAAAATCATCTATGTCATAAGCCAAATGTTGGAGACCATTCAGCCACTGTTTAACAGCTTCATCTGTTACTTCTTTCTGAGAAGCATCATTAAGCAGGGATCGGATATGGGATAACGACCTTTCCCATTTCTTCAGCTCGGAATTAATTTCCTTGGAGCGAGTTATCTTGTTCACTGCTACAGCCATTAGCTTCGCAAAAATGACTCGGAGCAAGGCAGAAAGAACGAGTTCAGCCATTGTTGGTTTATGGTGAAAGCACAAAAGAGTATGAATGTGGATGGATAAGGGTGCATATAATGGAAGGGTCTGAGATAATATGCGTCTCTGTCTTTGTTATGGTCAATGCTTCTATTGTTGTTTTGCAATTTGCACATTTCAATATAGGCTGCTAACAGGATGTGAATGAATGAATGGCTATGATTAGACAACAAATATTAGGTGTACAATAATTTATTGTGCAACTAGTTTAAGACAAGTAAGAGTTGAAAATTTAACAATTACCTTGATCTGTATTAAATGTTAAATTTTCAACTTTTTCTTTTAAATGAGGGGTTGGAGAAAAAAATTAGGGTAAATTACATCGATCGTCCCTGAACTCCGGTCCGTTCTCACATTTGGTCCCCTGTTTCGTTTTGTTTAGGCAAATGGTTACTCGTTTGGTCCCTAAAACCCCGTTATGCATAACACTCATTAAATGGTATTGTTAAGTGCCTTGTGAAGTTACTAAAATGCCCCTTCCCTCTTTTCCCTCTTTTCCTCAATTACTAAAATGAGCCTTCTGTTGATGATGCATCAATTAAAAAGCAGTACAGAAAATTAGCCCTTGTACTTCATCCTGATAAAAACAAGCTTTCTGGCTCTACTGATGCTTTTAAATTGATTGGTGAAGGTCAAAGAATCCTGTTGGATCGTGATAAAAGATTGATCCATGACAGCAAGCGTAAATCTATCGGGATCAAGTTGGAACCCGAGACAACCAAGTAGGCATCCTTGGAATCAAGGTCATCCTGTAAATTTTACTGGGGGTCGGCCTGGTCATTTTCAGTTTACGCAGCAGCAACAGCAGCAGCAGGCGCCGACTGGGATCCGGTCAACTTTTTGGACAGTTTGCCCCTTTTGTTCGGTTAGGTAGCAATTCAAAGTTGCAAGAAATCCTTGAGGGGGGTGGCAATGCAAGGGTCATAGGGGCTCGGCAAAGCATGCCGATCGGCATCACCCAAAACCACCTCGTCGGCATCACCATTTCGGCATGGTGGAGGGTCATCCCATGCCGATTCGGCATGGTTGAAAGCAATAAATATCGGACCCTTTGGCATTTAATGTACTAGATGTTTGGCCCCTTTTCACCATTGCCACTAAAAATTGAAGAAAGGTCATGATGAATTATGAAATGTGTTGTTGGCATTTGATTGGTTAAAATTGTGTTGGTCATTTTTTTTTTTTTGCATCACGATTGCCACCACCCTGACTGCTTTTAAACTGAATGCCCAAAGTAGTACGTACCGCTGCAACCCAAACCCAAACCCGACAACCTCACCAACAGACTAGGATTCCTCACAGAACTTGTTTTCACGAAAAGAAGAGTATGTGAAAAGAACAGTATGCGAAAATAGCCAAATAGTATAGACAGGGGATAATTATGGTATTAATCAACAAACCACATTGACGATTCATACTATAATTTACTATAAAAAAATTCAAATTCAAAGAGACTAACCAGCAACTGTGCTTGAAGATCGACAAGTTTCGCAAGGCCAAAGTCATCAATATCAACAACAGTATTATTTGATATCTTAAATTCCATTCCAAACAACAACACCCATTATTATTTTCATGTAATCATCCATAACTAGTCTCGTATTTCTGTTCCAACAACAACCCAGAAACCCAACTATATTTTTGGTTTGGTACCTGGGAAATATTGTAATTGTAGTTTATCATAAAATATTAGTGGTGGGTTGTGCGGTGGTGGCATGGTGGTGTTTTCAGAGAGAGAGAGAGAGAGAGAGAGAGAGAGAGAGAGAGAGAGGGGGAGGTAAGCAAAGTAAACATATTTTTTTATGTGAGAAAAACAAATCTGGTAAATTGGTTAATAAAAGTGAAAATTGGATACGAGATTGATCAAAATTAGTGTTTGCATTAATTAACCAAATAACAAAGAAAATAATAAAATTAACTTTGCTAGATGGGAAGAGCCGAAGAGGTATATGTGTTAATTCCTTTAGTTATACCATTCTTAACTTCATATTTGCTTCCAACATCACTTGATTTTATATTTTATTCTTATAATGTTGGATCATGTATCTCCCTATGCTTATCTAACAATGAAAGCAATGTATTCATTTATTTATATCTTTCTTATCTTTGCTTCTAACATTATTCAATTCCATATTCCAATCTTATAATGTTAGATTAGGTATCTCCCTATTCTTATCTAACAATAAAAGCAATGTTTATGTCATAATTCCGTTTGAATATGATTGTCGTCATTCACAAAATGCCTTTGCCATGAAACTCATTAAACATTAAAAAAATAATAATAATCTACTATACTAATAAAACATAGTTTTGAAAGATAATCTAACTCTCAAAATACCTTAAAACTTGTCATCTGGATATTCATTTTGATCCTACGGCCATAAACAATTTCGTCTTGTAAGCATTAACTTTGGGAAAAAAATGGGGCGGCATCCATGTCTAACTTTTCATTTGATACAACGCACAAAAAAACACATAGCTATCTCTCTCTACAACTCCTTTCTAAACACAATCAATATATTCAAACGCAATATCCGGTTCAATTTCTGCAATAAAATGAAAAGGTACACAATCCATATATTCGGTTCAATTTCTGCACTTTCTTTTCACAAATTAATAGATTCACAATCAACATATTGGTTTCAAAATCATATCTTCACAATCGCTAATCATGTTTATAAATAGAAAATTATTCTTTTGATCACAATTTTGGGGAAAAATCATTAATCTTGATCCAATTAGGGAGTATCATATCAATAATCATTAATCTTGATCCAATTAGGGATTATCATATGAACCCTAATTTCGCCTATTTTGTTAGACTCAATGATTACAGTTGAGCCGAAATAGGATTCGTTTTGGCTAGAGTGCCCAAATCCGCTATATATTTGACACGGCTTTGCCGTAATGCTGAAACTATGGCGAATGCATCTATCGTCATTGATGCATAAATAAAGATACCAATTAGTAATGATTAAATCCCTTCTATAGTTCCACATGAGAAACCAATTCAATCATTATCATATGAACCCTATGTATTCGCCTAAGTTGTTAGACTCAATGATTACTGTTGGATTGCGTTTTTCTTGAATATGGAGCAGGAACAAGTTTGGTCATCCACACAGGTCCATACATCCATATAAATTGTCAAGATGTCTTATAATAATTTTAATGTTTACCGCCAGATGTGATTGGAACAATTGTATCAATTACTGATCCTGTTCCATTTAACACTTCCGGTGTGGACCAGATAAGAAGGAATGTCGTACATTCATCAAATAGTCATTTTTATAAAAATAAACTTATATGTTGTTATTTATTATCAGTGGCTTCAAACTTGAGTGTTGTTTCTTTGATGAGTGGGCGGCTAAATGAAACACCCATTTTAGTGCTTGGACAATTTGGTGCTTCTTTTGCTGTTGATGCTCCAACTTTTGTTCTTGTGGGTTTTGGTTTTTTCTTATTAATAGGTTAAGTTTTGTTATTTTTAGAAAATAATGTCCTCTTTTGACAGATTGGGACAATGGGTTGCATAGTTTTGGGGGTGTTTGGCTTAACAAATGGTTAGTCAAGATTTTGTTCCTGATCATGTCACGTATACAAGCATAATTTGTTCGTATTTAGAGTCTAGGAATATTAAAAAAGCTACAGACTTGTTTCTTGAGATGCAAAGCAAAGGGGTAAAACCGACAATTGTGACTTACACTGTGTTGATCCATGCTCATGCTGTTACCTGGAGGATAGATACGGCATATATGTATTTTGTTGAGATGCAAAAGGAGGGCATTATGCCGAATGTGATTGCGTACAATGTTTTGATCAATGGTTACTGCAAATCAAGAAAAATGGCACAGGCGTATGGGTGTTTTGCTGAAATGGAAGCAAGAGGTTTAGTTGCTAATAAATATACTTACACAATTTTGATAAACGGGAATTGTAATTTGGGTAATTGGAATGAGGCTTTGCGGTTATATATAGAGATGGTGGATAGAGGCATTGAGCCTGATGCGTGGACGCATACTACACTTTTAAAGCGAGTAGGGTTTGAAACCAAGGCACGTGCGGTTCGGTATCTTGAAGACACGGTTCTTGGTAATGAGGAGACTGATGAAGCAAAAAGTGTTCGGTCTTTATGATGATTATTGAAGATGCAAAGTTTCTTCAAGTTATGTGGCTCATCAGTTGTGAAATCACTATGGTGGACACATTGGCGGATCACCTGGACGGCTTTTTAGGTTTGTTTTTTTTAATATTCTATGAAGTGATCTAAATCTATAGGATAGCAAAAGGAATCATTTATTTTGTTTGCTCGCGAGATCTATAGTCTTGCATAGGCTATTAAGCATAGGATGGGCGCATCATTTTTGACTCAGTTACCACCAACTCACATTGGGTTACTAAATTAAATATAGCTAAAAGGGGAGCGGGTCAAATGGTTTGAGCTGGTTGAAAACCCACCTAAAGTCTCATTTCAGTGTGTACTGCCTCCTAAATCATTTTATTCCACGATTTGGATACTTATTGTGGTGGTTTGTTTACTTAATCATAATTAACTCAAATGTTATATCTAATTTATATTGTCCCTTCTGCGACATCCAATATCTAACTTTTAGACATGGACAAAAAAGTATTAATGGGTCAAGACTAAACCCGAGTTGACCCATTATTACCCTTACAAAAATTTACCCGTTTAAACCAGAATTCTTTACCCATCCTGCCCATCTTGCCACCTCTAGCATAGAAGGTCACTTGATTGTTTATATCGTGCTTAAACATTTTTGTATCACTTGTTGTCTTACATTTCATCCTTTCTGTCTTTTTTTGCAGCGATATTAACTCGGATGTTTACACATACAAGATACTGATTTGATACAGAAGAGCGCACCATGAAAAAGCGATATTTTTGCCATAGGACAGGATGTTTAACAATTAACAGGTATGTAGATGAGATAAATGTATTCTTTCAATTTTTTACCGAATGAATCTTGATGTTTGATGATAATGTCAACCATAAAGCCATGCCTTGTTTTTTTCCCCATGGGACAATCTACTTGTACAGATTATTCATAAGCAATTGAATTCCCATATTTGTTTTTAACTCAACGAGAGTTTACGCTTACAGTAAACATGTATCGATAGTGAGTATGGCTCTTGACAATATTGGTTTAAAACTATTGCATGACTCGTTCATAATTAGTATTTTAATTTAAAAAAAGAAAAGAAAAAAGAAACAAGATATTAAACATGCACTCATGCACACAACATGAATACTATGTTTCACACACACACACACACTTGTAGCACAAATGTGAAGGGATTCGGTCATCAGTCAACCCTGATGAGAAATGCTCAATGACTATTTCAACTTGCAACTCAACGGTTATCACTTCTCTTACCAGTCCTTCTGCTACCATTGACCTCCTCCAGAGATCATTAAAACAGGTATTAATCATTGTCTCTCATGGATCGATATAAGGCTTGTGGTAATTTTAGCTTCAAATGTCCATTTCCAACGACTTAAGATATATATATATTTTTTTTAAACGAGGCATGATACTGAGTTAATAACCTTCATAAGCTCATGTGCTTATTGTTCTAGATATGTGCGCTGCTATAAATTTACAATCACGCATTTACGCACATATGAATTGCATTAGTAAAATAATAAGCATACAATATCTAGTTGGTAGACTGACCTTTTTTGTAAAGGTTAGGGTGACTTGACTTTTTCATCAAAAGGAAATCTGATAGAAAATGAATAAGACATAATGATCATCACTCTGCTGGTGTTAAGTGTTCTAATTATCATTTATAGAGAACCTTAAAGTTATCGTTTAGCTTATAGTTTATATAAAGACGTAATTGACAACTATGTTCATTTACCTTTCTTGAAACCTCTTGACTAAACTTTGTTGTTGTTCGTGTGCATAGAATATTGTCACTGGTGTAATTATGCACATCATTTTTTGTCGTGGAATGTTATTTCGAAAACTAACATAGTATCATACGTGTTATTGGCGCAGGCTGAAGGCTGATATCCAGATGCTTTATTTTACACCCTGTGTACTGTCTTAAAGCACAATTTGAACTGCTGCAAGTATCATGCAATGCCTACTGCCATGTACTCTTTCATTGAATATTAGTGTGGAAACTATCAACCATCATTCTATAAAACTTGATGTGTTGAAGCAAACTATACTTAACCTGCACTTTGAGAGTAGGGGCCATATTTGCACTGGAAGCTGCTGCAAAGCTGAATGCAGGCCGATCTGGGGACATAGATATATGCTTCACTTTATACTGAAAAGTCACAAACATAGTCATGCCATTTTGTTAGAGCATGCCATTTTTGTTGGGAACATTGTTTTTTCATGTCCCTATGTCATTATTTGGCAAATGCATACTAACTTTTCCGTTTATTAGTGGTAAACCGTTACAGTAATCTGCTTGTTACAGATTTTCCGTTTGTATTATACACGCGAGTAGCACACAACTGCTGACATAAAATAACGAACAATTCCGAGTATTTAACTCTGTAGCTGTTATATACACATTACTGGTCCGGTGTGTTTGTAAGAAAGTGGTTGAGGGAAATATCAGGTAGTGTCTGGACATTGCAATTTTTATTATCTTCTATTAGCGGCACAAGGTGTAGTAACACCAAAGTTGTCGAAAAGTCTTGTGACATCAGCATAACGTTGAAACTATTTTTAGCTGCAGTGTGAAAAGTAGCACCCATTAAAATGCACACGTACACAGCCATAATACAGCATTATCCAAATAACTTTGGCCATTAACCTTGAGAACACCGAAGTTGGGGTGGTAACTTGATATAACACTGAAAAAACGTTGCTGCACCCAGCCACCCCTTACCTTGTTCCATACTGTATTCGCAAGATGTCTATTTAGCATGAGTGACTAATGACCGAAATTGTTTTATCTATGATTTTATGTTGAAATTACAAAACAATACTATGAATAAAACAAATGGATAGAGCAATAATCGTTGACATCTCTGTGGCTCTATCGCATTGATTCAAACATAACGTTGACTAGTAGAAATCTTCTTAGAGTAATTTATAAACACAATACCAAACACCCTTTAAACCAATACTTTTAGGCCCAGCTTGGCTCATCTTATAAGTCATACCATTTGGCTTTCAGCACAATTACATGTACCAACTACCGAGCACACACTATTCTATTCATGACAAACAATTTCTGAAGCGATATCTTATTCCTACAATACTACCACATCGACCAGATTCTAGGGTTATTTCCTGAATAAAATTTACAAAATTCAGCGCATTAAAAGACAACATATTAGAGACCAATTCTATGGATTGTGACCTTTCATCCGTAAAATATCAAACATTATTTGCTCTACAAAGTGGAGGAGAAACAAAATTTATCATGAAATCGGTAAGATCTTAAAAACCATAAACTTGAAACAAAAAGAACATCAAATTGTCTTCATTAAACATATAAGAACCAGTTTATGCAACTTTCTTGTTAATGTTTGTAACAAGTTGAGACACTTGAAACCTCCAAATCCAGACGGAAACTAAACCAACCCCGATCAATATATAAACCCAAACAGCCTCACTCCCACTCTCATCAGCCGACCTAACCTCCAATATAGTAAACCTCTCCCTTTGCGAATTCCCCTAGATGCTCTTTCACATGACCATACAGAACATAAGCCCGGTCCTCATCTCCGACAGTCACCGAGGTCGGGAAACTATACGAGTCAAGAGCAGTTTCGTCATAAACCACACCGTCACTCCAACTGTTTTGCTGCAATGGATTATAAGTGAGCTGTTAATTGAAATGAGATAACTAGAAAATGCAATGCAAAAGACCACTTCAAATACAGAATATAATCATATATGTAAAAAAAAAAAAAAAAAAAAAGTTAAACTGGAGAGAGATGGACATACCTTTTATCATATGTTGACACGTGGGATATAGGAGATGCGGGGCCAATAGGAACCTCTTCTACTTGTCTTTTCTTTCAATTCATGGCAATCTCTGATTGTCAAACTCAAAAGTGAAGGCAACAACTCTTCTGGTAGATCTTGAATCTTTGGGCAGTCAATGGTAAGATGTTGGAGGGAGGTGAGGTGTTGGAGTCCCTTTGAAACTGATTCCAATTTCTCAAACGCACATAAATAAAGTGTAGTAAGAGATGAAGGAAGCATATGAGACAATTGACTTCCACTAGTCACATCTTCTTCTTCTTCTTCTGCCGATCCACCCAATAGCACTAGGTAAACAAGAGAAGGTGGGAAGTTTTGTGGGCCAAACTTTGATATGTGCTTCTTCAAACCCCCTATGTATAAAGAACTCAACTTAGGAGGCCAAAGCCCAAAGGAATCAACATCCATACTTTTACAATTAGCAATCACCACATGTTTTAACGAGGTGAGATTCGGCAAGTCGGCAGCAGGAAATAACTCTATACTCGAACAATCTATTATTCTTAATCGGGTGAGGTGAATGAAACAAGTCAATTCATTGATTGATTTCAGATTTTTCCATGTATCTACCCATACAAACTCGAGCATCGGTGGCATGCTTGTGTGGAGAAGCTCTGTATCCGGTAGTTGTTCACATTCATAAATTGTGAGTGACTTGAGCTTGTGCCCTCCTGTTGGGAAGGAGACAGATGCAATCATAGGACAATAATAAATAATCAATTCTTGAATGTTGTTTGGCAAATTGCAACGCTCAAGATTCTGACAATACTTTAATTCCAAAATCCTAAGAGATGTTAATTGGTTGCATCCATGCTCCTCCTCTTTCTCTCCTAAACTCACCAATTTTGAACACCCCCTTACTGCCAACTTCCTTAAATTCACAAGAACCTTACTTGCCTCTGCTTCTGATTCCCACAAGTATCTTATTTCATTACACTCCTGGAAAGTTAGTTCTTCAACTGCCCCAAGATAGTCCATAACACCTCTCCACACCTCATCACTAAGTCCTGAAATATCCTTTAGACTCAACTTGGTGACTGATGAAGCTGCGTGAATTAGACTTGTCAATAAACCATTACCACAGTCTCTTATTTCTAATTCCCTCAGCGAAGGTAGTGCTTCAAGTGAGACTTCAGCCAAATTAGAACAATTACTTATATACAGCTCTTCAAGTTTTGGAAACGCAATACCAGTCCCAAGGAACTCTGAGCCCACAACTTTCACCTCCTTCAGACTTCGAATATCCAACTTCTTAAGCGATGGTAGTTGCCCAAGTGGTGGTAGAGACGTAAAATTTCCACCACCCCAAATTGAAACACTAGTCAACTGATGAAATGAGGGATCCCCAATCCACTTTGGAAATACTTTACCTCCATATGACACAATATTTAGATCTTTCAAGTTATCACAATGAGGCTTGAGGGCATTCAGGACCTCATTCTCAAGTGTTTCATTTCGAGCTTCATTAAAATCGTTACTCCATTCCACATGTAACTTACTAACCTTTTTTTGTGATAAGTTCACCTCCCGCATATGCCTTGCACTTTTCACTTTCTCCAGCCCATGAATGGAAATATTCCCTTGGAGATTCTTTACATTCTCAAGCCATGATATAAAAAAGTCGTCGTTTTCAACAACAAGTTTGCTGGAAAGAATTTGTAGGCTTTTCATCTCACTAATCCCCGACGGCATCATATTCCAAAGCAATGTATCCCGAATATCAAAATGCCGCAAGTTTTTAAGCTTTAAGAAGTTGTCGGGCAACGTGGTCAAGCTATCACAGCCGGAAACGATCAGTGTCTGCAAATTATAAAGATTGCAGACATTTTCTGGCAAATGCGTGATTCCAGTTTGAGATAAATTAAGATACCGCAAGTGCTTCATATTGCCGACACACTCTGGTACCTCATCTATATCTAATTTACTCAAACTTAGAACCCTTAACAATGGTAATTGGGGAAGTGTGTCTACCAGAATCTTACTTGATAAGTAGAATTCATGCCAGCTAGCATCTCTCACCACATTGGGCATAGCTAAAAACGTTCTCAAACTATTAGCTCTTTCGAATGCCTTGAACTTGTTGTAAGTCATATATCTCTCACAAACAAATGACATATGGCGGTACTTTTTAAAAGCTTCCCTCCTAACATTCTTCTCCACCTCTATGTCTAACCTTGAATAAAATTCTCCGGCAACAAATGTGGCTAAATCATTCATAAGGTCGTGCATCACAAACAATGATTCGTCATCAGGGACTTGTTGAAAAAAAGACCTTGACAACAGCTCTTGAAAATATTCCTCACCCAAGCGTTCCATTGATTTTTCTGCAGTTGAATTGTGCAAAAACCCTTCCGCCATCCACCACAATATCAATTCATTTTTCTTAAACACGTAGTCCTTGGGGATCAAGCAACAGTATGCAAACAATTGCTTCAGACTTGCAGAAAGATCGTGGTAGCTTAGTCTAAGCGCCGGAACAATACCGCCTCCGTCTTTTAACATCCATATCTCACTAGTCAACAGCTGCTTCCAATCTTCTTCATCTGTTTTCGTTCTGAGTAAGCTTCCAAGTGCTTTTAAAGCCAAAGGCAAGCCATCACATTTTTTCACGATGCCTTCACCATGTAGTCTTAGCGTTGGATATGACTCAAAGTCATTTATCCCCGCATGACGAGCAAATAAAGAAAAAGCATTGTCATGCGACAACTTTTGCAGATTGTATGGATGTTTGTGGTCCAGCTTTCTGAGCAATTCTGTATTTCGAGTTGTGATGATTATTTTGCTTCCATAAGCCACTTCAAAGAATGGAGCCGCTAATGTTTCCCAGTCTTCCAGCTTTTCGCTCCATATATCATCCAAAACAAGGAGAAATCGTTTCCCTGTAAGTTGATTTTTAAGAGCTGCTTGAAGCAAATTCAGATCTGCAAAGTTCTTATTTCCGTCCCCACCTATAGATTGAAAGATGACTTTACTTATATTGAAGCTGTCAAAGTCGTCAGAGACACAAACCCATGCCTTGAGGTCAAAGTGATCCTTCACTTGTTTATCGTCATACAAAAGTCTAGCTAAAGTCGTTTTTCCTATGCCACCCATACCAACAATGGGCACGATGCTAAAGTTTTGACTACATGGTTCATCACCCAATAGCTTCTGGAGTAATTCCTTCTTATCACCTTCACGTCCAACAACACTAGGTGCATCTACCAAAGAGGTCTGGTAACTTCTATTCATATTTTTTGACCCGCCATCTTTCACAGTTAAACCTAGATTATTTTTTTCATCTACGAGTTCTTGTAACGTGGTGGTAATACTTTTTATTTTGCCGTCCAACTTAGTACTTAGTAAGAAATTTGTGCAGCAAGTTGGAATGAGCTTTCTTACCTTGCTACTGATTCCTTGATCAAACTCGTGATGCATAGCGTCTGTTGCCAAAGCATCAAGAAAATCATCAATGTCATAAGCCAAATGTTGGAGACCATTCAGCCACTGTTTAACAGCTTCATCTGTTACTTCTTTCTGAGAAGCATCATTAAGCAGGGATCGGATATTGGATAACGACCTCTCCCATTTCTTCAGCTCGGAATTAATTTCCTTGGAGCGAGTTATCTTGTTCACTGCTACAGCCGTTAGCTTCGCAAAAATGACTCGGAGCAAGGCAGAAAGAACGAGTTCAGCCATTGTTGTTTTATGGTGAAAGCACAAAAGAAAGTATGAATGTGGATGGATAAGGGTGCATAGAATGGATCAATGGAAGGGTCTGAGGTAATATACTTGCATTATTGTCTTTGTTAAGGTCAATGCTTCTATTATTGTTTTGCAATTTGCACATTTCAATATAGGCTGCTAACAGGACGTGAATGAATGGCTATGAATTAGACAACAAACGAGCGGGAATGCCCGCGCGATGCTGCGGGTGTGTTTTGTAAAATTGTTGTTATGATAATTTTTATTTTATCTTTCGTGTTATTTTTTTTATGTACATTTACAATTTTATTTTATCTTTCGAGAAAAATATTGAAGTTTGTACTTAGTTTTATGGGAAAATCAATTTTGAGAACAATGGCGCAAGTTTCGTAATTTTTCGAGTCCGTTTGCTATGTCGTTTGGCTTCCGAATTGTTTTTGGATCAAGTTTAGCTCGTTGACACAAACCCCCCCTCCCTTTCTTTTGACCGGGGCCCCCTAAACTTCCTACATTGTCACTTTACCCCCCTCCCCCACTAACTATTATTATTATTAATATTATTTACTTATTTTTTTTTTCATATAATACAAACAAATAAACACACACATACACTTTTCACTCTTTCTCTCTTCTCCCACACCGCCGACCACCTCCACCGCCGGCCTCCGGCCACCGGAAAATATTCCAGCCAAAAATATTTTCTTCCACCATCTTGTAGATCGGGTCGTGTACGTTCCGGAAGTACGGACCGATCGTCACAAAACTCACCCGAACACCCCTTTTGAACCACCACCGTTGACCACCATAACACCACTACGACTCCACCATTTTTCCACCACTTTCCCACTATTTTTCTAGTTGTTTGCTCGGTAAAATTATCACCCAAAACCCTTTATATCTTTTGTTTTTAATTTTTGAATTTCGTATATATTTTTATTATTTCAAAATAATATGAAAATTTTATTTTATGTTTAGAATAATAAATAAATGAGTGGTCACTCACTATTTTTGAAAAATATAAAAGTTTTGCATTTTTTTATATATTATTTATTTTTAATCCGAAAATTAATAAATATTTATGTTTTTATTTATTTATTTCCGTATTAAATTTTATTTATTTAAAAAAATATGAAATTTTTATTTTAAGTGTGGACTATAACTTAAAAAAAAAAAAAAAAAAAAAAAAAAAAAAAAAAAAAAAATTTGGTACTGTTTTGCACTGTAGCAAACGGGAAAAAAAGTGGGCACTGTTCTGTACTGTTCTGCACTGTAGCATGAACAGTGCACTCACACTCACATACACCTAATGCCTTTTAGAATATATATATATATATATAATATTAGGGTCCAATAATTTATTGTGCAAGACAAGTAAGAGTTGAAAATTAACAACTAGCTTGGTCTGTATTATATGTTACATTTTCAACTTTTTCTTTTAAATGCGGGGTCGAGTAGTCGGGGTTTTACAGCTGGACATGCCGCTTTGAAAGTCGTCTTGTGCAAAGTGGCAAAACACGAGAAAGCATGCATTGAAAACCAACACGTGTTTATTCCTTTTGCATTTGATACATTTGGTTTCCTTGCACCTGAGGTGGTAGAACTACTCAACAGAGTCCAACGATTTATAAACAGTAATGTTATAACACATAGATCCACGAATGTAGTTTTCAAAAGACTTAGTTTTGCAATTCAAAAAGGGCTAGCGACACAGCTTGTTGCTCGTTTGCCTTCAACCACTATGTAAATTCTATTTTGGTGATATAAAATAAAGATTGCTAAAAAAAAGGTTTGAGAAAAAAAAATTATTAACTTGTTTGTTCGAGCAAAGTAAAATCAAACTTGTTCGAGATCTTACGATCCGATTGTCAAAATCGGGATTCTATTAAGATCTTACACTTGCAAAGATGTTACGTAGAGTCGAATCATTTTTCCTTAGTATAACAACAATACCCAATTCCGCTCGTATATCATTTTTGCTTAGTAGTATCGTAAAATCCGAAGATCATGATCAAGATCTTTACAACCATGCATTTTACTATTACACAATCTTTATGTGTATGTGTCAACGAACTTCTTAAATAGCATAAACTTAATTATATAAAAAGAAACATTGTGGTCAATAAATAAAATGTTGAAAACCTAAATAATGAAATTACAAAAGTATTCTCAATGAGGCATACTGGCATAAACAGTTTCTAAAAGACCAAGCTTGGCTCATCTTATAAGTCATACCGTTTGGCTTTCAATTCAAATATATATATGCACCAACACTATTCTGGTCATGACAAACGATTTCTGAAGCCATATATATATATATATATATGTACCAACTACCGAGCGCACACTATTCTGGTCATGACAAACGATTTCTGAAGCTATATCTTATTACTACAATACTACCACATCAACCGGATTCAAATCCAAGGTGACCATATGGAAACAAACTGTAACCAAACAAAACAAAATGCTGTGAATAAAGTTACGGGAAGAAGAAACTTGATTCATGTTTGCGCAAAACTAGCCGTATCTTACATATCTTTAAAACATTTGTCCAAGACCCATACCTAAAATGACATAATTTTTAAGATGGTAAATACACCCTCGCCTTTCACATATTCAAGGGTCAGTTGTTAGTATTCTCATCGTCTTCACAGACCAAATTATTCAACCAAATCCAAAATTACAACCAAGCACCAAATAGGGCAAAAGACAACTCCCAAGACTTTATAAAATAAGGAGACCAATCTAAATATTGCCTTTAGACTCTTAGTAAGTGTATCCCTTAACGAACATTCCTGTCATAGCATCCTCACTTTCACCTTCAGCAGAGTACTTCCCGAGCTTAAGGGATATATGTTTTTTGGCTTATGTTTGGCCATTAACTTTGAGAACACCGAAGTTGGGGTGGTAACTTGATACAACGCAGAAAAAATGTTGTTGTACTCCTTGCTTTGTTCCATATTGTACGCGCAAGATGTCTATCTAGCATGAGTGACCAATGATGAAATTGTTTTATCTATGATTTTATGTTGAAATTACAAAATAATACTATGAATAGCACAAATGGATAGAGCGATAACCGTTAACCTCTCTATGGCTCTATCGCATTGATTCATACATGACGTTGACTAGTAGACATCAAGTTAAATGACCTTTAACTCATCAATGATCAGAAAGCTTGGCGAAATGGCCATGTTCAAAGACAGTGAGAGGAGAAATATGACTTTCTATAGCAAATACCTTAGATGTATATTGAATTTTGGTTGGTCGATGTTTTGTGTTACGATGACTTGTCCGAAGTCTGAACAATAGCTCATACTGAATCGTGTCTAGCGATGGAAATACTGATGCATATCCACCAACCCAATCCACCATCGATAGATATGGATATATATACAAATGACAATAAACAACAGAAACAAAATAAAGGTAACCAAATGCTGTGAATAAAATTACAGGAAGAAACTCGATTCGTGTTTGAGCAAAACTAGCCGTATCTTACAGATCTTTAAAACATTTGTCCAAGACCCATAACTACAATGACATAACATTTTAAGATGGTAAATACACCCTCGCCTTTCACATATTCAAGGGTCAGTTTTAGTATTCTCATCGTCTTCACAGACCAAATTATTCAACCAAGTCCAAAATTACAACCAAACACCAAAACAGGCAAAAGACAACTCCCAAAACTTTATAAAAATAAGGAGACCAATCTAAATAGTGCCTTTAGACTCTTAGTAAGTGTATCCCTTAACGAACATTCCTTTGTTGGCATCCTCACTTTCACCTTCAGCAGAGTACTTTCCGAGCTGAGCCAATGAGTTGGCTTTCGCACGGGTCAAAAGTGCCTTCTGACCGGCTTCACTATTCTCGGGACGTCCTTGCCATGCCTTTAGAACAGAGTTCTGAAGAGCACGGGCATATGAAAAGGATACGTGCCATGGGTTGGGGCTTTGGTTCATTGCGTGTAGGTTTAATGTGGCCTCCATTTCAGATTGTCCTCCCGACAAGAACTACATAACCAAAAATATATTCACTTAGAAAGTATGAAAAATTACTTATAATAAAAGAGAATGCGATAAGTGGTCAGGTAAACGCACCATGACTCCAGGAACTGCTGGTGGGACCCTCCTCTTGAGCATGGTGAGTGTATATTTAGCGACTGTCTCAGGGTCAGCCTTTTCCTTGTGGTCAGCACCGGGCGTAACCATGCTGGGCTTGAGCAAAATTCCTTCAAACAGCACATTGTTTTGAGCTAAGTAATAGAACACCTCGGACCAAACTTTTTCAGCTACTTCAAGTGTAGTGTCGATTGAGTGGTCCCTGTCAAGAAGGATCTCGGGCTCCACTATTGGCACAAGACCATTGTCCTACATAGATTGATCACAAACATGGTGAATTCCGAGTATTAAACAGTTGTTCACAAGTATATATCATTAGGCACCAAATAGATAACCAACCTGGGAAATAGCAGCATAACGTGCAAGTCCCCATGCAGCTTCCTTAATGGCCAAAGCGGATGGACCACAAGGAATGCTGACAACAGTACGCCTAGAAAATAACACAAAAGGATAAAATATCAAGACAATGCTAAATAAATATTCTTTTAACACAAACTGTGATATAAATCTCACCACTTGGCGAAACGAGCTCCTTGACTGTAATACTCAGCTGATCTTGAAGCCAACCCATCTAATCCTTGGCACCATGATTCGTTGTTGGATCCTGGCAGGGGAACCAAACCCTGCAGAGCATTGCACGATATGTTAGAATACAAATTGGGAATTAAAAGAAACAGTCAATACGGTTGATGGGATTTGTTTTACCTTGTCAACTTTGATACCGGGAACAGTGTTCTGCTCTTTCAAGCAGTCGACCATCTTCTTTCCATCAGTAGTTGACTGGTATAGAGTTTCCTCGAAAAGAATGGAACCAGAGATGTACTGTCCTAAGCCGGGAGTGGTCAACAAAAGTTGTCTATAGGCTTGTCTGTTGGCTTCAGTGTTGTCTAATCCGATAGACGCCAATCTCTTTCCGCAAGTTGCATTTGACTCGTCAATAGCAAGGATACCACGACCAGGTGATGCAATTGTTTTCTACTCCATCAAAAATTAAAGAAAATAATTAGCACTTTACAATGAATAAAGACAAATGCTAAGAAATATGTGCATTGATTGACTCAAAGTCCCCCATGGCCCGTTTTCAACTTGTTATTCTTAGTTTCTTCTATTAAAAACAAATCTTTATACCTTTTTCTATGAAAAAATCAAAACTTTATTGTCTATAGATAACGAGCGGGGTAACCCGCGCGTTGCTGCGGGGTGTTGTGGTACATATTTGATGACAATAATGTAGGTGAAGATGAGTTTATGTTAAACATGTACGCATTACAATATTGTGTGAAATGATGAATCATGTGCAATAATAATGTTTTCGTTCACATGGTTGTATATCAACAAATAGTACATTTGGTGGTTGAATCTATTAACCACAATTATGCCAGTAGGTGAGAATGTAGCTTACCAAATAGGGGTGTTATCGGGTCGGGATGAATCGGGTTTTGGATTTTTAGAGGATGACCCGCAACCCAACCCGATTAATAGGCGAGTTATCGGGTTCGGGTGGGATTCGAGTCGGGTTATATCGGGTCAGGTAATTCGGGTTTTCGAGTATACCATCAACATATCACATAAACTAATATGACTTTTTAATATGAGTGCAACATAGTTATTGCAGACTACTATTCTTTTTTTATTTCACTTTTTTGATAGTTTTTAGTAGTGTTGCATATGGACGTAAATCATATAACAATTTTGGTGCAAAATTTTCTTGGCCCGTATCAACCTAATTTAAGCAAAGTCACATAACGAAATAACAACAATTCCATATGACAAACATAGTGACATGATTATCATACTTTGTTGACAGTAATATATATGAGCAGGGGCCAATTCAACTCTCTGATACAACGAATAACAATAAAAAGGGCCAGGCAATACTATTGTTAAACTGTTCAGGGGAAAAAATATGGAGTACCATCACACATTTAACATTAGCTTAAAAAAAGCATCAACCATGGAACACAACATCAAACACAATATTTAAAACAATGTTTATGTTTAATAGCATTATATAATAAATGATATGTTTCATACATATAATTGTAACTCAAGATAGAAGTGTTTTACAATCAGTTAACTGTGAAACATAATAAGTTAATGTGTCAAAACCTAAAAAGATGCAAAAACATACACTTCATCCTTTTGTCGCTCAATTTATAAGTGGGGTTCCAAACTGTATTCCATAATTATTTACCTTAACATATGAACAAAGCAATCATATGCTTGGGTTCAGCGCCCGTAGTGTCTGCAACATCGATACACTGGGCAACGTCGAAGGTGGCAGCTGAGGCAACAGGCATGTCTATTCTTGCCATGTATTTGTCTTTTCTGTATGCTCACATTGCTCCTATGACGGCTGCAATAGGCGTTATGTCTGCTGCTACAGCAGCAATGTAATATTAGATATAAAAGCTGATTATAACTTCAAATAATACTATAAAAAAATGTTGGTTGGTTCCGTGAGTGCAAACGAAATATGTTACTCGAAATGGAATCAACCGAAGTTCTTTAACTGTTCATGCAATAACATTTGTAAAAATAACTTAAAAGCTGCAGCAAGATTCACTACTTACTTTGGTTGCTTAATCAGAATTTACGTTGCTAACATGACATTGTCAAGAAGTATTGGTTAATTTTAATCTGAATTTACCTTGCTTCACGATCTTTTTCGCTAAGAACTTTTTCATGAATCATATGCTAAGGGGGTGTTTGACATTGCTTATGAAAAGTGAGTAAGAAAATTTTCACCTTATTTTCTATAGTAAAAGTATGCAATACAGTAGCATCATGTTGCAAGTCTGACTTAAATTTTTTTTAAAGCACATACCTGTAATTTTCACCATATTTAAGGCTGCTATCTATTTACGCACTAATATATGTGAGTTATATAATTGGTCACGTAAAGGAATGATTAGTCTAAAGTGTAAACATATATCTGACCTATATGAATCCAATTCCTTTCTTCGCACTTTCTTGGCCGAATCTTAGACCGTGAGTATGCAACAAAAAGATATAGTCAACGATTACACTTTCGTGACAGCCATTGCAAAATATAGGGGGTGTTTGGGAATGCATGCTTATTTGAGACTGATGTGGTTAAATAAAGAGGAATAAAAAACATGAGTGTAATTACTGAACATTGGTCTTTTTATATGTAAAACAACTCATGTCGATGTCAAGAAACTGAGGTACATGATAACTAAAGTTGTTTAGTTTTTAAAGAGATGGAGGTACAAAGATTTTACCTAATGTTCAGTGGCACCTGCAAAATAAAAATAATAAATAATAAGCAAGTAAGTTTTTAATCATGAATGGTATAAAATAAAGAAAGCACCTGCCATCCATCAATTTCTTATACCTGATAGTTTACATGCCATAAAAATTTGTTTAAAAACAACATCGGAGCTGTTAAATCTCTGTCCAAACACCCCTTATTTCTAATAAGTTCAGAGGGTTTTAATAAGAGCACCCAACTCTTTTTTCAGCTGAGTTATTACTCCAAAACTGCTTATGATAATCAGCTGTTATAGGAGGTTTGACTATAAGGCAGAGTGATACTCATCTGACCTTTAATCCGACCAACCATTTTGCCAGTTATGCAGCTATACTATCCAAAAGAACATGCCGCATTGAGTGGAATCTGTTCACACTTTCGCTAGTACAGGACCTACAAAAATATAAAAACCAATGAGATGCTTGATTTTTAGTCCAATTATTCATTTACCATACTGTTACTATATACTAATGGCAATCATATTTGTATGCATACCATGTGTAGGATGTCTGCAACCTTATCTGGTGAAGCAAAAGGTTGACTCATTTTCTCATGCCTGATTCTATCTTTTGATCTTGAGACCAACTTGCGTTCAAATATTGTCAGACCCAAAACTGGTATAATATTGCAACTTTCTTAAAATTCAATGAATCTATGCTTACCTGAACAAATCCAACAGCCTCATGCAGGCCTCACCATACATACACGCCTTTAAAAAGTAAAAAATAATAATAATAATAATAATAATAAAAAATAATAAAAAAGGACACGTGACATATATTTTCAGCCATTGTTAGTAACGTATCTTTTTTCAAGCTGGATATCAAGCTTTGATTTTTTCAAGCTGGACACGTGACAATCATTTATAAATGTATTGAACTTGCCACTTTTTACTATGTTATGTAACGAACTTTTTTTTTTGCTAATGTGTATATTGAACTGCCTAATCCATCCTATTTTGTGGATAATTAACATTAAACCCATTTTTTGCCTACGTGGCACGTTGACTTGCGTTGACCCCGTTAAAAAAAATCCGTTACCGTTAAAAAGTTCCGTTTCTCTCTCTATAACCCTACCACCACTCATTACTTCCCTCCCAAAAAAAAAACGCACACCTTATTTCCCCCCCCCCCCCCCCCCCCCCCAAATACACTATCTCACTCAAACCCTAATTTAATTTACCAGCTTCAATCAAACCCTCTTAACACCCTTTTCATTTTGTTTTTAATGTGATTCAAGGTATGATTAACTTTTGTATCTCTTAATTGTTGTTTAATTATAATATAGAATTTGCCCTAATATTCAGTTTCATATTTTGTAGAATGGTTATACCTGGACCTGATGGTATTGATTTGGACGTCTGGAATGATGGGATTTTTCTGCACGACCCTTTAAGATACGAGGATGGTGTGATTTTAAAGATGTATGTCGCCAGGCTATCGTATGAGGAGCTAAGAAGGTTGATCAAGAAATCACTTATGGCTATGCATATGTTTGGTATGTATTATAGACTTCCTGAGTGTGATTTAGATCTTGGGATTGTCAAAATAGAAAATGACACTGATGTGATTCACATGTATGACCTTTCCAAAAAGCATGGTGGAATAGAGATGTACATTGACCATTGTGACATTGACTTGACCCAATATTTAGCAACCCCTGATCCTAGTACATTAAGTGATGGAACCTCTGCTAAAAGAACAACCCCTAGGAAAAGGTATTGCAATTCATTTACAGAGGAAGAAATGATAAATTGGGCTGAAGAGGAGGTTCAAGAAGAGCATGTGGTTGATAATGGTAAGGGTATTGATAATGGTAAAGGGAAAGGTGTTGAGGCAGTTACTAGTGAGAATGATAAGGATAAGGGCAAAGGGAAACAAGTATTGACAGTTAGTAGTAGTGAGAGTGATGGCATTCTTTCTAGTGAATCTGATGCTTCTGATGACAGTGACTATTCTAACAAGTCATTTGATTATCTAAGTCCTGGTGAAGAAGAGCTTATTCAACTTAGAACTAGGAAAGCCAATAGAACTAAGGAAAAATCAATACCTATACCAGACATGACTGCTAATCCTAGTAGGAATAGACCAAATATGTCTGACAGAAGTGAATTTTTAGTTGAGCATGATGATTTCTTGACTGATTTGGTAAGAAAATTGAAGGGAGATGATTCTGATGCAAACTTGCAAGACCCTTTCGTTGGTGTTGAATCAACTCAAGACAAGTATCCAGTTCATGATACTTCAACTCATTGGAAATTGAAGGAGCCAAAGGTAACTACTTATACTACTTTATATCAGTTAATACCTTGACTTATGTATGCATTGAGTCTGAAATCAATTATGTTTTATATTGTGACAGCTTAAAGAAAAGTACGAGAATGCTGAACAATTGAAAGAATGCATCACATACTATGCATTATCCAATGGTTATTCAATATGGTATGAAAGGACTTCTAAAGACAAGATCATTGCAGTTTGTGGACAAAGAAAACCAAAACTCAAAGAACCTGAGCTAGGCAAACAACGGAAGCAAGTCAGGTACCCTAGTGTCTGTAGTGAAGAAACTCCTAAGTGTAGTTATAGGTTGTATGCTAGATGGATGCATAGTGAGGAAAGCTTCCAAGTTATATCTTTAAAACCAGAACACACTTGTGTTAGGAATTTTGAGTTTGGGTCACTAATTGATTATAAGTGGCTTGCTAAACATTTTGGTGATAAAATCAGAAAGAATCCAGAGATTAAGCTAAAAGACATAGCTGATTTAGTCAAGAAGAAGTATAATTGTACTGTTACACCTAATCAGTGTAGAGCTGCAAAAAATTTGGCCTTAACAGAGTATGAGAAAACTCTTGAGGAACACTATGCGTTAATTAGGTCATATGGCAAAGAGCTATTGGATAGTAATCCAGGCTCTACAGTTAAATTAGGAGTGACAAATACTGATGGCAAGACCATATTTGATAGGTTTTATGTATGTTTTGCTGGGTTAAAGGAAGGGTTTAAAAATGGTTGTAGAAGGGTAATTGCATTGGATGGGTGTTTCTTAAAGAAGCCTAATCAGGGTGAGATATTGACTGCCATAGGAAGAGACGGGAACAATCACATTTACCCTATTGCTTGGGCTGTGGTTAGTGTAGAAAACAAAGATAATTGGTCTTGGTTTTTGGAATTGGTAGGAGATGACATAGACATGCCAACTGGTCAGGGTCTTACATTGATGTCTGACCAGCATAAAGGATTAATTGAGGCTGTCAAACAGGTTATGCCAGATGCTGAGCACAGGCAATGTGCTAGGCATATATATGAAAACTTTAAGAAGCAGTTTAGTGGTCTTGAGTTTAGGAACTTGTTTTGGGCAGCATCCAAAGCTTCCTATCCACAAAGGTTCAATAAAATCATGGACAAAATCAAAGAAGCAAACCCTCTTGCACACAAGTTCTTGATGGATAAAAACCCCAAAACCTGGTCTAGGGCCTTTTTTGAGCTTAACAGAGGGTGTGAAGCTGTTGAAAATGGTTTCAGTGAGTGTTTTAACTCTGTCTTGGTAAGTGTTAGAGAAAAACCTCTTTTGACAATGTTGGAGGCAATGAGGGTCATAGTGCTTGAAAGAATGAACATTATGAGGAAGATTTCTGCCAAGTGGACTGATGACATATGTCCATCCATAAAGAAAAGACTTGACTTACAAAGGGGTCAGTTAAGGTATGAAGTTAATTATATTTATTTATTCTCTGATTATATTTTTTGTCAAACACTAATTCTATTACAATGTATATGTAGGTTTTGGCATGTAATTCCAACTGGTGGTAATGGATATGAAGTTAGAGCAGGAATTCAAGCTCATAAAGTGGACATATCTGAGAGGACATGTAGCTGTAGACTATGGCAGCTATCTGGGCTCCCATGTATACATGCCACATGTGCAATTTTCAAGATAAACATGCTGCCTGAAGAGTTTGTTCCAAACTGGTTTAGGAAAGAGATGTATTATTCTACATACCACAATTACCTTAGCCCAGTTGGTGGAATTGATTTTTGGCCTGATCAAAGCCATTACACCACAGTTTTACCTCCAAAGCCTCATAAGATGCCAGGAAGGCCAAGAAAGAAGCGAATCAGATCTAAGGGTGAGGGTGGATGTGGAACAAGAATGTCTAGGGCAGGGGTTAGTATGACTTGTCAAAATTGTCACCAAGTTGGACATAACAAGAAAGGGTGCAAGAACCCAGCTTTTCCAAAGCCTTTTGTGCCAAAAAGAAGAACTGGTAGGCCTAGTAAAGGTGATGCAAATCCTAGTTTGGGTGGGTCTGGAAGTGGTTTGGGAAATGGTTTGGGTGGGTCTGGAAGTGGTTTGGGAAATGGTAGTGGTGTGGGTGGGTCTGGAAGTGGATGGCCACCTAAAATAAGGAGGGTTAATCCAATTGTCCAAAGAGGATGGCGCCACTGGTTTGGTGATGATGCTAACTATGGGAGTCAAGCAAGTGTCAATGAGGGTGTCCAAGAAAGTCAAACAGATATGCAGGTGCCAACTCAAGATGAAATCCCAAGTCAGGCTACAAATGAGCAAGTGCAGATACCTCAAGATGTTCAACCACAAAATGTGCAATTACCGGTGCGAAGAAGGTTACCAAGCCAAAGAATCTTACAAAGAAAATTGGCAAAATCTGTTCATGGTGAAGGAAGCTCAGCCAACAATGCTATGAACTTAGATTAGGTTATGCAGTAAGTTTATGTAACTAAGTAACTTTATATTGCCATCTTTTGTGTATTAATTTTGGCAATCAAAAACTTGCAAATATGCAGTTAAGTATCTTAGGATGTTATGTAACTTTAGATTGCCATCTTTTGTGTATTATTTTGGGCAATCAAACTCTAGTTACTGATATGTAACTTATTTGACTTTATAAAGTCAACTGTCCAGTTTAATGAAGTAAAATGCCTTTGTATTAGGCATATTCAGTACATCTATTGAGAATCTTTACAACTTACTATTTTTTTCTATGCCTGCACATTCACTGTTAAGGGTAAGAGTCTGCACATCAACTATTTTTTTCCATGGACTACTTTATTATACTGTTCTTTGACTACTTTTGCAGCATTCATATGCCAACAGCCCCTATAAAACAGACTCTATAAAGCAACTTAAGCTGCAACCCACATATTCAAGCATTTCAAACTAAAATCTACAAATTCCAACAATGGCTTCAAACAAGAAGAAAGGTTTGTCTTGTTCATATCTGCAGACACCCATGAACCAACAAACATTGATTTTTTTTTTTTTTTTTTTTTTTTTTTTTTTTTTTTTTTTTTTTTTGTTATTGTTTGTGCAGAGATCATTTACATCTCAAGCAGTGAAACAAGTTCTGAACATCTTCCAAGGTTATGCAGTCAATCAACCTGGTCAGACTACTTTCCCAAGGTTGAACCATCTAGTTCAGAAGATGAAATCCAATCTTATCAACACAAATTTGGTTCAAACTCAAAAACAGTTGATGCTAGTGATCTTCCAACTCCAAAACAACTAGCAAAGAAGGCTTTTGCTGAGAGGCTTAAGGTGATAGGGCTTCCCAACAAACAGAAATGTCAAGAATGGGGTATCAAACCATTTGTTCCAAAAATGGCAAAGGATGAAGCAGATGGCTCAAAGGGGAAGGGAAAAAGAACTAAGGGTTAGTTGTATTTGACTTTCTAAAGTCAAATTTTATCTATGCTACAATGCTCTTAAATAAAACTGTTGTAAGAGTGTAGAACCTATGTTATTAGACTTTCTAATGTCAATTTCCATGGAAATGATATATATGGTTACTACAATCTAAATTGCAACAACAACAAAGTAAAAACTGCAACAACAACAAAGTTAACAACTGCCATTGTTTATAGCATTCAAAATTGCAAATTTTTCATTGCTTTGCAAAAGATTGACTTTATGGAGTCAAAGTCCATTACACTAGCCTACCTAACCAATTACAACTACTAAATACTAACACTACTATACATAATAAAACTAAACCAGCTTCATGCTTTCATTCCAAATACAACACAGAAGACAATCAATATCCCAATCAAGATCAGAAACAATTTGTCATACAATTGTAGCTTTGCCTTGGTGCAAGTCAATTCATCAGCCAACAACTTTTTTTCCATAGTCAGAACATGAATTTGTTCTTGCATCTCATTCCTTTGAACCACTCTCTTCCCCTTCTGATGCTCTTCCCATAGCAAATCCCTATAATACTCACTAGGTAAGTCATCATCAAAAAACTCATAATACCCACACTTAGGGCCTGAATATTTTGGACAAGCAATGAATCGTTTGCCTGGATTCTCCCTAGTCCATGACGTTTTCACTGTCATTGCAAGACCACATCCACAGAATTGTTGAACATACCTTCCTATCACTCTTGGTGTTCCAGGAGCATACTGAGCCATGAGCTTATTATGAATTTTGGGTGTATTGTGATTTTGATTGATTAGGGTGACCGAATTTTGTGTTGTTGATTTTAGGGTTCATATGATTTTTGGGGGAAATAATTTTGGGGGTGGGTTTTTTAAAAGGGAATAAGTAACCGTTTGTGGGTTTTATTAACGTTACATAAAAGACAAAAAACATTGTCACGTGTTTCTCACGTGCCATACCCAAAAACGGGTTAACCATTAATCACCCCGTTAGTTCCACAAAATAGGATGGATTAGGCAGTTCAATATACACATTAGCAAAAAAAAAAGTTCGTTACACAACATAGTAAAAGGTGGCAAGTTCAATACATTTATAAATGATTATCCCTTTACCTAATATTCAGTGGCACCTGCAAAATAAAAATAATAAATAATAAGCAAGTAAGTTTTTAATCATGAATGGTATAAAATAAAGAAAGCACCTGCCATCCATCAATTTCTTATACCTGATAGTTTACATGCCATAAAAATTTGTTTAAAAACAACATCGGAGCTGTTAAATCTCTGTCCAAACACCCCTTATTTCTAATAAGTTCAGAGGGTTTTAATAAGAGCACCCAACTCTTTTTTCAGCTGAGTTACTACTCCAAAACTGCTTATGATAATCAGCTGTTATAGGAGGTTTGACTATAAGGCAGAGTGATACTCATCTGACCTTTAATACGACCAACCATTTTGCCAGTTATGCAGCTATACTATCCAAAAGAACATGCCGCATTGAGTGGAATCTGTTCACACTTTCGCTAGTACAGGACCTACAAAAATATAAAAACCAATGAGATGCTTGATTTTTAGTCCAATTATTCATTTACCATACTGTTACTATATACTAATGGCAATCATATTTGTATGCATACCATGTGTAAGATGTCTGCAACCTTATCTGGTGAAGCAAAAGGTTGACTCATTTTCTCATGCCTGATTCTATCTTTTGATCTTGAGACCAACTTGTGTTCAAATATTGTCAGACCCAAAACTGGTATAATATTGCAACTTTCTTAAAATTCTATGAATCTATGCTTACCTGAACAAATCCAACAGCCTCATGCAGGCCTCACCATACATACACGCCTTTAAAAAGTAAAAAAAAATAAATAAATAATAATAATAAAAAATAATAAAAAAGGACACGTGACATATATTTTCAGCCATTGTTAGTAACGTATCTTTTTTCAAGCTGGATATCAAGCTTTGATTTGTCAGTAACAAAAAACGCTGTGACGGATATCAGAAAACTTTGGATGGCAAATCATTAATAAGAAAGTAACAATCTTCGTTTTCTTAAGAGGAAAAAAAACAGACCTTTAAGTTTGGTATAACTCCATATTCAAAAATGCATGTTCAGTTTTGCAAATATAATCCCGGACCACCTAATCGTGGTGAAATAAATGATTAGGCTCAGATTTGTAGATGCAATTCGGGTCACAATAATATCCAAATTCCGCTATGGCTGCAAAGGAACTCTGTTGCATAGACGTGTAATAGCCATACGTGTTATACCATCCGGTCATTGCCCTGCCAAGCTGTGGTTGGATTTTGAATGACGCATTTCATCGTGGTCAGATTTGACCAATCATCACAGCCTATTGATTTCACCAACAACTAATGTTGGTTTACAAATGTTGAACAAACAAAGGAATAATGAACAACCTTAAATTTACAAAGTCGTTCAAAGAAACATCAGAGATATCTAAAACAGTTAAACTCTGTATAATCAGGCTCAGGTCAGTCACACCGGAAGTGGTACCCGAAACCCACCAAGGGTGCAAACATATGGCTACCCCGCCAAGATACGGGCTTCGGCAAGTTACACTTACCAAGACAAAGAAAGTTGACAAAGCTCATCATTGCCTGCAGAACCATATGGCCACATCCACATTGGTGGAAGTCTGTATAAGCAGGATCAGGTCAGCATTAACGAAAGTGGTACCCGAAACCCGCCATGGTTACAACCATATGGCTACCCTGCCAAGATACGGGCTTCGGCAAGCTACACTTACCAAGACAAACAAAGCTGATAAATCTCATCCTGGCCGTGTATTGAAACATCCACATCAGTTAAAGTCTATATAAGCAAGCTCAAGTCAACAACAAAAGAAGCGGTACCCAGAACCCGACATGGCTAAACCATGACCGAAGTTCAACAACAAAATTGAAGCAATAAAAGATTGGGCTGCACCTACAACCCCGACCGAAGTTCGTCAATCTTTGGGTTTAGCTGGTTATTACCGAAGATTCATTGAGGGATTTTCGAAGATAGCTAAACCATTGACCAAATTGACTCAAAAGAGTGTTACGTATGAATGGGGAGATAAAGAAGAGGAAGCGTTTCAATTGCTTAAGAAAATGTTGTGTAGTGCTCCTATCTTGGCGTTACCAGAAGGTAACGAGGATTTCGTCGTCTATTGTGACGCCTCACATAAAGGTTTAGGAGCCGTGTTAATGCAACGAGAGAAAGTGATAGCTTATGCTTCCCGACAGCTCAAAAAGCATGAGAAAAACTACACTACCCATGATTTGGAGCTAGGTGCTGTAGTTTTTGCTTTAAGAATATGGAGACATTACTTGTACGGAACCAAATGTGTTGTGTTTACCGACCACAAAAGTCTACAACACATCTTGAATCAAAAAGAGCTCAACATGAGACAACGACGTTGGATCGAGTTGCTAAGCGATTATGATTGTGAAATTCGCTACCATCCTGGTAAAGCAAACGTTGTTGCTGATGCTCTTAGTCGAAAGGAAAGAGTACCACCATTACGAGTTAGGTCATTGGGAATGACTATCGTATCGCCATTACCATCTCAAATACTCGAAGCTCAAACGGAAGCGTTGAAAGCAGAAAATAGATCTGCCGAGAACATATTTGGGATGGCTGATAATGAGAAAGGATTTGTTGAGCGTTCGGATGGATTATTATGTCTTGGAGATCGGATTTGGGTACCGTTATATGGAGAAATTCGAGAAGTGATTATGCATGAGTCGCATAAGTCAAAGTACTCCATTCACCCTGGTTCCGATAAAATGTACCAAGATCTTAAGAAGTTCTATTGGTGGCCAAATATGAAGGCAGATATAGCATCGTACGTTAGTAAATGCTTGACATGCGCCAAGGTTAAGGCTGAACACCAGAGACCGTCAGGACTGCTAACGCAACCAGAACTTCCCGTCTGGAAATGGGAGCGGATTACTATGGACTTCATTACCAAATTACCGAGGACAGCTAGCGGTTGTGACGCTATCTGGGTAATTGTGGATCGTCTGACAAAGTCTGCTCATTTCTTAGCTATTAGTGAAGATGATAGTGTGGATAAGCTTGCAAGGTTATATGTGAAGGAAATTATTTCGCGTCATGGAGTCCCGATATCTATTATTTCAGATCGTGATAGTCGTTTTACGTCAGCTTTGTGGCGATCACTTCAAACGGCTTTGGGGACGAGGCTTGATATGAGTACTGCATATCATCCCCAAACCGATGGTCAAAGTGAGAGGACCATTCAGACGTTAGAGGATATGCTTCGTGCATGCATCATAGACTTTGGTAAAGGCTGGGAGAAGTATTTACCCCTTGCGGAGTTCTCCTATAATAATAGCTACCATACAAGTCTTAAGGCTGCACCCTTCGAAGCTTTGTATGGCAGGAAGTGTCGTTCGCCTATTGGTTGGGCAGAAGTTGGTGATAGTCAACTTACAGGCCCTGAGCTTATTTTGGAAACTACCGAGAAAGTAACTCAGATTCGTGATCGGTTGCAAGCCGCCAGAGATAGGCAGAAGAGCTACGCCGATCAGAGACGTAAACCTTTAGAGTTCCAGGTTGGAGACAAAGTGATGCTGAAAGTCTCGCCTTGGAAAGGTGTAATACGTTTCGGGAAACGTGGTAAACTCAACCCACGCTACATTGGACCATTCTTGATCTTAGAAAGAATTGGGCCCGTGGCTTATAGGTTGGAATTACCGTCCGAACTGAGCAAAGTTCACGACGTGTTCCACGTGAGTAACCTGAAGAAATGTCTTTCTGATGAAATGCCCGTCATTCCTATGAGGGACATTCGTGTTGATGAGAAACTGAATTTCGTGGAGGAACCGATCGAGATTTTAGATCGTGAAGTTAAACGACTCAAGAGGAGTCGCATTCCGCTCGTCAAGGTTCGTTGGAATTCCCGACATGGACCAGAATATACGTGGGAACGTGAGGACGAGTTCAGGAAGAAATATCCGAAGCTTTTCACTTCGTAGATGAAAAATTTTTCCGAGTGAAACCCGGGACGGGTTTCCTTCTGAGACGGGGAGGATGTGACAACCGGCAGTTTAGGGAGCTATTTTAAAAACCCGCATTTCAATATAAGTTCGTTTATAATTTTTATTTGAAATTTTCATTTCACAACGAACTTGTAAGACCTATTTTATGGATATTTTAATTAATGACGTTATGGAATTCGTGAATTACGTTCATAATTCATTTTTGATTATGTGATCGGTGATGTATATTTGAATTCTCACTTGGTACTACGTTGACTTTGGCACTAGGATTACCTAACATAGTTTTATGATTCGTCTTAACGAGTCCGTTATATATTTTAATTAATTACGAGAGGTTCTCGTGTGATATGGAAATTTTAAAATGAGTTCGGGTTCGGGCCACGTATTTTTACATCTACCCACATTACCCGCTCAACCGTAATAATATCTTTATTATTACTATTATTATTATTATTATTACTCTTATTATTATTATTATTATTACATTTATAAAAAAAAAAAGAGAAAAGTTAGTATAAGGGTGTGTTTGTCCGGTTTTTACCCACACACACAACACACAAACATTCACCCATCTCTTTCATCTCATCTCTCTTCTTCCCCTACCTTCTTAACCCTAGCTGCCGGCATAAATCCGGCCACCACCTTAACCACCGCCGCTCACCACTCTAAACCACCACCATATTCTTGATCTACAACATCTAATCTACTAGATCTAGTACACCACGCGCCTCCTACCACCACTTTTATCACACGAATCACCACAAAATTTACCACTAATCGTTTACTCTTGAAAGGTTATCACGGTTTTGAGCTTTTTAGATCGAAGGTGAGCGAGTTTCCACTCGTATTGTTAATAAAAACGCGACCCTTGGTCACGAAGTATTTAAGATCCGAATGGGTTTTTAATTAAAAACGTGATATGATGATGGGTTGTTGATGAAACATGTTTTTCTATGAAGTTTGGTATCCGGGTGGGTTTATTTTCGTCGGGTCGAGGTGTACCCGAGGGTGAAACCCTCGGATTGTACTTGTTTGGCCGAACCATGGATCTTTGATGATTCTTGGTGTTCGATGAGGGTGTTTGGATCCTCGTTTTGTTGTTTGACCGATTCATGTTGGTCACGGTTGACCATGGCTGTCGAATGGATTCTTGGCCGACGACCCTAGTAGGTCGTGTGGTTAGTTTGGCTCATTTAGAGCTAGCCGAGACCATGGAGGTCTCGGGTGGGACCCACACTAGTTGTGGTGAAGTGTTGACTCGGGTTCGACTTGGTAAACCGACCCGAACACTAATTTGGTTAATGTTATTTTGTGATAATGGTGAACTACTTGTTGTATTATTATTTCATATAATTGTTTTTGGTATATTTGTTGTTGTGGTATTATTTTCTCGGCCGTATGCATTGGGTCGAATTGGATATTGATTATGGTTTTGATATTGAGAAGTTGTTGTCGATTGGTAAGTGTGGATGAGGACCGGTTATGAGACGGTCGTTAGATGACGGAGATAGGTTAGTCGGGTACCGTAGTCGGACCTTATTGTTGTAGCCCGTGGTTGAGATTGTGATTGGACGGAGATTTATTATTTATGACTTTTCCTTATTGTTGGACTTGGACAATGAGCCGAGGGTCATGACTCGGACATATGACCATTTCGTATAACTCAATAAATATTAAAAGTGAAACGAGAATAATAAAACTCGTAATAATAATTATTAATAATATGAACGTTTATGCGAAAGTATATACGTGAATAACGTATATATAACTATATAAACGCGTATATTAATAATAATAATAATCACGAGTCGTATTATAAATAATACGATTAGATATATATTAGGCTACGAGCGTGGCGTAATATTATTAAACGTATTATTATTATCAAAAATTGTGTTATAAACGGGAAACTCCCGACAATTATGAAACATTTAATAAAATGTCATTTCGAATATACAACGGATAAGTTTATTGAGTTAGGCGAAATTGTTGTCACTCGGGTCCAGGTAAGTTATTATTTGCGACATTCGTGTTGTCTCGGATATATGACGACTAATATAGACGTTTTCTATAAGTAAATAACCACTCAACCGTAAGGTCGAGCCGGGTTATTTGGTTATATGAAACGAACATATTAGTGGGCATCGTATCCTGCGACGCCCATAGGTTGTAGTATATGTAAAGGGTAATAGATTGCGAGTGTATATATCGGGAAATCTGGCCAATTTGACGATATATATGAGGAATTTATTAAACTACGATATATACTATATAGTAATTATGTGCTATATGCTTTATATGTGCTTTAGATTGGGTGTAATCTTGGAACGGTATATTACGTAAATAAATATGAGGATTATCAAATCGACGGATTTGGTAAACTTTGGCGATTTATTTAAATGATATATTGGGCTAATATTAGATCTATAGTTTATTATATGTTCTACGTGTGATCTTGTTGGTTTGTTTTGAGTCGACCCACCACCCGTATGGATACCAAACGCAAATACACCAAACTAATACGAAATGGATTTTTGGAAATAAAACGGATTCTCGTCCGGGTTTGGGAATATTATATATTTGAGGAAATGATTTCTGAAAGAGTTAATATTGTTAGGTCGTGCCAAGTCCGTAGTTGCTGTTTCGTGAGTTATCATACATCTTATTTCTACCTACCTCGTCTTGCTATTTTCTGGACTTGAGGTGAGTCATAGCCCCACTTTTTACTCTTGAACTATGTTTTCAACGATTGGGGTGAGAAACGTGCAAATCATTTTACGTGGACTATTATCGCTTTTATATTCTTTCTAAACTTGCTATGCGTATGGACTAGGATGTATAGTCAGCTTTAGTCACTTCTCTTGTGTACTATTCAAGGTTGGCTTATTTGTTATTGTCAGCTTTAGTCACACTTTTGTGTGTACTATTCAAGGTTGGCTTATTTGGTTATTGGTGAATTGTCAGCTTTAGTCACATGTATGTTGTGTGTACTATTCAAGGTTGACTTATTTAGATACTGTAGTGTGCACCTATAGGTTATTACTACTTCGGAGGTTATCCGAGTATTTATTGGTATTGCGGGGGTTACCCGAATATCTATGTTAGTACGGAAGGGTATCCGTGTGTTTTGTTAGTACGGAAGGGTATCCGTGTGTTATGTTGGAGCGGAGGGTATCCGCAGGCTTTTAGCGAATCCTTAGTCTAGCTAGCAAGCGTTTTGCGTATATGTCCACTATATTATTAGTTGAACTTAAACCTATGATCTCACCAGCGAAAGCTGACTTTTAGCGCGTTTTCTCAGGTAATTAAGTGTTGAGGTGCATGCTTGGATTGGAAGGCTCGGCTGTGGCACACGGTTATGGATCTATGTTTTCTAAACTCTGATAATTAAATTTGGACCTATCGTTATTTATTTTGGGCCTGACTCTGAATGATGTTGGGATAAATGTAAACTTTAAAACCCCGGTTTGGTTGTGTTTTTATTATGTTTACTTTATCTCGTTCTATATTGTCTTGTGTTGGATACCAATCCCCGTAGCACCCCGAAAGCTTGTTGAGTCTTCCGCTGTATCAAATTTTGGGGGTGTTACACTACTTATACTACTTTATATCAGTTAATACCTTGACTTATGTATGCATTGAGTCTGAAATCAATTATGTTTTATATTGTGACAGCTTAAAGAAAAGTACGAGAATGCTGAACAATTGAAAGAATGCATCACATACTATGCATTATCCAATGGTTATTCAATATGGTATGAAAGGACTTCTAAAGACAAGATCATTGCAGTTTGTGGACAAAGAAAACCAAAACTCAAAGAACCTGAGCTAGGCAAACAACGGAAGCAAGTCAGGTACCCTAGTGTCTGTAGTGAAGAAACTCCTAAGTGTAGTTATAGGTTGTATGCTAGATGGATGCATAGTGAGGAAAGCTTCCAAGTTATATCTTTAAAACCAGAACACACTTGTGTTAGGAATTTTGAGTTTGGGTCACTAATTGATTATAGGTGGCTTGCTAAACATTTTGGTGATAAAATCAGAAAGAATCCAGAGATTAAGCTAAAAGACATAGCTGATTTAGTCAAGAAGAAGTATAATTGTACTGTTACACCTAATCAGTGTAGAGCTGCAAAAAATTTGGCCTTAACAGAGTATGAGAAAACTCTTGAGGAACACTATGCGTTAATTAGGTCATATGGCAAAGAGCTATTGGATAGTAATCCAGGCTCTACAGTTAAATTAGGAGTGACAAATACTGATGGCAAGACCATATTTGATAGGTTTTATGTATGTTTTGCTGGGTTAAAGGAAGGGTTTAAAAATGGTTGTAGAAGGGTAATTGCATTGGATGGGTGTTTCTTAAAGAAGCCTAATCAGGGTGAGATATTGACTGCCATAGGAAGAGACGGGAACAATCACATTTACCCTATTGCTTGGGCTGTGGTTAGTGTAGAAAACAAAGATAATTGGTCTTGGTTTTTGGAATTGGTAGGAGATGACATAGACATGCCAACTGGTCAGGGTCTTACATTGATGTCTGACCAGCATAAAGGATTAATTGAGGCTGTCAAACAGGTTATGCCAGATGCTGAGCACAGGCAATGTGCTAGGCACATATATGAAAACTTTAAGAAGCAGTTTAGTGGTCTTGAGTTTAGGAACTTGTTTTGGGCAGCATCCAAAGCTTCCTATCCACAAAGGTTCAATAAAATCATGGACAAAATCAAAGAAGCAAACCCTCTTGCACACAAGTTCTTGATGGATAAAAACCCCAAAACCTGGTCTAGGGCCTTTTTTGAGCTTAACAGAGGGTGTGAAGCTGTTGAAAATGGTTTCAGTGAGTGTTTTAACTCTGTCTTGGTAAGTGTTAGAGACAAACCTCTTTTGACAATGTTGGAGGCAATGAGGGTCATAGTGCTTGAAAGAATGAACATTATGAGGAAGATTTCTGCCAAGTGGACTGATGACATATGTCCATCCATAAAGAAAAGACTTGACTTACAAAGGGGTCAGTTAAGGTATGAAGTTAATTATATTTATTTATTCTCTGATTATATTTTTTGTCAAACACTAATTCTATTACAATGTATATGTAGGTTTTGGCATGTAATTCCAACTGGTGGTAATGGATATGAAGTTAGAGCAGGAATTCAAGCTCATAAAGTGGACATATCTGAGAGGACATGTAGCTGTAGACTATGGCAGCTATCTGGGCTCCCATGTATACATGCCACATGTGCAATTTTCAAGATAAACATGCTGCCTGAAGAGTTTGTTCCAAACTGGTTTAGGAAAGAGATGTATTATTCTACATACCACAATTACCTTAGCCCAGTTGGTGGAATTGATTTTTGGCCTGATCAAAGCCATTACACCACAGTTTTACCTCCAAAGCCTCATAAGATGCCAGGAAGGCCAAGAAAGAAGCGAATCAGATCTAAGGGTGAGGGTGGATGTGGAACAAGAATGTCTAGGGCAGGGGTTAGTATGACTTGTCAAAATTGTCACCAAGTTGGACATAACAAGAAAGGGTGCAAGAACCCAGCTTTTCCAAAGCCTTTTGTGCCAAAAAGAAGAACTGGTAGGCCTAGTAAAGGTGATGCAAATCCTAGTTTGGGTGGGTCTGGAAGTGGTTTGGGAAATGGTTTGGGTGGGTCTGGAAGTGGTTTGGGAAATGGTAGTGGTGTGGGTGGGTCTGGAAGTGGATGGCCACCTAAAATAAGGAGGGTTAATCCAATTGTCCAAAGAGGATGGCGCCACTGGTTTGGTGATGATGCTAACTATGGGAGTCAAGCAAGTGTCAATGAGGGTGTCCAAGAAAGTCAAACAGATATGCAGGTGCCAACTCAAGATGAAATCCCAAGTCAGGCTACAAATGAGCAAGTGCAGATACCTCAAGATGTTCAACCACAAAATGTGCAATTACCGGTGCGAAGAAGGTTACCAAGCCAAAGAATCTTACAAAGAAAATTGGCAAAATCTGTTCATGGTGAAGGAAGCTCAGCCAACAATGCTATGAACTTAGATTAGGTTATGCAGTAAGTTTATGTAACTAAGTAACTTTATATTGCCATCTTTTGTGTATTAATTTTGGCAATCAAAAACTTGCAAATATGCAGTTAAGTATCTTAGGATGTTATGTAACTTTAGATTGCCATCTTTTGTGTATTATTTTGGGCAATCAAACTCTAGTTACTGATATGTAACTTATTTGACTTTATAAAGTCAACTGTCCAGTTTAATGAAGTAAAATGCCTTTGTATTAGGCATATTCAGTACATCTATTGAGAATCTTTACAACTTACTATTTTTTTCTATGCCTGCACATTCACTGTTAAGGGTAAGAGTCTGCACATCAACTATTTTTTTCCATGGACTACTTTATTATACTGTTCTTTGACTACTTTTGCAGCATTCATATGCCAACAGCCCCTATAAAACAGACTCTATAAAGCAACTTAAGCTGCAACCCACATATTCAAGCATTTCAAACTAAAATCTACAAATTCCAACAATGGCTTCAAACAAGAAGAAAGGTTTGTCTTGTTCATATCTGCAGACACCCATGAACCAACAAACATTGATTTTTTTTTTTTTTTTTTTTTTTTTTTTTTTTTTTTTTTTGTTATTGTTTGTGCAGAGATCATTTACATCTCAAGCAGTGAAACAAGTTCTGAACATCTTCCAAGGTTATGCAGTCAATCAACCTGGTCAGACTACTTTCCCAAGGTTGAACCATCTAGTTCAGAAGATGAAATCCAATCTTATCAACACAAATTTGGTTCAAACTCAAAAACAGTTGATGCTAGTGATCTTCCAACTCCAAAACAACTAGCAAAGAAGGCTTTTGCTGAGAGGCTTAAGGTGATAGGGCTTCCCAACAAACAGAAATGTCAAGAATGGGGTATCAAACCATTTGTTCCAAAAATGGCAAAGGATGAAGCAGATGGCTCAAAGGGGAAGGGAAAAAGAACTAAGGGTTAGTTGTATTTGACTTTCTAAAGTCAAATTTTATCTATGCTACAATGCTCTTAAATAAAACTGTTGTAAGAGTGTAGAACCTATGTTATTAGACTTTCTAATGTCAATTTCCATGGAAATGATATATATGGTTACTACAATCTAAATTGCAACAACAACAAAGTAAAAACTGCAACAACAACAAAGTTAACAACTGCCATTGTTTATAGCATTCAAAATTGCAAATTTTTCATTGCTTTGCAAAAGATTGACTTTATGGAGTCAAAGTCCATTACACTAGCCTACCTAACCAATTACAACTACTAAATACTAACACTACTATACATAATAAAACTAAACCAGCTTCATGCTTTCATTCCAAATACAACACAGAAGACAATCAATATCCCAATCAAGATCAGAAACAATTTGTCATACAATTGTAGCTTTGCCTTGGTGCAAGTCAATTCATCAGCCAACAACTTTTTTTCCATAGTCAGAACATGAATTTGTTCTTGCATCTCATTCCTTTGAACCACTCTCTTCCCCTTCTGATGCTCTTCCCATAGCAAATCCCTATAATACTCACTAGGTAAGTCATCATCAAAAAACTCATAATACCCACACTTAGGGCCTGAATATTTTGGACAAGCAATGAATCGTTTGCCTGGATTCTCCCTAGTCCATGACGTTTTCACTGTCATTGCAAGACCACATCCACAGAATTGTTGAACATACCTTCCTATCACTCTTGGTGTTCCAGGAGCATACTGAGCCATGAGCTTATTATGAATTTTGGGTGTATTGTGATTTTGATTGATTAGGGTGACCGAATTTTGTGTTGTTGATTTTAGGGTTCATATGATTTTTGGGGGAAATAATTTTGGGGGTGGGTTTTTTAAAAGGGAATAAGTAACCGTTTGTGGGTTTTATTAACGTTACATAAAAGACAAAAAACATTGTCACGTGTTTCTCACGTGCCATACCCAAAAACGGGTTAACCATTAATCACCCCGTTAGTTCCACAAAATAGGATGGATTAGGCAGTTCAATATACACATTAGCAAAAAAAAAAGTTCGTTACACAACATAGTAAAAGGTGGCAAGTTCAATACATTTATAAATGATTATCCCTTTACCTAATATTCAGTGGCACCTGCAAAATAAAAATAATAAATAATAAGCAAGTAAGTTTTTAATCATGAATGGTATAAAATAAAGAAAGCACCTGCCATCCATCAATTTCTTATACCTGATAGTTTACATGCCATAAAAATTTGTTTAAAAACAACATCGGAGCTGTTAAATCTCTGTCCAAACACCCCTTATTTCTAATAAGTTCAGAGGGTTTTAATAAGAGCACCCAACTCTTTTTTCAGCTGAGTTACTACTCCAAAACTGCTTATGATAATCAGCTGTTATAGGAGGTTTGACTATAAGGCAGAGTGATACTCATCTGACCTTTAATCCGACCAACCATTTTGCCAGTTATGCAGCTATACTATCCAAAAGAACATGCCGCATTGAGTGGAATCTGTTCACACTTTCGCTAGTACAGGACCTACAAAAATATAAAAACCAATGAGATGCTTGATTTTTAGTCCAATTATTCATTTACCATACTGTTACTATATACTAATGGCAATCATATTTGTATGCATACCATGTGTAAGATGTCTGCAACCTTATCTGGTGAAGCAAAAGGTTGACTCATTTTCTCATGCCTGATTCTATCTTTTGATCTTGAGACCAACTTGTGTTCAAATATTGTCAGACCCAAAACTGGTATAATATTGCAACTTTCTTAAAATTCTATGAATCTATGCTTACCTGAACAAATCCAACAGCCTCATGCAGGCCTCACCATACATACACGCCTTTAAAAAGTAAAAAAAAAATAAATAAATAATAATAATAAAAAATAATAAAAAAGGACACGTGACATATATTTTCAGCCATTGTTAGTAACGTATCTTTTTTCAAGCTGGATATCAAGCTTTGATTTGTCAGTAACAAAAAACGCTGTGACGGATATCAGAAAACTTTGGATGGCAAATCATTAATAAGAAAGTAACAATCTTCGTTTTCTTAAGAGGAAAAAAAACAGACCTTTAAGTTTGGTATAACTCCATATTCAAAAATGCATGTTCAGTTTTGCAAATATAATCCCGGACCACCTAATCGTGGTGAAATAAATGATTAGGCTCAGATTTGTAGATGCAATTCGGGTCACAATAATATCCAAATTCCGCTATGGCTGCAAAGGAACTCTGTTGCATAGACGTGTAATAGCCATACGTGTTATACCATCCGGTCATTGCCCTGCCAAGCTGTGGTTGGATTTTGAATGACGCATTTCATCGTGGTCAGATTTGACCAATCATCACAGCCTATTGATTTCACCAACAACTAATGTTGGTTTACAAATGTTGAACAAACAAAGGAATAATGAACAACCTTAAATTTACAAAGTCGTTCAAAGAAACATCAGAGATATCTAAAACAGTTAAACTCTGTATAATCAGGCTCAGGTCAGTCACACCGGAAGTGGTACCCGAAACCCACCAAGGGTGCAAACATATGGCTACCCCGCCAAGATACGGGCTTCGGCAAGTTACACTTACCAAGACAAAGAAAGTTGACAAAGCTCATCATTGCCTGCAGAACCATATGGCCACATCCACATTGGTGGAAGTCTGTATAAGCAGGATCAGGTCAGCATTAACGAAAGTGGTACCCGAAACCCGCCATGGTTACAACCATATGGCTACCCTGCCAAGATACGGGCTTCGGCAAGCTACACTTACCAAGACAAACAAAGCTGATAAATCTCATCCTGGCCGTGTATTGAAACATCCACATCAGTTAAAGTCTATATAAGCAAGCTCAAGTCAACAACAAAAGAAGCGGTACCCAGAACCCGACATGGCTAAACCATGACCGAAGTTCAACAACAAAATTGAAGCAATAAAAGATTGGGCTGCACCTACAACCCCGACCGAAGTTCGTCAATCTTTGGGTTTAGCTGGTTATTACCGAAGATTCATTGAGGGATTTTCGAAGATAGCTAAACCATTGACCAAATTGACTCAAAAGAGTGTTACGTATGAATGGGGAGATAAAGAAGAGGAAGCGTTTCAATTGCTTAAGAAAATGTTGTGTAGTGCTCCTATCTTGGCGTTACCAGAAGGTAACGAGGATTTCGTCGTCTATTGTGACGCCTCACATAAAGGTTTAGGAGCCGTGTTAATGCAACGAGAGAAAGTGATAGCTTATGCTTCCCGACAGCTCAAAAAGCATGAGAAAAACTACACTACCCATGATTTGGAGCTAGGTGCTGTAGTTTTTGCTTTAAGAATATGGAGACATTACTTGTACGGAACCAAATGTGTTGTGTTTACCGACCACAAAAGTCTACAACACATCTTGAATCAAAAAGAGCTCAACATGAGACAACGACGTTGGATCGAGTTGCTAAGCGATTATGATTGTGAAATTCGCTACCATCCTGGTAAAGCAAACGTTGTTGCTGATGCTCTTAGTCGAAAGGAAAGAGTACCACCATTACGAGTTAGGTCATTGGGAATGACTATCGTATCGCCATTACCATCTCAAATACTCGAAGCTCAAACGGAAGCGTTGAAAGCAGAAAATAGATCTGCCGAGAACATATTTGGGATGGCTGATAATGAGAAAGGATTTGTTGAGCGTTCGGATGGATTATTATGTCTTGGAGATCGGATTTGGGTACCGTTATATGGAGAAATTCGAGAAGTGATTATGCATGAGTCGCATAAGTCAAAGTACTCCATTCACCCTGGTTCCGATAAAATGTACCAAGATCTTAAGAAGTTCTATTGGTGGCCAAATATGAAGGCAGATATAGCATCGTACGTTAGTAAATGCTTGACATGCGCCAAGGTTAAGGCTGAACACCAGAGACCGTCAGGACTGCTAACGCAACCAGAACTTCCCGTCTGGAAATGGGAGCGGATTACTATGGACTTCATTACCAAATTACCGAGGACAGCTAGCGGTTGTGATGCTATCTGGGTAATTGTGGATCGTCTGACAAAGTCTGCTCATTTCTTAGCTATTAGTGAAGATGATAGTGTGGATAAGCTTGCAAGGTTATATGTGAAGGAAATTATTTCGCGTCATGGAGTCCCGATATCTATTATTTCAGATCGTGATAGTCGTTTTACGTCAGCTTTGTGGCGATCACTTCAAACGGCTTTGGGGACGAGGCTTGATATGAGTACTGCATATCATCCCCAAACCGATGGTCAAAGTGAGAGGACCATTCAGACGTTAGAGGATATGCTTCGTGCATGCATCATAGACTTTGGTAAAGGCTGGGAGAAGTATTTACCCCTTGCGGAGTTCTCCTATAATAATAGCTACCATACAAGTCTTAAGGCTGCACCCTTCGAAGCTTTGTATGGCAGGAAGTGTCGTTCGCCTATTGGTTGGGCAGAAGTTGGTGATAGTCAACTTACAGGCCCTGAGCTTATTTTGGAAACTACCGAGAAAGTAACTCAGATTCGTGATCGGTTGCAAGCCGCCAGAGATAGGCAGAAGAGCTACGCCGATCAGAGACGTAAACCTTTAGAGTTCCAGGTTGGAGACAAAGTGATGCTGAAAGTCTCGCCTTGGAAAGGTGTAATACGTTTCGGGAAACGTGGTAAACTCAACCCACGCTACATTGGACCATTCTTGATCTTAGAAAGAATTGGGCCCGTGGCTTATAGGTTGGAATTACCGTCCGAACTGAGCAAAGTTCACGACGTGTTCCACGTGAGTAACCTGAAGAAATGTCTTTCTGATGAAATGCCCGTCATTCCTATGAGGGACATTCGTGTTGATGAGAAACTGAATTTCGTGGAGGAACCGATCGAGATTTTAGATCGTGAAGTTAAACGACTCAAGAGGAGTCGCATTCCGCTCATCAAGGTTCGTTGGAATTCCCGACATGGACCAGAATATACGTGGGAACGTGAGGACGAGTTCAGGAAGAAATATCCGAAGCTTTTCACTTCGTAGATGAAAAATTTTTCCGAGTGAAACCCGGGACGGGTTTCCTTCTGAGACGGGGAGGATGTGACAACCGGCAGTTTAGGGAGCTATTTTAAAAACCCGCATTTCAATATAAGTTCGTTTATAATTTTTATTTGAAATTTTCATTTCACAACGAACTTGTAAGACCTATTTTATGGATATTTTAATTAATGACGTTATGGAATTCGTGAATTACGTTCATAATTCATTTTTGATTATGTGATCGGTGATGTATATTTGAATTCTCACTTGGTACTACGTTGACTTTGGCACTAGGATTACCTAACATAGTTTTATGATTCGTCTTAACGAGTCCGTTATATATTTTAATTAATTACGAGAGGTTCTCGTGTGATATGGAAATTTTAAAATGAGTTCGGGTTCGGGCCACGTGTTTTTACATCTACCCACATTACCCGCTCAACCGTAATAATATCTTTATTATTACTATTATTATTATTATTACTCTTATTATTATTATTATTATTACATTTATAAAAAAAAAAGAGAAAAGTTAGTATAAGGGTGTGTTTGTCCGGTTTTTACCCACACACACAACACACAAACATTCACCCATCTCTTTCATCTCATCTCTCTTCTTCCCCTACCTTCTTAACCCTAGCTGCCGGCATAAATCCGGCCACCACCTTAACCACCGCCGCTCACCACTCTAAACCACCACCATATTCTTGATCTACAACATCTAATCTACTAGATCTAGTACACCACGCGCCTCCTACCACCACTTTTATCACACGAATCACCACAAAATTTACCACTAATCGTTTACTCTTGAAAGGTTATCACGGTTTTGAGCTTTTTAGATCGAAGGTGAGCGAGTTTCCACTCGTATTGTTAATAAAAACGCGACCCTTGGTCACGAAGTATTTAAGATCCGAATGGGTTTTTAATTAAAAACGTGATATGATGATGGGTTGTTGATGAAACATGTTTTTCTATGAAGTTTGGTATCCGGGTGGGTTTATTTTCGTCGGGTCGAGGTGTACCCGAGGGTGAAACCCTCGGATTGTACTTGTTTGGCCGAACCATGGATCTTTGATGATTCTTGGTGTTCGATGAGGGTGTTTGGATCCTCGTTTTGTTGTTTGACCGATTCATGTTGGTCACGGTTGACCATGGCTGTCGAATGGATTCTTGGCCGACGACCCTAGTAGGTCGTGTGGTTAGTTTGGCTCATTTAGAGCTAGCCGAGACCATGGAGGTCTCGGGTGGGACCCACACTAGTTGTGGTGAAGTGTTGACTCGGGTTCGACTTGGTAAACCGACCCGAACACTAATTTGGTTAATGTTATTTTGTGATAATGGTGAACTACTTGTTGTATTATTATTTCATATAATTGTTTTTGGTATATTTGTTGTTGTGGTATTATTTTCTCGGCCGTATGCATTGGGTCGAATTGGATATTGATTATGGTTTTGATATTGAGAAGTTGTTGTCGATTGGTAAGTGTGGATGAGGACCGGTTATGAGACGGTCGTTAGATGACGGAGATAGGTTAGTCGGGTACCGTAGTCGGACCTTATTGTTGTAGCCCGTGGTTGAGATTGTGATTGGACGGAGATTTATTATTTATGACTTTTCCTTATTGTTGGACTTGGACAATGAGCCGAGGGTCATGACTCGGACATATGACCATTTCGTATAACTCAATAAATATTAAAAGTGAAACGAGAATAATAAAACTCGTAATAATAATTATTAATAATATGAACGTTTATGCGAAAGTATATACGTGAATAACGTATATATAACTATATAAACGCGTATATTAATAATAATAATAATCACGAGTCGTATTATAAATAATACGATTAGATATATATTAGGCTACGAGCGTGGCGTAATATTATTAAACGTATTATTATTATCAAAAATTGTGTTATAAACGGGAAACTCCCGACAATTATGAAACATTTAATAAAATGTCATTTCGAATATACAACGGATAAGTTTATTGAGTTAGGCGAAATTGTTGTCACTCGGGTCCAGGTAAGTTATTATTTGCGACATTCGTGTTGTCTCGGATATATGACGACTAATATAGACGTTTTCTATAAGTAAATAACCACTCAACCGTAAGGTCGAGCCGGGTTATTTGGTTATATGAAACGAACATATTAGTGGGCATCGTATCCTGCGACGCCCATAGGTTGTAGTATATGTAAAGGGTAATAGATTGCGAGTGTATATATCGGGAAATCTGGCCAATTTGACGATATATATGAGGAATTTATTAAACTACGATATATACTATATAGTAATTATGTGCTATATGCTTTATATGTGCTTTAGATTGGGTGTAATCTTGGAACGGTATATTACGTAAATAAATATGAGGATTATCAAATCGACGGATTTGGTAAACTTTGGCGATTTATTTAAATGATATATTGGGCTAATATTAGATCTATAGTTTATTATATGTTCTACGTGTGATCTTGTTGGTTTGTTTTGAGTCGACCCACCACCCGTATGGATACCAAACGCAAATACACCAAACTAATACGAAATGGATTTTTGGAAATAAAACGGATTCTCGTCCGGGTTTGGGAATATTATATATTTGAGGAAATGATTTCTGAAAGAGTTAATATTGTTAGGTCGTGCCAAGTCCGTAGTTGCTGTTTCGTGAGTTATCATACATCTTATTTCTACCTACCTCGTCTTGCTATTTTCTGGACTTGAGGTGAGTCATAGCCCCACTTTTTACTCTTGAACTATGTTTTCAACGATTGGGGTGAGAAACGTGCAAATCATTTTACGTGGACTATTATCGCTTTTATATTCTTTCTAAACTTGCTATGCGTATGGACTAGGATGTATAGTCAGCTTTAGTCACTTCTCTTGTGTACTATTCAAGGTTGGCTTATTTGTTATTGTCAGCTTTAGTCACACTTTTGTGTGTACTATTCAAGGTTGGCTTATTTGGTTATTGGTGAATTGTCAGCTTTAGTCACATGTATGTTGTGTGTACTATTCAAGGTTGACTTATTTAGATACTGTAGTGTGCACCTATAGGTTATTACTACTTCGGAGGTTATCCGAGTATTTATTGGTATTGCGGGGGTTACCCGAATATCTATGTTAGTACGGAAGGGTATCCGTGTGTTTTGTTAGTACGGAAGGGTATCCGTGTGTTATGTTGGAGCGGAGGGTATCCGCAGGCTTTTAGCGAATCCTTAGTCTAGCTAGCAAGCGTTTTGCGTATATGTCCACTATATTATTAGTTGAACTTAAACCTATGATCTCACCAGCGAAAGCTGACTTTTAGCGCGTTTTCTCAGGTAATTAAGTGTTGAGGTGCATGCTTGGATTGGAAGGCTCGGCTGTGGCACACGGTTATGGATCTATATTTTCTAAACTCTGATAATTAAATTTGGACCTATCGTTATTTATTTTGGGCCTGACTCTGAATGATGTTGGGATAAATGTAAACTTTAAAACCCCGGTTTGGTTGTGTTTTTATTATGTTTACTTTATCTCGTTCTATATTGTCTTGTGTTGGATACCAATCCCCGTAGCACCCCGAAAGCTTGTTGAGTCTTCCGCTGTATCAAATTTTGGGGGTGTTACACTACTTATACTACTTTATATCAGTTAATACCTTGACTTATGTATGCATTGAGTCTGAAATCAATTATGTTTTATATTGTGACAGCTTAAAGAAAAGTACGAGAATGCTGAACAATTGAAAGAATGCATCACATACTATGCATTATCCAATGGTTATTCAATATGGTATGAAAGGACTTCTAAAGACAAGATCATTGCAGTTTGTGGACAAAGAAAACCAAAACTCAAAGAACCTGAGCTAGGCAAACAACGGAAGCAAGTCAGGTACCCTAGTGTCTGTAGTGAAGAAACTCCTAAGTGTAGTTATAGGTTGTATGCTAGATGGATGCATAGTGAGGAAAGCTTCCAAGTTATATCTTTAAAACCAGAACACACTTGTGTTAGGAATTTTGAGTTTGGGTCACTAATTGATTATAAGTGGCTTGCTAAACATTTTGGTGATAAAATCAGAAAGAATCCAGAGATTAAGCTAAAAGACATAGCTGATTTAGTCAAGAAGAAGTATAATTGTACTGTTACACCTAATCAGTGTAGAGCTGCAAAAAATTTGGCCTTAACAGAGTATGAGAAAACTCTTGAGGAACACTATGCGTTAATTAGGTCATATGGCAAAGAGCTATTGGATAGTAATCCAGGCTCTACAGTTAAATTAGGAGTGACAAATACTGATGGCAAGACCATATTTGATAGGTTTTATGTATGTTTTGCTGGGTTAAAGGAAGGGTTTAAAAATGGTTGTAGAAGGGTAATTGCATTGGATGGGTGTTTCTTAAAGAAGCCTAATCAGGGTGAGATATTGACTGCCATAGGAAGAGACGGGAACAATCACATTTACCCTATTGCTTGGGCTGTGGTTAGTGTAGAAAACAAAGATAATTGGTCTTGGTTTTTGGAATTGGTAGGAGATGACATAGACATGCCAACTGGTCAGGGTCTTACATTGATGTCTGACCAGCATAAAGGATTAATTGAGGCTGTCAAACAGGTTATGCCAGATGCTGAGCACAGGCAATGTGCTAGGCACATATATGAAAACTTTAAGAAGCAGTTTAGTGGTCTTGAGTTTAGGAACTTGTTTTGGGCAGCATCCAAAGCTTCCTATCCACAAAGGTTCAATAAAATCATGGACAAAATCAAAGAAGCAAACCCTCTTGCACACAAGTTCTTGATGGATAAAAACCCCAAAACCTGGTCTAGGGCCTTTTTTGAGCTTAACAGAGGGTGTGAAGCTGTTGAAAATGGTTTCAGTGAGTGTTTTAACTCTGTCTTGGTAAGTGTTAGAGACAAACCTCTTTTGACAATGTTGGAGGCAATGAGGGTCATAGTGCTTGAAAGAATGAACATTATGAGGAAGATTTCTGCCAAGTGGACTGATGACATATGTCCATCCATAAAGAAAAGACTTGACTTACAAAGGGGTCAGTTAAGGTATGAAGTTAATTATATTTATTTATTCTCTGATTATATTTTTTGTCAAACACTAATTCTATTACAATGTATATGTAGGTTTTGGCATGTAATTCCAACTGGTGGTAATGGATATGAAGTTAGAGCAGGAATTCAAGCTCATAAAGTGGACATATCTGAGAGGACATGTAGCTGTAGACTATGGCAGCTATCTGGGCTCCCATGTATACATGCCACATGTGCAATTTTCAAGATAAACATGCTGCCTGAAGAGTTTGTTCCAAACTGGTTTAGGAAAGAGATGTATTATTCTACATACCACAATTACCTTAGCCCAGTTGGTGGAATTGATTTTTGGCCTGATCAAAGCCATTACACCACAGTTTTACCTCCAAAGCCTCATAAGATGCCAGGAAGGCCAAGAAAGAAGCGAATCAGATCTAAGGGTGAGGGTGGATGTGGAACAAGAATGTCTAGGGCAGGGGTTAGTATGACTTGTCAAAATTGTCACCAAGTTGGACATAACAAGAAAGGGTGCAAGAACCCAGCTTTTCCAAAGCCTTTTGTGCCAAAAAGAAGAACTGGTAGGCCTAGTAAAGGTGATGCAAATCCTAGTTTGGGTGGGTCTGGAAGTGGTTTGGGAAATGGTTTGGGTGGGTCTGGAAGTGGTTTGGGAAATGGTAGTGGTGTGGGTGGGTCTGGAAGTGGATGGCCACCTAAAATAAGGAGGGTTAATCCAATTGTCCAAAGAGGATGGCGCCACTGGTTTGGTGATGATGCTAACTATGAGAGTCAAGCAAGTGTCAATGAGGGTGTCCAAGAAAGTCAAACAGATATGCAGGTGCCAACTCAAGATGAAATCCCAAGTCAGGCTACAAATGAGCAAGTGCAGATACCTCAAGATGTTCAACCACAAAATGTGCAATTACCGGTGCGAAGAAGGTTACCAAGCCAAAGAATCTTACAAAGAAAATTGGCAAAATCTGTTCATGGTGAAGGAAGCTCAGCCAACAATGCTATGAACTTAGATTAGGTTATGCAGTAAGTTTATGTAACTAAGTAACTTTATATTGCCATCTTTTGTGTATTAATTTTGGCAATCAAAAACTTGCAAATATGCAGTTAAGTATCTTAGGATGTTATGTAACTTTAGATTGCCATCTTTTGTGTATTATTTTGGGCAATCAAACTCTAGTTACTGATATGTAACTTATTTGACTTTATAAAGTCAACTGTCCAGTTTAATGAAGTAAAATGCCTTTGTATTAGGCATATTCAGTACATCTATTGAGAATCTTTACAACTTACTATTTTTTTCTATGCCTGCACATTCACTGTTAAGGGTAAGAGTCTGCACATCAACTATTTTTTTCCATGGACTACTTTATTATACTGTTCTTTGACTACTTTTGCAGCATTCATATGCCAACAGCCCCTATAAAACAGACTCTATAAAGCAACTTAAGCTGCAACCCACATATTCAAGCATTTCAAACTAAAATCTACAAATTCCAACAATGGCTTCAAACAAGAAGAAAGGTTTGTCTTGTTCATATCTGCAGACACCCATGAACCAACAAACATTGATTTTTTTTTTTTTTTTTTTTTTTTTTTTTTTTTTTTTTTTTTTTGTTATTGTTTGTGCAGAGATCATTTACATCTCAAGCAGTGAAACAAGTTCTGAACATCTTCCAAGGTTATGCAGTCAATCAACCTGGTCAGACTACTTTCCCAAGGTTGAACCATCTAGTTCAGAAGATGAAATCCAATCTTATCAACACAAATTTGGTTCAAACTCAAAAACAGTTGATGCTAGTGATCTTCCAACTCCAAAACAACTAGCAAAGAAGGCTTTTGCTGAGAGGCTTAAGGTGATAGGGCTTCCCAACAAACAGAAATGTCAAGAATGGGGTATCAAACCATTTGTTCCAAAAATGGCAAAGGATGAAGCAGATGGCTCAAAGGGGAAGGGAAAAAGAACTAAGGGTTAGTTGTATTTGACTTTCTAAAGTCAAATTTTATCTATGCTACAATGCTCTTAAATAAAACTGTTGTAAGAGTGTAGAACCTATGTTATTAGACTTTCTAATGTCAATTTCCATGGAAATGATATATATGGTTACTACAATCTAAATTGCAACAACAACAAAGTAAAAACTGCAACAACAACAAAGTTAACAACTGCCATTGTTTATAGCATTCAAAATTGCAAATTTTTCATTGCTTTGCAAAAGATTGACTTTATGGAGTCAAAGTCCATTACACTAGCCTACCTAACCAATTACAACTACTAAATACTAACACTACTATACATAATAAAACTAAACCAGCTTCATGCTTTCATTCCAAATACAACACAGAAGACAATCAATATCCCAATCAAGATCAGAAACAATTTGTCATACAATTGTAGCTTTGCCTTGGTGCAAGTCAATTCATCAGCCAACAACTTTTTTTCCATAGTCAGAACATGAATTTGTTCTTGCATCTCATTCCTTTGAACCACTCTCTTCCCCTTCTGATGCTCTTCCCATAGCAAATCCCTATAATACTCACTAGGTAAGTCATCATCAAAAAACTCATAATACCCACACTTAGGGCCTGAATATTTTGGACAAGCAATGAATCGTTTGCCTGGATTCTCCCTAGTCCATGACGTTTTCACTGTCATTGCAAGACCACATCCACAGAATTGTTGAACATACCTTCCTATCACTCTTGGTGTTCCAGGAGCATACTGAGCCATGAGCTTATTATGAATTTTGGGTGTATTGTGATTTTGATTGATTAGGGTGACCGAATTTTGTGTTGTTGATTTTAGGGTTCATATGATTTTTGGGGGAAATAATTTTGGGGGTGGGTTTTTTAAAAGGGAATAAGTAACCGTTTGTGGGTTTTATTAACGTTACATAAAAGACAAAAAACATTGTCACGTGTTTCTCACGTGCCATACCCAAAAACGGGTTAACCATTAATCACCCCGTTAGTTCCACAAAATAGGATGGATTAGGCAGTTCAATATACACATTAGCAAAAAAAAAAGTTCGTTACACAACATAGTAAAAGGTGGCAAGTTCAATACATTTATAAATGATTATCCCTTTACCTAATATTCAGTGGCACCTGCAAAATAAAAATAATAAATAATAAGCAAGTAAGTTTTTAATCATGAATGGTATAAAATAAAGAAAGCACCTGCCATCCATCAATTTCTTATACCTGATAGTTTACATGCCATAAAAATTTGTTTAAAAACAACATCGGAGCTGTTAAATCTCTGTCCAAACACTCCTTATTTCTAATAAGTTCAGAGGGTTTTAATAAGAGCACCCAACTCTTTTTTCAGCTGAGTTATTACTCCAAAACTGCTTATGATAATCAGCTGTTATAGGAGGTTTGACTATAAGGCAGAGTGATACTCATCTGACCTTTAATCCGACCAACCATTTTGCCAGTTATGCAGCTATACTATCCAAAAGAACATGCCGCATTGAGTGGAATCTGTTCACACTTTCGCTAGTACAGGACCTACAAAAATATAAAAACCAATGAGATGCTTGATTTTTAGTCCAATTATTCATTTACCATACTGTTACTATATACTAATGGCAATCATATTTGTATGCATACCATGTGTAAGATGTCTGCAACCTTATCTGGTGAAGCAAAAGGTTGACTCATTTTCTCATGCCTGATTCTATCTTTTGATCTTGAGACCAACTTGCGTTCAAATATTGTCAGACCCAAAACTGGTATAATATTGCAACTTTCTTAAAATTCTATGAATCTATGCTTACCTGAACAAATCCAACAGCCTCATGCAGGCCTCACCATACATACACGCCTTTAAAAAGTAAAAAAAAATAATAATAATAATAATAAAAAATAATAAAAAAGGACACGTGACATATATTTTCAGCCATTGTTAGTAACGTATCTTTTTTCAAGCTGGATATCAAGCTTTGATTTGTCAGTAACAAAAAACGCTGTGACGGATATCAGAAAACTTTGGATGGCAAATCATTAATAAGAAAGTAACAATCTTCGTTTTCTTAAGAGGAAAAAAAAACAGACCTTTAAGTTTGGTATAACTCCATATTCAAAAATGCATGTTCAGTTTTGCAAATATAATCCCGGACCACCTAATCGTGGTGAAATAAATGATTAGGCTCAGATTTGTAGATGCAATTCGGGTCACAATAATATCCAAATTCCGCTATGGCTGCAAAGGAACTCTGTTGCATAGACGTGTAATAGCCATACGTGTTATACCATCCGGTCATTGCCCTGCCAAGCTGTGGTTGGATTTTGAATGACGCATTTCATCGTGGTCAGATTTGACCAATCATCACAGCCTATTGATTTCACCAACAACTAATGTTGGTTTACAAATGTTGAACAAACAAAGGAATAATGAACAACCTTAAATTTACAAAGTCGTTCAAAGAAACATCAGAGATATCTAAAACAGTTAAACTCTGTATAATCAGGCTCAGGTCAGTCACACCGGAAGTGGTACCCGAAACCCACCAAGGGTGCAAACATATGGCTACCCCGCCAAGATACGGGCTTCGGCAAGTTACACTTACCAAGACAAAGAAAGTTGACAAAGCCCATCATTGCCTGCAGAACCATATGGCCACATCCACATTGGTGGAAGTCTGTATAAGCAGGATCAGGTCAGCATTAACGAAAGTGGTACCCGAAACCCGCCATGGCTACAACCATATGGCTACCCTGCCAAGATACGGGCTTCGGCAAGCTACACTTACCAAGACAAACAAAGCTGATAAATCTCATCCCGGCCGTGTATTGAAACATCCACATCAGTTAAAGTCTATATAAGCAAGCTCAAGTCAACAACAAAAGAAGCGGTACCCAGAACCCGACATGGCTGCAACCATATGGCTACCTTGCCAAGATGGCGGCAACCATATGGCCACCCTGCCAAGATAAGGGTTTCGGCTAATCTTTATCATTTTTAGCCAAAGGCCAGAGACATGGCTGCAACCATATGGACATCTCGCCAAGATGGCGGCAACCGTATGGCCACCCCGCCAAGATAGGGGTTTCGGCCAATGAGTATCATTTTTTGCGAAAGGCCAAATCAAAATAAGGGATTAACCCAGCATAGGTACAAACTTAGAAACTTCACAAATCTCCCACCATGGCTGCAAGCACGGTGCCGTGCTGCCCTGCCAAGTTATGGGACGATGTCACCCTTCACAATCAAGCAACATATTGTAGTTGCAAAATATATTATGCCATATAACATTTAGCGGGATGTTTTCCACAGTATCTTCCCCTCATTTTACAATCATATAACTATCTAAAACCTAGCCGTTGTTATATTATATAATCTAAACCATTGGGCATCGGAATTTACAGCTAGAGTGCTCCCCCCAGTCTTTCTACTTACACATTTTTTGACAAACGAATGAAATCAGAAGCATAAACCCCAAAACCAAAAAAGATTTAACTTTTTGTTATACCTTTGCACAGCATCAAACCTGGTATCCCCTTAAAAAAACAATGAAATCAGGCAACATTCACACCTCATAAATCTTCACCATCTGATCCTTGATACTGCCATAAAAAAATTTAAATCATCAATAACAATCTACAATCATAAGAAGCATAAACCCTAAAACCACGGAAAAGAAAAAAACATGATAATCGATATGAACCCCCAAATTAAGAAAACCCTAATTTGAAATACCTATTTTATTTGTATCTGAGGATCTGATTAATGTGTGTGTGTGTGTGTGTCACAGAAGCTTCAAGAAACAATTCACATTATTTTTTTGGGGTTATTGGTGGTATTTGAGCAACCACACGAAACCTGTGGGTAGTTTTAGATGGTTCTAGTGCAATTACAGCCACACAAAGTAATTGCAGGAAAATAACGGGGTGACTACACCCGTATTACGGACCCTATCAGTGACAACTACCGTTGTCTTAAGGGAAAATGGGGGTTAAACGGGACGGGTATAGTTTCTTTAAGCCAATAAGAAGTGCACACATGCTCCACTATCTCAAACCATGTAGTACTATCAAGTACCAAAACGCAATGAGGACCACAATTTGGCCCATCCAATATCCGTAAACGGGTACTGTTCATTTCATTTTTGTCTTGAAGCGCCTGCCTTTTATATATATTGAATAATGAATAATATACTCGATCCGATAATGAAATATTTAATGTTGAGACCTTACTTTAAAAGTTGATTAATTAGACAGTAAAAAGTCAATAAAATTCTAAATAGCAAATATGCTAATAACGCTAGATCAAATTTACATAATAAAATGCAAGCCTTTATAAACAAGACACTAATATTTAAACAGTGATGCAGCAAAACCAGTCACCATTCACTATCTTAGGCTACCCACACTATCTTAGGCTACCCACAGTAAGTGGATTCAATCCCCTTATTTTTTCCTGTCACGTCAGTTTTCTCTTTCCAGCGACCTGCAGACGATTCAGTGCCTCAGTAAGGGCGACCTAGTTCAGTTTTTTTTTTTTTTTTTTTTTTTTTTTTTTTTTTTTTTTTTTTTTTTTCAACACAAACTCAAATTTCATTAATAATTAAAACGTTACATATTAATTAAAATAAAATAAAAAACATTACAACACTTATTCAAATTACATTAAAACGACCAAACTAGTTTGGATTATGATGATGCCAAATGTCTTCCACCAAATTGGCTTTGAGGTTAAGATGAGTTGTTTTGTTGCATATCTCCCTGGTAATTTCCAGCGATTCCTCATGCGTTCTTAAAGGGTCATGATGACCTCACAAAATTTATAGAGACACTCACGAATTGTTGACCCACCCATTTGCACATACTCGTCTAGCATATCAGGATTCACTCCGTATGCCAATTGACGAATTGAAGAAGTAACTTTCATCAATGGAGAAATACCAAGTAAGCCCGCACAACTAGGAGTTTGTTGGAAATAAGGTGAATGATCGGTTACCTCTCGAACAATTCGTGTGAATAGTCTTCGGCTCATCCGAAGACGAATTGGCAAAAAAGATCTCGAAAGAATTCATGGTGTGATTGAATGAGGTTTGAAATGAGGTTTGTGAAATAAGGTATTTAAAAGATTTTTTTTTTTTTTTTTTTTTTTTTTTTTTTTTTTTTTTTTTTTTTTTTTTAATTCAAGCCAACGGCTAATTGTCAAAAGCAATAGTTTGTAAAATGTCGATCGTGATCTCGACCTATTTGGTTCATTTTCGTTGCTCGACCGAATTCCCACACAAGCCACGATCGACTAAGATCGATCGTGGGTGTCGATCGTTGCCCCCTTCTGCATGCAGCCTTAAATACTCGCTATACCACTATCCAACTTAACTTTCAGTATTATGTTATAAACAAAGAGTAAAAAACAGAAAGTGTATCCAAAATCACATAGTACACCAGAATATGTGGTTATGCAGGTGCACAAATTTTGTTTGACATAAAGAATGGACTAGCTAAACCAAACTTGTAACAAAGAATTTTGAAACCAGGTTGATTTCATAGAAATCAGGATTCTTGACAAAACCGCAAAAACCCACGTGGTTCACGGAAGAAACCCCCTGGTTACACATGATGTTGTCTAGCTTAGTTATCTTTCAATTTTAAATAGAAACCTAAGATTCGTCAAATCACTAGATTCATAAACACGGACAACCATGTTAGCATTAGTCCATTAATACTAATAGCATCTACAATTTGTGTTAGTAATTTAGTGTAATTGAGGGATATAGTCATGATACTTGGAAATGGGTTTGGAGGTACGGAGTGTACACCCATCAAGTGAATGACATCCCGGACCCAAAAGTGTTATTTGCCTTAATCCGTAAATGTTTTGATAATAATTAAATGGTAGAGAATATTAGAATATTCTTTGATTAAGAATATTCTAGGAATATTCTCTTTACTTTTATATTAGAATATTTTTTGATTAAGAATATTCTAGGTATATTTCTTTTAATTATTAAATTAAGAATATTTTAAGAATATGCCTCAGCATATTCTAAGAATATTCTCTTTAACTTTTATATGAAGAATATTCTAGGAATATGCCTCAGCATATTCTAAGCATATTCTCTTTATTATTATATTAGAATGACATATTCTAGGAATATGCCTCAGCATATTCTAGGAATATTCTATTTCTAGTTTCTATATATATAGAACTTTTCATATGAGATAGAGATACACACAAAAATTTCTTCAGTTTAAATCATTTCTTTCGGGTGTCTCTTGATAAGAGAAATAGATACATGAGAAAATAGTCAAAACACTAAATACTCTTTAGCGAACGGGTTCTTATATATTGCCAATATAAAGAACAAACTCTATGTCTTATCCCAAAGTGATATTCGTGTAACCCAGGCAATAAGGGTCGAATAATTACTTTTGGAAAGTGATACCACGATTCAGTGAGATATCCGGTTATTGATTATCTTTACCCTGCTACACGAAAAGCCAGAAATTATCCCAACAATCAAAAGTAATTATTTCTGTGATAATCAATGGCGGCTACAATGAAGCACATGACAACAAATTTCTCCAAACTTGATAAGTTTGAAGGAACTGATTTTCGTAGATAGCAAAAGAAGATGCACTTCTTACTCACCAGCATGAGCGTTGTTTATGTGTTGAGCCCTCCTTGTCCTGAAGATGGTGGTGATGATGCTACTGTTGAAAAGATTCGAAGGAGGAGCAAATGGGAGAACGATGACTACATTGCTCGAGGTTTAATCCTCAATGGTATGTCTGATTCCCTTTTTGATATTTACCAAAACCATGAATCTGCTAAAGAACTATGGGATTCCTTGGATGCCAAATATATGGCTGAGGATGCATCAAGTAAGAAGTTCCTTGTAAGTAATTTCACAAATTACAAAATGACTGATTCAAGACCAGTTATGGAACAATACAATGAACTTCTTGGTATACTTGGAAGATTCACACAACACAAAATGAACATGGATGAGGCTATTTCAGTCTCTTGTATCATTGACAAACTCCCTCCTTCTTGGAAAGATTTCAAGCATACCTTGAAACATAAGAAGGAAGAACTGACTCTTATTCAGTTGGGCAGTCATCTGCGTATTGAGGAATCCCTCAGGGCGCAGGATAATGACAAGCCAAAGAGCAACAATGTTGTTGGTGCATCTGTTGTCAATATGGTGGAGCATAACAACTCCACCAGGTACAATGACAACAAGGGTAAACGTAAACATCAGAATAACACAAGGGCTGACCCTAACAAGAAGGCAACGCCGACTTGTTGGAAATGTGGCAAATCTGGTCACATTAAAAGGGATTGCAGAAGTGTTACAATTGGCAATAAAGCCAATGGATCAGGCACAAGTGGTTCAGGGATTGGTTCAACCAAACCTCTGAAAGGTCAGATATTGTTTAATAAGTCTTTTCAGATTTATTATGTTACATATATATCTGAGGCATACTTTGTGCAGGATGATGATGTTGCGTGGTGGGTTGACTCTGGAGCAACAATCCATGTGTGTAAAGATAGAAGCTGGTTCAAGACCTATGAGTCACTGAATGATGGTTCTATTCTTCATATGGGAAATGAGTCAACAGCCCTAGTGCATGGAAAAGGATGTGTGGATTTAAGATTTAGTTCTGGAAAGATTGTTTCTTTGTCTAATGTGTTACATGTTCCTAATATTAGAAAGAATTTGGTCTCTAGTAGTGTTTTGAATAATTGTGGTTATAAACAAGTTATTGAATCTGATAGGTTTGTTTTGTCTAAACATGGTGTGTTTATTGGTTTTGGCTATTTGTGTAATCAAATGTTCAGGCTTAATATTGTTAATGATAATGTTAATTCTGCTTTTATGTCAACCTCTAAACTAAATGATTCAACCCTATGGCATGCTAGACTTGGCCATGTACACTTTAAGAGAATGCGAGATATGTCTAAGGATGGGTTAATCCCAGCCTTTGATATGGACACTGAAAAGTGTAAAACTTGTATGTTGACCAAAATAACTAAGAAACCTTTTCAGAGTGTTAAACGTGAGACTGAGCTCTTGGAGCTTATTCATAGTGACCTATGTAATCTACATGCTACTCCCTCTTTGGGGAACAAGAAATACTTTGTGACTTTTATTGATGATGCTTCTAGGTTTTGTTACGTTTATTTGTTACATACTAAGGATGAAGCATTAAATAAATTTAAAGTATTTAAAACTGAAGTTGAATTACAACAAGGGTCTCTAATCAAAAGATTTAGGACTGATAGGGGAGTTGAGTACATGGATACTCTGTATTTTCAGTCTGTTGGTATAATCCATGAAACGACTGCCCCTTATACTCCTTAGCAAAATGGTATTTCTGAAAGGAAAAATAGGGTGCTGAAGGAGATGGTTAATTCCATGTTGTCCTATTCAGGGCTGAGTCAAGGGTTCTGGGGTGAAGCTATGTTAACAGCTTGCTATTTACTAAATAGGGTTCCCAACAAAAGGAACAAGATAACTCCTTATGAACTCTGGACTAAAAAGAAACCCAACCTCAATTATCTCAGGGTTTGGGGTTGTAGGGCTGTTGTAAGACTCCCTGATCCAAAGCAGAAAACTTTGGGTGAAAGAGGCATTGAATGCATCTTTGTTGGATATGCTGAGCATTCCAAGGCATACAGGTTCTATGTTATTGAACCTAATGAATATGTTTCAATTAATTCAATAATTGAATCAAGGGAAGCACTATTTGATGAGAACGGATTCTCATCTGTCCCTAGACCAAGTCAGAGGATTCCAAAAGGAACTGATGACACTGGTGTTTCAGAGATCTCTAATGAGGTCTCTGATGAGGTTGTGGTACAACAACCTGAACCTGAGCTCAGAAGGAGCAAAAGGGTCAGGACTCCAAAGTCATTTGGACCTGAGTTTCAATTATACTTAATTGAAGGAACAAGGGATGAGGTCTCTGACCAATACTCCTATTGCTTCATTGTTGAGGATGATCCTAAAACATTTGAAGAAGCAATGAATTCCCAGGATGTTGCTTTCTGGAAGGAAGCAATAAATGATGAGATGGATTCCATCATAGGCAACAACACTTGGGTGTTGGTTGATCTACCTCCAGGTTGCAAACCTCTAGGTTGCAAATGGATTTTCAAAAAGAAAATGAAGGTAGATGGAACTATTGAAAAGTTCAAGGCTAGGCTAGTCATTCAGGGCTTTAAACAAAAGTCAGGGATAGACTACTTTGATACTTATGCCCCTGTGGCACGTATCAGTACCATAAGATTGCTGATTGCTTTGGCATCAATTCAAAATCTGATTATTCATCAGATGGATGTGAAGACAGCTTTCTTGAATGGTGAATTGGATGAGGAGGTTTACATGAACCAACCTCATGGCTTCATCTTGCCTGGAAATGAAAACAAGGTGTGTAAACTGATGAAGTCTTTATATGGACTGAAACAGGAACCTAAACAATGGCATCAAATATTTGATGAAGTGGTTTTGTCTAGTGGTTATGTTCTTAACCAGTCTGACAAATGTGTATATAGCAAATTTGATGAATCTGGTAAAGGAGTCATCATTTGCCTATATGTTGATGACATGTTGATCTTTGGCACTGACCAAAATCAAGTTGACCTGACAAAGGAATTTTTGTCATCAAAGTTCTCCATGAAAGATATGGGGGAGGCCGATGCTATCCTTGGTATAAGGATTAAACATGAAAGTAACAAAATTTCAATCTCTCAGTCTCATTACATTGAGAAGGTGTTGAGGAAATTTAATTACTTTGATTGTACTCCAGTTAGTACTCCTATGGATACAAGTGAGAAGCTAATGCCTAATACTGGCAAAGCTGTATCTCAACTTGAGTATTCTAAGGTGATTGGGTGCCTAATGTATGCCATGACTTGTACCAGGCCTGATATTGCATTTGCAGTGGGTAAACTGAGCAGGTATACTAGTAATCCTAGTGCTCATCACTGGCAAGCAGTTTAGAGGGTACTGAAGTATCTGAAGAAGACTATGGATTATAGTCTCTCATATAATGGTTATCCTTCAGTATTAGAAGGATACACTGATGCAAGTTGGATCAGTAACACTGAAGACAATTCGTCTACCAGTGGCTGGGTGTTCCTACTTGGTGGAGGTGCAATTTCTTGGGCATCAAAGAAGCAAACTTGCATCACCAGTTCAACAATGGAATCTGAATTTGTGGCTTTAGCAGCTGCTGGTAAAGAAGCTGAATGGTTGAAAAACTTGCTTCTTGAGATTCCATTGTGGCCTAAACCTATAGCACCTATTTCTATCCGTTGTGATAGTGCTGCTACATTGTCTAAGGCTTATAGCCAGATGTACAATGGGAAGTCTAGACACTTAGGTGTCAGGCATAGCATGATTCGTGAGCTTATCATGAATGAGGTGGTATCTATAGAGTTTGTTAGATCTCAACAAAATTTAGCCGATCACTTGACGAAGGGTTTGGCTAGAGACTTGGTTTTAAAGTCTGCTGAAGGGATGGGTTTAAGTCCAACTTAGTCACTGAATGCTAAGACACCCAACTCCCTCCTGAGGAAACTTGGGAGCTGAGTTCAATGTGGAAAGCTGAACATTTAGTGGACTGGAGCACATGTTTTACAAACATCCCAAGGTTGTGCTCGGAACCTGCTGAAAAAGGAGGATGAAGTTTCTACTTCTTAATGGTTAATTTCTTTGAAAAAGTGCTAAGCAGGAACATGAATAAAGAGGAACCACCTATGTGAATGTTGAAGTTTTGCCGCTTCAGGGAGCTTTGGACTTTTGGCTCTTACAACATTTATGAATTGGATATGGACACATGGCTTGTATAGTGTCAGGATAGCTTTAGAGTATTGGAAAGCTTGTGTGTATATTATTTTCAGGTATTCAAATGGGTTGAAGGGTTCAATTCTTAGAACACCCCGATTCTCGAATATTTGGAATGGGTAATATACTAAGATGAAAATTCAATCTTCAAGACATTTTCATTTACGCATTAGTTTTGTTTTGGTTGTTTTCTCATGTATCGGAATTACACTAAATTGGGGAGGACTGTTAGTAATTTAGTGTAATTGAGGGATATAGTCATGATACTTGGAAATGGGTTTGGAGGTACGGAGTGTACACCCATCAAGTGAATGACATCCCGGACCCAAAAGTGTTATTTGCCTTAATCCGTAAATGTTTTGATAATAATTAAATGATAGAGAATATTAGAATATTCTTTGATTAAGAATATTCTGGGAATATTCTCTTTACTTTTATATTAGAATATTTTTTGATTAAGAATATTCTAGGTATATTTCTTTTAATTATTAAATTAAGAATATTCTAGGAATATGCCTCAGCATATTCTAAGAATATTCTCTTTAACTATTATATGAAGAATATTCTAGGAATATGCCTCAGCATATTCTAAGCATATTCTCTTTATTATTATATTAGAATGGCATATTCTAGGAATATGCCTCAGCATATTCTAGGAATATTCTATTTCTAGTTTCTATATATATAGAACTTTTCATATGAGATAGAGATACACACAAAAATTTCTTCAGTTTAAATCTTTTCTTTCGGGTGTCTCTTGATAAGAGAAATAGATACATGAGAAAATAGTCAAAACACTAAATACTCTTTAGCGAACGGGTTCTTATATATTGCCAATATAAAGAACAAACTCTCTGTCTTATCCCAAAGTGATATTCGTGTAACCCAGGCAATAAGGGTCGAATAATTACTTTTGGAAAGTGATACCACGATTCAGTGAGATATCCGGTTATTGATTATCTTTACCCTGCTACACGAAAAGCCAGAAATTATCCCAACAATTTGCAAGAGGATAAGTTTCGTATACATCATTTCAAGCAGAAGCCAAGTCCATGTACAATACAAATCTAATCATGTCTAATGCACTAAGCGGGTGTTTGTTTAAGCTTATTACTAGACTTATGAGCTTATTCATATTCCGCTTATATTTCATAAGCCCACATTTCCCGGCTTATTTCAAGACTTATGAGCTTAAACAAGTTTGTTATGACATAATAAACTTATATAAGCGTATAAAGGTGACAATTTGTGCCCAAAATCAAAAAATTGACTAATTTGGGCAAATTTATAAAAGATTTGGGCACATTTAACCCCCTCATTTTTTTGAAATGGGCATATATTGTCCATTTAAAAGTTAAATGGGCACAAACGAGCATATATTTTCTATCAATTGGAGAACATTATAATTGTTTTTAAAGAAAAACTTACATATATGATATATTTAATTTTTTAAATATAAATAAGGTGTTACGTTTGAGGAATTTATTTAAGTCATTTTGGGTCTTTTCTAAAGCGATTCGTATAACATGCGCCCGTTTGGCCCGTGCCCGTTTAGCCCGTAGCCCGTACCCGCCCATTTTGCCACCTCTAGTACTATCTACAGGTCATAAAATAAACCAAATAAATGGAGCTTATGAAACATAACCCGAAAAAAGATAAGCCCATAAATAAAAAAGTCAACAAGAGCAACACTTTTTATTAAAAAAAAAATAAAAAATAAAAAAATAAAAAATAATCTTACTATAAACACTCCGCCTACCACAAGAGTAACTATAATAATTAAAACCCTAATCAATCTCACCTAACATAACAAGAGGTTTAGTTGCTAATAAATATACTTACACAATTTTGATAAACGGGAATTGTAATTTGGGTAATTGGAATGAGGCTTTGCGGTTATATATAGAGATGGTGGATAGAGGCATTGAGCCTGATGCGTGGACACATACTACACTTTTAAAGCGAGTAGGGTTTGAAACCAAGGCACGTGCGGTTCGGTATCTTGTAGACACGGTTCTTGGTAATGAGGAGACTGATGAAGCAAAAAGTGTTCGGTATTCATAGTGATTATTGAAGATGCAAAGTTTCTTCAAGTTATGTGGCTCATCAGCTGTGAAATGACTATGGTGGACACATTGGCGGATCACCTGGACGGCTTTTTAGGTTTGTTTTTTTTTAATATTCTATGAAGTGATCTAAATCTATAGTATAGCAAAAGGAATCATTTATTTTGTTTGCTCGCGAGATCTATAGTCTTGCATAGGCTATTAAGCATAGGATGGGCGCATCATTTTTGACCCAGTTACCACCAACTCACATTGGGTTACTAAATTAAATATAGCTAAAAGGGGAGCGGGTCAAATGGTTTGAGCTGGTTGAAAACCCACCTAAAGTCTCATTTCAGTGTGTACTGCCTCCTAAATCATTTTATTCCACGATTTGGATACTTATTGTGGTGGTTTGTTTACTTAATCATAATTAACTCAAATGTTGTATCTAATTTATATTGTCCCTTCTGCGACATCCAATATCTAACTTTTAGACATGGACAAAAAAGTATTAATGGGTCAAGACTAAACCCGAGTTGACCCATTATTACCCTTACAAAAATTTACCCGTTTAAACCAGAATTCTTTACCCATCCTGCCCATCTTGCCACCTCTAGCATAGAAGGGCACTTGATTGTTTATATCGTGCTTAAACATTTTTGTATCACTTGTTGTCTTACATTTCATCCTTTCTGTCTTTTTTTGCAGCGATATTAACTCGGATGTTTACACATGCAAGATACTGATTTGATACAGAAGAGCGCACCATGAAAAAGCGATATTTTTGCCATAGGACAGGATGTTTAACAATTAACAGGTATGTAGATGAGATAAATGTATTCTTTCAATTTTTTACCGAATGAATCTTGATGTTTGATGATTATGTCAACCATAAAGGCATGCCTTGTTTTTTCCCCATGGGACAATCTACTTGTACAGATTATTCATAAGCAATTGAATTCCCATATTTGTTTTTAACTCAACGAGAGTTTACGCTTACAGTAAACATGTATCGATAGTGAGTATGGCTCTTGACAATATTGGTTTAAAACTATTGCATGACTCGTTCAAATGTGAAGGGATTCGGTCATCTGATCTGATTCTATAGATCAAGGCACTACAAGGTTTCTTAAAATAGAAATGTACACATGGTGGTGTATGAAGAAAAGCACTGCAAAATAGTAATAATAAAAAAATTTAGGAGAGTAAAAGCATCGGAAATGGCAAAATAATAATGTTATTTGCAGGAAACTGAGAAGTAGTGCAATTTGCAAGAATGGTCTTTTTTGAACAAAGTTTGAAAATAAACTCTTGGGCTCAACGCACTTACTGTCCAAATTTGCTCTATCCAGCAAATGTTGTTTAGTTGTGGTTGTTTGCAATAAAAACTCAATTAGACTTGTTTTGAAAATCAGTCAAGCATTGATAAAAAGTCTCGATTATCTTCACATGAAACTTTTGGTTTCAACCCTGATGAGAAATGCTCAATGACTATTTCAACTTGCAACTCAACGGTTATCACTTCTCTTACCAGTCCATCTGCTACCATTGACCTCCTCCAGAGATCATAAAAACAGGTATGGATCATTGTCTCTCATGGATCGATATAAGGCTTGTGGTAATTTTAGCTTCAAATGTCCATTTCCAACGACTTAAAGATAATTTGTTTTTTTTTTAAACGAGGCATGATACTGAGTTAATAACCTTCATAAGCTCATGTGCTTATTGTTCTAGATATGTGCGCTGCTATAAATTTACAATCACGCATTTACGCACATATGAATTGCATTAGTAAAATAATAAGCATACAATATCTAGTTGGTAGACTGACCTTTTTTGTAAAGGTTAGGGTGACTTGACTTTTTCATCAAAAGGAAATCTGATAGAAAATGAATAAGACATAATGATCATCACTCTGCTGGTGTTAAGTGTTCTAATTATCATTTATAGAGAACCTTAAAGTTATCGTTTAGCTTATAGTTTATATAAAGACGTAATTGACAACTATGTTCATTTACCTTTCTTGAAACCTCTTGACTAAACTTTGTTGTTGTTCGTGTGCATAGAATATTGTCACTGGTGTAATTATGCACATCATTTTTTGTCGTGGAATGTTATTTGGAAAACTAACATAGTATCATACGTGTTATTGGCGCAGGCTGAAGGCTGATATCCAGATGCTTTGTGCCTTTATGTTACACTGTGTAGAGTCTTAAAGCACGATTTGAATCTCTGCTGCAAAGTATCATGCAATGCCCACTGCCATGTACTCTTTCATTGAATAATAGTGTGGAAACTATCAACCCTCATTCTATAAAACTTGATGTGTTGAAGCAAACTATACTTGACATGCGCTTTGAGAGTAGGGGCTATATTTGCACCGGAAGCTGCTGCAAAGCTGAATGCAGCCTAATCTGAGGACAAAGATATATGCTTCACTTTATACCGAAAAGTCACAAACATAGTCATGCCATTTTGTTAGAGCATGTCGTTTTTATTGGGAACATTGTTTTTTCATGTCCCTATGTCATTATCTGGCAAATGCATACTTACTTTTCGGGTAGTGGTAAACCCTTACAGTAATCTGCTTGTTACAGATTTTCCGTTTGTATTATACACGCGAGTAGCACACTCCTGCTGACATAAAATAACGAACAATTCCGAGTATTTAACTCTCTAGCTGTTATATACACATTACTGGTCTGGTGTGTTTGTAAGAAAGTGGTGGAGGGAAATTTCAGGTAGTGTCTGGACATTGCAACTTTTATTATCTTCCATTAGCGGCACACGTGTAGTAACACCAAAGTTGTCGAAAAGTGTTGTGACATCAGCATAACATTGAAACTATTTTTATCTGCAGTGTGAAAAGTAGCACCCATCAAAATGCACACGTACACAGCCATAATACAGCATTATCCAAATAACTTTGGCCATTAACCTTCAGAACATCGAAGCTGGGGTGGTAACTTGATATAACACTGAAAAAACGCTGCTGCACCCAGCCACCCCTTACCTTGTTCCATACTGTATGCGCAAGATGTCTATTTAGCATGAGTGACTAATGACCGAAATTGTTTTATCTATGATTTTATGTTGAAATTACAAAACAATACTATGAATAAAACAAATGGATAGAGCGGTATCTGTTGACATCTCTGTGGCTATTGCATTGATTCAAACATGACGTTGACTAGTAGAAATCTTCTTACAATACTTTTAGGCCCAGTTTGGCTCATCTTATAAGTCATACCGTTTGGCTTTCAGCACAATTACATGTACCAACTACCGAGCACACACTATTCTATTCATGACAAACAATTTCTGAAGCTACATCTTATTCCTACAATACTACCACATCGACCAGATTCTAGTGTTATTTCCTGAATTAAATTTACAAAATTAAAAGACAACATATTAGAGACCAATTCTACGGATTGTGACCTTTCATCTGTAAAATATCAAACATTATTTGCTCTACAAAGTGAGGAGAAACAAAATTTATCAATAAATCTGTAAGATCTTAAAAACCATAAACTTGAAACAAAAAGAACATCAAAATGTCTTCGTTAAACCTATAAGAACCAGTTTACACAACTTTCTTGTTAGTGTTTAGAACAAGTTGACGCACTTGAAACCTCCAAATCCAGAAGTAAACTAAACCCAAGCAGCCTCAATCCCACTCTCATCAGCCAACCTAACCTCCAATATAGCAATTGCAAACCTCTCCCTTTGCGAATTCCTCAAGATGCCCTCTTTCACATGACCATACAGAACATAAGCCCGGTCCTCATCACTTCTAAGCGCAACATCAGGAAACGTCAGTTCCATGTTTAATGAAATCTTTCTTACGGTCCTGTCTTCATAATCAACTTCATATAAGTTACCAGTCAGTTTTGCTGCAATGGATTATAAGTGAGCTGTTAATTGAAATGAGATAAGTTAAGCTGAAAATGCAATGCGAAAGACCCCTTCAAATATAGAATATAATCATACCTTTATGTAGACTTTTGGGATATAGGAGATGCGGGGCCAATAGGAACCTCTTCTACTTGTCTTTTCTTTCAATTCATCTGTGCAATCATAGATTCTCAAACTCAAAAGTGAAGGCAACAACTCTTCTGGTAGATCTTGAATCTTTGGGCAACCACTAATTCCAAGATGTTGGAGGGAGGTGAGGTGTTGGAGCCCCACCGAAACTGATTCCAATTTCTTAAAATCATCTAACCAAAGAAATGTAAGAGATGAAGGAAGCATATGAGACAATTGACTTCCACTAGTCACATCATCTTCTTCTGCCGATCCGCCCCATAGCCTTAGGTCAACAAGAGAAGGTGGGAAGTTTTGTGGGCCAAACTTTGATATGGGCTTCTTCAACCCCCCTATTAATAACATACCCAACTTAGGAGGCCAAAGCCCAAAGGAATCAACATCCATACTTTTACAATCTCTTATTACCAGATGTTTTAACGAGGTGAGATTCGGCAAGTCGGCAGCAGGAAATGACTCTATACTCGAACAATCTGTTATGAACAAATCGGTGAGGTGAATGAAACAAGTCAATTCATTGATTGATTTCAGATTTTTCCAACTATCTATGCGTACAACCTCAAGCATCAGTGGCATGCTTGTGTTGAGAAGCTCTGTATCCGGTAGTTGTTCACATCTTTCATTTTTGAGTGACTTGAGCTTGTGCCCTCCTGTTGGGAAGGAGACAGATGCAATCGAATCACAACGAGTAATTTTCAATTCTTGAATGTTGTTTGGCAAATTGCAACGCTCAAGATTCATACAAAAACTTAATTCCAAAATCCTAAGAGATGTTAGCTGGTTGCATCCATCCTCCTCTTTCTCTCCTAAACTCACCAATTTTGAACAACCACATACTTGCAACTTCCTTAAATTCACAAGAACCTTACTTGCCTCTTCTTCTGATTCCCACAAGTATCTTATTTCATCACACCTTTCTATTCTTAGTTCTTCAACTGCCCCAAGATAGTCCATAACACCTCTCCACACCTCATCACTAAGTCCTGAAATTCCATAAATACTCAACGTGGTGACTGCTGAAGCTACATGAATTAGACTTCTCAATACCCCATCACCACAGCCATTGAGATGTAAATCCCTAAGTGAAGGTAGTGCGTCAAGTGAGACTTCAGCCAAATTATGACAATTTCTTATACACAGCTCTTCAAGGCATGGAAACATTACTGCAACTACAACACCACTCTTGGTTGACGACCATTCCTCCCACCCACTCATATCTTCAAAACTTAAACTTTCAAGTTTAGGAAATGCAATACCTGTCCCAAGGAACTCTGAGCCCACAACTTTCACCTCCTTCAGACTTCGAATTTCCAACTTCTTAAGTGATGGTAGCTGCCCAAGTGCTGGTAGAAACGTACAATTTCTACCACCCCGAATTGAAACACTAGTCAACTGATGAAATGAGGGATCCCCAATCCACTTTGGAAATACTTTACCTCCATATGACACAATATTTAGATCTTTCAAATTATCAGTATGAGGCTTGAGGGCATTCAGGACCTCATTCTCAAGTGTTTCATTTCGAGCATCGTTAAAATCATCACTCCATTCCACATGTAACTTACTAACCCTTTTTTGTGATAAGTTCACCTCCCGTATATCCCTTGCACTTTTCACTTTGTCCAGCCCATGAATGGAAATATTCCCTTGGAGATTCTTTACATTCTTAAGCCATGATATAAAAAAGTCGTCGTTTTCAACAACAATATTGTTGGAAAGAATTTGTAGGCTTTTCATCTCACTAATCCCCGACGGCATCATATTCCAAAGCGATGTATCCCGAATATCAAAATGCCGCAAGTTTTTAAGCTTTAAGAAGTTGTCGGGCAACGTGGTCAAGCTATAACAGCCGGAAATGATCAGTGTCTGCAAATTATAAAGATTGCAGACATTTTCTGGCAAATGCGTGATAATAGTTTGAGATAAATTAAGATACCGCAGGTGCTTCATATTGCCGACACACTCTGGTACCTCATCTATTGCTAATTTACTCAAACTAAGAACCCTTAACAATGGTAACTGGGGAAGGGTGTCAACCAGAATCTTAATTGATAAGTCGAATTTGCGCCAGCTAGCATTTCTCACCACATTGGGCATAGCTAAAAACGTTCTCAAACTATTAGCTCTTTCAAATGCCTTGAACTTGTTGTAAGTCATATATTCCTCACAAACAAATGACATATGGCGGTACTTTTTAAAAGCTTCCTTCCTAACATTCTTCTCCACCTCTATGTCTAACCTTGAATAAAATTCTCCGGCAACAAATGTGGCTAAATCATTCATGAGGTCATGCATCACAAACAATGATTCGTCATCAGGGACTTGTTGAAAAAAAGACCTTGAGAACAGCTCTTGAAAACATTCCTCACCCAAGCGTTCCATTGATTTTTCTGCAGTTGAATTGTGCAAAAACCCTTCCGCCATCCACCACAATATCAATTCATTTTTCTTAAACACGTAGTCCTTGGGGATCAAGCAACAGTATGCAAACAATTGCTTCAGACGTGCAGAAAGATCGTGGTAGCTTAGTCTAAGCGCCGGAACAATACCGCCTCCGTCTTCTAACTTCCATATATCACTATTCAACAGCTGCTTCCAATCTTCTTCATCTGTTTTTGTTCTGAGCAAGCTTCCAAGTGCTTTTAAAGCCAAAGGCAAGCCATCACATTTTTTCACGATGTCTTCACCATGTTGTTTCAGCTCCGGATGTAAATTAAAGTTCTTTACACCCAAAGCATAATGAGCAAATAAAGATAAAGCATCATCATCTGACAGCTTCTTCAGATTGTATGGATGATCATAGCCCAGCTTATTAAGCAGTTGTTGCTTTCGAGTTGTGATGATTATTTTGCTTCCATGAGCCACATCAAAGAATGGGGCCACTAATATTTCCCAGTCTTCCAGCTTCTCGCTCCATATATCATCTAAAACAAGGAGAAATCGTTTCCCTGTAAGTTGATTTTTAAGAGCTGCTTGAAGCAAGTTTAGATCTTTAAATTTCTCATTTTTGTCCCCACCTACAGAATGAAAGATGACTTCACTTATATTGAAGCTGTCAAAGTCATCAGAGACACAGACCCATGCCTTGAGCTCAAAGCGATCCTTCACTTGCTGATCGTCATACAAAAGTTTAGCTAAAGTCGTTTTTCCCATGCCACCCATACCAACAATGGGCACGATGCTAAACTTTTTACTACATGGTTCCTCACCCAATAGCTTCTGGAGTAACTCCTTTTTATCAGCTTCACGCCCAACAATACTAGATGCATCTACCAAAGAGGTCTGGTTTTTTCTATTCATATTTTTTGACCCGCCATCTTTCACAGTTAAACCAAGATTATTTTTTTCATCCATGAGTTCTTGTAACGTGGTGGTAATACTTTTTATTTTGCCGTCCAACTTAGTACTTAGTAAGAAATTTGTGCAGCAAGTTGGGATGAGCTTTCTTACCTTGCTACTGATTCCTTGATCAAACTCGTGATGCATAGCGTCTGTTGCCAAAGCATCAAGAAAATCATCTATGTCATAAGCCAAATGTTGGAGACCATTCAGCCACCGTTTAACAGCTTCATCTGTTACTTCTTTCTGAGATGCATCATTAAGCAGGGATCGGATATGGGATAACGATCTCTCCCATTTCTTCAGCTCGGAATGAATTTCTTTGGAGCGAGTTATCTTGTTCACGGCTACAGCTGTTAGTTTGTCAAAAATGACTGGGAGCAAGGCAGAAAGAATGAGTTCAGCCATAAGTTTAGGTGTGAGAAACAGAATTTAGTAGTAGAGATTGGTAGCACTAGATTGATGAATTCAAGCTAGCTTCGTTTCTAGGGGTGTAATTCTTATTGGCAACTTTGTAATAATTGGTTTATAGTGGGATGAAAAAGGGTGAACATAATTTTTCTCTTGTTTTCTTTTCTAAAGTGGTACAACTCACTATTATGGTCCACATTCAGCATTCTTTGAGCAACTATAGCAACTTTATAATAATTCGTTTATAGTGGGGGCACAAATGATGCCATATATGTGGATGAAATGTGTAAACGTAATTTTTGTTTGTTTTTCTTTTCTAAAGTGGTACACTCACTGTTAGTGTGAACGGTGCCAGCGGGAAAAACAAGTGGCAAACAGCTTTTCCTTTGTGGGACCCCTAATATACCAAATTTTTTTAGCGGGGAACAACAAAAAATTAAGGCCTAAGTTATTGCATACCCTCTCTATTTTTTATTTTTATTTATTTATTTTTTATTTTTTTTTTCACCAAAAGAAGAGTAGATGAAAAGCCGGTGAATTTAAAACAGAATAGGAAGCCACAAGGAGCTGTGAAAGAGGAAAAAGGTGGTGTCAGAATCGAGTGAAAGCTCTTTTCTGTTACTTTCATCATGTAACCAATCTCTGCATATTACAATAAATATGGAGTAGTTACACCGCAATTAAAAATAAGGGCTGATTTCGACGGAAAAGAGTCCATTTATGCAAATAGCCAAATAGTATCGACAGGGGATAATTTTCGTATTAATCAACAAATTGACGATTCATATATTAATTTACATTAAAATTCAAATTCAACGAGCCTAACCAGGCGCGATGTAACCAGCAACTGTGCTTGAAGATCTAGCAAAATCTCGATAAGGTTCAAAATCAAGCCCGATAAAAATATGATTCGCCTTAATGTCTCGGAGGCTTACAATCATGATGCAAATACGCTAAACCCGATATTATTATTTGATACCTTAAATTCCATTCCAAACAACAACACCCATTATTTTCATGAAGAACACTTCCGTTAGGCATGTAATCATACATAACTAGTCTCGTATTTCTCTTCCAACAACAACCCAGAAACCCAACTATATTTTTGTGAGGTTTGGTTTGGTACATGGGAAATATTGTAATTGTAGTTTATCATAAAATATTAGTGGTGGGTTGTGCGGTGGTGGCATGATGGTGGTTGTTAGAGAGAGGGGGAAGTGAGCAAAATGAGTTAGTTAGTGAATAAACGGGCTAAGGGACATTTTATTAACATCAAGGCACTTAACTGGTATTTAACGAGTGTTATGCAGAACAGGGTTCGAGGGACCAAATGGGTAACCGTTTGCCAAAACAGGGACCACGTACACGAGAAAAACGAAACGAGGGATCAAATGTGAGCACGGATCGGAGTTTAGGGACGATCGGTGTAATTTTCCCAAAAAAATTATTAACTCATTTGTTCGAGCAAAGTAAAATCAAACTTGATTGAGATCTTACGATCCGATTGTCAAAATCGGGATTCTATTAAAAGATCTTACGCTTGCAAAGATCCTACGTAGAGTCGAATCATTTTTCCTTAGTACAACAACAATACCCAATTCCGCCGATGCATCATTTTTAGTAGTATCGTAAAATCCAAAGATCAAGATCGAGATCCATGGATTTACTATTACACAATCTTAGGGTCAGCCTTTTCCTTGTGTCAGCTCTGGGAGTAACCATGCTGGGCTTGAGCAAAATTCATTCGAATAGAACATTGTTTTGAGCTAAGTAATAGAACACCTCGGACCAAACTTTTTCAGCTACTTCAAGGGTACATGTAGGGTTGATTGAGTGGTCCACGTTAAGAAGTATCTCGGGGTTCGAGTGGTATAAAAACCGTGTAAAACTTGGTCCCTTTCGATTGCGTTTGTTTTATATATACATTGTATTTGTTTTGTTTTTATTGATTATATAATAATTTGATGTATTTTAGGAAGAAGAAAAAAAAAGAAACAGGATTGGGAGATTACAAATAATCATTTTTATATAAAAAAGAAGGAAATACCATGACCATTTTGGAGAAAAAAAATAGTTTTTGAAGAAAATCAAATTGGACCAATAGAAAATCGTATTTTTTCATGTGAGAAAAACGAATCACGTAATTGGTTAATAAAAGTCAAAATTGGGTACCAGATTGATCAAAATTGATGGTGTTGCATTAATGAACCAAATAACAAAGAAAATAACAAAATTAACTTTGCTAGATGGGAAGAGCCGAAGAGGTATATGTGCTAATTCCTTTATTTATACCATTCTTAACTTCATCTTTGCTTCCAACATCACTTGATTCCGTATTCCATTTTTATAATGTTGGATCAAGTATCTCCCTATGCTTATCTAACAATGAAAGCAATGTATTCATTTATTTATATCTTTCTTATCTTTGCTTCCAACATAACTCGATTCAATATTCTATTCTTATAATGTTAGATCAGGTATCTCTCTATGCTTACGTAACAATAAAAGCAATGTCTATATCATAACCGTTTGTACCCCTTGCTTTGTTCCATATTGTATGCGCAAGATGTCTATTTAGCGAGTGACTAATGATGAAATTGTTTTATCTATGATTTTATATATGTTGAAATTCAAAACAATACTATGTATAACACAAATGGATAGAGGGATAACCGTTGACCTCTCTGTGGCTCTATCGCATTGATTCAAACATGACGTTGACTAGTAGAAATCTTCTTAGAGTAGTTTCTAAACAGTTTCTAAACACAATACCAAACACCCTTTAAACCAATACTTTTAGGCCCAGCTAGGCTCATCTTATAAGTCATACCGTTTGGCTTTCAGTAGAAAATATATGTATCAACTATATCTTATTACTACATTACTACAGCATCGATCATATTCTAGGGTTATTTCCTGAATAAAATTTACAGAATTCAGCGCATTAAAATACAACACATTAGAGACCAATTCTACGGATTGTGACCTTTCATCTGTAACATATCAAACATTATTTGCTCTACAAAGTGAGGAGAAACAAAATTTATCAATAAATCTGTAAAGATCTTAAAAACCATAAACTTGAGACAAAAAGTACATCAAAATGTCTTTCATTAAACCTATAAGAACCAGTTTACGCAACTTTCTTGTTTATGTTTGTGACAAGTTGACGCACTTGCAACCTCCAAATCCAGAAGTAAACTAAACCAACTGCGATCAATATATAAACCCAAACAGCCTCAATCCCACACTCATCAGCCGACCTAACCTCCAATATAGTAAACCTCTCCTTTTGCGAATTCCCCAAGATGCCCTCTTTCACATGACCATACAGAACATAAGCCCGGTCCTCATCTCCTGAGGTCGGGAAACTATACGAGTCAAGAGCAGTTTCGTCATAAAGCACACCGTCACTCCAACTGTTATCACTTTTTATATAATAAAGCTTATCTTGCGACTCAACCAAAAGAACCCCATCACTTCTAAGCGCAATACCATCAGGAAAAGTCAGTTCCTTTTTTTAATGAAATCTTTCTTACGGTCCTGTCTTCATGATCAACTTTATATAAGTTACAAGTGTTTTGCTGCAATGGATTATAAGTGAGCTGTTAATTGAAATGAGATAACTTAACTTGAAAATGCAATGCAAAGACCCCTTCAAATATAGAATATATATAATCATATATATGTATAAAAGTCAAAATGGAGAGAGATGGACATACCTTTAGACTATGAGGACATGTGGGATATAGGAGATGCGGGGCCAATCGGAACCTCTTCTACTTGTCTTTTCTTTCAATTCACTTGTGCAATCATAAATTCTCAAACTCAAAAGTGAAGGCAACAACTCTTCTGGTAGATCTTTCATCTTTGGGCAAAACTGAATATCGAGATGTTGGAGGGAGGTGAGATGTTGGAGCCCCACCGAAACTGATTCCAATTTCTTAAAATCCTTTAACAAAAGTATAGTAAGAAATGAAGGAAGCATATGAGACAACTGACTTCCACTAGTCACATCATCTTCTTCTGCCGATCTACCTACGAGAAATAGGTAAACAAGAGAAGGTGGGAAAGTCTGTGGGCCAAACTTTGATATGGGCTTCTTCAAACCCCCTATTGCTAAGTAACCCAGCTTAGGAGGCCAAAGCCCAAAGGAATCAACATCCATACTTTTGCAATTCACAATTCTCAGATGTGTTAACGAGGTGAGATTTGGCAAGTCGGCAGCAGGAAATGACTCTATACTCGAACACTCTGCTATTTTTAATTCGGTGAGGTGAATGAAACAAGTCAATTCATTGATTGATTTCAGATTTTTCCAACTCCATATATTTACATCCTCTAGCACTGGTGGCATGCTTGTATTGAGAAGCACCTCCTTTTCCGGTAGTTGTTCACATCCTTCAATTCTGAGTGACTTGAGCTTGTGCCCTCCTGTTGGGAAGGAGACAGATGCAATCATAGGACAATCCCAAATACTCAATTCTTGAATGTTGTTTGGCAAATTGCAACGCTCAAGATTCTTACAATCCCATAATTCCAAAATCCTAAGAGATGTTAGTTGGTTGCATCTATCCTCCTCCATTTTCTCTCCTAAACTCACCAATTTTGAACAACGCCTTACATCCAACTTTTTTAAATTCACAAGAACCTTACTTGCCTCTGCTTCTGATTCCCACAAGTATCTTATTTCATTACATCTTTCTATTGTTAGTTCTTCAACTTCCCCAAGATAGTCCATAACACCTCTCCACACCTCATCACTTAAACCTGTAATATCACTTATACTCAACCTGGTGACTGCTGAAGCAACATGAATTAGACTTGTCAATACACCATCACCACAACTGCTGAGATCTAAAACCCTAAGCGAAGGTAGTGCTTCAAGTGAGACTTCAGCCAAATTAGGACAATTTCCTATATACAGCTCTTCAAGGCATGGAAACATTACTGCATCAACAACACCACTATTTGTTGACCATACCTCCCACCCATTCATATCTTCAAACCTTAAACTTTCAAGTTTAGGAAATGCAATACCTGTCCCAAGGAACTCTGTGCCCACAACTTTCACCTCCTTCAGACTTTGAATATCCAACTTCTTAAGCGATGGTAGTAGCCCAAGTGGTGGCAGAAACATAAAATTTCCACCACCCGAAATTGAAACACTAGTCAACTGATGAAATGAGGGATCTCCAATCCACTTTGGAAAAACTTTACCTCCATATGACACAATATTTAGATCTTTCAAATTATCACTATGAGGCTTGAGGGCATTCAGTACCTCATTCTCAAGTGTTTCATTTCGAGCATAATTAAAATCGTAACTCCATTCCACATGTAACTTACTAACCCTTTTTTGTGATAAGTTCACCTCCCTTATATCCCTTGCACTTTGCACTTTTTGCAGCTCATTAATATTAATCTCCGCTTGAAGATTCTTTATGTTCCTAAGCCAAGATATAAAGAAGGCGTTGTTTTCAACAACAACTTTGTTGGAAAGAATTTGTAGGCTTTTCATCTCACTAATCCCTAAGGGCATCATATTCCAAAGCAATGTATCCGAAATATCAAAATGCCGCAAGTTTTTAAGCTTTAAGAAGTTGTCAGGCAACGTGGTCAAGCTATCACAGCCGGAAACGATCAGTGTCTGTAAATTATAAAGGTTGCAGACATTTTCTGGCAAATGCGTGATAATAGTTTGAGATAAATTAAGATACCGCAGGTGCTTCATATTGCCGACACACTCTGGTACCTCAACTATTTCTAATTTCCTCAAACTTAGAACCCTCAAAAATGGTAATTGGGGAAGTATGTCAGCCAGAAACTTACTTGAGAAGTAGAATATCTTCCAGCTATTTCCCACCGCATTGGGCATAGCTAAAAACGTTCTCAAACTATTAGCTCTTTCGAATGCCTTGAACTTGTTGCAAGTGATATATATTGTCCCTACGGATCTTGGATCAATCATGGATGAATCATGTTTGAGTATGCACACGAATTGTGCAGTGACTCGTTTGTATAACAGAGGGTGGGTTTGCTTTAAAATAAACACACTGATATATATTGATAACCACACAATAAGTCTGTACATATTCCTATCTATTTATAAGTTTCTAAACGGTTCTTTGAACCAACATGTCCCTTCGTGAAAGGGTATAACTAACTTCTACATAACTAACTTTAACTACTTCTAACTGCTTTTAACTAACAAACGGTTGTAAACTATCTAATCTACAAGTTCAGCCCTTAGGCTTTTGATTCATATGAACTTCTTGATTAATACTTTCCAACATTCACTCCCTTAATCAAGAATTCATACTCTTCACTCTGTTCTTGTTCATCCTAATTGCAGTCCCGTTCCTTCTTCTTATTCATATTCTGATCGCCCTGGTCTTGTCTGGTCTTTCATGTTCACTTGCCTTTTATCGTTCCATGGATCATCGTCCTTGTTCATATTATCTTCATGTGATCCATCCTACCTTGTTCATTACTTGTTCTTGTGTCCCATCCCTAACTGCTCCATACTGTGTAGACCCTGTCCACATCCTGCAAGCCTGGCGGTCCTTGACATCAACTTTTGCATGCTTCACCCACTTCTACTTTGGCTTCTCTTCTTGCAGCGTCATGGTAACCATTATCAAGCCTATGAACCGTTTTCTTGTCGTGTCTTATTCCCGCCATATGCGTAAGACATCTTCCTGGAACGTACTATCTTGCAAAGTAACATGATCTTCATTCTTGTTCTTCTTTCTACTTGTGTTTCTGCCCAAAAACTGGGTCGTCTTCATAATTTTCTTCATGCTTTGTTTTCTGGATTTTTCTTGTTCTTCAAGGCGATAAACTTCCTGGACTTGCAATGATCGATCCACGTTAACCATCATGCTCTGATACCATTTATTGTCCCTACGGATCTTGGATCAATCATGGATGAATCATGTTTGAGTATGCACACGAATTGTGCAGTGACTCGTTTGTATAACAGAGGGTGGGTTTGCTTTAAAATAAACACACTGATATATATTGATAACCACACAATAAGTCTGTACATATTCCTATCTATTTATAAGTTTCTAAACGGTTCTTTGAACCAACATGTCCCTTCGTGAAAGGGTATAATTAACTTCTACATAACTAACTTTAACTACTTCTAACTGCTTTTAACTAACAAACGGTTGTAAACTATCTAATCTACAAGTTCAGCCCTTAGGCTTTTGATTCATATGAACTTCTTGATTAATACTTTCCAACATACATACTCCTTATCAAATATACATAAGCTCATAATGTTTCACAGGTTTTGTGGGCATGATTCCAGGATCGATATGATCAAACAACAACATGTATAAGCATTATTGAAAGGAGTAACAACACAGAAGGTTTGAACCTTTATAACGATATTTATTAACTGGAAAGGTTGATGTTTACAATGAATTCTAGACCTATTTATACAAGATGAAACGTTGCCTCCAAAAAGACATGTCGATTCATCATAACCGTTGCAACCCTAACTAAACGTTGCATACTAAATAACTACCTATAACTAACTGTCATGACTTATGGGCCTGTTTGGACTTAACAGATTTCGACCCATAGACAGACTTACAATACGACCCAAACACTACTTATAAACATTCGAATTACATAATTATATATATACTAAAGTCTTAACATAAACATTTGATATAAAACATTAAAGGCTAACATTTTCCCCCCTAATGATTTAGTATCAAATTCTTCAATCTTCTGAGTTTCTTCCTGGTCTTTCAAACAAATGACATCAAAGTCATTGCTTCCTTGACTGCTGTCATGTTCTTCATCTTCATCTTCCAGCCTGATATCAAAATGGTCCTGACTTGTCTCTATTGCTCCATCCTTCACCCTCATGTCCTTCTGGCCTTGCAGGTCCATGGCCAAGCCATCATTGCTTGCTTCTCCCACTTCTATCGACTTTTCAACCCAAGGCACATAAGCAGTTTCATGGTAGATTACAACTAGATCAACAAACGTTTTGTAGCAGTTTCTAACTGCCTCACCATCTTTGATACCCAGGCCTTGCAACTGTGCTAACATCAAAACATCATTCTCTACTTCAACACTTATCTCTTGCAAACCTGGTGGACTTTGTTTACAAGGCCTATTCCCAAACCACCTCTTTCTTTGGCTTTGCCTACTTGGATCTTTGTGTTCCCTCATAGTGACTTTTCTTCTCGATCTTCTTATGAACAAACTGTTGTTCATTCTTTCTTTGTAACAAAACTTGCAGCCAATTTTCTTCTTCTCCTTTCTTTCTATTCTTCTTTCTTCTTGAATCTGCCTTCTTCCTTGGTTTAACCACCGGTCTTTGATGGTAACCGTCTAAACCTTCTTTCTTTATCTTCATCATTCATGGCCGATTCTTGAGTGTGTTGTTTGATCCCTTGAAGCTCTGATACCACTGTTTCACAGGTTTTGTGGGCATGATTCCAGGATCGATATGATCAAACAACAACATGTATAAGCATTATTGAAAGGAGTAACAACACAGAAGGTTTGAACCTTTATAACGATATTTATTAACTGGAAAGGTTGATGTTTACAATGAATTCTAGACCTATTTATACAAGATGAAACGTTGCCTCCAAAAAGACATGTCGATTCATCATAACCGTTGCAACCCTAACTAAACGTTGCATACTAAATAACTACCTATAACTAACTGTCATGACTTATGGGCCTGTTTGGACTTAACAGATTTCGACCCATAGACAGACTTACAATACGACCCAAACACTACTTATAAACATTCAAATTACATAATTACATATATACTAAAGTCTTAACATAAACATTTGATATAAAACATTAAAGGCTAACAATATATGTCTCACAAACAAATGACATATGGCGGTACTTTTTAAAAGCTTCCTTCCTAACATTCTTCTCCACCTCTATGTCTAACCTTGAATAAAATTCTCCAGCAACAAATGTGGCTAAATCATTCATGAGGTCGTGCATCACAAGCAATGATTCTTCATCAGGTACATGTTGAAAAAAAGACCTTGACAACAGCTCTTGAAAACATTCCTCACCCAAGCATTCCATTGATTTTTCTGCAGTTGAATTGTGCAAAAACCCTTCCGCCATCCACCACAATATCAAGTCATTTTTCTCAAACACGTAGTCCTTGGGGATCAAGCAACAGTATGCAAACAATTGCTTCAGACGTGCTGAAAGTTCATGGTAGCTTAGTCTAAGCGCCGGAACAATATCGCCTCCGTCTTCTAACATCCATATCTCACTATTCAACAGCTTCTTCCAATCTTCTTCATTTGTTTTTGTTCTGAGTAAGCTTCCAAGTGCTTTTAAAGCCAAAGGCAAGCCATCACATTTTTTCACGATGCCTTCACCATGTGCTTTCAGCACCGGATGTAAATCAAAGTTCTTTACACCCAAAGCATATTGAGCAAATAAAGATAACGCATCATCATCTGACAGCTTCTTCAGATCGTATGGATGATCGTAGCCCAGCTTATTAAGCAATTGTTGCTTTCGAGTTGTGATGATTATTTTGCTTCCATGAGCCACATCAAAGAATGGGGCCACTAATGTTTCCCAGTCTTCCAGCTTTTCGCTCCATATATCATCCAAAACGAGGAGAAATCGTTTCCCTGTAAGTTGATTTTTAAGAGCTGCTTGAAGCAAATTTAGATCTTCAAATTTCTTCTTTTCCCCACTTATAGATTGAAAGATGACTTTACTTATATTGAAGCTGTCAAAGTCGTCAGAGACACAGACCCATGCCTTGAGCTCAAAGCGATCCTTCACTTGCTGATCGTCATACAAAAGTCTAGCTAAAGTCGTTTTTCCTATGCCACCCATACCAACAATGGGCACGATGCTAAAGTTTTTACTACATGGTTCATCACCCAATAGCTTCAGGAGTAATTCCTTCTTATCATGTTCACGCCCAACAACACTAGGTGCATCTACCAAAGAGGTCTGGTATTTTCTATTCATATTTTTTGACCCACCATCTTTCACAGTCAAACCAAGATTATTTTTTTCATCTATGAGTTCTTGTAACCTGGCGGTAATACTTTTTATTTTGCCGTCCAACTTAGTACTTAGTGAGAAATTTGTGCAACAAGCTGGGATGAGATTTCTTACCTTGCTACTGATTCCTTCAGACTCGTTGGTAAACTCCTGATGCATAGCGTTTGTTGCCAAACCATCGAGAATATCTTCTATGTCATAAGCCAAATGTTGGAGATCATTTAACCACTGCTTAACAGTTACCTGGGTCACTTCCTTCTGAGAAGCATCCTCAAGGAATGCTTGGATCTGGGATAAGTTCCTCTCCCATTTCTTCAGCTCGGAAAGAATTTCTTTGGAGCGGGCAATCTTGTTCGCAACTACAGATGTTAGCTTCTCAAAAACGATCGGGAGCAAGGCAGAAAGAACGAGTTCAGCCATTGTTGGTTTATGGTGATTGGTGAAAGAACAAAAGAAAGTATGAATGTGGATGGAGAAGGGTGCATAGAATGGAACAAAAGATAATATACTTGCATTATTGTTTTACTGTTTTCACATTCAATTCAGCCAGCTAACATTCAATTCAGCGAGCTAACAATAATTTACTGTATTGTACAACTACTTTAAGACAAGTAAGAGTTGAAAATTCAATAATTACCTTGATCTATATTACTGTTAAATTTTCAACTTTTTCTTTTAAAGGAGGGTTTCAAAAAAAATTATTAACTTGTTTGTTGGAGCAAAGTAAAATCAAACTTGACAGAGATCTTATGATCCGATTGTCAAAATCGGGATTTTATTAAGATCTTACACTTGCAAAGATCTTATGTAGAGTCGAATCATTTTTCTTTAATACAACAATACCCAATTCCGCCGGTGCATCTTTTTTGCTTATTAGTATCGTAAAATCCGAAAATGATGATCGAGATCTTTACAACCATGGATTTTACTATTACACAATCTTTATGTGTATGTGTCAAGGAACTTCTTAAATAGCATAAACTTAATTATATAAAAAGAAACATTGTGGTCAATAAATAAAATGTTGAAAACCTAAACAATGAAATTACAAAGAGGCACTGGCATAAACAGTTTCTAAACACAATACCAAACACCCTTTAAACCAATACTTTTAGGCCCTTGGCTCATCTTATAAGTCATACTGTTTGGCTTTCACTACAAATATATGTACCAACTACCGAGCACACACTATTCTGTTCATGACAAACGATTTCTAAAGCTATATCTTATTACTACAATACTACCACATCGACCAGATTCTAATTTAAGGTGACCAAATGGAAACAAACTGTAACCAAACAAAACAAAATGCTGTGAATAAAGTTTTTTTTGGAACTGCCACAATATATTTAAAGGCTAACTCACCTTCAAAACAAAAGGGAGAAGAAGAGAGTAAAGTTATGGGAAGAAGAAACTTGATTCATGTTTGCGCATAACTAGCCGTATCTTACAGATCTTTAAAACATTTGTCCAACACCCATACTACAATGACATAAACTTTCAAGATGGTAAATACATCCACCCTCGCCTTTCACATATTCAAGGATCAGTTCTTAGTATTTTCATTGTCTTCACAGACCAAATATTATTCAACCAAATCCAAAATTACAACCAAATACGAAAACGGGTAAAAGACAACTCCCAAAACTTTATAAAAATAAGGAAACCAATCGCCTTTCACATATTGCCTTTAGACTCTTAGTAAGTGTATCCCTTAACGAACATTCCTTTCTTAGCATCCTCACTTTCACCTTCAGCAGAGTACTTCCCGAGCTTAAGGGATATATGTTTTTTGGCTTATGTTTGGCCGTTAACTTCGAGAACACCGAAGTTGGAGTGGTAACTTGATACATCGCAGAAAAATCGTTGTTGTACCCCTTGCTTTGTTCCATATTGTATGCACAAGATGTCTATCTAGCATGAGTGACCAATGATGAAATTGTTTTATCTATGACTTTATGTTGAAATTACAAAACAATACTATGAATAACACAAATGGATAGAGCGATAACCGTTAACCTCTCTGTGGCTCTATCGCATTGATTCATACATGACGTTGACTAGTAGACATCAAGTTAAATGACCTTTAACTCATCAATGATCAGAAAGCTTGGCGAAATGGCCATGTTCCAAAGACAGTGAGAGGAGAAAAATGACTTTCTATAGCAAATACCTTATAAGTATATTGAATTTTGGTTGGCCGATGTTTGGTGTTACGATGACTTGTCCGAAGTCTGAACAATAGTTCATACTGAATCGTGTCTAGCGATGGAAATACTGATGTATATCCACCGACCCAATCCACCGTCGATAGATATGGATATATATACAAATGACAATAAACAACAGAAACAAAATAAAGGTTACCAAGTGGAAACGAACTGTAACCAAACAAAACAAAATGCTGTGAATAAAATTACAGGAAGAAACTCAATTCATGTTTGAGCAAAACTAGCCATATCTTACAGATCTTTAAAACATTTGTCCAAGACCCATAACTACAATGACATAACTTTTCAAGATGGTAAATACACCCTCGCCTTTCACATATTCAAGGGTCAGTTTTAGTATTCTCATCGTCTTCACAGACCAAATTATTCAACCAAATCCAAAATTACAACCAAACACCAAAACAGGCAAAAGACAACTCCCAAAACTTTATAAAAATAAGGAGACCAATCTAAATAGTGCCTTTAGACTCTTAGTAAGTGTATCCCTTAACGAACATTCCTTTCTTGGCATCCTCACTTTCACCTTCAGCAGAGTACTTTCCGAGCTGAGCCAATGAATTGGCTTTCGCACGGGTCAAAAGTGCCTTCTGACCGGCTTCAATGTTCTCGGGACGTCCTTGCCATGACTTTAGAACAGAGTTCTGAAGAGCACGGGCATATGAAAAGGATACATGCCATGGGTTGGGGCTTTGGTTCATCGCGTGTAGGTTTAGTGTGGCTTCCATTTCAGATTGTCCTCCTGACAAGAACTACATAACAAGAAAAATTCACTTAAAAAGCATGAAAATTTATTTATAACAAAAGGGGATGCGATAAGTGGTCAGGTAAACGCACCATGATTCCAGGAACTGATGGTGGGACCCTCCTCTTAAGCATGGTGAGTGTATATTTAGCGACGGTCTCAGGGTCAGCCTTTTCCTTGTGGTCAGCTCCAGGAGTAACCATACTGGGCTTGAGCAAAATTCCTTCGAATAAAACATTGTTTTGTGCTAAGTAATAGAACACCTCGGACCAAACTTTTTCAGCTACTTCAAGGGTAGTGTCGATTGAGTGGTCCCCGTCAAGAAGGATCTCGGGCTCCACTATTGGCACAAGACCATTGTCCTACACAGATTGATCAAAAACATAATGAATTCCGAGTATTAAACAGTTGTTCAACAGTATATACTATCAGGCAAAAAATATATAACCAACCTGGGAAATAGCAGCGTAACGTGCAAGTCCCCATGCAGCTTCCTTAACGGCCAAAGCAGAAGGACCACAAGGAATGCTGACAACAGTACGCCTAGAAAATAACACAAGAGGATAAAATATTAAGATAATGCTAAATAAATATTCTTTTAACACGAACTGTGATATAAATCTCACCACTTGGCGAAACGAGCTCCTTGACTGTAGTACTCGGCTGATCTTGAAGCCAACCCATCTAATCCTTGGCACCATGATTCGTTGTTGGATCCTGGTAGGGGAACCAAACCCTGCAGAGCATTGCAAGATATGTTAGAATACAATTTGAGAGTTAAAAGAAACAGTCAATACGGTTGATGGGATTAGTTTTACCTTGTCAACTTTGATACCGGGAACAATGTTCTGCTCTTTCAAGCAGTCGACCATCTTCTTTCCATCAGTAGTTGACTGGTATAGAGTTTCCTCGAAAAGGATGGAACCAGAGATGTACTGTCCTAAGCCAGGAGTGGTCAACAAAAGTTGTCTATAGGCTTGTCTGTTGGCTTCAGTGTTGTCTAATCCGATAGATGCCAATCTCTTTCCGCAAGTTGCATTTGACTCATCTATAGCAAGGATACCACGACCAGGTGATGCAATTGTTTTCTACTCCATCAAAAAATAAAGAAAACAATTAGCACTTTACAATGAAAAAAGACAAATGCTAAGAATTATCATGAATATCTGCATTGATTGACTCAAAATCCCCCATGGCCCGTTTTCAAGTTGTTAGTTTTAGTTTCTTCTATAGAAAACAAACCTTTATACCTTTTTCTATGAAAAAATAAAAACTTTATCGTCTATAGATATATACTCAATTCGAGAATGAAATATTGGATGTTGAGACCTTACTTTAAAGTTCAAAAGTTGATTAATGAGGCAGTAAAAAAGTCAATAAAATTCTAGATAGGAGATATGCTAATAATGGTTGATCAAATTTAAATACTACAAAAAACAAGCCTTTATTAACAAGACACTAATATTTAAAGCGATGTAGCAAGCCAGTCACTATTCACTATCTTAAACACTCGCTATACCACTATCCAACTTAACATTCAGTATCATGTTACAAACAAAGCGTAATGTGTATCCAATATCATATACACCAGAATACTATATGTAACTCATCATAACCACGTGCACAAATTTTGTTTGACATAAATAATGAACTAACAAAACCAAACATGCAGCACAAAATTTTGGAACCAGGTTCATTTCATAGAAATTAGGATTTTTGAAAATTTTTTACACTAGACCGCAAAAATAACCCCCTGGGTTACAAATGATGTTGTCTAGCTTAGTTATCTCTCGAATTTTAAATAGAAGCTAAGATTCGTCAAATCACTAGATTCACAAACATGTTATTATGGACAACCATGTTAGCATTAGTCCGTTAATACTAATAACGTCTACAATTTGCAAGAGGATAAGTTTCGTATACATCATTTCAAGCAGAAGCCAAGTCCATGTACAATATAAATCTAATCATGTCTAATGCACTAAGTGGGTGTTTGTTTAAGCTTATTACTGGACTTATGAGCTTATTCATATTCCGCTTATATTTCATAAGCCCACATTTCCTGGCTTATTTCGAGACTCATGGGCTTAAACAAGTTTGTTATGACATAATAAACTTATATAAGCGTATAAAGGTGGCAATTTGTGCCCAAAATCAAAAAATGGACTAATTTGGGCAAATTTGTAAAAGATTTAGGCACATTTAGCCCCCTCTCTTTTTTTTTTTTTTTTGAAATGGGCATATATTGCCCATTTAAGAGTTAAATGGGCACAAACGGGCATATATAATCTATCAATTGAAGAACATTACAATTGTTTTTAAAGAAAAACTTATACATATGATATATTTAATTTTTTAAATATAAATAAGGTGTTACGTTTGAGGAATTTATTTCAGTCGTTTTGGGTCTTTTCTAAACCGATTCGTATAACATGCGCCCGTTTGGCCCTAGCCCATTTAGCCCGTGCCCGCCCGTGCCCGCCACCTCTAGTAGTATAGGACATAAAATAAACCAAATAAATGGAGCTTATGAAACATAAGCCAAAAAAACATAAGCCCATAAATAAGCTTAAACAAACACCCCTTAAAAAAGTAAAAAAGTCAACAAAAGCAACACTTTTTATTAAAAAAAAAAAAAAGTCTTACTATAAACACTCCGCCTACCACAACAGTAACTATAATAATTAAAACCCTAATCAATCTCACCTAACATAACACAATTAACTAATCAGATCATCAATATCAAATAATAACCAAAATGAAAAAGAAAAAAAAAGTTTTTACAGCGGTTTTAACGAGTTCTTCGGAGTAAGATCCGGCACGAATAACAGAAACACGAGAAACAGATGATCTGGTGGCTGAAGATCCAGACTGTTGGTTGAATGATCGTTGACCAAACACAGATGATGAAGCTGAGGTGTTAAGCTTAACAAAACTTGTACACGCCATTTTTTTTTTTTATAAAATTTGGGTTGATCTGTGTGTGTGTGAGAAAGGTGTGTGTTTTTATAAAAGAAGATGGGGTACTCTTGGAGAGTCCGCAGGGTTGGTTTGTATATATATAATAAGAAGGAAGGAACAAGGTGGTGTGCGGAACTACCAAACTATATAGTAGTACTATGCTATAGTAGTAGGTGTCAAGTGTCAATTGTCAATTTTGAGATCCTAGAAAAATTGACTCTTTTGCCCTTTTTTTGTTTTTAAATTGCTAGGATAAAATTTTAAATGGTAAAATACCTCTTAATCTACTATACTTGCTACAAATGTTATTTTCGTGTACTGAATAAAATTTTTTCTTATATGAGTACTGAACTATTATTTTTTGGTCTTTTTAATGTACTTTGTGACGTTTGCCCGTGAATTTTTAATAATTTGAGGGGCAAAAACGTCACAAAGTAAATCAAAAAGGCCAAAAAAATAAAAGTTTAGTACTCATATCAGGAAAAAAAATTGTTCAGTACATGAAAGTAACATTTATGGCAAGTATAATGCATTTAAAGGAATTTGCCCAATTTTAAATGGACGAGAATAAAATTTTATTGGTTAACATTCTAATTGGCTCACTTTTTTTAAATTTTGTGAAATTTAGAAATTGACATATAATTTGATATGGTGGGATATTATCTATGATAAACTCATATAAACTTATATAAATTCCAAAACAAATCACATAAGTTAAAATAAATAATATATTTTTAAAAAAGGGGTATGTAAACCATAACAAAGTTTGAACCATCAAACTTATCTTTTAACTTGATTAAGCGTCTATAAAACACATGGAAAATGTGGGGGAAGGCGTTGTCGATTTGAATTAAATTTCAAGGTAGGAACATGGATGTCGAATGAAAAAAAAAAAAAAAAAAAAAAAAACCAAATAAATGAGGTTTTTATCATTCCGATGAAATCCATATCTCAAACATAAAGGCATTTTTTTGGGTGAAAGCACATATAGGAATTCTTCAAAGATGAAGACTAGAGAATTAGTTTGGTAACGGGGTGAATTTAATGAATCCAAATCACAACATTTACCTTGAAAGAAGAAGGGAAAATGTGAGCAATAGCCGATACGAGGAAGTCCTATCTAAGAACATTTGGATGAGTTGACGGTGTTTTGGTTAGACTATCTAAGTTTGGAATAAATTTTAAGAACGGGATTCTTGGGTTATGAATACTGAATACTTTGCGGTTCTTAGAAGAAGAAGGATCTCACACTTTATAATGGAAAAAAATAACAAAAAATTAAATAATCGCAATGCTTGCAACCCATGGCTTATTGATACTCCAGTATGATTAAATGCATGATATATCATGACACAAGAACTAAAAAGAGATTGTGAAATTATGACTTTGGGCAAGTAGATAACTACACGTGAACAACAATATAGGCGACCAATCAACAGATGCAATGTAACTCCAAAATGTCAAGTATTTACATTGTGTAAACATCACCTCCCCATGTTTATGAAGAGTGCCATATGAAAACTTCAGTGTTAGAAAAGACGGGAAATTTTCATGAGAAAAGACTACTCAAGCCATTCATAAAACAACAAACCAACAAGCGATGACACATATAGATGAGATGCATCATAGAAAATAATTAGATTAGCGTATATGGAATACAATCATAAGCTACAAGCTATCTTCTATAAAGTTAAACAAGTTATAAGCTATTAGAATAAAACAAATATCAACATGCCTACAAGGCTACAATAGCATCATGCAAACCTTTGCGTTTTTGTGATGCTACTGGTGTAACTTTTAGCCAAACCAGGAAACTCATTCTCAAACTGGTTCATAAACTTTAGAAATTTCACTTCTGAAAAGTTTACAAGCCTAGAAAGATCTGGTTTACTACTGATGAGTGTGTAAATACTCATCATTTTTACCATTTCTGAGCTGCAAAAACATTTAAAAACACTCAGAAATACATCAAAATACAGAAAATATCTCAAAATTGTGTTTTATATGTTTCAGATGCAAAATAAGTAAAAACAGTGAAAAACGAACAAAGTTTGCAAAATTAGCAGTTTCAGTCCCTCAAGTTTCATAAATTAGCAAAAATAGTCCCTGGTAAAATATTTTGGAATAAAAAGTCAACATTGGTCCTTGGAGTTCATAAATTGCCAAAATTGGTCCCTGGGTAAAAGTTTTGAAGGAATTACACATTTGGCCCCTAAAGTTTCTAAAATGACAGAAATAGTCCCTGGGTTTTCAAAACTTAAAAATAACATTTACAACCCTTGTACTATTCATCTATGGCAAAAGTGGTCTTTGGAATATGTTTTGAGAAGTTGGCAACATTAGTCATTCATTTTCAGAAAATGGCATATTTAGTCCTTATGGTTTTACTTAAACTAAACAAACAAACCTAATACTAAATATCACAAACACAACTTGGATCCACCCCTTTTCCTGTGGCCCAATTTCCATCCCAGGCCCAAGCTTAAAACCCACCCACGTTTTAAATAAAATAAAAAACCAAACCACCTTACCCCTTTTCCCTCCCTTGCAAAACCACTCACCAATACCACCCTACCCTGCAACTTCCCCACTTGCCCACTACCACTTGCTGCCACCCATCACCTCCACCGCCCAAAACCACCACCCTACCCTACCCTACCCTACCCTACCCCAATTGCAACCACAGACCAATTTGGCTTAAAAGCTTTTTCCCGCCAAAACACCACCAAGGGCTAGGATCAAAATAAACCCATCCAACGGCTCATAGAGGAGTGGGAAAGTCAAAGAAGGACCCCTGGATCTATTTAAGTGAAGAAAAACAGAAGAAAGAAGGGTAGTTAGTTAATTAGTAGTGTAATTTAGCTTCTAATGTCGTTTTAGTGTAATTCTCAATTCAAGTTGTAATTTTTAGTTAAGGAATGTTGTAATCAGTCATTCAAATGTAATCTTAGCTTAATTCAATCTTAATTTCTTAATCTCAGTTCATTATAAGCTTTTGCCATCTTATTTTTTTCTTAAAAATCCCATTTAGCTCTTAAGTTGTTAGAAGATGTTTGTTATGAGTCTGAAAGTTCATTTAGGTTAATAACAAACTTTTAAAAGTTTCCTTAGTTCAAAACAAGTTTTACTCAGTTCAAATAGAAAATTCTCAAAAATAATCATAAATAGTCAAAAATAAAAAAAATCACCAGAAGAGAAGAAAGAAGCAACGGGGCATGATGTTTTTGATTGCAATGGGTTTAGAACTCCATGGGGAGCCTTAGGATTGTGATCTTGGTCCCTGGTATCTCAAGTCTCAGCATGAACAAAATTGTGAGCCAAGTTCTTATTTTTGTCATTTTACTGTAGACAAGCTTATTGCCTGCTAATCTTTGGTTTCAATGCTTATTAGGTGTATTTGAGTGAGAATATAGATTAATATTGGTTCTTTGTTATTTGCAATCCTTTATGCTCATAATTTTTATTTACACTGTCATTTTTAGCATTATATTGATATGTGAGTTTTTAGTTGTTAGTTCTTGTGATTATCTGCTCAATTCAGTTTATAATGTCAGTTTATGAGCTTATGATTCAATCTCATGGTCTGTAACATGCATTTGCTTTGAAAAACTTGAAATCACAGTTTTTAAGGGGTGTTTGGTTTAAGGTCTCCCACTGTGTATCAGTGGGAGTTGGTTCTTGTTTAAGGTTCATGTATGCTACCTTAAGTTGTTATAGCTCAATTAGACAGTAAAAACTAGCACTCACCTTTCAAAAAGTCAAAATCACTCATGATCCTCATCTAGGAGTTAACTGTCAAACAGTGGGGGTCCAAGATCATCCACATTAGCTTATTGGGTGTTTAAATAGCTTTAGATAATCTTAATGTAGCTTAATATAACACTTTCAATCATTAAATTGTGATTCAAAGTCACCAAAGTCAACTTTTTAAGTTTACTCAAAAAAGTCAAAAATACCTTTTGTGCAGAAATGCAAAAATTTGGAGGATTTGTTTTGAATTTTATAGTCAGGATTAGACCTTGTACTTTTCAGGAATTGAATCCCCCCTCCTAATCTTTGAAGTCCCATAGCCCTTTTATTTTTGCAATTTTTTCTGTGGGCCCCACAGGTGCCCAAGCACAGCAGCAGCCCAGGGTTATCCCCTGCGACTTCAGGCCACCACCACCACTTTGGTGGTGGTTTCTGACCACCTTTTTTTCCCTATTGTTTATTTTGGGTCAAACAAGTTCCCTCAACTTATTTAGATCAATTTTCACCATAGTGGGTCCCACTCAAGCTCAATTGAGCTTATTTGCTTAAAAAGTCAATTGTGGTCAACTGTTTAGCTTATTTCTTTCCATAGTGCTTAATTTTAAGTTACAAAAAAGTTGATTTCACAAAATTTGTTTGTTTTTAGGTGTAAAATAGTTTTCTAAAAGAAAAATCAAGAAAAAATAATTTAATTTTAAGTGATAGTTTCTATTTAATGTAATTTAATTTTAATTTTAATTTTTATATTTTTATTAAGTACTTGGTGTTTTTATATTTTTATTAATTTCCTTTTAAGTTAAAGTATTTTTAGTAATTTTATCAGATTTTTATATTACAATTTAGTATTTATTAGATTTAATCTTAGTTTTATTAGTAATTAGTTTATAATTAAGTTTTAAATAGCATATTTAGTTTTTATAAAGCATAACCTAGTTTTTATATTTTTCCTAGCTCTAATATAATATAATAGACTTTTAGAAAATATATTTTTAATTTATACTGTTCATTTTCCATTTTTCTTATTTTAATTATTTAAATTAGATTTAAATTAATTAAAAGGTAATTAATTAGTGGAATAGCCAAAAATATAATTTTTAGAAGTTTTTATAATTTTGTAGGATTCCTGTGATGATTAATTAGTTTTATAAATTTTTACATAATTTTCTAAGATAATTTAGTATTATTTGTAATTTAAATTATTTTAATTAGTTTAATTAAATTAAATAGTTTTTAATTAATAAAAAAAACTCATAAAAAGACAAAAATATTTATTTTTATTTTTTATACTTTCTTCAAGTTCTAATTTAAGTTTAGAAATTGTTTTTGCAAATTTTAAGTTTAATTTGTAATATTTATAATTATTAGTTAATTTTAATTAGATTTAAATTAGATTTTAATTAGTTTAATTAATTAAATAATATTTAAATAGTAAAATAATCATTTTGATAATTTCATTTTCATTTTCAATTTTCTTTTAATTTCAAGTTTCAAAAGCACCCCCTGCAGTTTGTTAATTATCAAAACCCCACTTTTCAGTCTGTTACGTGATCTTAATTGTGAATTTGTGCATATATCTGTATATCTGATTTTTGTGAATATTATACCTGTGTACCAATACCAAAATATCAGTAGCAAAATCAATTCCCTATCATCTTGGCTACTGTCCTCAATGCCACTCATTCATAAACGATTTCCAAAGCACCATTTCTATCTCGCTGGGACTTAACGACTCGGGGACACACTATACTATCACCGGAGAAGTGGAACGGAGCTGTCTTTGACTTATTGACCTTGGTCAATAATATCTGACCGTTTCGGGACCAATCAAAATTTGGCGCCGCTGCCGGGGAGGTTGTTGCGTGTTTTAAAAAAAATCGTTTTAAGTTTAGTGGTTTTCAAAACCCTCCCTGTACAAATTTCACACAAATTTGTAAAAAGTTTTTTTTTAAATATAATCATATCAAAAAGTTCATTAACACTTTTCCTAAAGTGTTAAAAACACCAAAAAAAAAAAAAAATCAAAAACAACAAAACAAGCTGTGAAGTTAAATTACTTCGTTTTCTTTAAAGATTACAACCTGAAACAGTTGGTTTAAGGTAAGTTCTGACATTAAATTGTGAACTGAAGAGGAATCCATTCTTTCCTCCCGCCAGCCTGCGAGTAATCTTAAAAGAACGATTTCGGTTAACGAATCAGTTCCAAAAATATTTCCCAAGTTTTCTGCACACACACCCATAAGCCTAAAGACAAGTTTTTCAAATTAATAAATACATAAAATCTTACCACCGCAAACCAAGGCTGAACACCTACCAACTTGGGGTGTGGACATAATAAGTTCCCAAACTTAAGATTAAAACTTGCCTTTGTATCCCTGTGAGTGGTGTACCTTTTTCAAAGAAGCCATTCACTTGTGATTATTGGTTTAAGTTCACTGTGGTTTTGCCTCGATTTTGTTTTGAAAAATTGTTTTTAGTGCATGTGCACTAAGCATGTTTCTCAAAAATACCAAAAATATTCACCTTTACCCTCTCACCTTTTTGATTCTTCCCTTTACCCTCTATCCATTTGATTCTAACTTCGTTACCCTCCAAAATGTTTAATTCTTCTCTTATCACCCTCTCATTGTTTGATTCTCCACAATGATCGATTCCTCACCATATAATCCCCATGATCCTCGGACCATGGATGATTTCTATCGTCCAACACTTGACGGTAGAGGAGGACCGATCATTCCACCATCAGTCTCTGGAACCAATTTCATATTGAAAAATCACATGGTTCGACTGATCCGGAAAAATTGCCAATTTCACGGATTTCAAGATGAGGATGCAAACGAGCACCTAAATAAATTCATATCTATCACTCAATCCATGAAACAAAAAGGAATTTCCCAGGATAGCATTCGTTTGAATCTATTTCCATTCTCTTTATCCCACGACGCTGAGTCTTGGTTTTATGCTCTTAAAACCCACTCAATTCATAATTGGGAAGAGATGTTCCTCAAGTTTCTATCAAAATACTTTCCACGTTCTAAAACGGTGCAACTTAGGAAAGACATTTTGAATTTCCAACAATTGCACATGGAATCCGTATTTGAAGCTTGGGAAAGATTCAAATCATTGTTACGGAAATGTCCTGATCACAAAATTTTGCTTCTTGATCAAATCCTAACCTTTTATCATGGTATAACTTCAATTGATCGAGACAAAATCATGTTGGCTGCCGGTGGTAATCTTATGCGGAAAACTCCACAAGAAGCTTATGATTTAATCGAGAATATGACAAATCATCACTATCAGTGGGATACTGAAGTTCATTATCACTCTGCCACTGATTTGAGTGCTCATCATTCCGATTACATTCCCGCTGAGATTTCTCAAATTGAGGTCCTTGGCAATCACAAAAGTTATATAAACCAATATTGCCAAAAAGGACTAGATCATCCTAACACTATTCACTTTTCAGACTCTGATGAAAGTGATGAGGATGAACCCTTTGAAGAAGAAATCTCAAAGGAACCTTCGAATATCTTGATAATGGGGGACAAGCTAGGAAGTCAAAGCCAATCCTCTTGAGGAAATAAATGACCTTGTTCCAATCCCAAAGGTATCTAAGAAACCTCTTGATTCAACTTCAGTTGAAACTGCCTCAGTAGAAATACAGGGAGAAAAGAATATGATCGAATCACTAGCAGTAGAAATCATGGAACTTGTAGAAAGCATGACTGCTAGTCCTTCTCAACTCCCTCAATCTGCTGTTATCACACCCGAAGTTCACACTCACTCTCTGATCATGGGGGATGAGCATCTTAGCACTATTCCTAATAAGGAATCGGACGAATTAATAAAGTCTAGTGCTGAGAACCTTGTCCCAATCCCAGGAGAGTCACAGGGGACTTTTGATCCTATGTGTGATATCCCTCATCCTCTTGTCTTCCCGAATGATGATGTTGAGATGTTCTCCGATTCTGATAATGATGATTCTTTATCTTGTGGGGACATCATTTATGTGGAAGAATTACCTTCTGAGCTAGTTAGCTTAGAAGAAGAGAATGATGAGATTGACACGGAAATCCAAGATGAAGCACTTCATGCAACATTATTGAATGTCAGTCTCCTCATTTCTAAAATCGAGGCTTTCAATATGAAACCTATTTCTTCTCCTATCCCCATAAAGGATAGTGAGATTCTTTCCGATGATCCTATACCGGAATTTGAAGCCTTCAGCTTTGATTATATAGGAGAGAAGATTAGTGGCAGTACCACTTTTCATTCTCATAATTCTCTACCCATATATGATTCATTCATATTTGAGGAGTTCTCCTGTGAACTCACTCATATCATATCTCCACCGGAGTATGATAACTTTTACTTTGATCTAGACAAAGATGATCTTTGTGTTCCGGAGGGAAATATTCTCAACCTTGAGAATTTGCTTGATATCAAAATCCCAACCCTCCCTCCCATTATAGGTCTAGATCATATGAGCTTAAATGATGAGATTAATGATACACCAATTATGAATTCTCTTACTGATGATGATGAGTCAATCTTGATTGTCATCAAGATCTTTCTTCTTTTCTTCACCTACAGGGTGACTTCTCTTGTTCTTCACTCCTTCGGGAATGAAGACACTATATTTGACCCCGGCATTTTCATGTACCATTATTTTGAGCCGAGATTATATCTCATCGGTGTGGAACTTTCACGTGCTTCAAATGTTTGTCCAAACATCTTGAATGAAAGTCCGATGGAGCTTGTTTCTTCCACATCATGCTTCCCTAAGGACAAATGAATTCGGGGTCGAGTCAAGCTAGCGACTCGGTAAACAAAAACAGTAGCATGCTTATAGGGTTTTCACCCTAAGTGTGGGGGAGTCCCCCATGCTATGGTTACTTATGAAGTGAAAAACAAAATTATGTTTCCACATTTAGCTTGTAATGTTGCCCTTTTATGTTCAAAGAGTCGGCATAATAGCCGGGACTTTGAATATTGAGGACAATATTCATCCTAAGTGTAGGGGTATTTCGCTATTCTAGCGAATTTTATCACATTTTACTATCTTATACCCCCGTTTTTGACCAAAATTTTTCAAAAAGTTTTCACTAAAGTTCAAAATTTTTTGTGGTAATCAGTCCGCCAAAGTCTAAATGACAAATGGATTGGCTAGTCCAGGAGAAAACGGCTCTTGGTAAAGACATCTCAAACCCGTTGATGGCTTGCAATTTGCCAAAAATTGTATGGTTCCTCAACTCCCCATATCCCATAAAGCAAATGAGTTGGCTAGCCCACAAGATTATGGCTTGTGGTAAAGGCCGTGGAAAATCCATAATTGGTAATCAGCTCACCAAGATGTTGACTTAGTCCATCAAGATGCTGGCTAGTCCAGAAGCAAACGGCTTTTGGTAAAGACTAATCAAATCCGTTGACAGCTGGTGGTTTGCTCAAAATCACACGGTTATCAGGTGTGCCACAGTTCTTACACCTGGCTACTCCAGAAGTGATGGCTTTTGGTAAAGAGATTTTCAAATCCATCAGGTTTTTCTCAAAAGATTGCTAGGGACTAGCAATGTTTTAGTGTGGGGGATTGATGAGTGTGTAAATACTCATCATTTTTACCATTTCTGAGCTGCAAAAACATTTAAAAACACTCAGAAATACATCAAAATACAGAAAATATCTCAAAATTGTGTTTTATATGTTTCAGATGCAAAATGAGTAAAAACAGATGAAAAACGAACAAAGTTTGCAAAATTAGCAGTTTCAGTCCCTCAAGTTTCATAAATTGGCAAAAATAGTCCCTGGTAAAATATTTTGGAATAAAAAGTCAACATTGGTCCTTGGAGTTCATAAATTGCCAAAATTGGTCCCTGGGTAAAAGTTTTGAAGGAATTACACATTTGGCCCCTAAAGTTTCTAAAATGACAGAAATAGTCCCTGGGTTTTCAAAACTTAAAAATAACATTTACAACCCTTGTACTATTCATCTATGGCAAAAGTGGTCTTTGGAATATGTTTTGAGAAGTTGGCAACATTAGTCCTTCATTTTCAGAAAATGGAATATTTAGTCCTTATGGTTTTACTTAAACTAAACAAACAAACCTAATACTAAATATCACAAACACAACCTGGATCCACCCCTTTTCCTGTGGCCCAATTTCCATCCCAGGCCCAAGCTTAAAACCCACCCACGTTTTAAATAAAATAAAAAACCAAACCACCTTACCCCCTTTCCCTCCCCTGCAAAACCACTCACCAATACCACCCTACCCTGCAACTTCCCCACTTGCCCACTACCACTTGCTGCCACCCATCACCTCCACCGCCCAAAACCACCACCCTACCCTACCCAACCCTACCCCAATTGCAACCACAGACCAATTTGGCTTAAAAGCTTTTTCCCGCCAAAACACCACCAAGGGCTAGGATCAAAATAAACCCATCCAACGGCTCATAGAGGAGTGGGAAAGTCAAAGAAGGACCCCTGGATCTATTTAAGTGAAGAAAAACCGAAGAAAGAAGGGTAGTTAGTTAATTAGTAGTGTAATTTAGCTTCTAATGTCGTTTTAGTGTAATTCTCAATTCAAGTTGTAATTTTTAGTTAAGGAATGTTGTAATCAGTCATTCAAATGTAGGGTTGATTTCCCTTCCTTTAGCTACTCAGATGTTTCAGTTCGCTAAGTTTGCAAAGTCCAAGCTTAATTCAATCTTAATTTCTTAATCTCAGTTCATTATAAGCTTTTGCCATCTTATTTTTTTCTTAAAAATCCCATTTAGCTCTTAAGTTGTTAGAAGATGTTTGTTATGAGTCTGAAAGTTCATTTAGGTTAATAACAAACTTTTAAAAGTTTCCTTAGTTCAAAACAAGTTTTACTCAGTTCAAATAGAAAATTCTCAAAAATAATCATAAATAGTCAAAAATAAAAAAAAATCACCAGAAGAGAAGAAAGAAGCAATGGGGCATGATGTTTTTGATTGCAATGGGTTTAGAACTCCATGGGGAGCCTTAGGATTGTGATCTTGGTCCCTGGTATCTCAAGTCTCAGCATGAACAAAATTGTGAGCCAAGTTCTTATTTTTGTCATTTTACTGTAGACAAGCTTATTGCCTGCTAATCTTTGGTTTCAATGCTTATTAGGTGTATTTGAGTGAGAATATAGATTAATATTGGTTCTTTGTTATTTGCAATCCTTTATGCTCATAATTTTTATTTACACTGTCATTTTTAGCATTATATTGATATGTGAGTTTTTAGTTGTTAGTTCTTGTGATTAGCTGCTCAATTCAGTTTATAATGTCAGTTTACGAGCTTATGATTCAATCTCATGGTCTGTAACATGCATTTGCTTTGAAAAACTTGAAATCACAGTTTTTAAGGGGTGTTTGGTTTAAGGTCTCCCACTGTGTATCAGTGGGAGTTGGTTCTTGTTTAAGGTTCATGTATGCTACCTTAAGTTGTTATAGCTCAATTAGACAGTAAAAACCAGCACTCACCTTTCAAAAAGTCAAAATCACTCATGATCCTCATCTAGGAGTTAACTGTCAAACAATGGGGGTCCAAGATCATCCACATTAGCTTATTGGGTGTTTAAATAGCTTTAGATAATCTTAATGTAGCTTAATATAACACTTTCAATCATTAAATTGTGATTCAAAGTCACCAAAGTCAACTTTCTAAGTTTACTCAAAAAAGTCAAAAATACCTTTTGTGTAGAAATGCAAAAATTTGGAGGATTTGTTTTGAATTTTGTAGTCAGGATTAGACCTTGTGCTTTTCAGGAATTGAATCCCCCCTCCTAATCTTTGAAGTCCCATAGCCCTTTTATTTTTGCAATTTTTTCTGTGGGCCCCACAGGTGCCCAAGCACAGCAGCAGCCCAGGGTTATCCCCTGCGACTTCAGGCCACCACCACCACTTTGGTGGTGGTTTCTGACCACCACAGTGGTCCCCACACCTTAGTTTTAGGTTTTCCCAACCTACCTCCTACCAGGGTTTCAAGTTTGACCCTTGTTTTGACCTCAGGACTTGTGGACCCCACCTGGTTTAGCCCCTCAATATTGTCCCACTTTCTCAGTGAAACCAAATATCAAAGTGCTTATTTGTGGCTTATTTGCTTATTCAGTAGACCCCTATTGCTTATTTTGGTTTAAACAAGTTCCCTCAACTTATTTAGATCAGTTTTCACCATAGTGGGTCCCACTCAAGCTCAATTGAGCTTATTTGCTTAAAAAGTCAACTGTGGTCAACTGTTTAGCTTATTTCTTTCCATAGTGCTTAATTTTAAGTTACAAAAAAGTTGATTTCACAAAAGTAGTTTGGTTTTAGGTGTAAAATAGTTTTCTAAAAGAAAAATCAAGAAAAAACAATTTAATTTTAAGTGATAGTTTCTATTTAATGTAATTTAATTTTAATTTTCATTTTTATATTTTTATTAAGTACTTGGTATTTTTATATTTTTATTAATTTCCTTTTAAGTTAAAGTATTTTTAGTAATTTTATCAGATTTTTATATTACCATTTAGTATTTATTAGATTTAATCTTAGTTTTATTAGTAATTAGTTTATAATTAAGTTTTAAATAGCATATTTAGTTTTTATAAAGCATAACCTAGTTTTTATATTTTTCCTAGCTCTAATATAATATAATAGACTTTTAGAAAATATATTTTTAATTTCTACTGTTCTTTTTCCATTTTTCTTATTTTAATTATTTAAATTAGATTTAAATTAATTAAAAGGTAATTAATTAGTGGAATAGCCAAAAATATAATTTTTAGAAGTTTTTATAATTTTGTAGGATTCCTGTGATGATTAATTAGTTTTATAAATTTTTACATAATTTTCTAAGATAATTTAGTATTATTTGTAATTTAAATTAGTTTAATTAGTTTAATTAAGTTAAATAGTTTTTAATTAATAAAAAAAACTCATAAAAAGACAAAAATATTTATTTTTATTTTTTTATACTTTCTTCAAGTTCTAATATAAGTTTAGAAATTGTTTTTGCAAATTTTTAGTTTAATTTGTAATATTTATAATTATTAGTTAATTTAAATTAGATTTTAATTAGTTTAATTAATTAAATAATATTTAAATAGTAAAAAAATCATTTTGATAATTTCATTTTCATTTTCAATTTTCTTTTAATTTCAAGTTTTAAAAGTTTCAAAAGCACCCCCTGCAGTTTGTTAATTATCAAAACCCCACTTTTCAGTCTGTTACGTGATCTTAATTGTGAATTTGTGCATATATCTGTATATCTGATTTTTGTGAATATTATATCTGTGTACCAATACCAAAATATCAGTAGCAAAATCAATTCCCTATCATCTTGGCTACTGTCATCAGTGCCACTCATTCCTAAACGATTTCCAAAGCACCATTTCTATCTCGCTGGGACTTAACGACCCGGGGACACACTATACTATCACCGGAGAATTGGAACGGAACTGTCTTTGACTTATTGACCTTGGTCAATAATATCTGACCGTTTCGGGACCAATCAACTACCAACATGTTACATGTATAAGTCAAAAATTACCCAATTTAGATAGCACGTGACTTGCACGTGCTATAACCAACCCCAACCACTTTTCCCGCCTTTCTTACTTGTCTAAAAACCATACTCTGTATATTGTTCATCCATTCTGATGTATTCATTTTCTCCTATCTGTGTAAACATTCTCTCTCAATAATCAATAACAAATCATTTTCACTTTCAATTACGAATTGTGTTCTAATTCATCATAATTCCAATTGTTAGTTGAAGCCTATCTCCAATCTATTAATAGATTCAGATAGTGTGTGTTACACAACAAGCTTCTTTTCTTTCAAGATACTAAAAACTTTGTATCTAGGTTTCACTCTTTTCTCGAGACTACAACTCAACAGGTATGTAAAAGAGCTCAAGTAAGTTGAGGTATACCCGAGTTCTTTCATAAAAAAATCTAACCATCGACGAATTTTAGCTTCCGAGTAACTCAAATTTACAGGATTAGACCTCACAAATTTAGCTATTTCTTCTTCAGACCATCCGTAGTCACTAAGGATTTTCAACATCTTCTCAATAGCTGATTTTTTTAAGCCTAGTGATTGTACAAAGCCCATAGACGAACATCTTCGAGTGCTCAGGGATTCCCAATTTTTCTACAACCCAAACCAATTTATGCTCAAAAGCCGATGGATCTAATGAAACAACCCAACATTCACTAGTGATCAATCTTACAATTTGGTCATTCAATAAACCTCGTATACGAAATTGCAATAAATTGGCTGACACATTATCATAGGATGCACAAAAGTTAGACTATGTTTATCAACAATCTATCACAACCCAATCCTTCATTAAAATATTATTTTCTTACTCATCCACCTATACAACCAATACATACAACCAATCTCAACTTTTTTACCATTTATCAACAACCCAAACTAACATATAATATTATTTCTTTTATATTTAATTTAATTACAAAAAAAAATATGTATAGCCATTCATGTTACGACATTTGGCAGATTGAGTTAGAAAAATGAAAGTTACCAAGTGACCAGGTTGGTGACCAGGTTGTTTCACTCTCTTTCTACTTTATTACAAACTTTATATTATATTCAGTGTTTATTTGATTTTGTACTCCAACCGGTTGGTGAACTTCACCAATAAACGTAGTCTTACAAAACAACCATTTCGCTTTCCTAATAACTTCGACAGCTTGTTCATCATTAGTTAAAATGTTCTAATTAAATTTAAAACATGAATAATTCGTGTATGCAACCCATATCTTAGAAGACTCGGATTCGCCTTCATTAACTGAACAAGATCCGACCGCGAAAAGCCATTTTCTAGAAAAACCTTAATTTTTGGTCCAAGGGTTTTGTTGGGATTACAAGTTAGGATCTTGGGAGCATAAAAACTGATATCTTTGATATGGGTATTGTCTAAATTGAATTGCTTGAAGATATTGATGACTAATTCAAGGTTTTTAGTGGATTTAAGAGATGATACCTTACTTAATGTGGTGATGGCTGCTTCTTTTGTGAACCAACTAAATTATCAAGAAATTAATCATGATATTGTAATAGGGTTTTGAAGCTTCATTTGGATATGAAGATTCAACGGAAAAGTACTTGAGAGGATGGGAAGATATTAAGAAATTGCCATGGGACATTAAGCTTGAAGAAGACCCTTTCAAACAACGGCTCCTTCTGAAACAACATTCTTTTTGCCAAAAACAACAACAACTGAATTAAAATGGTGTATGGAATTTATATATGTGGCAAATGGCGATTTTAGAGGGTGTTTGTTTTGGCTAATATAGTTAGCTTATGACTTATTTGGTATTGGGTTTAAGCTCGCTTTTTGTGGCTTATTTTGAAACTTTTCGGCTTATATAAGCTTTATATGGCATAATAAACTTATATAAACCGAAAAGTTTCAAAAGAAGCCACAAAAAGTGAGCTTCTGAAACATAAGCTCAAAACCAAATAAGCCATAAGCCGCTATATAAGCTAAAACAAACACCCCTTTATAATAAAAGAAGAAAACCATACGAAAAGTATAAAAGTTTGTTTGACATACGCATGTTTGTATCAAATAATTTTTTTTAACAATTTTGGTAAACGGGTAGTTGGGGAATGTTTGGCAAAAAGCATTGGGAATGGTGGCTTAAACCGACTTGAACAAGTTTGTTATGTCAGCACTACATCATCATTCACTCACACACCAAAATACCCCATTCCCTAACGGTGGCTTGGGACCGGCAACACCAATGGGGTTGCCACATGAGACTGGCGGGGTGGTACGCCACCTTATCCGGTGCTCTAACCTAAACATAAGCTGTAATTTGATAGCGATAAATTGTAATCTCTAAATTATATGTAAATTCATAGGTATAAGCTCATAGTTATAACTTTGAGACTAGCCATAATAGTGACTCAAGACACGTGTGAACAGATACCACCATAAGTGGTTGCATGTTACGGTCATGCCACTACCACGAGTAGTGGTGTGATCTTGGTTGTGGATTGATGATGGTGATGACCAAATGAATGGCACAAGAAAACCTAACCGTCTATTTTCTAGTTGTTGGGGGTGTTTTTTATTTCTAGAAAAGAATTCATTAATTTTAAATATGGTGAAGGTGAAGTATTTTTGAAAGAGAGATACTCACTTTGTCTCCGAAATTATAGTTCACATTTTTATTTTGAGATATTTTAAAATAATAATCTTCTTCTTGTGTCAACTAATAATCTTGATTTTCCGGTCTTCTTCTCCGGCGTAATTCCGGCAACAAAACAAGAATTCCGGCAAGAAATCAGCCACCACTGATTTCTCTGTTCTGTTTACATATTGGTTAGTGTCAATCATCTGTACGGCCACAAGATAAGCCGAAATTCTCGTTAAATTTTCTTATCTTGAACAAGCTGGCAAGCAGCAGTTGGATTGATTAACCCAGAACAGTACAGTGTTCATTACCCCATTGGGTCAGTGATTTATCATTGTTGTTGAGTGGTAGTGTTACTGTTGTAATGGTGGAAACACGAAATACCATGGTGGGTGCAAGAAGTACTGAAGCTGATGATAGTATGAAATTGTGGGTAACTGAACAGTTAAACAATGTTATCACTAGTTTCACTGAAAGATTAGATACCATGGCTAATCAGTTTCAACAATCAAGATCAGGAACAGGGGAAGGTTCTAGCAGATTTAGTAGAATGGGGAAGTTGGAGTTTCCCAAGTTTCATGGTGATGATGTGCAAGGTTGGTTGTTTAGAGTGAAACAGTTCTTTGATGTTGATAATGTGCATGAAGAGGACAAGATCAAGATGGTGTCAATCCACCTGTATGATAAGGCATTGGCATGGCATTTGCAGTTTGTTAAGAATTATAGAAATGTGGGTTGGATTGAGTATGAGGAAGCTATCTTGAAAAGATTTGGTCCTTTGAATGAAGATCCAATGGCAGAATTGAAGCAACTCAGGTATGAATCTAGTATGAGTGATTATCAAAGCAAGTTTGAGAAGTTAATCACACAAGTAGATATTACTGAGTCTCAATCAGTTAGTATGTTTCTTGCTGGGTTGCCTGCTACTATTGAGTTGAATGTTCGGATGTTTAGGCCTAAAACACTTGTAGATGCATTTAGTTTGGCTAATTTGCAAGAAGCTGTTAGAAAGCAAAGAAATGCACCACTTTTGCCTACACCTAGAAACAACAGCAATTGGCAAGCCAATAGAAATGTAGTAACTCCAAATAGGGCTACTACTACTTTAGCTTTGCCTGCACCAAATACTCAGTATGCTAATAAAGTGCCTGCAATTGTGTCAAATCCACCTAGAAAGCAATTAAGTCAAAGAGAATTGGCTAATAAAAGAGCTAAGAACCAATGCTTTTATTGTGACCAAAAGTATGTGCCTGGTCACAAATGTGAAGGACAAATGTTTACTCTAGAGGTGGTGGGAATGGGAGATGAAGAAGAGGAGACTGTGGAAGAAGAAGAAAATACTGGTATGGAGGAGTTTGTGATGGCAGAGGAGATCCAGCAATATACCCCACACATCTCACTTAATGCTTTGTCAGGAATACCCACACACAACACCATGAGGGTTAAAGGCCATGTTCTTAAACAATTGTTACACATTTTGATGAATTCAATGTTCAAACCATTCTTGAGAAAGTTCACCCTAGTATTTTTTGATGATATATTGGTCTACAGTAAGTCCATCTCAGAACATGTACAACACTTGAAGTTGGTATTACAAGTTATGAGGGAAAATTCATTATATGCCAAACAGAGCAAATGTGTGTTTGGAACTGACAAAGTAGAGTATTTGAGACATGTCATTTCTGGGCAAGGTGTTTCTACTGATCCAAGTAAGATTGAAGCAATGCAACAATGGCCTGTTCCTACTAATGTCAAGCAATTGAGGGGCTTTCTTGGCTTAACAGGGTATTATAGAAGGTTTATCAGAGGGTATGAAACCATCAGTCAACCATTGAATGCATTACTTAAGAAAAATGCATTTCAATGGTCACCTCAAGCTCAAACAGCCTTTGAAGAACTTCAAAAAGCCATGGTTAATTCACCTGTTCTAGCACTTCCCAATTTTGATGAAGAGTTTGAGATTGAGACAGATGCATCAGGATTTGGTATTGGAGCTGTTCTTCAACAAAAAGGTCACCCAATAGCTTTTCTTAGCAAAACCTTAGCTCTCAAACACCAATCTTTATCAGCATATGAAAAAGAACTTTTAGTTGTGGTGCTAGCATTACAAAAGTGGAGAGGATATCTGTTAGACAGGCATTTTAAAATAAAGACAGATCATTTCAGTTTGAAGTATGTGTTAGACCAGAGAATCACTACTCCATTTCAATCCAAATGGTTGCCTAAACTTCTTGGTTTTGACTATGAAATTGAGTATAGAAAAGGGAAAGATAATGTTGCTGCTGATGCACTATCTAGAATTGAAAGACAGTCAGAATTGTTCAGTCTTCTAACTGGTGGTGCTACAAATGAATTAATGGAAGAAGTTATTGCTACTTGGTCTAGTGATCCTGTTTTACAGAAAGTGGTACAAGGTCTTAAGCAAGAAACACTGGTTAATAGTAAATATGTGTGGCAAAATGAACAGCTCAAAAGAAAAGATAAATGGGTGGTGGGTCAGAATGAAAGCTTAAGAAAGAAACTGATTGCTCATTTCCTTGATTCAGTTGTGGGAGGACATTCAGGGGTTCTTGCTACTACTAAAAGATTGACTACTTATTTCTATTGGAAGGGTTTGAGAAAGATGGTTAAGCAATGGGTCAGAAAGTGTGATGTTTGTCAGAGAATTAAAGCTGATTTATCTGCTTATCCAGGACTACTTCAACCTCTACCTATACCTGACCAAATTTGGCAAGATATATCAATGGACTTTGTTGAAGCATTGCCTGTGTCACAAGGCAAAAGTGCAGTATTGGTGGTGGTGGATAGATTGTCTAAACAAGCTCATTTCTTGCCATTAGCTCATCCTTATACTGCATCTCAGGTTGCTCAATTGTTTTTGGATAACATATACAAGTTACATGGGTTACCTAAAACAATAGTGAGTGACAGAGACAAGATTTTTATGAGTCACTTTTGGAAGTCACTTTTTGAAAAGTTGCAAGTTCAATTGAAATTTTCATCAGCTTACCATCCACAAACAGATGGACAAACTGAGATTGTGAACAAGTGCTTGGAGGGATATCTTAGAGGTATGACTGGTGAGAAACCAAAGGATTGGGTCAAGTGGTTACCTTTGGCTGAATATTGGTATAACACTAATTACCATTCTTCTATTAACACCACTCCTTATGAGGTAGTGTACGGGCAAACACCACCTCTGCACATTCCTTACATGGCCAAGGATAGTCCAGTGGAGGCTGTGGACAGAACTCTTCAAGCCAGAGAAAACACTATTAAACTGCTCCAGTTCAACCTTAAAAAGGCTCAAGATAGAATGAAGGTTCAAGCAGACAAAAAGAGGTCTGAGAGGGAGTTTGAAATTGGTTCATGGGTGTATCTTAAACTTCAGCCATACAGGCAAACCACATTGAGACAAGGAAGGCATCACAAGCTTTCTTCAAAGTTCTTTGGACCATTTCAAGTGATTGCAAGAGTAGGGCAGGTTGCTTACAAGTTGCAGTTACCTCCACAAGCTCAAGTGCATCCAGTGTTCCATGTGTCTCAATTGAAAGCTTGTCATTCAGAGGCTGCTACTATGGGTGATTTTCCACAATGTGATTCAGATGGTTTGTTGGCTGCCACTCCTCTCAAGTTACTGGACAGGAAGATGGTGAAGCAAGGTAACAGGGCTGCAATGTTTGGTCTAATTCAATGGAGCAATGGATCTGAGGATGATGCCACATGGGAGCCATTAGCAGACATCGTCAAACGATTTCCTGATTTTATTTTAGATCCTTGAGGACAAGGATTTTCTCAAGGAGGAAGGATTGTTACATGTATAAGTCAAAAATTACCCAATTTAGATAGCACGTGACTTGCACGTGCTATAACCAACCCCAACCACTTTTCCCGCCTTTCTTACTTGTATAAAAACCATACTCTGTATATTGTTCATCCATTCTGATGTATTCATTTTCTCCTATCTGTGTAAACATTCTCTCTCAATAATCAATAACAAATCATTTTCACTTTCAATTACGAATTGTGTTCTAATTCATCATAATTCCAATTGTTAGTTGAAGCCTATCTCCAATCTATTAATAGATTCAGATAGTGTGTGTTACACAACAAGCTTCTTTTCTTTCAAGATACTAAAAACTTTGTATCTAGGTTTCACTCTTTTCTCGAGACTACAACTCAACAGGTATGTAAAAGAGCTCAAGTAAGTTGAGGTATACCCGAGTTCTTTCATAAAAAAATCTAACCATCGACGAATTTTAGCTTCCGAGTAACTCAAATTTACAGGATTAGACCTCACAAATTTAGCTATTTCTTCTTCAGACCATCCGTAGTCACTAAGGATTTTCAACATCTTCTCAATAGCCGATTTTTTTAAGCCTAGTGATTGTACAAAGCCCATAGACGAACATCTTCGAGTGCTCAGGGATTCCCAATTTTTCTACAACCCAAACCAATTTATGCTCAAAAGCCGATGGATCTAATGAAACAACCCAACATTCACTAGTGATCAATCTTACAATTTGGTCATTCAATAAACCTCGTATACGAAATTGCAATAAATTGGCTGACACATTATCATAGGATGCACAAAAGTTAGACTATGTTTATCAACAATCTATCACAACCCAATCCTTCATTAAAATATTATTTTCTTACTCATCCACCTATACAACCAATACATACAACCAATCTCAACTTTTTTACCATTTATCAACAACCCAAACTAACATATAATATTATTTCTTTTATATTTAATTTAATTACAAAAAAAATATGTATAGCCATTCATGTTACGACATTTGGCAGATTGAGTTAGAAAAATGAAAGTTACCAAGTGACCAGGTTGGTGACCAGGTTGTTTCACTCTCTTTCTACTTTATTACAAACTTTATATTATATTAAGTGTTTATTTGATTTTGTACTCCAACCGGTTGGTGAACTTCACCAATAAACGTAGTCTTACAAAACAACCATTTCGCTTTCCTAATAACTTCGACAGCTTGTTCATCATTAGTTAAAATGTTCTAATTAAATTTAAAACATGAATAATTCGTGTATGCAACCCATATCTTAGAAGACTCGGATTCGCCTTCATTAACTGAACAAGATCCGACCGCGAAAAGCCATTTTCTAGAAAAACCTTAATTTTTGGTCCAAGGGTTTTGTTGGGATTACAAGTTAGGATCTTGGGAGCATAAAAACTGATATCTTTGATATGGGTATTGTCTAAATTGAATTGCTTGAAGATATTGATGACTAATTCAAGGTTTTTAGTGGATTTAAGAGATGATACCTTACTTAATGTGGTGATGGCTGCTTCTTTTGTGAACCAACTAAATTATCAAGAAATTAATCATGATATTGTAATAGGGTTTTGAAGCTTCATTTGGATATGAAGATTCAACGGAAAAGTACTTGAGAGGATAGGAAGATATTAAGAAATTGCCATGGGACATTAAGCTTGAAGAAGACCCTTTCAAACAACGGCTCCTTCTGAAACAACATTCTTTTTGCCAAAAACAACAACAACTGAATTAAAATGGTGTATGGAATTTATATATGTGGCAAATGGCGATTTTAGAGGGTGTTTGTTTTGGCTAATATAGTTAGCTTATGACTTATTTGGTATTGGGTTTAAGCTCGCTTTTTGTGGCTTATTTTGAAACTTTTCGGCTTATATAAGCTTTATATGGCATAATAAACTTATATAAACCGAAAAGTTTCAAAAGAAGCCACAAAAAGTGAGCTTCTGAAACATAAGCTCAAAACCAAATAAGCCATAAGCCGCTATATAAGCTAAAACAAACACCCCTTTATAATAAAAGAAGAAAACCATACGAAAAGTATAAAAGTTTGTTTGACATACGCATGTTTGTATCAAATAATTTTTTTTAACAATTTTGGTAAACGGGTAGTTGGGGAATGTTTGGCAAAAAGCATTGGGAATGGTGGCTTAAACCGACTTGAACAAGTTTGTTATGTCAGCACTACATCATCATTCACTCACACACCAAAATACCCCATTCCCTAACGGTGGCTTGGGACCGGCAACACCAATGGGGTTGCCACATGAGACTGGCGGGGTGGTACGCCACCTTATCCGGTGCTCTAACCTAAACATAAGCTGTAATTTGATAGCGATAAATTGTAATCTCTAAATTATATGTAAATTCATAGGTATAAGCTCATAGTTATAACTTTGAGACTAGCCATAATAGTGACTCAAGACACGTGTGAACAGATACCACCATAAGTGGTTGCATGTTACGGTCATGCCACTACCACGAGTAGTGGTGTGATCTTGGTTGTGGATTGATGATGGTGATGACCAAATGAATGGCACAAGAAAACCTAACCGTCTATTTTCTAGTTGTTGGGGGTGTTTTTTATTTCTAGAAAAGAATTCATTAATTTTAAATATGGTGAAGGTGAAGTATTTTTGAAAGAGAGATACTCACTTTGTCTCCGAAATTATAGTTCACATTTTTATTTTGAGATATTTTAAAATAATAATCTTCTTCTTGTGTCAACTAATTAAAAGGGAATTTAGTTGGTGGGATGATATTTGACTGATTGAAGAGTATCGCGGTCTCACTTTTCTTAAATTATAGTATATTTTTGTTTCATAACAATTATTTTGAGACCAGGAAGTAGTAGATTTATGTGTTTTCATTGAGACAATCAAGAACGGATTTGTTTTTGTTTTTGTGTTTGTGTTGTGGACCTCATTTGGTTTACTTACAAAAAGATATAGAGACAGATATACCGTTTCATTTAGCAGTCAAATTAAGTTCATTGAACGGAGTTAGGGTCAAAAGACCAAACTCGTAACAGGTCAAAACCACAAGGACGAGATCCGAAAAGAAAAAAAAAAGTTTAGGGACTAAACCATGAAAGCTGATAAACCACAGGGACGATTTAAGTAATTAGTTCATTAAAGAAAAAAGGGCTATAAAAGAAGCCCCGGAGTCCCAAATACTCCTTACTACGTAGTTCTTATTGCTGGAAACATAAACCCTAGAAAAGTTAAACAATGTCAGACAATATCCCTTTTGAAATCCAAATGGAAATCATCAAATGGCTTCCAGTGAAGCCTTTGATTCAGTTCAGGTCGGTCTCGAAACTATGGAAGTCTTTTATTGACAGCTCTAACTTTATCAAAGGTTACGGCGCCCGCCATACGCAACCACATAGCCGTATTCTAAGTTTATCACCTGGTTCTGAGAATGAGTTAAGGTACATTTGTTTAGTAGACGATGATATCGAAACTTTTAAGGTACAACAACAAGAGTTTGCTCCATTTGTTGTGTCTCCTTTGCTTAAACAATATTGTGTTTCATACGTTGTTGGTGCGTGTCATGGATTACTGTGTTTGCTCTGTTATAATAAAGTTTATAATAAAAGCATGATTATAATTTGGAACCCTTCTATTGGTAAATCATTTGGTATTGCTCTCCCTAGATATGTCCTTAAGATTGATATTCATACTGTATATGGTTTCGGGGTTTGTCCCGTTACTAGTGATCCTGCCGTTGTTAAGGTTTTATGTGCAGGTAACATGCCTTGGCATGTTGAAGTTTTTACATTGAGTTCGGGGGTTTGGAATGTGATTCCAAGTGGTAATTTGCCTCGTCAATCAATTAAACTTAACTCGAGAACTCAGGTTGTTATAGATAGGTTTATTTACTGGGGTGCTTGTGAGAAGATTTCTACTGATGATGGTGAATCTAACACAAATCATATGGTTGTGTCATTTGATTTGAATACCAAGGAGTTCAAAGTGGTAGACCTTCCAGATAGCTTAACAAACGAGCTATATGGATCTGTGTCCGTTTCTAAGCTAGGGGAGTCTCTTGTTGTGTTTGGTTACATCATTGCCAAGGAAGCACTTTGTGGTGTATGGGTGATGGAGCATGATTCGTCTTTTAGAAAGCTATTTACAATTTGTGCAAAGGTATGTAAAATATTGGGGTTTACGAAGAGTGGTGAACCTATATGTGAAACTGTAAGCAAGTTCAGACATCATACAAAACCTGATTTTTGCGGAGGTAACTCATACTGGCTATTTAACACACTTGACGTTTACGACCCTTGCTCACAACACATTAAGAATCTTGGGATTTCTGGACGTGGGAACTCGTTCTTCTTGGGTTCTTACAAGGAATCACTACTTCTGCTTGATCACTGGGATTCACATATTTATTCTGATGTTAATTGATCAAAAAGATGACGGCAACATTTTAAGGTGTGGATTTACAAAGTAAATGTTACCTAAGGATGGAGGGGCCTATTTTGTAGTTAAGGTGTGAAAAAATCACTTTCATCTATTTTAGTGTTTTATAACTGATTTAATGTCATTAAGTACTGTCATTTATGAAATCTTAAGCGATTGTAGATTCAGTATTTGCTGCATATTTGTCAGATATGTGACTTGTAGCAAGGTTAGTGAAATCAATATTCTACAGACATTAATGATTATTAAGTTTAATGTGATTTCTATTATTCCATTGATATGTTGCTTCTACTCCTTGTCGATGGTTTTTTTAGAATGGGGCATATCCTTTATAGAAGCCTTATTGCTTGAGTAATTAATGATCACAAGACTTTTAGATGTTCATTATTTTTTGAAATCTTGTTAGCGTTCTTTGCTTCGTTACATTCTCATTTCATTATGCTTGGCGGGTACTTTGGATAATCTGTAAATACAGACACGAGTTTATCAATGTTTAAATTTGCAACATCTGAATGTGTAAATGCTTATGTGTGAACAAGAAATGATATTCATGTACTTTGACTTGGATTAGAGTAGTGAAGGCATTAGTAGCGGCTACGATATACGATCTCCTAATTATACCATCCAAATTGTAAAATAACATAGCAAAAAGTAGAAACAGAGCCGCGGCCAACAATGCTTGTATCACTAGGGAGGCTGCAATGCAATCAAGCACTTATTGCACCTGCATTGGACTTCTTACCAGTAGGTAACAACACAAAGTATTGATAGTAGGTTAAAGAGCTTCTTTGATTCATCTCAACCTACTCGTTGTATTCCCAGTCTTTTAGAAAACATATTTGATTGTAACTAAACTTCAACTATTTTAGATATACCCTCAACACAAGTTTTCCCCTGCTATTCTCATGACTGTTGAACTACTTAACGATTCAACAATAGTTGGTAACTCTGAAGGATTATTATTGCTTTTGCTGCGGTTAATATCCAACATCAGTCTCATAGAATTCTATGTGATTTTGGATTGAATATTGTTGCTGTTTGGAAACCTTTCAATTACAGAATCAGTTTTTTGTTGTGCTAGATGTTTTACCTGGTATATATGAAAATGTTTTCGGGTTATGGGGTTTATCCTAACAGTAGCTACCATATATAACATTGTCTAGATTACATATTTTCAAAGTTGCATCCTATGTCAAGTCTATGTTTTTAAGTTCATGGGGTTTGGACTTTAGTGAACTCCAAAGCCCAAACGATGAGCGACCTTGTAAATTGGAGTCGTGTAGTTATAGTTGCCAATCTCAATAGTGCATGTGAACAAACCAGGGGATCGTGCTTGGTATGAGCAGCACAACTCTTCCCAGCATTTCACTTTTCATAGTAAACTATCTGTCAATGTGCAAATGACCCGGTACTTCCACAACCCAACCATGATCATTAGAGACACTTGTAAATTAACATCCAATAGTAACGAATGCCAGATTTCAATGACATCCATAGCAGGCTGAAAACCAGCGCAAAAGATTGGATACTAAACGACCGCCATGTACATGACACAATTCTTATTTTTGATTCTTGCAAGGCTATAAATCCTGTTTGTCCTTGGGCAATGGAAACATGATCCTTTGACTCGTAGAGTCAACTGGTACGTCTATTTCTTGAAGTTATGCTCTTAAATGTTGGAGCTGTAATATCTGACCACCACGTTGAATACCCGACAGCATACAGTGTGACTGTTTGTGCTCCCCTTTCAATTGTAGCCCTTTTGAGACATCAATTGGGTATGGACCGGTTAGGATGTTCATCAGTTAATGTTTCGGGTTACTCGGGTTATTCGGGTTGAGAATTTTGAAGGCAAAACTTAACTGAATTCAAAGTGGACCAAACAGAACCAATAACTGAATTTGAATTCGCCAATTCGGTATGGTTTGGGTTTTGAACCGAAAAACGCGAATTGGAAAATTTTTGTAATTTTATTTCTCAATTAGATCTAGAACACAAAGGCATCAATTAGATATACAGATATGTAGCCCCAAGCACAAAGCAAATTTCTGAGGTACAACCGTACAAGTACTATTACAGGAAGGAAAATACTAAAAATACATGAGAATTTTTCCTGAAGGGATATTACTCGTGGCTGACTATAAATTTCCTGGTATGTCACTCACTTGCCTAGATACCCTGAACAAAAAGCAACCAGAGATTTTAGAAAAAGTGGGTTTTCACTCTTTATAATAGCAAGTCCAAAGAGTGATTAGCACAAATAGACACAAAACCACATATATCATTGCAAAAGGCCAAGATATCAAAGTGTAAGTTTAAGTTGCTTTTAAATACATAGCTAATTGTAATACCGAAAAAAGGTAACAAAGATCTGCCATCACCACAGATAATACACGCAAATCATAGGATTCTAAACAAGCCTAAGATGAACAAACCTAGGCTAAACAAATATGAGCTAACAGAAACAAAGGTGGAGCCAAAAAAAGGTGATCTAACCAAAAATGGTACTTGTATGTCAAGCCTAAGTACAGAAAAAACTCGGTTATCGTCTACCAAGATATACGAAGATGGTGCATGTACGTCAATACATGTCACATAAACAGCAAATGAATATCATGATAGCATATACAATATGCAGGTCAGGTTTAAATCTGAGGGCACTATGTCACCTTCACTAACCAAACAGCCAAAACGGATACCGCATAAAGTCCATCTACACAACGAATACTTCAAGGATTGCGGTGAAATATTCATACTTCCACTGAAGCATCACACATTCACTGTTTGCTGCCAAATGGCAAGCCTAAATTCCCACCGTGGATGGATATAGATTTTAATATCCTGAAGTAAATTACAAGAGTGTTTAATATGTAATGTGAGAACATCAACATATGTTAAGCAAGGCGAGATTGATGTAAGACTAAAAGATCTTTGCAGACAGGTACGGTATAAAATTTAGAAACTTATGCAGGTATCTCAACCCAAGGCTAGAATGTTAATAAGTAATGGGATCAATGATAATTGAGTAAGAAGACATAACAGGATTGATGTACGAGATCTTGGTAGATATGAAGAGATGATAAGCATTAAGCCCTACAACAATCTTTGATTAACATAACAATACCGTTCTCAAAGTGTAAGAAACCTATTCCGAACAATGGTTTCTAAACTAAGTCAGACAACTGCTTTACTCTTGCAATTTGTAAGAAATGGCAGAGGGCATAACATCACGGAACATATGGTGTGGTAGTAAAATATAACGGATGATTGTTTTAATAGCAACCTTTTGTTCCCAGCGTTCCTAGATAACTGACAGTGATTCTGATATTGCTTTTAGTTCACAAAATGTTTTGGTAAGTGGCAATTGCATTACTAGTACATAAATACTGATAGAAAAGAAGGTGTAATGTCTCCAACAATGTTAGAACCCTCTGAGCTAAAATGCATCATCTCATGAAGTTTGAACAATGTACAACAATTATCACATGAATAAATTCCTTACTCTAAACTATAACCTTTTTTTTTTCTTTCTTTTTTTTTTTTTTCTTTTTTTTTTTTCTCATAAAACAAAAAATCGAATATGATTCTCGCTGGTCAGAAGAGTCAGCCTAAACATTTCAATAATGTTTCAAAAATATACGAGGGTGTTTATGTATAGAAAATGGACACATAGTTACGCAAAGATGATGGTTCCATTTCGGGCGGATCCAGGATGGGTTTAGTGTATGCACGTGAAAATATTTGTCTTTAATAGTGAAATGATAGTTTATTTATTTATTTATTTATTTTAATGTAATATTAGCGCATACTGTGGTTAAACCCCCGGATCAACGTTTTTGTCTCGCTAAAGCCCAGTTTTTGGACGTTTAATGGTGACCCACTACCACTTGGGCCAGGACTCTCTTTTCTGAAATCTGAATTTAGCATAGCTAGCTCTCCTTACTGTCTTTTGATATAATCTTCGAACTCGTCCTGTAAATAAAATAACAATAACGACGAAATGGATCAGAAAAATGTGCTCCAAGATAACTTTATAGTGAAGAGGTTTGCAGTAAGTTTATTGGTAAAAATCTGACTTTTTGAGGTCAATAGACTACTTTTCAGAAAATCATTACCAAAACTAAAGTAAAAGAAGACCATTTGAATTTCAAAAGTCAAAGTACAGAAACTGATCCATAGGTTTATACTAGTGTCTGTGCTTTTAGTTTTAATGAGAGCAAACAACTCATGTAGTACGATAACTAGAAAATAAAGGTGTAAAAAAAAAAACAATGTAAAAACCTTGTGACATTTGTCACAAGTTTTATTTTTTTACAGTCAAATGCTGCAACTAGTAAAGAGTGAAGACAGTAATCTATAAGTAACATACCGTTGGTTTGAGAAGCTCATCGATTATCTCCTGTGCTTGCCTCAGCCTTAAATCAACAATGCTTGGTGGTAAATCAGCCTCGATTAAGATGTGAAGTTACTCATTTAAATGTTCATAACCCGGTCTTCCCCTTAGCTTATTTTCCTTTATTGAATATAATATGTAATCCAAAATTAGATTCCAAAACCACATGAAATCAGATTTAATTAAATCAGTTTTAGTCCTTAAGCTTCCGGATGAGGTTACTTGTAGCATTGGATTCAGCCAAAGGCATTCGTTATCTTCACGCCAAATCCAACCCACCTATATTCCACATTGATATCAAAACAAGCAACATTCTCATCGACTCCAAACTCACTGCCAAAGTTGATGATTTTGGACTCTCAAGGCTTGCACCACTTACGGATAACTATGGAATTGGTCCTAACTCCTAACTATGTATCAACCGTTCTAAGAGGAACACCTGTAAGTCTTTTTCTATCTTACTTGCTAGCTGAGTGACCTTGGTGTATGGATCGACCGACCTTGTTGCTTTCTGTGACTTAGGACAGAAGCTAGCTAGAAGTAGAAAAATGAGCTTTTTTTTAAAGGGCATAATAGTTATTGAGATTGAGGGTATATTAATAATTATACTTTTCTCATTTTGAGAAGAGAGAATTGCAAAAATCGTCCCTAAAGTTTGGCCAAATTGCACGTTTCGTCCCGGATGTTTGGAAAGTATAAGGATCGTCCCTGTGGAGAAAACTTTGGTGCAAATATCGTCCCCACAGGGACGATACTTGCACCAAAGGTTTCCCCAAAAAGGACGATACTTGCACCAAAGTTTTCTCCACAGGGACGATCCTTGCACTTTCCAAACATCCGGGATGAAACGTGCAATTTGGCCAAACTTTAGGGACGATTTTTTCAATTCTCTCTTTTGAGAATTTTAAGTATAATTTATACACTCTAGAGAAGAGATGTATTGAGTATTTTCATTTTGAAACTTACCAGAAGTCCTTGCAAGAACATGATCCATCCGCAAAATGATGAAACCTACTATTATCTCGAAGTATAATCTTTCTCCCCTCAATTTTCGAGATCAATTGATTGCAGAATGGCAATCAACACAAACTCTTATATTTTTCTTCACAATAATCGGTTTCCCAATTGGCAAACGTATTAGTGCATAAGCTATAGCTATCCTCTCACTATGCCTATGAAGAACCTTTACCTTCATGTCATATTCCAAATCAAGTGGGACCGACTCAGTATCAGGAACATATCCCGCTTCAACTATTTTACGCAAAAGACTATCAAGCTTCAAGTCTATTTCTTTCTTATGTGGGTGACACCAATCTTCAACTCCAAATACATGGACTTTATTATCAACATCGACCCAACTATAACCAGGTAGCTTCTTTACGTTTTCATCCTTCATCGTCTTCCTAACACTTCTTACATCCTCCCATTGTTGTTCTTTTGCATAAATATTGGAAAGTAATACACGAGTCCACTGTTTTCAGGCTCTAGTTTCTTCAGACTTTCGGCTGCAAGTTCTCCTCTTTTTTTATCACTATATTTTCTACAAGCTGCCAGAAGAGAACACCAAGCATACACGTTTGGCTCAAATGGCATTTTGTTAATAAAGTTTTCAGCTTCTTCAAGCCTCCCAGCTCGTTCCAATAAGTCAACAACACACGAGTAATGTTCTGATCGAGGTGTTATTTTGTAAACTTTTTCCATGGAATCAAAGTAGCTTAATCCTTCCTTCACTAATCCTGAATGGCTGCAAGCATTTAAAAGATTGATAAACGTAACAGCGTTTGGTTTTAACTCTCGAACCAGCATCTTGTTAAATACATCTATTGCTTCGTGTCCTAAACCATGGTGAGCACACACACCCATTAGTGAATTCCATGCATATTCATTTGCTTTAGATATCTTGTTGAACGCTTGGATTGAATGACCCAGCAAACCACATTTCCCGTACATATCAACAATGACAGTTGAAACAAAAGGGTCTTGACTAAGATTGTATTTAAACACTAAGGCATGAAGTTGAACTCCTTGTTCAAGGGAAGCTTGATTAGCACAAGCCTTAATTAAGCTAGAAAATGTAAACTCATTACACTACTACAAAAATGGTCTTTTAGACCTTCTTATAAAGACCCTATATGTAAAGCACACGTCTAAAAAAGGTTTTAACATGATTTAGGCCGGTTACAATGAAAACAACGGGTCTAAATGTGAAAATTACATCTGGGCCGGTTACAATCCAAGTAACCGGTTTAAAAGACTATCTTTTGAACCGGTGATGTTGAAACACGTCTAAAAGGTTTTGTGCGGGATTTAATTTTTCAACTCTCTTCAAAAATTTCAATTCTCTTCAAAATTTTCAACTACCCCACCAAAACCCTTTAACACCTATCAAATAACACAGTCACAATTCTATCTCTTCATCTAAACTCACACCAAACCCTAAAAGTAGCTACCATCGCAGCAGTTCCCGTCACCCACAGCACCAGCAGCGCCACTTCGCCTCACCACGGCCGTCAGATCTGTCACGGCGTCACCAAACCCTAACCACTAGGTTCACCTACCACCGCTGCCTTAGCTAACCCCTAACCTGTGAGTGGTCTTGATTTTCATAATTAATTTTATATATGTTGCAATTTTGGTTTTGTTGTATTTTTGTTCGATTAGGCAGTGATGTTGATTATGTTGAGTTGTTGATCTTTATTGTATGTTTTTGATTGATTTTAAAGAAACCTTTTGATGGTTATGAATGTGTATAGTGATATTTAAGGTACACTCAGAATCTAATTAGGAGAGTTTTGCACTAATGAGGTGTTTCGGTAAGCTAATGCTAATTTGCTATTTGCTATCTGCTATCTGCTATCTGCTAATTTGCTATTTGCTAATTTGCTTATGCTATGCAATTATGGTTATTGAATCTCTAAGATTAATTAATTTGTCTAATTTAGCAATTTGTTAGATATTTGAGTTGTACTTTGATATGTTTGTTCTTAGGCTGAAAAGGAAGTTGTAGATTTGGAAAACAACTAATCTCAGTGAGAATGAAAAGGAGGAATTCAAACAGCCATTGATGAAGGTGACCGAAACCATTTTCACATACCCACCAAAAGTCAAAAACAACAACACGCCAATCTCATCCCTATGGTCAGGATCGTAACTACCACTCCACAAGTTTGTTTTTGGGAATGGACCAGTCCACAGATATAGCTTGAATCCTTCAATAATCAGGTATGTAACATCAAATCTATCTTCAATTGATTTTTTTACTTGGCAAATTTTGAGGGATTATATCTCAAAACTTGAGTATAAACTAAAAAATTGAGTATGAATCTATCTTCAATTGATTTTGTTTCTTGGCACATTCTGGTATTTTATACTTAAGGTTTCCTTTTTTTAGCCCATGTCACATTCATATAATAGGTTCTGTAGATTGCATCTTGTAAATGATGATGCACAAATGAATTAAGATGCTTATGAATAAGATCAGATATAAAAGATGAAATAGGTATGGTGAAGATATCATCCTCTTTGGATGTGATAATGTTTCATACCAAGAAATCTCCTTTGTATATTTGATTGGTCATACTAATGCTTTAAGCTTGGATTTTATTTAAATGGTGATAATGATTTTTAATATAGTAACCAATATTCAACAAAATTTAAAATGAAACTCTTTTTTACCCGAAAGATTGTGGATACTTTAAGTGTGTATTAATATTGGAACTTTAAGTGATTCTAAATAGCACAAAGTTAGCTAATAAGATACTTCAGAATGTGATCTGCTGAAATATTACCAAGAAGCACCTTAATTCTTGGTTGATCAACTAGTCATGCTTGCTTTTCTGAATTTAGACCTTTCAAGATGCAATGTTAATCTCTATATATTTGCCATTTGATAGATTGGTTCTATGCGATAATGGTTGTACAAAGTAAAAGAGTTATTGTTAAATTGATTGAGAAATAATAAATTGATAGCGAAAGGTTATAAAAAGAAATATTGACTAACAAAAAAACCATTTGCGGCAATCATGATTTGTTGTTTTAGGAACTCGCATTGATTAGAGGCTGTAAACTATTACATGAGATATATAGTGCCAAGATGGTGAAGACCATTATAGATGGAAAGGATTGTGTTCATTTTGTCAAGAAACTCCAAATGTAAGCCTGCAATTCCATCCAAAGCTTTTACAATATGCGTAACTTTGCTACTTTAAATGGGAATCTAATGTTGATTGTTTTGGTTTGCTTACAATATGTTATTTGCAATAACTTGCAGGACATGCTAACAAGAGGAACAAGACTGTTACCATTCAAGCTTATAATGTTTATGTTTGTGATATGATTGAGTCTTAGCGATTTAGGTAAATAATCAAGTTAAGAGATGCTTGAAACTCCTTATAACGGATGTTTTGTAATGTTTATTTGCAATGGCTTATAACGGGTGTTTGTATTATAGTTCAGTGCCTCGTTATATACTTTCCTTTCACTGTTTTGTATGAATTTTAATGAATTTATGGCCACATATGGGTTGTTTGGGAGGATTCATAAACTTTGAGAGCTGCTTAGAATTGCTTATATAATTTTTTTTATTAGAAAAATATACATATAGACCGGTTTGTATTATAATCACCGGTCTGGATAACACGTCTTTTAGACCTATATGACGAGTCTTTTAGACCGGTTGAGCACCGGTCTATATAGCGATTCTTTTAGACCGGTTGATGCACCGGTTTATATGTGTATTTATCTTTTGGACCTCCCCCCTTTTAGACCCCTCCGAGCACCAGTCTAAAAGGGTCTTAGCACCGGTCTAAAAGCCTCTTTTTCTAGTAGTGTTAGGTTCAATATTTTTCCTCTTCAAGTCAGCAAAAATAGTCAACGCCTTGTCAATTTGATCAGCTTCGACATACCCATCAATCAATGAAGTATAAGAAACAATATTTGTACCTCTAGAGTCGGTTTGAAGCAAACGTGAACCACTATCCATGTCACCTATTTTACAGATATATCCATAAGTGTTGGAATTATTATATCATGACTATCATATAAATAAACCAAGTACATCAAAGTGAGCATGAGCGGAAGCAATTATAATAGATCGAATAACATGTAATTAATTAATCATTAATTTAAATAGTAAACATACCGTAGTGATTCTAGCCCGAACAAGAATCAATGCAATCTTCCGGAACCAATGAACCCTAATTAGGGTTTATAAGGATTATATGAATTACCCCTTACCTTTTTTTGTAATTCAATCAAAGAATCAAACAATAGTGTGTTTGATTTACGTTCTTGTACACACGTACTAATTCAAGAAAACGTTTATGCAAGTAATAACACAAAACCCTTTTTGGACTCAAGAAAAACGAAACCCTTATGGGTGTTCGGTTTTGGTTCGACCAAGACAAGAGAAGGAGAAGAAAACACCAAGTTGTGTGTGTACAAGTTATGAGAAAAACCTACAACTTGGGTTTGCTTATATACTAAACTTTACTTGGAGCTCAAGGCACATAAGGAGGTGGATCCTCCTTGGGCCGATCGGTTCTAGCTCCCACAAGGGGATTCCGGAACCTTCTTTTGTTTCCATGTAATGTCTAGTAATTAGTTTCCTAATCTTCGTTTAATAATTAATTAGTCATTAATCAATAATACTAATTATTATTTAATTGTTTTGTGTTTAATAATTAATTATAACATTTTATAAATAATTATTACATTTCCTCTTCATACGTATTGTGTGCAATCCCGCAATCTCAAGTTCGATCCTAACACACGACTATTATTATTTTGTCTATAAAACCAACAGCTCCCACTTAGACATATCATAATAGTGTGATCACATCGATTAGCGTCTTGCAACACGTCGATGCCTCTAGTACAACTTGAGTAAGGCTCCTGGAAAACCTTTTAATGATTTCTCATTATTATTATCCATTTGTTTCTAATACCACGTTAATAAGGATATGAATCTAGGTCATTGCTTAATTAACCATTCTGTTTCTCGTTCTTAGAAATTGACAAGATTACCAAATCTTTTGAACCTTTCATAAAAGACCTTGGGCGTGGCCACGCAAACACCTTGACAACCCTACGAGGGGCCCAGTAGTATTAAACTCCAAAATTAATTTGAAGGAACAAATTCTTTATTGACTACAAGCAAAACACACAAACTTTGTAACACTTCTGAAAACAACCCTTATTACTACCAGTTACGTATAGCGTTAAGTTGTTCCACAAAAATGTACTACATTCATGACCGTTATCTTGTATCTCAAGTCTAAGGATAACTTCTTATGATTTACTTAATGACAAGATCCATAAAGTAACATCATATAGTTGGGATAAGTCCTATATTCAGTATCATCGAATATCATCTGAAATGGCATGACTACGCATCAATATACACTAAGTATATTATACCAACTTCATACTTGTCTTAATTTAATAATATTCCCATATTATTAACTGACAACGGACAATTTAGAATAACTCTTATTCATGGATTTAAACATGCAAAAATAGGACAACAATAATTAACAATAGAAATAAACATACCAACATACTTTATTTCATTAAATAATAATTGTTTACAATATCCTTTATCCAAATACTAATCACAGTTATGCATGAAACTACTAGCTAATTTAAGTCCAATTCCATTGGATAATCCATTAAGCTTTTCTTTTGCCAAAGCCTTAGTGAACGGATCAGCTAAGTTTTCATCTGTGTGAACCTTCAACAGATTTATTTCACCTTCGTCAACCTTTTCACGAACAAAGTGATACTTCCGTAGAAAATGTCTGGTGCCTCTCATGACTCCAGGTTCATTGGCAAATATGATTGCAGCAGAATTGTCACAATACATATCAATAGGTAATTCAATTGAAGGCATAACACCAAGCCCAGAAACGAATTTCCTAATCCAAACAGCCTCCATAGCAGCTTCCGAAGCAGCAATGTATTCAGCTTCTGTTGCAGACATCGCAATTGTACTCTGCTTCTTGCTCCTCCAATCTACAGCTCCTCCATTGATAACAAAGACATAACCCGTCTGAGACTTCGAATCATCTTTATTACTTTGAAAGGATGCATCACAGAAACCTGTAACACAAAGTTCTGCAGATGGATTTCCACCATATACCAAAAACATATCTTTTGTATTCCTCAAATACTTAAGAATATGTTTAACAGCAATCCAATGTTTTTCACCTGGATTCTGTTGAAATTGACTGGTAATATTTTGAGCAAACGCCACATCTGGCCTTGTGCACTTAACCGCATACATAATAGATCCTACAGCCGAAGCATAAGGAACTTTACTCATGCGAGCCACCTCTTCAGGTGTTGAAGCACAATACTCATTACATAAGCCATGTTTTACTTCCATCGGCAAATATCCTTTCTTGGAATTTTGCATATTGAATCTCTTCAATATTTTGTCAATGTAAGCACTTTGACTTAATCCAATTAACCGCCTTGATCTATCTCTATAGATTTTGATTCCCAGAATGTATGCAGCTTCTCCTAAATCTTTCAAAGAAAAGCACTTTCCAAGATATGCCTTAACAGCTTGTAAACTTGGAATGTCTTTTCCCATGATCAATATGTCATCAACATATAGAATTAGGAAAGTTACATTATCACTCCCACTAGCTTTGTGATACACACATGGCTCATCAAGATTTTGAGTGAATCCAAACTTTTTAATTTCAGCATTAAACCTCTTGTTCCATTGTCGTGATGCTTGCTTTAATCCATAAATGGATCTCTTAAGCTTGCAAACACGATTTGGAAATTCTGGATTTTCAAACCCTTCTGGTTGTGCCATATAGATGTCTTCATCTAGATGACCATTTAAGAAAGCGGTTTTCACATCCATTTGCCAAATCTCATAGTCATAGTAAGCTGCTATAGCTATGAGAATTCTTATAGCTCTTATGTCTGCTACAGGAGAAAACGTCTCCTCGTAATCAATTCCAAAAGTTTGAGTAAAACCTTTAGCAACTAGACGAGCCTTATAAATGTGTGCATATCCATTCATGTCAGTCTTGATTTTGTAAAGCCACTTACTCCCAACTACCTTGGCACCAGGAGGTAAGTCAACTTCTTCCCAGACTTCATTGTCATGCATGGATTGTATTTCCCCATCCATAGCAGCTTTCCATTTAGCTTTTTGAGGGCTTTTAATGGCAGCTCTATAACTAGTAGGTTCATCAAGATCCCCTAGTGTATGCTGATCGACCTCTACATTAAGACATAGACGGTCAGGAGCTTTCACAGATCTTGAAGATCTGCGAATGGGAATTACTTCAACTTCCGGTGGAGGACCCAGACTTTTCGGTTCTATAGGAAGTGTGCTAGTGTTTTCTGAAGGTAATGCATTATTTAGATCATCTTCTAAATCATATACTCTCCCACTGATTTCTTGAACGACAAATTCACTTTCAAGAAAATCACCATATCTTGCAACAAACACTTTGTTCTCAGGTGGGTAGTAAAAGTAGTAACCCATAGTTTCCTTAGGGTATCCTACGAAAATGCATTTTACAGATCTTTGTTGGAGTTTATCTTGTGAGTCACGTTTAACATACGCCTCACAACCCCAGACCTTTAAATAAGACAAGTTCGGAGCTTTTCCAGTCCATATCTCATATGGTGTCTTATCAACCTTCTTGGTGGGAACCATATTCAAAATACGAACAGCTGATTCAAGAGCATAATCCCAAAAAGACAAAGGAAGATTAGTAAGATTATACATTGATCGAACCATGTCCAACAATGTACGATTCCTTCTCTCAGATACACCATTTTGTTGTGGAGTATATGGAGATGTGAGATTCTGGACAATTCCATTCTCAATTAAGAAATCTTTAAAATCTTGACTAAGGTATTCACCACCTCGATCAGAACGAAGAGCTTTAATCTTCTTTCCTAATTGCAATTCTACTTCTGCTTTGAAAACTTTAAATGTTTCAAACACTTCATGTTTATGTTTAAGTAAATAAACATAACCATAACGGCTGAAATCATCCGTAAAAGTTAAGAAGTAGACAGCACCTCTCCTTGACACATGTCTAAGTGGTCCACACACATCCGTGTGTATTAAACCAAGTAGATCTGAATCTCTTTCCATATTATTATGAAAAGGTTTCTTCGTCATCTTCCCGGAAATACAAGATTCGCATTTATCAAATGACTCATCATTGATATTATTCAAAAGCCCTTCACGTTGCAGCTTTTGCATGCGAGTCTTGCCTATATGGGCAAGTCTACAGTGCCAAAGGTAAGACGAATTCAAGTCATACTTCATTCTCTTACTTATGCTGTACATCGAATTATTATTATTGTTGGAAGTCACACAATTATTCATATCAATTTCAAACACACCATTCACAGCAACAGCATTAAAATAAAATACACCATTTAAAGAAACAGAAATTTTATTGCCATCAATAGTATGAGTAAAACCAAGATCCAACAAACATGAAAAGGAAACAACACCTCTAATTATAGAAGGTGCATAATGACAATTGTTTAAACAAAGTACTAAACCCGAAGGTAAAACTAAATCAAACATTCCTATGGCTTCAACTGCTGCTTGTGCTCCATTTCCCACATGCAGAAATTGCTCCCCATAAGCTAGTCTCCTTTCCTCTCTAAACCCCTGCAGTGTATTACAAATATTAATACCACATCCAGTATCATATACCCAGGAATTTATTTCACGAGATAAAGTAAATAATTCAATGACAAATAAGTTACCTGAAGTGCTGGCGCCCATGTGCCCAGTCTTCTTAACCTTATTGTTTCGCAAGTCATCGAGATAAAGAGGACAATTCCTCTTCCAATGGCCCATCACCTTGCAGTAATGGCATCCTTGATCCTTCTTTGGATTATTCTTGACATGAGGGTTCTTCTTATGTTGAGGTGGTTGATAAGCCATAACCTGCTTATTCTTATCATCCTTCTTCTTTCCTTTACCCTTCTTCTTGTTCGCATTTGGCTTGTTAATTCTACCCCCTTGTATTGCTAGTACTTGGGGCGTAGGAGCCTTTTGTGGTGTACCTTTCTCATAATCAATGAGCAGTGCGTGCAATTCACTTACAGTCTTCCCCACGCAATGCATATTGAAGTTCCTCACAAAACCACTAAATTCCTTATCAAGGGATCTATTGATTAAGTGCACAGCCATATCATTGTCATAGGGTTTCCCAAGTGTTTGTAGTTGATCCATGTAACTTTTCATTTTCAACACATGAGCACTCACAGGTTCACCAGGACCTTGCTTACAACCATGTAGAGCTTCCATCAAATCGTAAATCTCTACATTTGATGGTTTCTCATAAAGTTTCTTGAGTTCATCAATCATGTCCTTGGGAAAATACTCCTCAAACTGTCTTTGAAGAGCTGTGGACATTCCCCCTAACATCATTGCGGCCACATCAATATGTTCCTTGCTATCAAGATTCCATTTGGCTTTAGCAGCTTCAGTAGCTGCCGTGCCTTCAGGTTCAGCAGGACAAGGCGTTTTCAAGATTTCGAGTTGACCAGTCACTCGCAGGACAATCCTTAGTGAGCGGTACCAATCATTGAAATTTTCCGAGCCAGTCAATTTTTCTCGTTCAAAATAAGTTTTGAACGCAGAACGTAAGTTGGTGTTATCAGTTTGAGCCATTTCTACAGATAAAGAAAGTTCAAATCATTAGTATTTTTGATAATACAATTTTTCAAGAAAATTAAAATATCCAAGGAAAATAAATCCATAGAATAATCTTGAAAACTAGGATCCTCCATAAACATAGTTCCATCACATTCAGTTGATCTGCTAGTAATGAAAGTATAATATGAGGTAACTTGTCGTACAAGTAATTGGCATAACATTTGTCCAATTCCTAGATATATGGGATTTACAATCACAAAACATTTGTATTGTAAGCATGTTTAGTCCCCATCTTAATGCCTTGAGTCAAGTCTCACTTCCTACTCAATTTAAGTCGTCTAACTTAAAAACTATAAACTCATAAATCCATTACATCAGTTGATCTGCTAGCAATGAATTTATGAAATTTACCTTTCCATTGCAATCTCGCCAAGTCTCACTATGACGTAAATTACAACTTCAAGTGTTCTTAATTAGATGACATTCAACTTAATTTATAAGGGTATTAATATTTTGATGTGATCAAAATAATGTATGAAGAAGCATGCATACAACTTCATAACATTGGTTTTACAAAACATTTTTATTACCAATTAGCTAAGAGTAAAATAACAAAGTTTTGATTGAGGTATCGGGTTCACCAATTAAAGAATAACCATCAATTATCGTCCACTATATCGTACTTTTGCTTACGCCCGAAGGCATAGTGTTTCGGATAATCATTGTGGAATTGTGGATTATTCACCCTTAAGATGACAATGTACATGTAATGGTTGTTTGGTAAGTCTAATTTACACACAAACGAGCGTTAAGACATGAATGTTGTCTATCTAAGGCCACAATTTAATGCGTTGCCATCCTTATACCCATCTTGTAGTGTGTAAACTTCGGTCGAGCCTATTTAACCATTACGTACAAAAACATCAATCAATCAATCATTTGAAGTTTTAACTCTTAAAAAACCAAAACAATTTCGCCATTATTTAGTCCGTATTATTTTTTCTATTCAAAAAATTACCCTTTTCGTTTATATAAACATGTCTAACACAATAAATAAACAAAACAAGTAATTTGCAATAAAAAATAAAACAACTAAATAAACACATATACATAATCATAACAATTAAATATGTATAAAACATGTAGCCACATGCAAATCTTATTAAAAAATCCTATTAATAATCAAATCTAGGCGTATAACGTATTAATTCAATTAGGGCTTTCTTTTTCTTAGAAAAAGAGCCACATACATCGATAAATCGATTGCGTAAGCCAAAATTAAATAAATACCACATAACACATAATTGATTACTTAATATTGGAGTCTTCCCCAATTCGACATCTATTAAAATTTACATGTTTTAATATAACTTAACCATTAATATATATAAGCAATTTAAACCATTTAAATAACACATTAAAAAATCCATGCAAACATGCACTTTTCATGGATTTAGCTTAACAATTAACAAATTGCACCAAGATCGTTTACTAAAACGCATAAACAATTACATGACATCTTAGGGTTTCTAATTAGGTTTTAATAAAATTAAAAGCAAAACCCTAAAAACCCTTAGGTCATTCGACCCAAATTAGGGTTAGGGTTAAAAAAAACATAAACCCTAAAAAAAATGTAACTATACGAATCAAATCCAATTTTTTTTATGCGTTGCGATAATTAATTACACATTATAACGGCTCTAGATGCCACTGTTGGAATTATTATATCATGATTATCATATAAATAAACCAAGTACATCAAAGTGAGCATGAGCGGAAGCAATTATAATAGATCGAATAACATGTAATTAATTAATCATTAATTTAAATAGTAAACATACCGTAGTGATTCTAGCCCGAACAAGAATCAATGCAATCTTCCGGAACCAATGAACCCTAATTAGGGTTTATAAGGATTATATGAATTACCCCTTACCTTTTTTGTAATTCAATCCAAGAATCAAACAATAGTGTGTTTGATTTACGTTCTTGTACACACGTACTAATTCAAGAAAACGTTTATGCAAGTAATAACACAAAACCCTTTTTGGACTCAAGAAAAACGAAACCCTTATGGGTGTTCGGTTTTGGTTCGACCAAGACAAGAGAAGGAGAAGAAAACACCAAGTTGTGTGTGTACAAGTTATGAGAAAAACCTACAACTTGGGGTTGCTTATATACTAAACTTTACTTGGAGCTCAAGGCACATAAGGAGGTGGATCCTCCTTGGGCCGATCGGTTCTAGCTCCCACAAGGGGATTCCGGAACCTTCTTTTGTTTCCATGTAATGTCTAGTAATTAGTTTCCTAATCTTCGTTTAATAATTAATTAGTCATTAATCAATAATACTAATTATTATTTAATTGTTTTGTGTTTAATAATTAATTATAACATTTTATAAATAATTATTACATTTCCTCTTCATACGTATTGTGTGCAATCCCGCAATCTCAAGTTCGATCCTAACACACGACTATTATTATTTTGTCTATAAAACCAACAATAAGTGCATTACCAACAGAAACATTCAATTCAAACCCCAACTTCACACCAAACGTATGAAGACATCTTCCAACGTTATACGCGTTGCCACCTCCACAAGCACAAAGTGCACTACATAGTAAATGTTGGTCAATCGACACATCTTCATTCAACATCTTCCTCAAAGCCATCAACGCTTCCTCATAACAAGTTAACAACCATTCTTCGCATATCCATCAATCAATGAATTCCACAACACCTCATCTTTCACTGGCATCTCCTCAAAAACCACACACGCCTCAACCAACGACCCACACTTGGAATACATATCCACCAAATTACTACCCACAAACATCTCATAACTCAACCCAACTTTCAAAGCAAGACAATGCACTTGCCTCCCAACATCCACCATCTTCAAAAACGAGCACGCTTGAACCACACTCGAAAAAGCAAACTCGTTAGCACTTTCGCCAGAAACCCGCATAGAAGAAAACATACTAATCACTTTTGCGTACTCGGAGTTCTGCGGAAAGACAGAAATCATAGCAGTCCAAGAAACCAAGTTTCATTGAGGCATTTGGTGGAAGCGTTTGTGTGCATATTCGATATGACCACATTTAGAGTACATAGATAAAATGTGATTTGTTAGATAGGTTGATGATGGGTATCCAGAAGTGATGACATGTGCATGAAGATGTTTAGCGTTATATAACTGTTTGGATTTTGCGTAGATTTGTGCAAGTGTTTGGTTAACGTTCGAAATGTCATAGTAAAAATGGGCGGGTTGGGTAATGGGTCAAAGTGGGTAATTTCAGTTATAGGGTCAAGACGGCCTTTATGCAATCACTTGTGTAGTTTGACCAGAAATATGTTCCATGTTTTATGCATACAAAAGTTTAACCTCTAAAAGTCCTGGATTAAATACAGAATTATTGGAACAATTTTTTTTTAATTATTATTATTATTATTTGTTTCGGTGAAAATAGCTAATCAAGCAAATTAATGGTGTTTGTAACTTGTAAGTGCATTTGTTTGTATGAGGATATCAGAAGAACAATGTGTTTGTATAATATACTCGTAGTATAAAACCGAATCAATAATATTATTTTATAAAATCTTGTTTTAGGAAATGATAGAAACACAAGGTATGTATGAAAATTATAACTTCAAAATCAATAACTTCGATTTAACAATATATTCAAAATTTTACTATACATTCAAAATAAACTACAGTTATTGTCACCTAAAATTATTATCATCCGTATAATTATTGTCACTAGAAACGAATAACCAAAAAATTTGCTTGTCTAAAATTTAAATTACAGAATATCTACAGCTGAAACACACGAATACCTGGCTAGTTTGTTACTACTAAGAGGGCTAGGTGCAAGGTGTCATTGGGAATTTTTGGGACCAATGACTAACGAATGGCTAGCCAAACTGCACCACCGTCCCGTGTTATTCGTCATTTAGCCATTTTACCAACATGTGCTATTTTTTTATTTTTTATTTTTATTATGATTATTATTATTTTGTGAATGAGTGTGATATATTTGACGTGACATTTATGGAACCTACATGTACCAATAATATTTTTATAAGCTGCTTTGATAAGTTTTCACAAACAGCTCCTTTTTATCTAAAAACTGGTAACACAAAAACCTTCCACAAGACCAAAACAAGTAGTCAAACATTATTCTAGACATGAAACTAGTCAAACTACGTTGTCTATTCTCAACACTATCAACACCAACCTCAAAAACCAATCTAATAATCACACACCCAGTATTACTAACACTAGAATCATGCAGCTCAATGACCCATTTAACCCAAATCCAAGCCCACATGACCCGAACCGGTCTCATTTTCCACACTTTCCCAGTCAGCAGGCTCTTAACATTTTCAGCATTATCACATTTTGCCAACTTAAAACACGCATGCAAACTTTTTAACCATATTTCAAACCCAAATATCTACATTTGGAATGTCATGTTAAGAGGGTTTTTAAAACACCATTTTTACGTAAAAGGGTTGTCGTTTTTTTCGCGAAATGGTGCGAAAAAGGGTGAGTTTTGATGAAAAGAGCTTTGTGTTTGGGTTGAAGTGTTGTTTTAAAGGTTTGAGAGTTGGTGAGAGTGTGCATTGTTTGGTTTTGAGACATGGGTTTGGGTGGGATTTGGTTGTGAGGAATGGGTTGGTTCATTTTTATGGAGAGGTGGGACGGGTTCAAAGTGCGCGAAAAGTGTTTGATGAAATGTGTGAGGGAGTGCGAGATGTTGTTACTTGGAGTAGTTTGATTAATGTGTATGTGAAAAGTGGGATGGTGGATGAGGGGTTGAGAGTTTTTGAGATGATGAAAGAGAGTGGAGTTGGAGTGAATGAGGTTACTATGATTGCGGTTTTTGGTGCGTGTGCTAAGAAAGGGGACTTGGAGCTGGGAAGGAGTGTGCATGATTATGTTGAGAAGATGAGTGTGAATAAGAGTTTGAATTTGATGAATTCGGTGTTGGATATGTATGTTAAGTGTGGTTGTTTGGTTACGGCTAAGGAGGTTTTTGAGGGTATGGAGATTAAGGATGTTTTCTCGTGGACGAGTATGATTAATGGGTATGCTAAGAATGGGGAGCTGGATATGGCGAAGAAAATGTTTGATGAGATGCCTGAGCGGAATATTGTATCTTGGAATGCAATGATTGCGGGATATTCACAGAACAATAAACCAAAGGAAGCGATAGAACTGTTTCACGAAATGGAAAACGTAGGTTTGGTTCCTATAGAGACCACTTTGGTATGTGTGCTCTCCGCTTGTGCTCAAGCGGGCTGCTTAGATTTAGGCCAGTGGATGTACTCTTACTATGTCAAGCGGAATCGGATTCAACTCACCGCGACACTTGGAAATGCGTTCATAGACATGTACGCTAAATGCGGGAACATTGATGCGGCTGTAGAGCTCTTTAATGAAATGGCTGAGAAAGACTTGGTATCTTGGAATTCTTTGATTGTCAGTTTTGCTTCCCATGGGCATGCGGTGAAGGCTCTTAGTCTTTTTGAACAAATGAGAGAATTGGGATATGAACCGGATGAGATTACATTTGTTGGTGTGCTATCTGCTTGTAGTCATGGGGGTTTACTGACTCAAGGAAGAAGTTACTTCAAAGAGATGGAGATGACCTACGGGATAAAACCAACACTGGAGCATTACGCGTGTATGATTGATTTACTTGGAAGAATTGGGCACTTGGATGAAGCTTACGGATTACTAAAAGAAATGCCAATGGAACCTGATAAAGCGGTTTGGGGAGCGGTTCTTAATGCATGTAGGATGCATGGAAATCTTGAGCTAGGTAAACTTGCTGCCGAAAAACTCATAGAATTGGATCCAAATGATAGTGGTATTTATGTGCTTATGGAAAGTTTATGTGCTGCTAGAAGTAAATGGGATGAGGTAAAGATGGTAAGAAGTATGATGAGGGGGAATGGTGTTAAGAAAACTCCAGGGCGTAGTTCTATTGAAGTGGAGGGCGAGTTTCACGAGTTCTTGGCTGCTGATAAATCTCACCCTCTGTCAGAAAGAATATATAAAGTTTTAGGTGAAATAATATCATTGTCAAGGTTGGAAGATGCATCTGATGCTAACTGTTTATACATTGCCAAGAATGATGTGCAGAATTCTCTCGAGTTAATTTCCATTGACTAGTGCAGATGTATATCATTGTGTAATTCCTGTTGAACCTGAGTGGACGGTGCCGCTGCTTAAAACAAAAAAAGGCAATCACAAGGATATTTCTTTGTTCAGACCGTCCCTGCAAAACATTTATCAGAACCAAGTCCGGACATAGCCTTTTGAGCCATTGAGGTCGTTGATTTATGCACTAAATTATAACTCTAAGACCTCTTTGGTTGGTATCGTTGCATGGTAAGATTTGAACTAATCATCAACCATAGATACGTATGCTGGTCTCTAGATCACACGCAAGCCATTTCAGTGGGTTACAAAGGCAGTAATGGATCTTACAAACACACACATAGTCATTTCTATTAAAGCTTACTGTATGGTTTTCTAGATTATATTGAACTTTTGTGGATTTTGACTTAGATCTTCATTTAAATGATGTTGATTCTTGATGCAGGCCGGATACATGTTTAAGCTGAGAACATTAATTGTTAGATATTAGACATGAAGGTAACCTGTATCTGTTCCCTCAACAACATACTTTAATTCAATAGATGAAGCTTTCATTGTTAGAAGTATGTCCTAATGTGACTGCATATATTTGCCGTTGTTATGTGTGATCAGCTTCCATTTAGGACCTTACTGGACCACATTGGTTTTGATACACTGCCCATGATCGTTTCTTGGTTCGTTGTAGAATGGCTGCATCCAGTGGCGCAGCTTCATAGGGGCGGGGGGGGGGGGGGGGGGGGGGGGGGGGCGGCCGACCCCCCGAAATTTTTTTTGCGATGTAGAGGTATATAGTTTTCGTGTAGAAAAATTTCGGTATTTTCGGTTTCGCCCCCCCAATTTAATTCGGTTTCGACCCCCCATAGTGTTAGGAAAAAAAAAATTTAGATCCCGACCCCCCACTCGAAAAATCCAAGCTTCGCCACTGGCTGCATCAGTTTGGTCCGATATCTTTCCATGGTGGGTCTTCTACGGGTGAAGTCTTACAGATGGCGGGTCTTCTAATTTAAGGTTGTATTGGCAGGCGGTAGTCTGGTGTACCCTTTACTATCTGTGGAAATCCCGCAATATTCCAGTTGAATAAGTGGGATCTGGAATTAACTTTTGGAATTCAGTTATCGTGTTCTGGATTTCCAACAGTAGTATTCAAATGGGTAGACTGGTGCAACTTGCAAGGGTCCAGTGTTTCTGTGCTAATTTCGATTATTTTGTGCTGGACCTTGTGTCTGCTAGTTTCGTGTTTTCATGGCGGCATTGCTCTGGTTCTTTTCTTTGCGAATTCGTGTTTGCAGGGTTGATTCGTGGAAGAGTAAATCTGGTCTTCAGTAGCTTACTTATGATGTTCGTGTCACATCCGCTTGTACTTTGTTTCTGTTTTAGGCTGCTATTTGCTAGTGTAGTTAGGCTGTTTGGTTTGCTTAGGTTCATCAGAAAGATCCATAGACTTGAGTTATGTAACAACAAGCCAGTTAATTAACATGCATGAGGTTAAATATGATGTGACATATTGATCCTGTTTAATACATATTCTTTAGTTTACAAGTTACCTGGTGATCAAAGTGTTAAAGTGATCATGAATAGATCTAGACTGCTCAGCTAGAACTTCTAAAATAGTCAGCATATCAGTGGCAAGCGGATACGTTTTGTTCTCTGCAGTAAATTCATGAACAAAACCATTGACCTCGATCCAACTACACCCAGGCGTTTTCCTGATATTCTGAGTTCTCATCAGCCTTCTCGTCTTTAATGCATCTTCCCACTTATTGGTTGACCGATAAACATTCCAAAGAAGTATGTAAACTCCATCATCAGAAGGTTCTAACTCGAGTACTTTCTTTGCTGCTATTTCAGCTAACCGCAGGTCTCTCTTTAACATACAAACACTCAATATCGATCTCCAAATAACAGCATCTGGTTCCATTGGCATCCTATTAATCAACTCCATCGCTTCATCTACATCCCCCGCCCTATAATACAGATCCACCATACAGCCGTAGTGTTTAATTGTCGGTTTAATACCATAACGATAAACCATTTTGTCAAATAAAGATTTCCCTTCGTTGATTAGTCCTCCATGACCACAAGCTGATAACACTGACAAAAATGTAACTTCATTCGGAATCAAACCACTTGACACCATATCATTAAAAACTTCCACTGTGGATTTTCCTTCACCGTGCAACGCCAACCCTGAAATCAAACTTGTCCACGAAAAAACATCCTTTTGCTTCATTTCTCTAAACACTTTTCTTGCTAATTCAACACTTCCCCCTTTACAATACATATCTATCAAAGCATTATTCACCGAAACATCACTAACAAGACTAGCTACCTTAACAACATACCCATGTAACGCTCCACCAAAATAAACCGCACCAACATCAGCACAACCCGAAAGAACAGCAACAATCGTAACACAACTAGGCCAATCCTTTTTTCTCATCTCGTTAAACAATCTCAACCCGTCAACAACACTCTTACTTCTAACATATCCCACAATCATCGCAGTCCAAGAAACCACATTCCTCTCAGGCATTTCATCAAAAACACGACGAGCCGCCATAATATCACCACTCTTAACATACCCATTAACCAAACTAGTCCAAGACGCCACATCTTTCACACCCATCAACTCAAACACTTTCCTACCCATTTCCACCCGCCCATTTCGCGCATACATATCAACCAAAGCATTCCAAACAATAACACCATCCAACTCATATCTCAACACCATCCCATGCACCACCTTCCCAACAGCCAAATTTTTAGCATGCCCACAAGCCGATATAGCAGCCACAGCGCAATGCCCATCTGGTTTAAGCTGCATTAACATGATCATGTCTGAGAACAAAGATATTGTTTTCATGGGTTGTTGCGTGTTTAAGTAAAGCTGCATAATGGAACTCCATGATATAATATCTGGGCTTTGGATTTGGTTAAAGATTTTGTGAGCTTTGGTTGGATTTTTTAGTTTTTTTGCGTAGAAGTTGAGTAACTTGCAAGCGAAAACTTGGTGAGTGTTGAAGAGGTTTTGAGTAATGGCTTGAGCATGGATTTGGGTTATTTGGGGAGTGTTGTTTTTGGTACATTTGTCTAGTAGGGATCTTAGATTTGATAAATTAATCTTGTTCATTGTTGATTTTAGTACTAGTAATCTTTGACCTGAACTTATGAAAATGGGTAGTTTTGAGCCATTTAAGAAAGGTGTTTGGGTAAGTGAAAGGGTGATATTTTAGGTGTTTTTTACATGGGTTTTGGTCTTTTGGATTGGGATTTAGCAATTAGGATTAACGGGAATAACAATTGTTAAAGATATAAAGAAGGGATTTGTTTTTGTTTTTGTGTTTGTGTACTAGACCTCATTTAGTTTACTTACTAAAAGACATAAAGAGACAGAAATACCCTTTTATTTAACAGTCAAATTAAGTCAATTTAACGGAGTTAGGGTCAAAGGTCAAAAAACCAAAAGGAGGAGATTGGAAAAAAAGGTTCAGGGACTAAACTCATGATAGGTGACAAACCAGAGGGACGATTTAAGTAATTAGCCAAAGAAAAAAGGGCTATAAAAGAAGCCCCGAGTCTAAATACTACGTAGTTGTTATTGCTGGAAACATAAACCCTAGAAAAGTTAAACAATGTCAGACAATATCCCTTTTGAAATCCAAATGGAAATCATCAAATGGCTTCCAGTAAAGCCTTTGATTCAGTTCAGGTTGGTTTCAGGTTGGTCTCGAAACCATGGAAGTCTTTTATTGACAGCTCTAACTTTATCAAAGGTTACGGCGCCCGCCATACGCAACCACATAGCCGTATTCTAAGTTTATCACCTGGTTCTGAGAATGAGTTAAGGTACATTTGTTTAGTAGACAATGATATCGAAACTTTTAAGGTACAGCAACAAGAGTTTGCTCCATTTGTTGTGTCTCCTTTGCTTAAACAATATCGTCTTTCATATGTTCTTGGTACGTGTCATGGATTACTGTGTTTGCTCTGTTATAATAAAGTTTATAATAAAAAGATGATTGTAATTTGGAACCCTTCTATTGGTAAATCATTTGGTATTGCTCGCCCTAGATATGTCCCTAAGATTGATATTCATACTGTATATGGTTTCGGGGTTTGTCCCGTTACTAGTGACCCTACCGTTGTTAAGGTTTTATGTGCAGGTAACATGCCTTGGCATGTTGAAGTTTTTACATTGAGTTCGGGGGTTTGGAATGTGATTCCAAGTGGTAATTTGCCTCGTCAATCAATTAAACTTAACTCGAGAACTCAGGTTGTTATAGATAGGTTTATTTATTGGGGTGCTTGTGAGAAGATTTCTACTGATGATGGTGAATCTACCGCAAATCATATGGTTGTGTCATTTGATTTGATTACCAAGGAGTTCAAAGTGGTAGACCTTCCAGATAGCTTAACAAACGAGCTATATGGATCTGTGTCTGTTTCTAAGCTAGGGGAGTCTGTTGTTGTGTTTGGATACATCATTGCCAAGGAAGCACTTTGTGGTGTATGGGTGATGGAGCATGATTCGTCTTTTAGAAAGCTATTTACAATTTGTGCAAAGGTATGTAAAATATTGGGGTTTACGAAGAGTGGTGAACCTATATGTGAAACTGTAAGCGAGTTCAGACATAAGCCCAAACCTGATTTTTGTGGAGGTATCTCATACTTGTTGTTTAACACACTTGTCGTTTACGACCCTTGCTCACAATACATTAAGAATCTTGGGATTTCTGGAGTTGGGAACTCGTTCTTCATGGGTTCTTACAAAGAATCGCTACTTCTGCTTGATCACTGGGATTCACATATTTATTATGACGTTAAGAGCAAAGGGTAAGGTGACCCCGTGTTAAAACTTAACGCACTGCCACGTCAGCGCCACATCAGCTTTTACCTTTTAACCTTAATTCTTGACTTTCCACCCCTGTAGCATAATTCACCTATAACTCACCTTCACCTAAATTATTATTTTCAATTTCAACCCCGTTAGAGGGGGTGGGATGAATTTTATTTATTTATTTTTTTTAGCAAAGTTGCATTTTAACGCACGTTAAGGTTTTAACCCACCCCTTTTAACCATCTCTTAACTTAACGCACGGTAAGGTAACTCACCAATTTTTTTTTTGCAATGTTAAGATTTAACGTAGGTGGATTGTCACCTTACCGCAAGCTCTAATTGATAAAAAAGATGACGGCCACATTTTAAGGTGTGGATTTACAAAGCACATGTTACCTAAGGATGGAGGGGCCTATTTTGTAGTTAAGGTGTGAAAGAATCACTTTCATCTATTTTAGTGTTTATCACTGATTTAATGTCATTTATGGAATCTTAAGCGATTGTAGATTCAGTATTTGCTACATATTTTTCAGATATGTGACTTGTAGCAAGGTTAGTGAAATCAATATTCTACAGACATTAATGATTATTAAGTTTAATGTGATTTCTATTATTCCATTGATATGTTGCTTCTACTCCTTGTCGATGGTTTTTTTAGAATGGGGAATATCCTTTATTTATTGCTTGAGTAATTAATGACCGCCTTTTAGAAATGCTTATGTGTGAACAATAAATGATATTCATGTACTTTGACTTAGGATTAGAGTACTGAAGGCATTAGTAGCGGCTACGATATACGATCTCCTAATTATACCATCAAAATTGTAAAATAACATAGCAGAAAGTAGAAACAGAGCCGCGGCCAACAATGCTTATATCACTTGGGAGGCTGCAATGCAATCAAGCACTTATTGCACCTGCATTGGACTTCTTACCAGTAGGTAACAACACAAAGTAGTGATAGTAGGTTCAAGAGCTTCTTTGATTCATCTCAACCTACTCGTTGTATTCCCAAGTCTTTTAGAAAACATATTTGATTGTAACTAAACTTCAACTATTTTAGATATACCCTCAACACAAGTTTTCCCCTACTATTCTCATGACTGTTGAACTACTTAACGATCCAACAATAGTTGGTAACTCTGAAGGATTATTATTGCTTTTGCTGCGGTTATTATCCAACATCTGAGTCTCATAGAATTTTATGTGATTTTCGAAGGGATATTGCTGCTATTTGGAAACCTTTCAATTACAGAATCAGTTTTTTGTTGTGCCAGATGTTTTACCTGGTATGTACGAAAATGCTTTTGGGTTATAGGGTTTATCCTAACAGTAGCTACCCTAACATTGTCTAGATTACATATTTTCAAAGTATAAGTTGCATCCTGTGTTAAGTCGATGTTTTTAAGTTCATGGCTTTGGACTTCAGTGAACTCCAAAGCCCAAACCGTGAGCTACCTTGTGAATTGGACTCGTGTAGTTATAGTTGCCAATCTCTATAGTGCACATGAACAAACCAGGGGATCGTGCTTGGTATGAGCAGCACAACTCTACCCAGCAAGTCACTTTTCATAGTAAACTATCTGTCAATGTGCAAATGACCCGGTACTTCCACAACCCAACCATGATCATTAGAGATTGGCTTGTAAATTAGCATCCAATAGTAATGAATGCTAGAGTTTAATAACATCCATAGCAGGCTGAAAACCAGTGCAAAAGATTGGATACTAAACGACAGCCGTGTACATGACACAATTCTTGTTTTTGAAACCCTCTTTGTGCCTGGGCAATGGAAACACAATCCTTTGACTCGTAGAGTCAACTGATACGTTTATTTCTTGAAGTTATGTTCTTAAATGTTGGAGCTGTAATATTTGACCACCACGTTGAGTACCCGACAGCATACAGTGTGACTGTTTGTGCTCGCCTTTCAATTGTGGCCCTTTTGAGACATCAATCGGGTATGGACCGGTTAGGATGTTCATCAGATCATGTTTCGGGTTACTCGGGTTATACGGTTCGGGTTATTCGGGTTGAGAATGTTTGAAGGCAAAACTTAAATTGAAAGTGGACCAAACATAACCGATAACTGAATTTGAATTCACCAATAATCCGGTATAGTTTAGGTTTTGAACCGAAAAACCAGAAATGCAAAATTTGTTAATTTTATTTCTCAGTTAGATATAGAACACAAATGCATCAATTAGATATATCGATATGTAGCCCCAACTACAAAGCAAATTTCTGAGGTACAAGTACTATCACAGGAAGGAAAATACTAAATGCTACTGTATAAAGATGAAGACCACCCCAGATGCAAGAAAAAGGCCAAAATACATGAGAGCTTTTCCTGAAGGTGGCTGACTATAAATTTCCTGGTATGTTACTTGCCTAGATACCCTAGGGCTGAGCATCGGGCCGCTCCCGACCCGATCCCGACTATCCCGAATCCCGGCAAGCCAGAAAACACAAACCGAGTCCCGACCCGATTAAGCTCGGTTCGGTTTCGGGACAGTCGGGACGGGACGGGATCGGTCGGTTTGATCGGTTTTGTTTGTTGTTTTTTTGTTTTCGGCCCGTCCCGACCCGAGCCCGACTATCCCGAATCCCGACAAAACGGAAAACACAAACCGAGTCCCGACCAGTTTGAGATCGGTTCGGTTTCGGGAGAGGATTCAGGACTCGGGATCGGGACGGGATTAGGGAGTCGGTCGGTTTTGCTCACCCCTAAGATACCCTGAACAAAAAGCAACCAGAGATATTAGCACAAATAGGCACAAAACCACATATATCATTGCAAAAGGCCAAGATATCAAATGTAAGGTTAAGTTGCTTTTAAATACATAGCTAATTGTAATACCGAAAAATGGTAACAAAGATCTGCCATCACCACAGATAATACACGCAAATCATAGGATTCTAAACAAGCCTAAGATGAACAAACCTAGGCTAAACAAATGCGAGCTGACAGAAACAAATGTGGAGCAAAAAAAAAAAAAGTGATCTAACCAAAAATGGTACTTGTATATGCCAAGCCTAAGTACAGAAAAACTTTCAGCTATCTTCCACCAAGATATACGAAGATGGTGCACGTCAATACATGTCACATAAACAGCAAATAATGTCATGCTAGCATATATAATATGCAGATCAGGTTTAAACCTAGAATGAAGGCACTATGTCACCTTCACTAACCAAACAGCCAAAACGGATACCGCATAATGTCCAGCTACACAAAGAATAGTTCAAGGATTGCGGTGTAATATTCATACTTCCACCGAAGGATCAAAATTCACTGTTTGCTGCCAAATGCCAAATGACAAGAGTGTTTAATATATAATGTGACAACACCAAAATATGTTAAGCACGTTCTAGTAATTACCAAAGCAATTAATACAAAACAGAAAATTAGTTAAAGCCAGTTTGGTTATTATAATGGCAGGAAGGTAATGATAGTTAATGCAATAATAGTGACAAAGTGTTCGCTTGGACGACCAATCAGAGTAATGGATGTGTTTGGTATAGCTTAAGAAGGTCTTTTTTTTTTTGGTAACCATGGTTTCCGACCTTTTGGCCGACTAATCCACGGGTTTTGAACCCACCGCCACAGAGACTCAAACTAGGTAAAGCCTTCCCTTTTCAGGACGCTGGCGTGGCCACTTCAAGGTTGTTTGAACATAGTAGGAATTGAACTTGAGACCTCACACATTTTAAAGTGATGGTCACAAACCCTTTGCCACTAGGCCACCCTTGAGTGGTTAGCTTAGAAGCTCATTGGCATCTTGTACATTGCAGTGCACCTTATAGATATTTATTACATCACAGAAATCCTATTGTGTTAAATATTATAACTCTGAAGAAGAAGCCCAACTTTGTAAAAGTTGCTTATTATAGTCAAGTGACTTGACACATAAGAGAACAGAAAAAAAAAACATAATTCTAGAAACCGTTCGATAGGTAAGACAACCATTACATGTACTTAAAAAAAAAAAACTCAACCAAAACATAGACATATAGGAATATAGGAGATTGATGTAAGACAAAAAAGATCTTTGCAGATAGGCACGGTATAAAATTTAGAAACTTATGCAGGTATCTCTACCCAAGGCTAGAATGTTACTTAATAAGTAATGGGATCAATGATAATTGAGTAAGAAGACATAACAGGTTTGATGTATGAGATCTTGGTGGATATGAAGAGATGATAAGCATTAAGCCCTACTGTAATCTTTGATTAGCACATAACAATACGGTTCTCAAAGTGTAAGAAACCTATCCAACAATGGTTTCTAAACTAAGTCAGACAACTGTTTTACTCTTGCAATTTGTAAGAAACGACAGAAGGCATAACATCACGGAACCTATTGTTACACCCGTATCCCGACAAGGTACTATAATATAAAATAAGTGATAGTATTATTTCATTTTTTAAGAAAGTATTTTATGTTGCACTTTGCTAGGTAGTAAGTTACAAGTATATAGGTATTATGTGATGAAAGATGTGTGGCCTTGTGTGAAAGATGAAACTTGAGGGGCTAAGATTGCCATATGTCCAAAGCTAAATTAATATCTTTTATATAGATAGAAAAGTACAGAATTTTGAAGAAGAGAGAAGAGTGTGTGAGTGTGTGTCGTATAATAGAGGGAGGAGAGGAGGGAACACCATTTTTATCATTGAAGCTTATATTAACCTCTTGAAGTGATTTCAAGCTCTTAAGGATCCTTGATTTCAATCTTTATGCCAAGTAAGTGCTTTTACCCAAATTATGAATCTAGGGTTTATGTGGTGAGAATTGAGGATGATGGGTAAAGGTTAGTATTATGTTATGATTAGTTAATTAGTCTCTAATTAGAGATGATTGTGATATAGGAAGCAAGAAAGAGGTGGGAAGCTTTTGATAGAAAGATTGTGATTAAAGATTAAGGTAAGTATATGTCATAACATGTTTGTTAGCTTTATCATATGTTATATATGATAATGGTCTATGTTTGTTAGCTTTATCATGTTTTGTTACATGATAATGGTGATGGATAGGATATAGGGTGTGTAGCTAGTTATGGATCCATTTCTAGGCATAGCTTAGTTAGTCGTTGGGCTAACTATGGAATGAGGTTCAACCTCGTAAGGTTGATCGTGTTTAGGCCGACTATGTTGGCATGAGGTAAGTGCCCCTATATCGCTAGCTTAACTAGTGGTTAGACTAGTTATGGTTATAGCATAATTTATATTATGCATTGTTAGCTTGTTATGCCATGTACTTACTAAGCGTTTCGCTTACATGTTTAGTTGTGATGTTTTCTTGATAGGTGCCGAAGGATCGAGCAAAGGTAAAGATATAGTCTAGGCCTTGCTTGGTAGAAGAAGTAGTTTAGTTGAAAGCGATAAGTAGAAGCTCATCTTTTTGACCAAGCATTTGAAGTTGGAAGCCCCGAGAGTCTTCTATTACCTTGGTATAATTCCGTTTTCATGGTCATGGTCTTTTGTAGTCTTTGTTATGTTTTGGTCATGGTATGAGTTTGTGTAAATATTTGGTACTCAAGCTTGAATATGGTTAAAGGTGTAAGTCAACTTTAAGGGGCGTTTGGCAAAAGCCCGTTTTTACCCATTATTGTGAAATCATGGGTCAAGTAGTATTTGTACACGTTACTTGATCTATATAATGATAAGTTGCGCTTTTGGTTAAGAGTTTGTAAGCCTATTTAGTGAATTCCACCCATTTGGTGAAATGGGTCAAAGTAAACTTTTCCTACGATATAAGAGTCAAGACTATGACTGTTGTATATGTCCAAGCTTTACGTTTTTATGAGCCAAATGATGTATTAGTAAATTCTGGAAGTTTTAGTGTCTTTCCGGGTAATAGAAGTTATTTTCCGGAAAACGGGTCAAAAGTGTACAATTTCGGTTTGGATGTGAAATTTGTAACCAAAACTCAAATTTCGGTTTAGAATTTTGGTTTGGAAGTGAAATTTGGAAGCAAAACTTCAAATTTCGGTTTGGAAGTGAAATTTGGAACCAAACACCAAATTTCGGTTTCGAATTTCGGTTTGAACAGTAGACAGATTTTGTCGATCTTCGAAAAATCATATCTTTTGATCCATAAACTTTCAAGGGTCGTGCCACCCGGCATTTCGAAGGTAATTGAGTCTAGTTTCATTTAAAAATAGTCTCAATGTCTAGATGTTTATAGATTTTTGTCAGATTGTGAAAGAGTGATGGTGTGTCAGTTTTTGGACATACGTTTTTGCGAAAAATTTCCATGTTTTTGGTCGAGTCGTTCACGGGGTGTTACAACTTGGTATTAGAGCTTTGGTCTAAGAGATTTAGGATTTCACTTTAGGATTTCCTAGACTTAGGCCCGATAGAGACGCGTTTATTACTAGTGTTTGTTATTGGTGTATTGTTTTGGTGATTTTAAGGGCACATATGATAAGTATTTTTATGACTACGCTTGGCCACCGTAGTGATAAAAATATAGTACATATGTGAAGTTGAAATCATTAAGACTATACATGGGTGACAAACTTTAGTGAGTTAGTGTAGGGATATATAGAATGTCATTCATGCATCGACTATGTATATGATTGTACTTGATAGTGTGACTTGTAAATTTTCAGTTAAAAGAAGGAATGGATACCCCTCACCCGAAAGAAGCCACGAAAGCTACGGCTTCCAAACATGCCGAATCTTCGGCAAGCGATGCGGGTGGCAATGAGAAAGGTCATGAAAATTCTTCTTCATCTTCTAGCTCCGAAGGCCTTAACTTTAGAGACTTACAAAAGAGGAAATGAAAACTTTGAATACAATGATGGCAAAAAGGGTAGGCAAGGCTATTAAGAAATCAATGCCCTACTATATTAACAAAACAATTGAAAACTTGCAAAAGATATTTCAAGAGGAGATCGGAAAGCTTAAGCAGAGTGGAGAATTAGTGAGTGACTCGAATGCTAGACCCAGAGTATGGAAGGAAAAATCTACTTATCGTGACTTCACCGCTTGTACTCCACCGATATTTACGGGATCTATTGACCCGTTAAAGAGTTCTAGGTGGATTACCGATATAGAAGGGGCTTTCCGTACCAGTCGTTGTGCGGAGGAGGATAAGGTGAACTTTGCTTCTAACTATATTCGTGAACGGGCTAAAGTATGGTGGGAAGGTAAAGCTAATGAGAAAGGTAGTGCTTGGAGAGAAGCGTGCACGTGGGAACAATTCAAGGAGGTGTTTATGAAAGAATATGCTCCCGCGGAAGAGATTGATAAAATAAGAGAAGCATTTCATAACCTAATGCAAACTAATGAATCAGTCAATGAGTTGTGGGAAAAGTTTTATGATATGGTGCAATATTGCCCGGAGTATCGTGACAACGGAAAGCTTAAGGTTGACAAATTTCAAAGGATGCTCAAGGATGAAATTCGTACTATAGTATCACCTTTCAAGTGCACTACAATGGAAGATCTTTTAGGTAGGGCGCGCACGCAAGAAGTATATTTGGATAGGATGAAGGGCAAGGAGAAAAAGGAATTAAAAAGGAAGCAAGAACAACCAACAACATTTGGTAAGCGGGGCAAGTTTGATTTCACGAGGAGGGAAAACACAGGAAAATTACCACCTCGGTGTAATAGGTGTGGTAAGAACCATATGGGAGAATGTAAATCAGGGATGAAAGGATGTTTTAAATGTGGAGATCCAAGCCATATTAGCAAGAATTGCACAAAGCCTCTAGTGATATGTTATGGGTGCAACGAAGAAGGACATAAGATAAGCGAATGTCCTAAGGCCAATAATAAGCAAGCGAAGCCAATTAATTTGATCAAAGGAGAAAAGGTTGAAGTTACAAAGCCTAAAGCTCGTGTTTATCAGATGAGTGCTGAAGAAGCAAGGTCGGGTTCCGATGTTATCACAGGTATAATCCTTGTTAATTCCAAACCCGCTCGGGTTTTATATGATTCGGGTGCAAGTGTGTCTTTTGTATCCCATAGTTTTAGCAAGGAATTGTCCACTCCCTTAGGTAAACTTCCGACACCATTAGAAGTTGAAATTGCTGATAGTAAGGTTGTTGTGGTGTCTAACGTGTATCATAATGTAGAAATAGAAATCGATGAGAATGTTTTTAGGATTGATCTAATTCCTATAATGCTCGGAGAATTTGACATCATTGTCGGCATGGATTGGCTAGATAAATACAATGCGGCTATCCTATGTGGACAAAAGATTGTCCGAGTCGTAAATCCTAGCGGTCGTGAATTGATGATTTACGGTGACAATAGGAAGGGTGAATTAAAATTATGTACCGTAATGAAGGCTAGGAGATATTTATCACGTGGTTGTCATGCCTTTATGGCGCATGTGATTGATACCCGTTTCAAGAAGAAAAGTATCGATGACGTTCCAATTGTTAATGAATTCCGTGACGTATTCCCAGAAGATTTGCCGGGTATTCCACCCGATAGACAGGTTGAGTTCCGTATTGACCTTGTTCCGGGTGCTACTCCCATTGCCAAAACTCCTTATCGTCTTGCTCCGTCCGAAATGAAAGAGTTAATGAGTCAACTTCAAGAGTTACTTGACAAGGGTTTTATCCGCCCTAGTAGTTCGCCATGGGGAGCCCCAATTTTGTTTGTAAAGAAGAAAGATGGTAGCATGCGGATGTGCATCAATTACCGTGAATTGAACAAAGTCACGGTGAAAAATGTGTACCCGCTACCAAGAATCGACGATCTTTTTGATCAACTCCAAGGCGCGAAATGGTTTTCGAAAATTGATCTTCGTTCGGGTTATCATCACTTGAAGGTTCGAGAAGAAGACATTCCTAAGACGGCTTTTAGGACCCGTTATGGACACTATGAGTTCACGGTTATGCCTTTTGGTCTTACAAATGCACCAACAGTTTTTATGGATCTCATGAACCGTGTATGTAGACCGATGTTGGATAAGTCCGTTATAGTATTCATTGATGATATTCTTATCTATTCTAAAAGCAAGGAGGAACATGAAGTGCATTTACGGGAAATTCTCGAAACGCTAAGAAGAGAAAGATTGTATGCCAAATTTCCAAAGTGCGAATTTTGGTTACAAGAAGTCCAATTTCTTGGTCACGTTATTAATTCGCAAGGTATTAAGGTTGACCCATATAAAGTTGAAGCCGTGATGAATTGGCAACCACCAAAGAATGTTGGTGAGATCAGAAGTTTTCTTGGACTCGCAGGGTATTACCGTAGGTTCATTCAAGATTTCTCAAAGATCGCATCATCATTAACACAACTCACCAGGAAGAATACTCCTTTTGTGTGGGGCGAAAAACAAGACGAAGCTTTTAATACCCTGAAGAAGAAGTTATGTGAGACACCTGTTCTTGTACTACCCGAAGGAACCAAAGATTTGGTAGTTTATAGTGATGCATCATATTCCGGTCTTGGGTGTGTTCTTATGCAACGAGGTAAAGTGATCGCTTATGCCTCAAGACAATTAAAGAAACATGAGGAGAAATATGAAACTCATGATCTTGAGTTCGCGGCTGTAGTCTTTGCCTTGAAAATTTGGAGGCATTACCTATATGGTGTAAAGTTCACAATTTACACCGATCATAGAAGCCTACAATATTTCCTACAAAAGAAAGATCCGAATATGAGGCAACAAAGGTGGCTAGATTTGTTAAAGGATTATGATTGTGAAATTCGCTACCATCCTGGTAAGGTGAATGTGGTAGCAGATGCCTTGAGTCGTAAAGAAAGAGAGAAGGTTACAAGGATCCACTCGTTACGGATGATTGTTACTTCTGATCTTTTTGATAAAATCAAGCTAGCTCAAGAGGAAGCATTGAAAGAAGAAAATAGAGAAAGTGAACGTATTACCTCTCACATTCCGCACCTTGAAGAAGATAGTCGAGGGATTAAGACACGGTATGGAAGGATTTATATTCCTTTTCGGAGCGATATCAAAGAATTGATCCTAGAAGAAGCACACAAGTCGAAGTATTCTATTCATCCGGGAGCTACAAAGATGTACCTTGATTTGAAGAAGAATTATTGGTGGCCGGGTATGAAAAGGGATTGTGTAAAGTACGTTGAGAGATGTCTAACTTGTTTAAAGGTTAAAGTCAAGCACCAAAAGCCGTATGGAAAAGTTCAACCTTTAGACATTCCGGTTTGGAAGTGGGAAAAGATCACGATGGATTTCATTACGAAATTACCAAGGACAAAAAAGAAGAACGATGCGATTTGGGTCATAGTGGATCGCTTAACAAAGAGTGCACACTTCATTCCGATCAGAGAGAATATGCCCGTTGACAAGTTAGCTAAGATTTATGTCAACGAGATAGTCGCACGTCATGGAGTACCCATTTCTATTGTCTCCGATAGAGACAGGCATTTCACTTCAAACTTTTGGCAGAGTTTTCAAGAAGAACTTGGTACGAAGTTACATATGAGCACAACTTTTCATCCTCAAACCGATGGACAAAGCGAGAGGACAATCCAAACTTTAGAAGATATGTTGCGGGCTTGTATGATTGACTTTGGAGGTAACTGGGACGATCATTTACCTCTAGTTGAATTCGCCTACAACAATAGTTATCATGCTAGTATAGAGATACCACCCTATGAGATGCTTTATGGTAGAAAATGTAGAACGCCTGTATGTTGGGAGGAAGTTGGAAAGAGGGAATTGGCGAGTACGGATGTCGTACTAGCAACAACCGAGAAGATTGAGATGATACGGGAAAGGCTTAAAGCAGCACAAGATAGGTGGAAGAGTTATGCCGATAACCGAAGAAGACCGATTAAGTTTGAAGTGGGGGATTTTGTTATGTTGAAAGTTTCCCCGTGGAAAGGCGTTTTAGGTTCAAAAACAAAGGAAAACTAAGTCCACGATTTATAGGACCATTTAAAATCTTGAAACGTGTTGGCGAGGTAGCGTATGTGTTGGAACTACCCGAAGAAATGAGAGGTATTCATAATACCTTCCATGTGTCTTACTTGAGGAAATGTCTAGCGGATGAGACTAATGTAGTCACTTTGGATGATATCGAGATTGATCCGGAATTACTTTCGCAAAAGGATGAACCGGAAGCGATACTAGGGAGAAAAGTGAGACAACTCAGGAATAAAGAAATCCCTTTTGTGAAGGTGAAATGGAGAAATCGTAAGGGCATAAGTATTAGATGGGAGACGGAAGAGAAGATGAGGAATGAGTATCCTCATTTATTTCAAGAATAGATTTCGAGGACGAAATCTTATTTTAAGGAGGGGTGAATTGTTACACCCGTATCCCGACAAGGTACTATAATATAAAATAAGTGATAGTATTATTTCATTTTTTTAGAAAGTATTTTATGTTGCACTTTACTAGGTAGTAAGTTACAAGTATATAGGTATTATGTGATGAAAGATGTGTGGCCTTGTGTGAAAGATGAAACTTGAGGGGCTAAGATTGCCATATGTCCAAAGCTAAATTAATATCTTTTATATAGATAGAAAAGTACAGAATTTTGAAGAAGAGAGAAAAGTGTGTGAGTGTGTGTCGTATAATAGAGGGAGGAGAGGAGGGAACACCATTTTTATCATTGAAGCTTATATTAACCTCTTGAAGTGATTTCAAGCTCTTAAGGATCCTTGATTTCAATCTTTATGCCAAGTAAGTGCTTTTACCTAAATTATGAATCTAGGGTTTATGTGGTGAGAATTGGGGATGATGGGTAAAGGTTAGTATTATGTTATGATTAGTTAATTAGTCTCGAATTAGCGATGATTGTGATATAGGAAGCAAGAAAGAGGTGGGAAGCTTTTGATAGAAAGATTGTGATTAAAGATTAAGGTAAGTATATGTCATAACATGTTTGTTAGCTTTATCATATGTTATATATGATAATGGTCTATGTTTGTTAGCTTTATCATGTTTTGTTACATGATAATGGTGATGGATAGGATATAGGGTGTGTAGCTAGTTATGGATCCATTTCTAGGCATAGCTTAGTTAATCGTTAGGCTAACTATGGAATGAGGTTCAACCTCGTAAGGTTGATCGTGTTTAGGCCGACTATGTTGGCATGAGGTAAGTGCCCCTATATCGCTAGCTTAACTAGTGGTTAGACTAGTTATGGTTATAGCATAATTTATATTATGCATTGTTAGCTTGTTATGTCATGTACTTACTAAGCGTTTCGCTTACATGTTTAGTTGTGATGTTTTCTTGATAGGTGCCGAAGGATCGAGCAAAGGTAAAGATATAGTCTAGGCCTTGCTTGGTAGAAGAAGTAGTTTAATTGAAAGCGGTAAGTAGAAGCTCATCTTTTTGACCAAGCATTTGAAGTTGGAAGCCCCGAGAGTCTTCTATTGCCTTGGTATAATTCCGTTTTCATGGTCATGGTCTTTTGTAGTCTTTGTTATGTTTTGGTCATGGTATGAGTTTGTGTAAATATTGGGTACTCAAGCTTGAATATGGTTAAAGGTGTAAGTCAACTTTAAGGGGCGTTTGGCAAAAGCCCGTTTTTACCCATTATTGTGAAATCATGGGTCAAGTAGTATTTGTACACGTTACTTGATCTATATAATGATAAATTGTGCTTTTGGTTAAGAGTTTGTAAGCCTATTTAGTGAATTCAACCCATTTGGTGAAATGGGTCAAAGTAAACTTTTCCTACGATATAAGAGTCAAGTCTATGACTGTTGTATATGTCCAAGCTTTACGTTTTTATGAGCCAAATGATGTATTAGTAAATTCTGGAAGTTTTAGTGTCTTTCCGGGTAATAGAAGTTATTTTCCGAAAAACGGGTCAAAAGTGTACAATTTCGGTTTGGATGTGAAATTTGTAACCAAAACTCAAATTTCGGTTTAGAATTTTGGTTTGGAAGTGAAATTTGGAAGCAAAACTTCAAATTTCGGTTTGGAAGTGAAATTTGGAACCAAACACCAAATTTCGGTTTCGAATTTCGGTTTGAACAGTAGACAGATTTTGTCGATCTTCGAAAAATCATATCTTTTGATCCGTAAACTTTCAAGGGTCGTGCCACCCGGCGTTTCGAAGGTAATTGAGTCTAGTTTCATTTAAAAATAGTCTCAATGTCTAGATGTTTATAGATTTTTGTCAGATTGTGAAAGAGTGATGATGTGTCAGTTTTTGGACATACGTTTTTGCGAAAAATTTCCTTGTTTTTGGTCGAGTCGTTCACGGGGTGTTACACCTATGGTGTGGTAGTAAGATATAACGGATGATTGTTTAAATAGCAACCTTTTGATCCAGCGTTCCTAGATAACTGACAGTGATTCTGATATTGCTTTTTGTTCACACAATGTTTTGGTAAATGGCAATTGCATTACTAGTACATAAATACTGATAGAAAAGAAGGTGTAACGTCTCATGAAGTTTGAACAATGACAACAATTATCACATGATGGGTTTAGTGTATGCACGTGAAAATGTTTGTCTTTTGTAGTGAAATGATAGTGTTTTTTTTTTAAATGTAATATTAGCGCATACTGTGGTTAAACCCCCTGGATCAACGTTTTTGTCTTGCTAAAGCCCAGTTTTGGGACGTTTCATGCCACTTGTGTTGAATGGTGACACACTACCACTTGGGCCAGGACTCTTTTCTGAAATCTGAATTTAGCATAGCTAGCTCTCGTACTTGCGGTCTTTTGATATAATCTTCAAACTCATCATGTAAATAAAAGAACAATAACGAGGAAATGGATCTGAAAAATGTGCAACAACATAACTTTATAGTGAAGAGGTTCGCAATAAGTTTGTTGGTAAACATCTGACTTTTGAAGGTCAATACTTTTCAAAAAATCATCACCAAAATTGAAGTAAAAGAAGACCATTTGAATTTCAAAAGTCTAAGTACAAAAACTGACCCCATATGTTTATACTAGTGTCTGTGCTTTTAGTTTGAATGCGAGCAAACAACTTATGTAGTACGTTAACTAGAAAATAAAGGTGTAGAAAAAAAAACAGTGTAAAAACCTCATGACATTTGTCACAAGTTTGACTTTTTAACAGTCAAATGCTGCAACTAGTAAAGAGTGAAGACAGTAATCTATAAGTAACATACTGCAGATTTGAGAAGCTCATCGATTATCTCCTGCGCTTGCCTTAGCCTTAAATCAATAATGCTTGGTGGTAAATCAGCCTCGATTAAGAAGTGAAGTTGCTCATTTAAATGTTCATAACCCGGTCTTCCCCTTAGCTTATCTTCCTTTATTGCATATAATATGTAATCCAAAATTAAATTCCAAAACCACATGAAATCAGATTTAATTAAATCAGTTTAAGTCCTTAAGCTTCCGGATGAGGTTACTTGTAGCATTGGATTCAGCCAAAGGCATTCTTTATCTTCACGCCGAATCCAACCCACCTATATTCCACAGTGATATCAAAACAAGCAACATTCTCATCGACTCCAAACTCACTGCCAAAGTTGCTGATTTTGGACTCTCAAGGCTTGCACTACTTACGGATAACTCTGGAATTGGTCCTAACTCCTAACTATGTATCAACCGTTCTAAGAGGAACACCTGTAAGTCTTTTTCTATCTTACTTGCTAGCTGAGTGACCTTGGTGTATGGATCGACCGACCTTGTTGCTTTCTGTGACTTAGGAAAGAAGCTAGCTAGAAGTAGAAAAATGGGTTTTTTTTAAAGGGCATAATAGTTATTGAGATTGAGGGTATACTAATAATTATATTTTTCTCATTTTGGATCAAAAAGTGTAGATTGGCAGGGACACCTCAACCCTGTGTACCATAATGGTACCTATCAATCCTACCCAGCAAAGGTTTGATGCCTGTGAAATACCTCCACCCAATACCCAACCATGCTTGCGGAACGGAATCGAACTCGCGTCCTTTTGTTGGATCAAGATATCACATAGTTGGGCCCAGGCTTCTAAGGTAGCTGGTTGATATTATTAGACCTTGTGGTCCCCATGTGAGGACTTCCCGGTTGATTACCCAACCCGGTACTACTCTCATTTTGAGAAGAGAGAATTGCAAAAATCGTCCCTAAAGTTTGGCCAAATTGCATGTTTCGTCCCGGATGTTTGGAAAGTGTAAGGATCGTCCCTATAGGGAAAACTTTGGTGCAAATATCGTCCCCACAGGGACGATACTTGCACCAATGGTTTCCCCAAAAAGGACGATACTTGCACCAAAGTTTTCTCCACAGGGACAATCCTTGCACTTTCCAAACATCCGTGATGAAACGTGCAATTTGGCCTAACTTTAGGAACGATTTTTGCAATTCTCTCTTTTGAGAATTTTAAGTATAATTATACACTCTCTTTATATGTAGTAGAGAAGAGATGTATTGAGTATTTTCATTTTGAAACTTACCAGAAGTCCTTGCAAGAACATGATCCATCCGCAAAATGATGAAACCTACTATTATCTCGAAGTATAATCTTTCTCCCCTCAACTTTCGAGATCAACTTGATTGCAGAATGGCAATCAACACAAACTTTTATATTTCTCTTCACAATAATCGATTTCCCAATTGGCAAACGTATTAGTGCATAAGCTATAGCTATCCTCTCACTATGCCTATGAAGAACCTTTACCTTCATGTCATATTCCAAATCAAGTGGGACCGACTCAGTATCAGGAACATATCCCGCTTCAACTATTTTACGCAAAAGACTATCAAGCTTCAAGTCTATTTCTTTCTTATATATGTGGGTAACACCAATCTTCAACTCCAAATACATGGACTTTATTATCAACATCGACCCAACTATGACCAGGTAGCTTCTTTACGTTTTCATCCTTCATCGTCTTCCTAACACTTCTTACATCCTCCCATTGTTGTTCTTTTGCATAAATATTGGAAAGTAATACACGAGCTGTTAGAATTTTAAATACCAAAGAACATGTATTGCGGAAGCCAGGATCAAGTATAACACGTAAAGAATTAACCAAAACATAAATAGAACGTACCGTGGCGATTCTAGCCCAAACAAGAATCAATAAAGCAAATCTTGGACTTGTGTAAATTAGATCAATGATAAACCCTTTACCGTTTTGTTTATCGATATTTTGATAATAACTATAGTGAGTTATTACCTCGTTCTTGTACACACAAACTATAACGAATAAAAGAGATTGCAAGATCTAAATAAAACACTTGTTTTTGTAAAACAAAAATCGATCCAAACCCTATAGGGGTGTTTGGCCGTTTGGCCGATCGGTTATGGGACAAGAAAAGAGAGAAAAAAACTTTAGGGATATGTGTGTGCACAAAAGGTAAGAAACAAATAACCCTTGTGTTTGTATATATACTAGATGAATCTTGGAGGACAAGTTGTATTGGGTTTGGGTTTCCCCTAGCCCCTTGTCGACCGGCCATGAACCCAGAAAGGGTGTTACGGATCCTTCTTGTTTCCTAAATACATTCTAGTCCCTTTTCTTTTTATGTAACGATAGTTAGTACTTACGGTTAACAACTAATGACCATTAAGTCCCTTTAGTGTTTAAATAATTATATATATACATAACATTATAATTATTATACTTTTATTCTTGTTTGTAATGTGTGCAATCCCGAGGTCTCGGGTTCGATACTAGACATTTACATATTAATATCTATCCACACATTTAACAACTCCCACTTGGATATCTATTAATAGTAAAATGACATTGGTTGGCGTCTTGCAACACTCCAATGCCTCCAGTACGACTCGAGCTAGGTTTCCTGGAAAACCTTTAATGATTCGTCATTGTAATTATCCTTTCGTTTCTAATACTACATTAATAAAGATATGAGATTAATCATTCTTTATTAACTTTCCGTTTCTCGTTTCTTTATGATTGAACAAAATTACCAAAATATCTGAACATATTCCAGATAGACTTTGGGCGTGGCCACGCAAACATTTTGTCAACCCTACGAGGGGCCCAGCAGTATTAAACTTCAAAACATATTCGAAGGAACAAATTCTCTCTTGACTACAAGAATAACCCATGGACTTTGCAACACTTCTGAAAACAACCCTTATAACTCCCTGTTACGGTAAGCGGTAGATTGTTTTACAAAAATGCACTACATCCATGACTCTTATCTGGTATCTCAAGTCTGAGGATAACTTTAAATATGATTCACATAAATGTGAAATCACATAGTTGGGATAAGTCCTATATTCACTCCATTGAATATCATGTGAAATTGGTATGACTACGCATCAATATACTTTCAAGTATATTCTAACCAATACTCAAATTTGTCTTAGTTTAATGATATTCCCATATCATTAACCGACAACGGACAATTTAGAATAATAATTTATTCATGGATTTAAACATGCAAATACAGGATATTTTATTAAGACAATGATAAATAAACATAAACAATATTTTATTCCATTAAAATAATAATTTTACATTACATCATTTATCCAAATACTAATCACAAATGGGCATGAAACTATCAGCCAAACGAAGTCATATGCCTTCAGCATACTTAAAAAAACTTGGTGCCAGGTAGAGGCTTTGTTAATTGATCTGCTAAGTTTTCATCTGTGTGAACTTTGAGTAACTCAATTTCACCAATTTCGACTTGTTCTCGAACATAGTGATGCTTAATCGGGAAATGTCTAGTGCCTTTCATGATTCCAGGTTCATTGGCAAATGTAATTGCAGCTGAATTGTCGCAATACATTTTTATAGGTCTTTGAATCGATGGCATAACCCCATGCCCCGAAACAAACTTCCTAATCCAAACGGCTTCCATTGCAGCTTCTGAAGCAGCTATGTACTCACTCTCTGTTGCAGACATTGCTAGTGTACTCTGCTTTCTGCTCCTCCAATCCACAGCTCCTCCATTAATGACAAAGACATAACCCGTCTGAGACTTCGTATCATCCTTATCACCTTTCCAAGAAGCATCGTAGTAACCTGTAACATCAAGTTCTACAGATGGAGTACCCCAATAAACTAAGAACATCTCTTTAGTAGCCCTAAGGTACTTAACAATATTCTTAACAGCAGTCCAGTGAGCTTCACCTGGATTATGCTGATATTGACTGGTTAAATTCTGAGCAAATGCCACATCAGGCCTTGTGCTTTTCACCGCATACATAATAGATCCCACAGCCGAAGTATAAGGGACTCTCTTCATGCGTTGCACCTCTGCAGGTGTTGAAGTACAAACTTTGCTACTTAAGCCATGTTGTTCTTGCATTGGCAAATATCATTTCTTGGAATTTTGCATATTGAATCTCTTCAATATTTTATCAATGTAAGCACTTTGGCTTAATCCAATTAATCGCTGAGATCTATCTCTATATATCTTGATTCCCAGAATGAATGCAGCTTCCTCTAAATCTTTCATAGAAAAACACTTTCCAAGATATGCCTCCTTTTGCAAACTTGGAATGTCTTTTCCTATGATCAATATGTCATTGACATATAGAATAAGGAAAATTACATTACTCCCACTAGCTTTGTGATATACACATGGCTCATCAAGATTTTGAGTGAGTCCATACTTTTTAATCTCACTATCAAATCTTTTATTCCATTGTCGTGATGCTTGCTTCAATCCATAAATAGATCTTTGAAGTTTGCATACACGATTTGGGAATTCTGGATTCACAAACCTCTCAGGCTGCACCATATAGATGTCTTCATTTAGGCGACCATTTAAGAAGGCGGTTTTGACATCCATTTGCCAAATCTCATAGTCATAGTAAGCAGCTATAGCCATGAGAATCCTAATAACCCTAATGTCAGCTACAGGAGAAAAGGTCTCCTCATAGTCAACACCAAATGTTTGAGTATAGCCTTTGGCAACCAAACGGGCTTTATAGGTTTGTACAATGCCATCAATATCAGTCTTTTTCTTGTAGAGCCATTTACTCCCAACTAGCTTGGCACCCGGAGGTAGGTATACTTCTATCCAGACTTCATTATCTTTCATGGATTGCATTTCCCCATTCATAGCAACCTGCCATTTTTCCTTGTCAGGACCATTAATGGCAGCCCTATAACTAGTAGGTTCATAAAGATCCCCTAGTATAGTTTCCTCACATTCTACGTTAAGACATAGACGTTCAGAACTTTCACAGGCCTAGTTGACCTACGAATGGGAACCATTTCAACTTCAGGTGGAGGACCTAAACTTTCAGGTTCCACAGGAAGTTGGCTAGTGTTTTCAGAAGGTGTAACATCTTCATGATCGTCTTCCAGATCATATACTCTCCCACTGAATTCTTGAGATATGAGCTCCTTTTCCAAGAAGTCTCCATACCTTGCAAAAAAAACTTTGTTTTCAGGTGGGTAATAAAAGTAGTAACCATTGTTTCCTTTGGGTATCCTACGAAGATGCACTTTACAGATCTTTGTTGGAGTTTATCTGCTGAGTCACGTTTAACATATGCCTCGCAACCCAGACCTTTAGATAAGACAAGTTAGGAGCATTTCTAGTCCATAACTCATATGGTGTCTTATCCACCTTCTTTGTTGGAACCATATTCAGAATGCGAACCGCAGATTCTAAGGCATAATCCCAAAACGAAAAAGGAAGAGTTGTTAGATTAAACATAGATCGTATCATATCTTGCAATGTACAATTCCTTTTCTCAGATACACCATTTTGTTGTGGAGTATACGGAGAAGTAAGGTGCTGGACAATTCCTTCCTTAGCTAAGTAATCTATAAACTCTTGACTCAGGTATTCACCACCTCTATCGGATCGAAGAGCTTTAATCTTCTTTCCAAGTTGCAACTCTACTTCTGCTTTAAACACTTTGAATGTTTCAAATACCTCATGCTTATGTTTAAGTAAATAAACATAGCCATAATGGCTATAATCATCCGTAAATGTTAAGAAGTAGCTAGCACCTCTCCTTGACACATGTCTAAGTGGTCCACACACATCTGTGTGAATAAGACCAAATAGATCAGAAGCCCTTTCAATCCTATTTTTAAAGGGTTTCTTTGTCATCTTCCCAGCAATACAAGATTCGCACTTATCAAATGGTTCATCATTGATCTTATCTAAAAGCCCATCATGTTGCAGCTTTTCCATGCGAGCCTTGCCAATGTGATCAAGTCGACAATGCCAAAGATAAGACGAATTCAGACCTTTCTTGATTCTCTTATGATTGATGCTATACATTGAATTATTATTAGCAAAAGCATTATCATTATCATTCATATCAATCTCAAAAATACCATTCACATCAATAGCATTAAAATAAAAAACACCATTTAAAGAAATTGAAATTCCATTGCTACTAATAGTATGATCAAAACCAAGGTTCAACAAACATGAAAATGAAATAACACCTCTAACAATTGACGGTGCATAATGACAATTATTTAAAGATAGTACTAGGCCCGAAGGCAACACTAAATTAAAAACGCCTATAACTTCAACTTCTGCATGTGCTCCGTTACCCACGTGCAAGAATTGTTCTCCATAGGCCAACTTTCTCTCAACTCTAAACCCCTGCATAGTATTGCAAATATGAATGCCAGATCCCGTATCATATACCCATGAATTCAATTTAGAGTAAGAGTGAATAATTCAATCATAAAGAACGCACCTGAAGTACTGGGGTTACCAGTCTCATTATTCTGCTTCTTCTATCGCAAGTCATGAATGTAGAGTGGACAATTGCGCTTCCAATGGCCCTTTTCATGACAGTGGTGACAAGCCTGATTCTTCTTGTTTGGAGGATTCACCTTGTTCTGCTTAGGATGATGCTGCTTCATCTTGGGTTGTGGTTGATAGGCCATGACCTGCTTGCCATTATCACCATTCCCTTTGCCTTTGTTCACATGCGATTTCTTTTGGATTCTCCCCCCATGAATCGCCAACACTTGCGGGGTAGGAGCCTTGCCCTTGGCTGGTAGACCTTTCTAATAATCAACAAGCAATGCGAGTAATTCTGAGACTGTCTTCCCCGAGCAATGCATGTTGAAGTTCTGAACAAAACCAGCAAAATCCTTGTTAAGGGACCTGTTGTTCAAGTTCACTTGCACATTCTCGGGGTAACCAAATCCAATTCTGTAAAGTTGATCAAAGTATTCTTTCATCTCATTCACATAATCTTCAACTGGTTTACCATCACCATGCTTGCAGCTGTGTAGTTTGTCAAGAGACTCATACAATTCAACTGCAGGAGACTTTTCATAAGACTTTTGAAGTTCTTCGAGCATATCTTTTGGAAAGTAGTACTCAAACTTCTTTTGCAACTGAGCATTCATACTAAGTGAGCATTAAACAAGCAACCTCATTATATTTAGCATGCTCAAGTCTCTAAGCTGCCTTAACTGGTTCTGGTTCAGTTTCAGCAGGCTCCTCTTGGCAATTTGTATTCAAATAATTGAGTTTGCCGGTCGCTCTCAAGACAATTCTGAGCGATCGGTACCAATCATTGAAATTCTTTCCAATCAGGTTTTCCCTCTCAAGATGGCTCTTGAAAGCAGAAATCACAGATGGGTTATCAGGTTGAGCCATATCTACAGATAAAAGTTCAAATATTAGTATTTTCGATAATAAATATTTCCAAGAAAATATAATACCCAAGGCTATATTCATATAACCAACTAATGTTTTTGAAAATCTAGGATCCAACTTTACATAGATTCCACAACATCAGTTGATCTGCTAGTAGTGAAAGTATAAAAGATGGTAATATGTCGAACAATAATTGGCAAACAAGATTTCCAATTCCTAGATCTTTATGGGATTTACATCAAATTGATTCATCAATTTGCAATGTAAGCATGTTTCATCCCATCTCATGCCTTAAGTTCTAGGTCTCACGCACAACTTAATTAAGTCGTCTTCCTTAGAAACTGTAAAATTACTATCTATGGTCTCACGCATTAACAGAATTTCACCTTGTTATTAAAATTTAGCCTAGGTCTCACGTTTACTAAATTATAACTTCAAGTGTTCCTTATAGATAGATGACATGCAACTTAAATTTTAGGGTATTTATTTTGATGTGACAATCAAAACATGTATAAAGATGCATGCACTCATCTTTATAGCATAAGTTTTCAAAACCTTTTTATAACCAATTCTTAAGATTAATACAAAAAGTTTTACTTGAGGTATCGGGTTCACCAATTAAAGAACAACCTACAATTATCACCCACAAAAGTGGAATTGAGGTAAATCACCCTTAAGATGATATTGTACAAGAATGGAGATAAAAGAAAATCGTTTAAGACGTATTCATAAGTGTGATAACCATGGCAGACTCTAAGGCTCTTTCCAAGCCTTCTTACCATCACTATGAATTTGTCTTAAAGGAGTTACTTTTAAAACCATGTGTACAAAAACATCAATCAAGCAAAAGTTTATGAATTAAATCTTAAAACATGTAATAAAGTATGAATCTTGCTTAGTCTCGCCGGGGAGACAATTACCGTGCGAAGCGAACCACTATTGGCACATAAGACACCGCAAGAATAAATCTTTATTACTTTAAAGTTTCACCATTATTAGTCCAATTTATTTTCTTTATAAAAATTACCTTTTTATTGCTTACAATCGTGTCCAACAAATAAAACAATAAAACAAGTAATAAGTGACAAATCAAAACAACTAATAAACATAACAATTATAAAGGTGAAGCAATTAGCCACATGCAATCTTGATTAGAAAAGATCTTAACAAAATCAATTCTAAGTTTTAATATGCATATAATCAACTAAGGCCTTCTCTTCTTGAAGGAAGTGAGCCACATACATTGACAAGTCAATTGCGTGGGCCAAAGTCAATCACATACCACATAGCACATAAATTGATTTTAATAAATATATTAAGGTCTTCCCCAATTTTTGATCTATCTAAACATGTGACATAAAAAATAAAACAATTAACAATCCACGACTAATATGCATGTTTTGTCATGGATTAAAGCATAACAATTACCAATTAGGTCACAAAGATACGTTCAAATAACAGGTTAATGACCTAGGGTTTCTAATTAATTACAAGTTAATTAATTTAAACCACAAACCCTAATTAGGGTTTCATGGAAAAATCGACCCCCCCAAATTAGGGTTAGGGTTTTGAAAATTTAAAAAAAAAATTAAAAGAAAAACCCTATATCTAAAACATGTATCTAAAACCATTAAAGATCCGATTTTTATTATGTTTTAGTAATCAATTACATGTTATACATGCTCGTGATGCCACTGTTAGAATTTTAAATACCAAAGAACACGTATTGCGGAAGCTAGGATCAAGTATAACACGTAAAGAATTAACCAAAACATAAATAGAACGCCCTGTTGTGATTCTATCCCGAACAAGAATCAATAAAGCAAATCTTGGACTTGTGTAAATTAGATCAATGATAAACCCTTTACCGTTTTGTTTATCGATCTCTTGATAATAACTATAGTGAGTTATTACCTCGTTCTTGTACACACAAACTATAATGAATAAAAGAGATTGCAAGATCTAAATAAAACACTTGTTTTTGTAAAACAAAAATCGATCCAAACCCTATAGGGGTGTTTGGCCAATCGGTTATGGGACAAGAAAAGAGAGAAGAAAACTTTAGGGTTATGTGTGTGCACAAAAGGTGAGACACAAATAACCCTTGTGTTTGTATATATACTAGATGAATCTTGGAGGACAAGTTGTATTGGGTTTTGGTTTCCCCTAGCCCCTTGTCGACCGGCCATGAACCCACAAAGGGTATTCCGGATCCTTCTTGTCTCCTAAATACATTCTAGTCCCTTTTCTTTTTATTTAACGATAGTTAGTACTTACGGTTAACAACTAACGACCGTTAAGTCCCTTTAGTGTTTAAATAATTATATATATATATATATATATATATATATATATATATATATATATATATATATATATATATATATATATATATGTTATATAATATATATAATTATTATACTTTTAATCTTGTTTGTAATGTGTGCAATCCCGATGTCTCGGGTTCGATACTAGACATTTACATATTAATATTTATCCACACATTTAACACGAGCTCCACTGTTTTCAGGCTCTAGTTTCTTCAGACTTTTGGCTGCAGACTCTCCTAATTTTTTATCACTATATTTTCTACAAGCTGCCAGAAGAGAACACCAAGCATACGCGTTTGGCTCAAATGGCATTTTGTTAATAAAGTTTTCAGCTTCTTCAAGCCTCCCAGCTCGTCCCAACAAGTCAACAACACATGAGTAATGTTCTGACCGAGGTGTTATTTTGTAAACTTTTTCCATGGAATCAAAGTAGCTCAATCCTTCCTTCACTAATCCTGAATGGCTGCAAGCATTTAAAAGATTGATAAATGTAACGACGTTTGGTTTTAAGTCTCGAACCAGCATCTTGTTAAATACATCTATTGCTTCGTGTCCTAAACCATGGTGAGCACACACACCCATTAGTGAACATGCATACTCGTTTGCTTTAGATATCTTTTTGAACGCTTGGATTGAATGATCCAGCAAACCACATTTCCCGTACATATCAACAATGACAGATGAAACAAAAGGGTCTTGACTAAGATTGTATTTAAACACTAAGGCATGAAGTTGAACTCCTTGTTCAAGCGAAGCTTGATTAGCACAAGCCTTAATTAAGCTAGAAAAGGTAAACTCTTTAGGTTCAATATTTTTCCTCTTCAAGTCAACAAAAATAGTCAACGCCTTGTCAATTTGATCAGCTTCGACATACCCATCAATCAATGAAGTATAAGAAACAATATTTGTACCTCTAGAGTCGGTTTCAAGCAAACGTGAACCACTATCCATGTCACCTATTTTACAGTACATATCCATAAGTGCATTACCAACAGAAACATTCAATTCAAACCCCAACTTCACAACAAACATATGAATACATCTTCCAACGTTATACGCGTTGCCACCGCCACAAGCACAAAGCGCACTACATAGCAAATGTTGGTCAGTCGACACATCTTCATTCAACATCTTCCTAAAAGCCATCAATGCTTCCTCATAACAACCATTCTTCGCATATCCATCAATCATTGAATTCCACGACACCTCATCTTTCACCGGCATCTCCTCAAAAACCATACACGCCTCAACCAACAACCCATACTTGGAATACATATCCGCTAAGTTACTACCCACAAACATCTCACAACTCAACCCAACTTTCAAAGCAAGACAATGCACTTGCCCCCAACATCCACCATCTTGTAAAACGAGCACGCTTGAGCCACACTCGAAAACGCAAACTTGTTAGCACTTTCGCCCGAAACCAACATAGAAGAAAACATACTAATCGCTTTCGCGTACTCCGAATTCTGTGAAAAGGCAGAAATCATAGCAGTCCAAGAAACCAAGTTTCGTTGAGGCATTTGGTGGAACTGTTTGTGTGCGTATTCGATATGGCCACATTTAGAGTACATAGATAAAATGTGATTTGATACATATGTTGATGATGGGTATCCAGAAGTGATGACTGGCCTGTGCATGAAGGTGTTTACCGTTATATAACTGTTTGGATTTTGCGTAGATTTGGAATATGTGTGCTAAAGTGTTTGAGTCTTCGTGCAAGTGTTTGGTTAACGTTCGAAATGTCATAATAAAAAAATTGGGTAATTTCTGTTAGAGGGTCAAGACTTTTAGAGATCAAATGGGTAACTTTTTGGGTATGGGATGGGTTGACTCCAAACACTTTTTCGTCTAAAAAAATCTTATTTTATGTTTATATAAGTAGATATTCTCTTATATGGCCAGAAATATTTGGCAAATTTACATTAAGTGCTGTAGTATAGAAGGATGACTTTGTTATTTTTCTCTTGTTATAAATCTCTACAGTATGTATGAGTAATGTTTACCGAATAAAGGCTAAAGAATATTTGCCTACTTGAAAGGATGTGAGAGGCAAGTAAAAAACTGTGTAGGGAGGACTTTGGTAATCGGTTATGGGATGGGGATGATTGTCCGGCCCAATCCCGCCTCATTGTTGTTTCTACACATAGTTGTTTAATATGATATTATATTGTACTCTTTTTATTTGTATATATAAAATTACTTTCATACTATTAGACTTATTTTAGTTAAAACTTTGCAATTTATCCTTTTAATGAAAACTTATTTTTAAATTAAAGAGGATATAAATATTAAAGGTTCATGTAAAGTATTTAAATACATAAAATAAAAATATTAAATACATGACATAAATACATCAAGTAAGTTAAAGGTTAAAATGGCACAATATTTAAAATAATGTGAGACCAAAATATGAAACTAAAACCTATTTTACAAAGCAAATTTGGTGCCTTTTTTTTTTTTTTTGCCACTTATTCGACAGGGATTTACAATTCTAGCCTTGTTGATCTCGACCAATTAAAAGAAATAGTGGGTCCCATAATAATAATAAAAAGGTTTGTGGACTCATTCTCGCTGTTAGAGAAGGAAGGAAGAAAAAAAAAAAAAAAAAAAAAAAAAAAAAAAAAAAAAAACCTGGTAACACAAAAACCTTTTACAAGACCAAACAACAAGTCAAACATTATTCTAAAACATGAAACTAGTCAAACTACGTTGTCTATTCTCAACACTATCAAAACCAACCTCAAAAACCAATCTAATAATCAGAAACCCAGTATTACTATCACTAGAATCATGCAGTTCAATGACCCATTTAACCCAAATCCAAGCCCACATGACCCGAACCGGTCTCATTTTCCACACTTTCCCTGTCAGCAGGCTCTTAACATTCTCTGCATTATCACATTTTGCCAACTTAAAACACGCATGCAAACTTTTCAACCAAATTTCAAACCCAAATATCTACATTTGGAATGTCATGTTAAGAGGGTTTTTGAAACATCATCTTTACGTAAAAGGGTTGTCGTTTTTTCGCGAAATGGTGCGAAAAAGGGTGAGTTTCGATGAAAAGAGCTTTGTGTTTGGGTTGAAGTGTTGTTTCAAGGGTTTGAGAGCTGGTGAGAGTGTGCATTGTTTGGTTTTGAGACATGGGTTTGTGTGGGATTTGGTTGTGAGGAATGGGTTGGTTCATTTTTATGGAGAGGTGGGATGGGTTCAAAGTGCGCGAAAACTGTTTGATGAAATGTGCGAGGGAGTGCGAGATGTTGTTACTTGGAGTAGTTTGATTAATGTGTATGTGAAAAGTGGGATGGTGGATGAGGGGTTGAGAGTTTTTGAGATGATGAAAGGGAGTGGAGTTGGAGTGAATGAGGTTACTATGATTGCGGTTTTTGGTGCTTGTGCTAAGAAAGGGGACTTGGAGCTGGGGAGGAGTGTTCATGATTATGTTGAGAAGATGAGTGTGAATAAGAGTTTGAATTTGATGAATTCGGTGTTGGATATGTATGTTAAGTGTAGTTGTTTGGTTACGGCTAAGGAAGTTTTTGAGAGTATGGGGATTAGGGATGTGTTCTCGTGGACGAGTATGATTAACGGGTATGCTAAGAATGGGGAGTTGGATATGGCGAAGAAAATGTTTGATGAGATGCCTGAGCGAAATATTGTATCTTGGAATGTAATGATTGCGGGATATTCACAGAATAATAAACCGAAGGAAGCGATAGAACTGTTTCACGAAATGGAAAATGTAGGTTTGGTTCCTATAGAAAGCACTTTGGTATGTGTGCTCTCGGCTTGTGCTCAAGCGGGCTGCTTAGATTTAGGCCAGTGGATGTACTCTTACTATGTCAAGCGGAATCGGATTCAACTTACCGCGACACTTGGAAATGCGTTCATAGACATGTACGCCAAATGCGGGAACATTGATGCGGCTGTAGAGCTCTTTAATGGAATGGCCGAGAAAGACTTAGTATCTTGGAATTCTTTGATTGTCGGTTTTGCTTCCCATGGGCATGCGGTGAAGGCTCTTAGTCTTTTTGAACAAATGAGAGAATTGGGATATAAACCGGATGAGATTACATTTGTTGGTGTGTTATCGGCTTGTAGTCATGGGGGTTTACTGACTCAAGGAAGAAGTTACTTCAAAGATATGGAGATGTCCTACGGGCTAAAACCATCACTGGAGCATTACGCTTGTATGATTGATTTACTTGGAAGAATTGGGCACTTGGATGAAGCTTACGGATTACTAAAAGAAATGCCAATGGAACCTGATAAAGCGGTTTGGGGAGCGGTTCTTAATGCATGTAGGATGCACGGAAATCTTGAGCTAGGTAAACTTGCTGCCGAAAAACTCAGAGAATTGGATCCAAATGATAGTGGTATTTATGTGCTTATGGAAAGTTTATGTGCTGTGTTGGAACCTTAATGATATAACAGGTTTATGAAAGTAGTTAGTTAATGTATTTAGTATGTATTATGTTTATGTAATTGATATGTAAAGCCTGTAAGGTTAATATGGGCTGGGTCGATATGGGCCAATATGGGTCATTAGATAGAAACAGTTATATAGTGTAGGGTTACAACGGTTAGAAGTTTTTATAACGATTTGATGAAACGTTGTGTCTCTTGTGAGGCAACGATTCACTCGGTATAAATAGGTTTAGGATTCTTTGTAAAACTTAACCCATACGTTTAATATATCAGTTTCATGAAGAGTTCACCAAAATCTCTTGTTTGTTCTTTTATCAATTCTTGTATGATGATTCCATGATGTTGTTTGGTTTATTCGATCCTGGAGATATGGAGTTTTATATATCAGATTCACGACCTGCAACAATTGGTATCAGAGCCTACGGTTCAATCGATTCAAAGGAGGCAAAAGATTTGTGGTTGTTTGTTCGAAGTTTTGAAAAAAACAAAAGTACGATTCTTGTTGCTGCTGTTCGGAAAAAGAGAAGAAGAAAACAATATTTTGAATTGCGGAACCGAACACAGTGAGATAAGTTTTTTCAATTTCGAATTGTTTTATTTAGTGTAGGAATTTAGAATTATTACGATTAGGAGAAGGTTAAGAATAGTGGTTTGGATTTGTTAGATAACCAGAAAAACTAGGGTATTGTTTCTTAGTAAATTGAAGCGATTGGTTTTTTGGATTTGTCTTGCAACCGAAAAAAACAGAATACTATTTTTAGGATTTGTAAAACAATAGTTTTCGAGTTGAAAACAGGGAATTGTTTTAGTGGGTGTGAAAGCAATAGTTTTTAAAACAGGGAATTGTTTCGGATTTGTATACAATAGTTTTAAGAACAGGATTATTGTTTTGGTGTTGTTAGGACAATAGGTTTTGAAAACCAGAGAATTGTCTTGGGTGGAAAGCAATAGGTTTAAAAAAAAAAACTAGGAGATTGCGGTTAGTTAAGAGTAGTTGGTTAGAAGGAAACCAGGGTACTATTCTTGGAAGATACAGTAGGTAAACCATTGGTTAACCAGGGTGCTGTAGGTGTTAGAACAAATTGGGTTAAGGGTAGTTTGATTATCAACAGCGGAATAGCGGGATTGATCAAGATCAACAGCGGAGAAGCGGGTTTGATTGTCAATAGTGGTGAAGCGGACAATAGTTATCATTAGCAGGAAGCGGACGTGACAATTATTTGCTAGACGGATTTGACTTTCAACAGCGAGGCGGGTTTGATCACATACCCAGAAAATCAAGAAAAGAAGATGAAGAAGACAAGTGAAGAAGACTCAAGAATTACTGGTTATATCATTAGGGGGGAGAATGTTGGAACCTTAATGATATAACAGGTTTATGAAAGTATTTAGTTAATGTATTTAGTATGTATTATGTTTATGTAATTGATATGTAAAGCCTGTAAAGTTAATATGGGCTGGGTCGATATGGGCCAATATGGGTCATTAGATAGAAACGGTTATATAGTGTAGGGTTACAACGGTTAGAAGTTTTTATAATGATTTGATGAAACGTTGTGTCTCTTGTGAGGCAACGATTCACTCAGTATAAATAGGTTTAGGATTCTTTGTAAAACTTAACCCATACGTTTAATATATCAGTTTCATGAAGGGTTCACCAAAATCTCTTGTTTGTTCTTTTATCAATTCTTGTATGATGATTCCATGATGTTGTTTGGTAAATTCGATCCTGGAGATATGGAGTTTTATATATCAGATTCACGACCTGCAACATGCTGCTAGAAGTAAATGGGATGAGGTAAAGATGGTAAGAAGTATGATGAGGGGGAATGGTGTTAAGAAAACTCCAGGGCGTAGTTCTATTGAAGTGGAGGGCGAGTTTCACGAGTTCTTGGCTGCTGATAAATCTCACCCTCTGTCTGAAAGAATATATAAAGTTTTGGGTGAAATAATATCATTGTCGAGGTTGGAAGATACATCTGATGCTAACTTTGTATATATTGCCAAGAATGATGTGCAGAATTCTCTCGAGTTAATTTCCATTGACTAGTGCAGATGTATATCATTGTGTAATTCCTGTTGAACCTGACTGGAAGGTGTTGATGCTTAAAACAAAAAAAGGCAATCACAAGGATATTTTGTTGTTCAGACCGTCCCTGCAAACAAACCAAGTCCGGACATAGCCTTTTGAGCCATTGAGGTCGTCGATTTATGCACAAAATTACAACTCTAAGACCTCTTTGGTCGGTATCGTTGCATGGTATGATTTGAACTAATCATCAACTATAGATACATATGCTGGTCTCTAGATCACACGCTGCCATTTCAGTGGGTTACAATGGCGGCAATGGATCTTACAAACACACGCATAGTCGTCTCTATTAAAGATTACAGTATGGTTTTCTAGATTATATTGAAGTTTTGGGGAATTTGACTTAGATCTTCAGATGTTGATTCTTGATGCAGACATGATATATGTTTAAGCTGAGAACGTTAACTGTTAGATATTAGACATGATGGTAACCTGTATCTGTTCCCGCAACAACATACTTTAATTCAATAGATCGATGAAGCTTTCATTGTTAGAAGTATGCCCTAATGTGACTGTATAAGTTTGCAGTTGTTATGTGTGATCGGCTTCCAGTTAGGACCTTACTTGACCACATAGGTTTGGATATTCACTGCCCATGTTGTGAAGAGACTGTTGAAACTAGTGATCGTATCTTGGTTCGTTGTAGAATGGCTGCATCAGTTTGGTCCGATGTCTTTGCTTGGTGGAATTTGGGAAGCTTTAACGGGTCTTCTACAGGTGAAGTCTTACAAATGGTGGGTCTTCTAATTTAATGTTGTATTGGCAGGCGGTAGTCTGGTGTACCTTTTACTACCTGTGGAAATCCCGAAATAACAAAGTCTTCAGTTGATTGAGTCGGATCTGGAATTAGCTTTTGGAATTCAGTTATCATTTTTTGGATTTCCAACAGTAGTATTCAAATGGGTAGACTGGTGGTGCAAGGGTCCAGTGTTTCTGTGCTAATTTCGATTATTTTGGCTCAATTTTGTACCAGTTGTGCTGGGCCATGTGCTTGCAATTCGACTTAATTAATTGGGTCCTTGGGTCTGCTGGTTTCGTGTTTTCATGGCGGCATTGCTCTGGTTCTTTTCTTGGCGAGTTCGTATTTTTTAGGGTTGATTCGTGGAAGAGTAAATCTGGTCTTCAATTGCTTTCTTATGATGTTCGTGTCACACCCACTTGTATTTTGTTTCGGTTTTAGGCTGCTATTTGCTAGAGTATTTAGGCTGTTTGGTTTGTTTAAGTTCATCAGAAAGATCCATAGACTTGAGTTATGTAACAAAAATCCAATTAATTAACATGCATGGGTTCAAAAATGGTGTAATAAAGCGACCCACACCACAAAAAATACATTTAAAAAAAAAAAAAAAATGAAATGCACACAAGTAGGTCGCCTGCACAACCACTTCTTTTTTCCTTGCCTACCAAGTCGTGGGACTTGAAGTAATAAGGGGACTGGGTCGCCAAGGCCCTATTACGTCCAGCCTAATAAGCGTGAAAAATGGGTATTTATATGGTGGGTGGGTGGGTTAATTAAAGGGTTGACTTAGATGACAGATAAAAAAATGAAAAGAAAATAATATGTGACATTGGGGTACTTTGTAAGACTTTGAGGTACTTTGTACTTGTTAACCTGGCTACCAGTCCAAAATTAGATGAACATTGGTAACTTTGGAACAAATTTAAAAATCTAATGATGTTACTAGAAACACAATTAATGCTTATATTTTTAGCCCTGACCAAGAATTTGCAACACTAGCATCAACCATAACATTAAAAATGCAGAGCATATTTTTCAGTTTACCAGTGAGACCAGAGGGAGATAAGTTAATCCATGCATCCATGCTCATACTGATATATACACAAACTCGCGCGTATATTTCACTCTCTCTTGGCGATTAAAACACCGAAATTTATGATTAGTGTCAGGTTAGATTAAAACACCAAAAATCGCGCGCACATATACATATACACACAGATGCATGCGTGTTTATTCACTCTCTCCTACCAACTTTATAATCATTCAAGTTTGATCCATTTCAGCACCCAAATTTGTAAGTAATGAGTGCTACACCAGTCTCCACAGTATTTGTTAGCTTCCCATTGTTTGTAGATGTTGAGTAAGGTCAGATAATCGGATTCAGGCACGAAAAACTTTCCATGTGCATCATTGCTTTTTTCTGTCTGGGCTTACTGACTAAAGAATACAGATGGGACTGAGAGCCTAGATACAATCGTTAAAACTTCATTTACACAACTAAATTCTTCACATGTTAAAAGAAGTTTAGCGAGCTGTGGGTCTAACGGGAACTTAGTCATTTTTAACCCAATATCAGTCAGACTCCCTGTGTTGTTTAATGCTCCCAATATCAGTCATTTTTAGTTGATACATGTAGTTAAGAATGTTAAGTTTAGGTGTAATCTGACTACAACTTTCGACAAAATTCATTATGCATATACACCATGGTCTTGCACTAAGATGTCAAGGGTCAGTTCTACTTGAGCTTCGTTTATAAAAACAGTTTAAACACAAACGCCTAACGAAACACCCATTTCCAAGTACATGTTTGACAGATGCTTAAAAAATACTAATAAAATAAAAAATAAAGTGTACTTGCAGTAATAAAACAAACATATAGAGCCATGAAAGGATACAAGATTATAGAATGTCCTGCCAAAGGTTATCCCAACTCTTTTACTTAGTTTTCATCCAATGATGTAACCAACAAACTTTCCCCCAAATTTTCAATTTTAGAGAACTGGATTGAGGAATTAAAAATAAACACTTAATCATAAACATGTTTGATATACATCAGGAATGTAAATGCACTCGTACGTCTCTTACAGTACTTATGCAACAAGAAAAATAAAACACACTTACAAGCTTATTTGACAAAGTAACGTTTATATAACTACCACATGCACTGCTCCTTAATTGTTACAGTTACTTTCAAATTTCACCAAGAAAGCTTGGTATTAGACCTGAAAGCGTTCAAAAATAAAACCAAGTTATTGACGATTTATTAACAAACTCACGTAAAATCAGATTTTACAATAAGGGAGAACATAGTACCTTATATATATTTTGAAGCACATCCAGAATACGCTGCAACTCAATTACAACATCTTCAATTTTCATTCGTTTTGGTGGTGAATCCACAGAGCATGATACTCCAATCTTGATAGTTGCAACCAAACATTCTTCCACTTTCTTTGCATTCGCTTCCGTGCTTTGAAACACGATTGCATCATCATCAATAACATCAATTACATGATCCGGTAATGCCATGTAAGCAAATTTATGAAGGCTAAGACCATCGTTGAACATGTCATCTATCGGCTTTTTCCTGGTCATCACCTCTAGTAATAATATTCCAAAACTGTAGACGTCCCCACTACTTGTCATCTCGCTCCCGATACCATACTCTACAAATTAAAACGATCAGTTAATTTACAAACTTTTAATATGCAAGTATAAATATAAGCATCGTGGAATACATGAATCATTTATTTTTATTTTTTTATTTTTTTATTTTTAGAAAGGCACATGATCGAATCATTTATTACCTGGAGGTGCATAACCAATTGTTCCTAAAACCCCAGTTGAGCTATTTTGGTTTGAGTCTGTACCAAGTAGTCGAGCTAAACCAAAGTCTCCAACATGAGCCACCATATCAGCGTCAAGTAGAATGTTGCTTGGCTTCAAATCACCGTGAACAATCGTTGTTTGGCAGCGGTTGTGAAGATAATCAATCGCGGTTGCCACATCTCTGAGAATATTTATTCTTTTAAGAAGGTTGAGTTTCGATATATTTGCACTTGAATGAAGCCAATCGTGTACACTTCCATTGGGCATAAACTCGTAAACCAAAGCTTTAAAATCATTTCCTTGATTATCAACACTTGAACATGAAGTTATAATTTTTAACAGATTACGGTGTCGAATATTTCGCCAAGCTTCACATTCTGCTAGAAAACTTTTGTGAGCTCCTCGATTTTGAAGACGTAAAACTTTGATTGCAACAGATTTGTCATCATCAGAATCAAGTATCCCTTTGTAAATGGAGCTGAACCCACCCTCGCCAATCAAATTTTTTGTAGAGAACCCATCGGTAGCCTTAAGAAGTTGATTGTATGAAACTTGTATGAACCGTTCACTCCCTGATGACTGAGATGGTTGACTATTTCGTTTCTTCTTACACAGAAGATACACACAACATAATACGATGAGCAACGTCGGTGCAATCACAATGAATAATATGAAGAAAGGAAACCTTTTTTTCTTAGTACCCATCTCCTTGCATTTGGGTAACTCAAGTGTAACCAAACCACCACAAAGCCTACTGTTCCCCAAAACCGAAAATGCACTTGCATTGGCAAACACTCCTACAGCCGGTACTTCACCCTCAAAATCATTAAAGGATAGGTTCAAATATTCTAAGGATTTCCATTTATCTAAAAATTGTGGAATTTTGCCCGATAACAAATTTTGAGAAATGTCGAGTGCCTCCAATCCTCCCAAGGAACTTAATGAAGATGGTATTATGCCTTGAAATTGGTTGCCTCGTAGGTTTAACTTTGTAAGGCTAATACACTCACCAAGGCTACTAGTAATGGTACCTGACAAATTATTATAAGATAAATCGAGATGGTTCAACATCTTGAGGTATCTGATCTCTGATGGAATTGAACCAGACAAGTTGTTTTGAGAAAGATCTAAAACATAAGTTAGTGATGGAAGTTGAAGAAGTTGCTCGGGGATTTTACCAGTGAGTCTATTGTCTGCAAGGGTTAACTCATTAAGTTCTTTACAATTCCCAAGGCTTAATGGAATATGGCCTTCTAATTTGTTGTAATCTAAGTAAAGTTGTGTCAACAGTGATAAGTTCCCAATGGCATAAGGGATAGGCCCTGAAAATTGATTGCTAATTAGAACAAGACCTTGTAGCTTTTGAAGTTTACCAATGGTACTGGGGATTTTTCCTTTGAATCGATTAGATTGTAAAGCTAAAAAGGTCAAGCCAACTAGATTACCTATACTTGAAGGGAGGCTTCCAAATAATTGATTGTTTCCTAAACTTAGAAGGCGGAGTTGATCAGAAAGATCACCTATTGATACCGGAAGCACTCCTATAAGGTTGCAATTATAAAGATCCAAAACTACTAATCGGGTGCAGTTTTTCAAAGAATCAATAAACCTCATGTCATCAGATTCTCCACGTTCATGGAAGTTGTTATTCTTTAATCTAATGTTATAAATATCCCTTAGTTTTGAAAAATTGATTGTCAACTTCCCACTAAAATTGTTGCTAACCACTTCAAGAAATCTTAATCTAGAACAGTTAGAAATAGAAGGTGGAAGAACTCCGGTCAGTTCGTTATAGCTTAACTGAAGGAACTCAAGATTTGGGAGTTGATTACCAATTTCTGAAGGAAGACTACCAGTGAGGTGATTTTGTGATAAGGAAAAATTAACTAGGAGTGAGAGGTTGAAAAGGGAATGAGGGATGCTTCCATATAAGTTGCAGTCACCAGAGTAAAATTCCTTCAAGCTTTTCCAAAGACCCAAGGTATCTGGAATGCTCCCACCTAATGGGTTTCGGACAACAGAGAAGACTTTCATTGATGTGATATTCCCCAAGAAAGGCGGGATTCCACCTGTTAACTTATTTTTGCTAATTGCAAGGTGAGTAAGTTTCGAGAGTAAACTCATCTCCTTGGGTATGTTTCCAGCTAGATTATTTTGAGCGAGCCAAAGCACTTTGAGGTTAGAACAACCAGACACGTTTGTTGGAATGACTCCACTGAAGTTGTTTTCATCAAGATAAAGACTACGTAGCCTAGATAGATGACCAATTTCATGAGGAATGGTTCCTTGAAAGCTGTTTTTCCCGAGATCAAGCTCACGGAGGAAGCTGAGGTTTCCTACATGAGGAGACAACGAGCCTTCTAAGCCTTTCGAATACAGTCGTAAAACAGTCACTCGTTTGTGTCGCTTTCCACATGAAACACCAGCCCAGTCACAGAAATGAAAGGAATGGTTCCATGAGCTTAGAACTTTGTATGGATCATGGGTGATCTTTGATTTAAATGACAACATTGCAAGATAATCAGTCTCATTACCGCCATAGGAAGCAAAGACCGTGGTGGAAGTGAGACATATTATCGCGAGACCGTAAAAGAGAAAAGAAATACATGAGGAAGATGATAAGCAAATCATTGCTTGTGGTGACTTCATTTTTTGAAATTAACTTAAAATTATGAGAACAAGTATTGGCTTTTTATCCTTAGTTTTTGCATGTTAACAGTTTGTGATCGACATGCAAACTGGTGAAATGAATGGCTTCCACAAATTCCCTAGTCAAAGTTTTTATACCAATAATTGGCGACAAATATATGTCGACAATCATGTATATATACGTTGACAATCATTTATATACAAGCAATAACTATATGATGAAATAAAAATAGCCTACAATTAATGTTGGACCACATGACTTTGGTGGTTGTTTGAATATAAATATATAATTGGTGGAGTTGCTACAATCATGGACGGTAGCCTACCTACAATTGTGAAAGGTAGAATTGTTGGTCAAAAGTTTACATGAAGATGTTGAATGGTTTTTTACGGTGGCATGACAAGCTTGGTCAACAATATATAGTTGTACAGCCAACAATTGATGCCTATAGAAGTAAATCATCATAAATTCCTTAACTAAATATTTTGTGTATACGTGTTACGTATTTCTAGCCGTATAAATGACTACCTAACAAGCACAAACAAACAGTATATTTCTTGTGTTTAATCTTAAATTTGACCTATATTATTTTAGGGGAATCTGAAGCAATGACACAAATTGTTAAGCATGTTCCATTGAACTCAATAAAAAAGAATTAAAAAAAAAAAAAAAAAAAAAAAGAAAAAAAAAATCATTTGAGTGTAACTTTAGTATAGTTTAGCTTTAATTATCAGCTTTAAACCCATTCATATTTATAGGAATGTTACTAATATTCGTTTTGAACCTAGTCGGCCATAATTTTGGCTCCGTTCCTTTATTCCAACGTGAACGCGACTATCATACGATATTTGTAAAATCTTAGCATATGCATGAGAATAATATAATTGTATAAATATGTGCAGGAGGGGTCGCAAGTTAAATGCGATAATTCCAGACATACCCACAGTCGTATCTGAGTTTTTGAAAATTATTGATCCAAGTAGTGAAGAGGGTATGGAATTCTGGATGGAAAATGCAGACACAATATATGAACTAACAACTAATGTATGTTGGTAATTAATAAGGTATCCTCACTCAATAATGGGTTATTGTACAAAGATGTTACTAAAGTTTGCGTTTGTGTTGTACTAAGGTAATAAAGTTTCAAAGTTGCCATCCAGGTTACTCAACTTAATTTGACCGGTTAAATTTGTTACTGTGTTTTGGGTAACCTAGAGTTACCGGTGAAAATCCTACGTGGCATGCATTTTTTGTCATCCAGGTTACCCAACTTCTTGCGACTTGTTTGTGATAAGGATTTAAAACATATATTTTTAAAAGGTCATTTAGTCCCTAAACTCGTATATATTTTATCAATTATTGCCTTAAATCGTTTCTTTTTGCATTTTAGGTACTTGGAACGTGAAAACTGGATATTGATGTATTTTTGCTATTTTGGACGAAGAAACGAAGAAAAATGACCAAGTCGCGAATTCGTCAGGAATGGGACCCTGACGGTGTCACAAGATACAACGTGACGCCGTCTCTTGTATTTGAAGATGATTATTTGGTGTAAATTCTACACGTGATGGCTAAGACTTTTTGGATAGCTTAGAAGCTCACGGCGTCACAAAGGCGACACTTCAACAGACAAAACCCTAATAACGGCAGGCTGACGGCATCACAACCCATAATGTGACGCCATCATAAGTATAATCCTAAATATATTTTCATATGTTTTCCGTTATTCGTGTAACATCTTGGAGAGTTGAAACCCTAGACGAATTGCAGAGCTTTTGTATGGCTTTTCCAGCCACCAAACTCATGTTTTAGTGAAATTAAGTGATTTCTCTTTAAACATTAAATATGTCTATGTATTGTTTGATTATATGTTTTGCTTTTCTTCACTTTAACATGCTTGGTTAGATCTATTAGTATTTGCTTAGATTTGAATGAAACCTAATTGTTAATTATTTATTGTCGTCTCTTGTTGAATTGATTGTCTCGCGATAGGAGTAGAAAACTAGCTTAATTCTTATATTTAATAGGTTGGTCATCTTACTAAACGCAACACTAGAGTGCACTAGTTGTTTTTCTCGTTTTATTTATTGCGTGAATGATGAGGCGAAAAATGATCCGTTTTTAGGGGGTCATTTAAGCCGGAATTCGAGTTTATTTGATCAAATAATGCCCTAAATCGTTCCTTTTGTGATTTTAGGTACTTTTGGAGTGAATTCTGGAAAAGGAAGCATTTTGGACGTTTTTTGGAGCATAAAAGTGAAGAAAACGGCAAAGTCTTAATTTTCCTTGCTGGGAACAGTACCTGACGGCGTCAATAGCATTTTTGGTGACAGCCCAGTAGAAACGTGACGGCGTCAAAGCATGGCCATCAAGAGTAAAAGTGGTGACGGCCCAGAACAACATTACACATGACGGCGTGAGATCTGGATCTAGGCAATCCGATTTTATTATGGGCGGCGGGTTGACGGCGTCAGAATTTTCTTCTTGACGCCGTCACCTTAGAAAATCTATATATAGTCTTTGTAATTTTCATTCAAAAAAGGAGGACAATATTAGGAACGACTTGAATAAACCCTAGCTCGACTTTTACAGTATTTTCAAGGGTTTTCACCCCTTAAAACCCTTCATGTTCAATTAAGATAAGTATCCTTTCAATTCATTCAATATGTCTATGTGTTGTTTGAATATATCTTACGCTTGTCTTGATTTTAACATGCTAGGCTAGATCTCTTGTGTGTTTGCTTAGATGTAATGAAACCTAGATGTTGATTATAGGTTGATTGCTTGTTTATAGTTGTAATGGATGAATGATTTCGATGTTAGGCTTAAGAAAACTGGCAGACTTCCGTAGTGTAACTTGCTTGAACGTCTTAAGAAACATGAACCAATGCGTACTAAGGTTTTTATTGTTGTATTTAATGCATGAGCGAATTCTAGTGATCCCATGTTAGGAGCTTCTTGCAGGCTCGACATAGGAGTGAAGTAGGAGCTTATAGAGTTGGGGAAGTACGTACGCCACCCCACGACTGGTATTAAGGAATATAACCCGTCATCCACGCAACTGTAACCAACTATCAACCTGTAAAAGATATCTAGGGAGTAATGAAATCTAAGTAAACACATTTTTCCCATTTATTGTTCACACCACATTAGTAATTAGCTTTATTTTCATTTTTGTTATTTTATTTTGATTGCATCTTAGTTATTGGGTTATTTGACTAGCAACTAATTCCGCCCATTCCTCTAAAACCCGAGATTTTTAATTGCTTTTATAAAAATATAAAAAAATACAAAAAGAATCATCCCTCACCTCTAGACCTAGTTTTGAGGCCTTCTAATCCTAGCGACACTATTCCTGAGTTGAACGATCAATCCCCCGGTACTTGTCACTATACTATACTACATCGATCAGGTACACTGCCTGGTGGGGGTTGTAAGCTTCTCGAGATCCCTCGAGAGGTAAAACCTGGTGCAATTCCCACGCATCAAGTTTTTGGCGCCGCAGCCCGGGGAATAGTTATTGTCTAGGTTAGAATTTCTTTTTATTAGGTCTACTTGCTAGATTCCTTTCTAGTAAGATTTTATTTTTATTTTTAGGATTTCTTTAGTCTATCTTTTTCTTCGCGTCTTTGTTCGTAACCTTTACCATCCGACATCATGGAAGGTGGTAACATCTTTGAACCCATCAACCCACCACAACAAGACCACCCACAAAACCCACCACTAGCAAACCAACCTCTTAGGCCCCGAACCCTAGGAGAGTATTCCCGACCTAGCCACCAAGGCTATCGAAACACTATTGAGCTCACCCAAGGAGCCAATGTGTCTCCCTTGCGATCCGACACCATCCGGTTGGTGCAAAGCGGATGTGCATTCCATGGACTTCGTTCCGAAGATCCTAATCAACATCTCAAGGACTTCCTTAAAATTGTAGATTCTATAAACCTTGATGTTACAACTAGAGAGTCGACCCGATTACGCCTATTCCAATTCTCTCTACGTGATCAAGCTAGTCAATGGCTTGAACGTTTACCTGCGGGATCCATATCCTCATGGGATGATCTCACCACTCGTTTCCTTGCTCAATTTTTCCCACCGGGGAGAACTACCAAGCTTAGAAATGATATCTTGATGTTCCAACAACGTCAAGGTGAAACTCTATATGAAGCATGAACTCGTTACAAGGACTTACTCTGAAAAGTCCCTCATCATGGCATTGAACCATGGCTCCAAATTCAAATCTTTTACGATAAAGTTAATTATCAAACGAGAAGGGCCATAGATTACGCAGCCAATGGCAGGCTAAATAGACTTAGCGTTGATAAAAGCTGGGAAGTTCTTGAAGGGTTAGCACAATACGAAGAAGAAGGATGGGAGGACCCGATGTTTTCAAAAGAGGGAAGTCTTGATTACATGAACACTACCCAAGAACAGTTATTGGTGAATATTGAGAAGCAGGTTAAGGGTTTGATGAGAGCTGAAATGCCTGCTGCTGATACCGCAAGGAGTCCTGATGTACGTGTGAGTGTGATGAGTGTGTAAATACTCATCATTTTTAGTCAAATCTGAACTACAAAACAATTAAAAATACTCAAAAACGCACCAAAATACGAAGAAAATCCCAAAGATCGTGTTTTATATGTTTCTGATGCAAAACGAGTGAAAACAAACGAAAAACGAACAAAATTTGCATAATTGGCAGTTTCAGTCTCCCAACTTTCAAAATTTGACAAAACTAGTCCCTGAGCATTTATTTCAAAGAAAAGTCAACCCTTGCTCTTTAAAAGTCAAAACGAATCATAAATGATCTTTGGGTAAAGTATTTTCTAAAGATTACAAGTTAAACCTTTGAAATTTCACAAATGGCAAAATTGGTCCCTGTGTTTGCAGAATTGTCAAAAATAGCGCCCCGAGAATTTTAGTTTGAAGAAAACTCCAACAAAGGTCCCTTGGAAATTCAGATAAGACAAATTGGGTCCTTGATGAAAGTTTTGAAGATTGGCAGGAAATACCCTTCAACTTTCAGTGAATTACAGGAATGGTCCTTGTGTCAATTTTTAAACCAAACGGACCTTGTGATACTAATCCTAATCTCTGGCCCAGTTACAACACAACCACACCCCCTTGGCTCAACAACAATCCCTAGCCCACATCCTTTTCACGTTTTAATATAAAAAACGTATTCAAATCCTTGACCGGTCAAACCAATCCCATCTCTTTCACTCCATCCCCCCCGTGACCTGCTTCCCTCCAACACTCCCATCACCATCTTCCCATCACCCTCAACCCTTGTCTTCTCCACTCCATTCCCCAATCCCACTACCATCTCCCCCCACTCACAAACCCATACCTACCACCTTTGACACGCTGGCAATCCAAATGACTTTGTGGCGCCAAAACTGGATGAATGGCTAGAATCAATGGTACTTTAATTAAACGTCTGGGATTCATTCACAAGATGCACAAGATGAAGTTTACACTGTTTTCTCTCAGCAAAGAAGCACAATGAGGAAAAGTTACCCTAACTTGGTTTTAGTATAAATAGTATCTCATGTAAGCCTTGAAGGGCACCCCTTTTCTTCTGTATCTTATCTATTTTTTTAAGCTTAGTTTACTTCTGTAATTGCAAAATTTCAAGTTTAATGAAAGTTTCTCTCAAGTTTGTTCCAATTCGCATTTTTATTCAAAGTCTTAAATTTCTTATTATTCACTTCAATTGTTACTTAAATTATCTCAGCTTGTTAGTTTAAATTTGTTAAAATTATTTTAAATCAAAGAAAAGTAGAATTCAGAAAAGAAAAAGAAGAAACGAAAGAAAAATTCAAAAATATAAAAAAAAAATGTTGAAGAAGGAGTGGTAGTAGCAGATGGTTATGGAGATTTGGGTTAGAGTCTCATGGGAGACATATAAGTGGTCCTTGTGGTTCTAGTTCTCAGATTTCTCCTAGCTTTGAGGTCAAGTAAGCTTTTGAGTAAAATTTGTTCATGAAACTTGTTAATTGATATTTGTTGTTTGTTGTTGTTTAGTGTCAATTTAGGCTTTATATAACTTATAATAAGAGAATTGATAAGGTTTGAGTTCCAATTCAGTGCCCTTCTTTGGAATCCTTTGAAAACTGTTAGACATAAGGGGTGTTTGGATGAGGGTTTTGTCCCATGTAATTGATGTTGTTTTGTTGTGCTGCTGGTGTAGTTAGGTTTCATTAAGGGTGTTTAGGTTAGTATAGGTCTAAAAGTCAGTCTCATTTTAGTATAAAGTCAAAATCACCTTTTATGACTCTCACTGTTGGACTGTTTAAGTTTTAGGGTGGCATACTCCTTAATTCAGTTTATAACTTGTTAAGTTGGCCTGAATCAATCTCACTTAGGGTTTACACACCAATCTCAATTATCTAGAGGCATCAGAAATTCATAATAGTCAACTTTTAGCAAAAGATTCAAAAGTCAAAATCTCAAACTGTTGAGAATGGGACAATTTTCAACTGAACTTGTAGGGTTCAATCTTTGTTAGAAATCAATAAAAATTGTTGTTTTGGGTTGTCTTGTTGCTTTTATTTCTGAATCAAAAGGAAAATTGGACTTTGAAAATCACTTGTCTGGATAAAATTGGTCTTAAATATGCATATCTAACCAAGAAACTCCCCTGCACCCAGATTTTAGCCAAACTTCTAAGAGTCATAAAAAAGTTCAATACTTGTTGAAACCACTCATAGTTTGCTGTTTTGGATAGCCCCTTAGGTAGTGAATTAGAATTATATTGTTGCTTCCCCTACACAGCTTATTTAGTGCTAGTTTTTAAGCTCCCTTTTAGCTTATTTGATCACTGCTGATGCAGCAGCCTTGTTGTTGTTCTTGTTGATCTCTTGTTGTTGTTGACCCTGTTAATTATTACTGTCATTGTTTGATCTTGTTGTTGTCATTGCTTGTTGTTATAAGCGTGTTCTTATTAAGTTTGACTAAGCTTATCCAAGTTTAGTAGCTTATTTGATTGATGAGTATGGCTTGAAAATCTCAAAATTTCAATTTCGACAACTAAATGTGCACTGTTACACTTTGATGTTTTAAACAGGATGAATCTGAGTTTTCAAAGGATTTTACCTCACAAAAGATTGATTGAACTAATTGAGAAGTGGTTTTGTAAAACTAAAACTAAAAAAAATAATTGGCTAAAGGTGCAAAAAGTGGGAATCGACCCCCAGACCTCTTGGTCACAACAGACACAACACACAACACTCAATACCAGTTTGCCCTTGGGTCTTTTTCGTATAAGTCTTGCATAATTAATTTCTTAAATAGCTTTGTAATCTGTTTTGCTTATTTAGTGTAAAACTGCTTTTTCTGCTTATTCCTTGAGCTTATTTTCTAGTTTTTATTTTTCCTAAGTTTCTTTTAGGCTAATTGATTTTCCAGAAAAGTTTCATAATTTTTAGAATAGCCTTGATATTTATTTTGACTTTATTTCATTAAAATAGTAATTAATTCGTAATAAATAGAATTTTTATTGAAAAATTAATTTTCTTTTTTCTAAAATTTTCTTTTGTCTTTTAGTACGTAAGAAAATTATTCGTAAACCCGTAGGACGTTTAGAGGTTGAATTTCACGTTTTAATTTGTACGTTGACGTTTATTTTCAATAAACGTCACATTTCTAATTTAGTTAACGTTTTAGGATTCCCGATACTTAATTATGTTTTCCCGTAGTGTTTTAGGTTTTTCCTAGTGTGTTAGTTGCCTTAGGTTAATTTATTTTCACCTTCGTTCGTTAATTTTCCAATTTCGTTAATTTAACGTATCGTAAAACCAAATAACCTTTCCGATCATACAAGATTTTAATCCAAATCTCATTCGAAACTTTACATTCACACCTCGTTGGGGTACGACCCGTGAAATCACTTCCCGGTCTCATAATTTGAATATCACTTTCACAAGTTTTGCGAGGTAATCGTTTTCCTAAACGGTTTACTCGTATTACTTCACGTCTATTTGTCTCACGATAAATTAGACCTCACGTTTGTTGATATTTTGATAAATTGTTTTTGCACACACCAAAACACAACGAATCAAATGGCGCCGTTGCCGGGGAAGCTGTGTGTCGAAAGTCTCGATAAGGTTTAGACGATTAGTCTTGTAGAACCTTCGCAAGAAGTTACGCTTTTATAAAACTTATAAAAAACCAAAAATATTTTTCTTTTGTTTCTATATATGTATTATATCTATAAAAGTTAAGAAAAACACAAAAAGATTTTCCCATTTCTTTGTTTAATAATAACAACATTAAAATCTTACCATCGCAAACCAAGGCAGAACACCTACCAACTGGGGGTGTGACCATAATAAGTTCCCAAACCAAAGATCAAAACTTGACTTTGTATCACTTGCGTTTTGGAAAACTTTTAAATGAGAAACACACTTTAAGAGGAGTCGAAACGGTATGTGGCGATCCAACGAACTTCGCCCAGTGAGAGATCCATTCTTCTCTCCCGCTCCTTTGTGCGTTTTTCTTTAGAAGTCGACCTTGCGTTCTTGATTATTGGTTTAAGTTCCCTTGTCGTTAAAGTGGTATTGTTTTAATTGATATTTTTTGTGGTGCATGCGCACGCGATCGTCTACGTCAACAAGTCCTTTGCAATCGCTTAATAACATTCCAAGAAGAAGGCGTAATCGACGACGTACCAATTGAATAGTCGAACCCGAGATTCGTACTATTCCAATCATGGCGGCCGAGCCCACTATGAATGAGCTTCTCCAAGCACCCATCGAGGGTTACAGAGATGCTATCATCATTCTAGCCATCGTGGCTGACAATTTCGAGCTTAAGACGGGGTTGATAAACTTAGTCACCTCGGTTCAATTCTATGGTTTCGAGAGGGACGATCCTCAAGATCACATTCGATGGTTTAACAAAATCACGTCCACCATCAAATGCAAAAATGTCCCTGAGGAAGCTATCAAACTTCTTCTCTTCCCGTTTTCCCTCGATGGGGCTGCCAAAAATTGGCTAGACAAACAACCCCCTCGATCGATTGAAACGTGGGAAGATTTGGTTAAGAAGTTTGTGAATGAGTTCTTTCCTCCTTGTAAAACCACGGCCCTCAAGAATGAGATCATGAAATTCACGCAAAAATTCGATGAATCATTCGGTGAGGCATGGGATCGTTACAAGGACATGCTTCGTAAATGTCCTCATCATGGTTTCTCCGAGTTAATGCAACTCGACACTTTCTATAATGGTGTGAGCCAAGTCGATCAAGACTCTCTCAATGCCTCCGCGGGAGGTAACTTCTTGAATCGAACCACCAAAGATGCTTTGATGATCATTGAAAATAAATCTAAGGTCCGCATTCCACGAAGCAAATCGGTTGTTTCCCAAGTTAATGTTGGTCCTTCTTCCTCATCACCCGTGGCTCAATCTAGCACCGATGCTAGACTTGACAAGCTCACGGAAGCTATTCATGCTTTGGTTCTCACCAAAACAAAGAAAGTTTCTTCTCAACCTGCTGAAGTAAAAAAGGTTGACGTTTGTGTTACTTGTGGTGGCCCACACGCATACTACAATTGTACTGCCACCGATGGCAATCCATTTGAAGTTAATGCGATAGCCGGTAATTCTAGTCAAGGAGGTAACCAATACCGTCTTCAAATGGAACCAAATTACCGTGCTAACAATCAAAGTGGTCCACCCGGTTTTTCTCAACCCAATAATCCAAATCGATATAATCAAAATCAACAACAAAGAAACCCAAATGTTCAAAACCAATTTCAGGCCCCTATGAATCAATTTCAAAATCAAGGGGGAAATTACAATCAAGGTTCTCAAAATCAAGGAAACTTGAATATAAACCAAGGTTATGGTAATTTCAATCAAGGAAACAATTTTCATGGTAATCAAAACCATGGAAATTTTCAAAATCAAGGTTTCAATCAAAACAACCGAGCTCAAAATTTTTATCATCAAAATCAAGCTGTTGTTCAAACTCAATCATCAACCGATGAGTTATTGAAACAATTTATGAAAGCTCAAGAAGAAACAAACAGGTTGTTGATCGGTCAAATTTCTGAACTAAAGAAGTCTTTAAATGATCGACCTTCGGGATCGGGAACGCTACCAAGCAACACGATCGCCAACCCGAAGGGCGATGTTAAGGCGATCACAACCCGTAGTGGTGTTTCTTACGATGGACCCGCGATTCCTACTACCTCATCTTCTTCTCCTCCTGAGGTAGTGGAACGTGAACCTGAGGCTACAAAGGACAAAGTGCAAATTACAAGCTCACGAAGTACCGCACACGTCCAACCTCATGTTGTCCCAAAAACCAAGTCCAAACCGGGAATTGTTTTTGAACCTCCGGAAAATCCCGTTCAACCAAAAGCTTCAATACCTTATCCTTCACGTTTAAATGATCAAAGACTCCGTGAGCAAACTAATGATCAAATGAAGAAGTTTCTTGAAATATTTCAAAAATTACACTTTGACATTAGTTTCGCGGATGCTCTTCTCTATATGCCCAAGTTTGCTTCCACTTTCAAGAGTCTTCTAAGTAACAAAGAGAAATTGTTTGAACTCACTAAAACTCGTTTGAATGAAAATTGTTCGGCGGTGCTTCTAAAGAAACTTCCCAAAAAATTAGGAGACCTCGGAAAATTTCTCATTCCTTGTGATTTCTAAAAGCTTGAAGAGTGCTTCGCCTTGGCCGATCTTGGCGCTAGCATAAATCTCATGCCTTTCTCTATTTGGCAAAAACTTTCACTTCCCGAGCTTACACCAACATGAATGACTCTAGAATTAGCGACCCGTTCGGTTACGATTCTGAAGGGTATTGCTGAATATGTCTTTGTGAAGGTTGGCAAGTTCCATTTTCCTGCCGACTTCGTAATCGTTGATTTTGATGCCGATCCTCTTGTTCCCCTTATTTTGGGAAGACCATTCTTGAAAACGGCTCGGGCATTAATCGACGTCTTCGAAGGTGAAATGACTCTAAGAGTTGGCGATGAAAAGTTGGTCATTAACATTGAAAACACTTCAAAAGATCTTCTCGAACTTGAACGAGAAGAAATTAACCGACTTGATGTCATCGATTTTGCATGCGATGACCATTTTGAAGAAGTGTTAAATGTGCAAGGATCAATCAATTCTTCCATTGATGTCTCTCCCCCTCTCTTACTCCATTTCTGGGAGGTGACTTCATTTTGGAAGAAATTGAAGCGTGTTTAACATGTGATTCTCATGTTGATCATGATTCTATCAATCCCGAGGAAGACTTACTTCTACTTGAGAAGTTGCTTAATGATGATCCATCATCTCTTCCTCCAAAAGAACTTCATAACATGGAAATCAAAGATGTTGAAAAAACTGATGACTTTCCTGAGGTCGAACTCAAGGAACTTCCGCCTCATCTCGAGTACGCATTTTTGGAGGGTGACGATAAGTTTCCCGTCATAATTGCTAAAGACTTGAATGAGGAAAACAAAACCGCTCTTCTCAAGGTTTTAAAGTCACACAAGCGAGCCATTGCTTGGAGACTTTCCGACATCAAGGGTATCAACCCGGAATTTTGTATGCACAAGATTTTGATGGAGGATGACTTTAAACCGGCGGTTCAACAACAAAGAAGGGTAAATCCTAAAATTCATGAGGTTATCAAGCAAGAGGTCATAAAACTTCTTGATGCCGGTTTGATTTACCCTATCTCGGATAGTCCTTGGGTGAGTCCCGTTCATTGTGTGCCCAAGAAGGGTGGCATAACGGTTGTAAAAAATGATGATAATGAGTTAATTCCTACTCGATTGGTAACGGGTTGGCGCGTTTGCATGGATTATCGAAAATTGAATGACGCCACCCGTAAAGACCACTTTCCATTACCTTTCATGGATCAAATGCTCGAAAGATTGGCGGGAAACGAATACTATTGTTTCCTTGACGGTTTTTCGGGTTATTTCCAAATTCCCATCGATCCTCAAGATCAAGAAAAAATGACTTTCACGTGTCCATACGGAACATTTGCTTATCGACGCATGCCTTTTGGCTTGTGCAATGCTCCGGGCACATTTCAAAGATGCATGATGGCCATTTTTCACGACATGATCGAGAAAACAATGGAGATCTTCATGGATGATTTTTCGGTCGTTGGGAATTCATTTGAATCGTGTCTCACCAATTTAGACAAAATGCTTCAAAGGTGTGAAGACACCAATCTTAGTCTAAATTGGGAGAAAAGTCATTTCATGGTCAAGGAAGGAATTGTCCTTGGCCATAAGATTTCCAAGAGTGGGATTGAGGTTGATAAAGCTAAAATCGATGTCATTGCTAAGCTTCCTCCTCCTACTACTGTTAAAGGTGTTCGGAGTTTTCTGGGTCATGCCGACTTCTATCGTAGATTCATTCAAGATTTCTCGAAGATAGCTAGGCCTCTGACCCGACTTCTTGAAAAAGAGACTCCATTTGTCTTTTCCGATGAGTGCATCGAAGCTTTTCAAACTCTCAAGAAAAAGCTTACCGAGGCACCCATTCTAGTTGCCCCCGATTGGGACCTACCTTTCGAACTTATGTGTGATGCAAGTGACTTTGCAATAGGTGCGGTCTTGGGGCAACGAAAAACCAAACATTTTCAGCCGATTCATTATGGAAGCAAAACCTTGACCGAAGCACAAGCTCACTACACCACAACGGAAAAAGAATTACTAGCCGTGGTGTATGCGTTTGAGAAGTTTCGGCCATACTTGATCTTGACTAAATGCATAGTGTACACGGATCACTCGGCTCTCAAATATCTCTTTGTCAAGCAAGATGCAAAGCCGAGATTGCTTCGTTGGGTTCTCCTCCTACAAGAATTTGATATGATCATTCGTGATAAAAAAAAAGGAGCCGAGAACCTCGTTGCTGACCATCTTTCCCGATTGGAAAATCCTCATCAAGGTGTTCTTGAGAAAAAGGAAATAAACGAAACATTTCCTCTCGAGACACTTAATGTGATTTCCTCTCGTGATGATTCTAGTACCCCATGGTTTGCCGACTTTGCAAACTACCATGCGGGGAATTTCGTTGTTAAAAGGGATGTCGTCCCACCAAAAGAGCAAGTTTTTCAAAGATGTGAATCATTACTTTTGGGACGATCCCTATCTGTTTAAAATCTATGCGGATCAGGTTATTCGAAGGTGTGTTCATGGTCAAGAAGCCATGGAAATCCTTAAGGCTTGTCATCATGGACCCACCGGGGGACATCATGGCCCGAACTACAGCGCTCGAAAAGTTTTTGAATCCGGTTTTTATTGGCCCTCCATTTACAAAGACGCCCATGACCTAGTCAAATCTTGTGACTCGTGTCAACGTCAAGGAAAGATAACACAACGGGATGAGATGCCACAAAATGTCATCCAAGTTTGTGAAATCTTTGATGTTTGGGGCATAGACTTTATGGGGCCATTCTCGTCTTCACGAGGGAATAAGTACATACTCGTGGCCGTTGACTACTTGTCAAAATGGGTCGAAGCAAAAGCTCTCCCAACCAACGATGCCCGAGTAGTTGTAAAGTTTTTGAAATCTCTCTTCTCTAGGTTTGGAACTTCCCGCGCTATCATTAGCGATCGCGGTACTCACTTTTGCAACGAACAATTTGCAAAAATCATGCTCAAGTATGGTGTCACTCACCGACTTGCTACAGCTTATCACCCACAAACAAGTGGGCAGGTGGAGGTTTCAAACCGTGGTTTGAAAAGGATTCTTGAAAGAACCATAGTCGAAAACCGTGCCTCTTGGTCGGACAAATTAGATGATGCTCTATGGGCTTTTCGCACGGCTTATAAAACACCAATCGGGTGTACTCCTTATAAGCTCGTGTATGGAAAAGCATGTCATTTACCGATTGAGCTTGAGCACAAAGCCTATTGGGCTTTGAAGAATGCCAATTTTGATCTTAAGTCTGCGGGTGATCATAGGAAAGTTCAACTCAATGAACTAAATGAACTTCGTGATCAAGCTTACGAAAACTCTTTAATCTATAAAGAGAAAACAAAGAAGATCCACGACTCCAAAATAAAGAACCGCGTTTTCAACGTTGGTGACCGAGTCCTTCTTTTTAATTCTCGATTAAAGATATTTTCGGGTAAGCTTAAAACCCGTTGGACTGGACCTTTCACCGTTGCCAAAGTTTTTCCCTATGGTACCGTCGAGTTATCTCAAGATGACGGTCCAAATTTTAAAGTAAACGGGCATCGGTTGAAACATTATTTTGGAAGGGACATACCACCTATTGTCCCGGACCTCCAAACTTTCCCCATGGACCAATAAATTCGGGGATCGAGTCAAGCTAGCGACTCGATAAACAAAAATAGTAGCAACAACATGGGTTTTCACCCGTGTCTCTGATTTCTTTCTACTTTCTAACACCCTAGTGTGGGGGAGTGGCCACCCCCTGCAGCTATTTGCGATGTATATATCTTCAAAAAAAATGTATGTTTGTACAAATAAAGTGAAAAATGCAAAATGACGTTCCCACAGTTAGCTTCTAATATTATCTTCTTTCGTTCAAAGATTCTGCATAACAGCCGGAACTTTGAATATTGAGGACAATATTCAATTCTAAGTGTGGGGGAGGGGAAAATTCTAGTGAATTTTATCAAATTATACCGTCTAGTACCCCCGTTTTTGGCCAAAATTTAAAAAAAAAAATCACTTTATTTCAAAAAAATTTGTGGTTATCAATCCGCCATGTCTAAACGACAAAAGGATTGGCTAATCCAGGAGCAAACGGCTCTTGGTAAAGATAACTCAAACCCGTTGATGGCTTGTAATTTGCCCAAAATTGTATGGTACCTCAACTCCCCATATCCTCAATAGTAAATGAGTTGGCTAGCCCGCAAGATTATGGCTTGTGGTAAAGGCAGTGGAAAAACCATAATTGGTAATCAACTCACCAAGATGTTGACTGTTCCATCAAGATTTGGCTAGTCCAGAAGCAAACGGCTTCTAGTAAAGACAAATCAAAACCGTTGAAAGCTGGTGGTTTGCTAAAAATCACATGGTCATCGGATGGACCATAATTCTTACTTGAACCCAAAACATTCGGCTACTCCAGAAGTGATGGCTTTTGGTAAAGAGACATCAAATCCATTAATTTTTCTCAAAAAGATTGCTAGGGACTAGCAATAGTTTAGTGTGGGGGATTGATGAGTGTTTAAATACTCATCATTTTTAGTCAAATCTGAACTGCAAAACGATTAAAAACACTCAAAAACGCACCAAAATACGAAGAAAATCCCAAAGATCGTGTTTTATATGTTTCTGATGCAAAACGAGTGAAAACAAACGAAAAACGAACAAAATTTGCATAATTGGCAGTTTCAGTCTCCCAACTTTCAAAATTTGACAAAACTATTCCCTAAGCATTTATTTCAAAGAAAAGTCAACCCTTGCTCTTTAAAAGTCAAAACGAATCATAAATGATCTTTGGGTAAAGTATTTTCTAAAGATTACAAGTTAAACCTTTGAAATTTCACAAATGGCAAAATTGGTCCCTGTGTTTGCAGAATTGTCAAAAATAGCCCCCCGGGAATTTTAGTTTGAAGAAAACTCCAACAAAGGTCCCTTGGAAATTCAGATAAGACAAATTGGGTCCTTGATGAAAGTTTTGAAGATTGGCAGGAAATACCCTTCAACTTTCAGTGAATTACAGGAATGGTCCTTGTGTCAATTTTTAAACCAAACGGACCTTGTGATACTAATCCTAATCTCTGGCCCAGTTACAACACAACCACACCCCCTTGGCCCAACAACAATCCCTAGCCCACATCCTTTTTACGTTTTAATATCAAAACGTATTCAAATCCTTGACCGGTCAAACCAATCCCATCTCTTTCACTCCATCCCCCCCGTGACCTGCTTCCCTCCAACACTCCCATCACCATCTTCCCATCACCCTCAACCCTTGTCTTCTCCACTCTATTCTCCAATCCCACTACCATCTCCCCCCACTCACAAACCCATACCTACCACCTTTGACATGCTGGCAATCCAAATGACTTTGTGGCGCCAAAACTGGATGAATGGCTAGGATCAATGGTACTTTAATTAAACGTATGGGATTCATTCCCAAGATGCACAAGATGAAGTTTACACTGTTTTCTCTCAGCAAAGAAGCACAATGAGGAAAAGTTACTCTAACTTGGTTTTAGTATAAATAGTATCTCATGTAAGCCTTGAAGGGCACCCCTTTTCTTCTGTATCTTATCTATTTTTTTAAGCTTAGTTTACTTCTGTAATTGCAAAATTTCAAGTTTAATGAAAGTTTCTCTCAAGTTTGTTCCAATTCGCATTTTTATTCAAAGTCTTAAATTTCTTATTATTCACTTCAATTGTTACTTAAATTATCTCAGCTTGTTAGTTTAAATTTGTTAAAATTATTTTAAATCAAAGAAAAGTAGAATTCAGAAAAGAAAAAGAAGAAACGAAAGAAAAATTCAAAAATATAAAAAAAAAATGTTGAAGAAGGAGTGGTAGTAGCAGATGGTTATGGAGATTTGGGTTAGAGTCTCATGGGAGACATATAAGTGGTCCTTGTGGTTCTAGTTCTCAGATTTCTCCTAGCTTTGAGGTCAAGTAAGCTTTTGAGTAAAATTTGTTCATGAAACTTGTTAATTGATATTTGTTGTTTGTTGTTGTTTACTGTCAATTTAGGCTTTATATAACTTATAATAAGAGAATTGATAAGGTTTGAGTTCCAATTCAGTGCCCTTCTTTGGAATCCTTTGAAAACTGTTAGACATAAGGGGTGTTTGGATGAGGGTTTTGTCCCATGTAATTGATGTTGTTTTGTTGTGCTGCTGGTGTAGTTAGGTTTCATTAAGGGTGTTTAGGTTAGTATAGGTCTAAAAGTCAGTCTCATTTTAGTATAAAGTCAAAATCACCTTTTATGACTCTCACTGTTGGACTGTTTAAGTTTTAGGGTGGCATACTCCTTAATTCAGTTTATAACTTGTTAAGTTAGCCTGAATCAATCTCACTTAGGGTTTACACACCAATCTCAATTATCTAGAGGCATCAGAAATTCATAATAGTCAACTTTTAGCAAAAGATTCAAAAGTCAAAATCTCAAACTGTTGAGAATGGGACAATTTTCAACTGAACTTGTAGGGTTCAATCTTTGTTAGAAATCAATAAAAATTGTTGTTTTGGGTTGTCTTGTTGCTTTTATTTCTGAATCAAAAGGAAAATTGGACTTTGAAAATCACTTGTCTGGATAAAATTGGTCTTAAATATGCATATCTAACCAAGAAACTCCCCTGCACCCAGATTTTAGCCAAACTTCTAAGAGTCATAAAAAAGTTCAATACTTGTTGAAACCACTCATAGTTTGCTGTTTTGGATAGCCCCTTAGGTAGTGAATTAGAATTATATTGTTGCTTCCCCTACACAGCTTATTTAGTGCTAGTTTTTAAGCTCCCTTTTAGCTTATTTGATCACTGCTGATGCAGCAGTCTTGTTGTTGTTCTTGTTGATCTCTTGTTGTTGTTGACCCTGTTAATTATTACTGTCATTGTTTGATCTTGTTGTTGTCATTGCTTGTTGTTATAAGCGTGTTCTTATTAAGTTTGACTAAGCTTATCCAAGTTTAGTAGCTTATTTGATTGATGAGTATGGCTTGAAAATCTCAAAATTTCAATTTCGACAACTAAATGTGCACTGTTACACTTTGATGTTTTAAACTGGATGAATCTGAGTTTTCAAAGGATTTTACCTCACAAAAGATTGATTGAACTAATTGAGAAGTGGTTTTGTAAAACTAAAACTAAAAAAAATAATTGGCAAAAGGTGCAAAAAGTGGGAATCGACCCCCAGACCTCTTTGTCACAACAGACACAACACACAACACTCAATACCAGTTTGCCCTTGGGTCTTTTTCGTATAAGTCTTGCATAATTAATTTCTTAAATAGCTTTGTAATCTGTTTTGCTTATTTAGTGTAAAACTGCTTTTTCTGCTTATTCCTTGAGCTTATTTTCTAGTTTTTATTTTTCCTAAGTTTCTTTTAGGCTAATTGATTTTCCAGAAAAGTTTCATAATTTTTAGAATAGCCTTGATATTTATTTTGACTTTATTTCATTAAAATAGTAATTAATTCGTAATAAATAGAATTTTTATTGAAAAATTAATTTTCTTTTTTCTAAAATTTTCTTTTGTCTTTTAGTACGTAAGAAAATTATTCGTAAACCCGTAGGACGTTTAGAGGTTGAATTTCATGTTTTAATTTGTACGTTGACGTTTATTTTCAATAAGCGTCACGTTTCTAATTTAGTTAACGTTTTAGGATTCCCGATACCTAATTATGTTTTCTCGTAGTGTTTTAGGTTTTTCCTAGTGTGTTAGTTGCCTTAGGTTAATTTATTTTCACCTTCGTTCGTTAATTTTCCAATTTCGTTAATTTAACGTATCGTAAAACCAAATAACCTTTCCGATCATACAAGATTTTAATCCAAATCTCATTCGAAGCTTTCCATTCACACCTCGTTGGGGTACGACCCGTGAAATCACTTCCCGGTCTCACAATTTGAGTATCACTTTCACAAGTTTTGCGAGGTAATCGTTTTCCTAAACGGTTTACTCGTATTACTTCACGTCTATTTGTCTCACGATAAATTAGACCTCACGTTTGTTGATATTTTGATAAATTGTTTTTGCACACACCAAAACACAACGAATTAGAGTGCGATTAACAAATATTATTTTCCTGAACGTTCACGACAAGAGGAGTTCGAAGGGATAATGGTGACCTTCATGAATAATCAGGAAAAACAAATTCGGCACTTAGAAGCAAGCATGGAAAGCACTCGTAATGCTTTTCTGGACTTAGCAGACAAATTCATATCAAGAATTAAGGAAAAGATTAAGGAAAAACCCACACCAAGAAAAATCGAAAAAATCTTTGAAGTCCCAACCCCTTTGGTGTGTGACCAAGAGGATAATGAGAAATCCTTTTCAAGTGATTCACCGTCAACTACCCCTTACTTCTGTGAGCATCCTCAGGAGGAAAAGAACTTGCGATTTCACAACATTTTCGTTGGAAGCTTGCAAACCACGCTCCCCAACCTGTACAAGAGACGTTCCTTTGGTTTTAAACCCGGTGTGAGGAGGTTGCACCTCAAAAACACCGTAGCTTTGGGATCCTCTATGGAACGACTCCTCTTCATACCCACCATTGACCAATGCGAAGGTCACAACTTAACTGGAACTTTGCCCACCTGATGAGGCAAAAAATGAACCGTTTTAAGGGGGTCATTTAAGCCAGAATTGGAATTTATTTGATCAAATATTGCCCTAAATCGTTTCTTTTGTGATTTTAGGTACTTTTGGAGTGAATTCTGAAAAAGGAAGCATTTTGGACGTTTTTGAAGCATAAAAGTGAAGAAAACGGCAAAGTCTTAATTTTCCTTGCTGGAAACAGTACCTGACGGCGTCAAGAGCATTTTGATGACGCCGTCAAGAGTAAAAGTGGTGACGATCCAGAAGAAACGTGACGGCGTCACCCAAGGCCGTCACGTGTTAACTTGTCAAAACTTGCGCGCGGAGTAGCTGATATTGTTTTGGTCATAACTTTTGCATACGAACTCGGATTTAGGTGATTCAAAAGCCCACGCGAAGAGGACGAAGAGATCTATAATTTGGTGAAAAAATGGTCGTGATGCCGTCAAGAGTAACGGGCTGACGCCGTCAAGATGGGCCGACAGAAAATTAGCCTATAAATATAACATCATAACTTCACTTTTTGTAAGCCCTAAACCCTAAGGTCGATTCCTGGGTTTAGGTAGGTGTTTTTCCAGCAAATTAGAGGGTTTCAATCACTTCATAAACATCATGTATTGTGTGGAAAACTAGAAGGGGGGTTGAATAGTTTACCGATTAAAATCTTTTTAACTTGTTAAGTTAGCTTTGAAACTTTCCGTTTGATCAAAGATATATACACAAACAAAATATATAACATGCAAGTAAATGAAAGAAATGATCAAACCACAACACGAGTATTTATCGTGGTTCGGCTACAAGGACTCTTTTTCCTTGCCCTACGTCCATGCCCCGAGTATCCAACTCGAGAGTTACTTTCACTAGTCAACAAGCTCCTTTCGCCAGCGGAGAAAACCTTACACGTCGCTTATACTTTTACCGACACAAAGCTAGATGTCGAGTTCTTTACCAAGGGTACAACCACTCCCGTTAGTTCTTTACAAGGGTACAACTACTCCCGATACACTTTGTATTTTGAGGACTAAAATACTAACCGATCACTACTGAAAATACACAATCAAATGAAGTGTAAACTACACAAGTCTACACAATGCTAAGCTAACAAGTCTTGCAACGTTGTGTTGAATACTTGTTACTTTTAGTAAGCTCGTGAATCTCTTTGCTACAAAAAGAAACTTCACATATGAAATGTTAATAGGTTAGATGAAAGAATGAATGTGTGTGTAAAATATAATGTCAAGTGATGAGCCAAAATTCAACTTGTGGCTCAATATTTATAGCCAAACCTTCTGCAGGTCTGGCGGATTAGGCGGACCCCTCAAAAGGGTTCCGCCCGTGGACCTCCAGGGTACCGCCGGGCTTGCAGTTGGTGTTGCAATAAATCTTGCAAACCAAACAAAGTCACATCTCATTACTCTTGCAAACCAAACAATGTCACATCACATAATATCAAGTCAAACACTAAACTTGCAAGCAACATCTAAGTAAGTCAAACACATTTCTTTCCATAAATGTATAATGACAAAACTTGCCATAAATGTGATGTGACAATTCTATTTTTAGAAAATAAGAAGTGTTGTGTTTTATGAAATGTAAAATGTAGCAAAAGTCTAGTTTATGCAAGTCTTTAAAACTAAGATTATGTTTTACTTAGAAACTAAAGTTTACATTTGTCATTAACAAAACTTAGCGAAGATCGTAAAATATAAATAACGTTTTTAGGCGATATTTGTATTAACAATCTCCCTCTTTTTGTTGATGACAAAACATACACTTTGTTTTTAAGTAACTCATAAAATCTTGGTTTTTAAGACTTAAAAAAAATTATATTAAACTTGTTTTTCTTAAGTGATGAAAATCATATTAAGTTTTGAAGGTTTAATATATTTCTCCCCCTTTTTGTCGAAACAAAAAGTAGAGTTGCGAAGCGGAGAAAATGCACTTGCTCCCCCTTGCTTTATACTCCCCCTAAAAGGAGTGCCAAGGAGGGAAACATGGATTTTGAATCCTACAAAACAAATGGTTAGTTGGTGATATATATATAGCCAAGTTTGTAGTTACCATACACATTGCAACCACAATACAAATGATCAACCAACAATGCACGAAAGTAAGTAGAAAGAAATAACATTCCAAGTAAAATTTTGACTTATAAAAGTCAAAGGACATGAAATAGTAATATTCTTCTACTTCTAAAAACTTAAAAATTGACCAAGAAAGAAAAATAAAAGCCTAGTTTCCTAAATTGGGGCAAACGGCCTCCAAATGGTTGTCTAGGATTTGTTTGGGTGGGAAAGGGCATCCAAACGTTCTATGACGTGTTGGAATGCAAACCGGGTTTCATCTTGGAGTTGGTGAAGCAACGTTTTGATACTTGTACCCATTTGCTCACAATTTGAGCAAACATGGGGATGAGTGGGTGGAAATGGGTGGGTTTTGGTTTCTTAGTTTGAGGGTTGATTGGTTTGTGGTTCTTGGGTGGATGATGGTTTTGGTATTGAGTCAAGCAAGGTGGTTTGAAATTCCATTGCTTGATGGAGGTGGTTCTCAACCATGCTTTGGATATCCTCATATGAGGGAAAGAAGGATTCAAAGGTTTGGGCTTGAGAATGTGGTGGAATTTGGTGATCATGGTTTTCAAAGTTTGGTTCTCCATAAAGAGGACCATGGATGTCATGGTAGATGGGGTGAAACAACAATGGTTTGGGTTGATGGTATACTTGTTGTGGTGGTTGGGTGTGGTTAAAATGCTCATTTTGGTCAAGAATTGACTTTGGTGAAAAAGGTGGTAGTTGTGAAGGTCTTGGTGGGAGATCATTAAGATCTTGGACAAAAGGGTATGGTGATGTGGGAGGAGACCCAAATAACTCCATAGGTTCCATTTTGGGTAATGGTGATGGTGATGAAGTTTTGGATGGTTGGGTTGGAGCACTTGGTGGACTTGGGTCAATGGGTGATTTAGTAGGTGGTGGAGTGAGCTCATTGGGTTCATTTGGTGATGGTGATGGAGATGCAAGGTTCAAAAAGTGTTCATTTTTTATAGGTGATGTGAATTCATCCGAAGATGAGGAGGTTAGGTTAATGAGTTGATTAGACCATAGTGGTTTAACACTTATCCGGGCGGTTTTCCGGATGGGTCTTGATGGTTGAGAGGTGATTGTTGACTTAGTCATGGTGAAAAATGGTTTAGAAGTTTCAGAAATTGTGGTGAAGAAGGTGTGATTTGATAGTGTTTAGGATGGCTTAATTTATAGTGTTGAAGGATTATGGAAAGGAGTGTTTGGATTTGATGTTAGTCCATACAAAAATGGAGGTTTCTAATGATTTGGAAAACTAATTGTGGGTTGTCAAATCATGGAAGTCAATCCAATGAAAATGGTGAAGTGAGAAGACAAGTTTTGCACTAAATGCATAGTGGTTTTGGTGGATTTGTGGTAGTATAAATTTCAGGGATTTCAAGGATCCCTTAAAAGGGTTCCTTCCTTTATGTGTGAGGGGTCCTTGAGGTTGTTATGGCAAATTTTGAATTTTGGCGGGAATTGGTTTGGGTTAAGTTTATGGAAGAAGGAGTACCCTATTATGCTAAACACATTGCAAGAAATGGGTTTCTACCTAAAAGGATTGGATTTTGGTGTTTGGATGTTGAATTGGTGAAAATGAAAACAAAAATTCTGCAGGCTGTTGGCGGCACCTTCAGAATACACAGGCGGAACCCATATGAGGGTGCCGCCTGTTCCGTTGGGCCATTTCTGGAATTCCCAGAAATTGCACTGGCGGAACCCAATTTTGACCCGCGAGACGATTTTCAAAATTTTCGAAAACTCTTAAAATCAAAAATATAATGCATAACTGGTTAGGAAATGCAAAAAATGAACATGTAAATACTCATATCATATGACTTTGACCGGGGGCTAGCGATATTCACTAAACTTAGTGAAAATATTATAAGTTTGAAAATTTGACAACTTGCTAAAAGTTGTCTTCCTGTATCAAAGTTAGATGGAACATGTTCCAAATAGTATCAAACATTGTACCAAACTACAAATACATCATAAGCATTGTTTAGACAACCAAATTAGTTCAAATAGCACCTAGTGCCAAACACTCCTACACACCCGCTCTCATTGCCGGTCAATCTTGTTCTTGAGCTTTCCAAGGAATCTTCCAAGATTCTTAAACATCCCCTTTGTTTGCTTGAACTCCGCCGACTCGTTTGGAATATCCGGAAGTTGGGATAGGTATTCGAGAGGTGGGAGCCTAGAGTTTGGCAAATTGTCGTCTTCACTCATTGAAGAAGATGATGATGAGGTAGGAGGATGAGGACGTTTTCCTTGGGCTTTGTACACTCTCTTATCACTAAGTGGAACAAAGGTGTGTGGAATGAGAGTGTAGTCAAGACGAAGACCATTTGAAGTTGGTCGAATGGGTGAGATGAACCTAAAGAGACGGGTCAAGAGCATTCCATACGGCATAGCCATTGTGCCATGCACGGGAATGTCGGCCATTCTCTTGGCCATGTAGTAGGCAAGGTTGAAGGGTTGCCTAACGGACAAGGAGTAGAGCATGTAGCAAAGGCAAAGGTTGATATGGTCACGGTTCCCTATTGTGCTAATGACATTGGCTCTAAGGACTTCCTCTCATTTCTTGAATTGGGGCTTGAGTTTGTTCATTTCCATTCCATATGGGTCCTTATCGACCTCATTCCCCGAACGGGTTCTCCTAGTGGTGGTGGTCCTAACAAAGAGGTGGTCACGGAGTACGTCTTTTGAGACAAGGGGTGTGTCATAAGGGTGGATACGGTCTTGGAGGTTGTCAAGAGTTGAGAGGGAGTGCAAGTCGGAATAGAGGCAAGTACCACGGTTCAGGATACCTAGGATTTGAGCAAACTCCTCAAGAGTGAAGGAGTATTGATGACTGCTAACCCTAAAGTTGATAGACATATGACCATAATCATCCGTGGAGAGGACAGAGGATGCATAGAACTCTAGAATGAACCTAGGACAAATAGGCTCGTCGATATTCAAAAGACACTCAAAGTTGATTGTGGCAAAATCGGCGTAAAGGTTTGTGCCTTCTAGGAAAGACGGGTCAATGGTTCTACCCTCATGGACATAGTGTTGGAACCATAGTTTTACTATTTTATCAAGTCTCGGTCATTTGTAATAATAGGTTGCTTTAGTTATTTATTACTTACACTTATGTAATGTCTCAAGTTTACTAGGCTTAAGTTTTATGATCCATAGGCCTTAAAAGCCCACACGTTTTGGAGAAAGGAAGGAGAGGGAGTGTTGCCCTAGCTCCTTCCCTATATATAGTATGCTTAGGTCTATGTAATACTTGGTTGGTTAATTGAATACATTAAGGAAACTCTTGCATTTCACTTTCACATACTTCTCTTAATCATCCCACTCTCATTCTCATCTCATTTCTCTTATCAATATGCTTGTGTTTACTAAATGGTGACCTAACAAGTGGTATCATTCGCCGGAAGAAGGTGTAGTTCTTGTTTTCATTGATTTACATTCTCAAATTCGTTTTTTTCATACCGAATTTTTTTTGTTTTGTTAAATTTGAAACTTTTGCTTTGTTTCTTGGTTTTTCTCACATATTTGCTTACAAACTTGTGTTTAAAATCAAAACAAACCATAAAGTTCCAAACTTTTGAAACAAAATTCGATTTCTCATTACTTGTACTATTTTCGAGATCTTTTTCAAGGTTAAAATTTTTTCATAAAGTTTTCTACTTTCCTTAAGATTTACTCATTTTATTCACAAAAGTACAAGTATCTTGAAAGAAAAACGAATTTAAGGATTACTTTCTTTGAAATACAAAAGTTACATAGTATCGAGATCTTCCTAAGTTCCAATTTCGAGATCTTCTAAAAAGTGCACTCCCTCGTCTTCGTTTGTGTGAACTCGGTATTTTCTTTCTTGTATAAGAAAGTTAAGTACTTCGACTTTTGGGAAAGTTTTCGAAATTGTATAATTTCGAAAACCACGTTTCGCGATTTATCGATATTTATCGAGAAAATCGGTTCAGTATCGAAATCTAAGTTTTCGATAAACCTAAGTTTTATCGAGATCTTCTTTCTCGATAAATTTCACCAAAAGTTTCTCGATAAACTTGCTTGCCAAGGTTCTCGATAAAGGTTCTCGATAAGGTTCTCGATAAAGGTTCTCGATAAGGTTCTCGATAAGGTTCTCGATAAGGTTCTCGATAAAATTTCACTTGTAGCTCAATCTCCCTATGCTACAAAAATAATCTTCTCACGACATGTCTCTCGTATAAATCAATATTCTGTACGTTTCTAGAAATGTCATTCAACAATGATACGGACATGTACAGATGCTTGAGCGGGAGTTCTTTTTTTTAATGTTTTTCTAAAACATGTCGTTTCTCAAAATTTTCTTCACAATGGCTTTCGTATACTTCTATATACGAAATACATATATTTCTGAAATACATATTTAAAATCGTTGTAGAATAGTCTTTAGTCTTTGTTCCTTCATGCTTTGTGATCTTTGATAACTGATTTTTCATTGTTCTTAGTTCCTCAGTGATGTGGAGTTATCTGCCTTTCGTCACTTCTGCGTCTGTGGTGGTTATTTGCCATTCCAACATGCTCATACATCTTTGGATTTTGATATTCGTATGCACGTAGTTCCCTTTCTCACACTTTGATCTTTAGTCTTTACACTTTGTAGATTCTTCTTTTTGGCGTAGAATCTTTCTTTGAACTTTGTGTTGTATAGATCTTTGAGGGAGCTTTCTTTAACTTCCAGATGTATGTATGAGCATGTGGAATCTGTCGCCACGGAGATGAAGTGTCCCTGCATATAAACAGTTAGCACTAAAACATCCGGTACTTACAGATAAGAATTAGAGATCGTCAACAGCATAGTGTGAAGACTCCTTCTAACCCTTACCAAGGCCGTTCCCATGTCAGATACTCTCGAGAGAGCTTACAAGACCTACTAAGTAGCTCAATGACTGGGTGAGTCGCTGGGGATCACTCCACGACTGTAGACCGTTTGAAACCACCGCGAACACTAAGCGTAACCCATAAAGAATTACCGAAGTGACCTGCTGTCAGGGCTGTTTGATGTTGACCCTGGCAGGAATTTCCATTCAATCATTGAGAATCACAAAAGTGAATCCTCTCATAAATGTTCTGGCAGATTGCTAAGATCTGCGTAGGACTCTAAAGTTTACATCTGGCGTCCTTAATGTTGAACAACCAGTGTAGAAATATCATGTGTTCCTATGAGATCTTTTGATGAATCTCGGGGCTCTAGACTCGATAAGTGCACATTTGGTTTCCTATGCGGAGATTAGGGAGGGGTCTCCTGCTTCAATATCAACCATCTCTAAGAGACACGTCGATAGATTACACCGGTTCCCCGTGAGAATGAAACAAGCCCTTTTAAGAGAACTTGAGTGGTTAAGAAGGTTTAGTGCAGTGCGTCACTGGGTCCATGACGTCTTTGTCTTCAATACCGGTGTCACCTTAGTAACAACCAGTAGCATATGAATTGTACCCGGTGTCTGCCCTAAGGTTGAACATTTGGAGGGCTATTTCTTTTCACCCTTTTTCATATCTTTTCTTTTTAATTCTTCAACCCCTTCTTTCTCCTTTCTCATTTTCTCCTTTTTTCAATCATACCTAAGGACTTCTAATTCTAATCTATTGGATTTATCCTTGGGTAGATCCCTCCGGCTCTGGCGGATCATAGGACGGTTTTTCCTAACCTTAGTCACCTTATAGCTCCATGACTATCCTATTGTTGATCACATGCCACAAAACCTTTTTTGTGAAAATCTCTCAAAGTGTTTATGATAATAAAACACATTTTGTTAACACTTCGAGAGTTTTGCATTTCATTTGAAGGACTCCCCCTTCACATGTGCTCATGAATTTTTAAGAAATTTGCACATGCGTGAGGAGTTTGCACTTTTTGAATTGATCCACTTTCAGTGAACATGACCGATTCGAGACACGCTTACATCACTAGTTAGACTAGCTTGAAGTTATTACCCGTCCTGGTCAAGTCCAAAGAAAGTCTCTCGATACGGTACATTCTACTCAGACAAGTCCTATTCGAGACACGCTTACATCACTAGTTAGACTAGCTTGAAATTATTACCCGTCCAGGACAAGTCTTTTCGATTACTGACATTTTAAGCTTCGTCAATTCATTGGTAATATCTGAGTCGAGCTCTTTTGAGATTCTGCCACAATCTTTAAACATCTTTGATCACATTTAATCATGTCTTCTCCCCCTCAAAAATAGCATTGCGTGATATTTTTGATATCAACTGATTAATAAAAGGCTTTTTGGAGAGAAAGACAGATTTGATTTTGCATGAATTTGGAACATTTTTCTTTATGTACTCCCCCTTAATGATAGCATATTTAAAATCAATTTAAGGGTTTAGAGGGAGTTTTCTTGAGTACTAATTTTGAGAGATTTAACATGGAACAGATTTCCTCAAACAACACTTTTAACACAAGTGCTGCACGGGGATATCTTGATGATCTTAAAACCAGAATTGGGCAACTTAAAACGACTTTAGAATCTAAAACAAGACTTAATGAGAACAACTGGAATTCCACGGTTCATTTACAGCTTAAAAAGATTCTCGAAAATGAATTTGCTCCTCAAATTAATAACATCCATGCTCGAGTAATTCATTTTGAACAAGCATTTTTGAAAGAAACAGCTGACTTCGTCACGGATCACAAGTCCCTGATAAAGAAGGCAAATGAATCTTTTGAGCAAATCAATGTTTTGGAAAACCTAAATGATTCTCTCTTCGAAGCAGTTCTGTCTACTGATATTATGTCCATCATTTTACAAACATATTCTGTTCATGACGATGAAAGACTGAGAGCTGAGACCTCCGAAATTGTTTCAAAATATGAAAATGCTCTTATTAAGCTTGAAAAAGAAAATGTCACATATTTTAAACAACTTGATCGAAAAAGCGAAGAATGCAAATATGACAAACTGTCGTATGAGCGTGACTTAAAGAAAATGAAAGAGCAAAATGATCTTTTGAGGGCTCAGCTTGAAAGTCAAAACGGGAAGGGTGAGGAAACTAAGTTTGCAAAACCGTCGACTTCGGAGAAACCAAATGTTTCTAACACGGTTCAAAAACCAAAAATGTCAATTTCAAGGTTTGCTCCAAAAGTCGATGAGAAAAAAGATATGACAAAACCAGTCACTCCAACACCCTTGCCCAAGAAAAGTGACAATGAAAAGATTGTTGATAAAGGAAAAGCGGTTGTCGATACACCAAAAGTGATAGCACCTGGCCTTTTTAGGATTAGTCCCACTAATGCGTCTGCCTCAACATCTAAGACAAATGACAAGTGCATAAAGACTAATTCTAAAGAATCTAGGGATGCTAAAACGGACAACCATATAAATCCTAATGTGTGTGCCTTACCTTCTACAGGATTAGAAAGCACCTCTAGGAGCAGCAGACTACAGCCTAGGAGCAATACAAGGAACAATAGAGTCTCGCCTGCATCTAAGAGTAGTAGCAAGAATAAAGTTGAAGAAGTAGAAGAACACCCTAGGAATTTATCGCTTTTTAATAAGAAACATGATTCATCTGAATGTAATGTCGAAAGTATTGGTTCTAATGCATGTAATGACTCTGTTTGTTTAATATGCAAGAAATCTTTAATTAATGATGTTCATGATGAATGTGTTTCTAAGAATGTGAATGTTACGCCTGAACAGAAGCATGTTCCAAAAAGACCTAGTGCTAGATCCAGATCTATAGAAAGATTAGTTGCACGCTTTAAGACTACCACTATTAGTCGAATGCCTAGGAACTATCTTAAGTATTGTGTTTGGAAACCAACGGGTAGAGAATTCATTCTTCAGGATGGCAAATTGAAAGTTGTTCAAAATGGTCAAATTGATACTTTCTATGAATGTGATTCAGATTTTACCCCTAACCCAGTGGAACCAAATTCAAAACGGTTTCCAAATACAAAATCTTCTGTTTTTGGCAGGTTATCGAAATATGTCTTTGGATCGTCGACTCGGGTTGCTCCAAGCACATGACCGGGAATTTAAAGCTGCTAATCAATTTCGTCTGGAAATTCATGGGAACTGTACGCTTTGGAAATGATCACGTAGCAGCTATCCTGGGTTTTGGAGATCTTCAGTTTGGGAATTTCTTGATCACTCGAGTTTACTACGTCGAAGGGTTGGGACACAATTTATTTTCAGTCGGGCAGTTTTGTGATGCAGATTTAGAAGTTGCATTCAGGAGAAACACGGTTTTTATTAGAAATTTGGTTGGTGATGATCTCTTAACTGGTAATCGTGGTACAAACTTGTATGCTATCGACATCAACCAAATGGCTTCTACATCACCAATTTGTCTTATGACAAGGGCAACCGAAACTAAGTCCTGGCTGTGGCATAGACGTTTATCCCATCTCAATTTTGACACCATCAACAAGTTAGCCAAAGACAACATCGTCACCGGACTTCCTAAGTTCAAATACACCAAGGAGCACCTATGTCCATCATGCGAACAAGGAAAAAGTAAAAGAGCATCATATAAACCCAAAACCGTACCTAGTTCGGAAGCAAGGTTACATATGTTGCACATGGACTTATGTGGCCCAATGAGAGTTGAAAACATTAATGGGAAGAAGTATATTCTTGTTATTGTTGATGATTATTCAAGATATACTTGGGTAAAGTTTTTGAGATCAAAAGACGAAGCACCAGGCATCATCATCACCTTTCTGAAGCGTATTCAAGTTCTACTTCAAGCTCCAGTAAGGATTATAAGAACAGATAATGGCACAGAATTCACAAATCAGGAGTTAAGAACTTACCTTGAAGATGTTGGAATCACACACCAAACATCAGTTGTTAGAACTCCACAGCAGAATGGGGTAGTTGAAAGAAGAAACCGAACTCTTGTGGAAGCTGCTCGCACAATGCTAATTTTTTCTAGTGCACCACTATTCTTATGGGCTGATGCTGTAGCCACTGCTTGTTTTACTCAAAACCGATCCCTAATCCATCCGAGATTCAATAAAACCCCATATGAGCTAGTGAACAATCGTAAACCTGACATCTCTTACCTTCACGTGTTTGGCGCTTTGTGCTATCCGACGAATGACAGAGAAGATCTAGGGAAGTTAAAAGCTAAGGGTGATATTGGAATCTTCATTGGATATTCAGAAAACTCGAGGGCATTCAGGGTGTATAATAGAAGAACGAAAAAGATAATGGAGACGATGAATGTGAAGTTTGACGAGATTTCACAAATGGCTTCTGAGAGATACGCTCTAGAACCCGCGCTTAATCCGATGGCTTCTAATCAAAACGGATTAGGACCCACACCAAACATGCAGACTTCTGGACACATCAGTTCAGGACTCGTACCTCAAGGAGCTCAGTCAACAAACACGGATAAACCTTCAGAACAAGAACTGGAAAATTTCTTCGAGTTAATGTTTGATGAATATTATGGTGGACCTTCGACAAATGCATCTCCACAACATTCCGCTGCACCCACTCACAACCATCAACCACCACCACCACCACAGGATGCATCAACCACAATCGAAGCTGAAGCACCAACTACATCAACATCATCTACATCTACTCAAGTAACTCCAGTACTTGAAACTGTTCTACCAAGCGTTGATGAGCAAAACCAAAACACAAATTTTCAAGAAGAACCAACAAATAATTCAAACGATGTTACGTTAGAAGAAGAAGAAGAAGTATTTGAAAACCCGTTTGCAACAGACTCTGCTGAATCTTCTTCAAGGTTACAAGAACCATCTAACACACATTCGTTACACCCAAGGTACCCTTCTACGTTTCAATGGACAAAAGACCATCCGTTAGTACATGTTATTGGTGATCCTTCAATGCCAGTTCAGACGAGGAGACAACTTGCCACCGATCTCGAATTGTGCATTTACATTTGCTCAATAAGCACCAAAGTACCTAAGAACATTCGGGAAGCAATGGCAGAAAACCCTTGGATTGAAGCGATGCAGGAGGAATTTCTTCAATACCTGTTACATGATAGTTGGGAACTTGTTGAACGACCACTTGATAAACGAGTTCTTGATCTCAAGTGGTTGTGGAAGAACAAACTGGATGAGGAAATGACTGTTATTCGCAACAAAGCTCGTCTCGTGGCTAAAGGTTATCCACAAGAAGAAGGGATAGATTTCGAAGAATCATTTGCGCCTGTAGCTAGACTTGAAGCAGTCCGGATTTTCTTAGCCTATGCAGCTCACAAAAACATCACAGTCTATCAGATGGACATTAAGACAGCTTTCTTGAATGGAACTCTGAAAGAAGAAGTGTATGTGAGTCAGCCAGAGGGATTCATCGACAAAGATCATCCAGACTACGTCTACAAGCTTAAGAAAGCTATTTATGGTTTAAAACAAGCTCCAAGAGCGTGGTATGACGAACTATCATCTTTCTTGCTCAAAAACAATTTCACAAAAGGAACGGTTGATGACACCTTGTTTATCAAAAAGTTCAAAGATGACATTTTGATTGTTCAAATTTACGTGGACGACATTATCTTTGGATCAACCAATCCTAACCATTCAAAACATTTTGAAAATCTCATGAAAAGTAAATTTGAAATGTCCATGATGGGGGAACTAAAATTCTTTCTTGGTTTACAAATCCATCAATCTCCTCGTGGTATTTTTATCAATCAAGCTAAATATACAATAGAGATTTTGAAAAAACATGGAATGGAAAACTGTGATTCTGTTGGTACACCAATGGTCTCTTCACCAAAAATAGGTGCTGATTTGTTTGGGAAACCCATCGATCCGAAGAAATATCGGAGCATGATCGGTTCTCTCATGTACCTAACTGCTAGTCGACCCGATATTCAATTTGCTGTTTGTTTGTTAGCACGGTTTCAGGCAAAGCCTACCGAACTTCACCTCAAAGAGGTTAAACGGATCTTTCGGTACCTACGAAGCACCATTAACTTGGGACTTTGGTATCCGAAGGATTCGGAGTTTAATCTAACAGCATTTTCAGATGCAGACCATGCTGGTGATCAAGTTACAGCAAAGAGTACATCAGGTGGAGCACAATTTTTGGGTGAAAAGCTAGTAAGTTGGTCTTCAAAGAAACAGGATTGTACTGCGCTTTCAACCGCCGAAGCCGAGTATGTGTCTCTATCTGCGTGTTGTGCCCAAGTTCTTTGGATGCGGACACAGCTCACAGATTATGGCTTTACTTTTGACAGAATACCTATGTATTGTGACTCAAAAAGTGCCATAGCCATCTCGTGCAATCCCGTACACCACTCTAAGACGAAGCATATCAAAGTCCGCTACCATTTCATCAAAGAACACGTGGAAGAGGGTACTGTTGAATTATTTTTCGTTAAGACTGATTATCAACTCGCCGATCTATTTACTAAAGCGCTTCCAAAAGAAAGGTTTGACTATTTAGTTCGACGAATTGGCATGCGAAGCCTAACTCCTGAGGAGCTAGAACGTCTTCTCGAATCTTCTTGAAAAAGTTTTCAAAATCGCTTCGCTGTAAATATTTTTGAAAAACAAAATACAAAATTTGAAAAACCACCAAAAACAAAATACAAAAATATAAAATTTCAAAAAATACAAAAACAATATAAAATCAAAAAAATCCAAAAATAATCTTCTCACGACATGTCTCTCGTATAAATCAATATTCTGTACGTTTCTAGAAATGTCATTCAACAATGATACGGACATGTACAGATGCTTGAGCGGGAGTTCTTTTTTTTAATGTTTTTCTAAAACATGTCGTTTCTCAAAATTTTCTTCACAATGGCTTTCGTATACTTCTGTACGAAACCCGTACTTCAATGATGACTTCTGATTATTTTCAAATCAAGGACTCGTACGTTCAATGACGAACTCTTTTTCAAAAATGTTCGAGTCTAAACAAACGAAAAAGATTTCAAAGCATAAACTCGTTTTCAAACAAAATTCTTGAGCACTTTTTCAAGATTGTTCAAAAGATTTCTCAAAATCTCTCAAAATTAGTACTCAAGAAAACTCCCTCTAAACCCTTAAATTGATTTTAAATATGCTATCATTAAGGGGGAGTACATAAAGAAAAATGTTCCAAATTCATGCAAAATCAAATCTGTCTTTCTCTCCAAAAAGCCTTTTATTAATCAGTTGATATCAAAAATATCACGCAATGCTATTTTTGAGGGGGAGAAGACATGATTAAATGTGATCAAAGATGTTTAAAGATTGTGGCAGAATCTCAAAAGAGCTCGACTCAGATATTACCAATGAATTGACGAAGCTTAAAATGTCAGTAATCGAAAAGACTTGTCCTGGACGGGTAATAATTTCAAGCTAGTCTAACTAGTGATGTAAGCGTGTCTCGAATAGGACTTGTCTGAGTAGAATGTACCGTATCGAGAGACTTTCTTTGGACTTGACCAGGACGGGTAATAACTTCAAGCTAGTCTAACTAGTGATGTAAGCGTGTCTCGAATCGGTCATGTTCACTGAAAGTGGATCAATTCAAAAAGTGCAAACTCCTCACGCATGTGCAAATTTCTTAAAAATTCATGAGCACATGTGAAGGGGGAGTCCTTCAAATGAAATGCAAAACTCTCGAAGTGTTAACAAAATGTGTTTTATTATCATAAACACTTTGAGAGATTTTCACAAAAAAGGTTTTGTGGCATGTGATCAACAATAGGATAGTCATGGAGCTATAAGGTGACTAAGGTTAGGAAAAACCGTCCTATGATCCGCCAGAGCCGGAGGGATCTACCCAAGGATAAATCCAATAGATTAGAATTAGAAGTCCTTAGGTATGATTGAAAAAAGGAGAAAATGAGAAAGGAGAAAGAAGGGGTTGAAGAATTAAAAAGAAAAGATATGAAAAAGGGTGAAAAGAAATAGCCCTCCAAATGTTCAACCTTAGGGCAGACACCGGGTACAATTCATATGCTACTGGTTGTTACTAAGGTGACACCGGTATTGAAGACAAAGACGTCATGGACCCAGTGACGCACTGCACTAAACCTTCTTAACCACTCAAGTTCTCTTAAAAGGGCTTGTTTCATTCTCACGGGGAACCGGTGTAATCTATCGACGTGTCTCTTAGAGATGGTTGATATTGAAGCAGGAGACCCCTCCCTAATCTCCGCATAGGAAACCAAATGTGCACTTATCGAGTCTAGAGCCCCGAGATTCATCAAAAGATCTCATAGGAACACATGATATTTCTACACTGGTTGTTCAACATTAAGGACGCCAGATGTAAACTTTAGAGTCCTACGCAGATCTTAGCAATCTGCCAGAACATTTATGAGAGGATTCACTTTTGTGATTCTCAATGATTGAATGGAAATTCCTGCCAGGGTCAACATCAAACAGCCCTGACAGCAGGTCACTTCGGTAATTCTTTATGGGTTACGCTTAGTGTTCGCGGTGGTTTCAAACGGTCTACAGTCGTGGAGTGATCCCCAGCGACTCACCCAGTCATTGAGCTACTTAGTAGGTCTTGTAAGCTCTCTCGAGAGTATCTGACATGGGAACGGCCTTGGTAAGGGTTAGAAGGAGTCTTCACACTATGCTGTTGACGATCTCTAATTCTTATCTGTAAGTACCGGATGTTTTATTGCTAACTGTTTATATGCAGGGACACTTCATCTCCGTGGCGACAGATTCCACATGCTCATACATACATCTGGAAGTTAAAGAAAGCTCCCTCAAAGATCTATACAACACAAAGTTCAAAGAAAGATTCTACGCCAAAAAGAAGAATCTACAAAGTGTAAAGACTAAAGATCAAAGTGTGAGAAAGGGAACTACGTGCATACGAATATCAAAATCCAAAGATGTATGAGCATGTTGGAATGGCAAATAACCACCACAGACGCAGAAGTGACGAAAGGCAGATAACTCCACATCACTGAGGAACTAAGAACAATGAAAAATCAGTTATCAAAGATCACAAAGCATGAAGGAACAAAGACTAAAGACTATTCTACAACGACACACAAAGTTAAAGACAAAGAACACGGAAGACCCACTCACGTGGAGCATCACTCGAATGACCAACCCTTAGGGGGAGATTGTTAGCATTAAAAAATATGTATTATGAAGTGATGGTCATTCTCATATTGTAACTTTGTGTCGTGTGTTAAGATTAGTAATTGTTTAGTCATTGGGCTTTGGACTTGGCAAGCTAATATGTTATTAGTTATGTTTCATAAGCCTTTATATAATCCATGTAACCAAGTCCAAGCCCAAGCCCATAGAAAGCCCATCCATCTCATGTGATGGAAGTATAAAAGGCACCTTACCTCTCATTTGTAAGGTGTGCTTGTGTGTGTTTTGTGTGTGTTTTCTTAATAAAAGCTCTCATATTTCTTATCTCTCTATCTATATACGAAATACATATACTCTCACCATTGAAAATAATTAAAATCGTTAGAAGTCATGCATGATTGTGAAAGACATCCTACTAGCACATCCTTGCAAAACACTGCTCACCTGCTCTACATCAGTTCCACTATTCTACCTTCACCAGTTCTGGCTCACTGCTCAGGCCAACTTGGATAATGAGTCCTTCACTGTTACTCTGGATAACCATAAATACTCTGTGAATCATGACGTTCTTCGAACAGCTCTTCTCATGCCACAACCTGACACTGAATTTGCTCCCATCTTACCTGACCTGGAACTTCTTGACTTCTTCATTGAACTAGGTTATGATGTTGATGATGATGAACCTCTTGTCAAGCTTTCCAAGTTCAATGTCAAGCTTATTCCTCAGCCTTGGAGAACATTCTGTCTGTTGGTAGTAAGATCTATATCTGGAAGGAAAAGTGGTCATGAACATCCTAGGCTCGAACACCTGCAAACATTCTGGGGAATGGTGACTCTGACACCAATTGACTTTGCAATTCCTATCATGAATGATATCATCTACAGTATTCAGACCGACCGTGTGAAGACTATGATACCATTCACCAGATTCACCAAGCTTATCATTGAACATCTCTGCAAAAGTTCTCCAGAATACATCAAGAGGATGGCTGATCCTAATGAGCCGAAGCACCTCGTCGAGGACGACTTCCCCACATTATTCATCAAATCAACCACTTCCGCTACCAAGAACAAAGGTATGAGGATTCCCGAATACCTTCTGAATGACAACATTAAGAATAGGGCAAACTTCAAGTTGTATGATCTGGCTTACAAAGGGGAACTGGAAGAAGCAACTACAAAGACTCGTAGCAAAGGAAGTGTAAAGTCTGGGAGTACCACGAGCACCACTGGATCACCGCTTACAAGATCTAAGTCTGCTTCAATGGCAAAACCCAAGACTACTACCACACCTAAACCTACATCCAAACCTAAACCTGCTACCAAACCAAAGAAGAAGGCAACTCCTGAGTACTTTATTCGGGATGAACCTACTCCTTCACCTTCTGACACCGAGTCTGAGTTCGATACAGAATCTGACGAAGAAGAACCAGACTATGAACTGAGATACAGAGCACCTGATGAAGGATTTCCAGCTATAGAGATTGCAGTACAACAAAGTCTGGAAACTTATGAAGAAGAGACAAGGAGAAGAAAAGGAGTCACTATCAATGAACCAAATGATGATGAAGATGCACCAATCGTTGAACCATTAGTTGATAAACGCAAACTTAAGAGTATAGTTGTCGACACTAGAGATGAAGAAAAGCAGCTTAGGAAAGAACAGAGGAAAGCAAGCCTTGAAAGCCGACTTCTATCACACCCTCCAACACCACCACCTATTGATCAGTCAGAACATGTAGGGGCGACAAGCAGTATGATTCCTCCAACAACGTCAGAATCAGCTCCACAACCTGATGACAACGTTAAGGATACAGACAAGACTGAAGATGTCCACATGACAGAGACTGCTACTTTAGAGGAGAATGTTGGCGGTCAAGAGAACTTAGCTACGGATCAGGAACATGAATATCTTATTACTCCAGAGTTTCTTGCACGAGAAGCTGAGGAAGCAGAGGAACGTCGTCGAAAGGAAAACGAAGAGAAGAACGCGTTCGACACCAACATGTTTCTTAAGTCATCTTCTCAGCAGACTTCCTCAGCACAACCTCCACCTCCTCAAGACTCTCCGCCAAAGGATCCAACTCCTCCTGCTTCTTCTTCAGACTCTCACAACGAGTCTTCATCTGAATCATCACCAGAGCACTCATCACCCACACCATCTGAAACCGCATCTAAACAGCATTCGATCAATGAACCAAAACAACAAGTTGATCTTCAGGAGCAAGTGAACAAACTCACCGACATGGTTACCAAACTGACTAAACAAGTTGAGGAATTCCAGGATTCTACGCAGCTGATTGACAAGTTCTTGAAATCTGATTACGAAGGTTTTATCAGAACTGCAACACATGATTTTCTCACTGATAATCTGGTTGAGATGATTACTCCTGAAGTTGCAAACCTTCTCAAACCAATCAATGACAACTTGGATCACAGAATTAGAAGTGTTACGAAGAAAATGTTGTCTACTACACCCTTCACGCTTCACACCGCAAAATCCTCTACTGTGGCTCCAACCGTCCAAGAATTGTCTCTCAATGACATGCTTGTCAAAATCTTCGACAACCTTGCCACCAAAACCACACAGACAGCTGAAGAAAAAGGCCTGTATGATGCTATGGTAGCTTATATGTCAACTGAGTCATGCAAAGATGCTGCTGGATCCCGAAAACGGACAAGAAAAGATGAAGATCCTGACCCAAACTCCAAAGGCAAGAAACCGAAGTCTGGAACAGGTCCCTCATCCTCTCTACAACCACAGAAGGACTCCACTCTTCCTGGAACTCAACAACAACCCTCTGCTACTGGTGAAGGTCAAACCGAAGATGAAGAAATGTTCATGGAACAAACTGATGACTTCCAAGATCAACTTGACACCGATGACCGTGCTCCACCAACTCATGATTCTCATGCTGGTCCATCATCACCGTCCAAAGCCAAAGACAAAGATGCTACATCCAAGTCTAAGAAATCCAAGAAGAAAACACGTCATTCATGGCTCGACAATGATGACAATCCTCAGAATGATTGGCTGACAGAAATGGTCCATGCTCAACCTCCTCTGGAAGAAGAAGAACCTCTTCCTGGTAACACTCTTCAGTTCACCCAGGTCATTATGAAAGATCTTCACATCAACAAACTCACAAAGGCGGAGCTTAGGAGAATCAATAGGGATGCACAAGAATTCCTCAAGAAAAGATCTGGAAACAAAGTCGAATACGAATATCACATGCAGAATATAGCTAGTGCAATGTCTGCCGACTTTGACTGGTTAAATCCTGAAGTAAATATCGATCTAAGTTCCAAGAATCATGAAAAACCTTACTTCACCGACTGGACCAAACCATTACCGTTGAAAGGATTTCCTGACAAACCGAAGATACCTTACAGCTTCTTCTTCAACAAAGATCTTCGTAACATCCAGCTCACTCAAGAGATATCCAAGAAGAAATATGCTTCCTCACTCACAATCTCAGTACCAGCCGCTAGATACGAAATTCCAGCCATTGAAGAAACCACCCGTATTTTCAGCAACTCCATCGTTGCTTACGACAGAGATGCTCTACACGGAATTCAACATTGGCCTGATCGTCGTCGTCTCGGTTATACAAGCAGATTAGGAGAAACATCATTGGAAAATGTGAAGCAGAAATCAAAGATCATCGCTATCTTGGAAATTCAGCAGTCGAAACGGTTTAACTACTTATTCATGCGTGAAATTGTTGTTAAACGACAAGATGAAAAGAAGTACAAGTTCTCCGAAGCAGACTTTCCCAACCTTTATCTCAATGACATAGAAGATATGTATCTTGAAAAGGTTCAGAATAGAATGCGCGGATTCGATAGAGACGTTCAGTACAACTTCATGGCATCGCTACTCCTTTACATCCGACGACTGATTGTTCAAGAAAGAGTGGAAGATCTTCAGCTTGGAGTGGAAAGTTACCAACAAAAGATCAATTTGACAAAGCCACAGTTCTACTTTGATGGTCTCTATGACACACCACAGTTTACTCTCATCCAAGAACCGTTTGGTTTCACATACATCAACAGCAAAAAGCTACAAAGCTTCATGAGGTTCGATGAGGTACATAAATTCTGTGATGTTACACTCAAGTTTGTTCGTGATGGGCTTGTCAAAAGGTTGAATGATGATCGACGTAAGATAGCTAAGGGGGAACAACCTAGATGGAAATCCAGCTCCAGAAGACAAGTTCGTAACTTTGTCTTAAAGATTGAAGAACGGTTATTTCGACGGGAACAAATCAGACGACTGGAAAGCTACATCGGTGCCAGACCATCGTTTCCTGTCAGAAACTTCGAAAGACCAGAACCTCAGTTCACTAACTTCAATGCTCCACTTCCAGACGAAGAATAACTTGGTACATTTGGTCATATTTTTTCAATATCAATTATTTCATTGATTGAATCATTTTTCCATAATGGCTTGTGCACGCATCACAGTGCACAACCCGATCTTGTAAAGAAAGGACCCTGAGGTACGCTTCAGTGCCTCAATCCTTAACATAAGGAGCGAAGGCTTCTTACTTTTGAGTAGAATTAATCAAACATTTATGATTTTTCACAATTCTGCTCAAAAGGACAAGTATTTCACCTCAATAAGACCTAATCACTTGTTGAGGGGGAGCACTTGTCAAAACAAAATACTTTGCTCAACATCAAAAGTTCTTTGTGAATCTCCCCGTAAGACTCAAAAGGCATATTTTAATCTAAAATTTTGTCAAAAACATCATTTTATATGCTATTTTTGAGGGGGAGAAAATGAAAAAGTGATTAAAATACACGAAGTCAAAGCTTTAAGTTGTATCATGTGCGAGCTAGACTCAGTATTAACCCAGGAATTGACGAGATAATACAAGTTAGTAACATCGAAAGGACTTATCCTCGACGGGTAATAACTTCAAGTTAGTTACTAGAGCTAGTTGTCACCTAAAAGCTGACAATGCATCTCTTTAACTAACCACGTAAGCGTGTCTCGAAAAGGATATGTCTTAGTAGAAATGTACCGTCTCGAGAAACTTTCTGTGGACTTGATCAGGCCGGGTAATAATTTCAAGCTAGTTTAACTAGTGATGTAAGCGTGTCTCGAATCGGTCGTGTTCACAGAAAGTGGATCAATTCAAAAGTGTTTGCTCCTCCCGCATGTGCAAATTTATTAAATACTTATGAGCACATGTGCAGGGGGAGCCCTTCAAAAGTGTACGCAAAACTCTCAAAGTGTTAACCAAAATATTTGATTATTACAAACACTTTGAGAGATTTTCAATCAAAGGTTTCTTGGCTACTGTCGGAGTTATAAGGTGATTAAGATAGGAATATCCGTCCTATGATCCGCCAGAGCCGGAGGGATCTACCCAAGGACATCTCCAATAGTTAGAATTAGAAGTCCTTAGGTATGATACGAAAAAAGGAGAAATGAATGAAAGGGAAAGAAGGAGTTGAAGAATTAAAAAGAAAAGTAAAGTAAAGGGTGAAAAGAAATAGCCCTCCAGATGATTCAACCTTAGGGCAGACACCGGGTTCAATACGTATGCTACTGGTTGTTGCTAAGGCGACGCCGGTATTGAAGATTAAGACGTCATGGACCCAGTGACGCAATGCACTAAACCTTCTTAACCACTCAAGTTCTCTTAAAAGGACTTGTTTCATTCTCACAGGGGAACCCGCGTAACCTATCGACCCATCTCTTAGAGACGGTTGATATTGAAGAAGGACATCCCCAGTCTCCGCATAGGAAACCTAGGTGTGCACTTATTGAGTCTAGAGCCTTGAGATACATCAAAGATCTCTTAGGAACACTTAATATTTCTACGACTGGTGTTCTACATCAATGGGCATCAGTTGTAAACTATCGAGTCCTTCGCAGATCTTAGCAATCTGCCGAGAACGTTTATGAGAGGATTACATAAGTATTTCTCAATGATTGAACGGAAACTCCTGTCAGGGTCAACATCAAACAGCCTTGACAGGTCACTTCGGTAATTCCTCGTGAGTTACGCTTAGTGTTTGCGGTGGTTCCATTACGGTCTACAGTCGTGGAGTGATCCCCAGCGACTCACCCAGTCATTGAGCTACCTAGTAGGTCTCGTAAGCTCCTTCGGGAGTATCTGATATGGGAACGGCCTGGATAAGGATTAGAAGGAGTCTTCACACTATGCTGTTGACGAGCTCTAACTCCTTATCTGTAAGTACCGGTTGTTTTATTACTAACTGTTTACTCGCAGGTACATCACTTCCATGATGGTAGATTCCAACATGCTCATACATACATCTTGAAGTCAAAGAAAGCTCCCCAAAGATCAAAGCAACACAAAGTTCAAAGAAAGATTCTACGCCAAAAAGAAGAATCTACAAAGTATAAAGACAAAGATCTCAATACATGAAAAGGAACTTCTTGTACGTGAAAGTCTAAGTCCAAAGATGTATGAGTATGTTGGAATGGAGCTCAACCACCACAGACGCAGGAGTGACGAATGGCAGATTACTTCATAAAATTATCACTACAACATCATCAAAGAACAAAGTCTAAGAGCAAAGTACATCCATCATTATTTTTATCATTTCTGAAGACGTCTAAAGCTATGAAAGTCAAAGATAAAGATGAAGACGTCAAGCAACCACTATGACCGACCCTTAGGGGGAGATTGTTGGAACCATAGTTTTACTATTTTATCAAGTCTCGGTCATTTGTAATAATAGGTTGCTTTAGTTATTTATTACTTACACTTATGTAATGTCTCAAGTTTACTAGGCTTAAGTTTTATGATCCATGGGCCTTAAAAGCCCACACGTTTTGGAGAAAGGAAGGAGAGGGAGTGTTGCCCTAGCTCCTTCCCTATATATAGTATGCTTAGGTCTATGTAATACTTGGTTGGTTAATTGAATACATTAAGGAAACTCTTGCATTTCACTTTCACATACTTCTCTTAATCATCCCACTCTCATTCTCATCTCATTTCTCTTATCAATATGCTTGTGTTTACTAAATGGTGACCTAACAAGTGGTATCATTCGCCGGAAGAAGGTGTAGTTCTTGTTTTCATTGATTTACATTCTCAAATTCGTTTTTTTCATACCGAATTTTTTTTGTTTTGTTAAATTTGAAACTTTTGCTTTGTTTCTTGGTTTTTCTCACATATTTGCTTACAAACTTGTGTTTAAAATCAAAACAAACCATAAAGTTCCAAACTTTTGAAACAAAATTCGATTTCTCATTACTTGTACTATTTTCGAGATCTTTTTCAAGGTTAAAATTTTTCATAAAGTTTTCTACTTTCCTTAAGATTTACTCATTTTATTCACAAAAGTACAAGTATCTTGAAAGAAAAACGAATTTAAGGATTACTTTCTTTGAAATACAAAAGTTACATAGTATCGAGATCTTCCTAAGTTCCAATTTCGAGATCTTCTAAAAAGTGCACTCCCTCGTCTTCGTTTGTGTGAACTCGGTATTTTCTTTCTTGTATAAGAAAGTTAAGTACTTCGACTTTTGGGAAAGTTTTCGAAATTGTATAATTTCGAAAACCACGTTTCGCGATTTATCGATATTTATCGAGAAAATCGGTTCAGTATCGAAATCTAAGTTTTCGATAAACCTAAGTTTTATCGAGATCTTCTTTCTCGATAAATTTCACCAAAAGTTTCTCGATAAACTTGCTTGCCAAGGTTCTCGATAAGGTTCTCGATAAAGGTTCTCGATAAGGTTCTCGATAAAGGTTCTCGATAAGGTTCTCGATAAAGGTTCTCGATAAGGTTCTCGATAAGGTTCTCGATAAGGTTCTCGATAAAATTTCACCAAGGTTCTCGATAACATTAACAGTTTCGATAATTTGCCAAGTTTTCGAAAACTCTTTATCGCAATCTTTAGTGAAATTGTGTTTCTCGATAACTAGTTTATTCTACACTTTCTACAAGATCCATTTCTACACAAGTGTTCGAAGATGTCTCAGCCACCTAATTACTACTTTCCTCATATTCAACAACAAACACCTCAGCAACAACAACCTCAGCAGTATCAGCAACAACATTACCTTCCGCACACTATGAATCAACAACCTCCTAAATACAATCCACAACAACAATACCTTATGATGCAACAACAGCTCATTCCTCAACAACTACCATATCAAGTGCCACAACAAACCACTCAGTTTTCCTCCAAACAACCTCACTGGTTTGACAGAATGTGTGAAGTTATTACAACTCAACAATCCCGACATGAGGCAGGATCACTTGAAACACCTCCAATGCTTACACCTGGTAATTATGTGCAATGGTCAAGTCGATTCCTACGATTTCTTGAACTCAAGAAACCTCATGGGCCATTCTTGAAACAAGTGATACTTGAAGGACCATTTGAGTGGCCAACACGATTTGAAGCTGGTGATCCAAATGCAGATCCTCCACGTCCTCCTGGTGATAGACCCCTTCCAGAAACTGCACTCACTGAAGAACAGAAACTACATCGTGAAGCTGATCAGTATGCAATGGCTTATATACTTCAAGGTATACCCAATCCGATCTATCGCAGTGTCGATGCTCAGAAAACGGCCAAAGCAATGTGGGAACACGTTCATCTCCTCATGGAAGGCACTCAATTGAACAAAGATGACATGGAATCCAAGCTTTACATGGAATACACTGACATCACTATTGAACCTGGAGAGTCACTTGAATCATACTATCATCGTTTCACAAATGTGGTTAATGATCTGGAACGTCATAAAATCACTGTACCAAGGATCGCTGTGAACTCCAAATTTGTGGGTAGTCTTGGCCCTGATTGGCATAAATATGTGACATTTGTTCGTCAAACGAAGAATCTTCATGATGCTCCATATGGGTTGTTGTATGATTTTCTGAAACACCATGAACCTGAAGTGGAAAAAGATCGAGCTCTACGAGGAGGATACACACCAACAACAACACCAAATTCATTGGCTCTCGTAGCTCAATCTCCCTATGCTCCACCACCAATGTCTAATCATGCATATGTTCAAGAGCAGAACTACTTCAGTTATCCACAATCTTCCACCTCGAACCAAATGGTCCCTTATGATTCTTCTCTACAAGATTCTTCTACTCAACTTGTTCCGTCAAACAACAATGATGCTGTGTACTACTCCAACTCCAATGATGATGACGATGATGACTTCAATACGTTGAATCAGGGACTTGCTCTTATTGCTCGTGCTTTCAGCAAATTCTCCAACAAAACTAACAACCGTCAACGTTCATCTTCAAACACACGGAATCAAGCTGTTGTTAATGATGGAAGAGTGGAAATCCAGAATCGTAGTTATGGTCGATCTGGTTCGGGAAGTTCTTCTGGAAACTATGGGAATGGTCAGAGGTTTAGTAACAATACCGGGTTCAGAAACAACTCAGCATCTCCTCAACAAAGGTCTGATTCAGTTGCTACAAGAAACTCCAGCTCAGGGAATGCAGTTTGGTGCTACAATTGCAATGAACAAGGTCATATAGCTACAGCATGTCCCAAACCGAGAACTCGAGGTAGTAAGTTTCACAAGCAGGCATTACTCATGGCTCTTCAAGATGAAAAGGATGGACATTTCCCTGAACAAGACAACAACTTCATGGCAAATGTACACAATGATGATGACATGGAAGATCTGGAAGCTAATGCAGCTGTGATGCTTATGGCCAACATGCAGGAATTTAAGCTCAATGATTCAGGTCCAGTGTATGACACTGACGGCTTGTCTCAGGTACATGACCTTAATGCATGCTTTATTAATGAAATAGTCTCACCTTCTGCTTCTGAATCAGATACGGCGCAAGTTGTTCCATCTTTATCATCTTCATCCTCTCAAAAAGATGAACAAATAAGCACAGTTGTCATATTTGATGATGACACAGTTGTTTCATTTGATGATCCAATTGAGAATGATGAACATGATAATTTAGAACAACATGAACCATCATTTGATCCAGACCCTGACCTCATATTGTTATCTAAACAACTGGATGCTCAACAATTGCAAATACTCAAATGCAATGAGAAAAACAAAGTTTTAAAAGAACAAAATGCATCATTTGCAAGAGACATTGAGTGTTATAAAATTCAGCTTTCAAATCAAGATGAAAAGATTAAACACACTAAAAGTTTTGAAAAAGCTTTTCAAGATTCTTACAACAAAGAACAAGATCTTCAACGCAAAATACAAGATTTAATTGAGTCACACGGAAAGTTGATTTCGAAACTTGAAAGTGAGAAGGGTGAATTAAAAAAACAGGTTGAATGTCTTCAAGCTGAACTTTCAAAAACAGAAACAAAATTGTCAAGTTGTCAAAAAGATTTTCATGCACATAAAATACGGAAAAGGAAGTACATAGACAACTTACTCGGTGATATTGTTGAACTTGAAAAACAACTCAAAGAATTTCGTCACATTGTTTACAAACACGGGAACTCTGTCACAACAATTCAGAAATTTACTTTAAAACCGAAACCCAATTGCGGTTATGCACTTGGTGATTACAATTCAATGTTTCTACACACGGCATTCAAAGAAATTCCAAAGATTTACAGTATGGATTATTTTCTTGATAATACGGTTGTGCGTGCTGTTGTTTTTGATACTGAGGAGGAAGAAGAACTTGAAGACGAGAGTCGATCTAAAATGAGTCAAGTTCAATATTGGACACCATATGACTATTCAAAAGCTCCTCCACTTTCAAAATCTTTTGTCACTCAAAAGGAATTACCTGAGAAATCATGGTTTATCGAAGAGTCATATGTTTCATCTCACAATGCGGCTCCTGTCCCACCTGTAGCACAAACAAATGGTCCTTTACCATCATCCGGTGAACTTACACGTTTACCAAAATGTCGTGTCTTAAATTATTTCAAAACCTTTATGGAAGACATTGATATTTTGGAGGAAACAATTGAACGCAATTCTGAAATAAAAATTGAAACTTTTCAATCCGCTTACGAGCGAGAAAAGAGAGATATTTTTCAAAAACAACTGAAACCAATTGTTCAACACCTCCGTCTATGTGCTACACGATGGGATCAGGAACTTCAAAAGGAGGTCAAAAATATGATAAACGTTTTTGATACTGCTGAAAATGAGATTTTGGTCCAAAAGCTACAAACTAAAGTTTTCAAAAATGATGCCGATCGACTCTTGGAACAAGTTCTCTGTGCTGATATTTTGTCTGTTATCATGAATGATCTTTATAATTCTGGTACTTCTTTGCTTAAGCATGATCATTGTGTTGATAATATCTTGTTGAATGAGGAAATTGAGACACTTAAACTGGAAAATGAAAAGTTGAGAATTAAAAATGATGATGTGACAAAACAATTTTCAAAAGAAATTTGTCAACTTAACCAAAGGCTTGAATGGTGTCAAGCTAAAAGTCTTGAAAGGGAATTGAAGTTTCAAAGTCAAAATGTTTCAAACTCTTGTCAGATTTGCAAAAACAACGAGTCCTTAAAAGGTCGATGTCTCAAATACGAGAAAGAAATTGCGGATTTAAAAATTGAAAACGCCGAATGGCAACAAAACCGCGACGACATCAAATATTGCAATGGTTTACTTGAGTCTGAAATTCAGGACAAAAATCACATCATCATTGATTTGAAAGAGAAAGTTAAGCTACTTCAAAAAGGAAAAATGGTTGACACCACGGTGATTGCACCAGGAATGTATCAAATAAACAAAACTGATAAAGGAAATGTTGTTCAAAACACTAATGTTGATACCTCCACTTCTACAGGACTAGTCTCCACTTCTAGCGTTAGCAGACCCAAGCGAAAAAGTAAAAAGAAGAATAGGATCTTGCAACGTAAGAGAGGACACCTAGAAGCTCAGGAAGTAGAAGACCAACTTAGGACTTTGAATAAAACTCATGTTGCATCCGATTTAGATTCTAATCTGGCAAATTGTAATCAAAATCTAAATGTAACGAATGATGAACCTTTGAATGTTTTGAATATTAATGCATCTTGTGTATTTTGTCGTAAAAGCGTATCATCTGGTGATCATACAAAATGCTTAGCTAATTCTCTTCTCAAACGTCATAAGAAACGTAGGACACGCATTCCTTTTAGGCCCACTAATGCCTCTAAGTCTAACTTAGGAAAGCCGTCTTCTACGGTTTCTAATGATGTCCCAGTTACCCCCATAGGTGCCAAGAACAAATCTAGGGCTGAGCCAACTACTAGTGCATTTAACATTAAGAAAGCAAAAACTAGTTGGAACTGGCAACGTTGGTTACAATACAAACCAGATTTTAAATGGATTCCTAAATTGTTAATTACATGTGTTACTAACCAACAGGAACCCGCATTGTCTTTGGGTTCCACCCTTACTTCTGTTCCACCCGTGTCTTCTTCTGGTGATGCAGGTGGTACAGATTGTTCTCTGGATTGTTGATAGCGGATGCACCCGACATATGACAGGCAATCTCAAACTGCTACACAACTTTGTCTCAAAGTTTATAGGAACTGTCAGATTCGGGAATGATCATTACGCTCTTATAATGGGATATGGTGACTACATCAGCGGTAACATTGAAATTAGTCGTGTTTATTATGTGGAAGGCCTTGGACACAACCTTTTCTCTGTTGGTCAATTCTGTGATGGGGATCTAGAAGTTGCATTTCGTGAGAAAACTTGCTTTGTTCGCGACCTACAAGGAAACGATCTAATGTCTGGCTCACGCGGCTCCAATCTTTATACAATATCAATGTCAGATATGATTGCAACATCTCCGATATGTCTTCTCTCCAAAGCAGAGTCAACTAAATCTTGGTTATGGCACAAACGTCTTTCTCACTTGAATTTCAGAACCATGACTGACCTTGCTCGTTATAAACTTGTCAATGGATTTCCAAGATTCCGTTTCACCAAAGATCACTTATGTCCAGCCTGTGAACAAGGAAAAAGTACTCGTGCTCATTTTCCGTCTAAACCTGAGCAAAGTACGAATCATGTTTTACAACTGCTTCATATGGATTTGTGTGGACCAATGCGTGTTCAAAGTATCAACGGTAAACGGTACATACTCGTAATTGTGGATGACTTCTCCAGATGGACTTGGGTTTATTTTCTACGAAGTAAAGATCAAGCTCCTTCGATGATCATCACCTTTCTCACCAAGATTCAAGTTCAGCTTCGAAACACAGTACGAATCGTCCGAACTGACAATGGTACTGAATTCAAGAATCAGACACTTCGGTCTTACTATGAGAAAGTGGGAATTGAACATCAAACGTCTATACCTAGAAGCCCAGAACAGAATGGTGTGGTTGAAAGACGCAACAGGACGTTAGTGGAAGCTGCTAGAACTATGTTGATTAATGCTCAATTACCAGATTACTTATGGGCAGAAGCTGTTTCAACCGCATGTTATACTCAAAACCGTTGCATGATCACAAAACGTCATCGCAAAACACCATATCAAATTGTTCACAAAAGAAAACCGAACATCGATTACTTTCATGTATTTGGAGCACTTTGCTATCCGAAAAATGATCGTGATGATTTAGGAAAACTCAAAGCTAAGGCTGACATCGGAGTGTTCGTTGGATATTGTGAAAATTCCAAAGGTTTTCGGATATGGAATCGTCGTACAAAAGAAATTCAAGAAACCATTCACGCTAATTTCGATGAACTCACCCAAATGGCTTCTGAGCAACACAGCTTAGGACCCGAATTTAACCGTCTCAACTCTCCGGCATCTTCAGCTGAACCTTTACCACTTAACCGCAAAGAATTAGAAACCTTGTTTGCTCCACTATTTGATGACACGATTGAATACCGTCCTACTGAGGTCTCACCAAATTCCGCTGCTCAACCTGAACACATTCCAGTACCAGACTCACCTCAACAAACTTCTACAAGTGTTGAGAGAGACGGTCCTTCAATTGAATCACCATCTACAGCAGATCAAACTGGTTCTACTCCCTGTCATCCAGCTGAAGATCCAACACCACAATCAGTTCCACAACCCGCAGAGCATGATCCTGATGCGTTCATTAATCCGTTTGCACCAGCTACTACTGTTCCTGATATAGCTGAGTCGTCAACACGCAACTTGGATCCTGCCAACATGCGAGATACATATCAACTACACCCGTCAACACACAAATGGACTCGTGACCATCCACTAGTCCATATTATTGGCCATCCAGATGCACCAGTCATGACAAGACAACGACTTCACACCGATGGTGAAACTTGCATCTACGCACTCACAGTTTGTCATGAAGAACCCAAGAACATTAAAGATGCAATGACTTATGACAACTGGATTGAATCTATGCAAGAGGAATTTCAGCAATTCATAAGATTAGAAGTCTGGGAATTAGTTGAAAGACCTGACGGAGTCTTTGTCATCGGGTTAAAATGGATCTGGAAGAATAAACTTGATGCAGAAGGAACAGTCATCCGCAACAAATCACGTCTGGTAGCGAAAGGATACTCTCAACTTGAAGGTCTAGACTTTGCTGAATCCTTTGCTCCAGTGGCACGACATGAAGCTGTTCGGATCTTTCTGGCTTATGCTGCTCATAGGAATATGGTAGTTTACCAGATGGATGTGAAAACAGCATTTCTGAATGGAGAACTCCGTGAAGAAGTTTATGTCAGTCAACCTGAAGGCTTCGTTGATCCTGAGCGTCCTAATCATGTCTACCGACTCAAAAAGGCTCTCTACGGACTCAAGCAAGCCCCACGGGCGTGGTATGACAAACTGTCTACTTTCTTATTGGCCAATAAATTTTTTAAAGGATCAGTGGATCCCACACTATTTACAAAAACCTACGGGGAGGACTTACTTGTTGTTCAAATATATGTCGATGATATCATTTTTGCCTCAACAAAACGAAGTTATTCTAATGATTTTGCTAAATTAATGAAAGATAATTTTGAAATGTCCATGATGGGTGAACTTACGTTCTTTTTAGGATTACAAGTTCATCAATCACCCCGTGGAATTTTTGTACATCAGTCCAAATATGCTCTTGAAATATTAAAGAAACATGGAATGATGACTTGTGATACTTATAATACACCAATGGGTTACACCACAAAACTAGATGCTGATTTACATGGGACTCCCGTTGACCCTACCAAATACCGAAGTATGATTGGGTCCCTCATGTATCTCACAGCTAGCAGACCTGATATAGTTTTTGCTGTCTTCATGTGCTCACGTTATCAGTCAAGACCAACTGAAAAACACCTCAATGAGGTCAAAAGAATCCTTCGATACATAAAGGGAACCATTAACTTGGGGATCTGGTATCCGAAGGATTCTGGTTTTGAACTAATTGCTTTTTCAGACGCTGATCATGCAGGATGTTTAGATACACGCAAAAGCACATCTGGTGGATTACAGTTTCTTGGAGACAAACTTGTGTCATGGCAATCTAAGAAGCAGGACTGCACGTCTTTATCATCTACAGAATCTGAATACGTAGCCATGTCGGCTTGTTGTGCTCAAGTCATCTGGATGAGATCACAACTTAAAGACTATGGCTACCTATTCAACAAGATTCCTATCTACTGTGATTCAAAGAGTGCAATTGCTATCTCCTGCAACACTGTGCATCATTGCAAATCCAAACACATTGATCTCCGTTATCATTTCATCAAAGAGCATGTGGAAAGGGGTACAGTTGAACTTTATTTCGTTGGAACTGAATACCAATTGGCGGACTTACTTACCAAATCCTTGGCACCATCCAGGTTTGCTAGTCTAGTTCACCAGATTGGTATGCGATGTTTGACACCAGAGGATCTGGAAAAGTTTTTAAAATACCACTGATCGTCAAACATCACATCTATCATTGTATAATATTTATCTTTCTTTCTTAACTATAAACTAATTAAAACCCAAAAAGATTTTTTCACAATTTTTATTTATTTATTTTTCTTTTCAAAAAAAAAAAAAAAAAAAAAAAAAAAAAAAAAAAAAAAAAAAAAATGCAAGTATATCGCTTCCTTTCAACACCTTGTTCTTACTTTACAAGTGTTGAGGGGGAGTCACGCGTAAATTTCTTTCACCATTTTTTTAAAAATAGGTATACTTGCATATTTCTCATAAGCTTTCGGTTCGATGTGTGTGCGGATGGTTTATTTTACAACACCTTGTCTCAAATGGTTTACATCTTCAATAGTTACCTTAACGAATGCACATCTCAACATTTATAGACTTGCTAGGTACTTTAGAGTTCTAGTTTAAGTTCTTTAGAGTTAAGGGACCATAATTGTCAAAGTCTTTAAGTTACACAAACTTATAACACACTAGTTTGTTTGCTCTATAAGTACAAGGACTAAATGTGACATAAACTCAAAGTTTCAAAAGTTATAAACAAACAAACCGTACCTTTCATACCACCAATTTTTTCAAAACCCCTAAAACCCTTTTCTTCCCTCAAAACCCACGGCTCTCATTTAATCAAGATAACCACGACTTTGATCTTCTAATTGTAAGTTCCTAGGGATTCTATAGGACATTTTACACATAGGATCTTGATTAATTGATGTTTCAATGGTTTGATCTCATGTTATCATGATTTCGAGTTCTAGGGTTAGGTTTTCGAAATTTGCCATTAACATGCTATGGGGTGTAATTCGTGATAGGGTTTAGGTACTACGTTTGTGTCTAACATATAATCATCGAAAATGATCTCATCCCATCATGTTTTCTTGCTTATCGAATTCCTTGAAATTGGGTCGAAGTGGGTTGCTTGGTATCTGTGGTTATTAAGTTGATATTATTGGTGGGATATGTTTGTTTGGTCCCTCACGTACTTTATCAATCTTGCTTTGATGATCTTCTCTAATCTTACATGTTTTTCGATAAAAGGTGATTACTTCGGTTGGAACATTATCGAGAAAAACAAGTCTCTTGTATTGGACTATTGGTGATAGACTAATATCTGAGGAAATGGGTTAATATGAACAATACTAAGGCTTAATCTCTCCAGAATGTGAAAATATTCTTGTATAAGAATATTTTCGAGAAAATGGCATTTTATCGAAATCCTCGAATATTATCGAGAAACTCAAAGTTCTCGATATACTGATGTTTCTCGATAATAATATTATTGTTCTCGACAAAATTTTCAGTTATCGAAATCTTCGATTTCTCGATAAAAGTTTTTCGATAAACATTATGTTTTCTCGACAAAAGTACTTTTTCGATAAATATTCTCGATAAAACTTTCTCGATAAATTGTTTTCAAGTAATATTTTCTCGATAAAACATTCTCGATAAAAGTTGTGTTCAAGTATGTTTCTCGAAGTGGTCAAGTTCTCGATAAAATGTTGGTTATCGAAATCTTTCAAAAATTCAACTTTCTCGATAATCACCTGTTTTCTCGATAAGATGGTTTATGTATTGCCTGTTTTCTCGATAACATCAATTTTTCGAAAAATAAGCTGTCTCGATTAATGAACCATGATGTAGTTTTCTCATGAAACTGATGTGATTCATTAGGTTGTTGTAATGTGATATTGTTGTGAATTGCCATATGCATTGTTTGACTCTTAACTAAATGACGCATCTTGTGCCTAACTGTTTCATGTATTCATATGAATCCCAACTCTAAATTGTGATAACTCTTAACATATTTGGATGTTTGGTTTATATTGATACTTTTCAGATTAACATGGCTGAACACAATGAGAACGTTGCAGAACAACCTCTTCCACTACTCACCTTGGATGACATCACTCCTGAGGACTACCATGTCACTCTTGGCAACAACAACCCTCGAGTTGATTTCAACAAGCTGAAAATCACAGAGAAGTCATGCATGATTGTGAAAGACATCCTACTAGCACATCCTTGCAAAACACTGCTCACCTGCTCTACATCAGTTCCACTATTCTACCTTCACCAGTTCTGGCTCACTGCTCAGGCCAACTTGGATAATGAGTCCTTCACTGTTACTCTGGATAACCATAAATACTCTGTGAATCATGACGTTCTTCGAACAGCTCTTCTCATGCCACAACCTGACACTGAATTTGCTCCCATCTTACCTGACCTGGAACTTCTTGACTTCTTCATTGAACTAGGTTATGATGTTGATGATGATGAACCTCTTGTCAAGCTTTCCAAGTTCAATGTCAAGCTTATTCCTCAGCCTTGGAGAACATTCTGTCTGTTGGTAGTAAGATCTATATCTGGAAGGAAAAGTGGTCATGAACATCCTAGGCTCGAACACCTGCAAACATTCTGGGGAATGGTGACTCTGACACCAATTGACTTTGCAATTCCTATCATGAATGATATCATCTACAGTATTCAGACCGACCGTGTGAAGACTATGATACCATTCACCAGATTCACCAAGCTTATCATTGAACATCTCTGCAAAAGTTCTCCAGAATACATCAAGAGGATGGCTGATCCTAATGAGCCGAAGCACCTCGTCGAGGACGACTTCCCCACATTATTCATCAAATCAACCACTTCCGCTACCAAGAACAAAGGTATGAGGATTCCCGAATACCTTCTGAATGACAACATTAAGAATAGGGCAAACTTCAAGTTGTATGATCTGGCTTACAAAGGGGAACTGGAAGAAGCAACTACAAAGACTCGTAGCAAAGGAAGTGTAAAGTCTGGGAGTACCACGAGCACCACTGGATCACCGCTTACAAGATCTAAGTCTGCTTCAATGGCAAAACCCAAGACTACTACCACACCTAAACCTACATCCAAACCTAAACCTGCTACCAAACCAAAGAAGAAGGCAACTCCTGAGTACTTTATTCGGGATGAACCTACTCCTTCACCTTCTGACACCGAGTCTGAGTTCGATACAGAATCTGACGAAGAAGAACCAGACTATGAACTGAGATACAGAGCACCTGATGAAGGATTTCCAGCTATAGAGATTGCAGTACAACAAAGTCTGGAAACTTATGAAGAAGAGACAAGGAGAAGAAAAGGAGTCACTATCAATGAACCAAATGATGATGAAGATGCACCAATCGTTGAACCATTAGTTGATAAACGCAAACTTAAGAGTATAGTTGTCGACACTAGAGATGAAGAAAAGCAGCTTAGGAAAGAACAGAGGAAAGCAAGCCTTGAAAGCCGACTTCTATCACACCCTCCAACACCACCACCTATTGATCAGTCAGAACATGTAGGGGCGACAAGCAGTATGATTCCTCCAACAACGTCAGAATCAGCTCCACAACCTGATGACAACGTTAAGGATACAGACAAGACTGAAGATGTCCACATGACAGAGACTGCTACTTTAGAGGAGAATGTTGGCGGTCAAGAGAACTTAGCTACGGATCAGGAACATGAATATCTTATTACTCCAGAGTTTCTTGCACGAGAAGCTGAGGAAGCAGAGGAACGTCGTCGAAAGGAAAACGAAGAGAAGAACGCGTTCGACACCAACATGTTTCTTAAGTCATCTTCTCAGCAGACTTCCTCAGCACAACCTCCACCTCCTCAAGACTCTCCGCCAAAGGATCCAACTCCTCCTGCTTCTTCTTCAGACTCTCACAACGAGTCTTCATCTGAATCATCACCAGAGCACTCATCACCCACATCATCTGAAACCGCATCTAAACAGCATTCGATCAATGAACCAAAACAACAAGTTGATCTTCAGGAGCAAGTGAACAAACTCACCGACATGGTTACCAAACTGACTAAACAAGTTGAGGAATTCCAGGATTCTACGCAGCTGATTGACAAGTTCTTGAAATCTGATTACGAAGGTTTTATCAGAACTGCAACACATGATTTTCTCACTGATAATCTGGTTGAGATGATTACTCCTGAAGTTGCAAACCTTCTCAAACCAATCAATGACAACTTGGATCACAGAATTAGAAGTGTTACGAAGAAAATGTTGTCTACTACACCCTTCACGCTTCACACCGCAAAATCCTCTACTGTGGCTCCAACCGTCCAAGAATTGTCTCTCAATGACATGCTTGTCAAAATCTTCGACAACCTTGCCACCAAAACCACACAGACAGCTGAAGAAAAAGGCCTGTATGATGCTATGGTAGCTTATATGTCAACTGAGTCATGCAAAGATGCTGCTGGATCCCGAAAACGGACAAGAAAAGATGAAGATCCTGACCCAAACTCCAAAGGCAAGAAACCGAAGTCTGGAACAGGTCCCTCATCCTCTCTACAACCACAGAAGGACTCCACTCTTCCTGGAACTCAACAACAACCCTCTGCTACTGGTGAAGGTCAAACCGAAGATGAAGAAATGTTCATGGAACAAACTGATGACTTCCAAGATCAACTTGACACCGATGACCGTGCTCCACCAACTCATGATTCTCATGCTGGTCCATCATCACCGTCCAAAGCCAAAGACAAAGATGCTACATCCAAGTCTAAGAAATCCAAGAAGAAAACACGTCATTCATGGCTCGACAATGATGACAATCCTCAGAATGATTGGCTGACAGAAATGGTCCATGCTCAACCTCCTCTGGAAGAAGAAGAACCTCTTCCTGGTAACACTCTTCAGTTCACCCAGGTCATTATGAAAGATCTTCACATCAACAAACTCACAAAGGCGGAGCTTAGGAGAATCAATAGGGATGCACAAGAATTCCTCAAGAAAAGATCTGGAAACAAAGTCGAATACGAATATCACATGCAGAATATAGCTAGTGCAATGTCTGCCGACTTTGACTGGTTAAATCCTGAAGTAAATATCGATCTAAGTTCCAAGAATCATGAAAAACCTTACTTCACCGACTGGACCAAACCATTACCGTTGAAAGGATTTCCTGACAAACCGAAGATACCTTACAGCTTCTTCTTCAACAAAGATCTTCGTAACATCCAGCTCACTCAAGAGATATCCAAGAAGAAATATGCTTCCTCACTCACAATCTCAGTACCAGCCGCTAGATACGAAATTCCAGCCATTGAAGAAACCACCCGTATTTTCAGCAACTCCATCGTTGCTTACGACAGAGATGCTCTACACGGAATTCAACATTGGCCTGATCGTCGTCGTCTCGGTTATACAAGCAGATTAGGAGAAACATCATTGGAAAATGTGAAGCAGAAATCAAAGATCATCGCTATCTTGGAAATTCAGCAGTCGAAACGGTTTAACTACTTATTCATGCGTGAAATTGTTGTTAAACGACAAGATGAAAAGAAGTACAAGTTCTCCGAAGCAGACTTTCCCAACCTTTATCTCAATGACATAGAAGATATGTATCTTGAAAAGGTTCAGAATAGAATGCGCGGATTCGATAGAGACGTTCAGTACAACTTCATGGCATCGCTACTCCTTTACATCCGACGACTGATTGTTCAAGAAAGAGTGGAAGATCTTCAGCTTGGAGTGGAAAGTTACCAACAAAAGATCAATTTGACAAAGCCACAGTTCTACTTTGATGGTCTCTATGACACACCACAGTTTACTCTCATCCAAGAACCGTTTGGTTTCACATACATCAACAGCAAAAAGCTACAAAGCTTCATGAGGTTCGATGAGGTACATAAATTCTGTGATGTTACACTCAAGTTTGTTCGTGATGGGCTTGTCAAAAGGTTGAATGATGATCGACGTAAGATAGCTAAGGGGGAACAACCTAGATGGAAATCCAGCTCCAGAAGACAAGTTCGTAACTTTGTCTTAAAGATTGAAGAACGGTTATTTCGACGGGAACAAATCAGACGACTGGAAAGCTACATCGGTGCCAGACCATCGTTTCCTGTCAGAAACTTCGAAAGACCAGAACCTCAGTTCACTAACTTCAATGCTCCACTTCCAGACGAAGAATAACTTGGTACATTTGGTCATATTTTTTCAATATCAATTATTTCATTGATTGAATCATTTTTCCATAATGGCTTGTGCACGCATCACAGTGCACAACCCGATCTTGTAAAGAAAGGACCCTGAGGTACGCTTCAGTGCCTCAATCCTTAACATAAGGAGCGAAGGCTTCTTACTTTTGAGTAGAATTAATCAAACATTTATGATTTTTCACAATTCTGCTCAAAAGGACAAGTATTTCACCTCAATAAGACCTAATCACTTGTTGAGGGGGAGCACTTGTCAAAACAAAATACTTTGCTCAACATCAAAAGTTCTTTGTGAATCTCCCCGTAAGACTCAAAAGGCATATTTTAATCTAAAATTTTGTCAAAAACATCATTTTATATGCTATTTTTGAGGGGGAGAAAATGAAAAAGTGATTAAAATACACGAAGTCAAAGCTTTAAGTTGTATCATGTGCGAGCTAGACTCAGTATTAACCCAGGAATTGACGAGATAATACAAGTTAGTAACATCGAAAGGACTTATCCTCGACGGGTAATAACTTCAAGTTAGTTACTAGAGCTAGTTGTCACCTAAAAGCTGACAATGCATCTCTTTAACTAACCACGTAAGCGTGTCTCGAAAAGGATATGTCTTAGTAGAAATGTACCGTCTCGAGAAACTTTCTGTGGACTTGATCAGGCCGGGTAATAATTTCAAGCTAGTTTAACTAGTGATGTAAGCGTGTCTCGAATCGGTCGTGTTCACAGAAAGTGGATCAATTCAAAAGTGTTTGCTCCTCCCGCATGTGCAAATTTATTAAATACTTATGAGCACATGTGCAGGGGGAGCCCTTCAAAAGTGTACGCAAAACTCTCAAAGTGTTAACCAAAATATTTGATTATTACAAACACTTTGAGAGATTTTCAATCAAAGGTTTCTTGGCTACTGTCGGAGTTATAAGGTGATTAAGATAGGAATATCCGTCCTATGATCCGCCAGAGCCGGAGGGATCTACCCAAGGACATCTCCAATAGTTAGAATTAGAAGTCCTTAGGTATGATACGAAAAAAGGAGAAATGAATGAAAGGGAAAGAAGGAGTTGAAGAATTAAAAAGAAAAGTAAAGTAAAGGGTGAAAAGAAATAGCCCTCCAGATGATTCAACCTTAGGGCAGACACCGGGTTCAATACGTATGCTACTGGTTGTTGCTAAGGCGACGCCGGTATTGAAGATTAAGACGTCATGGACCCAGTGACGCAATGCACTAAACCTTCTTAACCACTCAAGTTCTCTTAAAAGGACTTGTTTCATTCTCACAGGGGAACCCGCGTAACCTATCGACCCATCTCTTAGAGACGGTTGATATTGAAGAAGGACATCCCCAGTCTCCGCATAGGAAACCTAGGTGTGCACTTATTGAGTCTAGAGCCTTGAGATACATCAAAGATCTCTTAGGAACACTTAATATTTCTACGACTGGTGTTCTACATCAATGGGCATCAGTTGTAAACTATCGAGTCCTTCGCAGATCTTAGCAATCTGCCGAGAACGTTTATGAGAGGATTACATAAGTATTTCTCAATGATTGAACGGAAACTCCTGTCAGGGTCAACATCAAACAGCCTTGACAGGTCACTTCGGTAATTCCTCGTGAGTTACGCTTAGTGTTTGCGGTGGTTCCATTACGGTCTACAGTCGTGGAGTGATCCCCAGCGACTCACCCAGTCATTGAGCTACCTAGTAGGTCTCGTAAGCTCCTTCGGGAGTATCTGATATGGGAACGGCCTGGATAAGGATTAGAAGGAGTCTTCACACTATGCTGTTGACGAGCTCTAACTCCTTATCTGTAAGTACCGGTTGTTTTATTACTAACTGTTTACTCGCAGGTACATCACTTCCATGATGGTAGATTCCAACATGCTCATACATACATCTTGAAGTCAAAGAAAGCTCCCCCAAAGATCAAAGCAACACAAAGTTCAAAGAAAGATTCTACGCCAAAAAGAAGAATCTACAAAGTATAAAGACAAAGATCTCAATACATGAAAAGGAACTTCTTGTACGTGAAAGTCTAAGTCCAAAGATGTATGAGTATGTTGGAATGGAGCTCAACCACCACAGACGCAGGAGTGACGAATGGCAGATTACTTCATAAAATTATCACTACAACATCATCAAAGAACAAAGTCTAAGAGCAAAGTACATCCATCATTATTTTTATCATTTCTGAAGACGTCTAAAGCTATGAAAGTCAAAGATAAAGATGAAGACGTCAAGCAACCACTATGACCGACCCTTAGGGGGAGATTGTTGGAACCATAGTTTTACTATTTTATCAAGTCTCGGTCATTTGTAATAATAGGTTGCTTTAGTTATTTATTACTTACACTTATGTAATGTCTCAAGTTTACTAGGCTTAAGTTTTATGATCCATAGGCCTTAAAAGCCCACACGTTTTGGAGAAAGGAAGGAGAGGGAGTGTTGCCCTAGCTCCTTCCCTATATATAGTATGCTTAGGTCTATGTAATACTTGGTTGGTTAATTGAATACATTAAGGAAACTCTTGCATTTCACTTTCACATACTTCTCTTAATCATCCCACTCTCATTCTCATCTCATTTCTCTTATCAATATGCTTGTGTTTACTAAATGGTGACCTAACACATAGTGTTTTTCTAGGGCTTTGAAAACGTTTACTTGGTTTGGGGTAAGGCCCTTGGTTTTGCGGTGTTTTGGTAGGTACTTAATGGTGTCCTTGTGGTCGTAGTGGGTTAGAGGAGGCATGATGATTCCTAGAACAACAAAATTTCACATTTTAGTTTATGTAAACCACTATTATAATGTGGATGTTCTAGTGTGTGCCTGATGAGGCGAAAAATGATCCGTTTTTAGGGGGTCATTTAAGCCCGAATCCGAATTTATTTGATCAAATATTGCCCTAAATCGTTCCTTTTGTGATTTTAGGTACTTGGAGAGTGAATTCTGGAAAAGAAGCCATTTTGGACGTTTTTGGAGCATAAAAGTGAAGAAAACGGCAAAGTCTCAATTTTCCATGCTGGGAACAGTAGGTGACGGCGTCAAGAGTAATGCCCTGACGGCGTCAAACCTCAAGAATTAAAATCCGTAGTTCATGAAGGCGTCAAGAGTTGTCCTGACGGCGTCAAAACCCCAAGAATAAAAATCCGTAGTTGATGATGGCGTCACACACAGGGCGTCAAGAGTAATTTGTGTGATGGCCTAGGCCTTGACGGCGTCAGAAGTAGATCAAGGCCGTCCGAGGAAGTATTTGGCGGCGAGGTGACGGCGTCACATTGTTTGTCTTGACGCTGTCACCCCTATTTTCCTATATATAGTTTTCTAGTTTTTCACATTTAAAAAGGAGAAGTTTTGAGAGAAACCCTAAAGACGATTTTGGTGCAACTTTTATAGGTTTTTCAAGGGTTCCAAACCCTTGATACCTTGCATTGTAATTGAGATAAGTGTTCTTCTAATTCAATCAATATGTCTATGTGTTGGTTGTCTATATCTTGTTCTTGTCTCAATTCCATTATGCTAGGCTAGATCTCTTTTGTGTTTGCTTAGATCTAATGAAACCTAGATATTGATTATGTGTTGATTACTTGTTTATTCTTGTCTTGGATGAATGATTTATATGTTAGGCTTAAGAAAACTGGCAGATCTCCAAATGGTAACATGCTTGAACGTCTTAAGAAACATGAACCGAGGCGTACTAGGTCTTTATTGGTTGTATTTAATGCATGAGCCACTGTTTACAATCCCTATAGTTGTGATGGGCATGGTGTAGGAGGAGATAAGAGCTCATAGAATTGGGGAGTTATGTATGCCACCTCATGAATGGTATTAAGGAATACGATCCGTCATCCATGCAATTATAACAAGTAATTAACGTGTAAAAGATATCTAGGGAGTAGTGAAATCTAAGTAAACACATTTTCTCCAATTACTGCTCACAACCTTAGTATAATTAGTTTATTTTCATTTTTAGTATTTTATTTTGATTGCATCTTAGTTTTGGGTTAGTTGAATAGCAACTAATTCCGCCCACTCTTCCAAAACCTGAGATTTTAATTGCTTTCTATAAAATATAAAAACACAAAAATAATCATCCCTCACCTTTAGAACTAGTAATTAGGTTTTCTAATCCTAGCGACACTATTCCTAAGCTGAACGATCAATCCCCCGGTACTTGTCACTATACTATACTACAACGATCAGGTACACTGCCTGGTGGGGGTTGTAAGCTTCTCGAGATCCCTCGAGAGGTAAAGCCTGTTGCGATTCCCACGCATCAAGTTTTTGGCGTCGCAGCCCGGGGAATAGTTATTGTCTAGGTTAGGATTTCTTTTTATTAGGTCTACTTTCTAGATTCCTTTCTAGTAAGATTTTATTTTTATTTTTAGGTTTTCTTTAGTCTATCTTATTTCTTCGTGCTTTTGTTCGTAACTCTTTACCATCCGACATCATGGAAGGTGGTAACATCTTTGAACCCGTCATCCCACCACAACAAAACCCACCACTAGAACCCCTTAGGCCCCGAACCTTAGGAGAATACTCCCGACCTAGCCACCAAGGCTACCGAAACACCATTGAGCTCACCGGAGCCAATGTGACCCCCTTGCGATCCGACACCATCCGGTTGGTGCAAAGCGGATGTGCATTCCATGGACTTCGTTCCGAAGATCCAAACCAACATCTTAAGGACTTTCTCAAAATCGTAAATTCCATAGACCTAGGTGTTGAAACTAGAGAGACTACCCGTTTACGCTTATTCCAATTCTCTCTACAGGATCAAGCTAGTCAATGGCTTGAGCGTTTACCCGCGGGATCCATCACCACATGGGATGATCTCACCACTCGTTTCCTTGCGCAATTTTTCCCACCGGGGAGAACTACTAAGCTTAGGAATGACATCTTGATGTTCCAACAACGTCAAAATGAATCTCTTTATGAAGCATGGACTCGTTTCAAGGACTTACTCCAAAAAGTCCCTCATCATGGCATAGATCTTTGGCTCCAAGTCCAAATTTTTTATGACCATATCGACATCTCCACGAGGCGAGCCATTGACCAATCGGCCGGTGGTAAGCTACGTGATCTTAGTGCGGAACAATCATGGGAACTCATAGAAGATCTTGCTCTCTATGACAACGAAAGTTGGAATGATCCCCGTGACTTGAACAAAACGGTCAAGGCAATATCTTTGCCTTCGAACAACTCTAGCACTCCCGACCGTAGGATCATGGAACTTGAGGACCAAGTCAAGTTTCTCATGAAATCTTACGATGCTCCTAAACCTTCAAGCCAAGTGAACAAAATCACTTCTTCATGCGAATTATGTAGTGGTCCCCATGACACTCATGATTGTGTGGAACTCCCCGGAACAGCTTTTGCGGACTACGCATCCACGCGTACCGACGAAGCGGGAGATAAGTGGTACACTTTCAAGCCCGAGCCAAACCCTTACGGTGATTCATACAACCCCTCATGGAAAAATCACCCAAACCTTAGGTGGAAACAAAATCAACCCAATTCTTCCAATCCGCCTAATCGTTACCAACCGAACGGTCCACCATCCAACCGTACGTTCAACAACAATCCTTCTAACAACTATGGTAGTACCAATAATCTTGAAGGATTGATGTCAAAGTTCATGGCATCTCAAGAAGCTCGCATAGCTAGGTTCGAAACCGAATTCAACCAACAACAAACGGAGATGACCAACAAGATTGACAACTTGTTGAAAGCCCTCAACAACCAAGCGTTAATCACACCTAGGAAGGACACTAGGGACACCAATAGTGGAATCCAAATTAAGGACCCCTCATCATCCAAACATGTCTACTTTGTCAATGTTGTCACCATTAAGCCGATAGATAAGGAGATAGAGGAGAGTGACAAGGATGAAGTTAGAGTAAAAGCCAATAGTAAGGATGAGAGTAGGGAAGTTGAGGTTAATAAGGATGAGGAATTAGAGGAGGTAGAACCTATAGAAGAATACTTTGATAAGTTGCCAACCAAGGAAGAACGGGAATACCATAAGGATTTATTCGATAGTCCCGAGAGAACATATATCTTTGGCGACCCCCTTATCAAAATGGGAGACCCTTCTAACATTAACATCCCATGCAATATCGGTCACATGCATATATGGAAAGCTTACATCGACCTTAGATCCCCCGTGAACATCATGACTAGGACTTATTACAATTGGGTGATGAAGAAGCAACTCAATTTTAGGATGATGCCTGGTAAGAATTTGATAAGTAATTTTGCAGGAAGAGTGAAGGGATTACATGTGATTATAGGGAATCTTACCTATGAAATCGATTTTATGATAGTAGAAGACATTCGTCCGGTGATAGATGCTTGTCTAAGCCAAATAGTATTCGGAAAACCATTTGTTGAGGCCACTAGGATGAGTTATGATCCGACTTTAGGGATAGTTAGATTTAAGGAAGAAAACGATGAGGTTGCTTATCAAATGCCCTACAAGATCGAACAATACCGCCTTCTCTCTAATTTTGAAAAAGAACACAAGCAAGCGGCTTATTATAGGAATGAGGAGGATAGACGTAGAGGAGTAGAGTATGTTAGAAATAGGATGCTTGGTTTCTGCAAAGAGTGCTTGCAACTAGGTCCGGAATACAAAACTGGTTTAGAAGACGACCTAGAGAGTGGAACCAATGATGAAATCACGTAGTAACCCATAACCTTGAGTCTAGCTACAAGACTCGTAAATAAAGAAAAGCGCTTCTTGGGAGGCAACCCATGTTTTGTGTGATTTTATTTGTTTGATTGTTATTTGCTTCCGTATGCATGTTGTATTTTTATTGTTGGTTGATCATGTTTCTCAATTAAAATGTGGAAATACTTTACTTTGTTGTTTTGGCCTAGTCTCAACTCCACCTAGAAGTATTTTTGCAAAAAGATAAGTGTAAGGGGAAACCCCAAATATGTTTTTAAGAAACAAACCGATCATGATTCTCCACAATATTAAATGAACATGTATATTCGTATTTGTTAGAGTCAAATGCTTGTATTGAGTCATAATGAAGTTTTGCAGGATTTTCCAGGAAGTAGGACCAAGTTTTTCCAGAAATTTTCCGGAAACTTAACATAAGAATTTCTGCAGGTCTATTCTGACGGCGTCAGGAGTTAAAATCTGGAAATTTTACCGTTTTTGTTTTTCTAACGGAGTCTTATGGTTTTTGTGAATTATTAAGTTTTATAATCTCCAGGAGATCTGCAAACTTCATTCCACAAGCATTATATCTTATTTTGTTTTCTAGGATTTAGTAACTTATATAGGATGCCGCCGATTTTACGCGAGGTTGTCTTGTCTATTTTTTTCAGGATTTACAGGTTATGATCGACAAGGAGATGATTTATATTCTGGAAGGGAAGCTTTGATTGTTCATTTTCTTGGAGGAAGATCTAATCTGGCCAACCTATAATCCATACCGAGCGAATCAGGGGAGTATTTGATTTCATTCTCTTTACTTTTTCACTTTTACATTCTTTACTTGAACATTGGGGACAATGTTCATCTTAAGTGTAAGGGGAGGGTAAAAAGATGATACCTTACATATGTACTTCCGCTTGAGTTTGTTTTGTTTGATAGTAGATGTGTAATAAAACTATGAGAAATACTTGTTAGTGCAATTTTAGCGCCAAATTTAAAATTTTTTACAACATTTAGGAGTGAAACTTTAGCCATAGCAAGCGTCTCATGGATAGGAGATTGTATGACTAGCACGTAACCGTATATTCAGAAAAATTTTCCACCCAAAAATGTGAGGTTCGCCTTTAGATTTGATAGGAAAAGCATTCATTATTAGTGCTTATAAGTGTACCGGTAGCATTTAGATTCTAGAACTTGCGTTAGTGATGCATCCCGAGACCGCTAGTGAGACTACATTCGTGTAGTAGGATTTACTACATGATAAGAGGCATTAGGATCACCATTGTGTTAAACCCGTATTATAATTACTTGACCATTTAAGTCATATTACTTGGCTAGTTAAGTCAACTAATTTTTCCCACACCCTTAGCGTTGTACTCATTTTTAGTACACGAAACCCCTAGTACACCCCTCCGAGCCTATCTTTTCGTTTCTAACTTTAAGCATTTTACTTAAAGGAAGAATTTGTTACACCCCACTTAAATGTACACCCAAATCGCCTTAGCCTTCCGTGTATGCGCTCATTTTTAGTGCATTATTGTTATTTGTTAAACCCTAAGTTAACTATCTAATTGATTACATGGTTGCTAAGTCGAGTCATATCCTTGTACATATTGTTTTGGGACGATTGGGACTCATGGGTAAGTACTTATTTTATGGAGTAATGGGGAAGAACATCATATTATTACCCCCATATGTACGTTAATCTTAAAAAGTGCTCCAAGTGTTTTGATTTTCTTGATTCGAGTCATTAGATTAGTTAAATGTAAAGTATGTAAAGATTCAAGTGTAAGGGGAATTCTCATCCCCTATGATGTAATATTTTGGATGGTAGGGTAAGAGTGTATGTCAAAAAAAAAAAAAAAAAAAAAAAAAAAAAAAACATACGGACTACCATCCCGTTTCATTCTATGTTCATTTTATGTTTTTGTTATTTCTCACTTATTAGCTTAAGTCGAGTCTAGTCTTGGCTTAGCAACGCCATATTGTACATGTAATTAACTAAGATTGTTAACTCGCCACCAGTAAAACTTCCTTTATCCAAGTAAACCGTGTAATTCATATCCCTATACCTAACGTTACAACCCTTTAAAAGACCTATTTGATAGTTTATCCTAGGTGCTTACGCCATGTGGTGGAGGTTTGATCCTTTCCCAAGCCTTTGGTAATCTATTTTGCTATGACAGGTAGTGAGAGATATCTTCCGTTTCCATATTGTAATTTACACTTTATTACACCCGAGAGATGTGAGTATCTAAACACTATTTGTGATGTGCTTGTGTATGACCTCCGTGCTTGTCTATTGGTCTTTAGTGGAACGATTATTTGTTGTAATTACTTTTATATTAGTGTTAAATGACTCCTAACTTGTCTTTTGAGTAGAATAAAGGCGCATTTGCTTGAGGACAAGCAAATCTCAAGTGTAAGGGTATATGATGAGGCGAAAAATGATCCGTTTTTAGGGGGTCATTTAAGCCCGAATCCGAATTTATTTGATCAAATATTGCCCTAAATCGTTCCTTTTGTGATTTTAGGTACTTGGAGAGTGAATTCTGGAAAAGAAGCCATTTTGGACGTTTTTGGAGCATAAAAGTGAAGAAAATGGCAAAGTCTCAATTTTCCATGCTGGGAACAGTAGGTGACGGCGTCAAGAGTAATGCCCTGACGGCGTCAAACCTCAAGAATTAAAATCCGTAGTTCATGAAGGCGTCAAGAGTTGTCCTGACGGCGTCAAAACCCCAAGAATAAAAATCCGTAGTTGATGACGGCGTCACACACAGGGCGTCAAGAGTAATTTGTGTGACGGCCTAGGCCTTGATGGCGTCAGAAGTAGATCAAGGCCATCCGAGGAAGTATTTGGCGGCGAGGTGACGGCGTCACATTGTTTGTCTTGACGTCGTCACCCCTATTTTCCTATATATAGTTTTCTAGTTTTTCACATTTAAAAAGGAGAAGTTTTGGGAGAAACCCTAAAGACGATTTTGGTGCAACTTTTACAGGTTTTTCAAGGGTTCCAAACCCTTGATACCTTGCATTGTAATTGAGATAAGTGTTCTTCTAATTCAATCAATATGTCTATGTGTTGGTTGTCTATATCTTGTTCTTGTCTCAATTCCATTATGCTAGGCTAGATCTCTTTTGTGTTTGCTTAGATCTAATGAAACCTAGATATTGATTATGTGTTGATTACTTGTTTATTCTTGTCTTGGATGAATGATTTATATGTTAGGCTTAAGAAAACTGGCAGATCTCCAAATGGTAACATGCTTGAACGTCTTAAGAAACATGAACCGAGGCGTACTAGGTCTTTATTGGTTGTATTTAATGCATGAGCCACTGTTTACAATCCCTATAGTTGTGATGGGCATGGTGTAGGAGGAGATAAGAGCTCATAGAATTGGGGAGTTATGTATGCCACCCCATGAATGGTATTAAGGAATACGATCCGTCATCCATGCAATTATAACAAGTAATTAACTTGTAAAAGATATCTAGGGAGTAGTGAAATCTAAGTAAACACATTTTCTCCAATTACTGCTCACAACCTTAGTATAATTAGTTTATTTTCATTTTTAGTATTTTATTTTGATTGCATCTTAGTTTTGGGTTAGTTGAATAGCAACTAATTCCGCCCACTCTTCCAAAACCCGAGATTTTAATTGCTTTCTATAAAATATAAAAACACAAAAATAATCATCCCTCACCTTTAGAACTAGTAATTAGGTTTTCTAATCCTATCGACACTATTCCTAAGTTGAACGATCAATCCCCCGGTACTTGTCACTATACTATACTACAACGATCAGGTACACTGCCTGGTGGGGGTTGTAAGCTTCTCGAGATCCCTCGAGAGGTAAAGCCTGTTGCGATTCCCACGCATCAGTGCCTATATGAAAACAATGTGGAGGTGCGGTTATCTTGACTCATTTTGATGCTTCAAAATCGTTTTATGCAAGTTTTGTTATAAAACAAAAGATAACCCAAACGCTCCTAGTTCAATGTAGCTTCGTTTGAATGTACCCGAAAATACATATTGGTTATGTATTCCCTTTAGCATTCAAGAGACATTATGCAAGTGATGTTTTAAACATAACGTTTTGATTTTGTATTCTCAATGTGAGACGAAAAATATTTGTCCTACTTGTGAGAAATTTTTAGAAGGATTTGACATGGGTTGTTTTAGCAAACATGTTTATACTAATTAAAGATGCAATTCCTAACTATGGGAAACATGATTAGTTTTATCAAACACCTACTTCTTATGCATGAGTTTTTCAAGTTAATGCATAACCCCAAGTTTTTGTTTTTGTGCAAGAAATAGAATTCCTAGACTCAGATCAGGATTGTAATCATGTTTAGAATACTTACAATGATGATTGATTTGCAATGTAAATGATTGGAGGACCAAGAATTCGTAGGTGTGGATGGATGGTAAAGTGAATAGTAGCAGTTTGGAAGTGGTGGTATGAGATATTGGGTGTTTGGTTTAATATAAACAAAGATTTTGGTTCTGCAGGTCGACGTATACGGCGGACCCCTGAAATGGGTTCCGCCCGTTGTGTCTGAGGGTTCTGCCGACTCTGCTGAGAAAAAGAGTTATGGATTTGTTTTTATTTTTTTGTGATTTTTGTCTAATGTCCAGAACTACAATGTAGGTTCCATGAGTCCTAATCCTAGCCTAAGAAGGTTAAAAGGTTCACGTTTAAGGGGTTTTGTGAGAATGTCGGCTATGTTGTCTTCGGAAGAAACTTTCTCAATTGAGATATTTCCTTTTTGAATGTTGTCACGAAGGAAATGATGACAGATTTCAATATGTTTGGTACGAGCATGTTGAACCGGGTTTTTGCTAATATCAATGGCACCTTTGTTGTCACAAAGAATTGTGATGTCGTTGAGTTGAATTCCGTAGTCGACAAGAGCTTGCTTCATCCAAAGAGCTTGTTGACATGCCTTTCCGGCCGAAACGTACTCGGCTTCCGTTGTTGAGATAGCAAGAGCCGTTTGCTTCTTAGAGAACCATGAGGTGAGACAATGTCCAACAAAAGTACAAATACCACTTGTGCTTTTTCTATCGACATAGTCACCGGCATGATCCAAGTCGGCATACACTATGGTATCTATTCCCGTTCCTTTGGGATACCATAAACCTAAATGTGTAGTGCCCTTAATATACCTAAAAATCCTTTTAACGGCTTCGAGATGGGTAGTTTTAGGATCTTCTTGAAAACGAGCACATAGACAAACACTAAACATAATGTCGGGTCTACTAGCCGTTAGGTAAAGTAGACTACCAATCATACCTCTATATTTAGTGCTATCTACGGATTCACTTTCCTCATCCTTGGTGAGTTTAGTTTCCGTGGACATGGGAGTTTTGATAGGTTTCGAATCTTCTAGTCCAAATTTCTTAAGCATGTCCTTAATATATTTAGATTGGTTAAAGAAGATACCATCTTCTAGTTGTTTGATTTGGAGTCCTAGGAAAAAGTTGAGTTCTCCCATCATACTCATTTCAAACTCATCATGCATGATTTTTGAGAAATCCACACATAATTCTTGACAAGTTGATCCGAATATAATGTCATCAACATAGATTTGGACTATGATAATATGTGAATCTTTCTTCTTAGTGAAAAGAGTATTATCAACTAAGCCCATGGTATACTTATGGTCAACTAGGAATGTTTTAAGTCGATCATACCATGCTTTTGGAGCTTGCTTAAGTCCGTAAAGAGCCTTTTTAAGTTTGTAAACATGATTTGGTTTTTCAAAATCGATGAAGCCCGGTGGTTGAGCAACATACACTTCTTCATTAATGACTCTGTTTAGAAATGCACTTTTGACGTCCATTTGAAAAAGTTTAAAATTGTGTGCACATGCATATGCAAGTAAGATTCTAATTGACTCGAGCCTAGCAACCGGAGCAAAAGTTTCATCGTAGTCAATGCCTTCTTGTTGGTTATATCCTTGTGCAACTAGTCTAGCTTTGTTTCTAGACACAATTCCATTTTCATCCATTTTATTACGAAATACCCATTTTGTTCCAATTATAGTTTGACTCTTTGGTTGAGGAACTAATGTCCATACATCATTCCTAACAAATTGGTTTAACTCTTCTTGCATTGAAATTACCCAAGACTCATCTTTAATGGCTTCATTAATATTTTTAGGTTCAATGGTTGGCACGAAACAAAAGTAGTTTCTTTCATTTTGAACTTTTGACCTTAGTGTTCTTTCGTTAATGTTGCCATTGACACCATCTAATGGATGACTTTTAGATTCTTTGACATTGACAAGTTCTTTGTTAAATAGTTCATCTTCTTTTTCATCACTTAAAATTTCTTGATTTTCTATTGCTTGGCTTTCAACTAAGTCATCATCTACCAAAGGTGATGTCTTAGAGGGAGGTGGACTCTCGTCAAATGTTACGTTCAACGATTCCTCGACTCTTAAGGTTTCTTTGTTCAAAACAATGTATGCTTTACTATTTTGTGAATATCCAAGAAATACACCTTCATAAGACTTTAGGTCAAATTTGGTGAGATAATCCTTGGTGTTAAGAATGAAACATTTACTCCCAAACACTCTAAAGTATCCTAATGTAGGCTTTATACCTTTATATAGTTCATAAGGAGTTTTATTCAAAAATGGTCTAATTAAGACTCGATTTAAAATGTATGTTGATGTGTCAACGGCATTACACCAAAACTTTTGTGGAATGTTTTGTTCATTAAGCATTGTTCTACTCATCTCTTGCAATGTCCGGTTTTTACGTTCTACTACACCATTAGATTGAGGAGTACGTGGAGCCGAAAAGTTATGAGTTATACCATTATTGTCACAAAAGTTTCCAAATTGAAATTCATTATCAAATTCACGACCGTGATCCGTTCTAATAGACACAATATTAGACCCTACTTGATTTTGAATTTTCTTACTTAGAATCTCAAATTTATCAAAAGCTTCATTTTTACTTTTCAAAAATTTTGTCCAAGTATATCTTGAGTAATCATCAACTATGACTAAAGTGTAGAAGTTACCTCCATAACTTTGTATAGCGGATGGACCAAATAAATCCATATGCAAAAGTTTTAGACACCTAGATGTAGAAATCAAGTTTTTAGCCTTATGGCTATTATGGACTTGTTTACCGACTTTGCAAGCGTCACAAAAGTGTTGGTCATATTTCAACTTAGGTAGGTTTCGAACTAAGTCTTTGGAGGAGAGGTTTTGGATTAGTCTCATGTTAGCATGTCCTAAACGTCTATGCCATAAAGTTGAAGATTCATCTAATGAGGTAAGACAAAGTTTGTCTCTAGATGTTGAATCCATCTTCATGACATATACGTTGTTCTTAAGGACACCTTTGGCTATGGTTATACCATCTTTAAGTATTTTACTTCCGTTTTCACTAAAAAGAACATTATACTTATTACGACAAAGTTGACTAATACTAAGGAGATTAAAACCTAAGTTATCAACATGAGCTACATCATCAATAAAAAGGGAGTCATGAGAGATTGTACCTTTTCCGATGATTTTGCTCTTAGCATTACTACCAAACGTAACATTACCTCCGTCACATTTGTGAATAGAAGTGAAGAGGCTTTTGTTACCCGTCATGTGCCTTGAACAGCCGCTATCTTTAATCCATTAATTCGGTTCTAAACAAACTTTGAGGCACACCTATTTTATGAAAAACACTCAAACATTTGGTCCCCAATTTCTCATGGGTCCATTTTGGTTAAGCATGCCATTAATTTGTTCCAAGTATGAAAATAGAGCATAAGGGTTCCATGGCATGTGGTTTGGAGTTTGGTAATGTCTAGGAGTGTTTTGGTTCCAAACATGTTGGTAGTTTGGTCGAGCGTTGAAGTTGCTCTTTGGAAAGGGGCGTTTGGGAATTGGAGTCTTAGGTCTTGGTTGAGTAGTTTTAGCTCTAAATTCATTTTTATTAAATCCTACTCCAGTTTTAAACACAGGTTTTGTTCCATTTTTGTATGTAACTTTAACAAATTTTGAACGATCCGAAGTGGATGGAGTTACTACTGCAGCAGACCTGGCGGAACCTTCGGGACCAACGGGCGGAACCCTAAATTGGGTTCCGCCTGATCCGCAGGCTGCTGTAGCAATTTTATTTGTTTCTTGAGCAATCTTTTCTTGTTTCATTTGACCCTTTGAAGTTTCTATTTTCGTAAATCCTAGTCCTGTTTTATCAAAGGGTAACTTTTGAAGTTTCACAATTTCATCCGCACAAGAAATGCTCTTATCGAACTTCTTAAACTTTGTGGTTTGTTTTATTAGATCATTTTGAGTAATTTTGAGTTTCTCAACTTCTAGTTTAAGCTCTTCACATGATTTGCAAGGTGTGTCAATACCTTTACTCTTTTCTAATCTCTTAGCCTTTTCTTTTAACTCATAAACTTCATTTTCTAAAAACTCCTTTTTAGTTTTCAAAAATTTATTTTTGTTTATGATTTTTAAGCTCAATTCACAAAGTTTGTTATATTCTTTTTGTAAAGTGTCATCATCAATAGAGGAGTAAGATGATTCGGATAATACCTCATTTGAGTTGTGAGCCATGAGAGCAATATCGTCATTCTTTGGCTCATCGTCATCTCCTTCATAGTCACTCCAAGCACCACCCACAAAAGCTTGTTGAGGTTTGCTCTTGGGTGGTTTTGGACATTCTCCTACAAGATGACTTGTGTCTCCACACCTATAGCATTTTCTTTCAACCTTTCCTTTCCTATCATCACGATCTTTTCGGAAAGTTTTCTTGTCATCTTTAGGTTGCCTTACAAACTTTCCTCTTCTACGAAAGAACTTCTTGAAGTCTCTAACGGCCATAGCATATTCCTCATCATCACTATCCGAAGTAGATTCTTCATCATCACTTGATTGGACTCTAGCTTTCAAGGCAATGGACTTAACTTTTTCTTTCTTGCCTCTAACTAGTTCTGAATCTTTTTCCATTACCATTTCGTGAACTTTGAGGTTTCCAATTAGCTCATCAAGTGACATGCTTGAAAGATCTTTGGATTCTTCAATTGCCGTCACTTTTGCTCTTCACTTCGGACGGAGTGCTCTAAGAAATTTCCTGACAAAGTTCTTACTACAAAAAGATTCGTCAAGTGCTTTAAGTGAAGTAATAATAGTATTAAACCTAGCAAAAGCATTATCAATAATCTCATCTTCGGAAATAACAAATTGTTCATATTGTTGAACAAGAAGATCAATTTTGTTATCTTTAACTTGTGAGTTTCCTTGATGAGTGACAATTAAAGATTGCCAAATATCTTTGGCGGTTTTACACAAAAAGACTCTTTCATATTCTTTCTTAGGCAAAGCGTTGTAAAGCATCATTTTAGCTTCATTATTTTTACCAAATAATTTCTTTTGATCATCATCTTTGATGTTAGTAACTACGTTATCACCATCAATAATTATATACCACAAATCTATATCTTTAGATTTCGCGTAAGTTTCAAAACGGTTTTTCCAGTATATAAAACCATTTGCTTCAAAGAGTGGTGGTCTTTGCATAGATTGCCCTTCTTTGTAATTTTCAAAATCCATGGATCGTTTCAAGTTTTAAAACACAATATATTTTAAAAGCTTGAGTAACGTAGCTCTTGATGCCAATTGTGGAAAACTAGAAGGGGGTTGAATAGTATACCGATTAAAATCTTTTTAACTTGTTAAGTTAGCTTTGAAACTTTCCGTTTGATCAAAGATATATACACAAACACAATATATAACATGCAAGTAAATGAAAGAAACGATCAAACCATAACACGAGTATTTATCGTTGTTCGGCTACAAGGACTCTTTTTCCTTGCCCTACGTCCACGCCCCGAGTATCCAACTCGAGAGTTACTTTCACTAGTCAACAAGCTCCTTTCACCGGCGGAGAAAACCTTACACGTCGCTTATACTTTTACCGACACAAAGCTAGATGTCGAGTTCTTTACCAAGGGTACAACCACTCCCGTTAGTTCTTTACAAGGGTACAACTACTCCCGATACACTTTATATTTTGAGGACTAAAATACTAACCAATCACTACTGAAAATACACAATCAAATGAAGTGTAAACTACACAAGTCTACATAATGCTAAGCTAACAAGTCTTGCAACGTTGTGTTGAATACTTGTTACTTTTAGTAAGCTCGTGAATCTCTTTGCTACAAAAAGAAACTTCACATATGAAATGTTAAGAGGTTAGATGAAAGAATGAATGTGTGTGTAAAATATAATGTCAAGTGATGAGCCAAAATTCAACTTGTGGCTCAATATTTATAGCAAAACCTTCTGCAGGTCTGGCGGATCATGCGGACCCCTCAAAAGGGTTCCGCCCGTGTACCTCCAGGGTACCGCCGGGCTTGCAGTTGGTTTTGCAATAAATCTTGCAAACCAAACAAAGTCACATCTCATTACTCTTGCAAACCAAACAATGTCACATCACATAATATCAAGTCAAACACTAAACTTGCAAGCAACATCTAAGTAAGTCAAACACATTTCTTTCCATAAATGTATAATGACAAAACTTGCCATAAATGTGATGTGACAATTCTATTTTTAGAAAATAAGAAGTGTTGTGTTTTATGAAATGTAAAATGTAGCAAAAGTCTAGTTTATGCAAGTCTTTAAAACTAAGATTATGTTTTACTTAGAAACTAAAGTTTACATTTGTCATTAACAAAACTTAGCGAAGATCGTAAAATATAAATAACGTTTTTAGGCGATATTTGTATTAACATATTGGTTTGATGATTCTATCTTAATTATGTTTTCCATTATCATTGTTGTTTGCTCTTCTTTGATGATGATTTGCTAATTCACCTTGTGTCTACTTATGTTTATGTGAAACTTGTATATAATTGATTAGATCTTATTGATTCCTTGTTGATGTTTGTGACTATCTTCATCAATTAGGGTGTGACACTTCGATAGATCTAATTGGTTATCTTATAATTCTTGTTTCCTATTGTCTCTTGTTTAATTGAATGATTTCAATGTTAGGCTTAAGAAAACTGGCAGATCTCCATTGTGTAACTTGCTTGAACGTCTTAAGAAACAAGAACCAATGTGTACTAGGTTTTTATGGTTGTATTTAATGCATGAGCGAATTCTAGCGATCCCATGTTAGGAGCTTCTTAGCCGGCTCGACATAGGAGTGAAGTAGTGATGCGTGGGAATCGCAACAGGCTTTACCTCTCGAGGGATCTCGAGAAGCTTACAACCCCCACCAGGCAGTGTACCTGATCGTTGTAGTATAGTATAGTGACAAGTACCGGGGGATTGTGTAACACCCCCAAAATCATCACGTCAGCGGAAGACTTAAAATGTCAGCGGAAGACTTTTTGGGTGTTACTTCGAGGATCTTTATCACAATCATAGAAAACGACACAAAAGTGACGCTTTAAAGTTTAATTCATTCAAAATACCAAATATTCGAGACATCAAGATGTTTCATAATTTAATCAACAAGTTTATTTGAAATATGTCAAAATGTTTATTTAAGCCCATGCCGGGTTACAAGCCCACTCCGTGCCTTCAAGTTCCTTCTTGTATAGTAACCTGAGATAAACACATGCTAAAAAGTGTCAACACAAAGGTTGGTGAGTTCATAGAATATATAGTTTAAATCGTAAATTAGAAAAGAGTGATTTCCTTATCAACACAAATCAATCCGTTGGTTTGCCCTTCACTGGGTCAACATCAAAATAGTAATTGGTTTATAAATTCATTTAACACGAGTTTCGAATCACAAGTTAAGAATGTATTGTAATCACATACAATCAATAAGTTTAAATCAATGTTCCTGTTATTGCCTTAAGCTCATGATACTCAACGATTAACAGCCAATCATACTCTCAAGTTATGACGGTAAGTAGTAGGCCCTCAAGATAGGTATTTGCCGATAACCTATAATAAGAACAATAAAGTGCGCCTGGTGTTTTCTCTAACAACCAAACGAGGATTGTCAATCACTAATAGTACTATCCACATTTATTTACGTTCACCCTTCAAGTGATTAAGGTTCATGATCGAGGGACTTTTGGCAATAGTAACTTAAGCAAATAACATTGGCCTGACGGTATTTCAATACCCGGTAAAAAGACTTGTGTTCGAGTTTTAAGCATGTATCTCCCCACGGGAAAATAGTTAAAGAGTGGGCTATGAAATCACAGTAATATGTAAATAGTTAACGAGTACTTGTAAAAGTATAAAACAATAGTTAAGCATGTATCTCCCCCAAAAACGTTTATAAATCATTGTAAAACAAGTAAGAGTAGGGGCTATGACTCACCTCAGTAGTACAGTTGTATCGAGATTTCAAAGATGAAGGTAACGGCTTCACACACAACCTAAAAGATATTACACAGCTCAGTTGATAGTCTAAGTCCAGTTTTATATTTATATCGCGAATGTTTGTCATATTATAAATATATCTCAAAGTATATATTCGATAAGTCTCGATAAAAAGTTAATAATAACGTATCGTTAACTTTATTCATAACGACGAAAATTATATATAACGTATATATAATTAAAAGTGTCAAAGTTTTATATCAAATATCACAATATTTATATAAATCTTTACAAATATATAAGAGAAAAATATTACATCATTAATATCCTTCAAGTTTCATCAAAGTTACGAATTTAACCCTAACGGTATGGCAATTTCACCGTTAGTCCGAATATATATATATTACATTTTTGGTCCAATTCTTGTCAATGATTACATTTTATAACTCCAAGTTTCATTTCCAACAGTTTAGTACTCAGGAAATACAGTTTTGACAGTTTCTACCCAAAATTTCATGTTTTGACAGTTTTGGTCCCTCGGTTAGGAATATTTTGCAAATTTAGTCCAAAAGTTATTAAATTCAAAATTTAATATTTTAACTTTTCCAATAAGCTCTAAACAACTTATTTGACTTATAAAAATAGCTTATTTTCCAAAAAGTGCTTATTTTGACTTATTGGGCTTATAACGAGTTAAATATAAGGCCCATTAACGTTTTACAATCCAATGGACTAGGGGGAACACTAGGCCTACCTTAGTTCATTATTTTAAGTTATATAATCATTTCAAAAGAGTTTTTCCCATCGGCTTATTGAATAAGCTTAAAAACAGTTTATTGGGCTTTTAAGGTCCAAATCGTTATAAATGGTTTTCAAAATCTGTTTATAATGTCGATTCACTTTGGTTCTAGAAAATATTCCATACGAGTTCATTAGGTCGAGTAAAAAGTGTGTCTCGTTTATTTACCATGTTAAAAACGAGGTCGAGCAATAAAATATATATGTTGGGTGTCTAGTTTGCAAATGACAAGGTTAAAGTGAATGGTCAAACTCATATAGAAATATACATTGAAGACTTAGAAAAATTCTAAGTCTTTCGACATGGTCAAGTGACTTAAGGAACGTGTGACATTTTATGAGTAAACGTTATTACTAGTTCAAAAACTTTATCAAACACGAATTCTAACGTGGTCAAGAATGAAAAGGAGGAAAAAAAATATATATATGTTACGTTTGTATATTTTAAAATAAAAGATCAAAGTTAACATGAAAAATTAATGTTACTAGAAATAGAAAGACTGGTTAGGGGTACGAGTAGTTCACCTCATCACAGATAGGTGGTGGTAATGGTACGTATGGTTCGAGAAAGTGCAAGGGATCGATGTAGCTTGGTTCACATTCTAGCCGTGGTTCGATATGAGCAACAATGGTTCTCTTGGATCTCTTCTACGTCTTGAACTTCTTGCCAACTTTCTGTCCCAACTCTAGTACTATTCGACTTGCAAACTTGGAATAAAGTTTGCTTGTGTGTTTGTGATCGATTGCATTTGCATGGGAGGGTTCTTATAGGAGTTTTGGAAGCTTGGGAACACAAGGATAAGACCAAGGAAGTGTTGTGTTGTTTCGCTATTGTGGTGTGGCACCAAAGTGTTGCCCAATCGAAAGTAAACATCCAAGATATAGTGTAAGAGAATATCTATGTTCATTCCCTGACGTTCTACAGTGCAAATGAGTCAGATTCGTGGTCATTGGGGAGCTTGGGAGGTGCTAAGAAGGTTTTCGACACATTTGGGTGAAATTTCCAAAGAGAGTGTTGAGGTTTACTTGGGTCGTTTTTAGAGTAGCGAACGAGCAAGGGAGGTAACGATATTTGTCATTCCTGATACTATGCCAGGTCTTCAATCGAATGGTGAAATAAAATCAGTAGGTTGTGTGTCGAAATCAAGAAATAACGAGGGTATTTTGTGGCTGATCGCGACTGGAACAGAAAAGAAAGAAAACTAAATAATAACAAAGGGTGCGCTTGGGCTGCTGGGCTGCTGCGTGAGTTGGGCCCAATCCAAAGAAAAGAAATGAAAATAAATTTAAAATGAGTCTATTAGCAGTAGTTTTGGGTATGATCGGCCCTTTGGGTCACGTGGGCCCATGTAGGTGATTTCGAGAGTCGGGTTTTGGTCCAATAATATTAGTGAGTAGTCTCGAGAATTTTCGTAAGCTCCAGAATGATATAAATAATGTACGTTAAATGAACGAAACGTATTGTTTTAATTATTAACGTTTAAAATATATATATTCGCGATATTAAATCTATCAAGGTTGTGTAAGCATCGTTCCTGGGTAAATGGTCAATCATAAATATCGTAGTGGTTCATGCATAAAAAAAAATTTGGTTCCCTGAAAAAAAAAATGCTTAATCTATGTTATGGTAACGTGTTAATCGTAGGAAAATTTTACGGGGTGTTATATTACCTATCTGTTAAACGGAATCCCGTCCCGGGATTCTAAGATAAGGTAGTTGTAAAGGTGAGAGGTTAGAGGTGAACAAATAGTTATTCCAAATGATTTATCTTTTGAGCGGTTTTGAATTGTCCTTTCTAGCTTAACATATCTACTACAATATCAGCCTTTTCTTAACTCTTAATATGATTTTTATGAAAACTTTGGAAATACTTTGGTTCAAACTTTAAATCTTTCTTGGTAATGCTAAATGTAATTTCTAGGTGTAAATAGTGTTTTACTACAGTGGTGTACAGTACCCAATTCTTTTTCTCTTTATATCTTTTACTAGTGCGTTTTCTTTATTCCTAAAAGTAACCTTCTTCTTAGTGTTTGCCGACATGCCGCACATCATCACTTCCCTCGCGATTTTATACCTTATTGTTGCTACCATTCTCCTGGCATTCATTCCGAGAGAAGATCGTGCCATGATGGTTGGAATCTTATTGTTTATTGTACCGCTCGTTGTTGTATCTATCATTATTGACAAGTTCTGGAAATGAGGCATAATATCGTAGTGTAATGGTAGGATTGTTGTAATAATGTTCGTTGTGTTTCTATGTAATCTCTAGTGTATGAATAAAATCTTCTTTGTTTCCTAATGCCGTTGTTTATGTTAAATTTTCGTTTGCTTTTATTGCTTATAGATCATTAAATTTGCATTATGTGTTAAAACATTGGTTTGATTGTAGTTAGATTTGGTGGGTTTTAACAAATTTTGACCGAAAGTGTTAACAAAAGTTTGTTTGGTTTCGTGGGAAGTCGATTATTTAGATAAGTACAAGTTTTTGTATCGTTGGATAGTTTGGAGTTCGTACAAAATGAGGTGATGATATCTTGACCGTCCTAAGATTGATTTAAGTGATAAAGGTTCGTTTTAGTTGATTCTTAGGTATATGATAATTTGAAATGTACAAAACATTGGTAGAGTGTTAAGAAAATGTCACGGAAAATGACTCGAAATTATTCGACATGGATTTGTTTGGGAATATGATTTAATTTCTGGGATTCGAGCAGCATCGGGCTCGAGTTATTGATCTAGTTTAAAATACAACGAAGTGTTGGGTTATTGAAATTTTGAGGCCCAAGTTGAGAGGGTGCGTTCCGTTTGGTTTAAGCGAGTATGAAGTGTTTATCGATACGTATATTATCATTTCATGTTATATCAGATCATGAGGTGGTCTAATATTTGTTATATAATGTTTGAAAGTCCATAGGGATTTATTTTATATGTTCAAAATTTCTTAAGGGTTAAGGGTATTATTTATACGTGGTGTGTTTATGATTTAGTTGTAGTGTTACGTGTTTAACATGATCTGTTTCTTGCCACTTGTGTTAAAATGCGAAAGCCAAGGTAGAATTTTTACCACGTATTCCAAAAATTTATTTATTTGTTTAATAGATGTAGGCTTTTGAAAGTTTTTACCGTTTGAATACAAACGGTTATATTAAATAAAATAATGGAGAATATATTTCAATCTTCTATAAATACTACTGGTACGTTTGTGTTATCTTCACACACACACACACAAAATGGTTTGCAAGCTACCACATACCGCTGAACAAATCCAACAATATATCAAAGCAGAAGCCGAAAATAGTGATGTGGATCGTAAAAATGCTATTTTGAGGGTCATTCTGGAGTTGGAGGTGGTGAAACAATCGAAACAACGGCTTAGAGAACGCTATGCAAAGTGTACGGATATATCGGATGATCGGAAACGTGTGATTGATACTTTCTTGCATGACGGATATCGTAAGGATGCGGCTATTATCGAATCGTTATGGGTTTGTGTTCATCAGATAGAGGACCATAGCTCCAGCAAGATCTGTTGGAGTTTTAAAGAGAATGTTGAAGCGGCTAGGATTGAACAACAACAGCAACAGCAGCAACGTCAACAGCAACAGCAACAACAGCAACAGCAACTGCAACAGCAACAGCAACAGCAACAACAGCAACAACAGCAACAGCAACAACAATTACTTCGACAAGGTGCATCGAGTTCTTCTGCACCAAGAGTGACTGTGCAACAACAACAATTGCCTCATCTGGATCAATTCCAGCCAAGTTTTGAGGAAAATGTGGCGGTCGATGATGGTGGTTGGACTTCTGACATGGAGCGGGAGCTGAGTAGGCTGGAGGCTCAAATAGAAGAAGAGAGGTTGGCAAGCTTCGACCCTTATGATGATGGATATGATTCTAACAATTCTCAGACTTGGGATCACCCAGACTACCGCTGAAGTGTGATGTTTAGTATCGTTTGTAATGTTTTTATGTGTTTCAGTCAAGTTTAATAATAATATGTCGTTTGAATAAAATCCATTGTGATCAAAATGAGGATGATAATTTATTTATTTTTCATGTTTTAAAATTACAAAAATCTGTGCGGGTAACCTATCCGTTAAACAAAAGAGTTTTGTTGATACAAATTTTTACAAAGAGAATAGTGTGGAGATAATTCTCGAATTATTTAGTTCTTGTGGATAGATGTTAACTTGGGGAAAAGTGAATGCACATGGCAAGAATAGTGATTTATGGCAACATGTCTATATATTTCCTGATTTTTCTTTTTATCGTTCATTTTGTCTTCAAATAACAATTTTAATATGTCTTATACTTATATTGTTCTCATAGTTGCGTATTTTGTTGTAACTTTCTTCCCGAAAGAAAATCTGGAGTCCTTGGATTGGATCATAGCATTTCTTATGCTGATCGTGGTTTTAGTCGTTAGTGTGGATGAAATATGGGGGTAAGAAATATTAAGAGTGTTGTTTTTGAATTTGTAGCTTTGTGTACTAGGCATTAACGTTTCATTGTGTGGTTTTTGTCATACAGGGTATTCGATGTGTTACATCCAGTTGTGGTTCTTGCACTCGTAGGAGTGGTGGCATTCTTTATCAGCTTGGTGGATCAATCGTTTAGTGACGTCAAGGTTTACTTAGTGATTTTTGTAATAATAGCATTACCGATGCTAGTTATATCGTTGTGTATTAATATTCGTGGTTTCTAATGAGATTTAAGTTTTCTTGGTTTCATATGTCTGTTAACTCAGAAGTAATTAAACCTATTTATCTATATTTCGTTATTTACATAGAGAAGCGTTCCAAACTATGTAATTAAGGAAATATAAACTCATGGTTTAATGATTTACAATTTCTTGATTTGAACAAAAGGGTGTCCCAATCTATTCAAATTGAGACGTTGTAAATCATTTTAAAATTCTGACTTAACCATCTGACAAAATAATTTATGTGCGGATATGTCGTAAGCATCTATAAAGATAAAAGTGAGACAAATTAAAGAGGATTTGCATAGTACTCAAAATAGTTGGGGGAGCATATAAATATATATATTAATATACTAGAGTGTAGTTGTACCATAAACTATTTAAAGGTCACATAATAGTCTAGCGGATGGAAATATGAAGACACGGTATTTGTAATAATCCCGATTAGTAAACATAGTTATTAGCATAATCGTAACATGTAAGCATATATCAAGTTATATAAGTAAGAAATAATGAGAAGTAACTTTTCTACCAGATGTTGGAATGTAGGCACGGAGGGCATGAAGTGGTATTTTGTAAAAATGGTCCAGTTAAAGTGTGGTTATAGTCCAATGTTTAAAAACATCTGGTTCTCTATAACCGTGGCTCTGAATACCAATCTGTAACACCCCCAAAATCATCACGTCAGCGGAAGACTTAAAATGTCAGCGGAAGACTTTTTGGGTGTTACTTCGAGGATCTTTATCACAATCATAGAAAACGACACAAAAGTGACGCTTTAAAGTTTAATTCATTCAAAATACCAAATATTCGAGACATCAAGATGTTTCATAATTTAATCAACAAGTTTATTTGAAATATGTCAAAATGTTTATTTAAGCCCATGCCGGGTAACAAGCCCACTCCGTGCCTTCAAGTTCCTTCTTGTATAGTAACCTGAGATAAACACATGCTAAAAAGTGTCAACACAAAGGTTGGTGAGTTCATAGAATATATAGTTTAAATCGTAAATTAGAAAAGAGTGATTTCCTTATCAACACAAATCAATCCGTTGGTTTGCCCTTCACTGGGTCAACATCAAAATAGTAATTGGTTTATAAATTCATTTAACACGAGTTTCGAATCACAAGTTAAGAATGTATTGTAATCACATACAATCAATAAGTTTAAATCAATGTTCCTGTTATTGCCTTAAGCTCATGATACTCAACGATTAACAGCCAATCATACTCTCAAGTTATGACGGTAAGTAGTAGGCCCTCAAGATAGGTATTTGCCGATAACCTATAATAAGAACAATAAAGTGCGCCTGGTGTTTTCTCTAACAACCAAACGAGGATTGTCAATCACTAATAGTACTATCCACATTTATTTACGTTCACCCTTCAAGTGATTAAGGTTCATGATCGAGGGACTTTTGGCAATAGTAACTTAAGCAAATAACATTGGCCTGACGGTATTTCAATACCCGGTAAAAAGACTTGTGTTCGAGTTTTAAGCATGTATCTCCCCACGGGAAAATAGTTAAAGAGTGGGCTATGAAATCACAGTAATATGTAAATAGTTAACGAGTACTTGTAAAAGTATAAAACAATAGTTAAGCATGTATCTCCCCCAAAAACGTTTATAAATCATTGTAAAACAAGTAAGAGTAGGGGCTATGACTCACCTCAGTAGTACAGTTGTATCGAGATTTCAAAGATGAAGGTAACGGCTTCACACACAACCTAAAAGATATTACACAGCTCAGTTGATAGTCTAAGTCCAGTTTTATATTTATATCGCGAATGTTTGTCATATTATAAATATATCTCAAAGTATATATTCGATAAGTCTCGATAAAAAGTTAATAATAACGTATCGTTAACTTTATTCATAACGACGAAAATTATATATAACGTATATATAATTAAAAGTGTCAAAGTTTTATATCAAATATCACAATATTTATATAAATCTTTACAAATATATAAGAGAAAAATATTACATCATTAATATTCTTCAAGTTTCATCAAAGTTACGAATTTAACCCTAACGGTATGGCAATTTCACCGTTAGTCCGAATATATATATATATTACATTTTTGGTCCAATTCTTGTCAATGATTACATTTTATAACTCCAAGTTTCATTTCCAACAGTTTAGTACTCAGGAAATACAGTTTTGACAGTTTCTACCCAAAATTTCATGTTTTGACAGTTTTGGTCCCTCGGTTAGGAATATTTTGCAAATTTAGTCCAAAAGTTATTAAATTCAAAATTTAATATTTTAACTTTTCCAATAAGCTCTAAACAACTTATTTGACTTATAGAAATAGCTTATTTTCCAAAAAGTGCTTATTTTGACTTATTGGGCTTATAACGAGTTAAATATAAGGCCCATTAACGTTTTACAATCCAATGGACTAGGGGGAACACTAGGCCTACCTTAGTTCATTATTTTAAGTTATATAATCATTTCAAAAGAGTTTTTCCCATCGGCTTATTGAATAAGCTTAAAAACAGTTTATTGGGCTTTTAAGGTCCAAATCGTTATAAATGGTTTTCAAAATCTGTTTATAATGTCGATTCACTTTGGTTCTAGAAAATATTCCATACGAGTTCATTAGGTCGAGTAAAAAGTGTGTCTCGTTTATTTACCATGTTAAAAACGAGGTCGAGCAATAAAATATATATGTTGGGTGTCTAGTTTGCAAATGACAAGGTTAAAGTGAATGGTCAAACTCATATAGAAATATACATTGAAGACTTAGAAAAATTCTAAGTCTTTCGACATGGTCAAGTGACTTAAGGAACGTGTGACATTTTATGAGTAAACGTTATTACTAGTTCAAAAACTTTATCAAACACGAATTCTAACGTGGTCAAGAATGAAAAGGAGGAAAAAAAATATATATATGTTACGTTTGTATATTTTAAAATAAAAGATCAAAGTTAACATGAAAAATTAATGTTACTAGAAATAGAAAGACTGGTTAGGGGTACGAGTAGTTCACCTCATCACAGATAGGTGGTGGTAATGGTACGTATGGTTCGAGAAAGTGCAAGGGATCGATGTAGCTTGGTTCACATTCTAGCCGTGGTTCGATATGAGCAACAATGGTTCTCTTGGATCTCTTCTACGTCTTGAACTTCTTGCCAACTTTCTGTCCCAACTCTTGTACTATTCGACTTGCAAACTTGGAATAAAGTTTGCTTGTGTGTTTGTGATCGATTGCATTTGCATGGGAGGGTTCTTATAGGAGTTTTGGAAGCTTGGGAACACAAGGATAAGACCAAGGAAGTGTTGTGTTGTTTCGCTATTGTGGTGTGGCACCAAAGTGTTGCCCAATCGAAAGTAAACATCCAAGATATAGTGTAAGAGAATATCTATGTTCATTCCCTGACGTTCTACAGTGCAAATGAGTCAGATTCGTGGTCATTGGGGAGCTTGGGAGGTGCTAAGAAGGTTTTCGACACATTTGGGTGAAATTTCCAAAGAGAGTGTTGAGGTTTACTTGGGTCGTTTTTAGAGTAGCGAACGAGCAAGGGAGGTAACGATATTTGTCATTCCTGATACTATGCCAGGTCTTCAATCGAATGGTGAAATAAAATCAGTAGGTTGTGTGTCGAAATCAAGAAATAACGAGGGTATTTTGTGGCTGATCGCGACTGGAACAGAAAAGAAAGAAAACTAAATAATAACAAAGGGTGCGCTTGGGCTGCTGGGCTGCTGCGTGAGTTGGGCCCAATCCAAAGAAAAGAAATGAAAATAAATTTAAAATGAGTCTATTAGCAGTAGTTTTGGGTATGATCGGCCCTTTGGGTCACGTGGGCCCACGTAGGTGATTTCGAGAGTCGGGTTTTGGTCCAATAATATTAGTGAGTAGTCTCGAGAATTTTCGTAAGCTCCAGAATGATATAAATAATGTACGTTAAATGAACGAAACGTATTGTTTTAATTATTAACGTTTAAAATATATATATTCGCGATATTAAATCTATCAAGGTTGTGTAAGCATCGTTCCTGGGTAAATGGTCAATCATAAATATCGTAGTGGTTCATGCATAAAAAAAAATTTGGTTCCCTGAAAAAAAAATGCTTAATCTATGTTATGGTAACGTGTTAATCGTAGGAAAATTTTACGGGGTGTTATAGATTGATCGTTCAGCTTAGGAATAGTGTCGCTAGGATTAGAAAGCCTAAATACTAGTTCTAAAGGTGAGGGATGATTATTTTTGTGTTTTTATATTTTATGGAAAGCAAATTAAAATCTCGGGTTTGAAGGATATGGGCGGAATTAGTTGCTATTCAACTAACCCAATACTAAGATGCAATCAAAATAAAATACTAGAAATGAAAATAAACTAATTTATACTAAGGTTGTGAGCAGTAATTGGAGAAAATGTGTTTACTTAGATTTCACTACTCCCTAGATATATTTTACACGTTAATTACTTGTTATAATTGCATGGATGACGGATCGTATTCCTTAATACCATTCATGGGGTGGCACACATAATTCCCCAATTCTATGAGCTCTTATCTCCTCCTACACCATGCCCAGCACAACTATAGGGATTGTAAACAGTGGCTCATGCATTAAATACAACCAATAAAGACCTAGTGCGCGTTGGTTCATGTTTCTTAAGACGTTCAAGCATGTTACCAATTGGAGATCTGCCAGTTTTCTTAAGCCTAACATATAAATCATTCATCCAAGACAAGAATAAACTAGTAATCAACACATAATCAATATCTAGGTTTCATTAGATCTAAGCAAACACAAGATAGATCTAGCCTAACATGATGGAATTAAGACAAGAACAAGATATAGACAACCAACACATAGACATATTGATTGAATTAGAAGAACACTTATCTTGATTAATCATGCAAGGTATCAAGGGGTTGGAACCCTTGAAAAACCTGTAAAGTTACACCAAAATCGTACTTAGGGTTTCTCCCAAAACTTCTCTCTCTTAATGTGAAAAATTAGAAAACTATATATAGAAAAAGGGGTCTGACGGCGTCAAGACCAAATAGGTGACGCCGTCACCTCGCCACCAAAACAATCCTCGGACTGCCTAGATCTACATTTGACGCCGTCAAGTACAAAACATTTCCAGGCCGTCATGACTTTTACTCTTAACGCCCTACCTTCATGACGCCGTCAAAACTCTTATGGGTCGTCATGGAATTTTACTCTTGACGCCGTTAGGGAACTACTCTTGACGCCGTCATGCACTGTTCCCAGCATGGAAAATTAAGACTTTGGCGTTTTCTTCACTTTTATGCTCCAAAAACGTCCGAATTGCTTCCTTTTCCAGATTTCACTCCCAAAGTACCTAAAATCACAAAAGGAACGATTTAGGGCAATATTTGATCAAATAAATTCGGATTCGGGCTTAAATGACCCCCTAAAAACGGATCATTTTTCGCCTCATCATATACCCTTACACTTGAAATTTGCTTGTCCTCAAGCAAATGCGCTTTTATTCTACTTAAAATAAAAGTTAGGGGTCATTTAACACTAACATAAAAGTAATTACAACAAATAATCGTTCCACTAAAGACCAATAGACAAGCACGGAGGTCATACACAAGCACCTCACAAATAGTGTTTAGATACTCACATCTCTCGGGTGTAATAAAGTGTAAATTACAATATGGAAACGGAAGATATCTCTCACTACCTGTCATAGCAAAATAGATTACCATAGGCTTGGGAAAGGATCAAACCTCCACCACATGGCGTAAGCACCTAGGCTAAACTATCAAAGAGGTCTTTTAAAGGGTTGTAACGTTAGGTGTAGGGTTATGAAATACACGGTTTTGTTGGATAAAGGAAGTTTTACTGGTGGCGAGTTAACAATCTTGGTTAATTACATGTACAATATGGCGTTGCTAAGCCAAGACTAGACTCGACTTAAGCTAATAAATGAAAAATAACAAAAACATAAAATGAACATAGAATAAAATGGGATGGTAGTCCGTATGTTTTTTTTTCTCTTTTTCTTTTTCTATTTTTTTTTATTTTTTCTTTTCGATTTTTTTTTTTTTTTTTTTTTTTTTTTTTTTTTTTGCATACACTCTTACCCTACCATCCAAAATAATACATCATAGGGAATGAACGTTTCCCTTACACTTGAATCTTTACATACTTTACAATTAACTAATCTAATGACTCGAATTAAGAAAATCAAAACACTTGGAGCACTTTTAAGATTAACGTACATATGGGGGTAATAATATGATGTTCTTCCCCATTACTCCATAAATAAGTACTTACCCATGAGTCCCAATCGTCCCAAAACAATATGTACAAAGATATGACTCGACTTAGCAACCATGTAATCAATTAGATAGTTAACTTAGGGTTTAACAAATAACAATAATGCACTAAAAATGAGCGCATACACGGAAGGCTAAGGCGATTTGAGTGTACATTTAAGTGGGGTGTAACAAATTCTTCCTTTAAGTAAAATGCTTAAAGTTAGAAACGAAAAGATAGGCTCGGAGGGGTGTACTAGGGGTTTCGTGTACTAAAAATGAGTACAACGCTAAGGGTGTGGGAAAAATTAGTTGACTTAACTAGCCAAGTAATATGACTTAAATGGTCAAGTAATTATAATACGGGTTTAACACAAGGGTGATCCTAATGCCTCTTATCATGTAGTAAATCCTACCACACGAATGTAGTCTCACTAGCGGTCTCGGGATGCATCATTAACGCAAGTTCTAGAATCTAAATGCTACCGGTACACTTATAAGCACTAATAATGAATGCTTTTCCTATCAAATCTAAAGGCGAACCTCACATATTTGAGTGGAAAATTTTTCTGAATATACGGTTATGTGCTAGTCATACAATCTCCTATCCATGAGACGCTTTCTATGGCTAAAGTTTTACTCCTAAATGTTGTAAAAAAATTTAAATTTGGCGCTAAAATTGCACTAACAAGTATTTCTCATAGTTTTATTACACATCTACCATCAAACAAAACAAACTCAAGCGAAAGTGCATATGTAAGGTATCATCTTTTTACCCTCCCCTTACACTTAAGATGAACATTGTCCCCAATGTTCAAGTAAAGAATGTAAAAGTGAAAAAGTAAAGAGAATGAAATCAAATACTCCCCTGATTCGCTCGGTATGGATAATAGGATGGCCAGGTTAAATCTTCCTCCAAGAAAATGAACAATCAAAGCTTCCCTTCCAGAATATAAATCATCTTCTTGTCATACATAACCTGTAAAACCTGACAAAATAGACAAGACAACCTCGCGTAAAATCGGCGGCATCCTATATAACTAAATCCTAGAAAACAAGATAAGATATAATGCTTGTGGAATGAAGTTTGCAGATCTCCTGGAGATTATAAAACTTAATAATTCACAAAAACCATAAGACTCCGTTAAAAAAACAAAACCGGTAAAATTTCCAGATTTTTACTCCTGACGCCGTCAAGAGTAAACTCCTGACGCCGTCATAATTGACCTGCAGAAATTCTTATGTTAAGTTTCCGGAAAATTTCTGGAAAAACTTGGTCCTACTTCCTGGAAAATCCTGCAAAACTTCATTATGACTCAATACAAGCATTTGACTCTAACAAATATAAATATACATGTTCATTTAATATTGTAGAGAATCATGATCGGTTTGTTTCTTAAAAACATATTTGGGGTTTCCCCTTACACTTATCTTTTGCAAAAATACCTTTAAGTGGAGTTAAGACTAGGCCAAAACAACAAAGTAACACTTTTTAGTTTAGAAACATGATCTACCAACAATAAAAATAAAGCATGCATACGGAAGCAAATAACAATCAAACAAATAAAATCACACAAAACATGGGTTGCCTCCCAAGAAGCGCTTTTCTTTATTTACGAGTCTTGTAGCTAGACTCAAGGTCATGTGTTACTGCGTGACCTCATCATTGGTTCCATTCTCTGATTGTAGGTATTCTTTGTATAAATCAATCACCTTTTTCTCAACCGCCCCCATAATCATTTGGGTAAATTCTTCATCGACTTTATACCTTGGTCCAAGGGCCAAGCAATCTTTGTAATAAAGACTCCTTTTTTCCCATACATAATCCATGCCCTTTTTCTTATCCTTCTCATTAATATCCTCAAAAGCACCAACGCTGTCCTTATCAAAACGAGATATAAAGCGAAATTCATTCATCCTATTAGGCATCCTATAAGTGATACTATCGGTGCTACTTGCAAATCGGATCGTATCTTCTACCTCATCATATTCCAACTTAGACTCTTCAACAAATGGTTTGCCAAACACAACATTGGATAATCGACAATCAATAACATTAGCAAGATCCTCCACAATCATAAAGTCGGTGACAAGTGAAATTACCAACAAAGACACGTAAACCTTTAACTCTCCCGACAAAGTTACAAACTCCACCGGGGTACTTGGGATCCCTTCTAGGTTCAAGTCTTGTTTTCACTATATCATTATAAACAGTTGAGGACATAATGTCGATTGGAGATTTAAAGTCAATGTAAGCATTGCTAATGTGCCTATATCCAATCATACATGGTATCTTAGCATTCTTAGGATCGCCTCTCTTGATCTTAGGTTCAATTATGGTGAAAGGAGATCGCGGGTTATCAATAAGATTATTATAATATGCAATCTCCTCCTTAGTGGGGTATAGATTAAAGTAGTCATTAAGCTTCGGATCTATTTCCTCCTCTTCTAGTCCCTCAACAACATTCACAAAGTCATTAGGCCCTAGGTCTTTATTTGAATACAAGGCGGTTGCTAGGTCACTAAATGCATGTTCGAGTTCAACCTTAATCAACCTATTAAGCTCTCTAAGCTCCCTAATCTCACTCTCAATTTGTTCACGTAACACAGCCACTTCTCTATGGGAAAGGGGTGGATTCGCGTTTTCCATAATGGTCAACGGAATAGTCAATGAGTTTAATTTACTAACAAAGGCACAAAGAAAGAGATAGACTAAAGAAGACCTAAAAATAAAAATAAAATCTTACTAGAAAGGAATCTAGCAAGTAGACCTAATAAAAAGAAATTCTAACCTAGAAAATAACTATTCCCCGGGCTGCGGCACCAAAAACTTGATGCGTGGGAATCGCAACAGGCTTTACCTCTCGAGGGATCTCGAAAAGCTGACAACCCCCACCAGGTAGTGTACCTGATCGTTGTAGTATAGTATAGTGACAAGTACCGGGGGATTGATCGTTCAGCTTAGGAATAGTGTCGCTAGGATTAGAAAGCCTAAATACTAGTTCTAAAGGTGAGGGATGATTATTTTTGTGTTTTTATATTTTATGGAAAGCAAATTAAAATCTCGGGTTTGAAGGATATGGGCAGAATTAGTTGCTATTCAACTAACCCAATACTAAGATGCAATCAAAATAAAATACTAGAAATGAAAATAAACTAATTTATACTAAGGTTGTGAGCAGTAATTGGAGAAAATGTGTTTACTTAGATTTCACTACTCGCTAGATATCTTCTACACGTTAATTACTTGTTATAATTGCATGGATGACGGATCGTATTCCTTAATACAATTCATGGGGTGGCACACATAACTCCCCAATTCTATGAGCTCTTATCTCCTCCTACACCATGCCCAGCACAACTATAGGGATTGTAAACAGTGGCTCATGCATTAAATACAACCAATAAAGACCTAGTGCGCGTTGGTTCATGTTTCTTAAGACGTTCAAGCATGTTACCAATTGGAGATCTGCCAGTTTTCTTAAGCCTAACATATAAATCATTCATCCAAGACAAGAATAAACAAGTAATCAACACATAATCAATATCTAGGTTTCATTAGATCTAAGCAAACACAAGATAGATCTAGCCTAACATGATGGAATTAAGACAAGAACAAGATATAGACAACCAACACATAGACATATTGATTGAATTAGAAGAACACTTATCTTGATTAATCATGCAAGGTATCAAGGGGTTGGAACCCTTGAAAAACCTATAAAGTTACACCAAAATCGTACTTAGGGTTTCTCCCAAAACTTCTCTCTCTTAATGTGAAAAATTAGAAAACTATATATAGAAAAAGGGGTCTGACGGCGTCAAGACCAAATAGGTGACGCCGTCACCTCGCCGCCAAAACAATCCTCGGACTGCCCAGATCTACATTTGACGCCGTCAAGTACAAAACATTTCCAGGCCGTCATGACTTTTACTCTTGATGCCCTACCTTCATGACGCCGTCAAAACTCTTCTGGGTCATCATGGAATTTTACTCTTGACGCCGTCAGGGAACTACTCTTGACGCCGTCATGCACTGTTCCCAGCATGGAAAATTAAGACTTTGGCGTTTTCTTCACTTTTATGCTCCAAAAACGTCCGAATTGCTTCCTTTTCCAGATTTCACTCCCAAAGTACCTAAAATCACAAAAGGAACGATTTAGGGCAATATTTGATCAAATAAATTCGGATTCGGGCTTAAATGACCCCCTAAAAACGGATCATTTTTCGCCTCATCAAGTAGGAGCTTATAGGATTGGGGAAGTAAGTACGCCACCCCATGAATGGTATTAAGGAATACAACCCGTCAATTATCATTGTTGTTTGCTCTTCTTTGATGATGATTTGCTAATTCACCTTGTGTCTACTTATGTTTATGTGAAACTTGTATATAATTGATTAGATCTTATTGATTCCTTGTTGATGTTTGTGTCTATCTTCATCAATTAGGGTGTGACACTTCGATAGATCTAATTGGTTTAGCTTATAATTCTTATTTCCTATTGTCTCTTGTGTAACACCCCCAATTCATGGTTGCAGCGGAATTCAAACTGGGTGTTACTCGACGGCACAATAGTCACAATAATAGAAAACGAACTCCAATTGAGTCGTTTTAAAAGATTTATCATTCAAATTATATGAATATCAGAGATTACAAAATGAGGTCCCAAATGGTTCCATGTTTACAATTTACATTAAATGAGTTTTTGAATGATAATAAAATTTATAGCCCTCTTGAGTATCCGTGCCATTCCGTGCCATCCTTGATCGTCATGAACCTGAAATACATGCTTGAGAGGTCAACACAAAGGTTGAGTGATATTCATAGAGTTTGTTTAATGTTTGAACACAATATGTTGGTAGTGTGAGCTATAGACTCACACTAATGTTTGGAAAACAAAACAGGCAGGCTACGTTATTATACGCCCATAAAATGTATTATACACTAAGCTTATGACACCAAAACGTTAACGTGTACCAATATCGATCGGCAGATTTATCCCGGTAGGTACTTTGCTAACATACCTAAATCTCAAATATTAGTGCATTTGTTTGAACTTAGTCAATACAAATGGGATTCGTCAATCCCAATAGGCCTATTCACAATATTTGCGCTCACTATTGCTAGTGATTAAATGGTTTATAATAAGGGATCTCGGTTTAGCAAGGCAGGTACTTAGTGATAATAAAACAATCAGGCAAGCATACAATTTAAAAATATTGTGCTCGGTTAAAAATAGCATGTATTCCCCCCAAGGGTTTGTAAAACAATTAAGTAATGGAAAGTGGGGCTATGAACTCACCTTAAGTAAGATAGCAAGTAATGAATGTAACGGTTGAATCGTGAAGGTTTCTACGAGCAACCTATAATAGAATGTTGAAGTGAAGAATATGAATAAGTGCCTATATAAATATCTTGCATTTAGTCCATGATGTGGTATGATGTATAATGTAAGTCTTTGAAAGAAAAGATTCATGAAACATGTATGTTTTGATATATCGTTTACTACCGTTCGGGCCGACATAATTTAGAAGTCATGTTAGTAAACGTTCGAGGAGCCAGGACACTTTAATTCGTAAATCCACAACTCATCTCGACGGCTTACATAATGAACTCCTCACATGAGGCTCCCTACTATTGTAGTAGTTGATAAAGTATATAGATATAAGTTTTGATCCGAAAAGTTACATGTCCGATATTTGAATAAACTTAGGAAAGTTTATTAGTACATGAAGATTGTTATTAGGGTATGTTTCATAAGTCTTGTATGACCATTTTTCTTTGTAATATCTCATGGTTCCTTTTTAAGTGAAGTAGATCCAAATTGCTTGTTCAATATATCGCCAATTCCTTGTTTCATGTTTACGCCTATGTAAGCTTATTTGGTCACCTCGTCATGGCCTAGCCATGACCTTTGGTCCTTGTTCCAAGGTCATGAGACACAACCTTGGCTCTAGCCATGGTGGTGGTCTTGATTATTGGTCATAAGACCTCTTGTTCCTTTTAAAACATAACCAATATATAGTGACTTTGATCTAAAAATGGGCTGTTAAGAATTTGAAGAAATTATCACTCAAAAGGCGTTTTCAGGTCTCGAGCTTCTTTTTTCCTGAACGAAAACGTCGTTCCGGACAACTTTCGTGTTTTAACTTTTTGATGAATCGGACCAGAAATGCCACTTTTTGCGTGTTTTAAGTTTCTGTAACAGAAAGTTTTGGCAGCTTTGCCGCAAAGTTTTGGTAACTTCAAATGGTCATAACTTTTGACTCGTATACTCGTTTTAGGTGGTTCAAATTGCTACGGTTTCCTTGTTAGGTCCTCTACTATAATATGTAATGATCCAATATCATATTTTTACCATTTTGATCAAGTCTTACTGAGAAAATCACTAGTTTACTTGTTTTAATAACTTGTTTTAACAATCAATAACAATAACTTGTTTTGCTCACTTTTATACATCATGGACATAACTACAAGACATAATATAGCAAGAATAACATGTAAATAACATGAACATGATTATTTAACAAGAAGCATGTTAGGTTTTGGCTTACAACTTTTGGCTTTCAAATAAAGAAAGGAAGTAACTAGTAAGGATAGGACTTTGATAGACTTGCTTCAACCCACTTCACTTCATGCAATCTTTCTACTCTTGTATTCTTGAAAGAGAGATGATGAAAGTTGAGGTGACTTGAGTGGATTCAAACTCAAGAGAAATCACCAAGTATATGAGGTTATGGAAGTGTTTTGATAACCTAAGATCAAACTAGGGTTTCTACCTTGAACTTGCTCTTGAATCTTGCTAGAATTTGGAAGAAAATGAGCTAAGGAGATGATATTTGTGTATGTTATGGTGGTGAACGAAATAGGAGAGGGAGGGGGGCTTATAAAGGGTTTTGAGGAGGTTAGTTTAGTTGACTAGTCCAACCTTGGAGACCAAGTATAACACATGGATGAATCCAAGGCCTCCTAGCATGAGATCAAGCCACCTAGTGTGAATCCCCCCCCCCCTAGAGGCGGTTTGCATATCTTGGGGAGGAAGGGTTGGACTTTGGAAGATATTATCCAAGTTATATTGATAGTTTTGGCTCCGTAGAATGCTAACCGTAAATGATTAAGCCACGAAATGTAAAACCGGGTATCGTAAAAATACGAAACTTGGAAGAATGGTTAAACATGTCAAAATACTCCATAATAAAATATAAAATGAGTGGTAGGTTCCATTGGGGTGGTAAAACCCTGCTAAAACTGGAAACACGGGTCTAAAACGCGTAATACGTAAAACGTACGAATATTGCGTAAAATTGAGAAAAGTAAAATGTTACTTTTCTAATAGGATAAAAATGATTTAAAATGACTTATAATGTTTAGACTGGGCTCAGTCTAGTGTCGGTTGGTATTAAATGTCTTTTAGACATCAAACCGTAAGCCTAAAAATCAAGGAATGACTTATAAAATCAAGGAATGATTTTTGGTCAAAGGAGGAGGGAAAAATATGTTGACTTTTTCTAATAAGTTGAAAACTTAAATTGTCTTAGAAATGCGGTGCAGGTATAGGCTAAGGTTACGGCTGAGTAAAAATGCTTAAAAACTGAAAATTCTAGTTTTTCACGGCCGAGGCTTATTTTGGTCATGTTTTTCTCAGTCATGATTAATTCTCAAATAAATCATGAGTGTATCAAACATTTTTCTGATGCGGGGTCACTTAACGCGGTCGAGTTTCGTTGTGCGTAGAATTTTTGAATGACGTTTTACCCTAAAACGTGTAATTCCTTATTAACTTTCACGAAAATGAGCTTATGAATGTCAAACTTTTAATTTGTCATGGAAATGATTTATCACTCGAGGCCAAGAAACAAAAATCAAGTTTCGGGAAAATTTCGGGAAAAATGAATAGTAAAAGTGAATAGTGAAATTTTCCGGGAATAGTAATTAACCTGAAATTGCGAATTGTTACATCTTGTTTAATTGAATGATTTCAATGTTAGGCTTAAGAAAACTGGCAGATCTCCATTGTGTAACTTGCTTGAACGTCTTAAGAAACATGAACCGATGTGTACTAGGTTTTTATGGTTGTATTTAATGCATGAGCGAATTCTAGTGATCCCATGTTAGGAGCTTCTTAGCCGGCTCGACATAGGAGTGAAGTAGGAGCTTATAGGATTGGGGAAGTAAGTACGCCACCCCATGAATGGTATTAAGGAATACAACCCGTCAATTAAAGCAAGGTGTGACAATTCAATAGGTAGAATTGGATAGCTAGCAAGGAGTAACATATCATAGGTAGACATGCTTCACTTATCTTGTAGAACTCTAGTTTACTTTTCTTGTTAATTAGTTTAATCAGTAGCTTTTGGGTTAGTTGATTAGCAACTAATTCCGCCCCTCCTTCCAATACCCGAGATTTTTACTTGTTTTTCATAAAATATAAAAATACAAAAAGAATCATCCTTCACCTTTAGACCTAGTTAGATTAATTTCAATCCCAACAACACTATTCCTGAGTTGAACGATCAATCCCCCGATACTTGTCACTATACTATACTACAACGATCAGGTACACTGCCTGGTGGGGGTTGTAAGCTTCTCGAGATCCCTCGAGAGGTAAAGCCTGGTGCAATCCCTACGCATCACCACCCCTTTTGATAACCACGCCTCTTTCCGTGACAGTAACAAAGTGTTTGACCCTGGTGGACTTTACTAACGGGATGGCTACTCATAGTTTTCACTCTTGATTAGCTAACTATGTTAGTGCAGGGACTGAATTTGAAATTGCCACTTAGAGTTCATAAAATGGGCATCTGACGGCGTCAGATGTTTACTCTTGACGCCGTCACCTCGCAATCTCAGCAATAATAACCCCATTTCCATCACTTTCAACTCATACCCCACAAACCATACCCAAGTGTTGATCCACCTCCGATTCTCCAAGATCCAATCCGACGTCTTCCGTGACAAATCTCCACGTGGTAAGTAGTTTTTCTTCATCCTTTCTCGTTTAATCATCCTTAGAACCTACCAATTTTGAAAACCCCCATCACCCGAAACCCTATCATTGACCCATCTTTAAGAATCATAATGCCCTTGCCTAGGTGTTTTGTAATCATGAGTTTACCATTAGGTGATAGTGGTTGATTCGAATCATGCGTTAATTGCGGAAAAATATTTCACACTACGGATTTTTTGACCCCCCACCCATGTTTTCTGCATAAAGGAGTGTTTGGGTCAAGGATTTAGAGTTTGAAATTTTATTTTTCCCTCGTAATTGCATGGATGAACTTTTACTGGATCTGACGGCGTCAGGTTTCATCTCCTGATGGTGTCAGATGTGTCTGACAGCATGAATTCGTAAAACTCTCATTCTAACCATTTTCGTTCCACTCTTTTTTCCAGGAAAATGAGCAAACGATCACGACAACACCGAGGGAGCTCGTCTAGATCCCAACGGGTAAACTATGGGGACTTGGTCCATAGTTGGAGTGAGTTTGATAATGACGCCGCTACAACCAAGTACGCGGAACTCGTATATCACCATATCGATGCTGGGGCTGTGATCGATTGGGAGTTTCTGAGGTCCCAAGGTCTTGAGGGTGACTTCCTTGGGAGGATCCACACTGATGGGTTCACGGGTCCTCAATGGGAGAGATTGTTCAGGATGAGGGAGACAGTTTACAGTGAATTGGTAAGGGAGTTCTTTGCTACTTTTCGCTTTGATATGGCTGAGGCTAGGACAGACATGGGAGGCACCACCATTTACTTTAGATTGGGGGAGAGCTTCGATCATGCTCGGTTACTGAGTTTGGGTGGAGGTTAGGTTTATATACTCAGGAGGAGGCTGTTGAGGGGGGTTTCATGCAGATGTTGTTGAATGGGGAGACGATGAGGAGCGAATTGAGGTGTTCCATGTTTTGGCCGAGTATCAGGAACGGGGTGTATACCTCAACTACTGGGGCGGCCTCGATCTGGGACCCCATGATCAGATTAGCCCACAGGTGCATCACCTACAGCTTGTCAGGGCGTCATGGCACTACTCACCGTGTCACTGCTTCAGATCTGTTCTACCTATACACCATGTTTTCAGTGGATGTATACTGTAACATCCCATTTTGGGTAGCGAGCTATTTGAAGACCAGTGTTGGGGAGAGGGACATCGACAAGGTGTATGGGGGGATGTTTGTGACCCGTTTGGCTCGATCTTATGGGGTACTTGTTCCTAAGATCATGGGGTACTTGAGCGACTGTGGGGCTTGTAGGGTGGTGAGGGCTAAATCCCTCAAGCAGATGAGCATTGTGATGGAGCTGGGGAATGGATCCTATACCTGGTACATTGCGGGAGGACCTGTGGCTGTTGAGGATGATGATGATGATGATGAGGGAGTGCCCCAGCAGCCACATTACGGGGATTATGAGGTTGGGTCTGCAGATTATTACCGACACATGGGTCGGGGAGACTGGCAGGCACACCAGGGGGCCTGGATGGGTCAGGTGGACGCATGGCAGACCACCACTGACCAGCGCTTTGATTGGATGTATGATCACACCATCCGCCAGATGCAGCACCTCTCTACCCGTGATCAGATTGAGCCCCCGCTACAGATCGACCCATTCCCCAGTCGCGAGACGGACTACCCTCCCTACGGGTACACTGGGCACCTCCCTCCTGGATATGACTACCGTTATGGTCCTCCTCCCCAATGATTTGTCTTGATGTTTGTGATTTCTGAACAATTTATTCATGGTTGTGTAATTTGAAACAATTTGGATTGTAATAGTTTAGGGTATGGCCTCTGTTGGCCCTGGATAATTTTTATTTTTATTTTCATGTTGGATTTTAATATTATGGGTTGGTTATGATCTCATTTTCATGAGTTGTGTGATTTTTATTTATTTGATTGTTATTTATTTCCGTATGCGTGCTTTATTTTTATTGTTGGTAGATCATGTTTCAAACTAAAATGGTGAAAATACTTTATTTTGTCGTTTGGCATAGTCTTAACTTCATCCAAAGGTATTTCGCAAAAGATAAGTGTAAGGGGAAACCCCAAATATGTTTTTAAGAAACAAAATTGATCATGATTCTCCACAATACTAAATGAACATGTATATTCGTATTTGTTAGAGTTAAATGCTTGTATCGAGTCCTAATGATGTTTTGCAGGATTTTCCAGGAAGTAGGACATAAGTTTTCCAAAAATTTTCCGGAAACTTAACATAAAGATTTCTGCAGGTCACTTCTGACGGCGTCAGGAAGAAATTCCTGACGGGGTCATGTGTAAAATTCTGGAAATTTAGCTAGTTTTGTTTCTCTAACGGAGTCTTAAAGTTTTTGTTGAATTTTTAGTCTTATAAACTCCAGGAAATCTGCAAACATTCATTCCACAAGCATTAGATCTTACTTTATTTTTCTAGGATTTATTAGTATATATAGATTGCCGCCGATTTTACGCGAGGTTGCCTTGTATGTTTTCTCAGGTTTAACAGGTTATGTATGACAAGAAAATGATTTATATTCTGGAAGGGAAGCTTTGATTGTTCATTTTCTTGGAGGAAGATCTAACCTTGTTACCATACTATCCACACCGAACGAATCAGGGGAGTATTTGATTTCATTCTTTTACCTATTTCACTTTTACATTCTTTAATTGAACATTGGGGACAATGTTCATCCTAAGTGTAAAGGGAGGGTAAATAATGATACCTTATAGTATACACTTTTACTTGAGTTTGTTTGTTTGATGGTAGGTGTGTAATAAAACTATGAGAAATACTTGTTAGTGTAATTTTAGCGCCAAATTTAAATTTTTTTACAACATTTAGGAGTGAAACTTTAGCCTTAACAAGCGTCTCATGGATAGGAGATTGTATGACTAGCACAAAACCGTATCATTTAGAAAAATTTTCCACCCAAATATGTGAGGTTCGCCTTTAGATTTGATAGGAAAAGCATTCATTATTAGTGCTTATGAGTGTACCGATAGCATTTAGATTCTAGAACTTGCGTTAGTGATGCATCCCGAGACCGCTAGTGAGACTGCATTCGTGTAGTAGGATTTACTACATGATAAGAGGCATTAGGATCACCCTTGTGTTAAACCCGTATCATAATTACTTGACCATTTAAGTCATATTACTTGGCTAGTTAAGTCAATTAATTTTTCCCACACCATTAGCGTTGTACTTATTTTTAGTACACGAAACCCCTAGTACACCCCTCCGAGCCTATCTTTTCGTTTCTACCTTTAAGCATCTTACTTAAAGGAATTTGTTACACCCCACTTAAATGTACAACCAAATCGCCTTAGCCTTCCGTGTATGCACTCATCTTTAGTGCATTATTGTTATGTGTTTAAACTCTTAGTTAATTATCTAATTGATTACATGGTTGCTAAGTCGAGTCATATCCTTGTATATATTGTTTTGGGACGATTGGGACTCATGGGTAAAGTACTAATGTTATGGAGTAATGGGGAAGAACATCAATTTATTACCCCCATATGTGTGTTAATCTTAAAAGTACTCCAAGTGTTTTGCTTATCCTAATTCGAGTCATTAGATTAGTTTATTGTAAAGTATGTAAAAATTCAAGTGTAAGGGGAATGTACATTCCCTATGATATATTATTTTGGATGGTATGGTAAGAGTGTATGCAAAAAAAAAATAAATAAATAAAAATAAAAATAAAAAAAAACATACGGACTACCATCCCGTTTCATTCTATGTTTATTTTATGTTTTTGTTATTTTTCATTTAGTAGCTTAAGTCGAGTCTAGTCTTGGCTTAGCAACACCATATTCTACATGTAATTAACCAAGATGATTAACTCGCCACCAGTAAAGATTGCCTATATCCAACAAAACCGTGTATTCCATATCCCTACACCTAACGTTACAACCCTTTAAAAGACCTCTTTGATAGTTTATCCTTGGTGCTTACGCCATGTGGTGGAGGTTTGATCCTTTCCCAAGCCTATGGTAATCTATTTTGCTATGACATGTAGTGAGAGATATTTTCCATTTCCATATTGTGATATATGCTTTATTACACCCGAGAGATGTGAGTATCTAAACACTATTTGTGAGGTGCTAGTGTATGACCTCCGTGCTTGTCTTTGGTCTTTAGTGGAACGATTATTTGTTGTAATTACTTTTATATTAGTGTTAAATGACCCCTAACTTGTATTTTGACTAGAATAAAAGCGCATTTGCTTGAGGACAAGCAAATCTCAAGTGTAAGGGTATATGATGAGGCGAAAAATGATCCATTTTTAGGGGGTCATTTAAGCCGGAATTCGAGTTTATTTGATCAAATAATCCCCTAAATCGTTCCTTTTGTGATTTTAGGTACTTTTGGAGTGAATTCTGGAAAAGGAAGCATTTTGGACGTTTTTGGAGCATAAAAGTGAAGAAAACGGCACAGTCTTAATTTTCCTTGCTGGGAACAGTACCTGACGGCGTCAAGAGCATTTTTGGTGATGGCCCAGTAGAAACGTGACAGCGTCAAAGCATGGCCGTCAAGAGTAAAAGTGGTGACGGCCCAGAACAACATTACACATGACGGCGTCAGATCTGGATCTAGGGAATCCGATTTTATTATGGGCGGCGGGTTAGCGGCGTCAAAATTTTCTTCTTGACGCTGTCACCTTAGAAAATCTATATATAGTCTTTGTAATTTTCATTCAAAAAAGGAGGACAATATTAGGGACGACTTGAATAAACCCTAGCTCGACTTTTACAGTATTTTCAAGGGTTTTCACCCCTTGAAACCCTTCATGTTCAATTAAGATAAGTATCCTTTCAATTCATTCAATATGTCTATGTGTTGTTTGAATATATCTTATGCTTGTCTTGATTTTAACATGCTAGGCTAGATCTCTTGTGTGTTTGCTTAGATGTAATGAAACCTAGATGTTGATTATAGGTTGATTGCTTGTTTATAGTTGTAATGGATGAATGATTTCGATGTTAGGCTTAAGAAAACTGGCAGACTTCCATAGTGTAACTTGCTAGAACGTCTTAAGAAACATGAACCAATGCGTACTAAGGTTTTTATGGTTGTATTTAATGCATGAGCGAATTCTTGTGATCTCATGTTAGGAGCTTCTTGCAAGCTCGACATAGGAGTGAAGTAGGAGCTTATAGAGTTGGGGAAGTACGTACGCCAGCCCACGACTGGTATTAAGGAATATAACCTGTCATCCACGCAACTGTAACCAACTATCAACCTGTAAAAGATATCTAGGGAGTAATGAAATCTAAGTAAACACATTTTTCTCATTTATTGTTCACACCACATTAGTAATTAGCTTTATTTTCATTTATTTTATTTTATTTTGATTGCATCTTAGTTATTGGGTTAGTTGACTAGCAACTAATTTCGCCCATTCCTCTAAAACCCGAGATTTTTAATTGCTTTTATAAAAATATAAAAAAAAATACAAAAAGAATCATCCCTCACCTCTAGACCTAGTTTTGAGGCCTTCTAATCCTAGCGACACTATTCTTGAGTTGAACGATCAATCCCCCGGTACTTGTCACTATACTACACTACATCGATCAGGTACACTGCCTGGTGGAGGTTGTAAGCTTCTCGAGATCCCTCGAGAGGTAAAACCTGGTGCAATTCCCACGCATCAGTGAATTACGGCTTGTAGATCCTAGGAGACTTAATAGACTTTAAGCTTTCTTAGGGGAGACTTGTACATTCATAGAGTTAGGGCATATGGCACCTCCCTACGACCAATATTAAGGAATACAACACGCCAATTAAAACAAGGAAGTGACAATTCGATTAATCAATAAGAGATCACTATGGAGTAAGGATAATCTAAGTGAACACGTTTACCTATCATAAGAGTTACCACCAATTTACTTTTCTGCATAATTAGTTTAATTTAGTTTAATTAGGTGAAATTAGTAGTTTAAACACCCACTCTTCAAACCCCAATATTTTAATTGCTTTTATAAAAAGAACATAAAAATATAAAAAATATTATCCCCCACCTCTAGACCTATCTTGTCATACACTTCGGCCTTCACAACACTATTCTCCTAGAGAACGATCAATCCCCCGTGTCTTGCATATACTACACTACAACGGTTAAGTACACTGCCTAGGAGGATTGCTAAACTTCTTGAGGTTTATAATAATCCGCATCAATTAGCTTCCACACAACGTTGATGAAATCAAAGCTATGGTTCAGATTCAAATCAACAAGGATAAAGTTCGTCAGCAAGCCCTTATGAACTTAGCCGTAAAATTTGATAATGCAAGCATACCTAAAGATGATCTGAGGAAAGCATACGCTGAATGCACCGAGATTCCACAAGAGAAACGTACTTCGATCGAAACTTATTTGAAACAAGAATCTGATTTCGATTACGAGATGCATAATGCTTTGTTTAGAAAGGCGGGAAAATTAGAACAACAAATGGATTCTAATTTTTTTGGATGCACCTAAGAAATAAATAGGAGTATTGTTTTTTTAAATTTCATATTGTAATATCAATTTTTATTTAAAAGAATGAAAGTTTATTTTCAAGTACGAAGATACAAAGTAGAATACGAACTTTTATTCATTGAAATGGCAAAGTAGAATACGACATTGAAATAAAAATACAAATTACAATACAAAGTAGAATACGACATTGAACTTTTATTCATCCTACTTATTGTCTTTGTGCATCCAACGAATTTTGTGACTGATATTATCTTGTATTTTCTGCACACATTTCCACAAATTTTGTTCAATCTCGTAATCTTTCGAGGCTTCGGCTTTCAAGAATTTGTCCCTCACACTACGTATTTCTTGCGAAATGTCTTTGTATTTCGCATATTGTTTCCTCAAAGCTTGTTTTGCCGTGTATGCTTTGTCAAACTGCTTGGTTACGCTGGTAATAGCTTCCTGACAAGCAGCATCATCTTCATCACATTGTTTCTGAACGTACGCTTTGATTTCTTCAATGGTATGCAGAAGAAAACAAGCCATAAGAAATGTTACTGTTTGTGTGTTGAGAGATTGAAAGTAGTGTTTATTGAAAATGAAAATGAGTGAATATATATAGGGAAAAAAAGTCGCTTTGGTTTGGTAAAAAGTCATTTGTAGTTCGTCGGAAAGAGAAAGCTGATGTGACAAGTAAAATGAAGGTCGTTGAATGTCAATGGTGTACCCGGTCTTAAGTCTTTTAAAAAATGGTGATAAAGCCAAAGTGGCCCATCTAGTTTTTGTTTTATTTTGCAATTGAAAGTTGACAAACATCGAAGGTTTGAAATTTGTCGTGAGAATTTTAATGATGTCCCAAGGACCATCACAGATCTGTTTGCCTTGTTGTTGCATGACTCAAATTACCAAACAACCCTTCATATATTTATTGCAAAATGCCAAAATACAATATCTTTATTTTACTTACGATAATGTTGTGTTTATAAAGTTGATTATGTTTTGATTTACATGACTAGAAAATTGGATTCGGGTCATCACGGGTTCGGGTCAAAACATACCGCTTTGAAAAGTGGGTCAAATAGGTTTAGTTCAGAACTGGCCACTTTGAAAACGTTTTAAACAGATAATGTTTTTTTTTTTTTTTTTTTTTTTTTAATGAGCTCGTGTTTCGGAATTCACAGTTTTCCTTTTAAATTGACTTTAAATTTTTATTTGTCAATTAATATGAAATATATTACTCATTTCTATCTAAAAATATTGTCTACCATAAAAATTACACATTTTATGAAAGGCAATATTATATTGCGACTTTTTAAAGTTACAATATATTTTTAATTTATTAAAGTTTTTTGACTGGTTAAATTAGAATTGAACAAATACCATTAAAAAAAGGCATATGCTCCATAATAATTTCAGACGAATGAGGTATAAGATGAAATATATTTTTTCAAAAGAATAATAATAATAACTCACATTTATGTTCTTTTAGTTTAAGTTTATATGTACTATTATTAATTTGTTTGATAGTAAAAGTATGTGTTTGGTTATAATGGTGAATTAGTATGAGTACGGGCTTGTGAATGGGTTTAACCGACTAGCAATGGTGGATTTAGAAAGGGCTATACCCATTTTTATATATCGAAACTACCAACGAAACAACTACTGTAGAAACTCGATAAATTAATAATTCTCTAAAATAAAAGAGTTAACTACATTTTTGGTCTTTGTAGTTTACTTGGTATTTCACTTTTTGTCTAATGTTTCAAAAAGTTTTAGATACAATCTAAAAGTGATACTTTCGTTCCAGGTTTGGTCCAATATTTTAACGCCGTTAATTTAATTTTGTTTGACAGTTAAATATGATGGTATATATCTTTTTATATGTTATTTTAAAATAATCTGGTTGGTCCACAAACACATTTATCCCCATCATTTCTAGTCTCTCTCACATTTTATTCAAATATATATATATATATATATATATATATATATATATATATATATATATATATATATATATATATATATATTTCTCTCTCTAGAAAGAATTACAATATCCGGCCACTATCATATCTGACCACCATCACACCCATTAACACCGCCTCTGCCAGCAACCACCCATAACCATGGGCGGAGATACAAGGGGGGCACAAGGGGCAGGTGTCCCCCTAGCGAAAAAAAATGTAGTTTAAAATTTCAAAAATATTTAGCTTTTTTCATAATTTGCCCCCCTTTATGTACCAATTTATAGTGTAGTTTTTAAAATTTATCAGTGTGCCCCCTCGATAAAAAAATTTTGACTCCCGCCCCTGCCCACAACCATCAAAAAGCACTACCAACCACATATGATTAGAGTATGTGTGGAGAAAGATGATTAAAATGGTGGTGGTAGGGTGTTTCGTGAGTATATGGTGGTGGTGACAAATTATGACCGTTTTTTATTTTTTATTTTTTATTATTATTATTTTTTCTCTCTCTCAAGTTTGCTATATTCTGAAAAATGAAGATGATGTTTGTAGAGAAAAATGGTTAAAATGTGCTTGTGGTTGATGTTTTGTTTTTTTATGAACGATGATTAAAAATTTGATGGATGTTGTATTTTCCATTTAATTTTTGTTATATTTTTAGTTGTAGGTGATAGATGGTTGTTGTGTTGGAGATAGTGGCAAAAAATATTGTAATGTTAATTTGTTTTTGAACATTTGCAATGTTAATAGAAAAAATGCAATAGATGATTTTGTGATACATGTTGTGAAGTTTTTAAGATGGTACAGGTTATATTAATGAGGTTAAAAATGAGTATAAAGAGGATGAATATGAGTATGTGTAGAAATAATAATAATAATAATAATAATAATAATAATAATAATAATAATAATAATAATAATAATAATAATAATAATAATAATAATAATAATAAGAAGGTAGTCAAGACGAGGGCATTTCAGTCATTTATGCTTTTTAACTGGTCAAACTAATAGTCAATGGAAATTTGGACCAAAACTGAAATGAAAGTATCACTTTCGGACTAAATATGAAACTTTTTGAAAAATTAGACCAAAAGTGAAATACCCAACAAACCACAAGGACTAAAAATGTAGTTAACTCAAAATAATATTTTTTGCAGATCCTGATTCATTAATATATAGATAAATTAATATCGATTAATTAGTAAAATGTTTCGGTTAATAATTTAGGATGTGTTTGTTGTAGGGAAATGGAATCAAACAATGAAAGATATGTTATTTAGGTGCAGTTTGGTTCGGAGGTGTTGCACTGTACGATTGGATTTGAGGTAATAAAAATTTGTTTGGTACACCTGACTGAAATCAAGGAATGAAACAATACCCAAAATGTCATACCACAATGAATTGGCAGGTTTCGATAAAAGGACCTGACACTTCTTTGACTTCTCATTTTACCACCACTCATTTAATTAGGGCACGTTTGGTTTGAGGGTGTAAGGATTGGATTGAGAGATGATGCCAAAAAAATATTGTTTGGTATATGTGTGACTCCCAAAAATGGGGATGAATACCGAATTTGTGCCTTTGCAGAATTCCCAAGTGGTTCGGCTACTATTGCCAATTCTTTTTTGAAATGTGGGCCGTCCTTTAACTTCATCCACTCATTATCTTTTTATCCTATTTTAAAATTTGTAATATTTTTACATTTGTGAATTATATTCATTTAAAATATAAACAATATATTATTTTATTGCATCTTTCTTTCTCCTAATCAAAATCCAAGTCCAAATTTAGGGCCCGTTTGGTTTGTAAAAGGATTTGGATTCGGATTTAGATTCGGTTTATAATGAAAGAAAATGAGGTAAGAGAAAACAATGATATTTTATTAAAAATTTTATTTTAATAGTTGATAAATAATTTATTAAATAGAAAGTAGGGTTGTTTTATATTTTAATAATTAATTTATGTATAAATCATGAGTGAATATGAATGTGGGATTCATTTATATGCAAAAGATACCTCATTAGGCATGAATGAATCTATCATTCACGGGCCACTTTAGTTCCCCAAAACTTAAACCAAACAATTAATTTTTAAAATGAAACAATTCCTCGAATCCGAATGACACAAATCAAACGGGCCTTAAATTCAAAACCGAAACCAAATCCTAAACCCATCTACAAACTAAAAGGGCCCTTAGTCGCTCATCATTCCACTTTATTTTTTTACCACACATTTTATTTGGGTTAGTAAAAATTAAAATAAAAACTTGAAATTAGTTTTAAAAAATTATTATAAATTATACTTAAATAAATATAATTTCTCTCTCTTAAATCCATCTCAAATCCGAATCCAACCCAGCTTATAAACCAAACATACCCTTAAACAAGTTTAGTAAGAGGGAATGAATTTAAAAGTGGGTCAGTGGGTTTCAAATAGTGGATTTTATGAATCCATATCATATAATTGGGTTTAGCTTATTTTTATCTAATAAAATATGAAGGGATCAAGTAAGAAAAATAATTAAAATGAGAAGAGTGAGAATTGATTATAGTTACATATTTCAAATTAAGAGGGAAAATTTGAAGGAAGATGCATCCATTTTTGTAAGTGCATTTAAAATCTGTGGTTGTGGTTACTTCTTATCCTTCTCACTTTAATTATTCTTCCTATTTGATCCTAACTCAAAATATATAAACCTTGATTTTATGGTCACACATTTTTTTCATTAGGTGGGCTCTTGCTTAATTATTTACTTTTATAACATTTAAATAAGGGCAAATTACCTGAAAATGTATTTAACTTGCTACTTTTTACCATGGTATTTAGCCTTTTTTTTTTCCCCAATCTGTCAATGAACTTGCAAAATCCGTTCATTGCGTGTAGCGGTGACCTGTTTGACCTGCTAAGGCAGGTTAAGCTAACGAACGTTAGGTTTATCATTGCAATGTTAGTCCTTTAGACTAACTATCGTTTATTATGGCTACATACAATGACAAAAAGTAAAAAGTTATATGACTTTTAATATTCTTAAAATTTATGTACGTTTTTTACACGTTTTTGCACACATTTTTATACACGTTTATACACACGTTTTTATACATATTTTATACATGTTTTTATACGGATTTTTATACACACATTTGTATACACGTTTTTAGGCACGTTTTTATACACACGTTTTTTATACACACATTTTTATGCACGGTTTTACACAAAAATGTTTCAATACATACATTTTTATACACACATTTACACACGTTTTTATGCATGTTTTTATACACACTTTTAATTTAACTTTTTTTACACTTCTAATTTAACTTTTTTACACTTTTTTACACGTTTTTATATACGTTTTTACACACGTTTATATACACACTTTTAATTCAACTTTTTTACACTGTTTTTACACACGTTTTTATATACGTTTTTACGCACATTTTTAATTTATCTTTTTTTACATGTTTTTATATATGTTTTTGTAGGATATTGGTTATCGTAACACAAGCTGAATATTAAGCTCAAGTCGAATTTTCTAGATAAAGAAAGTAAGGTTGGGATATACTTTTAATTTAACATTTTTTTACTTTTTTAATTTAACTTTTTTACACGTTTTTACACACGTGTATAAAAACGTGTGTAAAAAAGTCCGTATAAAAATCTGCATTAAAGCATGTATTAAAATGTGTGTATAAAAATGTGTATAAAAAAACGTGCATAAAAATATATGTATAAAAATGTGTATAAAAATGTGTTTATAAAAACGTGTATAAAAACCCGTGTATAAAATCGTGTGTATAAAAACGTGCATAAAAATATGTGTATAAAAATGTATATAAAAACGCGTGTATAAAAACGTGTGTAAATGTGTGTAAAAAAATGTATGTATTGAAACATTTTAAAAACATGTGTAAAACCGTGTATATAAAAAACGTGTGTATAAAAACGTGTATACAAATGTGTGTATAAAAATCCGTATAAAAACATGCATAAAAACGTGTATAAAAACTTGTGTATAAACGTGAATAAAAATGTGCATAAAAACGTACATAAAAATGTGTGCAAAAACGTGTAAAAAACGTACATAAATTTTAAAAATAATTAAAGTCATTTAACTTTTTACTTTTTGTCATTGTATGTAGCCATGATAAACGATCGTTAGTCTAAAGGACTAACATTGTAATGATAAACCTAACGATCGTTAGCTTAACCTGCCCCAGCAGGTTAAACAGGTCACCGCTATATGTAATGAACGGATTTTGCAAGTTTAGATTGGGGAAAAAAAAGAAGGCTACATATAATTGTAAAAAGTGACAAGTTAAATACATTTTGTAATTTGCCCTTTAAATAACAATAAAGTTTAATTTTCTTTTATATTATTTATCATATATTTACATATAACATATTTTATCACTTTCATATCAAATCCGAATCTAATATCTAATCCAAATTTAAATCAAAATCAAAATTCAAATCATAATCCAAAACCTATATACAAACCAAACGGATCCTTAGATGGTCCCATGGGTATTAATATATAAAGTTTCTACTTGAAATGAAAGTCATTCCCATATCATAAACCAAACAACAAAGATAAAAAAGAAAAAATGTATGTGAGAGAGTATAAAATACACCCACCGGATAGAATGTAGGTTTTTTAACAATTGTTATTCCTGTTAATCCTAATTCCCAATCCAAAAGACCTTTTACTTACCCAAACACCTTTTTTAATTTTTCCAAAACTACCCATTTTCATAAGTTCAGGTCAAACATTACTAGTACTAAAATCAACAATGAACAAGATTAATTTATCAAATCTAAGATCTCTACTAGACAAATGTACCAAAAACAACACTCTCCAAATAACCCAAATCCATGCTCAAGCCATAACACAAAACCTCTTCAACACTCACCAAGTTTTCGCCTGCAAGTTACTCAACTTTTACGCGAAAAAACTAAATAATCCAACCAAAGCTCACAAAATCTTTAACAAAATACAAAGCCCAGATATTATATCATGGAGTTCCATTATGCAGCTTTACTTAAACACGCAACAACCCATGAAAACAATATCTTTGTTCTCAGACATGATCATGGCAATGCAGCTTAAACCAGACGGGCATTGCGCTGTGGCTGCTATTTCGGCTTGTGGGCATGCTAAAAATTTGGCTGTTGGGAAGGTGGTGCATGGGATGGTGTTGAGATATGAGTTGGATGGTGTTATTGTTTGGAATGCTTTGGTTGATATGTATGCGCGAAATGGGCGGGTGGAAATGGGTAGGAAAGTGTTTGAGTTGATGGGTGTGAAAGATGTGGCGTCTTGGACTAGTTTGGTTAATGGGTATATTATGAGTGGTGATATTATGGCGGCTCGTCGTGTTTTTGATGAAATGCCTGAAAGGAATGTGGTTTCTTGGACTGCGATGATTGTGGGGTATGTTAGAAGTAAGGAGGTTGTTGACGGGTTGAGATTGTTTAAGGAGATGAGAAAAAAGGATTGGCCTAGTTGTGTTACGATTGTTGCTATTCTTTCGGGTTGTGCTGATATTGGTGCGGTTTATTTTGGTGGAGCGTTACATGGGTATGTTGTTAAGGTAGCTAGTCTTGTTAGTGATGTTTCTGTGAATAATGCTTTGATAGATATGTATTGTAAAGGGGGAAGTGTTAAATTAGCGAGAAAAGTGTTTAGAGAAATGAAACAAAAGGATGTTTTCTCGTGGACGAGTTTGATTTCAGGGTTGGCGTTGCACGGTGAAGGAAGATCCACAGTAGAAGTTTTTAATAATATGGTGTCAAGTGGTTTGATTCCAAATGAAGTTACATTTTTGTCGGTGTTATCAGCTTGTGGTCATGGAGGACTAATCAACGAAGGGAAATCTTTATTTGACAGAATGGTTCATCGTTATGGTCTTAAACCGACAATTAAACACTACGGCTGTATGGTGGATCTGTATTGTAGAGCGGGGGATGTAAATGAAGCGATGGAGTTGATTAATAGGATGCCAACGGAACCAGATGCTGTTATTTGGAGGTCGATATTGAGTGTTTGTGTGATAAAGAGAGACCTGCGATTAGCTGAAATAGTAGCAAAGAAAGTACTTGAATTAGAACCTTCTGATGATGGAGTTTACATACTTCTTTGGAATGTTTATCGGTCAACCAATAAGTGGGAAGATGCAATAAAGACGAGAAAGCTGATGAGAACTCAGAATATCAGGAAAACGCCTGGTTGTAGTTGGATCGAGATCAATGGTTTTGTTCATGAATTTACTGCAGAGAACACAATGTATCAGCTTGCCACTGATATGCAGACTATGTTAGAAGTTCTAGCTGAGCAGTCTAGATCTATTCATGATCACTTGATACTTTGATCATCCGGGTAACTTTAAAGTTAAGAATTTTGATTATATTACTTATACATGTATTAAACAGGATCAATATGTCACATCATATTTAACCCCATGCATGTTAATTAATTGGATTGTTGTTACATAACTCAAGTCTATGGATCTTTCTGATGAACCTAAACAAACCAAACAGCCGAACTACACTAGCATATAGCAGCCTAAATCAGAAACAAAAGAACTAGAGCAATGCCGCCATGAAAACACGCAACCAGCAGACCCAAGGACCCAACTAAGCTGAATTGCTAGCACAGGGCCCAACCCAACTGGTACAAACTTGAGCCAAAATAATCGAAATAATCACAGAAACACTGGACCCTTGCACCAGTCTACCCGTTTGATTTGAATACTAATGTTGGAACTTGGAAATCCAAAAAATGATGACTGAATTCTAAAAGCTAATTCCAGATCCGACTTATTCAACTGGAAGACTTTGTTATCGCAGGATTTCCAAAGATGGTAAACGGTACACCAGACTACTGCCTGCCTATACAACCTTAAATTAGAAGACCCGCCATTTGTGAGACTTCAGCTGTAGAAGACCCGCCATTTGTAAGACTTCACCTGTAGAAGACCCACCATTGTAAGACTACCTGTAGAAGACCCGTTAAAGCTTCCCAAATTCCACCAAGGAAAGATATCGGACCAAACTGATGCAGCCATTCTACAACGGACCAAGATACGATCACTAGTTTCGATAGCCTCTTCACAACATGGGCAGTGAATATCCAAACCAATGTGGTCCAGTAAGGTCCTAACTAGAAGCCGATCACACATAAGAACGCCAAACATATGCAGTCACATTAGGGCATACTTCTAACAATGAAAGCATCATCTATTGAATTAAAGTATGTTGTTGTGGGAACAGATACAGGTTACCTTCATGTCTAATATCTAACAATTAATGTTCTCAGCTTAAACATATATCCAGCCTTGCATCAAGAATCAACATCATTTAAATGAAGATCTAAGTCAAATTCCCCAAAAGTTCAAAATAATCTATAAAACCAAACAGTAAGCTTTATTAGAGACGACTATGCGTGTGTTTGTAGGATACATTGCTGCCTTTGTAACCCACTGAAATGGCTTGCATGTGATGTAGAGACCAGCATATGTATCTATGGTTGACGATTAGTTCAAATCTTATTATGCAACGATACCGACCAAAGAGGTCTTAGAGTTTAATTAGTGCATAAATCAACGACCTCAATGGCTCAAAAGGCTATGTCCGGACTTGGTTCTGATAAGTTCTTTGCAGGGATGGTCTGAACAACGAAATATCCTTGTCATTGCATTTTTTGTTTTATGCAGCAACACCGTCCACTGTTTCAACAGGATTTACACAATGATATACATCTGCAGTTGATCTGCAGCTAGTCAATGGAAATTAACTCAAGAGAATTCTGCACATCATGCTTGGCAATTTATGCACAGTTAGCATCAGATGCATCTTCCAACCTTGACAATGATATTATTTCACCCAAAACTTTATATATTTTTTCAGACAGAGGATGAGATTTATCAGCAGCCAAGAACTCGTGAAACTCACCCTCCACTTCAATAGAACTACGCCCTGGAGTTTTCTTAACACCGTTCCCCCTCATCATACTTCTAACCATCTTTACCTCATCCCATTTACTTCTAGCAGCACATAAACTTTCCATAAGCACATAAATACCACTATCATTTGGATCCAATATTATGAGTTTTTCGGTAGCAATTTTACCTAGATCAAGATTTCCGTGCATCCTGCATGCATTAAGAATCGCTCCCCAAACCGCTTTATCAGGTTCCATTGGCATTTCTGTTAACAATCCGTAAGCTTCTTCCAACTGCCCAATTCTTCCAAGTAAATCAATCATACACGCGTAATGCTCCAGTGTTGGTTTTAGCCCGTAGGTCATCTCCATCTCTTTGAAGTAACTTCTTCCTTGAGTCAGTAAACCCCCATGACTACAAGCGGATAACACACCAACAAATGTAATCTCATCCGGTTTATATCCCAATTCTCTCATTTCTTCAAAAAGACTAAGGGCTTTCACTGCATGCCCATGGGAAGCAAAACCGACAATCAAAGAATTCCAAGATACTAAGTCTTTCTCGGCCATTTCATTAAAGAGCTCTACAGCCGCATCAATGTTCCCGCATTTAGCGTACATGTCTATGAACGCATTTCCAAGTGTCGCGGTGAGTTGAATCCGATTCCGCTTGACATAGTAAGAGTACATCCACTGGCCTAAATCTAAGCAGCCCGCTTGAGCACAAGCGGAGAGCACACATACCAAAGTCCTTCATGTTATACATCAATTGTAAAGTTAGTCCTATTTGTACAGTACTAACGGTCATTTGTTATTTAACGGCTGTTAACTAACGACCGTTATCTTTAACATTTAAAAAAAATTGTATGCACTTTGTCCTTTATCTCATCGGTTCATTGCAAATTTAGTCCTCACATAATTTACAAAAATGGTCCTTCATGTTATACATCAATTGCAGAGTCAGTCCTAGATAACTAACTTCACGTTAAATAGCTAACGACAATAAAAGAATTCCGCAGCAACGCGCGGGTTGCAAAACTAGTTATAATTATACATCAATACTAGACTAATAAGAGACAAAATAAGTACTGTATATTATATCTAGTTTGTAAATAAATCATATCAAATGATAACTTTACTATCACGTGATGTTGGCCCCACCACCCACAGTACTCTACTACAAGTCACTTTCTTACTTCTCATTTCCCAGCTGTTTTTAATTTTTCTCCATTTTTTTCCGATGTACCAGTCAATCGGAAAGTAGTGTCGACATTAAAAAGGACTTTGGTTGTTGTTAACCTGAGAGTGTCGAGGGCACTCTGATTATTTGCCTGAGGGCACCGGTCCTTTTTGTTACAAAATTAAAAAAAAAAATCTATGTATTTTGGGTATCCGGGAGAGCTTGGTTGGGGGCAACGCCCCCCACTACTATACATGTAGCTCCGCCCCTGATTTTGAACCAAGCGCACCCTGAGTAATTACTTCTCATTCCAGGCATTATAATTCTAGAATTAGCTTATGAATATAAGTTGTAAATAAGCCAAGTTGTTTGAACTTGCTTATGTCCGTAAAATAACCAAAATGTTAAATATGCTTAATGGCTAGCTTTATAATAAGCTTAAGAAAGGTGCTTATTAAACCCCTAAATAAGCTCATAATTTCAAGCTTATAAGCTTACCAAAACACTTAAATGAGCTTATTTTTGCTATATAAGCTCTTTAAATAAGCTTAAATAAACACCTTAAATGAGGTTATTTTAGCTATCTAAACTAATAAACTCTCTAAATGAAAAAAGTTATTTAAATGACAAAATTTAAAGAAAAAAAATTAAGATTTTATACAAGTTGATAGTGGTGACCGGGTGTTTTAGTAGAATAATAATTTGTTATATTTATAACCTAACAAAACACGATGTCACCACCAAACAACATAGTACTCATCCAATCATGCCTAAGTCATATTCACCATGGTATATAAGCAAGCAGAAAGTCTTTTCTTTGTTCGATGCGGGATTGAAAACTTGAAGCCAAGTTTGGTAATTTTGTGTCATGAAGCAACAAGGCAACAGATCTGTGATGGTTCCCTTAGGACATACATTAAAATTCTCACCAAACAATAGACAAATCTCAAACCTTCAATGTTTGTCAACTTTCAATATAAAACAAAAACTAGATTGACCACTTTGGCTTTATTACCATTACTTAAGACTTAAGAGCAATGTACTGTATATGGTTTACATAAACTGTATATATCAAGCCGAAAAACAAAGAACAAGAAGAATCCAACACAGCTAAGAACCAGCTAAAATACAAACCATCAACGAGTCTCAACTCTCAACTCATAATGAAATTCTGTCTAGACATAAATATCCAAAAAATGAATCCCCAAATTAGTTGGATTTGGGTTAAAGTCTTAAAGATATGTGTCCCTTAAAAACAACGATATACCAGTAAAACCAAATCTTCTGCAAACAGTCTCTCGTCCTATTCAGTACTCTGATGTCACCAAAACTCGAAGCTGAAAGCATTGCACATAAATATCACAGTTAATACAGGACAGCATAAGTTATCATACTGTAATAGATCATATAGTATGCATTCAAAATGCAGGTCCAAAGGTAACTTAAGAGAAACGAACCGGTATAAACTAAAGCAAAAAAAGACTAGTTGTAGTAAAGGTTGTTAGCCGTACAAAATTTTACCCAGTGATGGAAAGCCACCAAATTAGTATATGTTCTACACTGTGATGATGGATGGTGAATGTTCGATTGCTAGTTTTGTCGACTAATATAAACGTCTGAATGTGTGTAAGTGTCTATTTTCATCTGATTTATGTGAAAATACAGTTGACTATATATATAATCAAACATTTAACAGCCCCATCTGACCATAAACACAATGATTTCTGCATAGCCAACATCACACTGTGCGGCTATGCCTTACTTCAAATACTAAGTTGGACTCTATCAGTGAATAAGAACAATAAACATCTAAGTTCTACACAGTAAATGTACTTTTAGGTGATTTATGTAACATGTATAATATCTCCTAATCACTACTGATCGAGGACGCTCAAACCCGACTCCCTAAAGTCTCTGTGTGTCACTCCAAGCCTAATTGATCACATTGTACATACAACTTAAAATCAAACTTGATTGACGTAAGCAAATAACAAACTTGAAAGCTCTGATATGCCATACACCTTTAGACATAAGCATTTCACAGAATGACAGTAACCACGAAAAGGTACACAAATACGAGTTAATCTAACATCTCCCTTTAAAACTGAATTGGTCATCTTTTTTTTATACCACTCAAGAACAGATCACAGATGTAATGATAAAGTAGAATTTTGAGATCATCACAAGCCTAAATAACAATGACAATAAGATTTTGTCCATGATTTCTAACAGAGAACGAGGTGAAAAACTAACTAACATTAGCACACAAAAATCTAATTTGATAAGACTATCAACTTCTAATTTTATAAAAAGGGTACCTTATGTATTGCATTTACTTGAAGAGCTCCACTAATTAGGCTTTGGTTTTCCTTTTCGTTCTAAGATTAAGCATATTATAAGCCAAACGCCTTGACGGTCTAAACATCACTTCATGTAGTTGCAACTTTCTTCTTGGCTTCCTTGATTGTTTTCTCTCGTCTTCATTTTGTGTCCCCTCCTCCTTCAAACGCTTCACTTCTTCTATCCTCTCGATCTCCGCTTGGGCTTCCTTATTCTCCCTCTCTTTTTTCCTAGCATCCTCCAATTGCCTAATCAATTCCTCAAAATAAAGCGAATGCTCCCTAATATATTTCTCACCATGATCCTCGAACCTTAAATTATACACCGCTTCATAAGACTCTTGCCTCAACATATCTATCTCATCTTCAAATAATAAATCTATATCATCTAATTCATCACCATTGTTACATATCCACATTTTCTTCCTAAAAAATTCTTTTAAAAAACACTTGTCATTCTCGCTTAGCTTATCCTCATTATTAAAATACTCATCCAACTTCTTTTCATATTCAACATCGTCGTACTCAATGTCCACGTACTCATCGTCAAGATTATTATACTTATCTACTAATGAAATAACTTCTTGTTTGGTTTTAAGTGAAGGGTCACGGTTTCGAAACTTAAGTAACATATCGAATAACTCAACGTCATTGACATCAGTATCAAACGCGTCACCATCTTCGTCATCTGATGATTCAAGGTATTTTTCTCCGGGAGGTGGATCTCGTCTTCTCATCCTGTGATGATCGACTGTTGTGTGGTTGTGTTGAATGTATATATACCTATGGGTTAGAATAGGGTAATGGGCCAATAGCCCAATACTTAATTTCTATTTTCAAAATTATTTTCTGTTCTTGTCAAGTTATATTATTTATAGGCCATAGGTAGGGGTGTTCACGGTTTGGTTAATTAACCGAATAAATCGAAAACCGAACCGAACCGAACTGAAATAAAATCGAACCGAACATATAACCGAACCGAACTTGTTAAAACCGAACCGAACCGAATTAAAAATTCGGTTTTCGGTTCGGATATGGGTTTAGCTATCTGAACCGAAAACCGAACCGAAAACCGAATTTATATAAATATATATATTTTTTTATATATTTATATTATTTTAAATATAAAAAATATCCATTAAAATTTTATACTAATATAAAAAAACATTTTTTTATGCTTGAAATATTTTTTTTGCTAAAAATATATATAATTAAATTCAAAAAAAATATAAATAGTGTAATTTAGGTAAAAATTTCGGTTTTCGGTTTTGACCCATAACCGAACCGAACTTCGGTTCGGTTCGGTTATAGATATTTTCGGTTCGGTTCGGTTTTCGGTTATGACCAAAAAAAAAAATTTAACCGAACAACCCGAACCGAATAAACCGATTAACCGATAACCGAACCGATGAACACCCCTAGCCATAGGGGATAACTTACCTGCTTTACAAAGTAAGTAAATTACCTGCTTTTCTTTGAAAAAAAAAAGGGACCAGGGACTAAACAAAGAGAACCACGAAAGTGCAGGGGCTTAATTATAAAATTTTTACAAAGGAAAGGAGGTAACTTACCTGCTTTGCAAAGCAGGTAAGATTTTCCCTTATTTATATAGTAAGTTTTTGGATCCAAAAGTAAAAGTTATCAACTGATCAAATGAAAATCAAAATCACTACATTATAAGACTAGTTGAGGGGTAACTAATCACTAAAGGGGTTTGTAACTTTGTAAGCAAAACCAAAATTGTCATCCGAAGAATCATTATTTCATCATTTTGTACAACACTGTAATGCACAAAGAGCACACAGTATAACACTGTGATGCACTGAGTGTGGTGAAATATTAAAAAAATTTGGTGTGCGAATCACTTCCCTTATTCTATATCTTCAGTTCTTATTGTAAATCAACACATAAAAAATGGAATAAACACGTAAAGGGGATATGTAAACTGTGAAGGTTTGTTTGGTAATTTAGAGACTTAGAAAACCATAGTTCTGAAAGAAGCGTCATGGTGGCGCTAAGGCGCGACCTTCACGTTATGAAATATACCAACGTTTCGACTCTGGGCGTAGCATGAGATGAGCCAGGAAAAGGCGTGATAAAGCGCGCTAAGGCGTGAGACGTGGCGACTTTTTTTTTTTTTTTTAAATGAAGAATATGACATCTAAGAATAATTTCTTAACTTTATTTATTATTTAAAATGTTTTTTTAAACTCGATATATATGAAATATGATATAAATATATAAATATTTTTATATTTGTGTCGCCTTATATCACGTTTTAAAAATGCAAAAGCTTCACCTTGACCAATAAGGTGTGAAGCTTGATCATACCACCATGCCACGCCGGTTCTATTTATACCCTTGTGTAAAACCAAGGAAAACAAATCTGCAATGACAATGGTCAGGACATTCAATAAATTCTCACCAAACAATCCACAAATTTTGAGCTTCCAAACTCTTGTCAACCTGCAAAATGAAAACTAGATCAACCTGACGACTACTTCGGCATTATCACAAACCTTCTTTTGCAAGTCGCGTAAATAAAATTTTCGAATAAAGCTGTAGGCATCAAGTACTTGCGACAAAAGTACTTATCCCAGTAAACGAGTTGTATGGTGAAATTTAGACTTTTGCCCAAGCATTTCAGTATCTGATAACTATCATTCCATAGATAATCCAACAGTCCAACACAACTTAAAACTGGCTATAAATTACAACGCATCAGAAGTCTAAACTAATAAAAAAATAAATCTGTCTTGAAACTAAAAGATCCCAAAAATGATCACCAAGCTAGTTGGATTCGGTTACAAGTGCAAGTCCTTGATATGAAATGAATCTTCATGGATGAAGCATAATCGCATTGAGATTCTTGCTCTTGAAAAGTCTTTCATGTTACAAACTACTTTGATTTGATCAAAACTCGAAGCTGAAATCATTGCATAAAACAAAACAGTTAATACAGAACAGCATAACTTATCGAAATTAACATTTTAACAAGTGATATTCATTCAGTTAAAACTTGAGCATAGAGCCGACTTCTTGTAGTAAAGGCTTCAAAGTCAAATAGTAGTTTCCACAATGATGAAAATCCAAACTAATATAAGTTTCTAAATGTGCTTGGCCTTCAAATTTTGGATTATTAAATTTATATAAGTAATTCCAACCAAATATAAAATCACAAATTTCGCAGACTTGCTCAACAAGAGACTTAATAATTTCTGCATAGCCATCTCCAAGACTATCACCAACAAAAAACGAAACTTGACTAGACGACAAACCACTAGAATGTTCCCTTTATATTATTGTGTCCTTTGGGTAACTTTTGGGCAGGTATTTGTTCCTTAGAAAAAAAAAATTAGAATCACTTTTTTCATGGGACAACTTGCATTGCTTTGAAACTTGTCCTAGATTGACCGGTAATAAAGACCCACATTATATAAGTTAGTGTTTGGGTAATTGGGTTATAGACAAGAGGCCACTTTCTCCTCTAACTACCTTGCTTAATACAAGTGTTTGGTTAACGGGTTTGAGCTTTAAAATTTTTATCAAACCCAAAGGTTCAGGCATACTCTAAATTTATCAGGCAAATTTTGAAATAGTGGGTTAGAAATGATCCCCATTTCCATTCCGCCCTACTAAAAACCCCATATAAATTATGATTCCTGGTAGCAATATATAACGCCTCCTAAGAACACGAGCTTGCAAGCTTTACAAAAAGCAAGTCTAAAAGCAAAAATCAATCACATTTATCTGCCAATTCTGCTAGCAAAAACACGTGTCACATTAGCCTTTACATAGGCTTCTGGGTAGGCAATAGGCATCTCCGCTCAAACAGGACATAAAAGCAATTCAAAGCCAGAAACTCTATTATATTGTGATCAATGAAAGTTGAAACATTTAGGTTCTATAAGGTTTATACCTTTAGACATAAAAGTTCAATGTATCAAGCATTTGCTAATTATACACGCCTGGTCAGTGTTCGCCTTGAGTGAGTTTCCGGAACGATCTCTAATATGCCCTATTAAACTACTCAACTCAATTCCCCAGAATGTTTTTTCCCTTGTTCAAAATTTGAATCCAAGAAGTGCTGTACTAACTGATTGCATACTACTAGGGCTGAGCAAACCACCCGAACGGACCGGACCGACCGACGGACCGAGACCGGACCGACCACATTCAGTCCGGTCCTCGGTCTCGACTTTTGGGCTAATTCGGTCTCAGTCTTGGTCGGTCCGGTCCGGTCAGGACCACAAACCGACTATTTTGCCTTGTTGGACCGGACCGACCACATTCGGTCCAGTCCTCGGTCTAGACTTTTGGGCTAATTCGGTCTCGGTCTTGGTCGGTCCGGTCCGGGACCGATGCTCAGCCCTACATACTACTGTACTTGAAGCCACAGTTAATTTATTGTATGCCATAACAAACTTGAAATTTATAATACGTCACACACCCTAAAAATAAAGCATCAGACAGATACCAAGAAAACATACACAAGCCTGAGTTACTCTAATATCCCCCTGTTCAAATCAATAGATCAGCTAGTTTTATACCACTCAAGACAGTTGCAATGATAAATGAGAAGAAGTGGTCTAGCTCTGCAAACCTTTGGAACACCAATCAAAAAGAGGGGCCGAGAGATCTGAGGTTCGTTTTTTATTTAGATATCTACTACAATAAGGATTTAACTTATGTCTATTAGAAAAAGATGACAGCTAGACTTTACAGCCCTAAACGTTTAAGCAAACAAAACTTTGGCACAAGAGGACTAAAAGTGGTTTTTAAAACCAAAAAACACGGCCATAAAATCCTTAATGTTATAACTATGTCCGTTATTTCTATCACAGAACAGGGTGAAAGACTAACCAACATTAGCATGCAAGAATCTAGTCACATATAACCATCAACTTCATCAAACATAACACACGATATCAGATTAAACTCCAACGAACACTTATGTAGCCTAACCAACAATTGTTAAAAAGCATGAACATATAACTACGGGTAATTAAGATTTACCTTCTATAATGCATTTACTTGAAGAGCTCCACTAAGCTTTGTTTTTCTTTTTCGTTTTTGGTACATCCAGATTATACGCCATACGCCTCGTAGGTGCAAGCTTCAATTCCCGCAGCCGCTCCTTTCTTCTTTGTTTCCTAGATTGTTTCTTCTCTCCTTCATTTTGTGTCTCGGATTCTGGATTCTCGGTTTCTGCATCACCCACTTGTTTGACTGGTTTCCCGGCATCATTCTTCGACCTCTTACCCCCATTGTCCGGACCACTAGATGACTCCCCTTTAAGTTTAGACCTAATCCTCTGCTTTGTTTCCTTAATTTTATTATAAGGAACATGAAACTCGTCTTCCCTATAAGTCGCTAATTTCTTCAAAGGAATTAATTGATTTAACTCCTTATCATCGACTACTAAAATATCCTTGGCTTTTAATCCGTAATTGTTTTCTTTAACGGGTTTGTACTTAAATCTCGTCTTTAAATCCCCGATTGTATCCTCACAATCCAGTTTATAAAACTCTTCTAACTGCTTTTTAATAAACTCCTCTTCTAATTTCGAAGTTTTCCGTTTTCTCTTCTTTTTACCTTCTTTTATCTCCGTTTCTTCTTCCTCCTTCGCTTCTTCTACTTCTTCATGTACATTGTTTTTACCCTTCTTTTTCAATACTTTTTCTCTAGTAGCTGCAAACCCGTCACCCGACCCAAACTTATCATCCCACCCTTTCGGCAGCCCAAGCAACTCATCTTCCTCATCAAAGTTTGGTTTTTCCATATCACCATCTTCATCGTCATCATCCTCATCACTAGCAAAATTCGGATCAACGTCTTTCGCATTATAAAACTTATCATCAAACGCTTTCTTCATCTTCCTATCATACTCCTCCGGATCAAAATCCCCCTCTAAATCACGCACATCCAACACACAATCCTCTCCTTCCCCAATCCCTGCTATCTCCCTAAACTTCTTAAGCTTCTCATTCATCTCCTCCTTCTTCACATTCTTCAACCGCTTAATCTCCTCCACCATCTCAAGCTTCCGTTCCGCCTCCCTCTCCTTCTTACTCTCCCTTTGCCTTTGCCGAGCACTCTCAACTTTCCTCACCGACCCCTCAATTTTACGCGGATGAACCATCACACGATCCTCACCGCCCTCTTGATGCCTAAAATTAATCTCCCGTTCAAAATCCTCTTGCCTCCACATTATCTCATCGTCATCCGACACATCAATATCAAACTCGTCATTCACATTATTCCCATTATCCTTCTCCAACCACATCTTCTTCGCAAAAAAATCGCGCAAAAACCCCTTATCGTTCTCGCTCAACTTATCGTCATTCTTAAAATACTCATCCAGCTTCTTCTCGTACTCCACCTCATCCTCGTCCTCCTCCTCCTCATCATTTCCCCCCTCCTTCACCTTAAAAATCTCGCCCTCACTCTCGCTCTCCTCCCCCTCCTCCTCCGCCCTCCTAAGCCCATCCAAACACTCCTTCCTACCCGCCTCCAGCTTCTCGTAAAAACTCTGATCCTTTTCCACGTCATCATCATCATCTGCCACGTCATCAAAATCAGCCCCATTCTCCAACAACAAATTCGCATTCACATCCTTCAAATAAACCTTCTTCTCCTTCTTCTTCCCCTCCTTTGCCACGTCATCACCACCGCTTGCCACGTCATCAAAAAGCTCAACCTCCTTATTTTTCAAAACAGGATCGTTATTCCTAATCTTAAGCAAGGCGTCAACGAACTGGACCTCGTGCTTGGGATCAAACTTGATGACGTCATCCTCCTCGTCATCTTCGCCGGATGAGTCGTCGTATTCTTCAGGGCCGTTGTATTCTTCTTCGATTAGGTTTCTGAGTTTGAGCTCCTCGTAGCGGTGTAGGTCTTCGCGTTTTTTGTTGTGTTCGTAGCGTTTGGCGTATTCGGGGTTGATTGTGATGGTGTTGAGGTCGTCGGAATCGGAGGCGCCGCTGTCGGAATCTGAGCCAGAGAGGATGTTGTGTTTCATGGTGGAGGTTAGGGTTAGGGTTTAGGGTTGATGGAGAAGATATGTTAAATTGGGGCGAATTTTATAAAGGGCTTTTTTATAGTCTAGGGATAAAGGGTGTAAAATGGCAAGTGACTCTATCTCAAAACCTATTGGTTGCAATTTCTGACACGACACGAAACTCGACTTGAAACCAACACGAAATTTAACAGGTTTGGGTTGAGTTAAATAGATTTCGGGTTAGGTTTGGGTCGACAAATCTAACCCATTTATTAAACAGTTAGGTTAAGGTTGAGGTAGCTGATGTGATAATTTAAATGGGTCAGGTTCGGGATGGAGTTTTTTTACCCTTCAACCTGACAACCTGAACCCGACCCGAATTGCCACTCCTATCAAAACCCGGTTGACCCGGCCGGTTTAATCGATAAATTGAGAAATGTTCAGAGACCATGCTAGATGTGACGAAATTTTTGCTTGTTTAAAAACCGGATTAAGCTTGCGGTATTCATTGACCTTGATCTATATGATTTAATAGGCCTGATGAGGTCATGCTAGACTTTTAAAGAAAATAATAACTAAAAATCTTTTGTTAGATTAATTGACAAGTTGAAGTGCTGATGACTAATGTTAGTTGAGCAATGTATACTCTCTTTGGAAAGATGGTTGATGAATATATACTTGAACAAAACACTATTTAAGTATACTTTGATAAGATTATCAAGCAGAGATAGTTTTTAAATATATGTTTGAAAAAACACCTTCTTGTATAGTATGTTAAAGTTAGAATTACAAATCGGTTGTTGTTGCAAATCTTTACTTTGATATTGTTGATAATGGAAACTAAAAATAAAGCACAAGCTACATGGTAAAATTAAAGGAAAAAGCATCGTACATGTAAGATTGTAAGGAAGTCTAACACAAAAGGGCCTACAAAAAATATTCGATTAGTACAAATGCGTGGCTGGAAAATGGCCCACTCTTTATAGAAAAGTGCAAAACCAAAAAAAGAACAGCGTATTGAGGGTGTTTGGTTTATAATGGGGAATGGAAGTAAAAATGCGGATGGGAATGAGTTTACAATCAAACCCACTAGTTTTGATAAGTTTAAAAAAATGGTTACTTTGAGGGTTTGATACTCATTTTTATATATCAAACCAAGCAACCAAACAACTATAATGGTAATGAAAGTCATTCCTTAAAACTCATACCCTTAAACGAAACATCCCATTAGAAGTTATAGTCAAATCTAAAATCTAACCCCCTTTACAAAACTTGTTCTATGAGTACCAAGAACCACCCAAGTTTAATAATCTAACCCCCTCTACGTATTTGGTCCTTGCGGTTTGAAGGGTATTTCACTTCGGTTCATTTTTTTGAAAAGTTACGGATCTTATCCAATAATGAAACACTTATTACGGGTTTGGTTCATTGTTGACTGTTAGTTTAGTTTGACCATTTAAGTAATGTAAAATAACTATAATACCCTATTTTGATATTATGAAATGATTAAAACACCTTCGTCTTCATTCATTATCATTATTATTTTTTTATTATTATTATAAATCATTTTATTATAAAATCTTCGTCTTCATTCATTATCATTATTATTATAAATCATTTTATTACAAATCAAAAGATTTGTCAAGTAGACAATGTGAACTATGACACTTGTGAACAAGGTAGCCACTGAAATATCATTATGAACTATGAAAATTGTGTGATTGGTTAATATAGTCACTTTGTATTTTTTTTCATCTTTTCATAAATGAAGAACACTTTAGTGAGTGTTTTTGAAATTGAAATACCTTCAATTGTCCTGTTTGGTTGGAAAACTATTGAGGTAGGGTATTATAATATATACTAAAACCCACTTTGTTGGGGCCGTTAAAAGTACAAGATTACCATTGTAATTACGAGATTGTTAGGTCACAAAATGTAGTTGAAAATGAATGAGTACAAAGTATTACTATGCATGGTACATATGTTTCACATTTCTATTGGTGCAAGTACAACATGTCACTGTAGCTCCGTCCTGTTAGGACACTATTTGAACCACTGTTCATTAGAAATTTTCCCGTTTTGACCACTGTTTTGGTCCGTTACCACACCACCTTTGTATCTTTTTTTAGGTGGTATTATACATGCCCATTGATTCATTTGTGTCCCCAAATACCAGGAACTTCCACCTGACTTTATCCATACCTGCATCCACAACAAGATAATTTCATCTTCAAAACAAAAAAAAAACACACAATACAACACAAACCCAAACACATATCAATCAATTGAAAATTTGAATGCCTGAATAAACGGCCGGATCATCAACAGCTATTCAATCCTCCGGTGAAAGAGAGATGGAGGGTGACCCGACACAGTTGATGTAATTACACTTCCTCTTGATAATCATCTATTTAATTTTTTATATCCTAATTTCTCTCTGATTTTTAATTAATTTAAATATGGATTTAGATATTGAAGGAGATGGAATAAGAAGGTGCTGCTTGGCGTGAGATGCGAGCCCAAGGTTGAAAAATAAATGGCCACCATTGCTTCTGTAGGTTCATCATCATTATTATTATTATTATTATTATTATTATTATTATTATTATTATTATTATTATTATTATTATTATTATTATTATTATTATTATTATTATTATTATTTTATAGTATTTTATTTATTTTATATTGGTTTTGATCGTGTTCTAAGTATAAATTTGTTTACAGAGGTACTCATCCAACTTCTTCTCATACTCGACCTCAGCCTCGTCCTCCTCCTCCTCCTCATTTCCCCCTCCTTCACCTTAAAAATCTCGCCCTCGCTCTCGCTCTCCCCCTCCTCCCTCCTAAGCCTATCCAAACATTCCTTCCTACCCGCCTCTAGCTTCTCGTAAAAACTCTGATCCTTTTCCACGTCATCATCATCATCTGCCACGTCATCAAAATCAGCCCCATTCTCCAACAACAAATTCGCATTCACATCCTTCAAATAAACCTTCTTCTTCTTCTTGTTATTCTCCTCCTTCTTCCCCTCCTTTGCCACGTCATCAAAAAGCTCCAACTCCTTATTCTTCAAAACAGGATCGTTATTCCTAATCTTACGCAAGGCGTCAACGAACTGGACCTCGTGTTTGGGGTCAAACTTGATGACGTCATCCTCCTCGTCATCTTCGCCGGATGAGTCGTCGTATTCTTCAGGGCCGTTGTATTCTTCTTCGATTAGGTTTCTGAGTTTGAGCTCCTTGTAGCGGTGTAGGTCTTCGCGTTTTTTGTTGTGTTCGTAGCGTTTGGCGTATTCGAGGTTGATTGTGATGGTGTTGAGGTCGTCGGAATTGGAGGCGCCGTTGTCGGAATCGGAGCCGGAGAGGATGTTGTGTTTCATGGTGTTAGGGTTTAGGGTTTGATGGAGAAGATATGTTATATTGGGGGCGAATTTTATAATGGGCTTTTTTATACTCTAGGGATAAAGGGTGTAAAATGGCAAGTGACTGGAAAACCCGGGTTGACCCGGCCGGTTTAACAGGTTAAACCGAGAAATGTTCGAAGACCATGCTAGATGTGATGAAGTTTTTGCTTGTTTAAAAATCGGATTAAGCTTGCGGTATTCATTGACCCTCGTCTATCTGATTTAATAGGCCCGATGAGGTCATGATAGACTTTTAATAAAAATAATAATTAAGAACATTTTGTCACATTAATTGACAAGTTGGAGTGTTGATAACTAATGTCAATTGAGCAATGTATACTCTCTTTGGAAAGATAGCTGATTAATATACTCTTGAAGAAAACACTATTTAAGTATACTTTGATAAGATTATCAGGCAGAGATAGTTAATAAACTAGGCGAGTACCCGTGCAAACGGGATTTCTAGCAGCAAACAGTTATAGTTTCGATATGTTGGTCAAGTGTTTAATGTAACGTTTATACATAAAACGTTAAAATATCAATATTTAATTGCAAAAAGTTGTAACATACGATAATTCAAATCAAAGAAAAATTCTCAAAATATATCAAAGAACATATACAAACATTTAGTGAAAAAGAAAATAAAACATTACATCAATTATGATGATATAACTAATAATGCACATTATTCATCACATAAAACTTCTTGATGGACGACATTTGAGGTATCAACTTCTTTTTGACTGAACTCCTTGACAGGCTTCAATAATACCTTGAAGTTACTTTTTATTTGTACTCTAGAGATACGTTTTTAATTATGTGAATTGTAGTCGATATAGAATCAAAGTTGGAATTTTAGATTAAGCGAACTTTAATAAGGGGTATATCAAAAGGGGTATATTAGGGATTCAACTTTACTCTCTTTTTTTTTTTTTTTTTTTTTTTTTTTTTTTTTCAAAAGTAGACAAATTTGTTTTATATAAGTAGTAGAGATAATGTATCAACAAACAAAGAAACATCTTCTTTTGGTATAAGATATGCACAATCCTTGTTCACCCATATATTTTAAAGAAAAGTAAAAAGAAACAATGTGTGTTATTTGATATAATGAATTTACAGCTGCAAATCTTTATCATCTAGTACAATATCATTTTTGAAATCATACAATTGAGAATAAAAAGATTAAAGTGGTTAATTTAGCATATACAGTAATAAAGTAATACTCATAACCAAAATTTAATGATTTAAAATTACAGTAATAAACAAAAAAAATAATAGTAATACTTATTAGCGTACTTGTCAGTAATATGAATCCATTGATAGTTTTGGCTTATGTTTTCACTTTATAATTACAAAAGTTAATCATAATTAAATAAGATTTTTTATTGGTTGCTCAAAAATTATATAAGATGCTTGCAGGTGTTAATAACGTATTTTGCTACATGGAACTGTTGTTCAATTTTCACGTTTATTGGTTGCTCAAAAATTTAATCAAAAGGCTTAACATCACTTGTGCCCTCGCGATGTCATCGGTAGTTTGCTCATGCATTCAAATAATGTCTATGCTAAAATAAAAACATAAGTCACATGATATATGAAATTGAAATATATAAAATAATGCTTCATATTATTGACAATCAATAACCTTCAAACACATATGGTTGTCTTTTTCGCCTCTTTCTTTCATGTTAGTTCATCAAATATTAATTCCATCTAAACAAACAAAAGATCAAATGCAAAAAATGTTAGCTTCTCGAGAAAAAATAAAAGGAGATATAAGATGTCGTCCACAGTTACAAGAACGAAGCAAACATACACAAAACACAAACCAAACAAGAACGAAGCATGATAAATGTCATAACAAACACGAAGCAAAGCATAAGTAAGATGATTTCTAACCTTAAGATCATCATCAACATTTCTTTCATTTTTCATTTCCATTTCTTTGACTTTGATTAGTAATTGTTGTTTGATTTAGCATTTGCATCTCTTTATATAGGCGTCTCAAATATTGTAATTTGCCTTTCAAATATTAAAAATTAAAAATTTCAATATAAAAGGTATAAGTAAGATGATTTGTTTTTAATATTTGACAGCCATGTAGTAGTAACTGTGTTCCTAAATTAGATTAAGTCAACTATTGCCATGCAACCATTGCCATGCATAGATAGATTAGATTTAAACATCGATGTGCTTTTACATGTATGCGAACAGTTGTATACAATAGACTTTCCATATCGTAATTTAAATGTGTAGGTGTATGTGCATGTACCATGGCTATGTACGTATATAATGTCGACTTTCCATAAAGTTGCTAAAGTAAATATTAAAGACGTAGCACTTCATGAGACCTTTCTATACTTTCACCATCAATACTTTCAGTTTTTCACTTTTTACTTGATTTTTTTTACATCAAAACTTTCCATTCAGTCGAATGAACATTGCATTTAGTCGAATGAGCATTGCATTACCATTGACTATTTTTACATCAATACTTTCATTACTTTCTATACATTCACCATCAATGCTTTCCATTTAGTCGAATGAGCATTGCATTACCATTGACCAGGCATTCTATTTTTGACAAAAGCAAAATGAGGATTGACTGAAATTTTAGTTTTGCACTTTTTCACTTGACTATTTTTACATTATAAGTAGTTAAGATTGTAACATTATGGGTTTGGATTGGAATAGTATGTGGAGGGCGCATGTTTATATAGGCAAAAACTCTCGTACAATTTTGAACATCAAGGAAATAATTTTCCCGCCCCATTGACATGCGTTTCAAAATGTTGCTTCATCTTTTGACCCACTAACTTGTTTCCCAGAATACTCATATTTTGACCATGCATTTCAGAATGTTAATAATTTCCATTCATTGCTTGAAATCTTTTGACCATGTTTCCACGAATACTTCCCATGCACCATTCATAAATATAAAGATATTTAATAGTTTTTCATGCATTTCGAAATGTTAATAGTTTCCATGTTATTTGTTTCCACGAATACATTTCGAAATGTTAATTGTTTCCACGAATACTTCCCATGCATTTCGAAATGTTAATAGTTTCCATTTATTGCTTGACATTTTGTTTAGAAGGGTAAAATGAGGATTGACTTAAATTTAAGGATTTCACAATTTTACTTTGATCATTGAGACATTATAAGTAGTTAAGATATATGTTTGATAAAACACCATCTAGTATAGTATGTTAAAGTTAGAATTACAAATCGTTTGTTGTTGCAAATCTTTTTTTTTTTTTCTTTTTTTTTTTTTTTTTTTTTTAGAAAGGCAACATTAAAAGGCCACAAAGGATAAAAGATATAAAACATGACGCCCCACCTCAATTAACAAGCTAATTAAACGAGGAAGAGAAAAAAAAATAATAAAAAATAAAAAATCAATATGAAATTGACAAAACTATAGCCCGACACTAAACTAAAAAATCAACACATATGAGAACCAAACACTGATTGGACAATTGTCAACCAATTAATACCCACATGAAAATATAAAATGCTCAAGTGGTGAGTTATCCACACCCTTTCATAGGGAGGGTATCCAATCACTTGATAAATCACCGGCTTGCACGATGTGCATTGCGGGTTGTATGGTTTGACCAAACCTTCCCTAGTGTAACAATATAGGGAGGGTTTGTATAACATAACCCAATGCTCAAATGAAGTAAAGGTCAACAATGACACTTGCTGTGACATAGAACATTCTTCAAACATAAAAATAGCTCATCCTCGAATCAATGACTGACACAGGAATATAAAATCATCTTTGCTTTGATATTGTTGATAATGGAAACTAAAAATAAAGCGCCAGCTACATGGTAAAACAAAAGGAAAAAGCATCATACATGTAAGATTGTAGGGAAGTCTAACACCAAAAGGCCTTACAAAAAATATTCAATTAGTACAAATGCGTGGCTCGAAAAAATCAATGGCCCACTCTTTATAGAAAAGTGAGCAAAACCAAGGAGTCCTAAAAGGTTCTACAAAAACCGTATATTTAGGGGGGTGTTTGGTTTATAATGAGGAATGGCATTGGGAATAGGAATGGGTTTACAAACCCATTAGCTTTGGTGAGCTTAAAAAATGACTAGTTTTGAAGGTTTGATACCCATTTCAAATATATCAAACCCAATAACCAAACAACTATAATGGGAATGAATATCATTCCTTAATACGCATTACCTTCAAACCAAATACCCTTTTAGAATATTTTACCGGGGTGGAAGTTCATTTTTACAAAAAAAAAAAAAAAAAAAAAAAAAAAAAAAAAACCTTTTAGAAGTTATGGTCAAATATGAATCTAACCCCTCTACTAAACTTGTTTTATAAGTACCAAAAACCTACTCGAATTTAATAATCTTGTAAAAAACATACCCTAAAACTAAATATAAACGGTTAAACATCTACTTTTTTCGCTTTTGGTTTGCTTCCCTTAACTACGTATTTGGTCCTTGCAGTTTGCAGGGTATTTCACTTGAGTCAAATTTTTTGAAAAGTTAAGGATCTTATTCAATAATGAAACATTCGTTACGGGTTTGGTTCATTTTTTTGTTGAATGTTAGTTTGACCACGTAACTAATGTGAAATTACTGTAATACCCTGATTAAAAATTAGTCAAGTAGTCGATGTGAACTATGAAACTTGTGAACAATGTAATTATGAATTATGAAACTTGTGTGATTGGTTAATATAGTCACTTTATATTTTTTTTCATCTTTTCATAAATGAGGAACACTTGCGGTGTTTTTGAAATTGAAATACCTTCAATTGTTCTGTTTGGTTGGAAAACTACTCAGGTAGGGTATTATGATATTAAAGACTAAGGTTGTAAACGAACTGAACGTTCAGTAAAAAGTCCGTTTATGTTCATTCGTTTATTAAATGAACGAACATGAACAATATTTTACGTTCGTTTAGTTAAATGAACGAACATGAACAAAAGTCTCGTTCGTTCATTTATGTTCGTGAATGTCCGATCAGGCATTCGTTAAAGTTCGTTTATGTTTATTTATCTATTTATGTTCATATATCATATATTTTAATTTTATAATTTTAAAAATTGGTTTGTTTAAACAAAGTAGCACTTATAAAATAATATATTGTAAAAAATTCAATAAAGTTTATGTTTGTTTGTCTATTTTCATTTATTTTCGATCGTTTATGTTCGTTTAGCGTTCGTTTAGTGTCTTAATCAACGAATATAAACGAATATGAACAATTCATTTTCTTAATAATCGAACATGAACAAGAAAATTCGTCCGTTTAAGCATCCGTGTCCGTTTATTTGTCCGGTTAAAATTAAATGAACGAACATGAACATAGCTCCGTTCGTGTTCGTCCGGTTCGTTTACAGCCCTACTAAAGACCATCCACAAAAGATTCTAGTTTTAATGAAAAGCATGTGTTGGACTGTTGATCAATAAACCTTTAAATGCTAACAAGGGGCAATTATGTCATTTATCATAACACATACTGCTAGTTCTGTCAAAAATCTATTACAAACGAAACAAGAGTAGCTTAACTACATCAATTATTGTCAAAACCACTACCCGTTTGAGATAATCAGATTGTATAATGCACGTTATAAGAGCTCATGCCCATTGAATCATCGAGGATAAAAAGAGATACAAATACAAAACCAGCATTTCAGAAACTTTAGAACCCAAAAATGAAGATTAATAAGAAAGAACATTCCATCACATGAAGCACAAAAGAAAGATAATATGACCTAAGATTTGACAATCAACATTTCATCATAAAAACAGAATTTTAGAACCTAACTAAAGACTAAAATCTGAAGGGCAGAATCATGGTCCACCTGATTGACATGAAATTGGATTTTGAGATTAAGAAACCTGAATGTACATCAAAGGTGAAAACGAACCAGATTCATGATTTTCTAATTAAGATTCAAGAAGCAGCAGCACCTCCGTCACTTGCAAGCACCCCCTGATGACATCAAAGAGACATACTATTAATTTCCAGAAGGTAGTAATTTGGGTTGTGTTGGATCTCAAAATGGGTCAAATGTTCAAACCGGTCAAAAGTAGCCTATGCAAATCCTATAGAACAAATATTGTTTCTTATTCAAAGCTTAGATTATTACTGTGAATAAAGTTGCTTTAGCAAAAGAGATTTGAAAAATGTATAAAAAAATGACTGCGGCTGAACCCAAGCCATTTTGACATAAACAAAAGATGACCAGTTTTTCCAACCCTCACGAACCAACAATCTTGCCACTTATTATTATAACTTCACAAGAGTAATACCTTTTTTCCTTGCGGCTCGCAGCCATGGAGTGCACAAGCCTTCCTTTCATTCTCCCTTTTGCACTCTCCACAGAACTCTAGGAAATCATTTTTATGTTCTTTCAACTCTCGATATACAGAGCTGCAAGAAAAAAAAATGTTTCAAATTCAGCATTCAGAATAGACAAGCTCACAAAAGAAAAAAGCTGAAAAATGAAGAATCACATACCTTCTACACCACAGAATTAAGTTAATTCTGTGTCCAGAAGTGGTGGCTGAAGCACCATGTCGATGACGACCACGATGAACAATTGCACGTCCAACGGTATGAGAAAAATCAAAAACTTCCTGTGAATGTATATAAATATTCTTTTAACCATTATTCAGTTATATCTCCATTTATATTACAAACTTGAAAACAAATTAAGGATAAAGCTGGTTACTCGATGATTGAGAACGTAGTGCGAAAAAAAGATATCAACATACCTCGGGATATATTTGACCATTCACATGATCCTCACATCGCATACCTCTGAAAAACAAGTCCCCACCAGTAAACTGCTTGCCTAAGCATACATTTAAGGTTACTTCTGAGTCATCCGTATGGAAACCTAGGTCAACATCTCTATTCACTCCATACTCAACCACAAATCCATGATGGGAATCAAGATCAAATCCTCCAACATCAGCGAAGTAAACTGCACAAATTGTTAAAAGAACAGTTAGAGATGTAATCATGTAAAGGGCGTCCATGTCTTTTTAGTTAAAGTTAATTGCTCATCGATTGTACCTTTTGAAATATGGCGTACGAAGTCTTTCATCAGCGTGTCAAGAGTGCCTTCCATACCGAAGTCATCAAGAACAGCACCATAATTGTTCATTGAATTTGGACGCACGATTTCGAAATCTGATTCGCGAACCCACTTTTCAAAATTTTCTACCTAACCAATCAAAATCTGATAAGAAAATGAAAAAACTAAACTACATGATGATGACACTATGACAATACTAGAAATGTTTTTACCTCGCTTATCAACATTTCACAGAAACGTGGCTGCAGCATATCAAATTCGTAGATACCTGGCGAAGGCTCAGACATTATGCTTTTTATACTTTCATCTTTGTTAGGATTATTGGGACTGAATGCATTCAGAAAGGATGGGACGAAAAACATTGAAGGATTCAGTATATATAGTTCTTTGTGCAGAGGCTGCGAGCAAAAGAAAATATGCATATCAAAAGATGCAATATCAAAATTAATGTCAATATGATCCAGAAAAGTGTATCTTAATGCAGCTAGGTTGAGTCGTTACCCTTAACTTTCAATTCGTTTTTTTAACTTTAGAACTTTAAACGCTAAAAGGCCGATTAATATAATATAACGTGTAAAGGTAAATAACTTAAGTTTAAATATCAGCAGATTCAGAAAATTAATGGTTTCAGATCGGTCCATTCAACGAACACCAATAGTTTCCAAGTCCAAACACAAGGCCATACAAGACGCATAGTATGACACAAACAAGACGAGAAAACTAAACAAATAGTATATGACATGTATGATCTACTAAAACAGTGCTAAATAGTAAACAGAGCCTTCCAATTGAGATATCACCGTAAAAAAATTACCTGATAATTAGAAATAATGTATTTCCTGTACTCTCTGTGTGCCTGCTCCTGTAAAAATGAAAACGAAGATATTACTAACTACAGTAAAATATTCAAAAACTTAAAAATAAGTAACTTAACTAAGAACTATTAGGCTTTTTTTTTTTTTTTTTTGGAAAATTTTCATGTGAAAATGAAAAAATTGAAAATCCATTTAGTCACACTTTTTTCCAACAATTTTCAAAAAAAAAATGAAATTCTCATTTTCTAAATTTTAATTAAGAAATTGAAAAGCCCATTCTACCATTCTCACTTTTTTCTTTCTCATTTTTTTCTCACACCAAAAAGAAAAACACATACACCATTCTACTCCTAATCTCTCGTGTCATCATCCTCCTCCGCCCAGTGGCGAAGCTTGGATTTTTCGAGTGGGGGGTCGGGATCTAAAATTTTTTTTTCCTAACACTATGGGGGGTCGAAACCGAATTAAATTGGGGGGGCGAAACCGAAAATACCGAAATTTTTCTACACGAAAACTATATACCCCTACATCGCAAAAAAAATTTCGGGGGGTCGGCCGCCCCCCCCCCCCCCCCCCGCCCCTATGAAGCTGCGCCACTGCCTCCGCCCACCGTCACCGCCACCACCCGCCGTCGCTGCCACCGTCGCAATTTGAGGTAATCTTCTTATCATTTTTAAAAAAGGAAAATATAACTCCAATTAAACGGGTTCAAAAAACTCTTCTCTAGAGAAGAAAAGTCATAATTCTCGGAAAAAGAGGAAAAATTTTCAACAACTAAACGGCACCTTAGGGGCCGTTTAGTTGGTGAAAATTTTTCCTATTTTTTCACTTCTAAATTTCTAGAGAATGGAAAAAGTGAGAAGAGTAAAATGGACTTTTAAAACCTTTAATTAAAATTTAGAGAATGAAAATTTCACATTTTTTAAAAATTGATTGAAAAAAGTTTAACTGTTTCATAGGAAATTTTTCACCAACTAACCGGCCTCTTAATGATCCACAATAAAATTTCTTAAAAAAACAATCCTACATTAATTTTACATTTTATAATTATAACTACAATTACGTTACCAATTAAACGCTCTAATAAAACAAACACACTTGCTGCTACGGCTAGTTTCGCCAAACATAACCCATTAATACCATTATCTTTAAATAAATAAACTAAACATGATCATAAATCTAGAATTCTAACTAACACATCAACAAACAAACAAACAGTACCGCTTCTTCAGGTGAGATCATGATGACGTCACCTTCGTCAACATATTCATATTCTTCATCGCTAGATTCGTTTTCTTCCTTGAATTCGCTCTTTTTACTGTCTTCGGTGTCGGAATCGTAGTCGCTGTCCAGAAAACTTGTCATGGTGGGAGTTAGGGTTAGGGTTTAAGGTTGAGAGTAAAGTAAAGATTGGGGATAAATAAATAAACGTGAGTCGGTTGGGCATTTTATAGTTTACGGATACGGATGTGTTTGGCTCAACACTTTATTAAAGTGAGTGTGACTTTATTTTATTTTATTTTTGTTTTCGCCAAATATAAGCGTTATCCAGATAATACCATTAGGCATTGTGGCGGTGGTTACCAAGATTTTATTTATTTATTTATATTTATTTATTATTATTTTTTATACTTGGGTTTCCGACTCACATCTCAAGACGACTGTCATTTTAGATAGCTCGGAATCAGCGCATGTGAACATCCGTGGCCAATGAAGGATTAATTTTTTCCTCAGGATTCGAACCCAAGATCTCTAGACGCTTTCATCCTAAGAGGCTAATCTTTTACCGCTGGGTCACCTTCATTGGTTGGTTACCAAGATTTTTGGCGAGCAATATTTTATGATCACATCTTTTTCGTGGTAATGATTTTATGCATTGCGAGAACTTTAAGAAATAATTTTATCACACACTATTTCATATTAAAATTCGTTCAAACGATAATTTGGAATCTGCAACATTGAGATAAGGTGACTCAAGGTGCTCAAGTGATGTAATCATCAAAGTAAGATAATACTCGTTGCACTCTTTTTCCATTAGCCATGGTTTTATCCCACTGGGTTTTTCAAGCAAGATTTTTAATAAGTCAGCATTCACAAAACGTATTAATAGTAAAGACATAGTATTATAGATAAATATGTGTGGATGTCCATATCCTAATATCGGTTAAAGTTTGAATTTCATTATAAGATATACATCATTTAGTTGAACTTTTATCTGATTGTATATGTATATAGAATCATCAATTGATTATAATAATAATACTTTCATTCTCCCATACTTGTGTTCATAATATGGTTTTATTTTTTATTTTATTATTTTGATTTATAATATGGTTTTATTTTTTATTTTATTATTTTGATTTGGTGACTTTTATAAGTTTTAGTAAGCAAAATGTCTGTTTAACATATCTCACAAATTTTATATTGAGAACATGAATGATATCAAATAAAACTTAAAATTAGGAAGTTATTTTGAGTGAAAGCATATGACATAACAGTACTTTCAACTCTCTACGTGATGCAATTGTGGATACCCTGTAATTTACTTTTTTGGCTAATAATTAATTTCATTTGTACGTTTTCTCGCAATAACTTTAGTGATTAGTTTGTTCGTTAAGAGACTATAAGCAATGGATGTGGATACCATGTAATTTACTTTTTCGGCTAATATTTCATTTGTATGTTTTCTCGCAATAATTTTACTAATTAGTTTGTTCGTTTAGGGACTATAAGCAATGGAAAAAGTTTTGTGACACTCTTTATAGTTTGTATTATTTTGTTTGTTTGTTTGTTTTTTGTGTTTACTAGTTTGCTTTGTTTGTACAATGTTTTCTTTTAATTGTATTTTTTATTGAAATGAGTTTTTTAAGTATCATTAATTAGCACCTTGCATGACTTGTACAATGTATTTTAATACTTGCATTTTATCAATAAATGAGTGTTTTAATAACGTATATTAATTATGTATCAATGAAGTGTAAACATTGCATGAATACTTGTATTGCTTAATTTTTCAACTTTTAATGGTGGGAAAAAAATTTTCCTCCATTATAGATAGTGCATGTATCATTTTTTTTTAAACTTAAAATCCTTACATTTGAATAATGTGTAACTATAATAATCTTGACTAAAAATGTTAACAATATCATCACTAAACTAAAATTTTATATAAGGGAAATTCCAAAAAGGGTCTAGTCGCCCTAAGGGACATCACCTTTTATCCTCTCAACTTTTGAAAGCCAAAAAGAGACCGGGACAACTAGCAACTATACAACCCAACTAGAATTTGACAAATATCCCATTTTTTGGTCCCCTCAGCTAAATATTATTTTTTTTACCAGACCTTCTTCAGAATTTTCCCGACCAAAAATGAGATATTATAAATTCTCGTTGGGTTGCCCAATAGTACAGGTCGCACTAGTTTCTTTTAGGCCTTTGAAAGTTGTTAAGTTGAGGGGGTAAAAGGTGATGTCCCCAATGGCGATTGGACCATTTTCGGAATTTTCTCTTTTATATATTGTTTAATTTTCAAACTTTTATTAGAATTCGTTCATAACTCATTAACTATAATTTTACAAGACTACAAATTGAACTCGTAAGCGTTGCATCAAGAGTTACATCATAACTACGAATTCATAAATATAATTATTTGTCGCTATAAACTGTCGTTTTGCGCAAGTATTCGTTTATAACAAAGATATAAGAGTAGTATTTACCTTATTTACGGATGAAACGTATTGTCTTTTATTATTATTGTTATTATTAATATTCACTTGTAACAATTTGTTTAAAACACTTTGTATCAATAAGTATCATAAATGCTTTATAAAGTTATTAATGAAAATATCGATTATAAATAGTATTCAAGGTCAATGGTGAGGACATCAATTCTAAATAGTTTTGAAAATATCGATTATAAATAGTTATGATGAAGAATATTATGTATTTTCTCATCTTTTACATGTTGTTTACAACTTTTTTGTGTGCAAGTGCTAGCCCCGAAGATGAGCTTTGTCGTGCCTATAGTAATACTTTCGCTAAGTCCTTTCTTCCTTTGTTTAATCATAATTCTTTTAGTGTTAGACCATCTACAATGCTTTTGCCAACTTTTTTCATTTAATAAGAGGTGAAAAAAGAAAATTAAACGTCTTCATTTAGTGAAGATGGCTTATTTCATTATTGTCAAGCTTTTGACATGTAACAAATCATCTTCTTAAAAGTCTTTAGTAAAGTTTTTGTTACAACGGTTAACTCATCCACATAGCATTTTTAACTAGTAAAAAGTCATTTGTAAAGATTACATTGCGTATGCATTAGGCTAGACATTATGGTTATATTCCTCTCATCTTCCATCTCAGCGTCACATTACCATTTAAAACCTCACCACTATTAAAAATACTTTATATAAAGATATCCTATAAAAGACTTTATTCACACGCGCAAATTAAATAAATAAATAAAACATTAATGAGGCCCAAAAACACAAGTTACACGAAATGTGGCCATGGTCACCTTTTACCTCTTTTTGCAATGTGGCGCGTGACAAGAGCATGGATGGAACAAGGATCAAATATGATCGATCGGGTGTACAAATATTTTGGAACCGTAATATACAAACAAATTTCTATGGACCGAGTGCATTTAATATGCATTTAGAAAAATTTTAAAAAATTAACACTACATCAAAAAAAAAAATCCATAAAGATTCCAGGCACCCGCAGGAACTCGCTAGCTCCGTCCCCGGACAAGAGGCATGCCAAGAGTGACCCCTCACACCCATTGTGTCTAGTCTTAGCATTTACGACCTTGTTTAGTGTTGTATTTATAAATTACAATAACTTTGCATTCCTTTGGTTTAAAACAGGTGATAATCGTACTGTAAAAGGCTGTGTTTATAATTTATCACCAACACCTTGCGGACCTATATCTTGTGCTCGAGCGTGTGCAAGTAACAGGTGTCAAGGAGGAACAAATATAGCAAATTCAAGCTGTCATGACAACCTTTGTCTTTGCTGTGTGTATGCCTAATTACAATGCCACAAAGTTATACATGAAATTTTATAACTTTTGGTACCCTTGTATGTACACGCGCGCTTTTAAGCTCGATCATAGATTCATAGATAAGAAAAACTTTAATGGCATAATACTTTGTACATTATTGAAATGGGGTTCAATTTTAGTAGTGTTAAACAAGTCGATGCAATCCGAATAAAGGTTAACATGGTGGGTTAATCTGGTTTTGTTAAAATAAATTAACCCGCAACCCTACCATAATAAGCATTTGGCTGTCGAGTTCAACTGTTCAAGTCAAATAGATCAGGGCTTAAAGGGTCGAGCATGTTGTTGTTAAACTGGTCGCGATCAGAATAAAGGTTGACACATGTACAAGTGTGGTCTCTGGCTCACTGCTCACTGCTCACATGCACTTAGAAATAATAACAAGAACTTCAATACATATGATGCCATCAATACTCATAATTAACGTACCATTACTGATATCTCATAGTCTTGTAAGGAATATAACACCTAAAAACGTGTATGCATTGGCATGTCTTTGATAATTAGCTACTCGCGTTCCTTGACATGTGATTTGAAATCGATCACCACTAAGCTCCATCCAAACTTCTACGTCATCTAAATTGCGTCTGAAAAAGCTAAAGTAATTCTTCGGGTAACTGAGATTGATATCTGTCAAACTTCAATGCCAATAGGTGTTCTTCTTTTTCGGAGATTTTAAATGTGCTATTTGAGAAAGTACTAACCGGGTGATGCTTAAATTAATAACATAGTGTACACATTTCTCCCAATGATTTTTTTTCTTTTATTTTTTTTATTTTTTTTATTTTTTTATTTATTTATTTATTTTTATTTTTTTTGTGGGTTAACAAATAAAGCATGTATATGAAAACTGATAACTTACAACTGTTGGAGGGATACCTGTCACTTCCATATATTGCTACTGTAAAGAGATTATAGATTTTGTATTGGGTGGACAACTGCTTGTTGATGGATTTTAATACCAAAAATTGGATTGAGGAATTCAAACCACGTACACATATGATGCATCACTAAATCTCTTACGTCTCTAAACTTATGCAGCAAGAAATCTAAACGTACCACACTTACAAACATATATGCTTGACAACGTAAAGTTTATTTATCTACAACATGCATTGCTCCTTGTTGCAGTTACTTTCAACTTCACAATGCAAGCTTGGTATTAGACCTGAAAGAGTTCAAAATGACAAGAACATAAAACCACTTTAGTGAGGATTTATTGACCAACCCATGTAAAATCACATTCTACAAAAAGGGAGAACATATTACCTCATATATTTTGAAGCTCATCGAGAATACGCTGCAATTCAATGACAACGATTTCTATTTTCATTCGTTTTGGTGGGGAATCCAGAGAGCATGATACTCCAATCTTAATAGTTGCAGCCAAGCATTCTTCCATTTTCTTTGCATTCGCTTCTGTACTTTGCAACACAATTGCATCACCATCAATAACATCGATTACATGATCTTGTAATGCCATGTAAGCAAATTTATGAAGGCTAAGACCTTCCTTAAACATGTCGTCTGTCGGCCTTTTCCCGGTCATAACCTCTAGTAATAATATCCCAAAACTGAAGACATCCCCAATACTTGTCATGTCGCTCCCGAGACCATATTCTGCAATTTAAAGTGATCAATAAATTTACAAAACTGTAATCTGTAAGTAAATATAAGCATCATGGAATAAAAAATAATAATATGTTACCTGGAGGTGCATAACCAATTGTTCCTTTAATCCCAGTTGAGTTGTTTTGGTTTAAGTCTGTACCAAGTAGTCGAGCTAAACCGAAGTCTCCAACATGAGCCACCATGTCATCGTCAAGTAGAATGTTGCTAGGCTTCAAGTCACCATGAACAATCGTTGTTTGGCAGTGATTGTGAAGATAATCAACTGCTGTTGCAACATCTCTAAGAATATTTATTCTTTGAAGAAGGTTGAGTTTCAATATATTTGCACTTGAATGCAGCCAATCGTGTACACTTCCATTGGGCATAAACTCGTAAACCAAAGCTTTAAAATCATTTCCTTGGAAATCAGTACTTGAACATGAAGTTATTATCTTCAACAGATTACGGTGTCGAATATTCCGCCATGCTTCACATTCTGCTAGAAAACTTTTGTGAGCTCCTCGATTTTGAAGATGTAGAACTTTGACCGCAACAAACTTATTATCATTAGAATCAAGGATTCCTTTATAAACATAGCTGAACCCACCCTCCCCAATTAAATTCTTTGTAGAGAAGCCATCGGTAGCCTTGAGAAGTTCCTTGTATGAAACTTTCAAGAAACGTTCATTCTCGAAAAATTGAGATGGTTGACTATTGCGTTTCTTCTTATACAAGAGATACACACAACATAAAACGACGATCAACACCGGTACAATCAAAATAAATAATACGAAGAAAGGGAACCTTTTTTTCTTACTACTACCCGTCTCCTTGCATTTGGGTAACTCAAGTGTAACCAAACCACCACAAAGCCTATTGTTCCCCAAAACTGAAAATAAACTTGCGTTGGCAAACACTCCTACAACCGGTACTTCACCCTCAAAATCATTAAAAGATAGGTTCAAAAACTCTAAGGAATTCCATTTGTCTAAGAACCGGGGAATTTTGCCTGACAAATTATTTTGAGAAATGTCGAGTACCCCCAATCCTCTTAGTGAACTTAATGAAGATGGTATTATGCCTTCAAATGAGTTGCCAATAAGGTATAACGTTGTAAGGCTAATGCACTCACCAAGGCGACTAGTAATGGTACCTGATAAATTATTGTAAGATAAATCGAGATAGCTCAACATCTTGAGGTCTTTAATATCTGAAGGAATTGATCCAGACAGGCTGTTTTGAGAAAGATCTAAAAAATTAGTTAGTGATGGAATTTGAAGAATTTGTTCGGGTATTTTTCCACTAAGTCTATTGTCTGTGAGGCTTAAACCATTAAGTTTTGTACAATTCCCAAGGCTTGATGGAATATGGCCTTCTAATTTGTTGGAAGACAAATAAAGTATAGTCAACAACGATAAGTTCCCGATGGCATCAGGGATAGGCCCTGAAAATTGATTGTTATATAGACTAAGAACTTGTAGCTTTTGAAGTTTACCAATGGTAGTGGGGATTTTTCCTTTGAATTTATTAGAATCTAAAAGTAAAGTAGTCAAGCCAACTAGACTACCTATACTTGAAGGGAGGCTTCCAAATAATTGATTTTTTCCTAAACTTAGATAGCTGAGTTGATCAGAAAGATTACCTATTGATATCGGAAGCACTCCTACAAAATTGCATTGGGTAAGTACTAAACTTCTTAATCTGGTGCAGTTTTTCAAAGAATCAATAAACCTCATGTCATCAGCTTCTCCGCGTCCATGGAAGTTGTTATGCTGTAATCTAATTTTATAGATTTCTCTTAATTTTGAAAAATTGATAGTCAACTTCCCAATAAAACTGTTGTTGCTCATTTCAAAAAGTCCTAATTTAGAACAATTAGAAAGAGAAGGTGGAACAACTCCGGTCAGTTTGTTATTCCATAACTGAAGGATCTCAAGATTTGGGAGCTGATTACCAATTTCTGAAGGAAGACTACCAGTGAGGTGATTTTGTGATAAGGAAAAATTAACTAGAAGTGAGAGGTTGAAAATGGAAGGAGGGATATTTCCATATAAGTTGCAGCGACCAGAGTAAAATCCTATCAAGCTTTTCCAAAGACCCAAGGTATGTGGAATGCTCCCACCCAACGGGTTCCCGACAACAGAGAAGACTTTCAACGAGGTAATATTCCCCAAGAAAGATGGGATTCCACCTGTTAACTTATTTTCGTCAATTGCAAGACTAGCAAGTTTCGAGAGTAAACTTATCTCCTTGGGTATGCTTCCAGATAGCTCATTTTCAGCGAGCCAAAGCTGTTCGAGGTTAGAACAACCAGACAAGTTTGTTGGAATGACTCCACTGAATTTGTTTTCATAAAGATAAAGACCACGTAGCCTAGATAGACGACCAAGTTCATGAGGAATGGTTCCTTGAAAGCTGTTGTTCCTGAGATAAAGCTCACGGAGGAAGCTGAGGTTTCCTACATGAGGAGACAACGAGCCTTCTAAGCCTTGCGAACCCAGCCGTAAAGCAGTCACTCGTTTGTGCCGCTTTCCACATGAAATACCACTCCAGTCACAGAAATGAAAGGAATGGTTCCACGAGGTTAGAACTTTGTATGGATCTTGGGTGATCATTGACTTAAATGACAACAACACGAGATAATCAGTCTCATTACCGCCATAGGAAGCAGATACTGTGGCGAAAGTAAGACATATTATTGAGAGACCATAAAAAAGAAAAGAAATACGAGAGGAAGCTGATAAGTAAGTTATTGCTTGTGGTGACTTCATTTGTAACACTCCCAATTCATGGATGCAGCGGAATTCAAACTGGGTGTTACTCGACGGCACAATAGTCACAATGATAGAAAACGAACTCCAATTGAGTCGTTTTGAAAAGGTTTATCATTCAAATTATATAAATATCAGAGATTACAAAATGAGGTCCCAATTGGTTCCATGTTTACAATGTATAATAAATGAGTTTTGAATGATAATAAAATTTATAGCCCTCTTGAGTATCCGTGCCCTTCCGTTCCATCCTTGATCGTCATGAACCTGAAATACATGCTTGAGAGGTCAACACAAAGGTTGAGTGATATTCATAGAGTTTGTTAAATCGATTGAACACAATATGTTGGTAGTGTGAGTTATAGGCTCACACCAATGTTTGGAAAACAAAACAGGTAGGCTACGTTATTATACGCCCGGAACATGTATTATACACTAAGCTTATGACACCATAACGTTAACGTGTACCAATGTCAATCGGCGGTTTTATCCCGGTAGGTATGTTGCTAACATACCTAAATCTCAAATATTATTGCATTTGTTTGAACTTAGTCAATACAAATGGGATTCGTCAATCCCAATAGGCCTATTATTAATATTCGCGCTCACTATTTCTAGTGATTAAATGGTTCATAATAAGGGATCTCGGTTTAGCAAGGTTGGTACTTAGTGATAATAAAACATCGTCGTGAAGCATACATTAGAAAGCATTGTATTCGATTTAGAAATAGCATGTATTCCCCCCCAAGGATTTGTAAAACAATTAAGTAATGGAAAGTGGGGCTATGAACTCACCTTAAGTAAGATAGCAAGTAATGAATGTAACGGTCGAATCGCGAAGGTTTCTACGAGCAACCTATAATAGAATGTTGTGACTTAGGATCGGAGTAATGAATATGAAGTAGTGCCTATATATATATCTTGCATTATAGTCCATGATGTGGTATGATGTATATTGTAAGTCTTTGAAAGAAATGATTCATGAAACATGTATGTTTTGTATATCGTTTACTACCGTTCGGGCCGACATAATTCAGAAGTCATGTTAGTAAGCGTTCGAGGAGCCAGGACACTTTAACTCGTAAATCCACAACTCAACTCGACGGCTTACATAATGAACTCCTCACATGAGGCTCCCTACTATTGTAGTAGTTGATGAAATATATAGATATAAGTTTGGATCCGAAAGTTACATGTCCAATAGTTGAATAAACTTAGGAAAGTTTATTTGTACATGAAGATTGTTATTAGGGTAAGTTTCTTATAACTTGTATGACAAATACTTGTATGTTCTCATGGTTCCTTACATGGAGTAGATCCAAATTGTATGTTCAAGTTCTCGTCAACTCTTTGTTTCATGTTTACGCCTATGAAAGTTGGTATGGTCATTTCGTCATGGCCTAGCCATGACCTTTGGTCATTGTTCCATGGTCTTGAGACTCAACCTTGGCTCTAGCCATGGTGGTGGTCTTGATTATAAGTCATAAGACCCCTTTGGTCTTCATAAACCATAACTTATATGTAATGACTTTGGCTAAAAATGGGCTGTTTTGATTTTGAAGAAATTTATTACTCGGAAAGCGTTTTCAGGGCTCGAGCTTCTTTGTTCCTGAACGAAAACGTCGTTCCGGACAACTTTCGTGTTTTAACTTTTTGATGAATCGGACCAGAAGTAGGACTTTCAAAACCCAAATTTGATCAGGAAGCTATTTGGCAGTTTTGCCGGAAATCTTTGGTAATTTCAAATCGCCATAACTTTTGACTCGTATACTCGTTTTGGGTGGTTCAAATTGCTATGGTTTCCTTGTTAAGTCCTCTACTGTAATATGTAATGATCCAACATCATATTTTTACCATTTTAATCAGGTCTTACCAAGAAAGTCACTAGTTTACTTGTTTTAGTAACTTATCTTGTCAATCAATAACAATAACTTGTTTTGCTCACTTTTATACATCATGGACATAACTACAAGACATAATATAGCAAGAATAACATGTAAATAACATGAACATGATTATTTAACAAGAATCAAGTTAGGGTTTGGCTCACAACTTTTGGCTTTCAAAGATGAAAGGAAGTTAACATGTAAGGATAGGACTTTGATAGACTTGCTTCAACCCTTTTTCACTTCATGCAATCTTTCTACCCTTGGTATTCTTGAAAGATGGATGATGAAGGTTTAGGTGAAATGAGTGGATTTAAACTCAAGAGAAATCACCAAGTATGTGAGGTTATGGAAGAGTTTTGGTGAATGATAACCTAACTAGAGTTTCTACCTTGAAGAATCACTTGAATCTTGCATGAAACTTGGAAGAGAATTTGCAAATGAATGGTGTGTTTGTGTGTGTGATATCCACGGCAAAGAGGGGAGGGAGGGGGTATATATATGGTCATGAGGAGGTTAGGAAATGAGTAGGATATTACCACAACTTGGTGACCAAGTTTTACTTGGAGCCAAAGTTTAACACATGTGATCATCTAAGGAATCAAGGGTCAAGATCAAACCACAAGTGTGAAACCCCCCCCCCCTAATGGCGGTTTGATATGCTAGGAAGGATGAGGTGGTTCTTGCTTGATATTATCCAAGATATTGGATGAGTTTTGACTCCGGGAAATGCCAATCGTAAATGATTAAGCCTCAAAACGTAAAACCGGGTGTCGTAAAATTATGGAATTTGAAAGTATTGTTAGACATGTCCATATAGTCCATAATAAAATATAAAATGAGTGGTAGGATCTATCGGGTGCCAAAACCCTGCTAAAAACTGGAAACACGGGTCTAAAACGCGTAATACGTAAAACGTACGAATATTGCGTAAAATTGAGAAAAGTAAAATGTTACTTTTCTAATGTGATAAAAATGATTTAAAATGACTTATAATGTCTAGACTGGGCTCAGTCTAGTGTCGGTTGGTATTAAATGTCTCTTAGACATCAAACCGTAAGCCTAAAAATCACGAAATGACTTATAACATCATGGGATGATTTTTGGTCAATGGAGGAGGGAAAAATATGTTGACTTTTTCTAATAATTTTGAAAACTCAAAACGTCTTAGAAACTCATTTTGTGGTCTAACGGTTAATCGCCCATTCGGTTAAGCGTGCTCATGTGAGATTAGTACCGACATGGGTGACCTGCTGGGAAGTTTTTGGTCATGTTTTTCTCAGTCACGATTAATTCTCAAATAAATCATGAGTGTGTCAAACATTTTTCTGATGCGGGGTCACTTAACGCGGTCGAGTTTCGTTGTACGTAGAATTTCTGAATGACGTTTTACCCTAAAACGTGTAATTCCTTAATAACTTTCACGAAAATGATCTGACGAATGTCAAACATTTAATTTGCCATGGAAATGATTTATCACTCGAGAATATCAAATAAAAATCAACTTTCGGGAAAGTTTCGGGAAAAATGAATAGTAAAAGTGAATAGTGAAATTTTCCAGGAATAGTAATTAACCTGAAATTGCGAATTGTTACATCATTTTTGAAAATTTACTTAAAATTATAAGAACAAGTATTGGCTTTTTATCCTTAATTAGTTTTTGCATGTTGACAGTTTGTCATCGACATGCAACTGGTGAAATGAATGGCACAAGTTCATTATGACATTAATGGTCCAAGATGGAAGCAACTCGACATGCACCTTCCTTTTGTCTGTACCTATGACTTTTAGGATGCAACATGTAAACATTCAATCATACATTTTGGTGCAGAACTTCTATACTGGCAGCCATCAATTATTGTAGTAATGTCGATAGCGTAAAAATGCTGCATTTCATTATTAATGTATCTGATTCTATTACGATCCCATTCATACATTACATGTTCACGCGTTTCTTTTTAACTTGTTGGAAGTGAAAGAGTAAATAAAAGCAGCTCTTTCATTGTGTGAATTAACTGGATTCTTAAACAATGGAAAAGGGTTACCAAAGACTCATTATCTCGCAAAAAGGACCCAAAGCATACACCTTCAATCACTAACGTAAGCAGCTTTTCGTCAACCATGTGTTTGATTATAAAATGCCCGACTGAAAAAATTCAACGGATCAGGTCTTTTTTTAAATGAACTTTACATATTGAGGACCATTAGAAGGTGGGTTTATAAAGTGTAAAATGGTGTAAAAGCTAAATGTTAACACGAAATGCTTCTTCAAGTAGCATTTGAAAATTAGTGTTCATAAGGGGAGGAAAAAAATAGCTTGTCAAATGAGCTTTCAATTCTAAAAGCTAAACACTCTTAATTAAAGTCTCCTCGCTTAATTAATTTCGTAAACGCGATAATCTATTAATCTCCTCGGAAACACAATACCAAACTCGAAAAAAAAAATATTTTCGAAACAAGGATATATAACCAGTTTTATTAATTAGTAGCAACAAACAACTAGTAGAAACATAATCAATCCATGAACGAATATGAATAATAGTAATCGTAGTAATAACTAGATAATGTAATACGCACATATCGTGCATGTCTATGTTTAGAGTTACCACCAGCTCTATCAGCACCAGCAACTGTATCTTTCATTCTTAATTAGTTAGTAATGGTGATATGGAGATATTATTGTTTGGTTGAATGAGTGTATGGTAACATACTCTGTTGTTGTTTACAAGATTTTTCCCCGGGTTCTGTCACAACTAAAGTGTTATCGCTAAAGTCTAGTCCTAACTAGGGACGGCAAAAACCTGTACCCGATGGGGACCCGATCCCCAAACCCGATTTGACTGGGGAATTCCCGAGTTGACCGGGGATAGGGACGGGGAATCACCGAATTATATATGAAAACGGGGATGGGACAGGAATGGGATAGCATAAATCTCCGATCCCGAACCCGACCCTGAACTTTTTAATATATAAATATATATAAATTATATGTATATTAATTAATACTACATGTACTTGTATATGTATATGTTAGTAAGTATTGACAAGTATTATACTTGAAGTATATTTGTATGTATATGTGATATTTAATGTATCAAATAATTTTAAAATGTTAAGCACTAACTACATATTATTCAATCAATATCTTGTCTGAATGCACACATTCGATACACTTTATTTTTATAATATATGTGATGCTTCAATATTTACGATGCTTTAAAGTTTAATAACATTCTAATTAATCCAACTATTTATAATGTATGCTTTTTAAGACATTCTATAGGTCAATGCTTTATATTTTCGACTAGTTATGTAATTTTTATGCTTAATTCATAAGAGCAGAAAATGCCCGAATCCCCATGGGGATCCCCGATTCCCGTTGGAGACGGGGATGGGGATGTAAAACGATTCCCCGATGGGGATGGGGGCGGGGATGGTGATGGGGAGTGAGAAACGGGGATGAAGATGGTAAATACCATCCCGAATATTCCCCGCCCCGTTGCCATACCTAGTCGTAACGGGTCCTTGAATTCCTATTTCTGTCATTATGTTCCTTTATAACTTATAAGGGCATAGAGAGCGGACAAGTGTCCTTTGATGAGACGTTTTATGTTGGGTGGGTTTACATTGTCTTCCTAGTTTCCTCTGGGCTGATTGCTCGGACCCAAGAGGTTTGGGTGTTGGTAGTGTCGGATCCGGAGTAGGACCTTGGTAGATTGAATAAGCATCTTGTAGAAGCAAATAACTGCTCCCCGTGCTAGGTACATGCAGGTTCCTTCCGACGTGATAAATGACGTCCTCAATGCACTTGGCACAAATGAGAGAAACACCTTAGCCTCGCGTTGGGTTTGACCCTAAAACCAAACTCTGTCGTGAGAGTAAGTATGAGTGAGAGCCAAGAGGCTGGTAATAAATGCCATAGTAAAAGTGCATTTAATGAGTTACCTAGAATTGAATGAGGTTGGTGTATTTATACTACTTCAATCACAGTACGTGACAACATAAGGAAATGGTGAGTCGAGCTATGTCTAGCCTAGGAGGCACGTGGTCCGACCATGTGGGTGACAATATCGTGCAATATCCGGGTGAGGCGGCTCAATGGCAACATCCCTTAGATAAAAGAAGGTATTAGGTAAAAAAAAAAAAAAAAAAGCTTGTCTCGAAAATGTAGCTCTTCCACATCACCCAATCACTTTCAACCATTCGGTCATATATGTTAGTTGATTTGTATTAGAGTTATAATTATTTTAGTATTTGTATTAGATTAGGATTGATATAAGCACAAATGTTAGGCTATAATTATTGGGTCATATGTATTCTCTCATAATTCAATCAATTCAATTAATAAATATTATTCGTTTTACATGGTATGAGAGACATTTAGGGTTGTAAACGAACTGAACATTTAACGAACATTTCATGAACCGTTCGATAAAAAGTTCGTTTATGTTCGTTTATTTATTAATTGAACAAACATGAACAATATTTTACATTCGTTTAGTTAAATGAACAAACAAGAACAAAAGTCGTATTCGTTCATCTATGTTCGTGAACGTCCGATTATGCGTACGTCAACGTTCGTTTATGTTCATTTATTTATTTATGTTCTTATATCATGTCTTTTAATTGTATACTTTTATGACTGGGTTGTTTAAACAAAATAAGATTTATAAAACAATATATTGTGCATGATTTAATAAAGTTTGTGCTCCCTGATTCATCTTGTATGTATTTTTATGAGGATTGTAGCCAATTGGCTACAAAAATTGTATCCTAAGCTATCCCTAAAGGAAAAACTCTTAAAGTGAAAAAAAAAAAAAAAAAAAAAAAAAAAAAAAAAAAAAAAAAAAAAAAAACTATCGATGGAATCCATAAACTTTTAGAGCAATGTTAGACACACTCACAAAATCCACACAAAAAATCCACTCGCTGACGTGTTAGCGGGTGGTTGGTGCATTTTCTGACATTTTCTCTCTCTTCTCTCTTATTAAACCAATCACCCGTTGACACGTCAGTGAGTGAATTTTTTATATGGATTTCGTGAGTGAATCTAGCATTTCTCAACTTTTATTATCAATTTCGTTTATAACCCATCTTATATAAAAAACCGGGTTGATCCGGGTCACTTCAAACCAGTTGGGTCTAACCATGTTTCGAAAATGTAAAAACCGGTTTAATTTAACTCGTTTTTTCAACCGGAACCGGCCGGGTCGAATCGGGTTATTTTTTGTTTTTAACCCATAAACTTTTTTATCGCTACAACTATCTGCCGCTATAAAATCATGTTGCTATGATCGGGTACTCGTCTAATATCATGAACGCGTTTTCTAAAATTTATGGTTTTTTTAAGATGAAATCCGCTTTAAACTTCCCACGAAATTATAGATAGACTACTAAGAAATCTTTCCAAAAATTAAACGCAGCTTAACTTTAATTACTTTGAAAAATAATGTAGTTGAAGATCTCGTATGAAAAATCTTGCACATGACGTACACCAACCTAAATAAGATATAAAGACACGATCATAAGACGAGTTCTACTTGGTGTGCAATATTGTATGTTGGATTTCAACATCAGTCGACTTGACATACAGTCGTACACTATGTTGGTGGTTGTTGTGATGTTGATCACTGTTACCACTAGCCTAGTGCGCAACAATAAACCACTTCAGCATATTCATGGAGTATATTGTTAATTCAACCTGTTTCTTAAACAGACATTCTATGGCCAAAAGCCCAAAATGACTTGTACCTAGAAAATTAGAGCAGACACCTTAAATTTCACATTAAACAATGTATATATTGCAATATCTATCACAAACAATCTTTTCCTAACAAATTCAGAGAAAAACAAATAGTTACATGATCATAATGTTCTCTCATACTCATACTATCTATAGAAAAAACAATTGAGTAAACAATGTTAGACTGGCTTCATATTTCAAAACACATACTCAAGAGTGGACAAACTTGCAGCAGGCCAAGGGACTTGAACTATGACCATATGCTCCTCATACTTAAATTCAACATTTTCACCATTGATGCAACATTCACTTGGTTTTTCAGATGCGAAAACCCTCATTTCACCAGTCCCCTTGACCCCAACTCTAACTCTATTGGATACGTATGCGACTGATTCAATAGCCCCACCTGAGTTAAGCATGTTCACTAGCCCGATGGGAGCAAATTCGACTGACTTGTAGCCCAAAGTAGTTATAGGAGAGACGGTTATGAGCTCAAAGTTGAATGGCTCAAGAGAAAGTTCTATTTTATCTCCCGGTTTTACTAAGATCACCTTCTTTTCATGGAACTTGTATAGTACAAAGGTGTGTACACTGTCCACGGAAATTGAGGATTTACCATTTTGCCACTCAACGTCTGTAGGGCTAATTGTTGAGGTTATGACGTGAGAGCAATCAGAAGCGCATCTGTTGCGTCTTGATTCACGATCCCAGCCTCCTCCTTGGCAGTTAAATGCTCCAACAACTCCGGTGTACTAATCAAGAAGAAAACAAAATAAAAACCGAATTAAATTTTGAGAGACTAAACTATCTGATTCAGATTATTCAGTATCATATAATTAGTCTTAAAACGTCCCCTAAGTATTTACCTTGTTCAGATTCCAGATTTTGAGCATAGTTTTGCCGTCCTGAAGTGGGTCCTCGAATAGGCAATCACGTGTTGGGAGGGCATAATATTGGCAACGTAAGATCGACCCATCAGGCAAAACAAGGCTCCTAAGCAAGTCAAAGTTGTGTTGTCCAACAGAATCACTAACATAAATCGGGCCACCAGAAATGGCTCTAGAGGCAGCATGAAACTCAGCGCAAGGATGAGTCGTTTGAAACATATCCCAATCTGGTTGTATAATATTCCCCATCCATAAACTGTTGTAAGCACAATGCACCATATGACACCCTTGTAACCAGAATGTACCGTTAGGGTCACCAGATGGATCAGTGCACCAAAAGTCGTCCCCTGTTATAAAAGTTACAATTGTTACAACAAAGTTTATAAATAAAATTCTATGACGATGATATATATATATATATATATATATATATATATATATATATATATATATATATATATATATATATATATATTAAAAAAAAAAAAAAAAAAAAAAAAAAAAAAAAAAAGGTAAAGTATTCAAAAAACATACCAACACGACCAAGTGCAATGGTTTCGGTTCCAAGGTACATGAAGTCATTACAATGCTCCATACTTGCAATTACACCGTTGCCTTTGAAGTGGTTTTTTACGGACGATGTCAATGCTTTAAAGTACGCTTTTGCAAGGTCTACTCTTCCACCGTAATCCTCGGATAACATCTCCAACAACTGCGAGTAATAGAAAAAATAAAGTTTAACTATATGTCTTATTGTCTTATAAGCTGTAAACAATTTTACACAAAGTTAGTTAAAAAAAAACATACATGGATGACATCGACTTTGACTCCATCAATGCCAACGGACTCCAAATGCGAGTGTAGACCTTCATACAGCTGATCAACTTTTTCAGGTGGGACCAATCCAATACCATTATTAACGATTTTATCAACGGCTAAATCTTCCATGGTCGTCTTTAGTCCTGGCGATAACACGGGCTTCACTACATTTGATTCTGGAAGCCCGGGGATATTAGGCCTTAGGCCACCCCAATAACCACAAAGAGCATGCCAAACGTAGACATGATCTACACTTTTGAAATCTTCCTTCAAGTCCCTAACAAAGGCGCCCAGGCCTTTGTTAGGGGCATCTGGTTTTGGACTTTGGTAATCTCGAAACTTGTAATTCTCTACAAATTTCGTGAGTCTGCAAGGCATTTGCTCCCCTGCGGCTGTTCTGTTAATGCCTTCTGAGTCTACTGGGTCGTCGTCGTGAGATATGGACTGCCACCCATCATCAAGCAATACGAGCCCGGGTGGGCATCCACCTTCGACTAGGCCCATGACACCTTCGATGACTCCTTGAGGGTGGACCTTTAAGTAAAACGCGTCCCACGTACACCATCCAAACTTGTCAACAATACCTGGTGGCGATTTTTCTTCTAATAGCTTAAAAGTTCCAAGATGCTCTCGAACAACTTTCATCGCGTTTTTAACTAGAGCAAACGGGTCAAAACCCGCCTGCATGTAAATGACACTTTTAAAAAAAGTGTCATTTACTTTTGTGGACCCGCTCTCCACACAAACATCCACCAAATCATCTTTTCCAGGCTGTAAAGAAGCCCTGAAAGGACCTTCCAAAATTGGAAGAAGCAAAACATAAGGACGGCCCAAGTCGGAGTCGTTCTTAAGCATGAGCATCTGTGTCTCATGCTCAAGATCTCGACCATTCGACCCAACCCAATGAGTAGTCCACCAAACTTTAAACCGAAAAATACTCATGAATCTTATACCACTAAGTTTCCCAATTGGGACAACATGTCGATTACTAGCTTCTAAGGCATCAAAACCAATGAAACAACCACTCGAACTCATAGAACAAGTAGTAGTAACATTCGACGGGACGTCGGACAAAACAACATGGCCATTGGCCATGAAGTTTGATCCAACCAATGTCACCATAGGTGTTTTGGCATCATTGCATTCGACTTCAAATATAGTAGGTGCCATTTATGGAAAGCTGTATAAATTTAGTATTTTTGTAAAGGGTTGTATTTGTAAAGAATGTAACAAGGTTGAGGCTAGGGTAAGCAAATAAACAAGGTTTGTTGTTATTGGTTATAGAAGTTGGTGGGAGTTACGAAGGATATATATAGGGACGTTGAGAAGCTGAGTCGGTGTCGACTTATTTCCCTTTTTCTATGGTAATACGGATTACGGAGTAGTACTGTAATACGGAGTATATTACTATTTACTAGTAACAATTTGATTATTAAAAAAATATTGCCAAAGGTTAGCAGGTTATCCAAAATAATCGTGTCACTACCAAATAAATTAAGTACAACCGTATAACTAAAGAATGTGAGCTTGAAACAAGAGCGTACGAATGACATTGTTGATGGTTCTAATCATGCGTTCCGCCTTGCCATTTTGTTGTGAAGTTTTTGGGCAGGAGAATCTAAATTGTATATATACCGTGGTTAGCAAAAAGTGTATGTAAGCGGTTATTGTCGAACTCACCACTATGATCACATTGGAAACTTTTTATTTCGCATTTAAATTGGTTTTTAACATAATTACGAAAGTGCAAAATTTTATCAAACATGTCAGATTTATTACGAAGAGGGTAAATCCACAAATAATGAGAGAAATGATCAAGAAACAAGACATAGCAATTAAAACCACTTTTACTAATAATGGGAGATGTCCATAAGTCGGAATGAATAATATCAAAGCAGTGTTCAACAATAGAGGTAGAACTATGAAAAGGAAGCTTCACATGTTTGCCAAGTTGGCATGCATGACATACATGTGGAGACTTTTCTTTATTACATAAAATAAATTGACGAGAAACAAGAGACCGTAGCACTTCGTCACCTGGATGACCGAGGCGTTGGTGCCACGTGGAGGAGCTTGTTGAGAGAAGAGCGGTAGGGGTGAAACTTGGCTTGGTAACGGGATAAAGATTTCCCGAACTATCACATCGAAGGTGGATATGGCGAGTCCAGAAGTCCTTCACAGAAAAACTAAAATGGTCAAATTCTACAGTGCAATTATTATCTTTACTAAATTGACGGACAGAAATGAGATTTTTAATAATATTGGGGGTGACAATGACATTATCAAGATGAAGTGGGCGATGAGTGGATGGAATAATGCTATGTCCGGTGTTAGTAACGGGAATAGAATTTCCGTCACCAACGTGCATAGATGGGAATAAACGTTTGTTAAAAATAGAACTTAAATTATTTGCGTTACAATTTAAATGGGAAGAAGCACATGTATCCATGTGCCAGGTCGGGTCCTGTAATGTCATAGTGCTAAACGTACTAGGAAGTGACGTAGCTTGAGACGGGAACATGGCAGGCTCGGGTCCAAGAATTCCATGTGAGTTAGGCTGCTGTTGGAATTGTCCATTATAATTGTGGTGGAAATGAAAAGAGCCTGTCCATTTTGGGTTGGGTTGTATTGGGCCGAGAGTAACGGGTTAACAAAGGCCTGCTGGTTATATTGGTTTGCTAGGCGTTGGGATTGGCGAAACTGTTGTTGGGCCGCACGGGCATGGTGTAAACCAAAGGGAGCCCACACTTGGGTTTGGTTTGGCAAAGTGTAAGTGTTACGATGACCAGCGGCACTAGTATCCCCCCCCCCCCCCCCCCCAATTCAGTTTGGATGTCAAACCAACTCGGTTTCGGTGGTCGTGTATAAATTTACAACGATCACCGAATTTGCACGTTCCCTTATTAAAGTGGTTGCATAACTGAGGTAGGCTTTGTGACTTATTAAAAGTGGTAGAATGGTTACCTGTTGGTGTGGTTTTGGTAGACACAAGGACAGTAGGTGTTGAACTACTACTATCAAAAGTAGTAGTATTGGTGACAGCTTCTTGCAAAGTTGACAACAACAACATATTACGTGCTGTTTCAAACGTCGGTAGAGGCTCATGGTGGCGAATAATTTTAACGATTGTAGCAAACCAAGAGTCTAGACCATTAACCGCATAGATCACCAAATTATTTTCACTTACCGAGGAGCTTTAAGCTTATCTGCCATGGATTTGATTTTTGTGCAATACTCGTTGATGGACATGTTCCTAATCTTGATAGAGCGGAGTTCATTATCAAGATTTATTGCCCTAGCATCTTTATTATCATGAAAAAGCTTTTCAAGATGGTCCTATAAATCTTTTGCATTACCCGGTGTAGAGACAACTTGCTCTTGTAAAGAGTCACATAGGGATCCTAGAATCCACATCTTGATGAGATCATCAAGTTTGCACCACTCGGGATCGGGAGCACTAGATGATGCATCGGTGGAGGGCTTGTCTTCTATGTGTGATTTTAGACCAAGGCTTCCAAGGTGTATTTTGAAGAAGGAACTCCATGAGTTGTAGTTGTGTTTTTCAAGATTTAATTTTACAGGAACTTTGTTTGTGATACTAAAGGGAATGAGTTTATCAGCGGTTGTGGGTGGTGGAGGAGGTGGAGGATTGTCACCGTCTACGGCCATGGATGCCGATGTTAATTATTTAGGGCTTGGTGTAGGGTACGGCAGAAAGAATAGAGGGGAGGGAAGGAACCGAATTTTTTGAAGAAAAAGGGAGGATCGTTATTTGAGGCTTGATACCATATTGAATGAGATAATTGTTGTGTGTTATTCCATACAAATCAATATCCTACATATAGCCTTTATACAATATCTATTTTGGGTAAATGGCAATCACCCACTAATTACATTAAAGAATACAACTAGGACAAATCAATTATAAAAAATGTGTGTTTATCCTGTGAGTCATAGACGACTATATATATATATATATATATATATATATATATATATATATATATATATATATGTGTGTGTGTGTGTGTGTGTGTGTGTGTGTGTGTGTGTGTGTGTGTGTGTTATTTTATTTCAAAATAAATAAATAAATAATTCTATTGAATTTTCTTTAATAACTGGAATTAGGGAATGCAAAATAACCCTAACTAGACAAGGAAATTCGAAACTCGAATTAACTGAAGTGAGGCGGAGCATGCTTATCGAGTTACGAATCGGGTTTAATTGGTGCTTAAACGGAGATTTTAATCGGGTTTGAGGCGGGGAGCAGGGAATAACATACTCGTCCCGCCCCGCCCCACACGAATAATATATATACATATCCATAGGATATCCATAGGGCTGTAAAGGAACCGTACAAACACGAACAGAACCTTGTTCATGTTCGTTCGTTTAATTTTTACCGGACAAATAAACGAACGCGAAAGCTTAAACGGAAAAATTTTCTTGTTCATGTTAGTTTATTAAAAAAATGAGTTGTTCATGTTCGTTCATTAATACATTAAACGAACGTTAAACGAACATAAACGATCGAACACAAAATGAACATAGACAAACAAACATGAACTTTATTATTTATATCTAACATATTGTTTTATAAGCATTGTATTGTTTAAACAAACCAATTTTAGAATTATAGGGCAAATTATCTAAAATGTATTTAACTTGCACTTTTTGCCATTGTATGTAGGGTTTTTTTATTTATTTATTATTATTATTATTATTATTATTATTATTATTATTATTATTATTATTATTATTATTATTTTTACATTCTGTGTATGAACTTGTAAAATCCGTTCATTGCGTGTAGCGAGTAACTTATTTGGTAAGTTGCCGGTTGCAACAACCATTTTGTCTAAAAAACATTTCCACATGTGTAATTATTTTACATGCTGTTATTTCCACGTGTGTAAACAAAACAGATATACCCTGGACTACACCACATTATCTCTCATTTGTGGACCACATTTCTCTCTCACTTTTCCCCCTTTCTCCCCGGCAAACCCTAATTTTATAACCTTAACAATTGATTGTCATTTTCAATAAATCACTGCAATTTATTGGTGCATAAGGTACAAATTGCTATATTCTCTTTGTCCCCTATGTGAATTTTTTTTATTTAATGTTTATTATAGTGTACGGATTAGGGTTTTTATAACTTTTTTCATTAATTTTTTTTTATAGGATGGCACCGGCACCTGGGTCTGATGCATTGTTGTTTGATGTACACCACGATGGTGTTTTTTATTTGCATCCACTAAGGTATGAAAACGGGTTAGTTAATGAGTTGAGGATTTATAAGGATAAGATATTCGATTATAAGGGTTTGTGTGAGAATCTTACTGCTAGGATAGACGGATTTTGTGGTTTGTATTTCTGCTTACCAGGATGTAACCTTGAAGTAGGATTGAAAATTGTAGAAACTGATGTTGATGTTGATTCAATGTATACATTTGCTGATTCACATGGGAAGTTAGATGTATATTTGACTCATGTTCACCATAACTTGGCTGACTATTATTTTAAAATATTTGCATGGAACAATATGAGGAGGATGGGGAGACATCTAGGTTGAGGATACATGAAATTATGGTAAAAGATGCCTCTAATATGAGTGTTGATGAACTAATTGCATGGGCTAAAGAAGATGCGCAGACACATTATACACCAGAAAAGTTAAGAACACCTAATAAGAAAGTAGTTGTAGAAAACGTGGTTAATGATCATGTTGTAGTGAGTAGTCTGGATGATGATGAGGATACCCCTCTTAGGGATCTAGTTGTCAGCCCTATTGCTAGGTGTAAGTTGTTGGGGAAAAAGGGTAGCCCAAACCCTAGTATTAGGCGTAAGTTGTTTGATAAAAGGTAAAAGTCCAGACATTGATGATACTAATACAGTTAAGAAAGCCGTGGATAAGGGTAAAGGATTAATGGCAGAATAAGACCGTCCTCCTAAATTACCTGTTCGTAGGAATAAGGGGATAGTTATTCAAGAAAATGATAACCCAAGTGTAATGCAAAGTGATACAAGTAGTGATAGTGAAAGTGATGCATCACTAGGCATTAACTTTAGTTTGTATAGTGATAGTGAGAGCGAGTACTCAGATAAGTCTTTCGATTACCTATCAGAGGGTGAAGATGAGCTGCGAGAAGTTAGGAAGCGAAGAACTGAATCAAAGAAGGAACCTAAGTGTACAAAGAAACAAGCAGGGGTAGGTACTTCAAGTGGGGCTAGGCAAAAGAGGGTATATAGAGTTGGTGATAGTGAGACTATGATTGAGCACGAAGAATTTATGGATGAGTTAATTAGAAAGTTGAGTAGTAATAGTGATGATATGACTGATCCATTCACTATTGTTGAGTCTAAAGTTGAAAATTTCCCATACATGATGCTGACACTCATTGGAGGATGCGAAAACCTAAGGTAATACATTACTTGCAATGACATGATTTATTTATACTTTACTTGAAGTTCAACCCATTCCCATACTTATAGTCATATATTTCTTTTTTTTGTAGGTTGGTGAGAAGTTTGTCGATGTTGACCAACTTAAAGAGTGCCTTACTTACTATGGTCTTGCCAACGGTTTCTCCTTATGGTTCTACAGAAGTTCAAAGAAACAACTCAATGCAAGATGTGGTTTAAGACCAGAAAGGATTAAAGATCCTGATAAAGGTAAACAAAGCAAGTGGAAAAGATACCCAAGTAGTGAAGAGGTTCCTACTTCAAACTGTCAATGGAGATGTTATGGTAAGGAGATGACCACCGAGAAATCATTCCAGGTAGTTTCTATGATTGATGAACATACTTGTATTAGGCATTTTAAGTATGGATCCTTAGTTAACTTCAAATGGGTGGGTAAGCATTTTGGTAGTAAGATAAGGCAAAATCCTGAGATTAAGTTGCATGAAATAACTGAGTTAGTCATGAAGAAATACAAGTGCATTGTTAGCCTAAATGTTTGTAGGAATGCTAAAAGGTGGACTTTGAATAAAGGGGAAACAACTAATGAGGACCATTACGGTTATCTTAGGTCATATGGGAAGGCTATTTTAGAAACAAATCTAGGTTCTACTGTAAAGGTTGGAGTAACTGTAAATCAGATGATAAAACCTATTTTGATAGATTCTACATATGTTTAAAGGGTTTGAAAGATGGATGGAAATTCGGTTGTAGAAAGATTATAGCTTTAGATGGGTGTTTTCTTAAGAAGCCTAATGTAGGTGAAATCTTGACTGCCATTGGTCGCGACGCAAACAATCACATATTTCCTGTAGCTTGGGCAGTCGTAGATGTGGAAAACAAGGACAACTGGAATTGGTTTCTAGACTTACTTGGGGATGATCTTGATATGCCTACTGGTAATGGGTTGACCCTAATGTCTGATCAACACAAAGTAAGTATGCGTATTAAAATATCTTTATTGATAACTGTTTTGTATTTTTATTCATATTGTTAACTGTTATGATAATGTTACTTGTTACTTGTTTGTTAGGGACTGATTGAAGCCGTAAAAGAGGTGATGCCACACGCTGAGCATAGACAATGTGCGAGGCACATTTATGAAGGGTTTAGGAAGCTGTATAGTGGTCTTGAGTTTAGGCTACTATTTTGGGCTGCTTCAAAGGCAACATATACTGGAAGGTTTAATAAAGTCATGGAGAAAATCAAGAAAGCCAATCCAAATGCGTATGACTATATGATAAAGAAAGATCCAAAAACATGGTCAAGGGCATATTTCCATATTGGTACAAATTGTGAAGCTGTGGAAAATGGATTTAGCGAGTGTTTTAACTCAGTAATTCTAACAGTGAGGAATAAGCCAATAATAACCATGCTTGAAGCTATACGAGTCATTGTGTTGGAGAGAATGAATACAATGAGGAGGATTTTCGATAAATGGACTGAAGATATATGTCCTAACATACAGAAAAGGTTGGAAATAACCAAAGAGCAAGTGAGGTAAATATTGAATAACATTATCTTTACAACATAACTAACAATTAACATTAATGATATCTGTCCTAATAAAGTTCCAAATGTTTAATACAGGTTTTGGCATGTTATACCTACTGGTGGCAGCTTGTTTGAAGTGAGAAACGGCTCTGAAGCTTTTGGTGTTGATGAGCAGCGTAGAACATGCTCGTGTCAATTATGGCAGCTTTCAGGTTTGCCTTGTGCTCTTGCAATTGTTGTTATATTCAAGGTAAATATGATGGTTGAGGAGTATGTACCATCATGTTTTAGGGAAAAAAAAGTTTCCATGATGCATACCACCAATATTTACATCCAGTTGGAGGTATGACCTTTTGGCCTGACACTAGTGATATGTCTAGAATATTGCCACCTAAAACAAAGAAAATGCCTGGTAGGCCTAGAAAGAAAAGGATTAGGGCAGCCCATGAAAACAAAACCACAAACAGGGTATCTAGGACTGGCGTAACCATGACATATTCAAATTGTCAACAAAAAGGTCACAAAAAAGGGTTGTCAAAATCCAACTGTAATAGTACCACCCAAACCACCATCTAAGAAAGGTAGGCCAAGTAAGAAATCAACTGTAGGACCTTCACTCTTAGATGAAGATGAGTTAGTTAACACAGAACCATTTGTTGCACCTCAAGAAAGATCATTTGAAGAACCTTTAGGAGAACATGTAGAGGAACGGGTTTGTTGATGCACCACAAGCTAGCCACTTTGGTTCTTAGCAGCCTACTCATGAAGAAGGTTCAAGTCACTTTGGTTCTGAGCAGGCTAATTATGGAGATGTTTCAAGTCATGGAGTGGGTTCAAGTCATGGAGTGGGTTCAAGTCATGGAGTGGGTTCAAGTCATGGTGTGGGTTCAACTCACAAAACAAGGGTTAAGAATACTAAAAAGAGAGGGGATCATGGTATAACAAAAGTAAAGTGTCAGCTGCTAGGTTTAGTAGATTGGGTAGGTGGTTTAGTTTAGGAGAAAGTGATATGGGATCTGATACAATTGAGGATTCAAACATAGAACCCACAGATAATCACCGTAACCTTGCTGGTGGTTCCTTTCAAGCAACTCAGTCCATCCCTAACCTCTCAAGAGTTATATCAACACAAAACAGTCAAGTTGCAACAAATGCAGGCCAAAGAAATGCAGAAGTAGAGCAACCGGTTCCAGCACGACCAAGAAGGATTTTGAACTTCATCAGACCAAGAGCACCTTCTGAAAGGATTTTGAAGAAGAAATTGGCCAAGAATGTACCTGGAGTTGGTTCATCAAGCTCCAATGCTTTGGATTTGGAATAGCATTTGTTAAGTTGTCTGTTTATCTTAGTAGTCAAAACAATTTATGCACTTCTTTTGTATTTATGTGTTGTGCAAGTACCGGTATGGTAACATGTATGCTAAACTATGCAGTGCACTTCTTTTGTATGTTTGTGTTGTGCACTTGAAAATTAGCTTTGTAGGATCCTGTAAACACAGTCATATGTGACTGTGAACATTAAGCAATGCTTTTGTAAATCTATATTATGGATCCTTTTGATGTTTTCAGGTTTACATCTTAGTAGATGACTGTCTTTAACATACAAACTCCTTGTAGCAACCAAACTAAAAACAACATTTTAAGTTGTAAACAGGCATTACATTAACATTGAAAATGTTTACAAAACTAGTTAACAACCACCATTACAACTTAAAAAAAAACCATTACTACAACAACCTTACTACAAACCTAATACACTTTTGCTAAAACAAAAGCAAAGAAGACAACAATCAAACTGATAACCAAGAAGACATTGTCATGAGCTTGCATTTTTGACATGATAAAAGTCAAATCCTCCATCATTTTCATCATATCAGCTTGTAAAACTACAACTTCATTGGAATTTGATCTCTTCCCCTTGTTCTTGTATTTCATCTTGTCATTATGTTCCTTGAATAACAAACATTTGTAATAATCACTTGGAAGCTCTGGGTCTGTGAAGCCATAAAACTTACATTTCTTGTACTTGTCCTACCAAATTAGTGTGTCACAATCACAGATTAAACATTGTATAGAAAAAAGAAGTATAATAAAATCTATACAAAAAAATTCTTACGTAAATTGGAAAAGCTTTGAATCGTCTACCAGGATTTGTTATGGTCCAAGCGACTTGTTCTTCAACTGGTAATGGGTCTTTACATTCGCAATGTGTAGTATTTTGGTAGTACTCAATGGTCTTTTGAGTGGATTTGGAAGTAAAAGAAGAAGAGGAGGCCATGGATTTATTGTTAGGTGGGGAATGTGGTGATGAAAGAAGTGAAGTAGGGTAGATAAGAAAAAGAAAGTGAATTAGGGTTAGGTGGGGGATGTGGGTTTATAATATTTGCCAAGTAAAAATAAAGGGAGAAAAATAATATTAGTGATACGGCATGTAACCGGATTCATGTCGGATAAGCAGGTCAAACAAGTAACTCGCCACACGCAATGAATGGATTTCACTAGTTCATACACAGAATGTTAAAAAAATAAATAAATAAAATAAAAAAATAAAAATAAAAAAAATTGCATACAATGGGAAAAAATGTCAAGTTAAATACGTTTTCAGGTAATTTGCCCAAAAATATATAATTAAAAGATATGATATTCGAACATAAATAAATAAAAATAAACGAGCGTTAACAAACGCATAAATGAATGTTAACGAATGCATAATCAAACGTTCATGAACATATGATACGTAGGGATTGCACCAGGCTTTACCTCTCAGGGGATCTTGAGAAGCTTACAACCCCCACCAGGCAGTGTACCTGATCGATGTAGTATAGTATAATGACAAGTACCGGGGGATTGATCGTTCAGCTAGGAATAGTGTCGCTAGGATTAGAAAACCTAAATACTAGATCTAAAGATGAGGGATGATTCTTTTTATATTTTTATATTTTTTAGAAAGCAAGTTAAAATCTCGGGTTTGAAGGATTTAGGCGGAATTAGTTGTTACTCAACTAACCCAATACTAAAGATGCAATCAAAATAAAATACAAAAATGAAAATAAACTATATTAAACTAAAGTTGTGAGCAACATGTGGGAGAAATGTGTTTACTTAGATTTCACTACTCCCTAGATATCTTTTACGCGTTAATTACTTGTTATAGTTGCGTGGATGACGGATTGTATTCCGTAATACCATTCATGGGGTGGCGTACTTACTTCCCCAATCCTATGAGTGCCTACTTCACTCCTATGTCGAGCCTGCAAAAGCTCCTAACATGGGATCATTAGAATTTACTCATGCATTAAATACAACCAATAAAACCTAGTACACATCGGTTCATGTTTCCTAAGACGTTCAAGCATGTTACACAATGGAGATCTGCCAGTTTTCTTAAGCCTAACATTGAAATCATTCATCCAATACAACCATAAACAAGTAATCAACACATAATCAACATCTAGGTTTCATTAGATCTAAGCAAACACAAGATAAATCTAGCCTAGCATGTTGAAATCAAGACAAGCACAAGATATAGACAACCAACACATAGACATATTGATTGAATTAAGAGAATACTTATCTCAATAGCACATGTAAGGTTTCAAGGGTTGAAAACCCTTGAAAAGCTGTAAAATTCGTACAAGGTTCGGCCCTAGGGTTTCTCCACACAAGTTCCTCTAATGAATGAAAATTAGAAAACTATATATAGATTTTAGGAGGTGACGGCGTCAAGAACAAACTTCTGACGCCGTCATCTCGCCACCAAATAATTCCTCGGACTGCCTAGATCTACATCTGACGCTGTCATGTAGTCCCTTTTTGCAGGCCGTCACACAATTAACTCTTGACGCTCTACTTGTGACGCCTTCATGTTTGTACTGGGTCGTCATGGTTTTTACTCTTGACGCCGGTAGGATTGCCTTCTTGATGCCGTCATACACTGTTCCCAGCTTGGAAAATTAAGTCTTTGGCGTTTTCTTCACTTTTATGCTCCAAAAACGTCCGAATTGCTTCCTTTTCCAGATTTCACTCCCAAAGTACCTAAAATCACAAAAGGAACGATTTAGGGCAATATTTGATCAAATAAATTCAATTCCGTGCTTAAATGACCCCCTAAAAGTGGTTCATTTTTCGCCTCATCATATACCCTTACATTTGAGATTTGCTTGTCCTCAAGCAAATGCGCTTTTATTCTACTCAAAATACAAGTTAGGGGTCATTTAACGCTAATATAAAAGTAATTACAACAAATAATCGTTCCACTAAAGACCAAAGACAAGCACGGAGGTCATATACTAGCACCTCACAAATAGTGTTTAGATACTCACATCTCTCGAGTGTAATAAAGTATAAATTACAATATGGAAACGGAAGATATCTCTCCCTACCTGTCATAGCAAAATAGATTACCATATGCTTGGGAAAGGATCAAACCTCCACCACATGGCGTAAGCACCTAGGATAAACTATCAAAGAGGTCTTTTAAAGGGTTGTAACGTTAGGTGTAGGGATATGAAATACATGGTTTTGTTGGATATAGGCAGTCTTTACTGGTGGCGAGTTAACAATCTTGGTTAATTACATGTACAATATGGCGTTGCTAAGCCAAGACTAGACTCGACTTAAGCTAATAAATGAAAAATAACCAAAAACGTAAAATAAACATAGAATGAAAATGGATGGTAGTCCGTATGTTTTTTTTTTTTTTTTTCTCTTTTCTTTTTCTTTTTCTTGATTTTTTTTTTTTTTTTTTTTTTTTTTTTTTTTTTTTTTTTTTTTTTTTGCATACACTCTTACCCTACCATCCAAAATAATACATCATAGGGAATGAACATTCCCCTTACACTTGAATTTTTACATACTTTACAATAAACTAATCTATTGACTCGAATTAAGAAAATCAAAACACTTGGAGTACTTTTAAGATTAACGCACATATGGGGGTAATAAATTATTTTCTTCCCCATTACTCCATAAAATAAGTACTTTACCCAGGAGTCCCAATCGTCCCAAAACAATATGTACAAGGATATGACTCAACTTAGCAACTATGTAATCAATTAGATAATTAACTAAGGGTTTAAACAAATAACAATAATGCACTAAAAATGAGTGCATACACGGAAGGCTAAGGCGATTTGGGTGTACATTTAAGTGGGGTATAACAAATTCTTTCTTTAAGTAAGATGCTTAAAGTTAGAAATGAAAAGATAGGCTCGGGGGGGGGGGTATACTAGGGGTTTCGTGTACTAAAAATGAGTACAACGCTAAGGTGTGGGAAAAATTAGTTGACTTAAATAGCCAAGTAATATGACTTAAATGGTCAAGTAATTATGATACGGGTTAAACACAAAGGTGATCCTAATGCCTCTTATCATGTAGTAAATCCTACCACACGAATGTAGTCTCACTAGCGGTCTCGGGATGCATCACTAACGCAAGTTCTAGAATCTAAATGCTATTGGTACACTCATAAGCACTAATAGTAAATGCTTTTCCTATCAAATCTAAAGGCGAACCTCATATATTTGGGTGGAAAATTTTTCTGAATATTACGGTTTTGTGCTAGTCATACAATCTCCTATCCATGAGACGCTTGCTATGGCTAAAGTTTCACTCCTAAATGTTATAAAAAAATTTAAATTTGGCGCTAAAATTGCACTAACAAGTATTTCTCATAGTTTTATTACACATCTACTATCAAACAAACAAACTCAAGCGGAAGTGTATTTGTAAGGTATCATCATTTTACTCTCCCCTTACACTTAGGATGAACATTGTCCTCAATGTTCAAGTAAAGAATATAAAAGTGAAATGAGTAAAAAGAATGAAATCAAATACTCCCCTGATTCGCTCGGTATGGATAATAAGGTGGCCAGGTTAGATCTTCCTCCAAAAAAATGAACAATCAAAGCTTCCCTTCCAGAAAAATAAATCATCTTCTTGTTATACATAACCTGTAAATCCTGAGAAAACAGACAAGGCAACCTCGCATAAAATCAGTGGCAATCTACATAAGTTACTAAATCCTAGAAAACAAAGTAAGATATAATGCTTGTGGAATGAAGTTTGCAGATTTCCTGGAGATTATAAAACTAATAATTCAACAAAAACTTTAAGACTCCGTTAGAAAAACAAAACTGGTAAAATTTCCATATTTTTACACGTGACGCCGTCAAGAGTAAACTCATGACGCCGTCAGAAGTGACCTGCAGAAATTCTTATGTTAAGTTTCCGGAAAATTTCTGGAAAAACTTGGTCCTACTTCCTGGAAAATCCTGCAAAACTTCATTATGACTCGATACAAGCATTTGACTCTAACAAATACGAATATACATGTTCACTTAATATTGTGGAGAATCATGATCGGTTTGTTTCTTAAAAACATATTTGGGGTTTCCCCTTACACTTATCTTTTGCAAAAAATACCTTTGGGTGAAGTTAAGACTAGGCCAAAACAACAAAGTAAAGTATTTTCACTATTTAGTTTAGAAACATGATCTACCAACAATAAAAATAAAGCATGCATACGGAAGCAAATAACAAACAAACAAAATAAAATCACACAAAGCATGGGTTGCCTCCCAAGAAGCGCTTTTCTTTATTTACGAGTCTTGTAGCTAGACTCAAGGTCATGGGTTACTATGTGACCTCATCGTTGGTTTCACTCTCTGATTGTAAATGTTCTTTGTAGAAACCAATCACCTTTTTCTCAATCGCTCCTATAATCCTATGGGCAAATTCCTTATCGACTTTATACTTTGGTCCTAGAGTCAAGCAATCTTTGTAGAAGAGACTCCTCTTTTCCCATACATAATCCATGCCCTTTTTCTTATCCTTTTCATTGACGTCCTCAAAAGCACCAATGTTATCCTTGTCAAATCGGGATAAAAAGCGAAATTCTTTCATTCTATTAGGCATCCTATAAGTGATCCTATCGGTGTTACTTGCAAATCGGATTGTACCTTCTATCTCATCATATTCTAACTTGGACTCCTCAACAAACGGTTTACCAAACACAACATTGGACAATCGACAATCAATAACATTAGCAAGATCTTCCACAATCATAAAGTCCGTGACAAAAGTGAAATTCCCAACAAAGACATGTAGACCTTTAACTCTCCCGACAAAGTTACAAACTCCACCGGGGTATTTGGGATCTCTTCTAGGTTCAAGTCTTGTTTTCACTATATCATTATAAACACTTGAGGACATAATGTTGATTGGGGATTTGAAGTCAATGTAAGCATTGTCAACGTGTCTATACCCAATCATACATGGTATCTTAGCATTCTTAGGATCGCCTCTCTTTATCTTAGGTTCGATTCTAGTAAAAGTAATCATTTAGCTTTGGATCTATTTCCCCCTCTTCTAGTTCCTCAACAACATTCACAAAATCATTAGGCCCTAGGTCCTCATTTGAATACAAGGCGGTCGCTAGGTCACTAAATGCATGGTCGAGCTCAACCTTAATCAACCTATTAAGCTCCCTAAGTTCCCTAATCTCACTCTCAATTTGTTCACGTAACACAGCCACTTCTCTAGGGGAAAGGGGTGGATTCGCGTTTTCCATAATGGTCAACGGAATAGTCAATGAATTTAATTTACTAACAAAAGCACGAAGAAAAAGATAGACTAAAGAGAACCTAAAAATAAAAATAAAATCTTACTAGAAAGGAATCTAGCAAGTAGACCTAATAAAAAGAGATTCTAACCTAGACAATAACTATTCCCCGGGCTGCGGCGCCAAAAACTTGATGCGTAGGGATTGCACCAGGCTTTACCTCTCAAGGGATCTTGAGAAGCTTACAACCCCCACCAGGCAGTGTACCTGATCGATGTAGTATAGTATAATGACAAGTACCGGGGGATTGATCGTTCAGCTAGGAATACTGTCGCTAGGATTAGAAAACCTAAATACTAGATCTAAAGATGAGGGATGATTCTTTTTATATTTTTATATTTTTTAGAAAGCAAGTTAAAATCTCAGGTTTGAAGGATTTGGGCGGAATTAGTTGCTAGTCAACTAACCCAATACTAAAGATGCAATCAAAATAAAATACTAAAATGAAAATAAACTATATTAAACTAAAGTTGTGAGCAATATGTGGGAGAAATGTATTTACTTAGATTTCACTACTCCCTAGATATCTTTTACACGTTAATTACTTGTTATAGTTGCGTGGATGACGGATTGTATTCCTTAATACCATTCATGGGGTGGCGTACTCACTTCCCCAATCCTTTGAGTGCCTACTTCACTCCTATGTCGAGCCTGTAAGAAGCTCCTAACATGGGATCATTAGAATTTACTCATGCATTAAATACAACCAATAAAACCTAGTACACATCGGTTCATGTTTCCTAAGACGTTCAAGCATGTTACACAATGAAGATCTGCCAGTTTTCTTAAGCCTAACATTGAAATCATTCATCCAATACAACCATAAACAAGTAATCAACACATAATCAACATCTAGGTTTCATTAGATCTAAGCAAACACAAGATAAATCTAGCCTAGCATGTTGAAATCAAGACAAGCACAAGATATAGACAACCAACACATAGACATATTGATTGAATTAAGAGAATACTTATCTCAATAGCACATGTAAGGTTTCAAGGGTTGAAAACCCTTGAAAAGCTGTAAAATTCGTACAAGGTTCGGCCCTAGGGTTTCTCCACACAAGTTCCTCTAATGAATGAAAATTAGAAAACTATATATAGATTTTAGGAGGTGACGGCGTCAAGAACAAACTTCTGACGCCGTCATCTCGCCGCCAAATAATTCCTCGGACTGCCTAGATCTACATCTGACGCCGTCATGTAGTCCCTTTTTGCAGGTCGTCACACAATTAACTCTTGACGCTCTACTTGTGACGCCTTCATGTTTATACTGGGTCGTCATGGTTTTTACTCTTGACGCCGGCAGGATTGCCTTCTTGACGCCGTCATACACTGTTCCCAGCTTGAAAAATTAAGTCTTTGGCGTTTTCTTCACTTTTATGCTCCAAAAACTTCCGAATTGCTTCCTTTTCCAGATTTCACTCCCAAAGTACCTAAAATCACAAAAGGAACGATTTAGGGCAATATTTGATCAAATAAATTCAATTCTGGGCTTAAATGACCCCCTAAAAGTGGTTCATTTTTCGCCTCATCAACATAAATGAAAGGACACACTTTTGTTCATATTCGCTCATTTAACTAAACGAACGTAAAATATTGTTCATGTTCGTTCATTTAATAAAGAAGCGAACATAAACAAACTTTTTACCTAACGGTTCATAAAATATTCACTGAACGTTCAGTTTGTTTGCAGCCCTATGTATATATGTATATATATATATATATATATATATATATATATATATATATATATATATATATATATATATATATATATATATATATATATAGTATTATGTTGGTATTTACATGATAAAAACATTATTCCCTATTATTATTATTGTTATTTTATTATAAACCATCACTTTTATTAACAATAAATATGATTTTACAAGAAATTGGTGGGGAGCCGAGAAACCAACTGGGCCCCAACACTTATAGCAATAGCAAAACCAATCCTATTAAAAATATGAACGGCAGCCCGCGCTCCAATGTCTTGAGTCGTAGAGAAACGTCGAATATGCTTCAGAAGAGTTACTGCATCTTTCTCAAGTTCTCCAAAAGAGGAGAAAGAGAAGGGGAGGAACCCATATCCGATATCCACACATTTGGCCTCATACTTGACGCGTTTACGTTGTGCAGCTTCAATAACCGCACGGCCTGGCATAAAATCAATCATACCAGATTGCGTCAAAGGTGACGACCCCGTAAGATCAACACAAACATCAAGCAAACCATCCCAAGAGTAAAGTAATATATCAGCTGGGCGCAAAGATCTATCCCTATCACCATAAAGCCCAATATCCACCTCCTTACGAGCTGAAATTCCGGACCGAGAGCATATATCAACAAGAACATCACGCACAATATTATGCCGATGTTTATTGCCAACAATACCCGCACAAGAAACTGCGTGATCCCCATAAACATCTCCAGTAAAAACACGAGAACAAGCTGAACACGGTACCTGAACAGTGAAAAGAGGAACACCCAGCCGATAACACAACACACAACGGTATGTCCGGGCATTCATAGTTTGACCCAGTCCAGATATAGGAGCCACCCTAAGCCAATCTGAAGTATGATCCTCCTTTAGAGAACTCCATAACGCCATCTGTCGAGGAGAAAGATGGAATGTAGATTCAACAGTTTGGGTAACCCGATCGAAATATATATCTGCCAATTTCTTCATGAGTTTGGGGGCAGCGACCTCGCTTAGGTTACTCAAAAGGTCAAAATCCATATCCATATTAAAAGTACATAAAGCATCATCAAAGGAGGGACTAGCAGTTACAATACCAGAACTATGGAGAAGCTTAGTCTGTAAGCTAGCAGATTGAAGTCTAGACGCAAGAAAAGCATATTTCAAGACATCTCATGCAGAATAAACACCAAGCCCCCCAAAGGCAAAGGGAAGGGTGGCAAGTCTCCACTGCCAATCACCAAAACCAGGCCCAGAAGCAGTGACAATACGTTCCAATGAAGAACGAAGTGCCGCATCAAAAGAAACCTGAGCACACTCAAAGACCCTGGGGGAACATGTGCGCATAGAAAAATACAACTTGGAAATACTTGCACATGCATGGAGTAGCAACAACTCACATTGAGGGTCGTTAAGTTTAGCAACAGCATCCATAAGATCAATGGTTCTAGCCACCCTTTTCAAAACCAGCTTACTACCAAACTCAAAATCAACACTAACAGGCCCACCCAATAATTTAACCCCATGTAAGGGGCGAGAAATATTGGGAGGGAACACACCCGCAAATCTGCTTCTAGGATCTTCCTTCGGCCAAAAGACCTCAGTTTTATCAACATTGAGGTGTAAGCCATGACTAGGTCCATCTATCATAATCATCTCTAAAACCTTACCCACAACCAACGTATCTCCAATAATAGTACCATCATCAAGATACCATGCTTGAAAAGAAAGGTTAAAAGAGTCTCTAATCTTACATGCCAAGGGATGTAACACTAAAGCAAAAAGAAGAGGCCCAAGCGGATCACCTTGTTGCACACCTTGATGAGACCAAAGAGTATGCTCACCATAATATAATCTGGTGGGGCTAGAGTAACAGAATTCCACCCATTGTGAAATAGCTGGAAAATGAAGCGGAACCTCACGCAACATAACAACCCGATCCACCATGTTGAAAGCGTTTTTAAAATCAACCAACAACATAGAAAGACCAACATCACCCCCACGATCCTCAACCAAACGATTCACTGCATGAAGAATAGCCTCCCCTCCTCCTGATACCCCAACACCAAATTGTAAATCATCCAAATAACCGTCTAAAGAGTGGCCAATTATGGACGTACAAACCTTGGAAACTAAACGCCTCCAACAGTCCCAACAGCAATGGGACGGATACCCCCACCTGGTTTGACTAAGGGTATGAGAGGAGCACTAGCAATGTACTCACCCAACTCCCTCGGGCATTTACCAGCAAGGAAAAGGTTCACCACTTGGGTGATAGATGCGATCAATTCATCAGAAATAGCCACAGCCGCACCATTTAAACAATCCAAAAGGTGTTGAGCGCGCAAACCATCTCGCCCACAAGAAGTACCACGAGGGAAACTCTTAATCATGTCAAGAACCGTAGCAGTAGATGCAGTAAGGTGGTGATGATCAATAGGTATATCAGGCAAAAGAGGAGCAGACTGGAAAGGGTGCTTAGCTTTTAAGTCCTCAAGAGTAGAAACATCGTAAGGTGCAATACCAGAAGACGAAAGAACTCTGACCGCAGCAGTATAATGACCATCACAAATCTTCCTCTTACATTGCTTGACATTGCGGTCACCCAAATCCGAACTGTCATCATCAATATTAGACCAAACAGGTGGGGGTTCGGCTAAAACGTCACGCACAATCTGTATACTACCACTAGGGGTGCTCCACGCCCGAATAGCATTAACAATATATTCTTTCTAGCGTTGGCGCTTATTGGCCGACCTACATTCTTGATTACTCCTTGGGCAAAAGGTTTTAAGGAGACAAAAAGGCAAGACTAACAAACCAACCCAACAAGAAATGTCATCAGGTGCACAGATTACCTTATCAAGGGCTCCTTTCAAAACACGAGAGAACTCCAAACGATATTTAGAATGGATGGATTTGACAGTACGCAGCCCCTTAGAGAATAAAGAATCAAGAAGATGTAAATCGAAACCACCAAGCTCGTCCAAAACCAAATCCTCAACAACATCAACATGGGAGGGAACCTGTGGTTTGGTGAGATCATGTAACACGAACCGAACAACACCATCACCACAATCAAGAGGTGACACAAAATCAGCCCCCTTACCATGTCGACACTTAGCCCGGAAAGTATGCGTTTTGAAACAACCACCACATAACCACAAACCCATACGCTTAAGAGTAACCTCAGCCCTTTCAAAAACAACCAAATCCGACACAAGAGAATGTCTCGTGATAGCCCGCGCATCCCCATTGAAGTGTCGATCGCGGAGATGTGTGATCAAATAAGTCTTGGTAAGCCCATTTCCACCCCCATCACGACACCCACTAAGACCCGCGAAGGGGCAATGGAATCTCACAATAGGCATAGTAAAAAAGCACCACTGTAGCAGCAATATACCAACCAAAGAACAGCACTGTAGCAGCTTGCACCAAACAAATAAAAATACGAACAGAAAATTGCTTCACACAGACTATGGCAACTGTAGCATCAAAGTACCAACCAAAGAGCAACACTGTAGCAGACCAACAGCACTATAGCAGCAATGCACCAAACAAATAAAATTACGAACAGAAAACTGCCTCACACAAACTATGGCAACAGTAGCATCAATGTATCAACCAAGGAGCAGCACTGTAGCAGTCCCAACCGTTTACAACGTTTAGAATAACCAAACACAACCCTTGCTGTAATCAAGTACCACAACCACAACCTAATTGAAAGCAGGAAACAAACGGAGAAACCAAAACGAAACAAGAAACCAAACCCTAAAACGAACCTGCCCACACAGCCCTTAAATAACGCATAAACTGATCTGTAAATCCCAGCAATGGTGCTTGAAAACCGAACCACAAATGAACCAGAGAGTTGCGAAGTGATCCACCACAAACAAACCAGGACCAAGGACCAGTTACAAACGGTTTCCAAAAGAAACCCTAGAGAATGGAACTGAGGGGATAAACGGTGCCCTAATAAAAAAAGAAAATGAACAAAGCGAGAATGATCAAGACGAGAATGATAAAAAGAACCTGTGATATTCAACAGAAGTGTTGAAAGATCGATCATGGAATGAGATCAGGAAGATCCCCTGGATAAACGATCGCCCCTAGAGAGGGAGAAAAACGTTTCTCTTTATTATTATTATTATTATTATTATTATTATTATTATTATTATTATTATTATTATTATTATTATTATTATTATTATTATTATTATTATTATTATTATTATTTATTTATTTATTTTTTTGGTAAGATTGCAAAATTGTGATCACAAAGTTATTGTCATATTTTGAAGTTGTAATTTGTGGCAGTGTAATTTACCATTATTTATAATTTTATATATAATACTATCGTTGAAAACTTAATAAGGTTTGTTTGTTATTGATTATTAATAGGTTCTTAATTTTAAGCTATTGCTAACGATGCAAAAGTAATAACAAATGTGAAATGGTGTGGCTATGTGATGAGTGTGTAAATACTCATCATTTTTACCATTTCTGAACTGCCAAAACATCCAAAAACACTCAATAATGAATCAAAATAGTGAAAATATCCCAGAAAAGTGTTTTACATGTCTCAAATGCAAAAATACCAAAAACAGATGAAAAACGCACAAAGTTTGCATAATTGGCAGTTTCAGTCCCCCAACTTTCAAAAGTTGTCAAATCTAGTCCCTGGTCATTCTAAAAACTTGAAAAAGTCACCAAAGGTCCTTATAAATCAAAAAGTTACATAAATAGTCCTTTGGTGAAAAGTTTCACAAAATGTCAAGTTTAGTCCCTGAACTTTGAAAATTGTCTTGAAAAACTTTGAGAAAAACAAATTTTGTCCTTGCACTAACCTTTTATGACATGATTGGTCCTTGGTGGAAAGTTTGGTGATATTTACACAAATGGTCCCTGAAGTTTGAAAGTTTGACGGTTTCAGTCCCTGGTGAAAAATAAATTGAAAAATCACCAAAGGACCTTTTACTATTCATGATATGGCATATTATACCCTTGGAAACAAATTAAAAAGATGCCAAGTTCACACCCTCAACTTTCCCAAAATTACAAAAATGGTCCTTGTGAAAATAAGCTAAACCGGATCCAAAATAAGCTAAAACCAAATCCAATCCAATACCTTAATCCACTTTTGGGCCCAAAAATTACCCAATCCACCACACAGCCCAGTCCACACCCTTAACCCAGGTCAACGTTTGACCTGGTTAATACCAGTCAAACGCAACCAAACCACCCTTCTCCCCCGTTTTTCCCTCCCCACCTCAATACCACCAAACCGCCATGGTTTTGCAGCTCCACCACCCCAACTTGCAGCTTAATCATCACACACCCACCCCCTACACCTACCCTTTCACACCACATTTAATGCCCCTTCCCCATTTCACGTTATCAGAGTAAATTGCAAATTGTCTCCTTCCCGCCAAAACCACGTGGCAGCTCAGGAGTGGACCAAAAGACAAAGAAAATGGTGGGATTTGATCAGAGGGCAGATGGGAACCCTAATATTCAGCTATAAAAGGAAGAGATTGCAGGATGAAGAGTGTGTAGTTTTATTTTTAGTTTTAAGTGTGTCGAATTTTTATTATCTTGCAAATTAATGTAACTCTTTCCAATTCAAGTATTGTAACATCTTTATTAATGTATTAAAAGTCTTTTGAAGTTATAAAAAAATCAAGGTTCAAATCTGCATTGTGTTTTTGCATTCTGAGTTTCCATTTGAGTTTCTGCATTACTTATATTGGTAATCATGGACTGAAAATAGCTCACTTAAGTTCCATTAAGCTTATTGAAGCTTTTAGAGATCCTAAAATCCAGTATTAGTAAGAAAATCAAAATAGAATAAAAAAGTCAATGGAAGTCAACTATTTGCATATTTGAGTTTGTTTCAGGTTTTGAGCATCATTGAGGAGCAGGATTGAGTTGAAGTTTACCTATCTAAAGATAGGCTTCAAAGGAAAATCCCTTGTTCATGCTAGGGATGGTCTTGTAAGCTTTTCTCATTTGAAATTTCACTAAAATTCTAAGTTCTTAGTTAATTCTCATTTGCTTGCTTAAATCTGTTAATTTGTTCTTGTTTATGTTGTTTAAACATTGTTTGAGTAGTTTGTAACTTAGTAAGCATAACTTGTTCAATAGAATAAATAGTTACTTGTAATTTCAATTTTCAACTGTCAAGATTAGCTTTAGTGGTAAACTTGAGTTTTCATGGTAGAAATCTGAGTCTAAGTGCTTAAATTAGTTTCCTAAATCATAAAAAGAAGCTGTGAATCCAAATCCTAAGTCATAATCATTTTCTGCATTGAAAAGCAATAAGATAGACAAGTTAAGGGGTGTTTGGATTAACTGATTGACCCATGTTCATGACTGTCATTGTTGTTGTTTGCTATTACATGTTGCTAGTCCAAGTTTAAATAAGCCTAATCTAGCATAAAACCAAGTGTGTGCCCTTGAAAAAGTCAAGAACTCTTTCCAAGTAGCTCACACAGTCAACTGTGTGAATTTAGGACCCATAATCACCATTGTGTGTTCAAAAGTTGTTGTTTTAACTTTAGATAACTTCATTCTAGCTTAAAACATCATACTAAGTAGTTAAATTGGATGCAAAGTTCATAAAAGTGAAATCTCCAAGTTCTTGTCAAAAGTCAAAATAACTAGTCCTCAGTTTTTACAAAACTTGCTTAAACATTTCTGAATTTTGTGATTTAATTTGGATTGTGAAAATTTGAGATTTAGTTGCCTACCAGTTCATCTTGGAGAGTTTACCATCATTTCATTTTTAGCAAAATTACCCTGGGCCCCACAGACCCTCAAAGTGACTTGCAGGACAAAGGTGTGCCCTGCTCACATCAGACCTAGGCCACACCACCACCTTAAGTGGTGGCTGCAGCCCACCACAGTGGTCCCTACACCTAGGACTTGGGTTCTCCCAACCCCCTCCTACCAGTGAACAACCATTGACCTTTTGTTTGACCCTCAGCTCAGTGGACCCCACCTGGAAATAGCCACAAAGTCTGTCCCAGGTCTGAGTCAATTGTGAAAAGTGCAAAGTGCTTATTTCTCTTTAAACAGCTTAATTGTGCTCATTGCTTATTGTTTCTGGCTTATTTAAGTTTGTCAAGCTTATTTGTAATCACTTTTACCATTGTGGACCCCACCTTAAGCCATTTGACCACAGTTGACCACACAGTCAACATAAGTCAACTGTGTAAGCCAAGGGGGTCCTTATAGCTTATTTATAAGCTATCTTGAAAAGTGTTTTCATAAAAGTTTGTTATTTTAGGGTATAAAATAGTTCTGTAAAAGAAAAATCCAAAAAATCAAAGTTAAAATAAGTGATAGTTTCTATTTAATTCAATTTAATTTTAATTTTCATTTTTAGATTTTAATTAAGTCACTAGTGTTTTTATATTTTTATTAAATACCTTATATAGTAAAGTAATTTTAGTAATTTTTTCAGATTTTTATTTTATCATCTAGTGTTAATTAGATTTAATTTTAGTTTTCTTTATTATTAATTAATATTAATTATTAAATAGCTTATTTAGTTTTTATAAAGTTAAATCTAGTTTTTATATTTTTCCTAGTTCTAATATAGTATAATAAGTTTTTAGAAAATATAATTTGAGATTCTACTATTCATTTTCTATTTTTTTTTATTTTATTTGTTTAAAATAGACTTAAGTTAATTAAAAGGTAAATAATTAGTTGTTTAATCTTAAAACATAATTTTTAGAGTTTTTATAATTTTGTAGGATTCCTGTGATGGTTAAGTAATTTTATAAATTTTCTCTTAATTTTCTAAGTTAATTTAGTATTAATAGTAATTAAAAGTAGTTTAATTAGTTTAATTAAGTTAAATAGTTTTTAATTAATATAAAACTCATAAAAAGACAAAAATATTTATTTTAATTTTTTATACTTTCTTCAAGTTCTATTTTAAGTTTAAAAATTGTTTTTGCAAATTTTTAGTTTAATTTGTAATAGTTATAATTATTAGTTAAATATAAATTAGATTTTAATTTAGATTTTAAATAGTTTAATTAATTAAATAATATTTAAATAGTATTTTAATCATTTTCATAATTTCATTTTTCATTTTTAATTTTAAAGTTTCAAAAAGTGTCAAAAGCACCCCCTGTAGTTTGATAAGTACCAAAAACCCACTTTTCCAGTCCGATACGTGATCTTAATTGTGAATTTGTGCATATACCTGGTATCTGATTTTTGTGAATATTATATCTGTGTACCAATACCAAAATAACAGTAGCATAATCAATTCCATATCATTTGGGCTACTGTCCTCAGTCCCACTCACTCATAAACGATTTCCAAAGCACCATTTCAATCTCGCTGGGACTTTAACGACCCGGGAAAACACTACACTATCACCGGAGTATTGATTCTAGGCTGTCTTTGACTTGTTGACCTTGGTCAATAATAATCTGACGGTTTAGACCCAATCACTATGGTTAAAAATTGCGTCCAAAGAGGACACATCGACAAGATCCTCGACTAATACAGGGTAGGTTTGGGAGAGCATCATGCCCCATTGGGACGCCTGATTAGAACCTGAAGTGTTGAAAACGTTCATTAACACTTCTCCTGAAGTGTTGAAAACACCAAAAAAATTAAAAACAATAAAAAACAAACTGTGAAGTTAAATTACTTCGTGTTCTTTAAGATTACAACCTGAAACAGTTGGTTTAAGGTAAGTTCTGACATTAAATTGCGAACTGAAGAGGAAACCTATTTACTTCCTCCCGCCAGCCTGCGAGTAATCTTAAAGGGACGATTTCGGTTAACGAATCAGTTCCAAAAATATTTCCCAAGTTTTCTGCACACACACCCATAAGCCTAAAAGCAGTTTTTCAAATTAATTAATAAACCCATAATAAGTTCCCAAACTTAAGATTAAAACTTGCCTTTATATCCCTGTGAGTGGTGTACCTTTTTCAAAGAAGCCATTCACTTGTGATTGCTGGTTTAAGTTCACTGTGGTTTTGCCTCGATCTTGTTTTGAAAAATTGTTTTTAGTGCATGCGCACTCGGTCACAAACAAAACGTAAACATCAGAAAAACGTACACGAGCTACGTTCTGACACACAAGAACCAAAGACCGAAATGGCCGCTGGGCCACCACCACCTTTACCACCCCCTGACCCTCCCTTGGGTGAGCCAGCTCCCGATCTCCGAACGATGGAGGAGCTGTGCCAGCCTACCATGCAAGGGCGGGGTGGGCCTATTGCATCACTCACTATTGAGGCTACGGACTTTGGCCTCAAGCACCACATGATCCAACAAGTCCAGAATTCGTGTCAATTTCACGGATTACCGGGTGACGATGCCAATAAGCATCTTGACAAATATCTCACGGTCACCCAAAGCATGAAACAGCATGGTGTCACCGATGATGCCCTTCGGCTGTACCTCTTCCCCTATTCTCTCACTCATCATGCCACTGCATGGTTTGACCGACTCCCAAGGAATTCTATTCGTACCTTTGATGACATGGTAACCAAGTTTTTAGCAAAATATTTTCCACCTTCCATGGTTACCAAGTTACGAAATGATATCAGCAACTTCCGGCAACGTCCTGATGAGTCTCTTTTTGAGGCTTGGGAACGTTATAAGCTAGCTATTGATCGGTGCCCTAACCACAATATGTTGCAAGTTACCATCATAGATACCTTCTATAATGGTCTGACATTGAGGCACCGAGACATTCTCAATGCTGCTGCTGGTGGGACCTTTATGAAAAGGCGTCCTGAGGAGTGCTATGACTTAATCGAGAATATGACTGCCCATCATAACTTTTGGGATTCCTCTGCGGAGAGGGATGCGTCATGTAATTCAGTTACTCCCTCATCATCATCTCCTGAAATAATTGCTCTTACCAAAAAGATGGATGATATTTCTACGGCTGTGTTGAGAATGAACCAAACGATACAACATCAGGTTCAAAATCAACAAGTGAAAGCCGTGGCCCGAAGTTGTGAAACTTGTGGGGGCCCTCATCTGTATTCCGAGTGTCCAGCTACTGCTGACTTTCCTCCAGAGAACGTATATGCTGCTCACGGTTCCTACAACACGGGGGGTAATTCTTACCAACCGCAAGGGGACCGTAATCTCTTAAGCTATCGTTCCAACAATTTTCTCGGACCTCCAGGTTTTAACCAAAATCAAAACCGTAACGCGAATCAAAATTTTAACCAAGGTCAAAACTCAAATTTCCAAAACCCGAACCAGAATCAAGGCCAGTTAAATCAAAACAATTTTCAAAATGGCAATCAAAACCAAGGTTTTCAAGGAAATTTTCAAAGAAACCAGAATCAAGGAAATTACAATCAGGGTAATTTCAATCAGAGAAACACTTTTCAGGGTAACAACAATCAAAATCAAGGGAATTTTCAAAACAACCGTGTTCAAAATCCCCCTGTTCAAAATCAAAACGTTGTTCCACCCCCGTCTTCCTCCGATGCTGAGATTAAACAATTCATGAAAGCACAAGAGGAAACGAATCGGTTATTGATCAAGACGATCTCTGAACTTCAGAAGTCTTTAAATGATCGACCCTCGGGCTCGGGTACACTACCAAGCAACACGATCGCTAACCCGAGGGGCGATGTCAAAGCGATCACCACCCGAAGTGGGGTATCATACAATGGACCCGCGATTCCCTCTACCTCTTCTTCTCCTCCTAAGGTAGCGGAACGTGAACCTGAGGTCACTACGGACAAGGTACTTCCTACTAATAACGGAGGTATCAACAACGTCCCCCCTCAAGTTGTCCCGGTCCCGGCTCGTAAGCCGAAAGTTGTATTTGATCCTCCTGTTAGTCCTGATGAAATTCCAAAGAATGATCCTAAGCCTTCAATTCCATATCCTTCACGTGTGTATGATCAAAAGAACTGCGAGAAAGCTAACCATCAGATGGAAAAATTTTATCAAATTTTCCAAGAATTACACTTTGATATTAGCTTCGCGGACGCTCTTCTTCTCATGCCTAAATTTGCTTCAACAATCAAAAATCTGATAAGCAACAAAGAAAAACTTTGTGAGATGGCAAAAACTCCTCTTAATGAGCATTGCTCAGCAGTGCTTTTGAAAAAGCTTCCCGAGAAGCTTGGGGATCCCGGGAAATTTCTCATTCCTTGTATTTTCCCGGGGATGGTTGAATGCTTTGCCTTGGCCGATCTTGGCGCAAGCATTAACCTGATGCCTTACACAGTCTGGAAAAGACTCTCACTTCCTGCTCTCACTCCGACCTGCATGACACTCGAGCTTGCAGACCGTACTATATCCCGTCCTCTCGGCATTGCCGAAGATATCTTCGTGAAAGTAGGAAAGTTCCATTTTCCGGCAGATTTCGTGATTGTTGATTTCGATGCTGACCCACGAGTCCCTCTCAGTCTCGGGAGGGGATTCTTAAGAACGGGTCGTGCTTTAATCGATGTATTCAAAGAAGAAATCACTCTACGTGTTGGTGGCGAGGCCATCACATTCAATCTTGATCAGACTTCAAGATACTCCTCCAACTATGACGCAGAAACGGTTAACCGAATTGACATCATCGATGTTGCGTCTGAGGAGTATTCTCAAGAGGTCCTTGGTTTCTCATCCAGTGGCAGTCTTTCTACTGACCCTATCATTGCCGACTCTTCCCCTTCCCTCACTCCGTTTGAGGGAGGTGACTTCCTTCTGGAAGAGCTCGAGGCTTTTCTTGCTCAGGATAGCTCAATCCCCGATGGGGTTGATGAAAAATATCTTGACCCGGAGGGGGACATTCTTCTCCTTGAAAGATTGTTAAATGACGATCCTTCACCCTCTCCGTCTCCAAAAATACTTCATAAAGCGGAAGTCAAAAATGTTGAAATAACTGAAGACTTTCCCGAGGTTGAGCTCAAGGACTTGCCTCCTCATCTAGAATATGCATTTCTGGAGGGTGATGATAAATTACCCGTCATTATTGCTAAGGACTTAAAAGTTGAGGAAAAGGCAGCACTCCTAAAGGTTCTAAAGTCACATAAACAAGCAATCGCTTGGAAACTCTCCGACATTAAGGGCATAAGCCCGAACTTTTGTACTCATAAAATCTTAATGGAGGATGACTTTAAGCCAGCAGTGCAACAACAGAGAAGGGTAAATCCAAAAATCCACGAAGTTATCAAACAAGAAGTTCTTAAACTTCTTGATGCGGGATTGATTTACCCTATATCTAACAGTCCTTGGGTTAGCCCAGTTCATTGTGTCCCTAAAAAGGGTGGCATTACCGTTGTCACCAACGAGGATAACGAGTTGATTCCAACTCGTTTGGTCACGGGTTGGCGAGTATGTATTGACTATCGAAAGTTAAATGAAGCCACCCGTAAAGACCATTTTCCTCTTCCTTTTATGGACCAGATGCTTGAAAGACTTGCGGGGAATGAATACTACTGCTTCCTCGATGGTTTTTCGGGTTACTTCCAAATCCCCATTGATCCCCAGGATCAAGAGAAGACTACCTTCACATGCCCCTATGGAACTTTTGCTTACAAACGTATGCCTTTCGGCTTATGTAATGCACCAGGCACGTTCCAGAGGTGCATGATGTCTATTTTTTCCGACATGATCGGGAAAACTATGGAGGTGTTCATGGATGACTTTTCAGTCATCGGGGATTCATTCCAGACCTGTCTCTCCCACTTGGAACAAATGCTTAAACGTTGCAAAGAAACAAATTTGAGTCTCAACTGGGAGAAGAGTCACTTTATGGTTAAAGAGGGCATAGTCCTCGGCCATAAAATTTCAAAGAACGGGATTGAGGTTGACAAAGCCAAAATCGATTTCATTGCTAAATTACCTCATCCCACCACCGTAAAAGGTGTTAGGAGCTTTTTGGGTCATGCCGGCTTCTACCGTAGGTTTATCCAAGATTTTTCTAAGATTGCCCGGCCTATGACCCATCTCCTCGAGAAGGATGCTCCTTTCATCTTCTCTCCTGAGTGCATCGAAGCTTTTGAAACATTAAAGAAAAAGCTTACCGAGGCACCGATTCTTGTTGCCCCCGATTGGGACCAACCTTTTGAGCTTATGTGCGATGCTAGTGATTTTGCCATAGGTGCGGTCTTGGGGCAACAAAAAGCAAAATACTTTCAGCCCATACACTACGCAAGCAAAACTATGACTGAGGCTCAAGGTCATTACACCACCACTGAAAAAGAACTCCTAGCTGTGGTGTATGCCTTCGAGAAATTCTGGTCATATTTAATCTTGACTAAATGCGTAGTGTACACAGATCACTTGGCTTTGAAATACCTATTTGCAAAACAAGATGCAAAGCCGAGGCTTCTCCGTTGGGTTCTCCTCCTTTAGGAATTTGATATCATTATCCGTGATAAAAAAGGAGCCGAGAACCTTGCTGCTGATCATCTCTCACGATTAGAGAACCCTCATCAAAATGTGTCCGAGAAAAAGGAAATAAATGAAACATTTCCTCTTGAGACACTCAATGCGGTTGCTTTTCGTGGTGACTCTACTACCCCATGGTTTGCCGACTTTGCAAATTACCATGCGGGTAACTTCATAGTGAAGGGGTTGACGTCCCAACAAAAGAAAAAATTCTTCAAAGACGTTAAACACTATTTCTGGGACGACCCCTTCCTCTTCAAAATCTGTGCCGATCAAGTCATCAGGCGATGTGTATACGGACAGGAAGCCACTGATATTCTCAAGGCTTGCCATGCTGGACCCACCGGGGGCCACCATAGTCCTAACTACACCGCCAAAAAGGTGTTTGATTCCGGTTTCTATTGGCCCACAATCTATAAGGATGCCCACGAGTTAGTCAAAGCCTGTGATGCTTGTCAGCGTCACGGGAATATTTCACAAAAGAACGAAATGCCACAAAATGCTATTCAAGTTTGTGAAATCTTTGACGTCTGGGGCATTGACTTTATGGGGCCATTCCCATCTTCTCATGGAAACAAATACATACTCGTGGCTGTTGACTACTTGTCAAAATGGGTTGAGGCTAAGGCCTTACCCACTAACGACGCCCGAGTTGTTGTGAAATTTTTGAAATCCCTCTTTGCTCGTTTTGGAACTCCACGTGCCATCATCAGTGATCGCGGGTACTCACTTTTGCAATGATCAATTTGCAAAAGTCATGCTTAAGTACGGTGTTACTCATCGTCTTTCTACCGCGTATCACCCACAAACAAGTGGGCAGGTGGAGGTTTCCAACCGTGGTATAAAACGGATTCTTGAGAGGACAGTAGGTGAAAACCGTGCTTCCTGGTCGGATAAACTAGATGATGCACTCTGGGCCTTCCGTACAGCTTACAAAACACCCATCGGGTGTACTCCATACAAGCTTGTATACGGGAAGGCGTGTCATTTACCGATCGAGCTCGAGCACAAAGCCTACTGGGCCTTGAAACATGCAAACTACGACCTTCATAAAGCGGGTGATCACCGTAAGGTTCAAATCAATGAATTAAATGAACTTCGTGATCAAGCCTACAAGAACTCTTTGATCTACAAAGAAAAGACAAAGAAGATTCATGACTCTAAGATTAAGAACCGCGTTTTCAACGTCGGTGACAGAGTCCTTCTTTTCAACTCAAGATTAAAGATCTTCTCGGGGAAATTAAAAACCCGACGGACTGGACCATTCACTATTGCTAAAGTATACCCATACGGGACTGTTGAGTTATCTCAACCCGAAGGTCCCAACTTCAAAGTGAATGGTCATAGATTGAAACATTATTTTGGAGAGGACATACCACCCATGGTTGTCCCGGATCTCCAAACTTTCCCCATGGACCAATGAATTCGGGGATCGAGTCAAGCTAGTGACTCGGTGAACAAAAATTAGCAGCATATATGGGTTTTCACCCGTATTTCTGACTTCTTTCTACTTTCTACCACCCTAGTGTGGGGGAGTGGCCGTCCCCCACCGTTTCAAAAGTAAATATGTTTCAAAATTCAATAATAATAATAAATAATGAATTTTGTATTTTGTTCAAATATCTATCCTTGTATGTATATTATATATACTTTATCATTCAACTCCCGGGCTGTCAGGGCATATTTATTACAGTTAATCATTCACAAGTGATTAGCTAGCGTGGTAAACCTGACACAAGCCTGGGAGGTAGTGATTACATATATCATATTTCAACCTCTGGAATTAGTTTCCTTAAAAAAAAAAAAAAAAAAAAAAAAAAAAAAAAAAAAAAAAAAAAAAATTGTATGTACAGATAAAATAAAGTGAAAAATAAAGATTTCCACAGTTAGCATCGAATATTAGCTTTTCCCGTTCAGAGATTCGGCATAATAGCCGGGACTTTGAATATTGAGGACAATATTCAGTTCTAGTGTGGGGGGGGGGGGGGGGAGGGGGGGGGGGAAATTCTTACGAATTTTATCACAAAACTTTCTAAGTACCCCCATTTTAGGCCTAAATTTTTCACTTTATTCCAAAATTTTTGTGGTTATCAGTCCGCCAAAGTCTAAATGACAAAGGGATTGACTAGTCCAGGAGCAAACGGCTCTTGGTAAAGACATCTCAAACCCGTTGATGGCTGGCAGTTTGCCAAAAATTGCATGGTTCCTCAGCTCCCCCGTATCCTCATAAGCAAATGAGTTGGCTAGCCCACAAGATTATGGCTTGTGGTAAAGGCAGTGGAAAATCCATAATTGGTATTCAGCTCACCAAGATGTTGACTTAGTCCATCAAGATGCTGGCTAGTCCAGAAGCAAACGGCTTTTGGTAAAGACAAATCAAATCCGTTGACAGCTGGTGGTTTGCTCAAAATCACACGGTTATCAGGTGTGCCACAGTTCTTACACCTGGCTACTCCAGAAGTGATGGCTTTTGGTAAAGAGTTTCAAATCCATTAAGTTTTTCTCAAAAGATTGCTCGGGACTAGCAATGTTTTAGTATGGGGGATTGATGAGTGTGTAAATACTCATCATTTTTACCATTTCTGAACTGCCAAAACATCCAAAAACACTCAATAATGAATCAAAATAGTGAAAATATCCCAGGAAAGTGTTTTACATGTCTCAAATGCAAAAATACCAAAAACAGATGAAAAACGCACAAAGTTTGCATAATTGGCAGTTTCAGTCCCCCAACTTTCAAAAGTTGTCAAATCTAGTCCCTGGTCATTCTAAAAACTTGAAAAAGTCACCAAAGGTCCTTATAAATCAAAAAGTTACATAAATACTCCTTTGGTGAAAAGTTTCACAAAATGTCAAGTTTAGTCCCTGAACTTTGAAAATTGTCAAAAATGGCCCCTGGGATATGAAAAACTTTAAGAAAAACAAATTTTGTCCTTGCACTAACCTTTTATGACAGGATTGGTCCTTGGTGGAAAGTTTGGTGATATTTACACAAATGGTCCCTGAAGTTTGAAAGTTTGACGGTTTCAGTCCCTGGTGAAAAATAAATTGAAAAATCACCAAAGGACCTTTTACTATTCATGATATGGCATATTATACCCTTGGAAACAAATTAAAACGATGCCAAGTTCACACCCTCAACTTTCCCAAAATTACAAAAATGGTCCTTGTGAAAATAAGCTAAACCGGATCCAAAATAAGCTAAAACCAAATCCAATCCAATACCTTAATCAACTTTTGGGCCCAAAAATTACCCAATCCACCACACAGCCCAGTCCACACCCTTAACCCAGGTCAACGTTTGACCTGGTCAATACCAGTCAAACGCAACCAAACCACCCTTCTCCCCCATTTTTCCCTCCCCACCTCAATACCACCAAACCGCCATGGTTTTGCAGCTCCACCACCCCAACTTGCAGCTTAATCATCACACACCCACCCCCTACACCTACCCTTTCACACCACATTTAATGCCCCTTCCCCATTTCACGTTATCAGAGTAAATTGCAAATTGTCTCCTTCCCGCCAAAACCACGTGGCAGCTCAGGAGTGGACCAAAAGACAAAGAAAATGGTGGGATTTGATCAGAGGGCAGATGGGAACCCTAATATTCAGCTATAAAAGGAAGAGATTGCAGGATGAAGAGTGTGTAGTTTTATTTTTAGTTTTAAGTGTGTCGAATTTTTATTATCTTGCAAATTAGTGTAACTCTTTCCAATTCAAGTATTGTAACATCTTTATTAATGTATTAAAAGTCTTTTGAAGTTATAAAAAAATCAAGGTTCAAATCTGCATTGTGTTTTTGCATTCTGAGTTTCCATTTGAGTTTCTGCATTACTTATATTGGTAATCATGGACTGAAAATAGCTCACTTAAGTTCCATTAAGCTTATTGAAGCTTTTAGAGATCCTAAAATCCAGTATTAGTAAGAAAATCAAAATAGAATAAAAAAGTCAATGGAAGTCAACTGTTTGCATATTTTAGTTTGTTTCAGGTTTTGAGCATCATTGAGGAGCAGGATTGAGTTGAAGTTTGCCTATCTAAAGATAGGCTTCAAAGGAAAATCCCTTGTTCATGCTAGGGATGGTCTTGTAAGCTTTTCTCATTTGAAATTTCACTAAAATTCTAAGTTCTTAGTTAATTCTCATTTGCTTGCTTAAATCTGTTAATTTGTTCTTGTTTATGTTGTTTAAACATTGTTTGAGTAGTTTGTAACTTAGTAAGCATAACTTGTTCAATAGAATAAATAGTTACTTGTAATTTCAATTTTCAACTGTCAAGATTAGCTTTAGTGGTAAACTTGAGTTTTCATGGTAGAAATCTGAGTCTAAGTGCTTAAATTAGTTTCCTAAATCATAAAAAGAAGCTGTGAATCCAAATCCTAAGTCATAATCATTTTCTGCATTGAAAAGCAATAAGATAGACAAGTTAAGGGGTGTTTGGATTAACTGATTGACCCATGTTCATGACTGTCATTGTTGTTGTTTGCTATTACATGTTGCTAGTCCAAGTTTAAATAAGCCTAATCTAGCATAAAACCAAGTGTGTGCCCTTGAAAAAGTCAAGAACTCTTTCCAAGTAGCTCACACAGTCAACTGTGTGAATTTAGGACCCATAATCACCATTGTGTGTTCAAAAGTTGTTGTTTTAACTTTAGATAACTTCATTCTAGCTTAAAACATCATACTAAGTAGTTAAATTGGATGCAAAGTTCATAAAAGTCAAATCTCCAAGTTCTTGTCAAAAGTCAAAATAACTAGTCCTCAGTTTTTACAAAACTTGCTTAAACATTTCTGAATTTTGTGATTTAATTTGGATTGTGAAAATTTGAGATTTAGTTGCCTACCAGTTCATCTTGGAGATTTTACCATCATTTCATTTTTAGCAAAATTACCCTGGGCCCCACAGACCCTCAAAGTGACTTGCAGGGCAAAGGTGTGCCCTGCTCACATCAGACCTAGGCCACACCACCACCTTAAGTGGTGGCTGCAGCCCACCACAGTGGTCCCTACACCTAGGACTTGGGTTCTCCCAACCCCCTCCTACCAGTGAACAACCATTGACCTTTTGTTTGACCCTCGGCTCAGTGGACCCCACCTGGAAATAGCCACAAAGTCTGTCCCAGGTCTGAGTCAATTGTGAAAAGTGCAAAGTGCTTATTTCTCTTTAAACAGCTTAATTGTGCTCATTGCTTATTGTTTCTGGCTTATTTAAGTTTGTCAAGCTTATTTGTAATCACTTTTACCATTGTGGACCCCACCTTAAGCCATTTGACCACAATTGACCACACAATCAACATAAGTCAACTGTGTAAGCCAAGGGGGTGCTTATAGCTTATTTATAAGCTATCTTGAAAAGTGTTTTCATAAAAGTTTGTTAATTTAGGGTATAAAATAGTTCTGTAAAAGAAAAATCCAAAAAATCAAAGTTAAAATAAGTGATAGTTTCTATTTAATTCAATTTAATTTTAATTTTCATTTTTAGATTTTAATTAAGTCACTAGTGTTTTTATATTTTTATTAAATACCTTATATAGTAAAGTAATTTTAGTAATTTTTTCAGATTTTTATTTTATCATCTAGTGTTAATTAGATTTAATTTTAGTTTTCTTTATTATTAATTAATATTAATTATTAAATAGCTTATTTATTTTTTATAAAGTTAAATCTAGTTTTTATATTTTTCCTAGTTCTAATATAGTATAATAAGTTTTTAGAAAATATAATTTGAGATTCTACTGTTCATTTTCTATTTTTTTTTATTTTATTTGTTTAAAATAGACTTAAGTTAATTAAAAGGTAAATAATTAGTTGTTTAATCTTAAAACATAATTTTTAGAGTTTTTATAATTTTGTAGGATTCCTGTGATGGTTAAGTAATTTTATAAATTTTCTCTTAATTTTCTAAGTTAATTTAGTATTAATAGTAATTAAAAGTAGTTTAATTAGTTTAATTAAGTTAAATAGTTTTTAATTAATATAAAACTCATAAAAAGACAAAAATATTTATTTTAATTTTTTATACTTTCTTCAAGTTCTATTTTAAGTTTAAAAATTGTTTTTGCAAATTTTTAGTTTAATTTGTAATAGTTATAATTATTAGTTAAATATAAATTAGATTTTAATTTAGATTTTAAATAGTTTAATTAATTAAATAATATTTAAATAGTATTTTAATCATTTTCATAATTTCATTTTTCATTTTTAATTTTAAAGTTTCAAAAAGTGTCAAAAGCACCCCCTGTAGTTTGATAAGTACCAAAAACCCACTTTTCCAGTCCGATACGTGATCTTAATTGTGAATTTGTGCATATACCTGGTATCTGATTTTTGTGAATATTATATCTGTGTACCAATACCAAAATAACAGTAGCATAATCAATTCCATATCATCTGGGCTACTGTCCTCAGTCCCACTCACTCATAAACGATTTCCAAAGCACCATTTCAATCTCGCTGGGACTTTAACGACCCGGGAAAACACTACACTATCACCGGAGTATTGATTCTAGGCTGTCTTTGACTTGTTGACCTTGGTCAATAATAATCTGACGGTTTAGACCCAATCACTATGGTTAAAAATTGTGTCCAAAGAGGACACATCGACAAGATCCTCGACTAATACAGGGTAGGTTTGGGAGAGCATCATGCCCCATTGGGACGCCTGATTAGATCCCGATGAGAATGGGAGCGAGATTGGGGAGGACTATGATAATCGGGTTTGAGAATGGGGATGACCACAACTTCCCGAACCTGCCCCGTTGTCATCCCTAACCATAGTGCCCGACGTAGTTTACATCAGTTGTAGTTTTAATATGAAGGAAGGAATTTTTATTTATCATGTAATTTAGTATATATAATCATAAACAATAATTTTTTATTTAAAAATCAATTGCATTTGAACTAACAATGACTACTACAGAAACTATGTTTTCTCACGCCAAAAAAAAAAAAAAAAAAAAAAAAAAAAAAAAAAAGGAAATTTTTATTGATTAGTGACATTTTACCCACCAATTAGTTGACTAAACTTTCGTGGGAAATCCGTCACAAATTTAACACGGATTGCCGACTAATTGCACGCTAATTTGTTGACCGAGTTTTCATTAGAAATTTGTCACAGATTTCCCACATATTAGCCACTATTTATCCACTAATTTTTTGACCAAATTTTTTCCAACCGATTAGCTACATATTTCCCACATACTTTGCGAAAGTGAAATGCATGTGGCAAATCTCTAGCAATACCTATGGTTTTCACACAGTGTTATCGAATACAATAATTATTCAATAAATCCGTAAGAAACTATAAGGAATTCGAGAATAATTACCCACAAATTAGCCACCAATTTGGTAACTTCGTGGGAGATACGTGAGCAATTACCAACGGATTTCTTACAAAATCATCATATTTGAGTATCCATATACGTACACGTTCTCACGTTACTATATATGTCTTAATTGTGTTTATAGTTTCAAATTATATGTTCCTTTTTTATGACTTCCATTACACTTATTGATCCCGACCCAGAAAAGTGACCGACCAAGGCCCTAGTCTACAAATGTGACTATATGATCACATGTGAATATGTTTATACACATATAGGTATAACTCATTTTTTTAGACATACATTATGTATGAACTTCTTGTTTATCTATGTTACTTATGTTTGTTTAGCGTTCATTTAGTGTCTTAATAAACGAACATAAACAACTAATTTTCTTAATAAACGAACATGAACAAGAAAATTCTTTCGTATAAGCGTTCATGTTTGTTTATTTGTTCGATTAAAATTAAACGATCGAACATGAAAAAGGCTTTGTTCGTGTTCGTCTGGTTCGTTTACAGCCCTAGAGACCTTAGTACAAGTCACCGGACTATTGCCATCCTCCGGTCATGGGCTAATTGTCGATGAACTGGAAGGATCCCATTTTCTTTTATGTTCGTCATTATCTACACAGCTGTGGGAAAACACGATCTAACCTTCATCAACAGTCAAATATTTCAAAAAATTGGAATATAGGTACTAGACACATAGTCCTAGCATTTGATTGACAGTTTTTCAATCTGAAATTCGAGCAAATCACACAAACCGGTTGAAGTTACTGCTATGTTACAGTTCATCATTTTTTGCACTGTCGTGGTAGCATTGGCCAAGTGTTTTAGTTAACGTTAGATGTTACTAATATTCCGATCATAGTTTCTGAACACAGTGATGTACGACCTAACCGTAGGATTCATACTTCGATTTTTTACATGGAGATATAGGTTATCGAAGTAGTGATAAAGTTATTGGACTTTTCTGGTGATGTTTGATTTTGTTTTGACGCTTTTTTTTCCTCTTTTTTGGTTTTGATTTGGAGCGACATGGAAGTATAGGTCATCTTAAGCTCGATCATATCCTCTTAAAGCTCGACTAATCTTCATGTTTTATAGTTTATACACACACATAAAATATATATATATATATATATATATATATATATATATATATATATATATATATATATATATATATATATTTAATCGTGTTTGGTTTAAAGAAATAGTTTGTTTTGATTTTCGGTTTTGATTGACGATTCGTTTGAATTTAGTATTTGTTGAAGAAAGAATTAAGTTCGGTTGTGTTTGTCTTGTTTCTTTAATTTTCTCCTCGTTTTTTGTTTCTTTACAACTAAAGTCGACTAAAGCTCGACCACTCTTCATTTAAAGTCCACCTAAAGTCGACTAAAGCTCGACCATTGGTGTTACTTCTTCAATATGCCATATGGTGTTACTTTTTCAGCAATCATTGTGAAAATTTAAGCACATCATTGGTAAAATTACAAGTTCTTCTACAAGTACCGCCTGCTTTGTTTGCTGAGTTGCGAAATAGTTTGAGTGTTTGTTCTACTCCCGCTCTAAATGGGATGGTTATTAGTGGATTTAATGAAAGTTAGAATTATATTAGGTGTCGTTTGGTTTGTAGATGGGTTTAGATTAAGATTTTTATTTGAATGTAAAGTTTTAGATTATGATTAGATTTAGATTTAGATTTAATGTGAGAGAAAAAAATATATATTATAATATAAATAAGTTATTATTTTAAAACTATATTTTTTTTACTTTAAATTAAAAAATGAGAAAAATAAAAATAAAAAAGATGTGGTGACAAAAATTATGTAATAGAAAAACAAATAACAAGTGGCTGGTAGTTTCCAAAAAGTCAAATGGGGACATTATATTCTCAGAAGACACCTGTATCGACTGGAATTGTGAAAAGTATTATATTTAGGAATCATGCCAAATCTTACCATAAAATAAAACTAGTTATAATACCCGCACACGCATTGTTTTTTTTTTTTTTTTTTTTTTTTTTTTTTTTTTTTTTGAATCATATCACAACAACAACAACAACAAACCCAATCCCGCCGGGGCAGGGTATGGGGGAGGTAGAATGTAGACAGATCCTACCCCTATCCAGGATAAACCCGAAATAGAGAGACTGCTTCCAAAGAGACCTCCGGCAAGTGCAGGTGTGCGGGTGTGGGAGCAAAGCAAAAGGAGCAAAAGAGACAGATACCACATAAGCAAAAGCAGTCAACAAACATGCACAGCAAGCAAACACGCGAACAGAGAAGAAGCAAGAAAAACAAAAGCACAAGCAAAGAAGCACCAAACACAGAAGAGCAAACAAAAACGCAAACAAAAACAAAGAAACAAAACAAAAACAAAGAAACAAGCACCAAGGGAAGGCAAACCTAGAGGAGCAGCACACAACAAAGCAGAGCAACGCACGGGGCCTAAAGCTAAGGCAAAGCAAAAACGGGGGTACCAGAAAAAACCCAAAACCCGCCTAAACGCCAAAAAAAAAAAAAAAAACCCTCCACCCAAGAAACACCTAGCCTGAGCTACCCGTTAATCCTAATTCTATCTCTCCACACCTTCCTATCTGAGGTCATGTCCTCGGACAAGAGAAGCTCTTTGTTTTGTTTGATTTATGATGTTTAATTTATTAAAAAATAAATAATTTAAAAAATAAATTTTTATTTATTAAAAAATAAATAATTTAACCTTTGTTTTGTTTGATTTATGATGTTTAATTATAGTTTTTAATTATTAAAGATAATTATTTAAAAATTTTAATCTTATTATTAATTGTATCTTATCTATATTTTTTGTATTTATCTTCTACTTTTGTTTTGGATAAGTATAAAATGTTGCCTAATAAGAAAATAATCTTTTTTTCTTACATAAAATTATTACTAAATAAGGTATGAATTGATATTTTTGAAATGAAAAATTCCCAATAAGGGTTTTGTTTTATTATATAAAAGATGTATCAAACATTACTTTTTGACTTAAACAAACACGCCCTTAGGCTGCTTGTCAAGGTGGTGATACTATCACCAATTGGGCCCACATCACTAATTCACTCCATTAGGCTGCTTGTCAAGGTGGTGATACTATCACCAATTGGGCCCACATCACTAATTCACTCCCTTGCCTCTCACCATTCTTCGCCATCCAAGTACACAACCCAAAACAATATTAGGTGAAGGCATCACCAAATGTAAAAGCAAAAAAATTGGGCCCCATGTGTACCTTTTTTTTATTATTATTTTGTATGTGAGTGTGTGTGGGGTATTTAGTGGGGTATATTTTTATAAAGTGAGTATTTAATTAAAGGTGAAGTCAAAGGTGATGATGGTTTCCTTGCCCTCTAAAAGGTGAAGAGTGGTGAAGGGAAGTCAGGAGAGAAAAAACTGATGTGGCGCTGATGTATATGGTGAAGAAATGATTGCCTTGCCTATTAGCCTTAGTATTTGTATTAGATAAATATTGGTGAGCCCCAAGTGTTGAAGTACAACTGTACAAATATTAGATCATACGTATTCTTTTATAATTTATTTAATCAATTATAATCAATATTATTCGTCTTACGAGTTATAGTTGCCTTCCGGACACACACGTCATCAAACTTATATACTACTTCCGTCTTTAAATAAATGTTCAGTTTAACTTTTCAGAGTTAAACTGGTTCAACTTTGACCTTAACTATTTTTTTAGGTGTTATATAATATTTGATGCAAAATATATGAATGGATTGGGTTTTAAGTGTATTTTTCAATGATATAATTTTTTTATCATATATTATGAAACACAAAAAAACATTTAAAGTAAAAGTTGAACCATTTTGACTCTGAAAAATCAAACTGGACATTTATTTAAGGACGGATGGAGTACAATTTATAGTTGCCTTCCGGACACACCGTCAATACGTCATCAAACTTATAGATTTAAAAGTTCCGGGAAAGAGAGAAAAAAAAAAAAAAAAAAAAAAAAAAAAAAAAAAAAAAATTTGAGTTTAATGTGGAATTCGGGAGTTTAACTTTTGTAGTGTTGGAATGCTTTTATTTAGTCAATTGCAATTTAGTGTATGTATTAACACGAAGCAAGGTATGTTAACATGCTTGTTATTTTTCAATACTATTCATCTATTATATTATCTTCACAATTTTTTAATAAAAACCATAAATTAACTATTGAACATAAGTAAGGTAAACATTTTTTAGTTAGAAAGATTAAAAGTGGGTACTCAAGTTTTAAACTCAAGCTCGCTAACCATTTAAGTTAACATATTCATTTACATCTTGAAATATGTATTTTCTATATAACTGTGACAAATAAAAGTTTTAGAGAATAATCGAATTTATGAATAATATAACTTATAAATTCACGCCGACTAAATACATTTTAAATATAATTTTATATTTTTACAAACGTCAATTTCTTTACCAATCAAGCATAAGGTGACCGTTGCTATTAGGTCGTAAAGAATATGTATTGATAGTATCTTTTTTTTTTTCTTCTTCTTCCAAAAGACAATTTTATTGTCATGGTTAAGGGGCACTAACAAAATCTTATGTTAAAACTTAAAATACTTAGTTTGATTTATGTGAAAACTCTGTTAGTGCGACTTATATCAAAGAGAATAACTACAACATTTAATGAGAATAACTACCACATTTGCATTCACCATATTATTATTGCTATGAGTTTGAAGGTCAAATGTCATTGCAGAGTTAAAAATGAGATCAACCAAGGTTGACTTTCGAACTCAAATCAGTGAAACATGTTTGTGTTAGATAAAATGTTATCCTATAATCGTAAATCATTGTGACTCAATAATAGGTATCTCTCATTTCACGGCATTCATATTGCAGGTAAATTGTTTCGTAATTCAGGCCACTATCCATCTGACATAAACGAGAACCAAACTGAGAAACCGGGTGTTTAATGCATGTTATAAGAGCTCATGAGTCATCCCGATTGAAGTCATAAAATAAAGAGCATACAAATCCTAAACAAGCATTTCAGAAACTTTAGAACCCAGAACTGAACCAAACATGCTTAGTTTTATTATCTAACAAACTTCCAAGTTATAACGAACAACATTTCATCTAAAATGACAATTTTAGATCCTTACAGAGGACTTAAGACCGAAGGGTAGAAATGTGGTTCAATTGACTGACGCGAGTTTAGATTCTATGATTAAGAAACCTGAATGTACAACAATGGTGAAAACAAACCAGGTTCATGATCTAATAAAAATTCAAGAAGCAGCAGCATCTCCTTCACCTACAAGCACCCCCTGATGACATCAAAGAGGCAAACCATTAGTTTCCACAAGGGCAATCTAGCTCATGTTTTATCTCAAATGGGTCAAAAAAGGGACCCGGTCAAATGGTCGAACCATCAACAGGGACCCTAGTAGCCTTATGCATAACCTCCTATAGACACATTGTTTCTTGATCAAAGATTTAGATTAATATTGTAATAATGTTGTTTTTTTGTAACTGAAAGTTTGAAATTATTGCGGGTGAACCCGAGCCATTTTGACAAACAGGCCCATCTCAGCACATATAGTTACAAGAGTAATACCTGTTTCCATGCAGCCATGGTATGCACAAGCCTTGCTTCCTTCTCCTTTTGGCACTCTCCGCAGAAGTTTAAGAAATCTTTTTTATGTTTCTTCAATTCTCGAAATACAGAGCTGCAAGAAAAACGGTTTCAAGTTCGGCAAATAAAGATGGGTTCAGAATAGACAGCCTCACAAATAAATAAAACAAGCTCAAAAAAGAGATGAATTACACACCTTCTACACCACAGCAGCAAGTTAACTCTATTTCCAGAAGTAGTGGCTCTGGCACCATGTCGATGACGACCACGATGAAGAATTGCACGTCCAACAGAATGAGAATAATCAAAAATTTCCTGTAAATGCATCAAAAGTTATTTTTGTAAGCATTATTCAGTTATATCTCAATTTATATTACACCCGAACTACCAACTGAAAAATAAATGAATAATGAAGCTACTATTTATCTAAAAAATGGTGGCATACAGTGCAATAAAAAGATGTGAACATACATCACGATATGTTGGACCATTCACATGTTTCTCACATCGCACACCTCTGAAAAACAAGTCTCCACCAGTAAACTGCTTGCCCAAGCATACATTTAAGGTTACTTCTGAGTCATCCACATGGAAACCTAGATTTAAGATAAAGAAAAATGTTATAAATAGAAAAAAAAAAAAAAAAAAAAAAGTTCGCAGTTTGACATTAAGAAACATGAAAATTCAACTTGTCACATACCCAATTCAACATCTCTATCCATTCCATACTCAACTACAAATCCATGATGGGAATCAAGAGCAAATCCTCCAACATCAGCAAAGTAAACTGCACAAATTTTTGAAAAAATCAGTTAGAAATGGAAAGAGCATCTTTGTCTTTTTAGTTATAGCTAATTGTTCTTAGATTGTTACCCCTTGAAATATGCCGTACAAAGTCTTCCATTAGCTTGCCAAGTGTGCCTTCCAAACCAAAGTCATCAAGAACAGCACCATATTTATTCATTGTATTTGGTCGCATGATTCTGAATTTTGTTTCATGGACCCACTTCTCAAAATTTTCTACCTAACCAAATCAGAACCTGATAAGAAAACATAAAAACTAAACTACATGATGATGATAGAACGACAGAACTAGAGATAATGCATACCTCACTTAGCAACATTTCACAGAAACGTGGCTGTAGCATATCAAATGTGACAACACCTGGTGCAGGTACAGACATTATGTCCCTAATACTTTGATCTTTGTCGGAATTACTGGAACTGAATGCCTTCTCAAAGGATGGGACGAAAAACATTGAGGGATTCATTGAGTAAAGTTCCCGATACAGAGGCTGACAACAGAAAAAAGATGTGCATATCATAAGATGAAATTTCAAAAATTATTAGTTAAAATGATCCAGAAAATGTGCCCTAATGTATATTGAGTGTTGACCATTCAAGTCGTTTCAGAATATAAAAGTGTACATTACATGGAATTAAAGTTAAAAGTATTTACAAGTTTTTGATTGTGCAAACTAAATTACCGTACAGCATAAATTTCATGCATTTTCAGAAGTTTATGAATAATCTTACAATATTGGTTGTATATGAGATAAGTATAATTTATTGTCATCGAAAGTTCGAAACATTATATATATATTACATGGTGACTTCAGACAATGTTTAGGAATGTTTGTGGGGTTCATACAGTACTTTCAGGGTGATAATAAGGCAGGGTGCAAGTGTAAACATAGGATGATACTTGAAATTGATACAAAAACAGATTTGAAGTATTCTTGGGATCAGTATTGATCAGATCGAATGAACACCAAATAGTTTTCAAGTTCTAACAAGTAACAAGGCCACAAAAGATGCAGAGTATGACACAACCATAACAAAAGAACTAAACTAATAGAGCACATGACATGTATGATCCACTAAAACAATGCTAACAATACTGGGAACAAGAGCGTTCTAATTGACCTTATTACCTGATAATTAGATACAATTTTTTGACGATACTCCTTGTGCTTCTGCTCCTGCAGATATGATGAGGATAAGATTATTAACAGCTATGAAACACATTTCTTAAAACTTATATAGAATAAACGAAAAGAAAACAAATCACGATAAAAAGAAGAAACTATGCACTTTTATGGTGTGGCACAATGTCATATGCCTAGTGATACATGCTGTTGTTATAGGTCACAACAACAAGTCAACAACAACAATACCCAATCCCGCCGGAACAGGTATGGGGGAGGTGAGATGTAGACATTCACACCCCTACCCTAGGGTAAAGGGACTGCTTCTAGAAAGACCTCCGGCAAGTGTGTGTGCAAGCAAATAGATTTTATGTTTATGTCTGGTGTGTGTGAGAATGGAAAAGACAATTACTTAAAAGAAAACATATAAAGCAAAAACATACAAGCGTGCATAGACAGCATACACATAAACGCATACCGACATAGAATCTGTTGTTATAGGTCGACACGTAAAATTAACACCTTCAAATGTTTCCAAACCAAAAAAATTCAGAGTCACGTGAATTAAGAACTGTTATTAATCTACTATTTCGTATAGCCTTTCTAAATAAAATCTACTATTTCATATAAACTTTATTTTATTTTAAAAGAAAAAACCTACATCTTTTTATTAACATAATAAAACTGAAAATGAATTGAAATTGATCATCACAAAGTTACGTTATCTTATAATATTTTGTTCTGCTTTCAGCAAAGGTAGAAGCTAATTATAAATAAAAATGCAGTTTACAGCTCTGAAATACAGTAGATTATAATCATCGAGAATGATTCACTTCTATTTTCTATTGGTTTCTGAAATCTACAAGAATTATTTGTTTTAGAACACAGCAGGGCTCATTTTCAGATGGATACATTACGTACCAAAAGTCATTACTTCTACGCTATCAACATAAAATCGTAGGAAATTCAGAACCAAAGAGCCAACCCGCAAGAACAAAATAACAATACAAACCAATTCTATATATGAATTAACGGATAAAAAGAACATTCTGCTCATAGTAGGTTTTCCTACAGTTTCCTACAAACCTTACAATCAAACTTCAAAAAAATCAATTTGGGTGTAATATGCTAAATATATGCAATTTATCTAAGAATCCAAACAGTTCAATTTACGTGTATTATGCTAAATTATACGCAATTTGATTATAGAACAAATCACTATTCCCAAAACTCATATTCCTCTCCCCCTCAATCTATAGTCATTTATACATATTCAAACCTTACGCAAAGAATGCATCAATATGATTCATAAACAATTTCAAGCCACAAAAATCGCATACGATTTAAAACAACATATACCTAGCTAATTCATTCATAATTTGCACATACACAATTCAATAACACCAAAACTTGATCCTCTGTCCATCAATCCATCATCATCATGCATCCAAAAACCGCATTTCAAAGTTACACAAACAATGCAACAACAAAATGATTCACAAACAACCACATGTACGTTAACAAAACCTAAAAAATTCATGCAGGATACAGTAAACCCACAGAACTCACACACAAAACAATCAAATCACAACATAACTAAATCTTGCTTCCATCAATCCAACGTAATCAGCACAAAATCCACAATTCAAACGCTACACAAACAATCATTTGCATTTGACTTACAAAAAACCTAGCTCGATTAAGTGTAAAAACAGTAAAACACTAAACACGCACAATTCAATCATTATACAATCAAATCCATCATCATAAATCAGGTTCACAATTCTAAAGTTAAGCAAACAATGCAACAACAATCTATTCACGCACGAACAAACACACATAAGTTAACAAATTCACAAGCGATACACATACGCTAAACGTACACAATTCAATCAAAAAACAATCAAACATCACCAAAAATCAATCTACCTTCCATCAATCCATCATCATCAAACACTAAACAAACCAAACACATTTAACTTACAAAATCCTACCAAGTTCACGAGTGAAAACGCTAAACATACACAATTTAGTAGAAAAACAATCCATCAGGTTCCATCCATCATCATACATCCAAAATCCACAATTCTAACATTACGTAAACAATGCCACAACAATCTATTCCCAAACTCCACCCACGAAACAATCAAATTACAACATAATCAAATGCACAATCAAAACGCTACACAAACAATCTATTCACCAAACAAATGCACATAACTTACAAAATCCTAGCTCGTTCACGCTTGAAAACGCTAAACACACACAATTCAATCAACAAAAAATCCATCATTCCAACGATCATCCTACATCCAAAATCCACAATTCTAACATTACACAAACACATATATTCTACTTCCTGCCGCAAAACCACTCCACGCACGCAATTCCATCCTAAAACAGTCAAACAACACCTACATTCAATCTACCTTCCCTCAATCCATCATCATCAACACGAAATCCACAATCTAAACGTTAGGCAAAAATGCAACAACAATCGATTCATAAACATACGCACAAACACTAATTCGTGCGAAAAAACGCTACGCTTACACAATTCAATCCTAAAACGATCAAACATCACCTAAATTCAATCTACCTTCCATCAATCGGTCATCAACACGAACTCCACAAACATTAGGCAAAAATGCAACAACAATCGCTTCATAAACAACCGCACAAACGCTAATTCATGCCAAAAAACGCTACGCACACACAATTCAATCCTAAACCGATCAAACATCACCTAAATTCAATCTACCTTCCATCAATCCATTATCATCAACGCGAAATCCACAACCTAAACATTACGGCAACAACTAACAACGCAACAACAATCTATTCACAACCTAACTACATCACGCGCAACACGCAAACTAATTCAAAAAACACCCGCTCGCAACCTCTCGGCATCAGTCGAACACCGCCTCAACCCTAACTACCTAACGCGCAATACGCTAAACATACACATTACACTCACATTACACATTTCACAACAGAATTCAAAAAACACTCACTCGCGTACGCTCGGCATCGGTCGAATACCGCCTCAAAATGTCTCTCATATACTTATACTTATCCTCACGCGACTCCTTCAACAAATTTGGCGGTAAATACCGTTCAAGCGAACTAAACAGCAACGGAGTAAACTCCATACCGAAATCCTCATAGTCAGCAGCTTCGTGGTCCTGGTTAGGGTTTAATCGGAGCCGGTAGTTAGCGTTTGACGGCGCCAATCCGGTAGCGACACCCGTAGGGGGGCCGTTGGGGACGATGGCCGTTGGAGTAGGTTGTGGTAAATTAGGGTTAGGGTTAGGGTTAGGGTTAGGGTTTGGTGATGGTGGTGATGGTGAGGGCGAGTCTTGTGGTTTTTCACTAGCCATTGAAATAAAAAGATATTTTTTTGGTTTTGAAAGAAGGATTTGTTTTTATGATGTGATGTTTTAGTTTGATTTTTATAATGTTTTGAAAACCGGACCGAAGTGTGCTGGTCGGGTTCGGGTTTGGTTAGGGTAAGTGTGGCGGCGGCGGATGTTTGTTTTGGTTTTTGTTGGTTGGGCGATTTAGGGTTTGTGATGGGGTTGGGTGTTGTTGGGTCGTTGTCACGTGATTAAGGCGTGATTTGTATTAGTGTTGACCATTAATGTAGTTGATTTTGTGTGTTTATAATTGTATTAGAGTGTTATACATTATGCATTGAATGTTTATGTTTTGTGTCTTATATAGTAGTATTTACAAGTATAGAAAGGAAAAATACCTTGTATAAACCAACTTCATAAATGTTAGCACAATCAATTAAGAGTGAAATAAGTAAACAATAAAAGTTTGTAACTATTATCTATTTGATGGACAACTCAAACTAAATAATAATAATAATAATAATAATAATAATAATAATAATAATAATAATAATAAAGTGATTTTTCATTGAAAACATGGAAATTACATATAATTGGAGGGAAGTCTAGACACAATCTGTGCTCCCACACCTTTTTTAATACAGAAACTAACTCGATGAAAAATAAAAATACCACTCTTAATGTTATTAGAGTTGCTGCTGGCAATAGTCTTGATACGAGAAAATGTATTCAAAGCTTCTATATCGAGTTCCCCAAACGTAGAAAAGACGAAGGGGACGAACTTATAATAATAATAATAATAATAATAATAATAATAATAATAATAATAATAATAATAATAATAATAATAATAATAATAATAATAATAATAATAATGGTAAATTACACTGTTAGTCCCCACCCCAAAGGCGGGCACATATTTGGTCCAAAAACTGAACAAATTACGTGAGTATCCCACAGGTTTTAAATATCGCTTCATTAGATGTTCCTTTTTTTTAACTTGTTTCTTGCTAAGTCAATTCATGTGACTTACATACGAAAGCACCATGGTTTTGTCACGCCTTTGTATGCTTCGTCTCTCCACTTTAACATATTTGATCCTCCATTATAACATCTCATTATTTATGCCCAATGCACCACCCTTTTCTTTCACTATTCATCCTTTGATTATCTCTCTGAACCCTTTTATCGTAGCATTCCTCGTTGTACAATTCTACAAATTGTGTTTAGATCATCTCCCCAACCACGATAGTATTAATCATGTAGTATATTCACAAATAATATGTTGATAAACTTACTAAAGAGCTATTTAAGGAAACTGAAACACATTAAGGTAGTGTTTTTTTTTAATTGTGTATCTATATCCATATTGTAGATTAAAATGATCTTATTAACTTGAGATTTTGATGTTTTTCTAACTATTTTTTTTCCAATGGTCAACCTAACATGCTTAGCATACAAGTAAATCGTGGTGGCAGATTTACTAAGTTTCCAAGCAGACAAGACGTTGAAGATAGATAAGCACTCACGAATCTTGTGAATGAGGGACGGAGCTAGCTTATGGCTTGGATGGGCCATGGCCAACCCAAGATATAAATTGCCTACAAGTAACATGTATTTGTTGTAATGTATTTTCGAAACTAAAATGTTTTATCCAACCCTTAATATTATATTTAACCCACCTAGAGTATAATGACTACATCATCCGAGAGAATATTACTAGTTTATGCGCCTTTTTTTTTTTTTTTTTAAAGCAAAGTTTATGCATCAATTGAAAAAAATAAAGTTACAAAAGTTTGATTGTCTATTGGGTAAACAAATTCATCATACCATTTTTTCCGCAATTCGTTTTTTATTTGTTTTGGCCCACCCAAAAACCAAATCCTAGCTCCGTCACTGTTGTGAATATAAATGAGTTCCATGTGCATGAGTCGGGTAAAATGGTGTTAAAGCTAGGTTATACCAGTGATATACCCCTTTAGTATCACCATTTGTTACCTTGGGTGTGTGTAGGAACAAGATTATTAGAGCTCATAAAAGCTTGAACTTTTAAAATAAGCTAGTTTATAAAAATAAATTCTGTTTGTCATGCAAGCTTAGGAAAGCCTTTATAAGTTATAAGTTGTAAGCTAAAGTTAACTGAAATGAGCTTTTAAAAATGAGTAGAGTCTCTAGTTAGTCAAATTACTAAATGCCCTTTAAATACAATAAATTAACACCCAAAACCTTATATATGTGAATTTAGTTTGATGTATTATTTTAACCTATAACTCCAACAAATTAATCAAACACCTTTATGAAAATATAAACTTCAGTTTCTTTCTTATAATATATGTTTAAGCTCCTTTTCCAGTTCCAACTTGTGCTCAAGCTCCAACTAATTTCGCCAAACATACCATTATAATAATGGTCTAGATGTTGGATTGTTTTTGTTAGGCAACAATGAGGATGTTATCCATTTTAGTAAGTTCATTGAGGTCTTTTATTGAACATGGTAAAACCAAGTTATTGTGCTATTTTATATCACACAATGGAATTAAGTCCAAAACGGTGAGTATATGAAGAGATTGTTAGGATAGCCACCTTTAATTTGATTGGCTGGATGATGTCTGGCTACCCGACATTCCACTTTCGGTTATTGTATTTTTCTTGGCGACAATCTTATTTCATGTTCATCTAAGCGCCAACACATTATCTCTCGCTTCAGTGCGGAATTGAAGCATAATACAGTGATGTGACCAATGTTGTCGCCCGGATTGCGTGGGTTGGAAATCTGCTTCAGGAGCTTCTTGCCCACTTCATACTGCTTCTCTAGTTTATTGTGACAATGTTAGCACTGTCTACCTATCATCGAATCCGGTTTGACATCAACGCATCAAGCACATTGAGATTGACATCCACTTTGTTTGTGATTTGATGTTTACTGTCATGTTTGGGTTCTTCACGTACCCTCTCGCTACCAGTATACGGATATTTCACTAATGGACTGTCATCCCCCTTATTTGCATAGTTTTGCTACAGTTTGAGTATCCGTCCCTCTCCCGCTCCAACTGCGAGGGCGTATTAGTATGGTTCATATTGTATAGAGCCCATGTTATATCACTTGTAGGGCTTGACCCATGTACTTGGGAACCTACTTTGTATGTTTAAATACATTGTTATGATAATCGAAAGAGATGCAATCAAAGCCAAATACATATTGTATTAGATAGTTATTTGACCTTTTTAGGTAAAGTGATAAGGTTTCTGCACATTTAAAATGCTTCGGAATATTGTCAGCCCGTTCCGTACATTTTCTTACCCGTATGCGAAGAATCATAAGTAGTTAATCCTTCATTGTAGCTTAACTCATTTGACCCATTAGTGATAATGTATAACCCACATTGGTCCATGTTCACGTAAATGGGTCAAATTGCCACGCATATGTGATTTTTATTTTTAAGCCAATTTGACATTTTCATGTCATGGGTTTATAATTAATTTATTTGATGGTAACTAAAAATAAAGACTAGACACAATATTAAGAAAATATAATAAATTATGGTAACCCAATAACATTAGATTCTATTGCATTGCCAGATGCGATGTTTATAATGTCAAGTATGATGCTGGATACATGTTTTTTGATGAAGGCATCAACTTTTCAATGACCATGTTAAAATGAAAACGTTACGCCAGACAACGAAAGAGAAATGGAAGCCAACATCGTCATGGTTGTTAGAGCATCTACTATGATAAACCCTTACAAAGGTTTATAAATATGTCACATCACAAATACATAAACCTTTTAGATTTATAAACCTATTTTCACTAATAATAAACTTGTTAAAGCTTTATAAATATATAACATAACTCAATGCATTAAATTGTGAAAATGTCTAAGATATTGGACCTTTTAATGCCATGTAAGCATGAAATTGACGTCCACTATGATTAACAATATTATGATCCTCTTCATCTTTTTATAAACCTTTTTATAAACTACCATAGTAAATGTCTTTAGAAACATAAACATTTTAATCTCCTATACATTTGTATATTTTAAGTGACATGTCAAAATGGCGATTCTGAAACATTATTTTCATGATTTTTTTTCCTTCGAATCCCAAATGCCATTTTGATTCTTGTTAAACGATTGACAAAAGATTTATCAATTTGAGTGCAACATTTTGGTCTCAACAAAAGCCTTGTTTCGAAATAAAATAGTTATATATCAAAGATTATCAATTTAAATCAAAGATAAAAGTTAACACCGCATGCATGCAGAATAAAAAAATGTTTTCCTATCATTTGACTGACATTGACGTGTGAATATATTTTCTATAGTAAAATTTGTGTCGATACTGAGCAATATATTTTGGATTGTCTATGTGTTGCTAACAACGCGTGGTGACTCTTACAAGTTTACTGTGGGTCTCCCTTACACCCTTCCCCACTATTTATATCCCACAATTTCAACTTCTTATTAATAATACACACACAAAACAATTCCCACTCAGTTTCAAAATTTCTTTGCATGATCAATGTCTCATGCTTCAATTTCAAGTACTACACTTTGGGCTATACCAAAACCATCTTCTTCTTCTAGTAAGAAATCGAAACACATCAAATGCAAGCTTCGATCGCGTTCGATCACAAATTTTCCTAAGGAGACACCGTTTGAGTTCCCAAAATCAAAATGTCCGGACTCATGGAACATATTCCAAAAAGTATCTGCTTTGGCATTGGATGCTGTTGAAACAAGTTTTGTAAAACAAGAACAAAAGCGCCCTTTGCCAAAGACAACAAATCCGGATATCCAAATTTCGGGAAACTTTTCTCCAATACCTGAACACAGGGGCGGAGCTACGGAGGGGGCACGGTGGGCACGTGCCCCCCCAAAACTTTCCGGCGCAGTGTAATTTTGTTGGAGATTCTCGTTTTTTTCGTCATTTTGCCCCCCTTACAAGTAATGTCGATAACTCAAGCTCTCCGATACTGGTGAGTTGGTGAAACAGATGGTGAATCTCGAGCTGTTTGTCAAGCACTAAAGCTTGTACAGTGAAAAGTTTGTATGAAGAAGATGGCCGGTGAGGTGCCATAGGAAAGAGAAAGAACAAATAAAATACTACTCCAAAGTGATAGGCTCATGGGTCACGTGAGGAGGATAACCACATAACCACAGTCAATTATTTTGAAGTTTGTGAAAGTGAATAAATACTTTATTGTTTTCATTTTTTTCACTACTTGTAGTGTTGTACCTTTTATTTATTTATTTTTTGAACTAAACTAGTTGTGCCTTGATTTTGCTATATGCTCCGTATTTCAGAATAATGACTAATGAGGTGTTTTGAGTGTTTTCGTCTTGTTTTGTTCTCTAATTAAATTTATATAAAAGTTAATTTTATTTAAGAAAATAAAGTGTATTTGATTGGAGTGTTTTACAGTTTATGTTCAAGTGTTACTTCATTTTAAAAAAAAAATGTTGTAGATATCAACATTTTAAAAATAACTAATCTTAAAGATTTAGTTTGGTTTTTCAATGTCATCAAAATAATATAAAACATTTTATTTGTTACGAAGAAAATATATATGTTAGTATGGTCTTGAATTAAAGACGATAGTACTAGATGTTCGTCGTTATAATCACTTTTATTATTGTGTCAGGCTCAACGCAACCCGACCTTTACCGGTTGGGTTAAGTTTTTTTTCTTTATTGGCCCGACGTGAAAAAAAAAATAAATAAATAAATAAATAAATAAATAAATAAAAATTTGCCCCCCCCCCTCAGAAAATATTCTGGCTCCGTCCCTGCCTGAACAACCTGTACGACACCATTTACCTGTCCAGGGAACAATTCCGGGACACATAGATGGTGTCTACTTAAGAAATGGGGCCAACCCATTATTTGAGCCCGTTTATGGTCATCATTTATTTGATGGTGATGGTATGATTCATGCAGTAAAATTCGATCAAGGTGAAGCGAGCTATGCTTCTCGATTTACTGAGACACAGAGACTTGTTCAAGAACGTGCTATTGGAAAACCGGTTTTTGCTAAGGTTATTGGGGAGCTTCATGGTCTTTCGGGTATTGCTAAGTTGTTATTGTTTTATGCTCGTGGATTATGTGGTTTGGTCGATCATAGTCAAGGCATTGGTGTTGCAAACGCGGGTTTGGTGTATTTTAATAATCGACTTCTAGCTATGTCCGAAGATGATTTACCTTACGAAGTTAAGGTTACATCAAATGGGGACTTGAAAACAGTTGGGAGGTATAGTTTTGATGAGCAGCTAAAGTCGAATATGATAGCACATCCTAAAGTTGACCCGGTTTCGGGTGAACTTTTTGTGCTTAGTTACAATGTTGTAAAACAACCTTACTTGAAGTACTTTCGATTTTCACCTAATGGTGTGAAGTCGAAAGATGTGGCAATTGACTTGGGGAAACCTATTATGGTACATGATTTCACAATAACTGAAAACTACATGGTGGTCCCTGATCACCAGGTAGTTTTCAAGTTATCAGAAATGATTACCGATGGGTCCCCGGTCGTGTATGATAAAGAAAAAGTGTCGCGGTTTGGTGTTCTTGATAAATATGCCGAAGATGGTTCGGGGATTAAATGGGTCGAAGTTCCAGATTGTTTTTGCTTTCATTTGTGGAATGCGTGGGAAGAGCCCGAAAATGATGAAGTTGTCGTGATCGGGTCGTGTATGACTCCCGCAGACTCGATTTTTAATGACAGTAACGAGGAACTTAAAAGTGTTCTGTCGGAAATTCGTTTAAATTTGAAAACAGGGAAATCAAGTCGTCGAGCAATAATTGCACCCGAAAACGACGTTAATTTGGAGGTTGGAATGGTGAATAAAAACCTTTTGGGTCGAAAAACAAAATTTGCTTACCTAGCAATTGCCGAGCCATGGCCTAAAGTGTCTGGTTTCGCGAAAGTTGACTTGCAAACAGGTGAAACTAGAAAATTCATTTACGGAGACGAGAAATACGGGGGCGAGCCCTTGTTTATTCCTAGAGACCCAAATTCTGAAGCCGAAGATGATGGTCACATTTTAGCATTTGTCCACGACGAGAAGACATGGAAATCAGAACTTCAAATTGTTAATGCAATGACATTAGCACTAGAGGCCGTCATTAAGCTACCATCACGGGTTCCATACGGTTTCCATGGAACGTTTATTAGCGCGAAAGATTTAGCTACACAAGCTTAAAAACAGTATTTAGCAAAAGAAATTTTACCAGAGGGATGGTTAAAAATACATCCCCGGAAATTTCTTTTTTTGTTGGGGGTTTTCGTATTTTAAGCTAACTAGTGCAAACCAATTCAGAAGTCAACTATGCTTCATGAGATACGAATTGGTAATGATTTTGTCTTTTTCTAATGCAAACCAATTATTTAGCAAAAGTTGTATTTTTGTACTTCCAAATATGTGAAATTTCAGACAGTCCATGAGTTACCATTATTACATTCAGAACAACTTTCCTTGAGTTAAACTACGTGGTTATATGGGTTTGCTTATTTGAAATATATATGGTTGTTCAAAAAGACTTATAATCAGATAAGCAATCCCAAACGCCCCATAAAATCCCATGATATTAGTTGGTGTTTATAAGTTAATATGCATTTCAATCGGTATATGCTCGTAAAATAACTGATAAGTTAATAACTCCAAGCATTTTTTAATAAGCTAGACAAAAAAAATCTATGGAAAACTTTTCAAATCAGCTCATAGATTCAAGCTTACATGCTACTTTTAAGCATATTTTTGCTATATAAGCTAATATACCCTATAAATAAGCCTTAAACACTTCAAATGAGCTTACTTATTCTATATAAGCTAATAAGCTCTCTAAATAAGCTTAAACAAACACTTGAATGGGCTTATCTTTGCAATATTAGCTAACGAGTCATCTAATTGCATTAAAAGACATGCTCTTGAATATTTCGAGTGACAAAAGTTGTTTTTAATATTTTAAAATTTCAAATGACAAAAGTTATTTTTAATATTTTAGACTACTCACGGTGGAGGGTAATGGATTGCCCTCACCTCTATTGCTCACGTGTGACACCTACTGAAAACCTTCCCTCTCACGCGTTGGCCATGGAAAGAAGGAGAGAAGTGGTAAGGGTGCTCACCATTTTATTTATTTATTTATTTATTTTTTGTATATGTGTGAGTGTTTGTGATGTATTTTGTGTGTTATGTTTATATAAAGCGGCGTATTTTTTGAAGATGAGTGGAGTAGTGACCATTGTGTTTGAAATCAGAGGGGAACGATGATGTTGAATAGTAATATGACGCTGATGTGGCGGTGAAGGAAATGGAGACCATTTTGGCTAGGTTTAAAACCGAAATGACAAAAAGTTAAGAGATTGTATAAGTTATTGGGCACGAACCCATCAACTTGTTAATGGTATTTTTGTTGTTAAACAAGGTCATGAAGGATTGCCCAATAACATCACACTAATCTCAATCTATACGCATCATATTCAGCATGGTATATAAATAAACACAAACTTTTTGATATATTACAATCAAAACTTAAAACAAGTCTTCACTTAACAAGATACAACAAATTGTCTTCTAAACATAACCTTTTCAAGTACGTGTAGATTTATTACTAACATCAAACTAATAATAAAGGATTACACAAAGAGTAAAAGACAAACGAGCAACAAGTTGCACTTTAGCTTTTTTTTAAATTGCAAAACTATTTTTTTTAAACAACATAACACTTGTAAGGCTTACAAAAGGACTCAATTTTCTTTTTGATTGTAAAAAAACATTACCGACCATGTTCATAAATGTGCATATACATAAGAGGATCACATTCGTTACTTTATAACTCGTGAAAATATTATTGGTTATAGTATGCACAACCAACATTAATGCTAACCATGGATATATAAAAAAGATATATGAAAACACCATTTTTTGTCCATGGTTAACATTAAAGTTCTGTAACGCATTTGTATGCTTCGTCTTTCCACTTTAACATATTTGATCCTCCATCATAACATCTCATTATTTATGTCCAATACACCACCCTTTTCTTTCACTATTCATCCCTTGATTATCACTCTAAACCCTTTATCATAGTATTCCTTATTGTACAATCCTACACTTTGTGTTTAGATCATCTCCCCAACCATGATAATGTTAATCATGTAGTATATTCAGAATAATACGCTGATGAAATTACTAAAGAGCTATTTAAGGAAGCTGAAACAGATTAAGGTATGTGTTTTTTCTTTTTTTTTTCTTTTTTTTTTTAATTGTGTATCTATAATCATATTTTGTAGATTAAAATGATCTTATTAACTTGAGATTTTGATGTTTTTCTAACTTTTTTTTTACGGTCAACCTAACATGCTTTGTAACAATTCGCAATTTCAGGTTAACTTTTATTCCCGAAAATTTCACTATTCACAATTTACTATTCACTTTTCACTATTCATCTCAGAAATTTTTATTTCATATTCTCGTAAGTTAAACTATTTTAACGATAATCCGAGAGTTTGACACTCGTCGGATCATTTCTGCAAAAATCACAAGGCCGTGTCCGAGATTTACTTTTAGGTTTAAACGTCCTTCCAGCATCCCGATATATCCATAAAACATAATAAACAATAGAAATATGATTTTCTATCATTTTATGACAATTCCAAAAGTTTTGGAATTTTACGTTTTCCAGTTCAGCGTTTTACGCGAATTACGCGTTTTAGACCCGTGTTTCCAGTTTTTAGCAGGGTTTTAGCACCCGATAGAACCTACCACTCATTTTATATTTTATTATGGAGTATTTTGACAAGTTTAACCATTCTTCCAAGTTTCGTATTTTTACGATACCCGGTTTTACGTTTTGAGGCTTAATCATTTACGATTGGCATTTCCCGGAGTCAAAACTAACCAAGTATCTTGGATAATATCAACAAAAGGCTAACCCTTCCTCCCCAAGCTTTGTGAACCGCCCTAGGAGGGGCGATTCACCACCCATGTGGCTTGATCCTATGCATTGAGTCATGAGATGATGACAAGTGTTCACCTTGCTCTCCAAGGTTGGACTAGTCAAGGGTTCTAACCTCCTCATTGCCATATAAATACCCCCTCCCTCCCATCCTTGTACGCCACAAATACCACACACAACACACCATCTCTTTAGCTAATTACTTCCAATTTTATGCAAGAGATCAAGAGCATAACAACACATAAACCTAGTTTGATCTTAGGTTATCAAAACACTTCCATAACCTCATATACTTGGTGATTTCTCTTGAGTTTGAATCCACTCAAGTCACCTCAACTTTCATCATCCATCTTTCAAGATTACAAGAGTAGAAAGATTGCATGAAGTGAAGTGGGTTGAAGCAAGTCTATCAAAGTCCTATCCTTACATGTTAACTTCCTTTCATCTTTGAAAGCCAAAAGTTGCTCGTAGAAGTTCTTACGGCATATCCCTCATTCTCATTATACATCATCCAACTCAAGGTGAGTTCATAGCCCCACTTTCTATCGTTTAACCATTTTACAAATCCTTGGGGGGAATACATGCTATTATTTTTCTACTCGAACACAATGCTTTCTACTGTATGCTATTCGACTATGTTTTATTATCACTAAGTAACATCCTTGCCAAACCAAGATCCCTTATTATGAACCATTTAATCACTTGTGAGGGTTACTTGCGAGTGAGCGCGAATATTGTGAATAGGCCTATTGGGATTGACGAATCCCATTTGTTTTGACTAAGTTCAAACAAATGCATTAATATTTGAGACATTAGGTATGACGGCAAAGTACCTACCGGGATAAATCTGCCGATCGATATTGGTACACGTTAACGTTTTGGTGTCATAAGCTTAGTGAATTAATAACCTTTTCGGGCATATAACAACGTAGCCCATCTTTGTTTTCTAACTATTAGTGTGAGTCTATAGCTCACACTACGATTATTGTGTTCAAACGATTTAACTACAAACACTACGATTATTGTGTTCAAACGATTTAACTACAAACACTACGATTATTGTGTTCAACGATTTAACTACCAACACATTATGTTCAAACATTAAACAAACTCTATGAATATCACTCAACCTTTGTGTTGACCTCTCAAGCATGTATTTCAGGTTCATGACGATCAAGGATGGCACGGAAGGACACGGATACTCAAGAGGGCTATAAATTTTATTATCATTCAAAACTCATTTAATGTGATTTGTAAACATGGAACCATTTGGGACCTCATTTTGTAATCTCTGATATTTATACAATTTGAATGATAAATCTTTTAAAACGACTCAATTGGAGTTCGTTTTCTATTATTGTGACTATTGTGCCGTCGAGTAACACCCAGTTTGAATTCCGCTGCAACCATGAATTGGGGGTGTTACAGATTGGTACCAGAGCCATGGTTATAGAGAAACGGGTCTAATTGAGACCTAAACTATAACTACAATTACAAGCAAAAACATTTTTATAGCCTTCCGCTCTCCGTGTCTTCCATCCTCCAGACGATTATGGACTTATTAAGCATTTTATGCTACATGAACATATAAGTATATTTATATATACATACGAGTTATTTTCAATCATTTTATCTAAACATATCTACATGATGAGTGTCTAAATACTCATCATTTTATACTAATCTGAACTGCCAAAACATACAAAAACACTCAAATATGTATCAAAATACTTAAAATATCTTAAAGGTGTGTTTTATATGTTTCAAATGCAAAATATGCAAAAACAGATGAAAAACGTACAAAGTTTGCATAATTGGCAGTTTCAGTCCCTCAAGTTTCATAAATTGGCAAAACTAGTCCCTGGTTATTCTAAAAACGTCACCAAAGGTCCTTTTTAATCATAAAGTAACATATTTAGTCCTTTGGTGCAAAGTTTCACAAAATTACAAGTTTAGTCCCTCAACTTTGGAAATTGACAGAAATGGTCCCTGGGATGTAGAAACTTTGAGAAAAGCAATTTTGGTCCTTATACTAATAATCTTTTGCAGGAATGGTCCTTGGTGATAAGTTTGGTGAATTTACATGATTGGTCCCTGAAATTTCACAGTTTGGCAAAACAGGTCCCTCAAAGTTTCAAACTTGACAGTTTCAGTCCCTGGGTGTTCAAAATGGGAAAATATATCATTAAGGGTCCTAGGGAATTCATAAATGTCACTATTAGTCCCTGGGAGAAAGTTTTGAATAAATTACACATTTAGTCCTTCAAGTTTGGTGTATTGTCAGTTTTAGTCCCCGGGTATTTAAAACATGGAAATTTATCTTTATTACCCTTGTACTATTCGCTAATGACAAAATACACCTCTTGGATGACTTTGGAAAACTCACACTTTCAGTCCCTCAAAAATTCAGATTTTACACTTTTGGTCCCTATGCTTTAAATACCAAACGGACCCTTATAATATTAATACCCAAAATAAAAACCCAACACTAAAACTAGCCCACCCTTCCTATTTGTACCCAAGCCCATTTCTCAGCCCAGTCCACCCTTGGTCAACCCTCGGTCAACACCCCTAAAACAAAACCACCCCGTATTACCTTTTCCCTCCCAAAACCAAAACCACCACACACCACCGCTGCAACCAATACCACCCTACACCTGGCCTGCCACCTCTCACCCCAGCTGTCTAAACTACCCCCACACCTCACCCTACCCCATTAATACCCTTAAAACCCGTACACGCAACCCAACTGACCCTTGGACTAAATTGGCGCGAAAAAGAAAGTTTGAACGGTGTGGATGAGTTAGACAATATCAATGGCTATGGAATGGTGGGAAATACCCCAGTGGGTCCCACAAACCCTGAAAATGGTTATAAAGCAGAAGAGAAGCAGGAATGAAGGTGTATTAGTTTAGGATTAGTTAAATTAGGTCGTATGTAGTATAGGTTTCAAATTCAGTTGTATTTTCAATTAAACAAGCTTGTATTAGTAAAATCTCATGTATTACAATCTTTAATTCAAGTCAATTTAAAGTTTCAACTCAGTTCTCAGTTTTTGCAATTTGTTCTTATTTCAAGATTCTCAAATAGTCAAGTGTTGTTACCAGTTGTTGTTAAGTCAGTTCATAAGCTTAGATAAGCTCTGACAAAGCTCATATAAGCTCTTGAATACTTTAATTATCAGTTTCATTTTATAAATAGGAAAATACCAAAAATTCAAATAAATAAAGGAAAAATAAAAAATTAGTGTGAAGAAAGGATTGAAGCTGAAGCAGTGATAATCTGGATTGCTTTTGGGTATAATAGTGCTTAGTGGTAAGCTATAGGTTGTTCTTGGTCATTGGTTTCAATTCCTCAGTCCAATTCCAAGTTGTAAGCATATTCCATATTATTTTCAAAATCAGTGTTGATGCTCATAAGCTTATTTGTTGTTATTAATTGTTTATTCTACTTAATCCTAGCTCAGTAGATGGTTTTTGATTAATAGATTAGGTCCTAGTTCTAAGCATTAGTTAGTTTCATTCATGTTAATGTTATAAAGGGGTGTTTGGATTGTTTGAATTGGCCTAGTCACAGGTTGTCTTTGTTGTTATTCTTAGTTCAGACAGTCTTATATATGTACCTTTAGGTTAGTTTAAACATAAAACACCTAGGTTTAATAATAGAAAGTCAAATTCATTCCCTAAACCCCCTCACAGTTGACTGTGAGGGAATAGAATCCCACAGACCCTCACTTAAGCTCATATCAATAAGCTTTAGCTTATTTTAGGTCTAATATAGCTTATATTAACTAAATTAATCAGTAGTGAATGTTAGAAACTCAAATAAGTCAACACACCAAGTTTCATTAAAAGTCAAGATTTGTTTAAACTCAGATTTTTCCCAAAACTCCCAGATTTCTTTAGAATTTAGGAGAAGGTTTCAAGACTTGAAATTTGTTTTAGTAACATACTACCACCTCATCTTTAAGTTCTCATAAGCCTTATATTTTAAGCAATTTTAGTGTGGGCCCCAGTGACCTCCAAACACACTTGCAGGGCAAAGGTGTGCCCTGCTCCATCAGCTCAGTCCCAACACCACCACTTTGGTGGTGTTTTGTGACCACCACAGTGGGCCCCACCTGTCCAAATTAGTTTCCCTCAACCCCCCTCCTAGTAGAGAACTTAGATTGACCATAAGTTTGACCTGCACCTCAGTGGACCCCACCTAGAAATAGCTCTCAAGTTTGTCCCCATTCTGAGTTCAAAACAGGTTTTGGAATAGCTTATTGTAGCTTATTAGCTTATCTACTGAGCTTATTTAGCTAAATTAAGCTTAGACAAGTCTAACATACCTATTAGAACCAGAATAAGCCTTAGTGGGTCCCACATAAGCTCACTTGAGCTTATTTACCTTTTCAGTCAAACTTGGTCAACTGTGGAAGGAATAAGCCCCCACAGTGCTTATTATTAAGCTAGAAAATTATTGTTTTTATTAAAGTTACTTATTTTTATGTATAATAAAGTTTTGTAAAATAAAAATCAAGAAAAGACAACATAAAAATAAGTGATAGTTTCTATTTAATACAATTTAATTTTAATTTTCATTTTTATATTTTTATTAAGTAATCTGTATTTTTATATTTTTATTAACTTCCTTATATATTAAAGTATTTTTAATAAATTTTTCAGATTTTAGTTTTGTCATTTAGTAATTATTATAATTAAAAATAGTTTTATTAATAATTAATTAATAAATAAGTTTTAATTAGCATAATTAATTTTTATATAGTAACACCTATATTTTATATTTTTCCTAGCTTTTATAAGTCATAATATAATTTTAGTAATTTTTCTAGAATTTTTACTGTTCATTTAATAGTTTTCTGAATTTAAATAGTTTAATTAGATATTAATTAATAAATAGAATAATAATTAGTTAACTAGTTTAAAAATATATAAAATAAAGTTTTTATAATTTTTTAGGATTCCCATGATGGTTAATTAGTTATATAAATTTTTTCATAATTTTCTAAGTTAGTTTAATATTATTTTTAATTTAAATTAGTTTAAATAGTTTAATTAATATTAATAGTATTTAATTAATAGAAAATTCATAAAAAAACAAAAAGATTTATTTTTATTTTTTATACTTTCTTCAAGTTCTATTTTAGGTTTAGAAAATATTTTTTTTAAGTTTCTAGTTTAATTTGTAGTATTTATAATTTTCTATTAAATAGTTAAATAGTTTTTATTTAAATAATTAATAATAAATAATATAATAATCTTAAAAATAGTTTTCTTTTTAATTTAACTTTATTTTAAGTTTAAGTTTATCGGATTGTCAATTTTAACCCTTATAGTTTATTTTTCTTAAAACTCACCTTTTTCTCAGTACGCAATCGCGTCTGATTTTAAATTGGTGTACGTTTATACGTTTTAGATACCTAGGTTTTACGTAATCGTTTTAATAGTTTATTTAAGTTATAAAACCCTAGATAAACACACACACACACACACACACTTTTATACCATTCCCTGTTCAGATTCACTAATCACAGATTCGTTTATAATAAAACATCGCACACCTCGTTGGGACTTACGACCCGGGAAAACACTGTATTCCTCGGAAGCATTTGCCTCAGCTGTTTGACTATTACAGTTGGTCATTCACAAGTGGCTGATCAATAATTATCTGACTGTTTGAGGCGAATCAAAATTTGGCGCCGCTGCCGGGGAGGTTGTGCGCTTATTTTAAACGATTTTGCGTATTAGTGAGTTTGGATATACATCCATTGTATATTTACCATCTTTTATCTATATTTTTATAAAACAAAATCCAAAAATATTCACCTTTACATCCCTACATATTTGATTCTTCATTTCTCATCCCCAAAACCTTTTGATTCTACATTCTTCCACTTGTCCCATAATTAATTCTAATGGCATCTCTCGATGACGATTTCTTTAAACAAAGGGCCTGTAAAATTGAAGTTGAAAAACTTATGGCCTTGTCAAAAATGTCGAGATGTTATGTTGATTATGATGGACCTTCGATTCCTATTCCCTCTCCGGTGAGGGAAAGAGATCATGAAACCGAGGTGACAAAGGACCTTGTACTTTCATCTGACGATGGAGGTGCTAAATACGTCCAAACCACGGTTGTCCAAAAACCTGAGCTCACAAATGCTCCTAAACCTTCAAGAATCAATCCTGATCTTTCACGGTTTACGGTTAAAAGTTTGTCAAACAAACGTACAGAGCTTAGGGCAGTAACTGAAAAGAACGACTTACCTGATCTTCACGTTTATCAAGAACCAAAACCCGAGACCATAACGGAAGTGGTGGAAATTGCTAGCTCTCAGAGCACACCACTTGTCCCACCTCCAGATTTTGTTCCTTGTGTCGGTTGTGGTGAGCCACTTTTCGGTTTTCCATGTCATTGGTGTACATGTGTGCAATGTGGTAATGATATCCAAAACGGGAGTTGTTTGTTTTGTGGATCGAGTAATTCCTTTGCTTATGATCCTAATCAAAATTCATTCAACGACTCCTCAAATTTTTCCAACTACCCATCACATTCATACGAGCAAGAATCATATTATCCAAATCTCAAAGATGCTTCGTATCAAAATACACCAAACCAGACTCAACAGTTTAACTGTTGTGAGTATTGTGGTGGTTCACACTACAGTTCTGATTGTCAAACTAGGAATCAGTTTGTCTATGAACAGGTTCCTAATAACAATTATGACTTAAACACATACGACTCACAACCACATCAGTTCAACTGTTGTGAGTACTGTGGAGGTCCACACTTTAGCTATGATTGTCAAACAAGGAATCCATTTCCTTGTAACAATTATGACTATTCGTTTCAAGACCCACCTCCACAGTGCCAAATAAACCAAGCAACTCCTCACATCCAGCAAGACCCTTGTCTAGAGGTTCTTGAGAAACTCAAAGATCTTAAAGAGGAGTTGGCTAATATGTCGTTTCACAATGCACCAAGTTCTTCTTGTGTATATTGTGGGGGTCCTCATAATGATGATCAATGTCAACCTTCCGGTTTTGACACATCCCCACCCCCACAGTCTCCACTCATTCCATATTCTCGTGATAAGTCTATCGCAGAATTACTTGCTGAAAAACATGCTGCTAGAGACGAAAGAAGCATGGAAGAATTACTAGTCTTAGAACAAGCAGCTATAACACGTATCAAATTTCAAAATGCTGCTCTTCTCGATGAGGATGATGAAAGTGATGATACCTCATCATGTTCATCAGTTGAGACTCCTTCCATGGATATACAGGGGGAAAATAATATAACTGAATCGCCAGCAGTAGAAATAATGGAACTTGTAGATTCCATTACTACTAGTCCTTCTCATCTCCCTCTATATGTTGTTATCACACCCGAGGTTCCCACTCACTCTCTAAGCATGGGGGACGAGCATCTTGACACAATTCCTGCAAAGGAATCTGACGAGTTCATAAAGTCTAGTGTTGAGAACCTTGTCCCAATCCCAAGTGAGTCACAGGGAATTTTTGATCTTATGTGTGATATTCCTTTCACCCATGATAATCCAAATGAACAAATTGAGACTGTCTCTGATTCCAGTAATGATTGTTTATCTTATGGAGACATCGAATTTGTTGATGCATCTCTTCCCGAGTCTAATGATGACTATCTTTTTGAAGAGTTCGCTGATGAACTCTCTCATATGGATCCCATCCCACCAAGGGATGAAAATGAAGTCTTTGACTTTGAAGCGGATTTGAGAGAGTTAGAATTCTTACCTACTCATGATCCTGCGTTTGAACTCACTCAGATCAAACCACTTCCTCCGGAAAGTGAAAATGATTTGGACGAATTCGAGGTTTTTATGAATGAAGATAGTTCAATTTCATACGAAGTTGATGATAATTATCTTGATCCCGAGGGGGACATTCTTTTTCTAGAAAGTTTGTTAAACGAAGATACATTTCCCCCTCTTCCACCCAAACAACTTCATAATAAGGAAATCAAATCAGTTGAGGAAACTGATAAATTTCCTGAGATCAAGCTTAAGGACTTGCCTCCTCCACTTGAATATGCATTTCTTGAGGAGGAAGTTCTTATCTTAATTGCTATTCAGATCTCCCTACTTTCCTTCACCTACCAGGTGATTTCTCCTATTCTTCACTCCTTCGGGAATGAAGACACTATCTTTGACCCCGGCATTCTCATTTATAAATTATGAGCCGGTTACTTATCTCATCGGTGTGGAACTTTCACGTGCTTCAAATGTTTATCCAAACGTCTTGAATGAAAGTCCGATTGAGATTGTCTCTTCCACTTGCTTCCCCATGGACAAATTAATTCGGGGTCGAGTCAAGCTAGTGACTCGGTAATCAAAAACATTAGCATGTATATAGGTTTTCACCCGTGTACCACCCTAGTGTGGGGGAGATTCCCCACAAGTTTCAAAAAAAAAAAAAAAAAAAAAAAAAACAAAAACAAAATGTACATATAGTGATAGCTTCTATTTAAGAAGTTTTATCTAAAAAAATAATTGTATGTATATACATCTTAAATAAATAAAGGCTATGTAATGTTTTCTTTTTACGTTCTAAGTTCGGTTTAACACCCGGTATTTTGAATATTGAGGACAATATTCAGTTCTAAGTGTGGGGGGAGATTCGTCTAACGAATTTAAACACATGTTCCATCAAGAACCCCCATTTTAGCCAAAATTTTAAAATTTTTTCTCACTTAGAACGCAATAAATGGTATCAATCCTCCATGTCTAACCCACAACAGGATTGGCTAATCCAGGAGCAAACGGTTCTTGGTAAAGATAACTCAAACCCGTTTATGGCTTGCAATTTGCCAAAAATTGTATGGTTCCTCAACTCCCCATTATCCTCAAAAGCTAATGAGTTGGCTAGCCTGCAAGTTTATGGCTTGTGGTAAAGGCTGTGGAAAATCCATAATTGGTAATCAACTCACCAAGATGTTGACTATTCCATCAAGAGTTGGCTAGTCCAGAAGCAAACGGCTTTTGGTAAAGACTAATCAAATCCGTTGACAGCTGGTGGTTTGCTCAAAATCACACGGTTATCAGGTGTGCCACAGTTTTTACACCTGGCTACTCCAGAAGTGATGGCTTTTGGTAAAGAGTTTTTCAAATCCATTAAGTTTTTCTCAATAGATTGCTAGGGACTAGCAATAGTTTAGTGTGGGGGATTGATGAGTGTCTAAATACTCATCATTTTATACTAATCTGAACTGCCAAAACATACAAAAACACTCAAATATGTATCAAAATACTTAAAATATCTTAAAGGTGTGTTTTATATGTTTCAAATGCAAAATATGCAAAAACAGATGAAAAACGTACAAAGTTTGCATAATTGGCAGTTTCAGTCCCTCAAGTTTCATAAATTGGCAAAACTAGTCCCTGGTTATTCTAAAAACGTCACCAAAGGTCCTTTTTAATCATAAAGTAACATATTTAGTCCTTTGGTGCAAAGTTTCACAAAATTACAAGTTTAGTCCCTCAACTTTGGAAATTGACAGAAATGGTCCCTGGGATGTAGAAACTTTGAGAAAAGCAATTTTGGTCCTTATACTAATAATCTTTTGCAGGAATGGTCCTTGGTGATAAGTTTGGTGAATTTACATGATTGGTCCCTGAAATTTCACAGTTTGGCAAAACAGGTCCCTCAAAGTTTCAAACTTGACAGTTTCAGTCCCTGGGTGTTCAAAATGGGAAAATATATCATTAAGGGTCCTAGGGAATTCATAAATGTCACTATTAGTCCCTGGGAGAAAGTTTTGAATAAATTACACATTTAGTCCTTCAAGTTTGGTGTATTGTCAGTTTTAGTCCCCGGGTATTTAAAACATGGAAATTTATCTTTATTACCCTTGTACTATTCGCTAATGACAAAATACACCTCTTGGATGACTTTGGAAAACTCACACTTTCAGTCCCTCAAAAATTCAGATTTTACACTTTTGGTCCCTATGCTTTAAATACCAAACGGACCCTTATAATATTAATACCCAAAATAAAAACCCAACACTAAAACTAGCCCACCCTTCCTATTTGTACCCAAGCCCATTTCTCAGCCCAGTCCACCCTTGGTCAACCCTCGGTCAACACCCCTAAAACAAAACCACCCCGTATTACCTTTTCCCTCCCAAAACCAAAACCACCACACACCACCGCTGCAACCAATACCACCCTACACCTGGCCTGCCACCTCTCACCCCAGCTGTCTAAACTACCCCCACACCTCACCCTACCCCATTAATACCCTTAAAACCCGTACACGCAACCCAACTGACCCTTGGACTAAATTGGCGCGAAAAAGAAAGTTTGAACGGTGTGGATGAGTTAGACAATATCAATGGCTATGGAATGGTGGGAAATACCCCAGTGGGTCCCACAAACCCTGAAAATGGTTATAAAGCAGAAGAGAAGCAGGAATGAAGGTGTATTAGTTTAGGATTAGTTAAATTAGGTCGTATGTAGTATAGGTTTCAAATTCAGTTGTATTTTCAATTAAACAAGCTTGTATTAGTAAAATCTCATGTATTACAATCTTTAATTCAAGTCAATTTAAAGTTTCAACTCAGTTCTCAGTTTTTGCAATTTGTTCTTATTTCAAGATTCTCAAATAGTCAAGTGTTGTTACCAGTTGTTGTTAAGTCAGTTCATAAGCTTAGATAAGCTCTGACAAAGCTCATATAAGCTCTTGAATACTTTAATTATCAGTTTCATTTTATAAATAGGAAAATACCAAAAATTCAAATAAATAAAGGAAAAATAAAAAATTAGTGTGAAGAAAGGATTGAAGCTGAAGCAGTGATAATCTGGATTGCTTTTGGGTATAATAGTGCTTAGTGGTAAGCTATAGGTTGTTCTTGGTCATTGGTTTCAATTCCTCAGTCCAATTCCAAGTTGTAAGCATATTCCATATTATTTTCAAAATCAGTGTTGATGCTCATAAGCTTATTTGTTGTTATTAATTGTTTATTCTACTTAATCCTAGCTCAGTAGATGGTTTTTGATTAATAGATTAGGTCCTAGTTCTAAGCATTAGTTAGTTTCATTCATGTTAATGTTATAAAGGGGTGTTTGGATTGTTTGAATTGGCCTAGTCACAGGTTGTCTTTGTTGTTATTCTTAGTTCAGACAGTCTTATATATGTACCTTTAGGTTAGTTTAAACATAAAACACCTAGGTTTAATAATAGAAAGTCAAATTCATTCCCTAAACCCCCTCACAGTTGACTGTGAGGGAATAGAATCCCACAGACCCTCACTTAAGCTCATATCAATAAGCTTTAGCTTATTTTAGGTCTAATATAGCTTATATTAACTAAATTAATCAGTAGTGAATGTTAGAAACTCAAATAAGTCAACACACCAAGTTTCATTAAAAGTCAAGATTTGTTTAAACTCAGATTTTTCCCAAAACTCCCAGATTTCTTTAGAATTTAGGAGAAGGTTTCAAGACTTGAAATTTGTTTTAATAACATACTACCACCTCATCTTTAAGTTCTCATAAGCCTTATATTTTAAGCAATTTTAGTGTGGGCCCCAGTGACCTCCAAACACACTTGCAGGGCAAAGGTGTGCCCTGCTCCATCAGCTCAGTCCCAACACCACCACTTTGGTGGTGTTTTGTGACCACCACAGTGGGCCCCACCTGTCCAAATTAGTTTCCCTCAACCCCCCTCCTAGTAGAGAACTTAGATTGACCATAAGTTTGACCTGCACCTCAGTGGACCCCACCTAGAAATAGCTCTCAAGTTTGTCCCCATTCTGAGTTCAAAACAGGTTTTGGAATAGCTTATTATAGCTTATTAGCTTATCTACTGAGCTTATTTAGCTAAATTAAGCTTAGACAAGTCTAACATACCTATTAGAACCAGAATAAGCCTTAGTGGGTCCCACATAAGCTCACTTGAGCTTATTTACCTTTTCAGTCAAACTTGGTCAACTGTGGAAGGAATAAGCCCCCACAGTGCTTATTATTAAGCTAGAAAATTATTGTTTTTATTAAAGTTACTTATTTTTATGTATAATAAAGTTTTGTAAAATAAAAATCAAGAAAAGACAACATAAAAATAAGTGATAGTTTCTATTTAATACAATTTAATTTTAATTTTCATTTTTATATTTTTATTAAGTAATCTGTATTTTTATATTTTTATTAACTTCCTTATATATTAAAGTATTTTTAATAAATTTTTCAGATTTTAGTTTTGTCATTTAGTAATTATTATAATTAAAAATAGTTTTATTAATAATTAATTAATAAATAAGTTTTAATTAGCATAATTAATTTTTATATAGTAACACCTATATTTTATATTTTTCCTAGCTTTTATAAGTCATAATATAATTTTAGTAATTTTTCTAGAATTTTTACTGTTCATTTAATAGTTTTCTTAATTTAAATAGTTTAATTAGATATTAATTAATAAATAGAATAATAATTAGTTAACTAGTTTAAAAATATATAAAATAAAGTTTTTATAATTTTTTAGGATTCCCATGATGGTTAATTAGTTATATAAATTTTTTCATAATTTTCTAAGTTAGTTTAATATTATTTTTAATTTAAATTAGTTTAAATAGTTTAATTAATATTAATAGTATTTAATTAATAGAAAATTCATAAAAAAACAAAAAGATTTATTTTTATTTTTTATACTTTCTTCAAGTTCTATTTTAGGTTTAGAAAATATTTTTTTTAAGTTTCTAGTTTAATTTGTAGTATTTATAATTTTCTATTAAATAGTTAAATAGTTTTTATTTAAATAATTAATAATAAATAATATAATAATCTTAAAAATAGTTTTCTTTTTAATTTAACTTTATTTTAAGTTTAAGTTTATAGGATTGTCAATTTTAACCCTTATAGTTTATTTGTCTTAAAACTCACCTTTTTCTCAGTACGCAATCGCGTCTGATTTTAAATTGGTGTACGTTTATACGTTTTAGATACCTAGGTTTTACGTAATCGTTTTAATAGTTTATTTAAGTTATAAAACCCTAGATAAACACACACACACACACACACTTTTATACCATTCCCTGTTCAGATTCACTAATCACAGATTCGTTTATAATAAAACATCGCACACCTCGTTGGGACTTACGACCCGGGAAAACACTGTATTCCTCGGAAGCATTTGCCTCAGCTGTTTGACTATTACAGTTGGCCATTCACAAGTGGCTGATCAATAATTATCTGACTGTTTGAGGCGAATCGCTACACATGCCTATTCTATGGCATTTCGACACAACCACATTCTCCCAACCATGTTCCTACTCCAACATTTTATATCCAAGACATTGTAACTAATTACAATGGTCTTTTCTATTTCCCGGACATTGTATGACACAATGGTCTTAATCATTTCTCAAATGTTTTGAGTCACACAATGGTCTAATCTACTTCCGAGACATTGTGATTTGTGCAATGGTCTCTGGAATTATTCCACCACCTCATCAACATCATTTCATATGATATCAAAAACCCATCACAATCTATCGATTTCCAAACAAGAAATATGAGATTTCTAAAGGATAAACTAATCCATCACCTACAAAAGCTGAAGTTTCTCTACATTCATCAAAGTTTTCTTCTGAAACCTTCATTGTTAAAAGCTCGTGATCCTGGCCAAGTATGGACTGTTACTTAAAACTTCCTTTCCACACATACCTACCGTACTATCTTCTATGCGATGGAATGTGAAAACATAGGTTACAAGTCTTGTATGGGCGGGACTTGCAACTGAAGGGTTTGACATTGCCTTTGTTTAGTGGACAGTTTCCCGAAAGCAACGGACATATCACAAGTATACCTAATTTAGGTATTTGAAAATTTTATCGAACCTCGGCTAAATATAGACTAGTCACCTATATTTAACCTAGGGACAGTGGAATATAGTCTGACTAACTATATTCGACTTAAAATTTTCAAATACTGAGAGTAGTTGTACTAGGGTTATGTTTAGGTTGATTTCCTACTTGAACTCGATAAACCACCAGAATACATTAAAACGATTTAGAGACACGATAGTGTCTTACCACTCAGCGAAATCTTAATACCTTATTTGTACTACCTAATTTCATTCTTGAAAGTTTTCATTTATGAGATAATCCGAACTACTATCTTGGGATAGTTATCAATTATTCTCTTCATCCCATAGAAGTACTACCCTGTTTAGGTCCTAAGGATACCATTCTATCATAAACCTTTAAAATCTCTTAAGATTTTCAAAACAAACTCAACATCTATACCTAAGAGTATTAATGTTAAGCATACACTACGCACTTTTGTTCTTCAACATATCACATCATTATCTTCACAACCGTTACAAACACAAGCTCATTAACAGATCTTGATGCACTTTTAAAGCTCAAATCATCCTTAGTTACACCACAAGCACCCTTATCAGCTTTACAAGATTGAATATTCATCTTGTACTTTTGCTACACCGGTATCATCTCGTAATACACTACCTTGTAACTCACCGGCTAAGTATGAATGTTGTGTTGGGAATTGTTAAGTAGTATGATTTATAATTATTTGAATGGATTGGGATGCCTTTTCATTTAAATAAAGAAATTGTAAATCACCGAACCATAAGTTTATATTTCCGTATTTACATTGCTTGGGATGCCTCTCTATGTAAATAAAGAATTATAAACAAGTGGGCTTATTTGTATCCGAAATAACATAAGTATGAAGTCAATAAACACTAGGTACAACAACCGATTACCTACTAGGCTATGATTGCAATTACTATCTCAAATCCTATTAATATTCGACTGCTATATCAATTTCCTTTGATATTCGACTATTACCATACCTTTCCTACATAAAAGCAAGCCTCATCCTACACCATACACTGAAACGACAAATCAAACTACATCACTGGTAACCCCAGACTTTAGTCCTCATAAGTAACCACACCTTTTCATCGACACCACTCCAACATATGACACACAAAGAACTTCGGGACGAAGTTCCCCGTAAGGGGTAGAGACTGTAACAATTCGCAATTTCAGGTTAACTTTTATTCCCGAAAATTTCACTATTCACAATTTACTATTCACTTTTTACTATTCACTTTTCACTATTCATCTCAGAAATTTTTATTTCATATTCTCGTAAGTTAAACTATTTTAACGATAATCCGAGAGTTTGACGCTCGTCGGATCATTTCTGCAAAACTCACAAAGCCGTGTCCGAGATTTACTTTTAGGTTTAAACGTCCTTCCAGCATCCCGATATATCCATAAAACATAATAAACAATAGAAATATGATTTTCTATCATTTTATGACAATTCCAAAAGTTTTGGAATTTTACGTTTTCCAGTTCAGCGTTTTACGCGAATTACGCGTTTTAGACCCGTGTTTCCAGTTTTTAGCAGGGTTTTAGCACCCGATAGAACCTACCACTCATTTTATATTTTATTATGGACTATATGGACATGTTTAACAATACTTTCAAATTCCATAATTTTACGACACCCGATTTTACGTTTTGAGGCTTAATCATTTACGATTGGCATTTCCCGGAGTCAAAACTAACCAAGTATCTTGGATAATATCAACAAAGTCCAACACTTCCTCCCCAAGGCTTGACAAACCGCCTCTAGGGGGGGGGATTCACACTTGTGGCTTGCTCTTGACCATTGATTCTTAGATCATGACAAGTGTTGAACTTGGTGACCAAGTTTTGGTAATATCCTAGTCATTTCCTAACCTCCTCAAGACACTATAAAACCCTCTTCTCCCCTTCATTTGTACGCCACACCTAGCACACACAAACACCATCTTCTTTGCTCATTCTCTTCCAAGTTTCATGCAAGATTCAAGTACCATATCAATATCTAAAACCTAGTTAGGTTTTCATTCATCAAAACACTTCCAAACTACATAAACTTTGGTGATTTCTCTTGAGTTTGAATCCACTCAAGTCACCTCAACCTTCATCATCCATCTTTCAAGATTTCAAGAGTAGAAAGATTGCATGAAGTGAAGTGGGTTGAAGCAAGTCTATCAAAGTCCTATCCTTACATGTTAACTTCCTTTCATCTTTGAAAGCCAAAAGTTGTAAGCCAAACCCTAACATGCTTCTTGTTGATTAATCATGTTCATATCATTTACATGTTATTCTTGCTATATTATGTCTTGTATTCATGTCCATGATGTATAAAATTGAGCAAAACAAGTTATTGTAATGGATTGTTAAGATAAGTTATTAAAACAAGTAAACTAGTGACTTTCTTGGTAATACCTGATCAAAATGGTAAAAATATGATATTGTATTATTACATATTGTAGTAGAGGACTTAACAAGGAAACCATAGCAATTTGAACCACCTAAAACGAGTATACGAGTCAAAAGTTACGCCCATTTGAAGTTACCAAAGATTTCCGGCAAAGCTGCCAAATACCTTCTGTTACAGAAACATTAAACACGCAAAAAGACGCCTTTCTGGTCCAATTCATGAAAAAGTTAAAACACGAAAGTTGTCCGGAATCACGTTTTCGTTCAGGATTTAAGAGGCTCGAGCCTTGAAAACGCTTTCTGAGTGAGATATTTCTCAGTTTCTTAACAACTATTTACATATATACAAGTCACTATATTATGGTTATATTTTAAAAGGAACAAGAGGTCTTATGACCTATAATCAAGACCACCACTATGGCTAGAGCCAAGGTTGTGTCTCATGACCTTGGAACAAGGACCAAAGGTCATGGCTAGGCCATGACGAAATGACCATACCAACTTACATAGGCGTAAACATGAAACAATGAATTAGGCGATAACTTGAACAAGCAATTTGGATCTACTTCACTTAAAAGGGAACCATGAGATATTACCAAGAGAAAATGGTCATACAAGACTTATGAAACATCCCCTAATAACAATCTTCATGTACTAATAAACTTTCCTAAGTTTATTCAAATATCGGACATGTAACTTTTCGGATCGAAACTTATATCTATATATTTTATCAACTACTACAATAGTAGGGAGCCTCATGTGAGGAGTTCATTATGTAAGCCGTCGAGATGAGTTGTGGATTTACGAGTTAAAGTGTCCTGGCTCCTCGAACGCTTACTAACATGACTTCTGAATTATGTCGGCCCGAACGGTAGTAAACGATATACCAAAACATACATGTTTCATGAATCTTTCTTTCAAAGACTTATAATATACATCATACCACATCATGGACTAGATGCAAGATATATATATATATATATATATATATATATATATATATATATATATATATATATATATATATATATATATATATATATATATATAGGCACTTATTCATATTCTTTACTCCGATCCTAAGTCGCGACATTCTATTATAGGTTGCTCGTAGAAACCTTCGCGATTCGACCATCACATTCACTACTCACTACCTAACTTAAGGTGAGTTCGTAGCCCCACTTTCTATTGTTTAACTATTTTACAAACCCATGGGGGGAATACATGCTATTATTTTTCTACTCGAACACAATGTTTTCTACTGTATGCTACCCGACTATGTTTATTGTCACTAAGTAACGATTGCCATGTTCGAAGTCCCTATATCATGAACCATTAGTCACTACCTTTAGTGAGCGCGAATATTGTGAATAGATCTATTGGGATTGACGGATCCCATTTGTGTTGAACAACGATGAGTTCACACAAATGCACTATATTTGAGATTTAGCGGTATAATGGCAAAAGTACCTTGATAGGGCTTCTATAATGCCAATTTTGTTGGTTCGATGTTAATGTTTTGGTTGCATGAGCTTAGTGAAATAAATAACGATTTTATTTTCTAACTATGAGTGTGAGTCTATAGCTCACACTACGACATATTGTGTTCAAACGATTTAACTAAACTCTACGAATTCCACTCAACCTTTGTGTTGACCTCTCAAGCATGTATTTCAGGTTCATGACGATCAAGGATGGTACGGAAGGGCACGGATACTCAAGAGGGCTATAAATTTTATTATCATTCAAAACTCATTTAATGTAAATTGTAAACATGAAACCATCTGGGACCTCATTTTGTAATCTCTGATATTTATACAATTTGAATGATAAATCTTTTAAAACGACTCAATTGGAGTTCGTTTTCTATTATTGTGACTATTGTGCCGTCAAGTAACACCCAGTTCGAATTCCGCTGCAACCATGAATTGGGGGTGTTACATGCTTAGCATACAAATAAATCGTGGTGGTAAATTTATTAAGTTTCCAAGCCGTCAAGACGTTGGAGGTAGATAAGCAATCACGGATCTTGTGAATATAAATGAGTTCCATGTGTATGAGTTGGGTAAGATGGTGTTAAAGCTAGGTTATACCGGTGATATACCCCTTTAGTATCATCACTTGAGACCTTGGGTGTGTGTAGAAACAAGATTATTAGAGCTCATAAAAGCTTGAACTTTAAAAATAAGCTAGTTTATAAAAAAAAAAAATTTTTTGTCATGCAAGCTTAGGAGAGCCTTTATAAGTTATAAGTTATAAGTCATAAGTTATAAGCTAAAGTTAATTGAAATAAGCTTTTAAACAAGAGTAGAGTCTCTAGTTAGTCAAATTACTTAAATGATCTTTAAATACAATGAATTAACACGCAAAAACTTATATATGTAATTTAGTTTGATGTATTGTTATAAGCTATAACTCAACTATTTAGTCAAACACCTAAAAATATAAACTTCGGTTTCTTGCTTATAATATATGTTTAAGCTCCATTTTCAGTTCCATCTTAAGCTCAAGCTCCAACTAATTTCGCCATACATACCACTATAATAATGGTCTAGATGTTGGATTGTTTTTGTCGGCAACGATGAGGATGTTATCCAATTTTGTAAGTTCATTGAGGTCTTTTATTGAACATGGTAAAACCAAGTTATTGTGCTATTTTATATCACGTAATGGAATTAAGTCCAACGTTGAGTATATGAAGAGATTGTTATGATAACCACCTTGTAGGTTACTCAATAACATAAACATGTATGGTCTTGTGGTTATGATTCGATATAGAGAGAAGAGTTTGTAGAGAGAGTAAGTAAGTTGGGAACTTTAGAGAGAGTAGTTGAATTTGTATGATTAGAATGAAGAGAAGTTACAACCACACAAGAAAAGGAGTATTTATACTTAAACATAAAACGCCCCTGCACGGGCTGTGGAGTGAGCTGACATTGAGTAAAGACCCGACACACTCCACAAATACTGCGTTAACTAACTACTTACTAACTAAATATTAATAAGACTACAAGTTACGTAATGCTAATCTATACTCGGGGTGACCGAGTCTTTCACGTGAATATTTATATTCCTAACACACCTTTAATTTGACTGACTGGATGTCTGGCTACTCAGCGTTCCACTTTCGGTTATTGTGTTTTCCTTGGCGACAATCTTATTGCATGGTCATCTAAGCGCCAACACATTATCTCTCGCTTCAATGCGGAAGCGAAATACTGTGATGTCGCCAATGTTATCGTCGGGATTGCGTGGGTTCGAAATCTACTTCGGGAGCTTCTTGGCCACTTCATAATGCTTCTATAGTTTATTGTGATATGTCAGCATTGTCTACCTATCATCGAATTCGGTTTGACATCAACGCACAAAGCACATAGAGATTATTACCCACTTTGTTTGTGATTTGATGTCTATTGCCACGTTTGGGTTCTTCACATACCCTCTCGCTACCGGTATACGGATATTTCACCAAGGGACTGTCATCCCCCTTATTTGCATAGTTTTGCTACAGTTTGAGTATTTGTCCCTCTCCCGTTCAAACTACGATGGCGTATTAGTATGGTTCATATTAGAGCCCATGTTATATCACTTGTAGGGTTTGACCCATATACTTGGAGCCTACTTTGTATGTTTAAATACGTTGTTATGATAATCGAAAGAGACGCAATCAAAGCCAAATAAAAATTGTATATTACCCACATTGGCCCATGTTTACGTATATGGGTCAAAATTACCACATATATGTGTAACATAGTGACCACACGTATATGTGATTTTATTTTTTTTAGCTAATTTGACGTTTTTATTTCATGGGTTTATTTATTTGATGGTAACTAAAAATAAAGACTAGACACAATATTAAGAAAATGTAATAAATTATGGTAACCCAATAACATTATTCTATTGCATTGTCGGATGCAATGTTTATAATGTCAAGTATGATGCTGGATACATGTTTTTTTGACGTGAACTCTTCAGTGACCATGTTAAATGAAACGTTACGTCAGACAACGAAAGAAAAATGAAAGCCAACATCGTCATGCACTAGTACAAAAAATGGATTTCGTCACACATGCTGTTTTTCGAACGACCACACAGTAACTTTTTTATGTGATTAAATGTACCATAATAAAATAAACAGCCACACTTGATCCAACTTGTGTGACCATTTCGTCTTTCCAACTGAGGCTACAGTCACACATTCGAATATTTTCGTGACTAGAGGTATCTTGTAAATTTTTTTTTTATTATTATTTAGTCACATATAATTTGGGACGTGTGACGGATACAAATAATTTTGAAACATTAGTCACATTATATAAATACGTATGTGACAAATATATGTCACACAATTGAACAGTGTGACCAAAATCCATATATGGTCACATGAAGTAATTGTGGATGTGGCTAAATCATATACTCAAGTTTGTCACACATTATTTAAAAGTGACTAAATCATATAGTCAAGTTTGTCACACATTATTTAAAGTGACTATTATTTTTTTACTAAATATTTAGCCACATATGAATTTGAAATGTGTGACAACTAAAAAATAAGTTTGAAACATTAGTCACGTATGAATTTAAAAGTGACAAATATATGTCACACACTTTAACAGTATGACCAAATGTCATATATGGTCACACTAAAATATTCACAACTTAGCCATTCCCTCCAAAGTTTTCCCCAAAACTTGAATTCCTACTCCCTTTTTCCCCAAAGTTATTTAAGCGGGGTTTTTCCCTCTTATCTTTTAAACCAATTGATTGAAACCTTAGCTACATCATTTATCATCTTCTCACTAGACCCACCACTGCACCTTCTTCTCTAAACAAAATCACACGAGTGTACACCACCTCTACTGTACAAGCACTCGCACACTGACACCCACTCTGCTCTTACCACCTATCACCGATTCAGATCCAGAGTGTTTATACTCGTGTCTATTCATCATACGAATCATGTACTTTAATGTGTTTATTCTTCGATCTCATCACCAATTTTAGTACTTTCATGAATCCTTGTTGGTTCTTTGATTATTGGAACTTGAAGGTAGGGTTCTATTATTAAAGGTTGGATGAGAAATTAATGTTGGATTACTAGTTGTTATCGATTTTGTATACTAGTTTTTAGTGTATTTATAGTTCTTTGTGTATTACAGGTATCACAAAAACAATGGTGACACCAATGGCAAAAGACACATCAATCTTAAAGTAATTACTTTTTTAAATATCCATTTGTTTTTTTATAATGGGTTTTTTTGAATTTGATTGGATGGGTGTTTATAAATACAGGAGGAGTTACAAAGAATGAATTTGGAATCGGATTCATTTATGGAGAAGATTAAAGAGAATCAAGAGAAGATTAAATTGAATAAGCAGTTGACTTATTTGGGCAATATTGTTGAGGTACTACTTTTTTTTAGGTTGTTTATGTCTAGTTTTTGTTAGTTTTTGATGATGTGAAGTCGGAGTTATTTGGGTTATGCAACAAGATTGTTGATAAGAGCAAAATTTGGTAAACTTTAAATGCTTGAAATTTACTTTAAATGACCTCAATAAACTAAGTAAAATACTTTTTTGGATAAGTAGATAACATGTTGTTTGATGTTGTCCTAAATTTTTGCACAGGTTTTCCTGATGGCTGTGTTGTGTGTACGGGGACCACAGATAGTATCGCCGCATTTCTTGCAGCCCGAGCTACTCAACCCGGGAAGGCGGTAAATATTTTTAGACTTACGATTTATTAGGTTTATTCACTTTGTTGGCATGATCTACATTTATAATAGATAAATGAGACCAATTGCTGAATGTATATTCTTGTTAGGGACTCGGATTTTGTGGCCATTGATTTGGAAATAACGGGAGTTACGAGTGCACCGTGGAGGGAGATGTTTGAGTTTGATAGATTTGATGTGCGGTATTTGAAAGTCAAAGACTCTGCTGAGAAATTTGTTGTTGTTCAGTTTGGTGTTTGTCCGTTTCAATGGGATTCGGTTAAGAAGTCATTTGTTGCGCACCCGTTAGTATCTTTCTATACATTTACATTCCTTGTAGTTTTAGAATGTAGTAATTTGATTTGAAAATGAGAAATGTGTATTTTGTTGCAACATCAGCATAGCACTAGGCGGCAGTAACTGTGAATTTGTTAAAAGGTATTTTTACACGTAATGGCAACACCGAAAACTCGGACCCACTAAAACACCCATATAACTTGCGGTTGTTTACATTAGGATTTGTAGTGAGTAACCGGCCTTGGTAGGCAGTACTAGGATTGGAATTTTTATAAATAAAATTTGAAATTATATGTATGCCATGTTTATAGGATAATAAATGGGACCAATTGCTGAATGTATATTCTTAAAGACCAAGTTTGATCGAGTTTTTGGAGCTCAACTTGCCTTTGTCACATACCTTGTAGTCGGTAATCAGCAATTACTCGGCTTTGTAATCTAAGTTTTGCCACACCGGTAGAAACTAGAAAGTATTATGTTGGCCTAGTGAAGCTTATGCTTGTATAATTGTAATATGAAGGACTAGATAGCTAATAAGGTTAATAGGATTATAGGAATCATATGTTGTCATGCTTAATTTGATAGTTTAAATGGCATTATGGACTGTTAGAACAATTTAGTTTTTGCAGCTATGGTATTTAGTCTGATGTTGTCTTTTGTGGCAGGCACAACTTTTATATATTTCCACGGCAAGAAATTGGAGGTGGTGACACGTCTTATGAGTTCCTGTGTCAGACTTCCTCGGTTGATTTCTTGGCAAAGTACCAATTTGATTTCAACGTGTGTATAAAAGAAGGTATGTTTTCTGTTGTTCTCACTACGTTCTGGTTTCATGTAAAAACTTAAAATTTGGTTTCTAGATGCATACATGTTTTTGGATATTTTCATCGTTTTAAAATCTGTTTTTGTCAAATCCTCATCTTTATCCCACTGGGATTTTTTGAAGCATAACTCTTCCATAATTGATATGTTTGTTATTTAGTGTTTGGTTTGGTAAATTTTGTCTCTTAGCGGTTCATGGACTTTTATGCGTAGTTAAGAACCGAGTTTGATGGGTAAATTTATGACATCGTTGTTGCTCATGAAGAGTGCTATACAAATTCTGGCTTACGGCTGCTTTAGCTACTGCCTTTGCATTAAGCTTTTCTGTATTGCTTGGATTATTTATGGCTACTTAATTATACGCATAGGAGTTAAGTATCTTTGAAAGCATTACTGATGAATCGGCGTCACTAAAATTAGTGGGGATCTTAAACACCAGAAATTTATTGTAACTCCAATTCCTGCTAGCTTATACTGAATACTAATTATTTACGGCAACCAATAGATGGAGTCTAGATTAAACCTCTAATAGTCATATAGCCTGTATTAACTCTAGTATTTATCTAATATCAAGCTTGAAGTGAGACACTATATTTATTTATTTGCTAATATCAAATGTTCTTGATGCAGCTTGCAGCCTAGCAATAAGAGTCCTGGTAAAGTTCCTAAATGAATTCACAAGGCTGAAAGGGAGAAATTGAAACGTGAGCATTTGAATGAGCTCTTTCTTGAGTTGGCTGGTGCACTTGGTAATTTCTGATTATCTATCTTTAATGTTTAGTGTATCTTTTTTTCTTTGTATTTGCTTTGTTCTGATAAATTCAGTGGAAAAATCTGCGTGAATTGGATCTCTTATACTCTATATAGATGTTCATATTGTATATTGCTTATCGTTTTGAAAATGCAAAAGCTGTTGGTCTAATCATGGAAGTGTTTTTTGTTTGGCCAGGAGACACCTTGATAAAGATGGAAACATAATTGTGATAAGGTTTACTTCTAAAACTTACGTTTCACGTCTTCAAGTTTATTGTGATACCTACTTGTTTCATAATACTATACATTCTAGAAGGCGAGAAGAGTTGTAAAGCTTGTTACTTGATGCAGGTTGGTGCTCTTATCGGAAAGGCTGGAGACACTATTTGATCCTTGCAATACAACTCGGGAGCAAAGAGTCAAGATCTGCTTCATTGAATAACTTTGACATACATCAGTCTCTTTGGTTATATAGCTGTTGTTCGTGTTATTTATCTGTGTCCTAGAACAAGAACACCTGAAAGTTAAACCTTTGTAATTTCCACTTGACAACTATTAGAGACTCTAGTAATGTTCTGTTTTCTATGTATACTTTATATAGGTACATCAAAACAAGATAAATGAGGGGTGGTATCTGTGATTCTCGAAACAACAAAATCTCAGGCCAAGAATCTTGAGAGCTTACACGAGGATCATGCTAGACAATCTGCTTCAACACAGATAAAATGATATTTTTTTCTCTCACTTACATCTTTGGACATTTAAGTATAGGTACATAGGTAAGTTACATTTAATGGGGTAGCTCTTTGGTTTTGCTACAACAGGTACGAAACTAAGATTATGACACATTGACACCTAAGTAAACAGCAAACAGGATTTTTAACCCGGTAAATATCAGCTATAATATTACCATAGTTGCTCTATATGTGTTTTCTTTTCAAAATTGATATTTGTTAGGATTGAAGGTATTGGTTTGAAACTGACTTGTGAATGTCATGATTGAAATATTGAAATCCAGAATTAGCGGGCTTTGGTTAAACACATTTTGCTTCTTTATTGAACAGGAGAAGATGACCTGTCTTAGATCATGTTTTACATATATTGTCTGAGCATCTTGATCTATGCTTTGGTAAATATATGGTTTATTAACTTCTTGAATGTTATATAATGCAGATATCAAGTGTTTGGCATGTTTTTATTGGTTCAGTTATGTAATATCGGTGTTGAAGGATTGCGGCGTAGCAACTTAGCATCCATCATAGTTTCAGTGCAGCATACATCATTAAGGGTCCACCAAGCATTAGGAGGTTTCAAGACAGATGGGTTGATATAGTTACAACTGTTAGTTATAAGTTAGAGCTGTTAGTTATAAGTTAGTACTGTTGGATCATATTGTTAGTACTGCTTATATACATTTCATTTTTATTGTATTTGAATTTGTTTTGATATATATATTTGAATTTCTTTTGATATATTGATTTTTTAAAAGTGAGTAAAAGATGCATGTAGTCACACTTATTATTAATACTTTTGGTCACTGTTTGCTTAATTTGTTCTGTGACTAAATATTACAAAAGGCCACAAAAAAAATGTGGCAATTGGATGATCAATAGTCACGCAAAATATACATTTCTTCACCTTAAACATCATATGGTCACACTTATTAACATTTTTGGTCACTTATTGCTTAATTGTGTGTGACTAAATACCAAAAACAAACATGCTTTGTGTGACTAAGTATTACAAAAGGCCACACAAACTAAAAATTCATGTGACAATTGGATGAACAATAGTCACACAAAATACACATTTCTTTATTTTAAAGAGCATATGGTCACACTTATTAATACTTTTAGCCACTTTTTGCTTAATTATATGTGACTAACTCAAAAAAACAACACCCGTTGTGTGACTAAATCATCACAGACGTCACATTTATTATATATTCATGTGGCCATAGGACGGAAATAGTCACACAAAATACACATTTACTTGAATAAATCATCTAAAATGTCACATACATTATATATTTATGTGACCAAAGGACGAACAATAGTTACTCTAAAAAAATATTCGTGTGACTATAAAGTGTTTACGGTCACACATACTCATTAATCCAACAAAACTTGTGCATAATTTGTCACACATATTCGGGTTTTGGTCACTCTTTTTCAATGACAATGGTCACGAACTCAACAATGTCACCATATGCCACCTATGGTGGTGCCACCTATGGTGATAGACAACGAAAAAAACGTGTGTGACTATATGTATATCGTCACACATTTTTGGCGTGATCAATACCACTTTTTGTACTAGTGATAGTTGTTAGAGGGCTGGGAATGGTAACGCAAAAAAGGCGTTATCGCCTAGTTGGCACTCCCACAACGCCGTTTCCCCGTTTTCCCCATTTCCTCCTACCCTGCGTTGGTCCGGCGTTTCCTTTTACGTTATTATGTTAATGCGCATTGTAGCTTATACATTTGATTTTCAAAACAACCATTGTTTTAAATTTGTAGTTACCTTTTGCAGTGGTTATGGCCAACGGCTAGATTTGTAGTTACCGTTTGCAGTGGTTATCGTTTGCAGTGCGTTTGTGTGTGTGTTTTAAGTGTGTGTGGGTTTGCGTTTGTGTGTGTTTTAGTGTGTGAGCAGGGTTTTAGGTTGAAGATGATTTGCTTTTTTTTTTTCTTTTCTTTTATTATTTTTTTATTAATTTTTTTTTTGGTTATTAGTTTTAATAGCTGCGTAGGTTTTTAGGGTAGTGGAAATGGTACTTGTGATGGGATGGTGTTGGGCTTCAATTTGTGGGTTGCGTTACTTTTGTTTTTAAACAATTTTATTTCGTATCGTAATGTTTAGTTTTATTAATGAAGTGTTAGATTTTTTTAATGAATGAAATTATTGAGGGTAGAATTTGTAAAATGTAATTTTAAAAAAAGATGGGTCCAAAAAAATAATGTTATTGGGTGTTATAATTTACTGGTGTTTTTGATGTTATGTTATTTAAAGTTAAAATGATATGACGCTGATGTGACAATGATGTTGGTGTTATAACATGTTATCACTCCTAACCCTCTTAGTAACATAACATTTTAATCTCGAGTACATTTGTATATTTTATAAGTGACATGTCAAAATGGCGATTCTGAACATTATTTTCAATTCATGAATTTTTGCTTCGAATCCCAAATGCCATTTTGATTCTTGTTAAACAGTTGACAAAAGATTATCAATTTAAGAACTTCGTGTAATACAATAAAATAGTTATAAATATAAAGATAAAAGTTAACACCTCATGCATGCAGAATAGAAAAATGTTTTCTTATTATCATGCATATATATTGACTGACATTGACGTGTGAATGTATTTTCTATAGTAAAATTAAGGTTATCCATTGACTGACATTGACGTGTGAAACTATTTTCTATAGTAAAATTTGTCTTGGGCGATGTTTTGCATGCAACGCGTGGTGACTCTTACATGTTTATTCTCTGATGTTTTGCATGCAACGCGTGGTGACTCTTAAAAGTTTATCTCCCCTACTATTTATACCCCACAATTTCACCTTCTAAAACATACACACAAAACAGTTCCCTCTCACTTTCAAATTTTCTTACACTCAAGAGAAGAAGCTTTCAAATCTAATGAAACATGTCTCATGCTCCAATTTCCAGTACACTCTGGGCTAACCCAAAAACCACATTCACTTCAATACAAAAACCATCTTCTTCTACAAGAATTTCTTCTAGTAAGAAATCGAAACACATCAAATGCGCGCTTTCGATCCCAAAGGAATCATGGAACATATTCCAAAAAACATCCGCTTTGGCATTGGACGCTGTTGAAACAAGTTTAATAAAACAAGAACAAAAGCGCCCTTTGCCAAAGACATCAGATCCAGATATCCAAATTTCGGGAAACTTTGCTCCAATACCTGAACAACCCGTACGACACCATTTACCTGTCCAGGGAACAATTCCTCGACACATAGATGGTGTCTACTTAAGAAATGGGGCCAACCCATTATTTGAGCCCATTTCTGGTCATCATTTATTTGATGGTGATGGTATGATTCATGCAGTAAAATTTGATCAAGGTGAAGCGAGCTATGCTTGTCGATTTACTGAGACACATAGACTTGTTCAAGAACGTGCTATTGGAAAACCGGTTTTTCCTAAGGTTATTGGGGAGCTTCAGGGTCTTTCGGGTATTGCTAAGTTGTTATTGTTTTATGCTCGCGGATTATGTGGTTTGGTCGATCATAGTCAAGGCTTTGGTGTTGCAAACGCGGGTTTGGTGTATTTTAATAATCGACTTCTAGCTATGTCCGAAGATGATTTACCTTATGAAGTTAAGGTTACATCAAATGGGGACTTGAAAACAGTTGGGAGGTATAGTTTTGATGAGCAGCTAAAGTCGAATATGATAGCACATCCTAAAGTTGACCCGGTTTCGGGTGAACTTTTTGCGCTTAGTTACGATGTTGTAAAACAACCTTACTTGAAGTACTTCCGATTTTCACCTAATGGTGTGAAGTCGAAAGATGTGGCAATTGACTTGGGGAAACCTATTATGGTACATGATTTCGCGATAACTAAAAACTACGTGGTGGTCCCTGATCACCAGGTAGTTTTCAAGTTATCGGAAATGATTACCGATAGGTCCCCTGTCATGTATGATAAAGAGAAAGTGTCGCGGTTTGGTGTTCTTGATAAATATGCTGAAGATGGTTTGGGGATTAAATGGGTCGAAGTTCCAGATTGTTTTTGCTTTCATTTGTGGAATGCGTGGGAAGAGCCCGAAAATGATGAAGTTGTTGTGATCGGGTCGTGTATGACTCCCGCGGACTCGATTTTTAATGAAAGTAACGAGGAACTTAAAAGTGTTCTGTCGGAAATTCGATTAAATGTGAAAACTGGGAAATCAACTCGTCGAGCAATAATTGCACCCGAAAACGACGTTAATTTGGAAGCTGGAATGGTGAATAAAAGCCTTTTGGGTCGAAAAACAAAATTTGCGTACCTAGCAATTGCCGAGCCATGGCCTAAAGTGTCTGGTTTCGCGAAAGTTGACTTGCAAACAGGTGAAACTAAAAAATTCATTTATGGTGACGAGAAATATGGGGGCGAGCCTTTGTTTCTTCCTAGAGACCCAAATTCTGAAGCCGAAGATGATGGTCACATTTTAGCATTTGTCCACGACGAGAAGACATGGAAATCGGAGCTTCAAATTGTTAATGCAATGACACTAGCACTAGAGGCCGTCGTTAAGCTACCATCACGGGTTCCATATGGTTTCCATGGAACATTTATAAGCGCGAAAGATTTAGCCACACAAGCTTAAAAACAGTACTTAGCAAATGATATTTTACCTGAGGGATGGTTAAAGATACATCCCCGGAAATTTTATTTTATTTTATTATTATTTTATTTTATTATTATTTTTTTTTAAGCTAGTGAAAACCAATTCAGAAGTCAACTATGCTTCATGAGATATGAATTGGTAACGATTTTTTCTTAATCTAATGCAAACCAATTTTGCAAAAGTTGTGTATTTCTGTTGTTTCTCTATGTATGTTGCTAAAAAAGGTTAAGAACTGGGACATAAATGGTGTTTTTGTTCGAGCATCTTTGGTCTCATAAACCATAACGTCAGCTTATAAAATGGTGTGAACAACAACAGTTATAATTTACACTTTTACCTAAACCTCGTACAATTGTAATCAGCATATAAGCTTAATATTGGGACAAATTGAGTAATCTAATTAACTATGCACTTGCATATAAAAAGTATGTGAACAAGCTATAACAAATGTATCTATTCCTCTTTTTGTATATGTCAATGATACTTCCGTAAGGCTAGTGAATACTTCCTAATTATTATTATTATTATTTTACGGTGCAAAGGTGAATATTTATATTATCTCCCAAAAAATGTACATCATAAGAATACAAGCAGATTTGGACAGCTCCAAATCTGATACAACCTAGAACAGATACTAACCAATCTCAAAAACTAACCATTACATCTTTACTCGATATCAGCCATATCTACATTTGCCTGATAATGTTGATCTCAGATAGACCAAAAACCGAGAAATAAATACTTCCTAATTATAAGTTTCTTACACAAACGGTTGTATACATGCATAGCTATGATATAGGTCAAATTGTACTTCCAAAGATGTGAAATCTCAGACAATGTTACTCATTTTCTGATATTGACAGTCCATGAGTTACCATTATCACATTTATAACAACTTTCGTTGAGTTATACTACGTGGTTATATGGGTTTACTTATTTGAAATGCTTATTCAAAAAGACTTGCTATAATCTCAATACTCGGATAAGCAATCCCAAACGCCCATCAAGTCCCATGATATTAGCTGGTAATTTTAAGTTAATATGGATAATAACTGATAAGTTAATAACTCCAAGTATTTTTTTTAATAAGCTACACAAAAAAAAAAAAAAAAAAAAAAAAAAAAAAAATAAATAAATAAATAAATAAATAAATAATAATAATAATAATAATAATAATAATAATAATAAAAATAATAATAAAATAAAATAAAATCTGACTTTTCAAAAACTGATTTATAAAGTTTTTAAATATTAAAAAAACATATGTTTATAGTTTGGGACGACATGTCATCCCAAAGTGTTTGGCGGATACTAAAAATACTGTCGGGATGTATTTAATTTCGTGAAAAGTTATTTAAAAAGATTTTAAATATTAAAAATCAAATTATTACAAAATGGGTTGACAATGTCGTCCCAAACTGTGTTGGGCCAAAAACACGTTGTTAATTGCTCTTTTTGTTGAAAACATGTGGGACCCGTCATCAGTTTGGGACGACATAGTCGACCCAAAAATTTTGGGCGTCCCCAAACCCGTGTTTTGGTGTAGTGTGTTTACATAAATGGACCAAAATTGCCACCTATATGTGATTTTATTTTTAAGCCAATTTGACATTTTCATTTCATGGGTTTATTTATTTGATGGTAAATAAAATAAAGACTAGACACAATATTAAGAAAATGTAATAAATTATGGTAACCCAATAACATTAGATTCTATTGCATTGCCGGATGCAATGTTTATAATGTCAAGTATGATGTTGGATACATGTTTTTTGACACAGGCATCAATTCTTCAATGACCATGTTAAAATGAAAACGTTACGCCAGGCAATGAAAAGAAAATTGAAGCCAACATCGTCATGGTTGTTAGGAACATAAAGATTTTAATCTCATGTACATTTGTATATTTTTAAGTGACATGTAAAAATGGCGATTCTGAACCAAATGCCATTTTGATTCTTGCTAAACGATTGACAAAAGATTATCAATTTAATGCAACATTTTGGTCTCAAGGAAGGCCTTGTTTCGCAATGGGTTATGAATTTTCGTTCGTATCGTTTAACTGGGGTAAGAAATGGGACATAAATGGTATTTTGCAAGCATCTTCGCTCTCAAAATGGTTTATAATAAACCATAACTTCAGCTAATAAAATGGTTTGAACAACAGTTATGAATTTGTGATGAGCATAGTTGTCAGGATCCCGATCCTGATCTTATGATCTTACGATTTTACGATACTACAAAGAAAAAATGACCCGGATCCTACATAGGATCTTTGCAAGCTTAAGATCTTATAGGATCCCGATCTTAACCGTACGATCTTAAGATCTTATCCGATCCGATCTTACTTTTCTCGGATTACAAACTAAAAAACTATAAATTTATGGGTTGTTTTTTTTAGAATTCAAAAAACAACATGTTCATATTTTTAAATATTTTATAATCATAATTTAGGACAATATTGTTATAAAACATTCATAATATTTTATGTTTATAATGTATAATAATTTATAGATTTGTATAATATTATAAAAACTATTAAGAAATAACATTAGAGTAGGATCTTAAGATTCCGATCCGATTTTACGATCACGATCTTGCAAAGACGAAAACGATCCTGGGTAGGATCCCGATCTTGAAAACCTTGGTGATGACTATTGAAGCATTAGAAAATAACATTAGATTAGCTAGATATGTTAATTTGAGCTTATATCTATACTATTAGGGTGGTGGCAGTCATGATCTCATACCTCAACCATATCTCACCACCCACCAATAATATCATTCCATCTCATCACATACCTCAACCATACATCATCATATTTTTTTAGTGGCAACCATGATCTCATACCTCATCTAATTTTATTTTATTTTATTTTTTATATTAATAAATTATATTAAACAATTTAATAAAAACATAATATTTCATTAATAATTAAAAGAAAATTACATAATACTTAAAAAAAAAACATAATTAAAGAAAATTATATAATACATAAAATAAGAAAAATAAATAACTAGTCATCCAGGTATGGTAAATCTTGAGCCTCTACGTGCTCCGTAAGATCATATCGAAGACGGTAATGGATATCTTCGTCGAGTAACTCCTGTAGTACACTGTCGTCATAAACTGGCGCGACCGGCTAATCCATTATATGAACCGGTGATATTGCCACCTGGTCGTTTTGTAAAATCATATTGTGAAATATGATACATGTATAAACGAGTTGTAGAATTTTTTCGACCGTCATAGCCCGGAGAGCACGATTGAAAATCATCCATTTTGCCTTAAAACGACCAAAAGCTCGCTCAACATCTTTTCTTGCAGACTCTTGTAGCTTCTTGAATCTCTTTTCCTTCGGGTCAGTGGGATACTTATATGCTTTAACAAACGTTGAATACGAAGGATAGATTTATCGGTAAGATAATATCCACGTTTGTAAAGCCGTCCATTTACATGAAATGAACTGTTTGGCGCCGTTTCATTTCGTTCCGTAAGATACAATGGAGACTGATTCAAAACATTGATATTGTTGTTTCACCGGGAGGACCAAAAAATGAATGGCAAATCCACAAATCGTTTGAATCGATAGCTTCAAGCATAATAGTAGAGTATTGGTGATCACCTCGCTTCTATTGGTCTTTCAAATGTCTAGGACAATTACGCCAAACGAAATGTGTACAATCAATGCTACCAAGCATTCCAGGAATGTGATGTTTTTCTTCACGTGCCTCGAATAAGCGTGCAACGTCATGAGATGTCAGCCTACGTAAGAACTCTCAACCATATAATTCAATAATCGCATAGCAAAGATCAAGGCATTCTCCTATAAAAAAATATAACGAAAACTTCAAAAAAAATTAATTAACGATAACGTTTAAAAAAAATAACGACAAGTTTTTTAAAAAAATAAATAACAAAAACTTTAAAAAAAAAATAACGAGAACTTCAAAAAAAATTATAACATGACGTTCTTCGTGCCATGTTTAAATAGTTATTAAATCTATCCGGAGGTTCACCCGTTGCGAGTTGACGAATGGCCGATGTGCATTTTTGTAACGCCATGAAACTTTTTTTCCCCTCGCGTCTTGGCCCTCTCGAAACCATTCGAATCTCGCTTCAACATCACCAACAATTCTTAAAAACAAGCTTTTATTCATACGAAACCTATCACGAAAAACATGGTCGGGAAACTTTGGTTGTTTGACGAAATAGTCATTCATTAGAGTTTGTAAAGCTTTTTCACGAAAACGGGTGACAGACTCCCGAGTTTCGGTAGAGCTTTCCGTGTCTTCAATGAAATCGTACACGGCTAAAAAGGTTGATAGGGTACTACCGGATATCTATAGTTCGGAAGAGTCGGCGGGAATAAATAACTCGTCGGATGAAGAAGAGGATGAAAACATTGTTTGTGTGAAATATGTGAATTGTTTGTGTGAATTGTAGGTAATTTATAAAGATTTTTTTTTGTTGGCCAACGGCCATATTTTTTTGAAAATTAAATGTGTACAACGGCTCTTTTCCTCGTTCATTGCTTAATGCCGTTGCAGCAAAGATTGCCGAATTCTCCCATACCGCAACCAAACCGCATGGGTGGCAGCGGTGTTGCCGTGCGGTTTGGGGTGATGCCGAAGGCAAACCGAGCCCATTGCCACTACTCTTATATAAAACATTTAGGTTGTGGTATTCATAAAAAATTAAGATAAGAAGCTACAAAGTGACATGTGTCACTTCTCTCAACTAAAAAATCACTCTTATTTTCAAATTAAAATATCTTTTTACATATTTATTCTTTTTATGATTTAATTTCACAATATTTTCTAAATTTTATGCTCTTTAATTTAACGTCCATTTTAATATATTTTTATGAGTTTTTAGTTTTTACATTTTTAGTGGGTTTATTTTATTTTAATTCAAAAATTTTCAATTTTAACCTTTATTGCAATCAATACAATCTTGATTCGTCAAAATCATATACTTTTGGGCGAGTTTTTGACGGGTAAGAGATTGCGAGGGTATTTTTATTTGCAGGAATAATGATGTCACGAAAAAGCTGTGGGAAACTCAATCAAACACATACAACTAACACATATACATTCGGAGTGTTCTGAAGCGAATTCACTAAGCAGATATGTAATTGCGGAGAGAGTTGGCTAGCAATACATTTACTATCTTTATAATATAACTATATCTATCGTCGTCGCTGTGCGCGAGTATCAAACTAGTTTAAGTAAAGTTAAAGACAAAACGACTATAAGAAGAAGATTTGCCATTGATTTATGATATATAGACAACTTGTTTAAACCAAAAGAACATCGTGTGATACAATAAAATAGTTATATATCAAAGATAAAAGTTAACACCTTAGAATAGAAAAATGTTTTCTTATCATTGACTGACATTGACGTGTGAATCTATTTTCTAATTTCTATAGTAAAATTTGTGTCGATACTGAGCAATATATTTTGGATTGTCTATGTGTTGCTAACAACTTACAAGTTTACTGTGGGTCTCCCTTACCACCCTTCCCCACTATTTATACCACCCAATTTCAACTTCTTAATACACACACAAAACAATTCCCACTCACTTTCAAAATTTGTTTGCATGATCAATGTCTCATGCTTCAATTTCAAGTAGTATACATTGGGCTATACCAAAAACCACATTCACTTCTATACCCAAGGGCGGAGTCAGGAATTCAAGTTAAGGGGGGCCATATTTTTTTTCCCCGTTTTTCCACATCGCAACAACAACTTTTGCATTTGACCGCCGTAGAATATTAACAACTCTGCCAAATCAATTTTTCCGAACATGATTTTGGTTGTTTTTAATGTTCATTAACAATTTTATTTTTATTTTTATTTTTTATTTTTTTTTGGTTTAGAAAAAAAGTTAGGAAGCTAGGCTTCAATTCCTAAGAACTCAATTTATATTTGCCACACTTGTTAAACATAAAAACGATAAATCTAAGCCAACTACAAACCGTATTAAAATGTAATTGGATAACCTAGTTATAAACATATACAGTACTAACTTAAGGCTAAGCGCAGTAGGCCGAAAAAAATCGGTCGATTTCATAGGGTGACATATATTTAATTGACTCATGGCCATTGTGGGTATTTGGTCATGGATCGGTCGAGGTGCAAGTTTTGGAGAAGTCGGTTTAAATCCCGACCGATTTATTACACAGACATTTTTTTTTTCTTTCTTTTTTTCTTTTTCTTTTTTTTTAACTTGGTCACCAATTGTGACACATGATCATGTTTAGTCATCGAAAAGAGAAACATGATGTGGTAGATGATGACCCGAATCACCACTGTGCATAGCCAAATAAGTGACATTTTGCCATATGGGTCATCTTTATTTATTTACAATATATGGGCTTAATAATATTAGTACAGTAGTACTAAAATAAAAGATGACATAACAATAAAGAGTTACTCCCACATGACTATTCAAGTTCACATTTGACTTTAGTTAAAAACTTCTATGAACAAGATAAACAAATATATATCCACGCTTAAATAAGATAGTTTATAGTATTCAACTAGCAATATTCATTCAATAATTCATCAAATTACCAAAGATAAAATTCCAAACGTACATAAGAAATGAAAACAGTTTCAAAAACAAGATTGCCTAATATAAATACATACCACTGAGTCAAAAAAAAAAAAAAAAAAAAAAAAAAAAAAAAAAAAAAAAAGTGTGTTAAACGAAACTTTTTGCAAAACCCACAATCTTTTTACAAGAGTTACTATGACAAAAAGCTTGTTCTTTTAAAAGAAAAGTCAAGAAAGAGTATGAATGACACATACTTAACAGTTAAAGATTACGGGTAATAAGGAAAAAAACAGCACGTCTTCATTTAGGTGGCACAAATTCAACGCATCCTCCCCTTTTACAAGCGTATTAAGTGGGGTATATTTGAGTGGTGGAGCTAGTTTTGTGAAGAAAGAAAGTAAGAGGACGCTAAAGTGACTGTGATAAAGTTGATTGTGGTGATTACTTATTATCATTAAGTGTTTTAAGTTTTTAACATCCCAATCAATTGAATTAATTCTTTAATATGCTTATAAAGGTCAAATTGTATATGATGCAGCTACATACTTAGGTCTAGGTGACTTACAATTTGTTCAACTGATAAAGTTGTCGCAAGTCATCAACCGAGCAAGATTAGACAAGTCTTTAAACTTAAAATCCTAAAAGAATAATTCAATTAACTATTAACTGTTTTTGATTACGAGTGTAATGAGACTTGATTATGACAACGATCAAGAATGATAACGAATATGTTATCATAACTGTTTTTGGATTGACGGATAGGAGGATTGACGGTGGCGGATTGACGGTGACGGATCAACGGATTGGAGGATTGACGGTGGCAGAATTGAAGGTTTTTGTGTGTGTAAATATTAAATTTAATCTAAGGGGGTGTTTGATTGACACTTAATAGCATGGGTCAGCACTGAATGCTGAAGCGGACAGCAGACAGTGTGTTTGATTAGAAAAAAAGCCACCTCTGAAAGAGCCAAATGCCTCTGACCGATTCCACAAAATACAGTCCCTCAACCATTCAGTGACTAAATTTTAAACTAATGTACTGTGTTTTCACGTGTCTCAAATCACTTTTTTATTCACATGTCGCTATCATCATTTATTTACTTTTGTGATGTTTCTTGTTAATATTTTTTTATTCTCACGTCTATCATCATATTTTTTTTTTTTTTTTTTTTTTTTTTTTTTTTTTTTTTGTAATGTGGTGTCCATTTGTCATAGATCTTTTACTTGAATATGTTGGTTTTTGCAATTTTTTTTTTAAATAATTTGGTTCCTGTGTTGTATAAGTGGAAAAAAAAAGGCTATTGTACCTTTATAATAACTATAAAATGATTGCCATCAAAGATTAAATCGTAATTTTAGTCATTCAGAATGTTGCATCATACTAGCTATCAAACAGTCAAAACAAAATCATACAGAGCTTTTGAATCATTCAGAGAACTAAACAATTCAGTGCTAAATCATTATTTTTATCAAACAGCCCCTAAGCCTTTGGATCAAATTGGATTGCATTGTTAGGATTTGTGATTTTTTGGGGGGAAAAGAATGAACGTAATTGATTTTTTTGTTTCTATAATTGTCTTTTTTGCCCATCACGTGTAAATATTAAATTTAATCTAAGTCTTTCAATCAAATTGGATTGTATGGTTATGATTTATTGATTGATTTTATGGCATTTATGGATACTTTATGGATCTCAACTCTACTTTTCAATAGTTCAACATCTTCGATTCCAATTTTTTGAAACTTTTTTTGAGACATCAAAATCAAATCATAACGCACGTGTAAAAAAAACAGTTCTTGAAATATTTTTTGGTGCAAAGGTGAATTATATTAACCTCTCAAAATTTGTACAATGCTTTTTTGAACATAAACAATCTGTTTTGGACAGAACCTAAAAACAGAGATACAACATATACTATCCGATATCAGACAACAAACTAACAATATGTCTGATATAGCTATTCAAGCTATCTATTTATTGCAGCACACATCTGCACTCAGTCTCAATCATTAACTGATCAAGCATTAATTCGAGATATTCATTCACCTTTAAGTGCACCTTAACCATCTGGCTACATTTCCCATACTCTTTTCCACCAAGACCATTCAACCTGCCACCACAATGATCAAGGTAGAACAAGAGATAGGCATCACTAGGCACCCATAACCTCTCCACAACAAGGGCTATACCAGCTATGCTACATTTCCATCTACTACAATGGCATCACATATCTGGGAACACACACCTTGTGGTGAGTACCAACCATTACCTCCTTGGCAGTGTATAGATAGGACCAAGTATGTTCATCTTTCACTCCTCACTATTTCTATCTTCATACACTGCCCTCCTACTCACTTTACCCTTCTCAAAAGGAAACCTACTTTACGGTTAAAATTAAGTTCTTGAAATGTTAGATAAGAAAAAAAAGAAAAGAAAATATTACATATTTATTGAAGGGTAAAGTCCATATATTAAAAATGTACTTTCACATTTTTCAAATATAGGTAACAAACTTTTTTTTATTACTAATCAAGTCATTTAAACCGGCTAATTTTTTACGATATAGTAAATATTGTTACCTGCAACCTGTTGAATATGCAAAATGACTGACACGTCATTTTTAAAAAATTTTTTTTTATTCTTATCAGTTAGCTTATATGGCATATTTTTTTCATCGTTAGTCCTTTATACTAACGGTCGTTAGTAAATAACTTAAAATTTGGTTTTCCTATTTATTCGTCCGTTTTTACACTTTTTCGTCCGTATTTGCACCTTTATTATTTTCACCGTTAGTCCTTTATACTAACAGTATTTGCACCGTTAGTCATTTATACACACGTCTTCGTCCGTTTTTTTCACGTTTTCTTACGTTTTTATCACGTTTTGATACGTTTTATAAAAAAATTATATAAAATTAAAAAAAATAGAAAATCAAAAAAATAAAAAAAAAATAATTAAATTCCATTTTTTTAAATATTAGACAATAAAAAAACATAAAAAAAAAAAATTTAATATTTTTTTTAAATTAAAAAAATATAGAAAATAAAATTTTCAAAAAAATAAAAAAATAAATAAATAAATTTTAAAAAAATCAAAATTTTTTGTTAGAAAACATTTTTTCGAAAAACAAAAATTAGAAAATATAAAAATTTCGAAAAAAAATTCAAATTCTTTTTAAATAATTATGGTAAAAAAAATTTGGAAAAAATTTTCAAATTTAGAAAAAATTATTTTTAAAAATAATTATCAAAAAAAATAATTTTTTCTAAATTTAAAAAAATTTTACAAATTTTTTTACGATAATTATTTAAAAAAAATTATTTTGGAAATATTTTTTGGAATTTTTTTTATTTTCTAATTTTTATTTTTCGTAAAAATATTTTTGAAAGTTTTTTTTGAATTATTTTATTTTCTTGTTTTTTTTAAAATTTTTTGGAATTTTTTTATTTTTTATATATTTTAAATTTTAAAACAATTATTTTTTAAAAATTTTTATTTTCTAATATTTAAAAAAAAAATTAGATTTTTTTTTGAATTTTTTTGGTGGTGATGGACTGTGCATGAAATGATTATACATATTCAAGGACCAAATATGTAATTTTCTAACGAAGTGGATTAACGGAAACATTTAAAAATTTACGAAAACGTGCAAAAACGGACAAAAACGTGTAAAACAGACGAAAGCGTATGAATAAGTAACAAATCCAAATTTTAAGTTATTTACTAACGGCCGTTAGTATAAAGGACTAACGATGCAAATTTATGTGAAGAACACAAGTGTATTTTAGTCAGTTCACTAAATCAGCAGGTCATATTTACTATATCGTCGCAAATTAGCCGTTTTCAATGACTATATTAGTAATAAAATAAGTTTGTTACCCTTTATTGAATGCACTTTTAGTTTCTAAGCTTATAAAATGGACACGTAACAATAAAAAAATGGATAATTCTTTAAATGTCGTAGTTGCCGATGCTTTTGTTTTCCTGGACAGAATCTTTTGCTTTTGCTTTTCTAGACTAGTTACCCTGGGCAACTTGAATTAGCCAACCATGTGTCGTCAGACATGAAGTACATCAGTTGTCCAAAAAGTACACCAGTTGCCTAAAATGTATATAAGTTGCCATACCTTTTAATCTATAAAGTCACATTTATCACTTGCAAATTTTAATTGCCCAATTCTACAGGTTGCCCTTGTCTAGAAAAGGAAAAGCAAAAGATTCTGTCATGAAAATAAAAAACATTGGGCAACTGGGGTAATTTTGGAATTATCCCATAAAAAAATTAGAGTAATCTGCAAAAATGTTCCTAAACATTTCGAAAATTGCGAAATATATCCTCAAAAAAATTTCAAATATTACCCCTAAACTTTCAATTTTCTACAAATTATGTCTTTGTCGCGTTACTGTAGCTGCAAAAAAGGTTTTTTGGACTAACGCTCGTTAACTTTTTCACGTTAATGGCTTGTGAAATAACTATTTTACCCTCGCCTACTACAAAGATATTTTTTGCAAAAACATTTTTTGAAGTTTACTGTTAATTTTCTTTTTGACTTTCCACCACTACCACCCTCTACCACGACCACCACACAACCATCACCACCACTTCGTTTGGATAGAGATCTGGTCTCCACCATTTAGCGTTGTTCAATAAAAGCAAGGCCAAAAGCCCAAAACAGACAACACTACTCATTTGTTAGAGTCTTAGAGACAGCTGCTCGTGCACCGTGACCCCTTAGTCATATGTACTTCGGAAAAAGATATGTAAAGATTGTGCATTCATCTAAATAAACTTCTATGAACAAGATAAACAAATATATATCCACGCTTAAATAAGATAGATACTTTATAGTATTCAACTAGCAATATTCATTCAATAATTCATCAAATTACGAAAGATAAAATTCCAAACGTACATACGAAATGAAAACAATTTCTCTAAAATAACAATCTAATCAAGGCATTATGTGCGTTCCAAGTCCTTGATACATGAAGCTGGATAATCTGTAGGTTCCGGATTCCATTTGAGATTAAGCGATGGGAGTTTATAATAGCAACGTTTCTGCAGTGTTTTTATTATGATTCCATTTTCGACATGATCTCGAAAACCCCAGTAGACATGGTCAAACTCATCAGCTGATCTCAAAAAAACATGATCCCATATTTTGTGGTCCTCATTGGAACATCATAGGGTTAATGACATGTAATAGCAACGTACTTTCCCATTTGTGCCATTATCAGATACGAACCCAAAATATTACAGATATCAGATACGAACTTTCAAATTTTTTTTCATTATCAGATACGAACTTTAAAATATCAGATATCAGATACGAACTTTCAAATTTTTGTTTCATTATCAGCAACGTACTTTTCTCCTTTGTTCAAATATAAGAAAAACTTTAAAAATAAAAATTGCTGATAATGAAACAAATGAAAAAGTACGTTGCTGATAATGAAACAAAAATTTGAAAGTTCGTATCTGATATCTGATATTTTAAAGTTCGTATCTGATAATGAAAAAAAATTTGAAAGTTCGTATCTGATATCTGTAATATTTTGGGTTCGTATCTGATAATGGTACAAATGGGAAAGTACGTTGCTATTACATGCCATTAACCCTTGTAGATAAGTATGTTCCCTGTCAGCGAGCTTAGAACATATGATTTTGTGCAAACACTACGTGGCAGCCATAATCTAAGGCTGTGTTTGTTTTTTTATTTTTGCCTCTTAACAGCCTCTGAATGGGCACTGTGTCTGAATCGGTCAGACATTTTGCCGTTCAGACTGTTTTTTTTTTTTTTTCGTTCAGACGCGTTCAGATGCAGTAAGATCTTAATGGTTTAGACTTGAGAGGGGTGTCTGAATGCGTCTTCTTGCCTCTTGCTGACACAAATAAAAACAAAAAAAAAATAGTACGAGCAAGCAAATGTGCGGTTCAAATATAAACTTTTTTTTTTCCGTTCAGATGCAGTCAGATTCAGATATTTATGCATCAGATTCAGATTCAGATGTGCGGTTCAGATTCAGATTCAGACCCTCTTAACAAACAAACACCACCTAAGTAAATGCTTTCATAAGACACACCATCTGCATTTGCCGTGACAGTAGTCCAAAGGTATGCCAGACACCCCGCCGCAACGCAGCGGGTACCTCCCCTCCTTGTATATCAAAGATTATCAATTTAATAACATCGTGTAATACAATAAAATAGTTAAGTATAAATCAAAGATAAAAGTTAACACCGCATACATGCAGAATAAATAAATGTTTTCCTATCATTTGACTGACATTGAGGTATGAAACTATTTTCTATAGTAAAATTAAGGTTATTGGGCGGTGACTCTTGGAGTAATACAAGTTTACTGCCTTCCCCACTATTTATACCCCACAAGTTCAACTTCTAAAAACATACACACAAAGCAATTCCCTCTCACTTTCAAATATTCTTACACTCAAAAGAAGAAGCTTTTAAATCTAATGAAACATGTCTCATGCTCCAATTTCCAGTACAGTTTGGGCTAACCCAAAAACCATATTCACTTCAATACAAAAACCATCTTCTTCTACAAGAATTTCTTCTAGTAAGAAATCGAAACACATCAAATGCGCCCTTTCGATCACAAAGGACTCATGGAACATATTCCAAAAAACATCCGCTTTGGCATTGGACGCTGTTGAAACAAGTTTAATAAAACAAGAACAAAAGCGCCCTTTGCCAAAGACAACAAATCCGGATATCCAAATTTCGGGAAACTTTGCTCCAATACCTGAACAACCCGTACGACACCATTTACCTGTCCAGGCAGGGACGGAGCCAAGGGGGTGCCTGCGGGTGCACGTGCACCCTATGGATTTTTTCGATATAGTGTTAATTTTTTAAAAAATTATCGATTTTACCTAAATGTATCTTAAATGCACCCGGTGCATTAAATGTGTCTCTAGTATTATTTAGTTCGTATACTTTAAATATAAAATTTTGTAAACGCCCAAAGATAAAACAAGTTTAATAAATTCAAGCACAAAAACCAAAGATGAAATAGGTTTATTAATGGAACAAGTTTATTCATCATCCTAACAATTTACAAAATTCAAAATTTAACCAACACACAAAGATGAAACAGGTTCGTAAGTCATAACATATACCTTTCATTTGTTTATTATGTCTTTTAAAGTTTTCATGTTTTGATTTTTTGTATGAAATCTTGACTAATTTGTTGGTTTCGTATAGTCTATCATCATCAATAAGGCTTAGGGCAATAAGAATAAGTGAATAACTATGCAATTTCTATTAAGACAAATAGGGATAATAAGTTTAAGTGATAGTCAACAATATATTAGAATATGAATAGCACCATAATTGTATTGTCATGGGACATTTTTATTGTTGTCGTAGATACAATATATATGAAAAGTAATGCTTAATTGAAGTTGGCTTTAGTCTTGCCTGTTGCTACCGCTACGGTTGAAAGATGTTTTTTTTAATGAAGCTCATTAAAACTGATTTGCGATATCGGATGGGTGATGATTATTTTAACGGCGTTTTAACTTGTGTGCTATAGAGAAAGAAGAACTTATTATTATTAAAAATGAGGGTGCACGTAAGGGTTATTTTGCTAAGGGAGATCATAGAATCACTAATTAGAATGTAATATTTTCATTTATTTATTGTTTTAATGAAATCTTCGTTTTAATTCACGTTTTAACTCTATTATATTACGGTTCAAAAAAATTTGTGCACCCGGTCATATTTCTTTTTGGCTCCGCCCCTGTGTCCAGGGAACAATTCCTGGACACATAGATGGCGTCTACTTAAGAAATGGGGCCAACCCATTATTTGAGCCCATTTATGGTCATCATTTATTTGATGGTGATGGTATGATTCATGCAGTAAAATTCGATCAAGGTGAAGCGAGCTATGCTTGTCGATTTACCGAGACACATAGACTTGTTCAAGAACGTGCTATTGGAAAACTGGTTTTTCCTAAGGTTATTGGGGAGCTTCATGGTCTTTCGGGTATTGCTAAGTTGTTATTGTTTTATGCTCGTGGATTATGTGGTTTGTTCGATCATAGTCAAGGCATTGGTGTTGCACACGCGGGTTTGGTGTACTTTAATAATCGACTTTTAGCTATGTCCGAAGATGATTTACCTTACGAAGTTAAGGTTACATCAAAAGGGGACTTGAAAACAGTTGGGAGGTATAGTTTTGATGAGCAGCTAAAGTCGTCTATGATAGCACATCCTAAAGTTGACCCGGTTTCGGGTGAACTTTTTGCGCTTAATTACGATGTTGTAAAACAACCTTACTTGAAGTACTTTCGATTTTCACCTAATGGTGTGAAGTCGAAAGATGTGGCAATTGATTTAGGGAAACCTATTATGGTACATGATTTTGCGATAACTGAAAACTACGTGGTGGTCCCTGATCACCAGGTAGTTTTCAAGTTATCAGAAATGATTACCGATGGGTCCCCTGTAGTGTATGACAAAGAAAAAGTGTCGCGGTTTGGTGTTCTTGATAAATATGCCGAAGATGGTTCGGGGATTAAATGGGTAGAAGTTCCAGATTGTTTTTGCTTTCATTTGTGGAATGCGTGGGAAGAGCCCGAAAATGATGAAGTTGTCGTGATCGGGTCGTGTATGACTCCCGCGGACTCGATATTTAATGACAGTAACGAGGAACTTAAAAGTGTTCTATCAGAAATTCGATTAAATTTGAAAACAGGGAAATCAACTCGTCGAGCAATAATTGCACCTGAAAACGACGTTAATTTGGAAGCTGGAATGGTGAATAAAAGCCTTTTGGGTCGAAAAACAAAATTTGCGTACCTAGCAATTGCCGAGCCATGGCCTAAAGTGTCTGGTTTCGCGAAAGTTGACTTGCAAACAGGTGAAACTAGAAAATTCATTTACGGAGACGAGAAATACGGGGGCAAGCCCTTGTTTCTTCCTAGAGACCCAAATTCTGAAGCCGAAGATGATGGTCACATTTTAGCATTTGTCCACGACGAGAAGACATGGAAATCGGAGCTTCAAATTGTTAATGCAATGACATTAGCACTAGAGGCCGTCGTTAAGCTACCATCACGGGTTCCATATGGTTTCCATGGAACGTTTATTAGCGCGAAAGATTTAGCTACACAAGCTTAAAAACAGTACTTAGCAAAAGAAATTACCAGAGGGATGGTTAAATATGCATCCCCGGAAAATTCCTTTTTTTGCTACTGCAAACCAATTTAGAAGTCAACTATGTTTGATGAGATGCAAATTGGTAACGATTTTGTCTTTTTCTAATGCAAACTAATTTAGCAAAAGTTGTATTTTTGTTGTTTCGCTTTGTCTCTATAAAAGGTTAAGAACTGGGACATAAATGGTGTGTTTTTTTTAGCATCTTCGCTCTCATAATTTACACTTTTGCCTAAATTGTTTCTTACAAAAACGGTTGTATACATAGCTATGATATAGGTCAAATTGTAATTCCAAAGATGTGAAATCTCAGACATTCTTACTCATTTTCTGATATTGACAGTCCATGAGTTACCACTTAATTACCATTATCACATTCAGGACAACTTTCCTTGAGTTATATACTACGTGGTTATATGGGTTTGCTTATTTGAAATGCTTATTGAAAAAGACTTATTCTATTATCAATAATCAGATAAGCAATCCCAAACGCCACATAAAGTCCCATGATATTAGCTGGTGTTTATAAGTTAATATGCATTTCAATCAGTATATTCTCGTAAAATAACTGATACTAGTAAGTTAATAACTCCAAGCATTTTTTAATAAGCTAGACAAAAAAATCTATGGAAACTTTTCAAATCAGCTCATAGACTCAAGCTTACATGCTACTTTTAAGCATATTTTTGCTATATAAGCCAACACACCCTATAAATAAGCTTATATAAGCTAATAAGCTATCTAAATAAGCTTAAATAAACACTTGAATGGGCTTATCTTTGCAATATCAGCTAACGAGTCTTCTGATCGCATTAAAAGACATACTCTTGAATATTTGGAATGACAAAAGTTATTTTTAATATTTTAGAATTTGAAATGACAAAAGTTATTTTTAATATTTTAGACTCTTCACAATGGAGGGTGATGGATCACCCTCACCTCCACTGCTCACGTGTGACACCCACTGAAAACCTTTCCCCTCACGCGCCGGCCATGGAAACAAGGAGAAAAGTGGTGAGGGTGCTCACCATTCGGGCTTGTGTGTGTGTGTGATGTATTTTGTGGGATATGTTTGCATAAAGTGGATATTTTTTGCAGGTTAGTAGAGTGGTGACCATTGTAAATATGAGAGGATTGATGATGTGTTGAATGATAACATGACGCTGATGTGGCGGTGAAATAAATTGTGACCATTTTGTCTAGGTTATTGGGCACAACCCAATCAACTTGTTAATGGTATTATTGTCGTTAAACAAGATCATGGAAGATGCCCAATAACATCACACTAATCTCAATCTATACACATCACATACAACATGGTATATAAATAAGCACAAACTTTTAGATATATCACAATCAACTTAAAACAAGTCTTCACTTAACCACATACTAGTACAAAAATTGTCCTCTAAACATAACCTTTTCAGCTACGTGTAGATTTATTACTAACATCAAACTAACAATAAAGGATTTATACAAAGAGTAAAAGATAAACGAGCAACAAATTGCACCATTAACATTTTTTAACCTGCAAAACTATTTTTTTTTAAACAACATAAAACTTTGTTACAATAATCAAATCTTAAAAAATATATACGTAGTACTTTTTACACATTATTCTAGAAGTAGCGACATGTAAAATAACATATTTTTGTTGATGCTCATCACTTAGGCTCAACACAATGGTCGGTCCTCACCTTCAGTCGACCGATCGGTCGCCGTCGGTCGGCCCAATGTGGGTAGTCGGTCTTGATCGGTCGGCAAGGCAAAAAACACACGACTTGGTCGAGATCACGACCGAGTTTCAAAATAATTAAAAAAAAAAAAAACACTCTTTTTTCTCACTATTCTCTATTTTTCTTTAATTCATTTAAAAAAAAAGTGTGCGTGTTTGAGTTTGAGATTTGCGGGATGAAGAAGAAGACTATTAACAAGCCTTTTTTTTTTTTTTTTTTTTTTTTTTTTTTTTTTTTACAAATTTATAGTTTAAACCTTTAAAGTTTGGTTTCATTGTCATTTTTATCTTATAGTTTTAACTTTTTTACATTTTAGCATAGAGAACGTATAAAAATTAATTTATATATAATACTTTGTTTTATTCAAATTATATAACTTTGTTGTTTTATTTAAAAAAAAATAAAAATAAAAATAACTTGTGTAAACACAATATATGAAAGGAGACAGGAGATAAATGTTTTGTTATTTATTCAACCGAGTACAATGAGAGGAGATATATACCCAACTATACAAGTGCTATTTAGAGTAAATACTAATTATCCGCTACATGCAAATCTCAAGCTAATAATACATTAATCATAATAAATATAGAGATAAGACCAAATCAAGAGATAAGATCAAATAAAGTTACAGCTAACAACTTGGTCGCTACTGTGGCAACTTGGTCGTCGTCAGGTCGCCGGAGAGAGAAAGCTAATGTGACAGACAAAACCCAGATCGCCCTAGGTCACCACTGTGTTCAGCCTTATAGTGTCGTAATCATTTTAGTTATGTTCTAACACACACTTTTTGTGTGTTTGCTTTATGGGATTTTCTCACAAAAATGACAGTGAGGCTTAGAGAAGGACTCAATTTCCTTTTTCATTGCAAAAAACATTACCGATCATGTTTATATCAACTTATGAGGATTACATTCGTTACTTTATAACCCGTGAAAATATTATTCCCTCCGTCCCATATTAATTGTCCGGTTTGACTTTTTGTAGTTTTTCTTCTTCAATTTTTACTTTAAATTTTTTGTTTGTGTTATATAATATTTGATGTAAAATATATGAATGAATTGTGTTTTAAATGTAATTTTATTAGTATACTTTTCATCAAATATTATATAATATAAACAAAAATATTTAAATTAAAGGTTAAAGAAAAAAAACTACAAAAAATCAAATTGGACAATTAATATGGGCCAGAGGTAGTATTAGTTATAGTATGCACCAACCAACGTTAATGCTAACCATGAATATATAAAAAAGATATATGAAAACACCATTTTTTTGTCCATGGTTAACATTAAGGTTTGGTCATTGAGATAAAAAGAAGAGTAAATTGTAAAAATCGTCCATGTGGTTTGATTAAATTGCAAGTTTCGTCTCTCATATTTCGAAAGTGCAAGCACTGTCCTTATGAGAAATTTTGGGTTGTAGTTTTCGTCCCTATGTTGCAGTGTTTGACAAGAACATTTTAGTCATTTTACTTTTGATAAAGACAAAAAATGCAACCCAAAATTTTCTACAAGAACGGTGCCTGCACTTTTAATTGGTTAAAGTCAAACCTGCAATTTGACCAACACCACAAGTACAATTTTTGCAATTTACTCTAAAAATAATAAAAAGTGCATTATGCTACAAATTTTTGTTATGGGTTGTCTTAAAAGTTAAAACTAAAATGTTCACTATCTATATAAACCAATCATAAATGAATAGTCGGTGAAAGTAATATTCCTTCCGTCATTAAATAAATGTCCAGTTTGATTTTTCAAAGTCAAACTGGTTCTACTTTAACCTTAAATATTTTATTTGTGTTATATAATAATGATAAAAAATTATCACATTGAAAAATACACTTAAAACCAACGCTTAAAAGAAATGACGCCTCATCACCACCGTGCGTGGAAGATGAGACATCGAGTCGGCAAGGTGGTGAACACCACCTAACGAAATGCCCCTTTTTTGTTTGTTTGTGTGCGGGGTCAGATGATTTGCTGAAAATTGATGGTGACCATCAGAACCAGGTCAAAAGCCGAATGAAAGAAAACATAGAAACCAAAAAGAAAACAAAAAAATTGGGTCTTCATTTCAGAAAGCCTCTAAGGCTAAAAGGCAAGGAAGTGAATCCTTCACCAATTGACTCCCACTCACGCGCTATGAACCTTGCATATTATCCTTACTCACGCATGAATCACGAATTCCAAAACCATTAAAGGTGGTCTGACTACCAACCAGTTACCAAAGAAAATGGGGCCCATCATTTCATTTAATCACAATATGAAGGTTTAAATATGAACATATAAAAAATAAAAAATCAATATGAACGTTTAAGCAAAAATAAATAAAATAAAAAATTAATAAAAAAATTATATCAGCTCACTTATTACTTTTATACATACCCACAAACCTCTATTTTTTAAACACGATTTCAAACAACATATATCTCATATCTTTTATTTTCCAAATGAATTCCGATATGATTATGTTCACCGACTCAGAAGAAGAGCAAGAAGTTACAAGTCGGAGATTGAATTTTATTGCAAGATCGTTGTCGTTTATTAAAAATAGACGAAAAGCAAATCGCCCCGCGATAAAACGCCTTCATCGAGATCATTATGGTGCTCATGAACGTTTAGTTTATGTAACGTTTTAATTTCGTACGTTGCATGTTTTTAAATTTGAAGTTTACGTATTTATATTTTTACGTTTATGTTTTTAATTGTGTAAGTATTAAAAAAAAAGAAAAAAAAATAGAGTTAAGGTGAAAAAAACATATCCCTTGCCCACTAATTGGTGAAGAGTGGTGAAGGGGAGTGAGAGGAGAGAGAAAGCTGACGTGGCGCTGATGTGTATGGTGAAAAACAAGTCCCCTTGCCTACTAGCCTAATGATTCAGGTTCTTTCATATTTTTCAGTCTTTGATAATTTCATATGCCAACAAATCTTGTTCAAGATTCTCACTTTTGCAACAAAAAATATATGCTTTTTTCTGAGTATCTTTATAATGTTATTTGAATGATAGAAATGTATTATACAGTATGATTTTATGCTTTGGAACTTTAGTAGATGTTGTTTGAGTAAAATTTAGCTGCTTCAATTAGTTTACTTAATTTGCTTGTTTTAGGCTCTTTGATCTTGCCATTAACATTAACTTCCCAATTACCTCAGCTAAGAATAATGTTATTCTGAGTATAATTACTAGTTCAGCTGTTTGAATGATGAAGTTGTGTTATTTGGTTTTGTTCAAGTACAAACCATGTTAAAGATTGTAGCTAGGGGTGTTCATCGGTTCGGTTATCGGGTTATTCGGTTTATTCGGTTTTTTTTCTTGGGTCAAACCGAACCGAACCGAATTCAAATTTGATTCAACCGAACCGAATAACCGAAAACCGAATCGAATAACCCGAATTACATAATTTTAATTATTTTTTCATTTAATTTATATTTTTAGAACAAAATTTTTTTCAAGCTTAAATAATGTTATATTTATACTAAAAAAGAATTTTCGTGATTATTTTTATATATAAATACATAAAAAAAAATATATATATATATTTATATATTTCCGGTTTTCGGTTTTTAATGCCAAACCCATATCCAAACCGATAACCGAATATTTAGTTCGGTTCGGTTTTGACCAATTCGGTTCAGTTATGAGTTCGGTTCGGTTCGGTTTCAGTTTTCGGTTATTGTGGATATTACCCGATCCGTGAACACCCCTAATTGTAGCTTTAGTTTAATTTTTGGGATTATCTCATTGCTTTACGCCTTTGATGTCTCAAGCATGATATTGTTTGACCAAAATTCAGCTGTTTATCCGTAGAATAGGACTTTGATGTGTACATGATGTAGTAACTTTTTTGGTGATTATTTGAATGTTTTTGGCGTGTGATTCTAGTAGCTTTTCCAAGCTTTACGATATTTGACAAATATTCAGCTCTTTGGATGATAAAGTTGTGTTATATGCTTTACTTCTATTACATATTTCGTTAAAGAGTGTAAATTTTGCTGCTTTTTGTGATTATTTTATAGTTTAAGGCATTTGATCTCCAACATTTTTCAGACATAATGTTGTTTGGATATAGTTCAGCTGGTTTACACTTATAAATAGGTTTAGGATTATATGTAAATGGTGTTTGGATGAATTGGTTGGGATTTTGATGGTGAATTTGAACATTTAGGTGGAATGGGAGTGAAGAATGATCCGAGTTGGTGGACTTCGCCATCGAAAGTTGCATCTCATTTTGGAGCAAGTGGTCTTGCTGTTGCTGCAGCTACTGGGATCACACATCCAATAGGTTTCTCCTTTTAAAGCTTCAACTTTTATGTCATACTAGTTTTATATATCTTTAGGTTTTTAATTTGACTGTATTTTCCTGTTGGGATGCAATGCGAGTTCTAATATGATACAATAGTCTTAGTGAGTTTGTAAACGATGATCTGGAAGTGGTTTTTGCAAGTTTGAAGCTCGTTTGCTCAAATGTGAATATCTATTTTGCTTGAACTGTTTAATTAAGGCTAAGGATAAGCAGGTTCTTTCACTTTTATCTCGATAATCGCCTGTCTTACAGAATTTTTAAACTACTTCTCTAAATCTGATTATATTGACGAAAATAATAATAATAATAATAATAATAATCATACTCTAAACCACTTCATAAGTGAATTTAGAAGGCCATAAACACTTGAGGGTGCTTCAGGAGACTTTTAACCATTAAAAGAAATCTGTTTTGGTATGCAGATGTACTTAAGGTTAGACTACAAATGCAACTTGTTGGACAAAGAGGTCCATTAAGTGGAATGGTATGAATCACTCTGTCATGTGTCATAAATATCTGTTATAAGTTTTAACAATAATAACTGACTAATTGGTATAGTCCTTTGATGTTTATAGGGACAAACATTTGCTCGAGTTGTTAGAAAAGAAGGAGCTCGGTCTTTGTATCTTGGTTTGACACCAGCATTGACGAGGTCAGTTCTTTATGGAGGTCTACGTTTAGGTTTGTATGAACCTTCTAAAAATTTCTGTGAATTGGCCTTTGAGTCCACTAACATCTTCATGAAGATTGCATCTGGAGGGGTTTCTGGTGTTTTTGCCACTTTGCTGACCAACCCTATGGAAGTTTTAAAGGTAAAGTTTTATATGGATTGATATCCGGCGCTATAAAGTGCCACAAGATCGCATAAGCCGTTCTACTTTTTATAATATTTGGCATCTTCGTTCTGCTTATCATTGAAACATTGGTTGTTGAATAGGTGCGTTTGCAAATGAACAATAATGTGCGTAGAGGAGCAATTGGTGAACTGCAGAAGATTGCTGCTAAAGAGGGTGTATTAGCTCTCTGGAAAGGGGTTGGACCTGAAATGGCCAGGGCAGGGGCCTTAACGGCATCACAGCTGGCTACATATGATGAGTTTAAGCGGGTTAGGTTCTAAATCTGCTGTATTTACTTTTATAATGTTTCCACAAAGTATATTCTGCTGTTCCTTAAGTGCATGGGTCAGCCTCGAGGCGAAAGTATGCATGTGCATATTATGGAAATATTAGTTATTAGTATTTTGAGGTGTAAAGAAACTTGAAAGTTATTAACGTAAGCATCCACCGAAAAAAATTACTACGTATATGGTAGTGCATACCCTGGTTGGAAATCCTATATGTACCAGCACCATTGCTAGAGTTGTATATGTGAAGCATGTATGTCAAATGTACGTATTCTGCCATAACCATATATATAGATGGCACAGCTTTGGCCCATTTACGTATACATGGGTCAATTTGGGTTTTTTTTATTTAAATAGGTCAACTTAGTAGAAAGTCGCCCAGTCTATTCTAAATGCATACTGTCAATCGTTTTATTCAAAGATTTAGATGCTTACTGTGATAGCATTGCTTTTATAATCGTATTTGATGCATTCCTTATCTATAAATATGGACAATGTAGACAAATATAATTTTTGTGCGTCACCCAACACATATTAAAATGGCTTATTTTGACCTGCACCCATTTTGACCCATTACCCAACCCGCCCAATCTGCCAGTCTTGCCACCTCTACTGTATACATGGTTCCTGTTTTTATTTTTCTTTTATATGTTGTAGGTTTTAGTAAAATGGACATCTCTTGAAGAGGGATTTTATCTTCATCTCATGTATGCATCCCTACCTATGATCTTTCAAGTACAACAAGGAGTACTTCAATACCATTTGAAACATAAGTTATCACATTGTAAATATATATTCTTGGCAACACCAAGATTACCATATCTGTTATATTCATGATAAACTACTATTCTAACTGTGACTTTCATCGTGTGAAGCTCGAGTACAATAGCAGCCTCGGTGAGTACCCTCATAACTGCTCCTATGGACATGGTTAAAACACGTCTCATGTTACAACGGGAATCTATGAGTGATGGAGCTTACAGAAACGGATTCCATTGTGCATATAAGGTAAATTGTTAGTTTCTGCTCTCATACCTTTTCGATGAACTTGTAATTCCATGATTAAGGCTGGAATACATTCAGTTTCATTAGCTTGTTTCGGGGTGATTTCAAGTTCCAAACTGAATTAAATTCGTTTTGTTAAAAATGATCTCATGGTTTAAGCTGGGTTGCATTGAGTAATGCCTTCATATTCTTAAATTTCAGGTTCTGGTCACAGAGGGGCCTCGAGGACTCTACAAAGGGTGAGACTCAACGATACCTAATCTTTTAGGCTCTCCATAAGTTGCTTAACTAATTTCGTAAATAGTTTTAGAGGTGGCAAATTGGCTGGCTTAGTTGGGTAACATGTCACATGGGTACTTTTAATACAGGTAGGGGCAGATTATGCTGATCAGAAAGGAGATCTTTATCCCTTTTTTTAAAAAGTTTTATATAAATGGTTAATGTGCGAAATATGATTGTCAAGACTATACTGTTGCAATATGAATAACCTTTTCTAATAAACCAAATTTGAAGGTTGTATACACTTTGAATGCCTTTTAACTTGTTTTACCCGTTTGAAACATTTCCCTAATTTTTTTTATCAAGGTTTTTAGCGTATAATCTATGTGACCAATTAGAGTTAGAACATGTCCCACGTCATGTTACCATCTCTACTTTATTTCGATTCCTATTTGTCTTCTCTGAGAGAGTTTGACTGCAAATACATTGCAGGGGCTTTGCTATATTTGCACGATTAGGTCCACAGACGACAATCACGTTTATACTGTGCGAGAAATTGCGTGAGTATGCTGGACTGAAAGCAATCTAGTCTCAAAGTTAATGGTAACATATTTGTTCTTGACTGCATTAGTTGTTGTGTTAGCATTAAGGTCATTTATGCATAAACCTTGTAATATGTAACGTGTATGTAATAGACTAGATATGGGCATACGGGCTTAGAAATAACAATATAGTCCATATATTAAGCTAGTCCACGAGCCTGACCCATCAAGGCCTCTTGTGTAACTATATGAGACGCCTCACATGTTCATTGTGAAGTGGTGGAGTGCATTGTCTGGTTAAGATTCACCAAGTTTCCCGTCCTCCTCTAGAACTCTCTCTCTCTCTCTCTAGAATCCTTTCTCTCCCTAAAACCATCTCTCTAGATCATTATATGTGTGTTATGATACCGTCTTAGAAACCTATATCAGAGCCTAATAACGATCTAGGAGTGGATTTGTTTTTGAAAATGGTCTTAAAGTTGTGTGTTTTTGGTTTAGCGAGTTCGTCCCATATCATACGTTGTGTTTTTTTGACTTGTTTTTGCACTTGAGATAACAATAGCGGACATTATTGTTGCTTGCAGAGTGTTTTAGAGCTAGTTTGTGCAAAAAGATCCATCAAAAGTCATTAAAAATCGAAACTCTTATTGGTCTAATAGCGAGTTCGTGCGTTTAAGCCCAAAATTGTACATTTTTGCTTAAAATTTGTTCATTTCACGGAATAAATTACGAAAGGACACCCTCTTCTTGTGTTTGGTTTTGGGTTTGTGAGTAGGTTTGTGCAAAATTTTTTACAAAAAACCATAAAAGTTCGCGTCTTTTTATCCATTTTATGCTCGCTTAAGGTTCTACTCACTGACAGAGCCAGTAGGGGGGCTGGAGGGTGCTCGGCCCCCCTAACCGTCTCAACTGCCTTAGATATATGTGAGAGGAGTCATCTTAGATTAGTTTCATTTAAATGAAAAAGCAAAGAAGGAAAAAATATTTATAAATTCCGGCCATAATGACGGAGAAGATGACGGTAATTTGCAGGTGAGAGAAAGTGAAAACTGATAAAACCTTGTATTGTTATTTGCAAAAGTCAAAGTCTTTTAACAAGTAGTAGTAATACTTTTCTTTCTCTGTGTCACCTAGGACTCTAGCGCTCTGTTCTCGAGTTTTTTTTTTTAAAGTAATGGAAGGGGAAGGGAAGAGAAATAAAAAAAATGGGCGTTCTTGAGTTTTTTTTAAGATGGAAAGGCAGGGGAGGGGAAGGTGGGAGGGAGGGAAGGGATGGACTTTTGTATGTATTTGTAATCCGCCCATATTTGGGATGATTAGGAGGGAATGGGTATAACTGAGAACATGGGCTTTGGTTAAATTACAAATATATCCTTGTTTTACGTTCCTTGACATCATCTTGTTTCTTGGTTACGTTTGTGATATACAAGCAGTGATCATTTATAATCTGCAATATGCTTTCAATATGGGTAGGCCAGGTAGCTCTTCATATTTCTGTTCTTGACATTTGTACATGATCTCGTCAAAATTTGTACGCTTAGGCAATTATGTGTTAAGTTGATTTGGATTACCAATAAATGGAAGATTTTCGATTTTAGAATTACAATTATTGAAGAAATTTACATAATTTCTAACTCGACATAAATTAAAAAGGTTTTAACAGGCCACTTATACAGATCCTATGTGGCTATGTGTGACCAAATCATAACTTCTAACTCGACATAAATTAAAAAGTTTTTTTTTGTTTTTTTTTTTTTTTTTTTTTTTTTTTTTTTTTTTTAATAGCAAAAGCGGGATAGTATTTCATATGAAGAGTAAATTTTGTTTTGAAGGTATATTTGTAATTTGGGTTGCTTCCTTTCTTTTCCTTGCAACTTAAAATAAAAACTCAAGAACACAAATAAAAATAACCACTTTCTTCACAATGTCATTCCTTACTTTCCCCTTCCCATCCCATCCTCTTCCATTCTTTAAAAATTTGACTTGAGAACAGAGCGTAGGAGTCTAGGAGCAAGAACTAGATCGGAGCATTCATTGTATTTTTTTGTTTTGTGGTTTAATATAAAAATGAAATTTTCTTAAACTATACATTTATTTTATTTTATTTTATTTTTTTTACGGTGCAAAAGTGAATACTTATATTACTTTCAAAAAACTGTACAACATAAGAATAGAAAAAAAGAATTGGACATCCCCAAGTCTTGATACAGCTAACATATACAATGTGAAACTATACAAAATTTGTTTGTCTACATAAATCTGATTTTTTTTTTTTTTTTTCAGTTTGTCTAACATGTTTTTTTTTATTAAAAATGCCGCTTAGTCACTACGACATTTTTATTATCTCTATTATATTGTAACTATAGCGTTTAACTCGACATAATCTTACGCTCTTTTTCTAACTATTCGTGGTAGCCATGACCCAACTCGATAAAACCGTTTATCAATTGACTTGTTCACTGGTCGATTTTGTCTCGTCGAATAAGTTGAAGAACCTTCAAATAAGTAGTTGTCTGTTACTACCGAAAAAAATCATTGGACTTGTATGTCGAACGATTCAAACTTGGATCTATCTGAAACAACAATTGTATGTTTTTACCAAAAAAAAGTCGAGCCCCCCTTAACACAAATTCCCGGCTTCGTCCCTGGTTCTACTCGAAATAAGAGCAAAGAAAGATATAGGGCGAGGCAAAATCCAACTCAAATATAAAAATTTTAAACATAAGAGGAAACACAAAAACCAAAAACAAAACCAAAACAAAAAGCACGTATAAACTTGTATATATAAAAAAAGGAAAGTTCAAATGAAAAACTGAATGTGAGTTCCAGAAATAGAGATGTACAACACAAGAAAGAAAATTTAAATCTAAAAATTAAGGAGGATAAAATAATCCAATAAGAAGACAAGTTAAATAAAAAGTAACACTACCAACAGAAATAGTTATATAGCATATGAAATAAAAGTGATTTAAATCAATAAACTAAAATGAAAAATGAAAAATAGAAGAGTAATGAAGAAGATGAGTAAATTTGTAATTTATTTATTTATTTATTTTAAGAAGATGTAAATGATGATATCTATGCAAACGTAGCTTTTAAAAGAATTGATTTTGTAATTTAAAAAGGGCTATCGTCGCAACTTTTTGCTCGTTTGTGTTGCACCGAGTATGCATGAACATGAAAAGGTTTACTTTTCAGCTGGGACATCATCCACAACTAGATATTTTATTATTTTTTTTTATGTAAATCGAAAGAATTAATATTTAAGTCTTTAAAAACCTAAAAGATGAATGATGATGATTAAATAAAAAGAAAATAAATAAAAAATAAAATAAAATAAAATTTTGAAGAACCAAAGGGTATGAAAATTTTGAGAGATGTGAATGAAAATGGGTCACCGAGTATATTTGATCTTTTTCATGCATGGTAAACAAATTGAAAGTTCCACGTGTCACATTTTTTTTCACATATGAGCTGGCTGAATAACAGAATAAGCACCCACTTGTCCAACATTTAGAAGAGTATAAAGCAGGTGGTGTCACCTGGTGTACGTGGATGTTTAAGAAGCTAAAAAGCTGATTTTATAACAATGGTAGACAAAACAACAACATACCCAAAACAGGGTTTATAAAAAACACAAACATGGCATTAGCGTTCGATGAATACGGTCGGCCGTTCGTTATTTTGCGAGAACAAGAGAGCAAAAGCAGGTTAAGAGGAATAGATGCACAGAAAGCTAATATAGCAGCTGGTGTTGCTGTTTCTAGGATATTAAGGACTTCTTTTGGTCCTAAAGGAATGGATAAGATGCTTCAGAGTCCTGATGGAGACATTACTATTAGTATATATATATATGCTGACTGTTTTGTTTTTATTTTTAGTTTTTTAACGGCATTTTTTTCACAGCTTATACCAGATATCTCACAAATGACTTCAAAGAGACTTAAACCCATAATCTCTAAGTTATTGAGCAACTCATGCACCAGACCAAAGGCCTTGGGTGTTGTGTTTGTATTGTTTTTTAAATGAGGACATTAGGATGCCTAACTACTAGGCCAACTTGGTGGTGGTTTCTTGTTCGAAATGTTGGTGTATATTATTTGTTGTTGGTTACTGTTTGATTTCTGTGAAAGAAATGGTGAAAATGATTTTAGTGATGTTTGTTATATACTTAATATTATTGATTAATTATTAGTTAGTGCTTGATTTAATACTAGATACTCAATTGTTTGATTATTGGTAGTATATGGTAGTATCTCATATGTATGTAGGTTTGTTTTTATACACTATATCTGCATTTCACATTAGACATTGAGCTAATCTTGAGCTTGGACATGATAAAAGCTAGGATTGTGTGAAATGTGCGTAAAAAGCAGAGAACAATGAGGAAGGGGTTTAGATTTGTGGGTTCATGATATTAAACTGCATTTTTAGTTTCTTGACTTGGTTAAAGACTCTTTGGTATAGTACTGTAGTATACTAGTATGTACAGAGTGACTTGGTACCTTGAATGGGGTAGTACTCTCTAACTTTGAGTTTCATTTGGAATTTCTACTAATAAAAAAAGGTACCCATATTGCCTTAGCAAATAACAATTGAAACATCTTTACTCTAAAAACAGCCCTGTTCACTTTACGGGGTTTTTGTAACGTCGTGTTAAAAATAACTCTAAGTTGGATATAAGCAAAAAAGGTGTTCACATTTACTTTTTCGCTATGAAGTATTTTCTGCGTGTTTACTTATGAAGTGTTAAGTAGGTTCATTAAAACCTCTTTTCAGCAAATGATGGTGCAACGATCTTGGAGCAGATGGATGTTGACAATCAAATTGGAAAGCTTATGGTTGAACTATCACGGAGTCAAGACTACGAGATTGGTGATGGAACTACTGGTGTGGTTGTTATGGCTGGTGCACTTTTGGAACAAGCTGAGACACTCTTGGAACGGGGAATTCATCCCATTCGTGTTGCAGAGGGTTTTGAAATATCATCAAGGATTGCTGTTAATCATCTAGAATCCATAGCAGATGAGTTTGATTTCAGCGCCACAAATATTGAGCCTTTGGTTCAAACTTGCATGACTACCTTATCCTCCAAAATGTAAGTTCGATTTCAGTGTGAAGACCTTTCTTAAACATATTTGGCACACGTTTGTCACGATTTGTATTCTCATAATTTTTAGAGGATTGCAAAAATAATCACATAGTTTTGAAATAACACGCAAAATCTATACTTTTTCAGAAACTTGCGTACCTTTTTTTGGACATTTTACTTGAATTATGTACCTTTTTAAAGTTTTGCAAAACTTGGTTGCTTTATAAAATTTTTTTTACGAAATTTACAGTTCGTAACAGCTCCCACATGAAATGCTTCCAATGGTAAAGCTAAAACTGTGTCATCCAAACATGTATTCTATTTATCTTTTATTAGACGGGAACGGGAGTCTATTCTTTTTGAAAGCAAAAGGGTAGGCTTTGCAAAACTCCTTAAAGCTGTGTGCGCCAAATATACATACTATCTTTTTTTACTTGTACTTTATTTAACTTAACTGAGCTCTCTATTTTAGCGTGAACCGATGCAAGCGTAGTTTGGCTGAGATTGCCGTTAAGGCAGTTATGGCAGTTGCTGATTTAGAGAGGAGAGATGTTAACTTAGACCATATTAAAGTTGAGGGGAAAGTTGGTGGGAAATTGGAGGACACAGAACTTATCTATGGAATCCTTATTGACAAAGATATGAGCCACCCACAAATGCCAAAGCAAATTCAAGATGCGAATATCGCGATCTTGACTTGCCCATTTGAGCCCCCAAAGCCCAAAACCAAGCATAAGGTTGACATTGATACCATTGAAAAGTTCCAGACTCTACGTAAGCAAGAGCAGCAGTACTTCGATGACATGGTTCAGAAATGCAAGGTATGATGACATCCAACGTTTTTAAGTATCATTTTCTATATCGTAGCAAATTGAGCATCTTTTGTGTTGGGTGAGAGTGTCTAAATGGGCTAGGTTTGATCATTCCGAGTACTTATAAGACAAAATTAGCAGATTGAGCATCTGATGATTTGGTGACATTGTCAAAATGGGCTCGGGTTGAAAATTTTTCAGACATAAATAGCATCTTTTGTGAAAAATAAGAAGAGTAACAAAGCATGGTTGTCAAAATTAGCATCTTTTGTGAAAAATGTCCATTCATCCATAAGTCGGTCGGGATTTTCAATTATGTTCTCTGGTAGTCGATTCATGTGTACTCGGTTGGCAACATGTTAGTTGTAATCTCATGCTGTTTGATTTTGACTTAATCCAGGACGTTGGAGCAACATTGGTAATCTGCCAATGGGGATTTGACGATGAAGCAAATCACTTGCTGATGCACAGAAACTTGCCTGCGGTAAGATGGGTTGGTGGTGTAGAACTGGAGCTTATTGCTATCGCAACTGGTTTGTGCTTTTCAAGTTCTATTTAAAACGACTTATGTGTTAAAGTTTTCTTGTTTACTATAGTTAGTAGATACCTTCTTAATGCCCTTTTTTTTAATTGTTTTGTGCAGGTGGTAGAATTGTTCCCAGGTTCCAGGAACTAACACCCGAAAAGCTAGGAAAGGTAATTGTTATGATAATTCACATCAAAATATCTAATTGTTTAATACGTTAACTGCATAAAATGCATGTTAGAATCGTTATAATCTTACTATAACTTGATTCCTTTCTTTATGAACAGGCTGGTTTGGTTAGAGAGAAGGCATTTGGTACCACAAAAGATCGGATGTTATATATCGAGCATTGTGCAAACTCAAGGGCTGTAACCATTTTTATTCGTGGTGGTAAGTTAGCATTATGAAAGTGTTGGTTATAGGTTATTCATACAGTCGTTCTCGGACACTAAAGTATTATGTCTGTTGATTGGTTAACAAAATTAAAGCTAATTATGTTAGTCTATATCAATTTATTTACTTGAAACTTCTGTGATGATGAATCAGGTAACAAGATGATGATTGAAGAGACTAAACGTAGCATCCACGATGCATTGTGTGTTGCTAGAAATCTCATCCGCAATAACTCAATCGTATATGGTGGTGGTGCAGCTGAAATTTCATGCTCCATTGCAGTAGAAGCTGCTGCTGATAAATATCCTGGAGTTGAACAGGTACCCAGCATTTTTCTTAAACAAAGATTTGGATGTGGTTCTCATTTATTTGAACATGTACTAAGCGTCTCTCATTTTTTTGTTGGACAGTATGCTATCAGGGCTTTTGCCGATGCTTTGGATGCTCTACCCATGGCTCTTGCGGAGAATAGTGGTCTGTCACCCATTGAAACACTATCTGCAGTGAAAGCACAGCAAATTAAGGTAACAGCGACAGTAACTTTTATCATTGTTGTGCTGATAACCCGAGTTGAATACTTTTTAAACTCACACACACACTGCAAAGACGGTAAAGCAAAATGATGGCATAATGGGCGACCGATAAGTTTATCAAATAGTCAATATAATAGTAATTTTTAACTTTGTTTTGATATATTAATATTTGCGGGCTTTAAGCATTTGAAAACACCTTTGACTAGTTAGAAATAGAATACAGTTCAACTCGACGTTGCAAAGCTCTACTAAATTGTTCTACATACTCCATGCATTACAATATTTTAGCGGTACTGTGGTTGCATTTAAGACGCCTTATAACTCATATTTTTGTTTGATAATGTAGGAAAACAATCATTGTTGTGGCATAGACTGCAACGATACCGGTACCAACGATATGCGTGAGCAAAATGTATTTGATACCTTGATCGGAAAGCAACAGCAGATCTTACTTGCCACACAAGTCGTGAAGATGATCTTGAAGATCGATGACGTTATCACCCCATCCGAGTATGGATAAGATGCTCCAAAGCTCTGATGGAGACGATAAAATTAGTATGTTTTCATATTACCTATAACGTTTTTGTAACTTTGTTTTTATAAATGTAAAATTAGTATATTTTCATATTACTTATAATGTTTTCGTAACTTTGTTTTTATAAATGTTGTGTTTGTATTGTTCCAATTGTTTTTTAAATCGAGACTAATGGAATAACGAACAAACCCTAAAAGCTAGGATTTATAGGTCTTCTAAACATCATGAGAGGTGGGCAATTTGAGCTATTTAACTATAGACTGGTCAATTTAGGTTATTGTCATATATCAATTACAAGACTAATTTAAAAAGTGTAAAAAGCCACTATCATTTTATTCTGAACATGTGTCCCACAACTTATTTTATTTATAAAATCCGCCCAGGGGCAAAATCGTAAAATACTCATTTTTTTCATTTTCCACCTCAAATTTCAAACGCACATATCTATTAAACGACAAACTTTTATAAAAAAACCGATTTTACTATAATTTTTAAAATTTGGTTCTCTTTAATTTGGTATAAATCTTTTTAATTATTTCGAAACTTTTTTTTTTGACATATTCATTGGTTCATGATTTTCTTTATTTTTTTGCTATTTTTAACTTTATTTTTTACCTTAAAAATTGTCGAATCATAAAATATTTAAAATACAAAAGTTTTAGATCTTGATTCACTCTTTACCCAGAAATTTGAATCACTCAAATCTGATATGATATGAGTGAGATATCGCTCGTTAAAGATGACGTTTTAGTCATATTTGTTGCACACAAGGTGTTTGATGAAATGTATAGCTTAGATTTTTAGTATTAAAATTGCGTTAAATGCTCTAATTTTTGTACCACAACGCATTATTAATCATTTTATTAATGTAACATTCAAAAAAGTGATTTTTTAATCATTATTATTTTAAATATACATTTAGTTATCAATTAGTCTTTGTTCATCAATTAATTATGTTCATCAGTTAGTTTATAGGTTCATCAGTTAGGTTATAGGTTCATCAGTTAGATTATGTTTTGTTCATCAGTTAAATTATGTATTGTAAATCAGTTAGGTTATAGGTTCATCAGTTAGATTATGTTCTGTTCATCAGTTAAATTATGTATTGTTCATCAGTTAGGTTATAGGTTCATCAGTTAGTGCATTTAACTCAATTTTAACACAAAATTTAAGCTAGACATTTCATCAAACACCTTGTGTGCAATAAATATGAGTAAAACACCATATTTAACTCAGAAAAATATGAAATTTTTATGAAAATTCTAAAATATTAATAGAAACCTAGGAAAAATTTGAAAAAAGTGAAAAATAAACTAGAAAAAGTTCTTATTAGGCATAAACAGCTTATTGCAAGTGTTTATTAATAAACACTTGCAACCAAACTTATTGAAATTGACACAGAAGATGTCTAATACTCAGATAAGCTCAAATATACTCAGATTAGAACAGGTATTTCACAGAAACACTACTAATGATCAATGAGCAGTCTCAATATGCCAAAAGAATAAGCTCTAGCACACCAGAATAAGCCACAAACTCAGATAGCATGCAATTCACTTTTATAAGCTCAAATCAACTTAAATCAAGCAAAGTTACCAAGATACAAGTTAACTAGAACACTTGCAGTCTTATAATCACAACAGCAGGCCTTATTTAATGCACCTAATTTGTAGGCCTAGATAAGCTGTCTAAATAAGCACTAATCTAGAATATTAGTGTGGCAAAATTAAGCTTATACTACTGAGACTCTAAAATTCCTAAAAGCCCTATCAATACTGTCTAATTGCTAACCTATTTGTGGACTAGATCAGCAGCCTAATGAGCACTTGCTACTGATACAGTTGACTATTTGTATTGCTAAACTAATTTGACCAAAACTAAATTCTAACAATCTAAAATTAGCATTAATGTTGTAATAAGCTATAATTTCACTAAAGTTCACTAACCTATACTATTTATCAACTAAAATTTCAATATCACTAACTGTAATCAATTAATTCTAGTAATAAAGTAAGATTAAATCTAATTTGGACTTTTACTAACTATCCTACTTATTTAATACAATAACTAAGCTATATAGGCCTAATGTGAACTATCTAAGATGAAATTACCACACAAATACAACTAAAGTTTATTAAACTATCCTAATACAAACACTAGTTTAACTACTGATTATACTACAAATTTAAAATCTAAACTGATGTATCCCAAACAAATCTTCAACCTACCATCCTATGCTGATATATGATTACTTAAAATAGAAATCAACAACAAATAACAACTACAACTAAGATATGCAATTTACAAATTGAAAACAGTTATAACATAAAACTGAGATTTAGCACTTATTTATCAAAGTTAAGCACAGATATAACTAGGTTATACTCAAATAAGCACAATCCAAGTACACAATTAGATCTAAGCTAGCTCAAAGCAGAAATGCAAATTTGAACTTGAGAATATAAAAGTGGAATCTTACAAATCACACCTCAGCTGAACAGAGGCTTTACTTGAACCTTGGCCTATCTTTGGATAGGCCAAACTCTTCCCAATCTCAGTTTGTACTATCAATATTCACCATGATTCATCATCTTCATATCAGGTTGACTTGAGTATGAATATGAAATTTGGAACTGTCTAAGCTTATAACACCACTCAAAGAAGCTATTAAGCCAATATGAGGTGTATTAAACTACCAAAAAGCTTGATTGCAAGCTGGAATTAAGAAAAGGAAAACATAATTTTTTTATATTTTTCTGATTTTTAAGCTTTTATTGAAGTAATTCTTAGAAAGGAAATGAAATCATTCAAATACTATTAAAAACTTAATAAAAACTGAGATTAACAATACTTTGAAGGTAAATGAATGACCTAGTAAGTAAATGAAATAAAAGTTGAATTTTATTTAAAATAAAACTAAAGTATCATTACATTGAATAAAGAAGCTGATTACACTACAATTTGAGACTAAAACTTAGCAGAGCTTCGTTACACTACTCCTACATGCTCAAATGAGCTACAAACACCCTCTATTTATAGTAGAATGAGGAAGCATCTAGAGATTTGGGGTTGATTCGCCTTAAACTAGTTATCTTTTATTTCTCAACCACTTGTGAATGGTCAATAGTAAAGTCAACTAATCAAGCCAAATGCTTCCGTGAAATACAGTGTTTTCCCGGGTCGTAATGTCCCAACGAGGTTGTGATGGTATTAAAAACGAATATGTGATTAGTGAATGTGAACAGGTAAGGGTATAAAAGTGTGTGTGTGTTTAAACTAGGGTTTTATAACTTAAAATAACTTAAATAAACTATCTTAACGATTACGTGAAATCTAAATATCTAATACGTTAAAACGTACACCAATTTAAAATCAGACGCGACTGCGTACTGAGAAAAATGTGAGTTTTAAGGAAAAATAAACTACAAGGGTTAAAAATGAAAATTCTATAAAATTAAACTTAAAATAAAATTAAATTAAAAAGAAAACTATTTTTTAGATTATTATATTATTTATTATTAAGTATTTAATTAAAAACTATTTAACTATTTAATTAAAACTAATTTAAAATCAAAACTAAAAATAATAAACACTATAAATTAAACTAAAAACTTGTAAAAATAATTTATAAACTTAAATTAGAACTTGAAGAAAGTATAAAAAATAAAAATAAATCTTTTTGTCTTTTTATGAATTTTCTATTAATTAAAAATTATTTATATTATTTATACTAATTAAACTATTTTAAATTACAAATAATACTAAAACAACTTAGAAAATTATGAAAAAATTTATAAAACTATTTTATAACATTTAGAAGCTAGGAAAAATATAAAAACTAGGTGTTGCTTTATAAAAATTACTTATGCTATTTAAAACTTACTTATTTATTAATTACTAATAAAACTATTTTTAATTCTAATAAATACTAAATTACAAAATAAAAATCTGAGAAATTTATTAAAAATACTTTAACCTAAAAGGAAATTAATAAAAATATAAAATTACAAATTACTTAATAAAAATGTAAAAATGAAAATTAAAATTAAATTAGATTAAATAGAAACTATCACTTACTATTATATTGGTTTTTCTTGAATTTTCTTTTTCCAACCTATATTATACCTAAATATAACTAAATTTTGTAAAAACAATATTTTTATAACTTAATAATAAGCTAGATATAAGCTGCTAACTTAAGTAGTTGACCAATTAAGCAAATAAGCTCAACTGAGCTTATGTGGGACCCACTATGGTAAAACTTGATTCCTCTGAGCTACTTGAACACAATTAAGTAAGTTTCAATCAAATAAGCAGATTAAATAAGCCACAAAACCACAATAAGCACTTGCTTATTATAGGTTCTGAGACAGATTTGGGACAGAGATGGGAAGCAAATCTAAGTGGGGTCCACTGGGTTTAGGGTCAAACCTATGGTCAACTATTGATCCCTGGTAGGAGGGGGGTTGGGAAAACCCAATTGTGAGGTGTGGGACCCACTGAGTCAACCACAAAACACCACCAAAGGTGGGTGAGTGGGAAGGGTCTGCTGAGACAGGGGAACCCTTTGCCCTGCAGTTGTGTTTGGGGGTATGTGGGGCCCAGTACAAAATTGCTAAAAATATAAAAACAATGGGAAATCAAAGATGAACTGGTAGACTAAAACTATAACAAGTTTCAAGTCCTAGATCAAATTCCTAAATTCTAAACAATTCTTTGAAGTTTGGTAAAAACCTGAGATTAGCAATTTTGACTTTTTGATCTAAACTACTTAGTTTGACTATTTTGGATTTCTAGTGATCTCTACTAATTAATATAGTTGTAATAAGCTATGATGAAGCTAAATTAACATAAACCTACAACTAACAAGCTAAATTATTGGTTTTGTGGATCACAAATCCCTCACAGTTAACTGTGAGGGTTGATCAATGAAGATTTTGACTTTATACTAAATAACTCTAGTTTATATGACTTGTATTACCTAATTAGACCTATTGTAACATAATAGAATAGAAAATAACAACTACAACAACTAAGAACCTATCCAACTCAGCAAAACCAAACACCCCTTCTTGTGAATCTGTTAAGAAGTTTTCAAAGCAACTCAATGTTTTAAGCCTTAAATCTAATTCCTAACACTATATTGATATTATTAAAGATCAAATGAACCAGAATCAATCACAATACAAGCAGATAACAAAAGTTTGTCAAGTTTAAGTTACACACTGTATGATTTTCAATTTTTAGATCAAATGATTTCCAATGAACACAACACTGATTTTACTTGATATTATAACTTAACAATACTATTTAAACATGAAATCACAAAGATCAAAGCAATAAACTTACATCTACAGTGAAATGTAAAAAATGGTAAAAAGGCTTACAATGGAATCAAACTGAGAACAATGAACCAATGAACATGTAACCAATCCTATCACCTCCTAAAAGGTTCTAAACCAGATACATATCCAAATAACACTGCTCCAATCTTCTTCCTTCTTCTTTACAACTATTTTTCTATTTATTTTCTATTTTATTGATTTTTCTTGAATTTATGATTTTAACTACCAAACTGAATTTTTAGTTATCTAAAAGCTTTCAAAAGCTTTGTCAGAGCTTTGTATGAGCAAAGAGAGTTTAACACAACACTAATAACAACTAACAAGCTTTTTGAGATTTTTGAGAATTTAAGAAATTGCAAAGACTGAGATAGTAACTGAAACCTTAAATTGATGATTGCAAAAGATTAAAGATACATTGAAATAGCTTAACTGATTCTTTAGAAGCTTTAAATTACACTAAGAAAATCAAATTACACTAGTCGACACTAAGTTACACTAAACTAAACTAATACTCTTTCTCCATTGCCTCTTTTCTTCTTTATAGCCCTTTTCTGAGTATGTGGGACCCACTGGGGTATTTCCCACCATTCCCCAGCCATTGATTAAGTCCAATTGATCCAGGCCGTTTAAAAGTCCTTTTGGCGCCAAAAGTCCAAGGGACAACTGTGGTTGCGTGGAGAGGGTATTAGGGGTTTTGGAATGTTGTGGAGGTGGAGGGTAGTGGATAGGATGAGTGGGGAGCAAGGTGGAAGTGAAACCGGTGAGGTGGAGGGTGGTATGGAGGAGCAGTGGTGGTGGTATGGTTTGGGAGGGAAGGTGGTGTTTGACTGGGATGTTTGACCCCGCTTTTTTATTTATAAATGGGGTGGACTGGGCTTGTGGAGTGGGCTGGGTAAAAGGATAGAAGGGTGGGCTTGGTTTAGGTGTTGGGTTTTTGGTTTTGGGTTAATAGAAATAATATAGGATCCGTTTGGTTTTTTTTAGAAATTACATAAGGACCAAAAATGTAAATTGCTGAAAGTTTAGGGGGGCTGATGTGTGACTTTCCCATAGTTATAATAAGGACTAATCTTGCCACCAATGAATAGTACACGGGTATTTTTGATAAATTTCACTTTTGAAATTCCCGGGGACTATTTTTGCCAATTCACCAAACTTCAGGGACTGATTATGTAATTTCACCAAACTTATCACCAAGGACCATTCCTGCAAAAGATTATTAGTACAAGGACCAAAATTGAATTTCTCAAAGTTTTTAACATCCGAGGGACCATTTCTGTCAATTTCCAAAGTATAGGGACTAAACTTGTAATTTTATGAAACTTTGCACCAAAGGACTAAATATGTAACTTTATGATTAAAAAGGACCTTTGATGACTTTTTCAAGTTTTTAGAATAACCAAGGACTAGTTTTGCCAATTTATGAAACTTGAGGGACTGAAACTGCCAATTATGCAAACTTTGTACGTTTTTCATCTGTTTTTGCATAATTTGCATTTGAAACATATAAAACACACCTTTAAGATATTTTAAGTATTTTGATACATATTTGAGTGTTTTTGTATGTTTTGGCAGTTCAGATTAGTATAAAATGATGAGTATTTAGACACTCATCAGGGGTCATGGATTGCCAAGCTGTCAATCCGTGTGCCTTGTGATTCTTTGAAACTCATCCAAGCCCTTAGATCATGTATCAATCATCTCCCAATCAAAATAACCATTTGATCAATCTTTGTGACTTGTTTGGACCAATCACGAGCTGCCATGTGTCCAAGCGTGTGTTTCTTTGGATCTCCTAACACTCCCTGACAACCTGAATCCTTCTAGAAGCATTCAATTTTACCTAATTGCCCTTAATTGCTGTTATATTGAAGGATTGGTAATTAGGGTTCATGTAATTTCTGGGTAAGGGTTAATTTGGGGGCGGGAGGGGTAATAATATTTTAATGGGTTTGACCGTGGGTGAGGGAGTTTGACTGAGATGGAATGGGCTCGGGTTTTTTTTAAGGAGTGGGCTTTGGTTTGTAACTTGGACTTTGAAATTACATTTGGACTTGGACTTTATAAAATTTGGACTAGGCTTATACTTTGGACTTGGGTACTTAATAATTTCAGATTTTAATAACAAGGACAAATTATGTAGTTTGCTGAAATTATATGGGCTGATTATGCCAAATTTCAAAATATAATTTAAGGGCCAGTCTTGCCATATCTTGAAAGATGAAGGGATGATGTTGACTATCTTCACAAATATCATCAAGGATTTGTTTTGCCAACTTTGGAAAGTATATGGACCATTCTTGCACTTTCTTCAATCTTCATTTCAATGATCAAACTTGTAATTTGTTCAAACTCTAAGGACCACTTTTGACTTTTTGAGCTCAATTTTGACTTTCAGATTCCCAGCTTTGACTTTCAACATTCATTCCACTCTCGTGCTCGTTTTTCCCGGTTTTTCATTATTTTTCGTCTTTTTATGAAATATCCGCACCTGCACAATCACAATCACAATAACACACTTTCTTTGGCAATTTGGGTTAGTTTTTGGATTATTTAGTCTAAATTTGGTCAAGAAAAGGTGAGTGAATAAGCATTCACCAAAATCCCCCGGACTAAAGTATTGTCGTGCCCTCACGCAATGTGATCAATTCACGCTTTTGGGATAAATAATTTCATAACTCTTCCTACAAACGTTATAAAGTAGCAAGGAGGTTCAAAAGAAGTTACAAAATCATTTATTCCCGCAAACGCCCCATTTTCCAATTTGATTCCTTATTCTACTTGTCACTACTATTTTGGATTTTCTCACTTTATTCATGTGACGGTTTGTTGAACTTTCTTTATTTTGCAATAATTTTTAGGGTCAAAGAGTAGAAACACTTCTGATGGAAAAGTGACCATACGGATAAAAATCATCATCCTTGATTTTTCACAAGCCCCCAATTAAACTAAGCGTACGAACGAGATCACAACTTATCTAGAAGTTAGATGCTAACAATACTCATAAAAGTTACTTGTAGAAACCTCTTACTCCCATTTTCTTAATGTACCTAGATTTTTTTTACTTTTGTTGAGAAATGAAATACTTCATATTTTCTCATTTCAATAACTTTTTAATACGATAGTGATACCAAGTTTAAACGCTAAGTAGTTTTTCATTTTCTCTCAAGAACCACTGCTTTAGAAATTCGGTCCACATCAAGGATTTGGGTACATACAATCTCATATATAAGTTGCGGAGTACTACACGTGCACCTCATGTGACTAATTCAGAATTAACCACATGCACCTCACGCGCCAACAACTTTTATAACACTTAAGCTCTTATTCAATACAAACTTTCACTTTGATATTTTTTTTTCTTCATTTTTTCACTTTTCATTTTTTTCTTTATTTCAACAATAACAATGGAACTTATCGGGTAGCTACAAAACCACATACATAATAGAAGCTTATCGGGTAGCTCCAAAACCACATACATAATCAACTTTTGACTTTCGATTTTTTTTTTTCATTTTTGCTTTTATTTTTGATGTGTCCTTGATATGTACCCAACTTATAAAGCAAAGATTCTTTTAAGAAAATAAAAAAACTAAATATTGCCCAAACCTAAATACCACTAATTAACCTAGAACATCTATTTATATTGGTGAAACAATTTTGTGGGAGCAAAAGGCCACAAGTACCTTCCATGAGCTCTAAAGAGAACCAACTACTCCACGTTTAGTATCTATCTTCTAAATAAACTCTATCATTTCTCGCTCTTCGCAATTTAAGATCTCAAGTAATGAAACCAGCGGATGCTTAGCCGATAATCAGCCACGCATATATAAAGTCAGATATGGAAACTTGCAAATTCTAGAAAAAAAAAATTGTGTTTTCTAGCTCCTTATGTAAAAGACTAGCGAAAGCTTTTAAGCTGCGCATGTATAAAGTCAAGTACAGGAACTTGCAGATTCTTAAGAAAGAATTCGCACTTTATAGCTCCTGGTGTACAAGACTAGCACAAGCTTATATGATTATCATTGGTTAAGGGAACAAGCTAGGGCTCAACACGCTTGGTCAAGTCAAAATATTTATTCCTACTCTCGCCAGCTGGAAAGTTAACAAGGTGTCAAAACTTATTATATTTTTACACAAATTTTTTTTCTCATTTTTTTGTGCTTTTTCACAACATTTTCATTCATGTTTCTTCAAAATTTTTCAAATTTTCAATTTTTTTAGGAAAAACGGAGTTGCGTAAGTAAACGACATGGTGAAAGTTGCAAGGTCAAATCGAATCGAAGATTCACCCTCCCCCGGACTAGAATGGAACATTTTCCTCAATGTTTTATGGGTAAAGGTAATCCTAACAAAAATCTAAGGCCGTTTATTAATTATGCCAAAGAAAACGTTAGTCGATAAGATTTTCGGATATAGGATTTCCAAAAGCATCGATGAATGAGACTCGAGTGGAGAGAAAACAACGAGCACGAGAGTCATCATAAATCGGGGACAATCCTGGACAATCATTCACAAACAAAAACGAAACACAAAATGGAAGAGGTCACCCCCTCCTCACGTTATTTGTTAGAAATAAGAAAAATAAGAAGATGAATTGGATAAGCATGTGTTGCCTCCCACGAAGCGCTTTGTTTTTTTATCACCGAGTCACATAGCTTGACTCGATCCCCGAATTCAGTTATCCTTGGGGAAAGTTTGGTGATCCGGGACGACCATGGCTGGTACGTCCCCTCCGAAGTAATGTTTTAAACGGTGTCCATTTACCTTAAAATTGGGACCATCGGGTTGAGCTAACTCAATGGTGCCATAAGGGAATACTTGGGTTATGGTGAATGGTCCTGACCAACGGGTTTTTAGCTTACCCGAGAAAATCTTCAATCGAGAATTAAAGAGAAGGACTTGATCACCAACGTTGAAAACGCGGTCTTTTATCTTAGCATCATGAATCCTCTTAGTTTTCTCTTTATAGATTAAAGAATTCTCGTAGGCCTGATCACGAAGCTCAACTAATTCATTCAATTGAACTTTTTGGTGATCACCCGCGGCTTAAGGTCGAAATTTGCATGTTTCAAGGCCCAGTAGGCCTTGTGCTCAAGTTCAAGGGGAAAATGGCAAGCCTTCCCGTAAACCAGCTTATATGGAGTGCACCCAATGGGTGTTTTGTAAGCGGTCCGGAAAGCCCATAATGCATCATCTAACTTATCAGCCCATGAGGCACGATGTTCTCCTACAGTCCTTTCTAAGATTCGTTTCAAACCACGATTGGACACCTCAACTTGACCGCTCGTCTACGAATGATAAGCAGTAGAAAGACGATGTGTGACACCATATTTAAGCATAACTTTAGCAAATTGGTCATTGCAAAAATGGGTCCCACGATCACTTATAATAGCACGAGGTGCACCAAATCGGGCAAAGAGACTTCTGAGAAATTTTACAACAACTCAGGCGTCATTGGTGGGGAGCGCTTTCGCTTCAACCCATTTTGACAAGTAATCGACGGCCACGAGTATATACTTATTTTCTCTAGACGATGGGAACGGTCCCGTGAAATCGATACCCCAGACGTCAAAGATCTCGCAAACTTGAATAGCATTTTGAGACATCTCATCTTTTTGAGAGATTTTTCCTTGACGCTGGCAAGAATCACATGACTTTACCAAGTCATGGGCATCCCGGTATATCGTCGGCCAGTAGAAGCCGGAATCAAAAACTTTCTTAGCGGTGAAGTTGGCACCATGATGTCCCCCTGTGGGTCCACTGTGGCATGCCATAAGAATGCCAGCGGCTTCCTTGCCGTGAACGCACCGTCGGATCACTTGATCTGCACATACTTTGAACAAATAGGGGTCGTCCCCGAAATAATGTCTAACATCTTTGAAAAATTTCTTCTTTTGTTTGGACGACATCCCTTTTCTTATGAAATTCCCCGCATGGTAATTCACAATGTCGGCGAACCATGGGGTACTAAGATCATTATTTGATACACTCCCAAGTATCTCGAGAGGAAATGTTTCGGTAATTTCCTTTTTCTCGAGAGCACTTTGATGGGGATTTTCTAATCGTGAAAGGTGGTCAGCGGCAAGATTCTCAGCTCCCTTTTTGTCTCGAATTTCAACATCGAATTCATGAGAGCACTTTGATGGGGATTTTCTCGAGAGCACTTTGATGTTTCGGTAATTTGATGCATTTAATTTCCTTTTTCTCGAGAGGAAATGTTTCGGTAATTTTCTTTTTCTCGAGAGCACTTTTATGGGGATTTTCTAATCGTGAAAGGTGGTCAACGGCAAGATTCTCAGCTCCCTTTTTGTCTCGAATTTTGACATCGAATTCTTGAAGGAGAAGAACCCACCGCATTAATCTTGGCTTAGCATCTTGTTTTGCCATAAGATATTTTAAAGCTGAATGATCCGTATACACTATGCATTTTTTCAGAAGCAAATATGGTCAAAATTTTTCAAAAGCCTAGACAACGGCTAACATCTCTTTCTCAGTAGTCATATAATGAGATAGAGCGTCGTTCATTGTCTTACTTTCATAGTGTATTGGTTGAAAATACTTAGTCTTTCTATGCCCCAGGACTGCACCAATAGCATAATCACTAGCATCGCACATTAGCTCAAATGGTAAGTCCCAATCGGGGGCAACTAAGATTGGTGCCTTCGTTAACTTCTTCTTCAAGAAATTAAATGCATCGATGCATTTATTTGTGAAGTTGAATGGAGCATCTTTTTCTAGCAAGTGGGTCAGAGGCCAGGCTATCTTAGAAAAATCTTGGATAAAATGTCGGTAAAAACCAGCATGACCAAGGAAACTTTGAATTCCTTTAATGGTGGTATGATGAGGTAGCTTAGCGATTACATCAACTTTAGCACGATCTACCTCGATCCCTGATTTTAAGATTTTATGGCCGAGGACAATGCCCTCTTTAACCATGAAGTGGAACTTCTCCCAATTTAGAACTAAATTAGTGTCTTCACACCATTTCAGCATTCTTTCTAAATGGGAGAGGCAAGAATTGAAAGAATTTCCATAGATTGAGAAGTCGTCCATGAATACTTCCATGGTTTTTTCAATTATGTCGGAGAAAATGGCCATCATGCACCTTTGGAAAGTGCCCGGAGCATTACATAATCCAAAGGGCATACGTCGATAAGCAAGCATTCCATAAGGGCAAGTAAAAGTTGTCTTTTCTTGATCCTGCGGATCAATGGGAATTTGAAAATACCCAAAAAAGCCATCGAGAAAACAACAGAACTCATTTCCCGCTAAACGTTCTAACATTTTATCCATAAAAGGAAGCGAGAAATGGTCTTTACGAGTCGCATCATTCAACTTGCGGTAGTCTATACAAACTCTCCATCCGGTTACAAGTCACGTCGGTATCTGCTCATTATCTTCATTCGTCACAACGGTCATCCCACCCTTTTTGGGAACACAATGAACCGGGCTAACCCATGAACTATCTGAGATTGGATAAATCATTCCAGCGTCAAAGAGTTTTATGACCTCCTTTTTTTATCACTTCATGGATTTGTGGATTAACCCGTCGTTGTTGTTGGACGGATGCCTTTTGGTCATCTTCAAGCAGAATCTTGTGTGTGCAGAATCGAGGGTCAATTCCCTTAATGTCAGAGATTTGCCAAGCGATGGCACTTTTAAGCTTTTTAAGCACATCTAAGAGTCGGGTCTTCTCCTCATCTTTAAGGTCTTTCGAAATGATGACGGGCAATTTATTAGTCTCTTCTAAGTACACATATTCGAGATAAGTAGGTAAATCCTTGAGCTCGAGCTCCGGAGGATTCTCAATAGATGACTTTACTTCTTTTACGTCTTCCATTTTTAGGTCCATCGGAGGGGAAGAAGGAATCGGGTCTTCATTTAAAAGTTTTTCAAGCAAAATAATATCCCCCTGTGGATCACAATTGGAATAATCAGTTTGCAGTGAAATCGAATCATTAGAAAGATAAGCCTTGATTTCTTCCCAAGCGAAATCACTTCTCTCAAATGGAGTGAGGGAAAGGGAAGAATCGGAGACGATTGGTTCTGAAGAAGGAGTAAGATTGCCACTCCAAGCATTATTTTTGAAACTAAGAAGCTCTTAAGAATACTCCTTCGTAGCAACATCAATAACATCAATTCGGTTGATGGAGATATGATTATAATTGGAGAAGTATCTCGCGGTTTGGTCATGATTGAACGTAACAGCTTCACTTCCAACACGTAAGGTAATCTCCTCATTGTAAACATCAATCAAAGCAAGACCAGTCCTTAGGAATCCTCTCCCGAGAATGAGAGGAACCCGTGGACCAGTATCAAAATCGACAACCACAAAATCGGCAGGGAAATTGAATTTTCCCACATTGACGAAAATATCCTTGGCTATTCCCATTGGTTGGGAAGTAGATCGATCAGCAAGCTCGAGGGTCATGCAAGTCGGTGTCAAGTCGGGAAGAGATAGCTTTTTCCAAATTGATAATGGCATGAGGTTAATGCTAGCACCAAGATCGGCCAAGGCGAAACATTGAACCATCCCCGGAAAATTGCACGGAATAAGAAACTTGCCAGGATCTTCAAGCTTTTTGGGAAGCTTTTTCAGAAGAACCGCTGAGCAATTCTCATTCAATGGGGTTTTAGCCATCTTAAACAATTTTTCTTTGTTATTCAAAAGACTTTTTATCATAGAAGCAAATTTTGGCATCAAAAGTATAGCATCCGCGAGGCTTATATCAAAATGCAATTCTTGAAAGATCTGATAAAACTTTTCCATCTGATTATTAACTTTCTCACGGTGCTTTTGTTCGTTTAAACGTGATGGATAAGGCAATTTTGTTTTGACGAGAATTTCTTTCTCAGCTTAGTAAACAACTTTTTCTTTTCCTTTTGATGTTTGGACAACCGGAGGTTGGATGTTTTCGGTCCTTCCATTATTAATAGTAATTTCCGTATCCGTTATCACCTCAGTTTCACGGTCGACTACCTTAGGAGGAAGAGAAGAAGAGGTAGTCGGAGCCATTGGTCCATTGTATGAAACACCACTCCTAGTCGTGATCACTTTAACATCGCCCCTCGGGTTAGCGATCGTGTTGCTTGGAAGAGTTCCCGAGCCCGAGGGTTGATCATTTAAATGCTTGTTAAGTTCAAGGATTTCTTTAGCCATTATCTCTTGGTTTTTCATGATTTGCTTAAGAATCTCATCCGAGGGTGACGGATTTTGAACCACATTTTGATTTTGATTGAAATTTTGCCCTCGGTTATTTTGATTAAAACCCGGATTATGATTCTGATTTCCATAATTCTGATTTCCATGATTAGCATTTTGAAAATTTCCCTGAAAATTCCCTTGATTCTGATGAAAATTCCCTTGATTCGGGGCTTGATTTTGATTCCCTTGAAAATTCCGATTTTGATTAATTCCTTGGTTTTGATTTTGAAAACCATGATTTGCTCGATTTTGATTTTGATTGACTTGAGTACGGTTTTGCACATTATTATTATGACTCTGATTTTGAAAACCGGGTGGCCCAAGATAATTGTTCGAACGGTAGCTGAGAAGATTTCGATCTCCTTGAGGTGGGTAACCATTACCAACCGTGTTTGCAGCATACACATTCTCATGAGCATAGGCACCGGTTGCCGGACACTCGTAATACGGATGTGGACCACCACAAGTTTCACAATTATGGTTTACTACATTCACTTGATGAGTTGGTTTTGCAATAGACATAACATCAACTTTCTTATTGATGGCGGCTAGCATGTTCATTATATCATCGTTCGTTTTACTATTAGCATTTGAAGCTTGAAGTTTGCTTCTAGCCATCCTCACTTGAGCCTTATTCTCAATGATTGTGAAGGCTTCTTGAATGTTACGAGACAACAAGTTCCCACCCGCAGCAGAATTGAGTGAGTCTTGATTAGCATGACACAACCCATTATAGAAAGTATCAATCTGATGCAAGGGTGAAAACCCGTGGTTCAGACATTTTTCAAGTAAATCTTTAAATTGATCCCAAGCTTCGCTAAACGATTCATCGAAAGCTTGTTGGAATCAAAAGATTTGAGTTCGGAGATTAGAGATTTTAGAAGGAGGATAGAAATGATTCACAAATTTGGAAGCTAAATCTGCCCAAGTGTGAATCGAATTCGGTGGTTCCTTTTCCAGCCAAGTCCGGGCTGCCCCTATAAGGGAGAAAGGAAACAATTTCAATTTCACCACATCGTAAGGGACTTGATTGATCTTAATAGTCTCAGCGATGTCGGTGAAATTCCTTACATGAACATATGGGTCTTCATGTTCAAACCCGTGAAAGGAGATACTCGTGATGATGTTGAGTAACCCGTGATTAATTTCAAATTGATTTGCGGTGATATCAGGAATCACGATGACCCTCCTAACACCATTGAATGGTGATTGGAGTTGTTCCTCCATCGAGCGTAAATCAAAAGCCAGTTGGGGTCCCATCGGAGGGATCCCGTTATTTTGAGCACCACCCATCGGCGGGGGTCCCATGTTTTGATCGTTTTGGTTCATTTCCTCAACGGTTGGGAAATGAACCCGGTGATTGTGACTTATTACCCTTTCGGGATCAGAAAGTGGAGAAATAAGATTTTCAGAAGATGAGCGGGTGTTCATACACCAAAAAAAATGAAAAAGAAAAAGAAAAAAAAAATCTTTTTGTATTTTTGGTTGGGAATTATTTTTGGCTTTTTTTTTAATTATTGAAAAACAAAACACAAAAACTTTTATTTTCTTTTTGTAACCGTTACGTTATCCGTAACAATTTCCTCTAAAATTACGCGCAGCAGAGAAGGAGAGAAGAGTGAATCTCTCTTCAGTCTGCAATTTAATGTCAAGACCTCCATATTCCCCGTTTATTTGGTTGTAGTAATAAAGTAGTCTGATAACGTTTAATTTCACAGTTTCTTTTGTTGTTTTTTTAGAATGGTTTACAACAATCTCTCAAGAGTGAGGATGTTATTTTATTTTTGAAAACACTTTAGAAAAAGTGTTTTTGATTTTTTTACTTTTTATAAAAAAATATTCACAATATGAGGAAGGTTTTTCAAAACACGATTTTTAAAAACGAAAACCAAAATTCACTTCAAACCTTTCCCGGCAGCGGCGCTAAAAATTGATTTAACAATATATATATATATATATATATATATATATATATATATATATATATATATATATATATATATATATATATATATATATATATATTACTCCAAAGGATTTGCAAGAAATACAAATCCTAAGTTCGTTTCCCATGAAGGAGTGAATGAAATCGTGATATTCAATTCATGAAATCGTGTCATGAGAAATTGGAAAAAGTGAAATTTTGAATTTTTAAACTAAAATAGTGAAGAGAAACAAATTACAATGCTAAATGTACAAGCTACTAATACACAAATGTTTAAAACGTAAATAGAATTAACAAACGCGAATTTAAAAACTTAACGTACAAATTTAAAAGTGAGTTTTAATTAAAAAATGATCCTAAAAATGTAAAATAAAATTTTAAAAGACTTAAACAATTAAAAGTCTATTTTTGTAATATTAAAATGAATTAAAAATGAAAGAAAATTCAAAAATAATGTTGAAAAATACAAAATAAATTTTGAAAAATCTAAAATATCTAAAAAGAATTTTCTAAAATATTTTTGGAATTTTTTAGGTTTTTTCTGATTTTTATTTGAGTTTTATCTATTAAAAATTAATTAAAAATTGAAATAAAATGAGAAAAATAGTAAACTAACTCAGAAAAATATGAAATTTTTATAAAAATTATAAAATATTGATAGAAACCTAGGAAAAATTTGAAAAGTGAAAAATAAACTAGAATAAGTGCTTATTAGGCAGAAACAGCTTATTGTAAGTGCTTATTAATAAGCACTTGCAACCAAACTTATTGAAATTGACACAAAAGGTGTCTAATACTCAGATAAGCTCAAATATACTCATATTAGAACATGTATTTCATGTAAACACTACTAAAGGTCAATAAGCAGTCTCAATAAGCCAAAAGAATAAGCTCTAGCAAACCAAAATAAGCCAGAAACTCACATAGCATGCAACGCACTTTTATAAGCTCAAATTAACTTAAATAAAGCAAAGTTATCAATATACAAGTTAACTAGAAAACTTGCAGTCTTATAATCACAACAATAGGCCTTGTTTAATGCACCTAATTTGCTGGCCTAGATAAGTTGTCTAAATAAGCACTAATCTAGAATATTAGTGGGGCAAAATGGTGAGTGCTTAATCACTCACCTTTTATTAGCCAAAATAAGACTTAATAATCCAAAAACTAACCCAAAACGCCAAAGAAAATGTGTTTTTGTGATTGTGTAGGAACGGATATCTCATAAAAAGACGAAAAACCGGCAAAAACGAGCAGGAGAGTGGAATGAGTCAAAGAAAGTCAAAGCTGAGCTTACAAAGTCCAAAGAAGTCCTTAGAGTTTTAGAAATTACAAGACTGACCCTTGTTGTGAAGATTGAAGAAAGTACAAAATTGGTCCCTATACTTTCAAAAGTTGAAAATTCAGTCCCTCAAAGATATTTTTGATGTCAAGTCAACATCAGCCCTTCATCTATTCAAGATTGGCAAGATTGGCCACTTATAACTATTTGTGAAGATTGGCATTTTCAGCCCTTGCAAATTCAAAAATCTACACATTTGGTCCTTGTGATTTTGAAGTAATAAAAATCTGAAAATACAAATACATTCCAAAAGCTTGGTCCAAGTAACAAATCCAAGTCCAAAATCATGGTCCAATCCCATAATAAACCCGAGCCCACTTCCTTGGTCAACACCTCATATACTAGGGTCAAACAAAGTAATAAAAAATTACTTTTAGCAATTCCCGCCCCCCAAATCATCTTAACCCAGAAAATAACGAACCACATGAACCCTACATTACACCTTGGCTTAAATTGACCCATGTCTCTTTAATTAACCATCATAATCTAATCATTGGTCCTTCTAGAAAGGTTTCCCACGTGCAATAAGTGTGTCAGAGAGAATGTTGAGCTGAGTAAGACCATGGATACACTTGGCAGGCAACAATTGAGCATAAAACCTCATCATTCCTCCTTGGATTCTCCTTCTAGATGCTCTGACAAGGACAGAGAGTATAGAGCACGAGGATTGCCAGCATTACTAAAATGAAGGCTTCTTATTGGTTGAGACAAGTCACAAAATTGATCCAAGGGCTATGGATGATAAAAAGAAACACAAGCTGATCTGATGGTGGATATGAAGCTTTTGGGAGCTTCTGCTTACCTCAACCCCCTCTCACTCATTTATCTATAAATAGAACTAGTATTCTTTCATTTTGTAAGTAGTTTTTAGTGTATTGTTATGCTGCCGTTTTTAATTTCTAGCTTAATATTTTGTTTCAGCTTTCCATTGTAATTTCAAAAGTTCATTTAATAAAAGTTTTAGTTTACTTTAAATTCAATTCGTATTACTTTACTATTGCTTCAAATTTTCTTTAGTTTAATTCATGATTCTCATAAGCTCATTTAATGTTTCATTAAGCTTCTAATAAGATTGATTTCACTTTTCAACATATTACTTACTCAGTCCTGTTTTCAATCTATAAAATAAAAAAAATAAGAAGATAATTAAAAAAAAAATACAAAAAATATGTTTTTCATTTTCAAAACCAAGCTTCAATAAGCTTGTTTTCTGTAGAAATATACTCATTCTAGCTTTTATAGCTTTAGTGAGTTGGTATAGCAACTTAGATAAATCAGAACTTCAAATCTCAAATTTAGTCAACAAAAGTCAGCTAAAGTATAATCATGGTGATTTCTGGGAATTGAGGTAGTCCAAAAAGAAGTTTGGAAGTTTTTGGCCTATCAAAAGATAGGCTAGCTTAGTGAACCCCCTCTGTTTGAGCTGAGGAGGAAAAGCTTTGTAAGTTTAGTTTCTAATTCCATGTTTTAATTTGAATCAGTTAGTTTCTGAATAGTTGCTGTTTCATTGCTTATATTTGATGATATTTTAGTTGAAGGTGTGAAACTTGAGCTTGTTTGATCCTTTGTACATCTGTTTTGATTATAACTGTGTTTACATTGTTCATGTTGATATTCTGTGGATCTGCTTCTTGGTTGTTCATTGAGATTATTCAAAGTTTAATTGGTTCCTATAAGTGATATGTGACTTAATTTGAATAGTGATAATAAGGTTTGAAGTTTGAACCTGCTAGTTGCTTTTATTAGTACAAATTCTGTTAGGATAAGGGGTGTTTGGATCTAGTATTAGTTTGGAATTGTTGTAGCTATTAAGTACTTATTTCTGCATAACTAGTTTTCAGTAGGATAATATTGGTGAGAAATAGGATTAAATTAGTAGCTTATTCAGCAAATAGTCAAAGTTTGTTTTAAATTTCATTATCTGCTATAATTAATAAAAACAGTTAGTGATATTACAGTAGTAGTTGAAATATAGTTTGGTTTAGTTAATTTTAGTGATAATTCAACTTTTAGGATCATAAATAATTAGTTCAGATTAGTAGAAATTAGAGTTAGTCAAAAGGTCTGTTAATCAAATAGTCAATTGTTTCAAGTTTAGTATCTCTACAGGTTGCTGAATTTGAGTAAAATTAGACCTCAATTGGTGTTAAATTGATAGGGCTTTTGTTGTGTTCAGATATTTAGTAGTACAAGGTTGAATTTGCCTCACTCAATTTTTGGTTTGGATCTTATTTAGATTGCTTATATTTGTGCAAAATTAGGTTCATAGAATATGTATGCTGATGCGAGCTTATGATTGCAGAGGTGATTTTAGACTTGTAACTTGAGTTTAATTGTTGAATTTAAGTTTCTGTGAGTGTGTTCTAGAGGTTTGAATAGTCACTTAACTTCTGGCTTATCCTGGTGTACTTCTGCTTAATGAAATTGCTTATTGAAATTTCTTATTGCATGATACTTGTGTTTCTGAGCTTAACTTGGTCTGAATTGAAATCATTTGAGCTTATTTGAGTGTATTAAGTCAGTGTTTGAAGTTTCATATAGTTTTGTTGCAAGTGCTTATAAATAAGCACTTGCAATAAGCTGAATTAAGCTCAATACATTTCAAAATTTTTTCTCAAGTTTCTTTTATTATTTTATATTTTCTGTAAATTTTTCATATTTTTCTGAGTTAGTTTACTATTTTTCTCAATTAATTTAGTTTTTAATCATTTTTAAATACTTTTTAATAAAGAAAAATCAAATAAAATTCAGAAAAAGTCTTAAAAATTCCAAAAATATTTTAGAAAATTCTTTTCTGTTATTTTAGAATTTTCAAAGTTAATTTTGTATTTTTCCCATTTATTCTTACATTTTCTCTTATTTTTAATTACTTTTAATATTCCAAAAATAGAAATAAATTCATAGAAAATTAATAAAAAGTCAAAAAAATATTTTTCTTTTTCTCAAAATTATTTTAAGTAGTTTAAGATTTTTAGAAATTTATTTCATAAATTTAGGATCATTTTTCATTAAAAGTTACGTTTTAGTTCGTTCATTACGTTTTAAAAATCGCGTTTGATTTTCCGTTTTTAGATTTTAGACAATTGTGCTTTATTAGCTTGTACCTTCTGCATAATTTGTGATTTCTAATCAAAATTTGAGTTTCATAATCACAATTTTCACTTTTCAACTTTTCCCGACACGATTTCACGAATCGAATTTCACGATTCCATTCACTCATTCACGGGATACGACTCGGGTAATTCGTATTTCTTGCGGATTTCCTTGAACTTATAGATATATTATATATAATTTATTTTCAAACAATCAATTTTTGGCGCCGATGCTGGGGAAGGTTTGTAGTGAGTTTTGAATTTCGTTTTTAAAAATCGTGTTTTGAAAAACATTCCTTTTATTTTGTGAATATTTTATATAAAAATATAAAAAGTAAAAAATCGAAAACATTTTTCCTAAAGTGTTTTCAAAAATAAAAAATAAAATAACATCCTCAATCTCGCGGAAGTGTTGTAAACTATTCCGGAAAAAAACAACAAAAGAAACCAAGAAATTATACGTTATCGGACTACTCTTTTACTACAACCAACTACACGGAGAATACGGAGGTCTTGACATTAAATTGCATACCGAAGAGAGAAACACTCTTCTCTCCCGCTCCGCTGCGCGTAGTAATTGAGGAAACGGTTACGAATAACGTACCGGTTGAAAAAAAGAGAATAAAAGTTTTTGTGATTTGTTTTTCAATAAATTTAAAAAAGCCAAAAATAATTCCCAATCAAAAATACAAAAAGATTTTCTTTTTCTTTTTCATTTTCATTTTATTTTTGGTGTATGAACACCCGTTCATCTTCTGAAAGTCTTATTTCTCCATTATCAAATCCCGAAAGGGTAATTCGTCACACACACCGTATCCATTTCCCAACCGTTGAGGAAATGGATCAAAATAATCAACATCCTCCGGTGGGTGGTGATAATCACCAACACGTGCCAGCTCCCGATCTTCGAACGATGGAGGAGCTGTGCCAACCAACAATGCACGGAAGAGGTGGCCCGATTGCCCCTCTTAATATTGAGGCTATGGATTTTGGAATCAAGCATCATATGATACAACAAGTCCAAAATTCATGCCAATTTAACGGTTTACCGGGTGACGATGCCAATAAGCATCTTGAAAAATTCCTAACCGTCACCCAAAGTATGAAACAAAATGGGGTCTCCGATGAAGCCCTTCGTCTTTCTCTCTTCCCCTATTCTCTAACGCATCATGCCACCGCTTGGTTTGATCGTCTTCCCAAGAACCCGATTCATACTTTTGAAGAAATGGTCTCGAAGTTCTTGGCGAAGTATTTTCCACCATCGATGGTGACGAAGCTAAGAAACGATATTAGCAATTTCTGGCAACTTCCCAATGAGTCTTTATTCAAGGCTTGGGAACGTTATAAGCTTGCCATTGATCGGTGTCCAAACCATAATATGCTTCTCGTTACCATAATTGATACATTTTACAATGGTTTAACTCTTCGACATCGGGACACGATCAATGCTGCAGCTGGTGGAACTTTTATGAAACGTCATCCTGAAGATAGTAACGAACTAATCGAGAATATGATGGCCTATTACAATTATTGGGATTCCTCAGCCGAGAGGAATGAGCCAACAAGATCGACTGCGAATCAAAATTCTTCTTCTTCTTACAATTCTGAGTTGGCCGCCATTACAAAGAAACTCGATGATATGTCTACGGCTATGTTACGAATGTATCAAATGACTCAGAATCAAGTTAAGAACCCTCAAGTCAATATGGTTAATAATGGTTGTGAGACTTGTGGTGGTCCTCATTCGTATCTTGAGTGTCCAGCCTCCGGTGGCTTCACTCAAGAAAATGTGTATGCTACTACGGGAACCTATAATACCGGTGGTAATGGTTACCCACCACAAGGTGACCGTAGTCTTCTTAGCTACTGTTCTGGCAATTATCTTGGACCACCCGGTTTCAATCAACCAAATCAAGTGAATCCTAATAATAATGTGCAAAACCGGAATCATCAATTCAATTACAATCAAAATCAAAACCGGGGGAATAATGGTTTTTAAGGTCAAAATCAAGGTTTTCATCAAAATCAAAATCGGGGGAATTATAATCAAGGCCCGACTCAAGGGAATGCTTTTCAAAATCATGGAAATTTTCAAAATACGAATCAAGGAAATCAAAATCAAGGCTTTAATCAAAATAACCGAGGGCAAAATTTTCAAAACCAAATCAGAATGTGGTTCAAAATTCGTCGCACTCGGATGAGATTCTTAAGCGGATCATGAAAAACCAAGAGTTAATGGCTAAGGAAATTCTTGAGGGGCGTTGCTCAAGAACTCTTCCAAGCAACATGATCGCTAACTCAAGGGGCGATGCAAAAGCGATCACGACTAGGAGTGGTGTTTCATATGATGGACCAACGGCTCCGACTACCTCTTCTTCTCTTCCTCCTAAGGTAGTCGCCCGTGAAACCCCGAGGTGACAATGGATACGGAAATTCCTATTAATAATGGAAGGACCGAAAACATCCAACCTCCGGTGGTCCAAACGTCGAAAAGAAAAGAAAAAGTTGTTCACGAAGCTGAGAATGAAATGCCCGTCAAAACAAAATTGCCTTATCCGTCACGCTTAAATGAACAAAAGCACCATGAGAAAGATAAAAACCAGATGGAAAAGTTTTATCAGATCTTTCAAGAATTTCATTTTGATATAAGTCTCGCAGATGCTATATTTTTTATGCCAAAATTTGCTTCAATATTAAAAGGTCTTTTAAATAACAAAGAAAAGTTGTTTGAAATGTCAAAAACCCAGATGAATGAGAATTGCTCGGCGGTTCTTCTTAAAAAGCTGCCTGAAAAGCTTGAAGACCCTGGCAAGTTTCTTATTCCATGCAATTTTCCGGGTATGGTTCAATGCTTCGCCTTAGCCGATCTTGGTGCTAGCATTAACCTCATGCCAATGTCTATTTGGAAAAAGTTGTCTCTTCCCAACTTGACACCGACTCTTATGACTCTCGAGCTTGCTGACCGATCCACATCCCGACCAATTGGAATAGCCGAGGATATTTTTGTCAATGTTGGGAAATTCAATTTCCCTGCCGATTTTGTGGTTGTTGATTTTGATGCTGATCCATGGGTTCCTATCATTCTCGGGAGAGGATTCCTATGGACTGGCCATGCTTTAATTGATGTCTACGATGAGGAGATTACCTTACGTGTTGGAAATGAAGCTGTTACGTTCAATCTCGATCAAACCGCGAGATACTCCTCTAATTACAATCATATCTCCGTCAACCGAGTCGATGTTATTGATGAAGTTACGGAGGAGTATTCTCAAGAGCTTCTTGGTTTCACAAATAATGCTTCGAGTTGCAATCCCACTCCTTCTTCTGAACCAATCGTCTCCGATTCTTCCCATTCCCTTACTCCGTTTGAGGGAAGTGATTTTGCTTGGGAAGAAATCAAAGCTTGTCTTTCAAATGATTCGATTTCACCGGAAATTGATAACTCAGACTTTGATCCGGAGGGGGACATTTTATTGCTTGAAAAACTTTTAAATGAAGACCCGATTCCTTTTTCCCCTCTGATGGACCTAAAAATGGCAGACGTAAAAGAAGTAAAGCCGTCTATTGAGAATCCTCCTGAGCTCGAGCCCAAGGATTTACCTCCTCATCTCGAATACGCATACTTAGAAACGAATAATAAATTACCCGTCATCATTCAAAAGACCTTAAAGATGAGGAGAAAACCCAGCTCTTAGATGTGCTTAAGAAGCATAAAAGTGTTATTGCCTGGCAAATCTTCAACATTAAGGGAATTGACCCTCAATTCTGCACACATAAGATTCTGCTTGAAGATAATCACAAAGCTTCCATCCAACAACAACGACGGGTTAATCCACAAATCCATGAAGTGATCAAAAAGGAAGTTATAAAACTCCTTGACGCTGGAATGATTTATCCAATCTCGGATTGCTCATGGGTTGTCCCGGTTCATTATGTTCCCAAAAAGGGCGGAATTACTGTTGTAAAAAATGAAGATAATGAGCTGATACCGACGAGACTTGTGACCGGATGGAGAGTTTGTATAGATTACCGCAAGTTGAATGACGCGACGCGTAAAGACCATTTTCCGCTTCCTTTTATGGATCAAATGCTTGAACAATTAGCAGGAAATGAGTTTTATTGTTTTCTCGATGGCTTTTCTGGGTATTTTCAAATTCCCATTGATCCCTAGGATCAAGAAAATACCACTTTTACTTGCCCTTATGGAACGTTTGCCTATCGTCGAATGCCCTTTGGCTTATGTAATGCTCCGGGCACGTTCCAAAGGTGCATGATGGCCATTTTCTCCGACATGATTGAAAAAACCATGGAAGTATTCATGGACGACTTCTCCGTCTATGGAAATTCTTTCGATTCTTGCCTCTCCCATTTAGAGAATATGCTGAAACGGTGTGAAAACACTAACTTGGTTCTAAATTGGGAGAAGTGCCACTTCATGGTTAAAGAGGGCATTTTCCTCGGCCATAAAATATCCAAATCTGGGATCGAGGTAGATTGTGCCAAAGTTGATGTAATCGCTAAGCTACCTCATCCTACCACCGTTAAAGGAATCAGAAGTTTCCTTAGTCATGCTGGATTTTACTGACGTTTTATACAAGATTTTTCCAAGATAGCCCGGCCTCTGACCCACCTTTTAGAAAAAGATGCTCTGTTTAACTTTACAAATGAATGCATTGATGCATTTAATTTCTTAAAGAAGAAGTTAACGGAGGCACCGATCTTAGTTACCCCCGATTGGAGCTTACCATTTGAGCTAATGTGTGATGCGAGTGATTATGCTATTGGTGCAGTTCTGGGGCAACGAAAGACAAAATACTTTCAGCCGATACACTATGCAAGCAAGATAATGAATGACGCTCAATCTCATTACACGACTACTGAGAAGGAGATGTTAGCCATTGTCTATGCTTTTGGAAAATTTCGACCTTATTTGCTTTTAAAAAAGTGCATAGTGTATACGGATCATTTTGATTTAAAATACTTAATGGCAAAGCAAGATGCTAATCCACGCTTGATGCGGTGGGTTCTACTCCTTCAAGAATTCGACGTTGAAATTCGAGACAAAAAAGGAGATGAGAACTTTGCTGTTGATCACCTTTCGCGTCTAGAGAATCCCCATCAAAGTGATCTCAAGAAAAAGGAAATTACCGAAACATTTCCTCTCGAGACACTTGGGAGTGTGTCAAATAGTGATCCAAGTACCCCATGGTTCGCCGACTTTGCGAATTACCATGCGGGGAACTTCATAAGGAAAGGGATGTCGTCCCAACAAAAGAAGAAATTTTCCAAAGATGTTAGGCATTACTTTTGGGAAGACCCCTACTTGTTCAAAGTTTGTGCAGATCAAGTGATCCGGCGGTGCATTCATGGCAAGTAAGCTGCTGAAATTCTTATGGCATACCATAGTGGACCCACGGGGGGACATCATGGTGCCAACTTCACCGCAAATAAAGTTTTTGATTCCGGCTTCTACTGGCCGACGATCTATCGGGATGCCCATGAATTGGTGAAATCATGTGATTCTTGCCAGCGTCAAGGAAAAATCTCTCAAAAAGATGAAATGCCTCAAAATTCTATTCAAGTATGTGATATTTTTGACGTTTGGGGTATCGATTTCATGGGACCATTCCCGTCATCTAGAGGAAACAAGTATATACTTGTTGGCATCGATTACTTGTCAAAATGGGTTGAAGCGAAGACGCTCCCCACCAATGACGCCCGAGTAGTTGTAAAATTTCTAAAAAGTCTCTTTGCCCGATTCGGTGCACCTCGAGCTATAATAAATGATCGTGGGACCCATTTCTGCAATGACCAATTTGCTAAAGTTATGCTTAAATATGGTGTCACACATCGTCTTTCTACTGCTTATCATCCACAAACTAGTGGTCAAGTTGAGGTGTCCAATCATGGCTTGAAACGTATATTAGAAAGGACCGTAGGAGAGCACCGTGCCTCATGATCTGATAAGTTAGAAGATGCATTATGGGCCTTCCGAACCGCTTACAAAACACCCATTGGGTGTACTCCTTATAAGCTGGTTTACGGGAAGGCTTGTCATTTGCCCCTAGAACTTGAGCACAAGGCCTACTGGGCCTTGAAACATGCAAATTCGACCTCAAGACCATGGGTGATCACCGAAAAGTTCAATTGAATGAATTAGTTGAGCTTGGTGATCAAGCCTACGAGAATTTTTTGATTTATAAAGAGAAAACTAAAAGACTTCATGATGCTAAGATTAAGGACCGCGTTTTCAACGTTGGTGATCAAATGCTTCTTTTTAATTCTCGATTGAAGATTTTCTCAGGTAAGCTTAAAACCCGTTGGTCTGGACCATTCACCATAACCCAAGTATTCCCTTATGGCACCATTGTGTTAGCTCAACCCGATAGTCCCAACTTTAAGGTGAATGGCCACCGTTTAAAACATTACTTCGGAGGGGACGTACCATCCATGGTACTCCCGGATCTCCAGACTTTCCCCAAGGACGAATGAATTCGGGGATCGAGTCAAGCTACATGACTCGGTAATAAAAAACAAAGCGATTCGTGGGAGGCAACCCATGCTTATCCAATTCATCTTCTTATATTTCTTATTTCTAACAAATAACGTGAGGATGAGGTGCCTCTTCCAATCTCGTGTTTCGTGGTTGTTTGTGAATGTTTATCCAGGATTATCCCCGATTTATGATGACTCTCATGATCGTCGTGATGTTTTCTCTCCACTCGAGTCTCATTCTTTGATGCTTTTGGAAATCCTATATCCGAAAATCTTATCGACTAACGTTTTCTTTGGCAAAATTAATAAACGGCCCTAGAATTTTGTTAGGATTACCTTTACCCGTAAAACATTGAGGACAATGTTCCATTCTAGTCCAGAATCTTCGATTCGATTTGACCTTGTATTTTTCACCATGTCATGTACTCTCGCAACTCCGTTTTCCTAAAAACAAAATCGAAAAAATTTTGAAGAAAAATGAATGAAAAAGTCATGAAAAAGCATAAAAAAAAATGAAAAAAGTTGAAAATGTTGTGCAAAAATATAATAAAGTTTGAATAAGTGTTTTGACACCTTGTTGACTTTCCAGCTGGCGAGAGTAGGAATAAATATTTTGACTTGACCAAGCGTGGTTAGCCCTAGCTTGTTCCCTTAACCAATGATAATCATATAAGCTTTTTACACAAGGAGCTATAAAATGTGAATTCTTTCTTAAAGAATCTGCAAGTTCCCGTACTTGACTTTATACATGCGCAGCTTAAAAGCTTTCGCTAGTCTTTTACATAAGGAGCTAGAAAACGCGAATTCTTCTTCTAGAATTTGCAAGTTTCCGTATCTGACTTTATATATGCGTGGCTGATTATCGGCTAAGTATTCGCTGGTTTCATTATTTGGAATTTTAAATTGCGAAGAGCGAGAAATGATAGAGTTTATTTAGAAGTTAGATGCTAAACGTGGAGTAATTGGTTCTCTTTAGAGCTCATGAGAGGTACTTGTGACTTTTTGCTCCCACAAAATTGTTTCACCAATATATAATAGATGTCCTAGGTTAATTAGTGGTATTTAGGTTTGGATAATATTTAGTTTCTTATTTTCTTAAAAGAATATTTGCTTTAGAAGTTGGGTACATATCAAGGACACATCAAAAATAAAAGAAAAAATGAAAGAAAAAAAATCAAAAGTCAAAAGTTGATTATGTATGTGGTTTTGGAGCTACCCGATATGCTTCCATTGATGTTGAAAGAAAGAAATGTATGAAAAAAATGAAAAAAGTAAAGAAAAGTGAAAAATGAAAACAATGATGAAAAGGGAAAGTTTGTATGAATAAGAGCTTAAGTGTTATAAAAGTTGTTGGCTCGTGAGGTGTGTTAATACAAATATCGCCTAAAAATGTTATTTATATTTTACGATCTTTGCTAAGTTTTGTTAACGACAAAATGTAAACTTTAGCTTCTAAGTAAAACTTAATTTTAGTTTAAAGACCTGCATAATTAGACATTTGCTACATTTTACATTTCACATAAAACACAACACTTTTTATTTCTTAAAATAGAAATGTCACATCACATTTATGGTAAGTTTGTCAATATACATTTAAGGAAAGATTGTGTGTTTGACTAACCATAAGTCTTCTTACACAAGTTTGTGTTTGACTAGTTTTTATTTGATGTGACCTTGGTTGGTTTGAATGATTTATTGCAAAACCAACTGCATGCCTGGCAAAACCCTGGGGGTACACGGACGGAACCCATCTGAAGGTTCCGCGGTATCCGCCAGACCTGCAGAAGGTCTTGCTATAAATACCAAGCCATGTGTTTGAATTTTGGCTTTATCACTCTACATTAGATTTTCACACACATACATTTCATTCTTTCATCTAACCCTTTAACATCTCATTTCTATGTGAAGTTTCTTTTGTAGCAAAGAAGTTCACAAGTTCATATAAAGTTACAAGTATTCAACACAATGTTGCAAGACTTGTTAGCTTGGCATCGTGTAGACTTTGTGTAGTTTACACTCCATTTGATTGTGTATTTTCAGTAGTGATTGGTTAGTATTTTAGTCCTCAAAATACAAAGTGTGACGGGAGTTGTTGTACCCTAGTAAAAGAACTAACGGGAGTGGTTGTACCCTTGTAAAAGAACTCGACATCTAGCTTAGTGTCGGTAAACGTGTATAAGCGACGTGTAAGGTTTTCTCCGCCGGTGAAAGGAGCTTGTTGACTAGTGAAAGAAACTCTTGAGTTGGATACTCGGGGCGTGGACGTAGGGCAAGGAAAAAGAGTCCTTGTAGCCGAACCACGATAAATACTCGTGTTGTGGTTTGATCATTTCTTTCTTTATACTTGCATGTTATATATTGTGTTTGTGTTCATATCTATGATTAAACGGAAAGTTTCAAAAGATAATTAAACAAGTTTAAAGATTTTAAACGGTAAACTATTCAACCCCCCTTCTAGTTTTCCACAATTGGTATCAAAGCTACTTTACTCAAGCTTTTAAAATATATTGTGTTTTAAAACTTTAAATGATCCATGGATTTTGAAAATTACAAAGAAGGGCAATCTATGCAAAGACCACCACTTTTTGAAGCAAATGGTTTTATATATTGGAAAAACCGTTTTGAAACTTACGTAAAATCTAAAGATATAGATTTATGGTATATAATCATTGATGGTGATAATATAGCTACTAATAGTAAAGATGATGATCAAAAGAAATTGATTGCTAAAAATAATGAAGCTAAAATGATGCTTTACAATGCTTTACCTAAGAAAGAATATGAAAGAGTCTTTATGTGTAAAACCGCCAAAGATATTTGGCAATCTTTAATAGTCACTCATCAAGGAAATTCACAAGTTAAGGATAACAAAATTGATCTTCTTGTTCAACAATATGAACAATTTGTTATTCCCGAAGATGAGATAATTGATAGTGCATTTGCTAGGTTTAACACTATTATTACTTCACTTAAAGCACTTGATGAATCTTTTTGTAGCAAGAATTTTGTCAGGAAATTCCTTAGAGCACTCCATCCGAAGTGGAGAGCAAAAGTGACGGCAATTGAAGAATCCAAGGATCTTTCAAGCATGTCACTTGACGAGCTAATTGGAAACCTCAAAGTTCATGAAATGGTAATGGAACAAGATTCAGAAATAGTTAAAGGCAAGAAAGAAAAGGTTAAGTCCATTGCCTTGAAAGCTAGAGTCCAATCAAGTGATGATGAAGAATCTACTTCGGATAGTGATGATGAAGAATATGCTATGGCTGTTAGAGACTTCAAGAAGTTCTTTCGTTGACGAGGGAAGTTTGTAAGGCAACCTAAAGATGACAAGAAAACCTTCCAAAAAGATCGTGATGATAGGAAAAGAAAGGTTGAAAGAAAATGCTATAGGTGTGGAGACACAAGTCATCTCGTAGGAGAATGTCTAAAACCACCCAAAAGCAAGTCTCAACAAGCCTTTGTGGGTGGTGCTTGGAGTGACTATGAAGGAGATGACGATGAGCCAAAGAATGATGATATTGCTCTCATGGCTCACGACTCAAATGAGGTACTCTCCGACTCATCTTATTCTTCTATTGATGATGACACCTTACAAAAAGAATATAACAAACTTTGTGAATTGAGCTTAAAAATCATAAACAAAAATAAGTTTTTGAAAACTAAAAAGGAGTTTTTAGAAAATGAAGTTTATGAGTTAAAAGAAAAAGCTAAGAGATTAGAAAAGAGTAAAGGTATTGACACATCGTGCAAATCATGTGAAGAGCTTAAACTCGAAGTTGAGAGACTTAAAATTACTCAAGATGATCTAATAAAACAAACCACAAAGTTTAAGAAGTTCGATAAGAGCATTTCTTGTGCGGATGAAATTATGAAACTTCAAAAGTCACCATTTGATAAAACATGACTAGGTTTCATGAAATTAGAAACTTTAAAGAGTCAAACGAAACAAGAAAAGAAAGCACAAGAAACTCACAAAACTGCTACAGCAGCCCGCGGAACAGACGGAACCCAAATTAGGGTTCCGCCCGTTGAACCCAAAGGTTCCGCCAGGTCTCCTGCAGCAGTAACATCCTCCATATCGGATCGTTCAAAATATGTTAAAGTGACATATAAAAATGGAACAAAACCTGCCTTTAAAACTGGAGTAGGACTTAGTAAAAACGAATTTAGAGCTAGAACTACTCAACCAAGACCTAAGACTCCAATTCCCAAACGCCCCTTTCCAAAGAGTAACTACAACACACGACCAAACTACCAACATGTTTGGAACCAAAACACTCCTGGACATTACCAAACTCCAAATTACATGTCTTGGAACCCTTATGTTCTTTTGTCATACTTGGATCAAGTTAATGGTATGCTTAACCAAAATGGACCCATGAGAAATTGGGGACCAAATGTTTGAGTGTTTTTTCGTAAAATAGGTGTGCCTCAAAGTATGTTTGGAACCGGATGAATGGATTAAAGATAGCGGTTGTTCAAGGTACATGACGGGTAACAAAAGCCTCTTCTCAACTTATCACAAATGTGATGGAGGTAATGTTACTTTTGGTAGTAAAGCTAAGAGCAAAATCATCGGAAAAGGTACAATCTCTCATGACTCCCTTTTTATAGATGATGTAGCTCATGTTGATAACTTAGGTTTTAATCTCCTTAGTATTAGTCAACTTTTCCGTAATAAGTATAATGTCCTTTTTAGTGAAAATGGAAGTAAAATACGTAAAGACGGTATAACCATAGCCAAAGGTGTTCTTAAGAACAACGTATACGTCATGAAGATGGATCAAACATCTAGAGACAAACTTTGTCTTACTTCATTAGATGAATCTTCAACTTTATGGCATAGACGTTTAGGACACGCTAACATGAGACTAATTCAAAACCTCTCCTCCAAAGACTTAGTTCGAAACCTACCTAAGTTGAAATATGACCAACACTTTTGTGACGCTTGCAAAGTCGGTAAACCAGTCCATAGTAGCCATAAGGCTAAAAACTTGTTTTCTACATCTAGGTGTCTAGAACTTTTGCATATGGATTTATTTGGTCCATTAGCTATACAAAGTTATGGAGGTAACTTCTATACTTTGGTCATAGTAGATGACTACTCAAGATATACTTGGACAAAATTTTTGAAAAGTAAAAATGAAGCTTTTGATAAATTTGAGATTCTAAGTAAGAAAATTCAAAATCAAGCAGGGTCTAGTATTGTGTCTATTAGAACGGATCACGGTCGTGAATTTGATAATGAATTTCAATTTGGAAACTTTTTTGATAAAAATGGAATTACTCATAACTTTTCGGCTCCACGCACTCCTCAATCTAATGGTGTAGTAGAACGTAAAAACCGGACTTTGCAAGAGATGAGTAGAACAATGCTTAATGAACAAAACATTCCACAAAAGTTTTGGTGTAACGCCGTTGACACATCAACGTACATTTTAAATCGAGTCTTAATTAGACCATTTTTGAATAAAACTCCTTATGAACTGTATAAAGGCAAAAAGCCTACATTAGGATACTTTATAGTATTTGGGAGTAAATGCTTTATTCTTAACACCAAGGATTATCTCACCAAATTTGACCCAAAGTCTTATGAAGGTGTATTTCTTGGATATTCACAAAATAGTAAAACTTACATTGTTTTGAACAAAGAAACCTTAAGAGTCGAGGAATCGTTAAACGTAACATTTGACGAGAGTCCACCTCCCTCTAAGACATCACCTTTGGTAGATGATGACTTAGTTGAAAGCCAAGCAATAGAAAATCAAGAAATTTTAAGTGATGACAAAGAAGATGAACTATTTAACAAAGAACTTATCAATGTCAAGGAATCTAAAAGTCATCCATTAGATGGTGTCATTGGCAACATTAACGAAAGAACACTAAGGTCAAAAATTCAAAATGAAAGCAACTATTTTTGTTTCGTGTCAACACTGAACCTAAAAATATTAATGAAGCCATTAAAGATGAGTCTTGGGTAATTGCAATGCAAGAAGAGTTAAACCAATTTGTTAGGAATGATGTATGGACATTAGTTCCTCAACCAAAGAGTCAAACCATAATTGGAACAAAATGGGTATTTCGAAATAAAATGGATGAAAATGGAGTCGTGTCTAGAAACAAAGCTAGGTTAGTTGCACAAGGATATAACCAACAAGAAGGCATTGACTACGATGAAACTTTTGCTCCGGTTGCTAGGCTCGAGTCAATTAGAATCTTACTTGCATATGCATGTGCACACAATTTTAAACTTTTTCAAATGGATGTCAAAAGTGCATTTCTAAACGGAGTCATTAATGAAGAAGTGTATGTTGCTCAACCACCGGGCTTCATCGATTTTGAAAAACCAAATCATGTTTACAAACTTAAAAAGGCTCTTTACGGACTTAAGCAAGCTCCAAAAGCATGGTATGATCGACTTAAAACATTCCTAGTTGACCATAAGTATACCATGGGCTTAGTTGATAATACTCTCTTTACTAAGAAGAAAGATTCACATATTATCATAGTCCAAATCTATGTTGATGACATTATATTCGGATCAACTTGTCAAGAATTATGCGTGGATTTCTCAAAAATCATGCATGACGAGTTTGAAATGAGTATGATGGGAGAACTTAACTTTTTCCTAGGACTCCAAATTAAACAACTAGAAGATGGTATCTTCTTTAACCAATCTAAATATATTAAGGACATGCTTAAGAAATTTGGATTAGAAGATTCAAAACAAATCAAAACGCCCATGTCCACGGAAACAAAACTCACCAAGGATGAAGAAAGTGAATCCGTAGATAGCACTAAATAAAGAGGTATGATTGGAAGTCTACTTTACCTAACGGCTAGTAGACCCGACATTATGTTTAGTGTTTGTCTATGTGCTCGTTTTCAAGAAGATCCTAAGACAACCCATCTCGAAGCCGTTAAAAGGATTTTTAGACATATTAAGGGCACTACACATTTAGGTTTATGGTATCCCAAAGGAACGGGAATAGACACCATAGTGTATGCCGACTCGGATCATGCCGGTGACTATGTTGATAGAAAAAGCACAAGTGGTATTTGTACTTTTGTTGGACATTGTCTCACCTCATGGTTCTCTAAGAAGCAAACGGCTCTTGCTATCTCAACAACGGAAGCCAAGTGGCCGGAAAGGCATGTCAACAAGCTCTTTGGATGAAGCAAGCTCTTGTCGACTACGGAATTCAACTTAACGACATCACCATTCTTTGTGACAACAAAGGAGCCATTGATCTTAGCAAAAATCCAGTTCAACATGCTCGTACCAAACATATTGAAATCCGTCATCATTTCCTTCGTGATAACGTTCAAAAAGGAAATATCTCAATTGAGAAAGTTTCTTCCGAAGACAACATAGCCGACATTCTCACAAAACCTCTTAAACGAGAACCTTTTAACCTTCTTAGGCTAGGCTTAGGACTCATGGAACCTACATTGTAGTTCTAGACATTAGACAAAAATCACAAAAATCAAAACAAATCAACAACTCTTTTTCTCAGCAGGGTCGGCGGAACCCTCAGCCACAACGGACGGAACCCATTTTTAGGTTCCTCCGTATCCGCCAACCTGCAGAACCATTTTCTTGGTTTATATTAAACCAAACACCCATTATCTCATACCACCACTTCCAAACTGCTACTATTCACTTTACCATTCATCTACAACCACGAAAACTTGGTCTTCCCTTCATTCACATTGCTCATCAATCATCATTGTAAGTATTCTAAATATGATTACACTCCGGATCTGAGTCTAGGAATTCTATTTTTGCACAAAAACAAAACTTGGGGTTATGCATCAACTTGAGAAACTCATGCATGAAATTAGGTGTTTAACAAAACTAATCATGTTCCCCATAGTTAGGAATTGCATTCTTAACTAATTGTAAACATATTTTCTAAAACACCCCATGTCAAATTTTTGCAAAAATTTCTCACAAGTAGGACAAATATTTTTTCGTCTCACATTGTGAATACAAAATCAAAACGTTATGTTTAAAACATCACTTGCATAATGTCTCTTGAATGCTAAAGGGAATACATAACCAATATGTATTTTCGAGTACATTCAAACGAAGCTACATTGAACTAGGAGCGCTTGGGTTATCTTTTGTTTTATAACAAAACTTGCATTATAAAACGCTTTTAAAGCATCAAAATGAGTCAAGATAACCGCACCTCCACATTGTTTTCATATATGCACACACTAGAACACCCACATTACAATAGTCGTTTACTTAGACTAAAATGTGAAATTTTGTTTTTCTAGGAATCATCATGCCTACTCTAACCCACTACGACCACAAGGACACCATTAAGTACCTACCCAAACACCACAAAACCAAAGGTCTTACTCCAACTCAAATCGTCGTTTTCAAAGCCTTGGAAAAACGTTATGTCCATGAGGGTAGAACCATTGACCCATCCTTCCTAGAAGGTACAAACCTCTACACGAAACTTGCCACAATCAACTTTGAGTATCTCTTAGAAATCGACGAGCCTATTTGTCCTAGTTTCATTTTAGAATTTTATGCATCCGTCACCCTCTCCATGGATGAGTATGGTCGCATGTCTATTAACTTTAGGGCTAGTAGTCATCAATACTCCTTCACTCTCGAGGAGTTTGCTCAAATTCTAGGTGTCCCAAACCGTGGTACTTGCATCTACTCCGACTTGTACTCCCTCTCAACTCTTGACATACTCTTTGACCGCATACATCCCTATGACACCCCTCTTGTGTCCAAAGATGAACTTCGTGACCACCTCTTCATTAGGACAACCAACACTAGGAGAACCCATTAGGGAAATGAGATCGATAAGGACCCATATGGAATGGAACTTAATAAACTCAAGCCCCAATTCAAGAAATAGGAGGAAGTCCTTAGAGTCAATGTCATTAGCACCATAGGAAACCGAGATCATATAAATCTTTGCCTTTGCTACATGCTCTACTCCTTGTCCGTTAGGCAACCCTTCAACCTTGCCTACTACATGGCCAAGAGAATGGCCGACATTCCCCTGCATGGCACAACGGCTATGCCGTATGGAATGCTCTTGACCCCGTCTCTTTAGGTTCATCTATCCCATTCCACCAACTCCTAATGGTCTTCGCCTAGACTACTCTCTCATTCCACACAATTTTGTCCCACTAAGTGATAGGAGAGTCTACAAAGCCCAAGGAAAACGTCCTCATCCTCCTACCTCCTCTTCATCATCCTCAATGAGTGAAGATGACACTTTGCTCAACTCTAGGCTCCCACCTCTAGAATACCTTTCCCAACTTCCGGATATTCCGAATGAGTCAGCGGAGTTCAAGCAAACGAAGGGGATGTTCAAGAATCTTGGGAGATTCCTTGGAAAGCTCAAGAAGAAGATTGATCGTCAATGAGAGCGGATGTGTAGGAGTGTTTAGCACAAGGTGCTATTTGAAACAATTTGGTCGTTTAAACAATGTTTGTCATGAATTTGTGTGTTGGTAGGATATTTGATACAATTTGGAACATGCTTGAACTAACTATGATGCAGGATGACAACATTTGGCATGTTGTCAAATTTTCATGTTTATGAAATTTTCACTAAGTATAGTGAAATTCGCTAGCCCCCGGTCAAAGTCCAATGGTATGCATGTTTACATGTCCAATTTTTTCATTTCCTAACCAGATATGAATTATATTTTTGGTTTTAGGAGTTTTCGAAAAATTTGAAAATCGTCTCGCGGGTCAAAAACGCGGACTGTCTACTTTTTCAGGCCTGGCGGATCTGGCGGCACCCTAGAATGGGTTCCGCCAATGTATTTTCTGGGCAACCCAGAAATGGCCCAACGGATAAGACAGAACCCTCACACGGGTTCCGCCTGTGTAGTCTGAGGGTTCCGCCAGTGTTCCTGCAAATTTTTATTTTTATTTTTTGACATTGCAACATCCACTCAATAACAAACCATCCTTTTAGATAAAAACCCATTCCCTACTATTTGCTAAGCACATTAGGGTCTTTTTCATCCTCTAGAACTCATAGAAACCTATTTCCCGCCAAATTTCAAACTTAGCCATAACAACCTCAAGGAACCTTCACCTAGAAAGGAAGGAACCCTTCTAAAGGTTCCTTGCAATCCATGGAACATATACCATCAACCAATTTGCCAAAACCACTAAGCATTTAGTGCAAATATTTGTCTTCTTACTTTACCATTTTCATTGGATTGACTTTCATGATTTGACAACCCTCATTAGTCTTCCAAATCATTAGGAACCTCCATTTTTGTATGGCTAAACATCAAATCCAAACACTCCTTCCCATACTTTCACCACTATAAATTAAACCACCTTAGAACACTCTCAAATCACACCATCACCATCACAATCTCTGATTCTAAACCTCTAATAAACCATTTTGACAATGACCAAGTCATCAATAACCTTTCAACCATCACGACCCGTTCGGAGAACCGCAGGCATAAGTGTCAAACCACTTTGGTCAAACAACACAATCAACTTAACCTCTTCATCCTCGGATGAATTCACCTCACCAATCAAAAATGAACATTTTCTAAACCTTGCATCTCCATCTCCATCACCAAATGAACCTAATGAGCTCACAACTCCACCACCAACAAAATCACCCATTGACCCAACTCCACCAAGTGCTCCAACCCAACCATCCAGAACTCCATCACCATCACCATTACCTAAACTTGAACCAATGGAGTTATTTGGGTCTCCTCCAACATCACCACATCCTTTTGTTCAAGACCTCAATCATCTTCCACCAAGATCAACAAATCCACCACCTTTCACAAATGAAAAACCAAGGCCATTCTAACCAAAATGAACCTTTTAACCACAACCAACCACCACAACTAGAGTACCATCAACCAAAACCATTGTTGTTTCACCCTCTCTACAATGACATCCATGGTCCTCTATATGGAGAACTAAACTTTGAAAATCATGATCACCCAACTCCACCACATTCCCAATCCCAAACCTTTGAGTCTTTCTTTCCTTCGTATGAGGAAATTCAAAGCATGGTTGAAAATCACCTCCATCAAGAAATGGAATTTCAAACCACCTTGCTTGACTCCATACCAAACCCATCCTCTAACCAAGAAACCAAAACAAACCCACCACCACCACCATCATCAAACGACCCGTTTCCACCCACTCATCACCATGTTTACTCACAATGTGAGCAAATGTTCAAACAAGGTGAAAGCATCAAGATGTTGCTTCACCAATTTCAAAATGAAACCCATTTTGCTATACAACACATCATAGAACGTTTGGATGCTCTTTCCCATCCAAATAACTCCTAGAGCGTATTTGGAGGCCTTTTGCCCCATTTAGGATGTGTTTAATGTCTTCTACTTATAGAAGTAGGATTTTGTTTTTCTTTCATTTCTTGTTTTTGACTTTTGCAAAGTCACATTTTACTTGAAATGACATCTTTTACTACTTTCTTACTTACATTGTTGGTTGATCATATATGAGTTGTTATTGTGGTTGCATAATGTGTAGTGACTACAAGCTTGATTATATGTTATTATCACAAACTAACCATTTTTTTGTAGGTTCAAAATCCATGTTTCCCATCTTGGCACTCCTTTTAGGGGGAGTATCAACCAAGGGGGAGTACGTGCATAGTTCCGCTTCGCTACTCTACTTTTTGTTTCGACAAAAAGGGGGAGAAACATATATTAACCTTTAAACTTAAAATGATTTTCATCACTTAAGTAAAACAAGTTTAATATATTTTTTTAAGTCTTAAACACTAAGTGGTCTACACACATCTGTGTGAATAAGACCAAGTAGATCATTAGCCCTTTCAATCCTATTTTTAAAGGGTTTCTTTGTCATCTTCCCAGCAATGCAAGATTCGCACTTATCAAATGATTCATCATTGATCTTTTCTAAAAGCCCATCATGTTGCAGCTTTTCCATGCGAGCTTTGCCAATGTGAGCAAGTCGACAATGCCAAAGATAAGACGAATCCAGACCTTTCTTGATTCTCTTATTACTGATGCTATACATTGAATTATTTTTAACAAAAGTATTATCATTATCATTCATATCAATTTCAAAAACACCATTCACAGCAATAACATTAAAATAAAAAACACCATTTAAAGAAACTAAAATTCCATTGCTAGAAATAGTATGATCAAAACCAAGGTTCAACAAACATGAAAATGAAATTACACCTCTAACAATTGACGGTGCATAATGACAATTATTTAAAGATAGTACTAAGCCCGAAGGTAACACTAAATTAAAAACTCCTATAGCTTCAGCTTCTGCATGTGCTCCGTTACCCACGTGCAAGAATTGTTGTCCATAGGCTAGCTTACTCTCAACTCTAAACCACTGCAAGATATTGCAAATATGAATGCCACATCTCGTATCATATACCCATGAATTCAATTTAGGAGTAAGATTAAATAATTCAATCATAAAGAACGCACCTGAAGTACTAGGGTTACCAGCTTCATTACCCTGCTTCTTCTGTCACAAGTCATGAATGTAGAGAGGACAATTGCGCTTCCAATGGCCCTTTTCATGACAGTGGTGACAAGCCTGATCCTTCTTGTTTGGAGGATTCACCTTGTTCTGCTTAGGCTGATGCTACTTCATCTTGGGTTATGATTGATAGGCCATGACCTGCTTGCCTTTATCACCTTTCCCTTTGCCTTTGTTCACAAGCGATTTCTTCTGGATTCTCCCCCAATGAATCGCCAACACTTGCGGGGTAGGAGCCTTAACCTTGTCTGGTAGACTTTTCTCATAATCAACAAGCAATGTGAGTAATTCTGAGACTGTCTTCCCCGAGCAGTGCATGTTGAAATTCTGCACAAAACCAGCAAAGTCCTTGTTAAGGGACCTGTTGATCAAGTGCACTTGCACATTGTCAGGGTAACCAAATCCAATTCTGTGAAGTTGATCAAAGTATTCTTTCATCTCATTCACATAATCTTCAACGGGTTTACCATCACCATGCTTGCAGTTGTGTAGCTTGTCAAGTTCATCATACAATTCAACTGCATGAGACTTTTCATAAGACTTTTGAAGTTCTTCAAGCATGTCTTTAGGAAAGTAGTACTCAAACTTATTTTGTAATTGAGTACTCATGCTAGTGAGCATTAAACAAGCAACCTCATTAAACTTAGCATGTTTCTCCCTCCACTCTGCCTTAACTGCTTCTGATTTAGTAGCAGCAGGCTCAGCTGGACATTCATCGGTCAAGAAATTGAGCTTACCGGCCGCGCTCAAGACAATTCTGAGCGAACGGTGCCAATCATTGAAATTCTTTCAAGTCAATTTTTCTCTTTCAAGATGACTCTTGAAAGCAGAAATAACAGTTGGGTTATCGGGTTGAGCAATATCTATAGATAAAAGTTCAAACATTAGTATTTTCGATAATTAATATCTTCAAGAAAATAAAATACCCAAAGGCTATATTCATATAACCAACAAAATTTTATTGAAAATCTAGGATCCAACTTTACATAGATTCCACCACATCAGTTGATCTGCTAGTGGTGAAAGTATAAAAGATGGTAATCTGTCGAACAATAATTGGCAAACAAGATTTCCAATTCCTAGATCATTATGGGATTTACATCAAATTGATTCATCAATTTTCCTTGTAAGCATGTTTCATCCCATCTCATACCTTAAGTTCTAGGTCTCACGTACAACTTAATTAAGTTGTCTACCTTAGAAACTGTAAAATTACTATCTATGGTCTCACGCATTAACAAAATTTTACCTTGTTATAATAATTTAGCCTAGGTCTGACGTTTATTAAATTAAAATTCCAAGTGTTCCTTATAGATAGATGGCATGTAACTTAAATTTTAAGGGTATTCAATTTTGATGTGTTAATCAAAATATGTATAAAGATGCATGCACTCATCTTTATAGCATAAGTTTTTTTAAAAAAAAAACTTTTTATTACCAATTATTGAAATTAATACACAAAGTTTTACTTCAGGTTTAAAAAACCCTAAGATGACTTTCTACAAGAATGATTTTAAAAGAAATTCGTTTAAGACGTATTCGTAAGTGTGATAACCAAGGCAGACTCTAAGGCTCTTTCTAAGCCTTCTTACCACGACTTTGAATGTTGTCTTAAAGGAGTTGCTTTTAAAAGCATGTTGTACAAAATATCAATCAAGCAAAAGTTTATGGATTCAATCTCAAAACATGTAATAAATTATGAATCTTGCTAGTCTCGCCTTGGAGCAAATTACCGTGCGAAGCGAATTGTTGTTGGCACATAAGACACCGCAAGATTCAATCTTTATCACTTAAAGTTTCACCATTATTAGTCCATATTATTTTCTTTATAAAAATCACCCTTTTATTACTTACAATCATGTCAAACAATTAAAACAATAAAACAAGTAATCAAAGACAAATCAAAACAACTAATAATAAATAAAGTGAAACAATTAGCCACATGCAATCTTTATTAGAAAATATCCTAACAAAATCAATTCTAGGTTTTATATGCATATAATCAACTAGGGCCTTCACCTCTTGATGGAGATGAGTCACATACATTGACAAGTCAATTGCGTAGGCCAAAGCTAATCACATACCACATACCACATAAATTGATTTTAATATATATATATATATATATATATATATATATATATATATATATATATATATATATATATATATATATATATATATATATATAATTTTAGATCTATCTAAACATGTGACAATTATAAACAATTAATAGATCCATGACTATCATGCATGATTCGTCATGGATTAAAGCATAACAATTACCACATAGGTCACAAGATACATTCAAATAACCAGTTAATGACCTAGGGTTTCTAGTGATTACATATTAATCAAAAAACCACAAACCCTAATTAGGGTTTTAATTGAAATCGACCCCCCATAAATTAGGGTTAGGGTTTCGAATTTTAAAAAAATTTAAAAGAAAAAACCCTAGATCAAACATGTATCTAAAACAATTAAAGATCCGATTTTTATTATGTTTTAGTAATCAATTACATGTTATACATGGCTCGTGATGCCACTGTTAGAATTTGACAATCAAACTACACGTATTGTGGAAGCTAGGATCAAGTATAACACATAATATTAACTAAAACATAAATAGGAACGTACCCGATGCACTACAATAATTCTTGATCTTGTGTAATAATAGATCTATGATAAACCCCTTACCGTTTTGTTTATCGATCTCTTGATAATAACTATAGTGAGTTATTACCTCGTTCTTGTACACACAAATTAAACCGTATCAAGGTTATGCAAGTAACTACACAAGAATTCATTTTGACAAAACAAAAATCGAAACCCTAAGGGTTTAGGGGTGTTCGACCGGTTTTCAAAGCAAGGAGGAAGAGAGAAAATCTTAGGGATAATTGTGTGCACAAAAGGTGAGAAAATAATTACCCTAAGATTTGTATTTATAGTGTTTAGGTAGCTTTGGGAACAAGCTAGGGCATGGGTGCCCCCTTTGGTGTGTTCGGCTGACCCAACCCAAGGAGGGGGGTTTCTAGACCCTTCCTTGGTTGCCAAATTACATAAACACCCTTTTTTCCTTCTTTCGTCTAACGGTCGTTAGTCCTTTTTCTGTTAAGTACTAACGGTCATTAATATCTCGTGTCTAATAATAAATAAAATAAAACATTTACTATTTTTCCTTAATACTCATTTGTAATGTGTGCAATCCCGAGGTCTCGGGTTCGATACTAGACATTTACACATTAATATATATATACGTATATTTAACAACTAGATCAATACGCAAAGTATATATGAAGAGACTGTGTGATTTTGTTGTCAACAATATAGGTACATAGGTATATAACTTTAATTACAATTTTTTTCTTCCATTTTTTAAGGTTTTGCTACAAATAACGTTACTTTTAATAAAATCAACTGCATTTTAAAACAATGCTAATTACTTTCTATTTGTTTTTTTATTCTGCTTAATTGTTATACATTTTTTTTTGCAATTTGCCCTATATAATATACATCCTAAGTTGGTTTATTTCCATTTAATTGTTAAAATTACTAATCTCTTTTCATTTTATATATAGGCACCAATACCTCTAATAGTCTTAATCATCAAAGTTGATTTTTGTTTACCTTTTAATCAAACCCGACCCGATTTCAAGTTAAAAAGTAACAGTTTTCTACATGTTTTGTTACTCAATGCCCCCCGTAATTACATATCCTGGCTCCGCCACTAATTTGTACTAAGCCTGTTTTATGTAGAAAATACGCTTCCGCTTACGAAACTCATGTGTAGTTATTATTTATTTTAATTATGAAATATAATTCAAAGTTTACGTCTAGTTATTATTTATTTTAATTATGAAATATAATTCAAAGTTTACATGTTACCAGAAACGAATTTGATTCAGAATTCAGTCTTTGCAGTTTTTTGAATTACAGATAATTAAAAAAATAATAATAATAAAATTTTGGGCATTTCACTTATGTTATTGTGTTTTTATGTTACTGTGTTTTTTGCTCTTCAACGTAACTCATTGAAACAACCCAATAACGTAATATTGCTATCAACTTGTACAAGTCATATACACTACACTATATAAAGCAAGCAAAACTTATTTCTTTACTCCATGTGGGATTGACAAAGTAACGAGGTACAAAAAAATTGTTGTGAGGACATAACCCCTTTTGTTGTCACATTAGAGATATAGCAACACCTTTTATAAGTGTTCATTTTGTACCTATGTAATTTGTTTAGTTATTGTTTATATATATATGTTTGCTTTAAGACCATCAAAATCAGTAATCATAGTGTGCACAATGGAACCAACCTTGGATGTAAAAAGATACAACCAACGAGTTAAATGACTTAGGTTAGTACATCATTATCTTTTATTGTTTGTTTAATATTTACAAATGGCCAATTTATTATGTATCAAATAACACTAGCAGGGTCCCCTTCGCGATACAGCTGCGTGCACCCTGTAATTTAATTTCTTCAGTTAATAATTTATTTTATTTGTAAGTTTTTTGGCAATAGCTTTACTGATTAGTTTTTTTATAGAAAAGTTTGATTAAATTTTGTTTAGTTTGTATTATTTTATTTATTATTTATTTTTTGTTTTTGTTTAGTAGTTTGCTTGGTTTGTAAAATATGTGAACATATTTTAGTTTATTATGTTCTTTTTGATAATAAATTTACGGATATTAAAAATTTCGTATAGCTCGTGTCTGTTCGGGCTCGAGCCCGTTTGACCCGTGTCCGTTCGGGCTCAAGCCCATTTGGCTCATTTCCCATTCGGGCTTAAAAATTTGTATAATATGCTTTATTATTTGTGTTAGTAACATTTAATGCAGGAATTGTGTTTAAGTTGATTGTACAATATGCTTGATAATTTGTATTTCTTATGTAAGGGGTGTTTTAATAAGTGTATTAATTGTATTTAATGTACATAATGATTAATTTTAAGTCATTAATTTTTAATTTTAAGTCATTAATTTTAAACTTTAATAGCAAAGACAAAGTGGTGTGTACATGTAGCTACTAAACTTGTACATGTCTAATTATATCTCATTTATTGTATTAAATGTCTAATTGTGTTGAACCACTTGTACTTTTAGCATTGAAATATGTAATGCTTAATTTTAAGTATTCTATTAATAGTAAGCATTCATGCTTTATAATATAGTATGAAGTATGATATGTGGTCTAAGATGCTCGTAAACCTTTTCCTCAATTTGATATTGATACGTATCGTTTTTTTTTTTTTTTTTTTTTTTTTTTTTTTTTTTTTTTGGTAACCATGATTTCCTACCTTTTGGACGACTAATCCACGGGATTTGAACTCACTGCCACACAGACTCAAACCAGGTAAAGCCCTCCCTTTTTAGGAGGTTAGCGTGGCCACTTAAGTTTGCTTGCACCTAGCAGGAATTGAACTTGAGACATCACACATTTTAGAGTGATAGTCACAAGCCCTTTTACGATGATTTTTGCTCTTCAACTTAATTGGAACAACCCAGTAACATAATATTACTCTCAATTAACGTATCGTATTGTTGATAACGCATCGTATATAACTATATATAGTTTATTTCTTATACGTTTTTTTAACTGTTTATGTTAGCTTATGATTATAAGATAAGTTGTTCGAGTTGGCCTATGTTTGTTAGATAACCAAAGTGTTATGTAAGCTCAATGGCTTTCAAATAAGCTACAAGATGAAGCTTATTAAACACACACCCATCTTCACATTAGAAAACACTAGAACGGTACCAGCGCAATGTGGCGGCGGGTACCTGTGACTATATTTTGCGTTACTCGGTTACACATTCAGTTGTCTTTATGCTTTATAAGTAAAGATGGTAGAGATGGTTAAGCCAAATAATTTTAGTTTAAACAACCAACCTGCTTCCTAACAAACTTCCTAACCAACTTGCTTCCTAACCAACCTGCTTCCTAGCCAATTAATTTTGTAATCCTTCCATAATAAGCAAGTACTAATTATAGAATAGTCTTAAATGCGTTATATAGTAGTATAGATACTCTTCAATATAGTTTTTCGAACAGCTATTCATTTCACTAATACAAATAGCGAGAAATAAGTGAAAGATTATACAAAACATAGGTACAAGCAGTACTTTGATCACATATCCAGTCAAACCACACAAGTTTTAGAATTATGAACTCATCTCCAAGTGTTTATTTTCTCAGCAGATTTAAGTCAAAATATACCCGGATTCAGGTATCTCCATATAACCAACCAAGTGGTTTGTATAACCACATTGAATCATGCTTTGTCAATCCCTTCAGTGAGGTTATTTTAGCTATATAAGCTCTTTCAATAAGCTTAAATAAACACCTTAAATGAGGTTATTTTAGTTATTTAAACTAACAAGCTCTCAAATAAGGTTAAACAAACACCTTGGTCACACTAGAAGACATACTCTTTGATACTTTAAATGACGAAAGAATATATATATATATATATATATATATATATATATATATATATATATATATATATATAATAAAAATAAAGATTTTATACAAGTTATTGCTGGCAATGTAGATATGAGTATCCGTATACACATATATAAATCACCAACAATAACATGATACTAATCCAATCCTGCCTAGTTCATATACACCACGTATATATGCAAGCAGAAAGTCTTTTCTTTGTTCGATGTGGGATTGAAAACTTAAAGCCTAGTTTTCACAAAAGTAACCACATACATATTGAATCTGTGTATAACCGTAACAGATGTACTTAATTACTTGTCTCACTAACTATATGCCTATGATACATTTGTAAGACTTGTACGGAGCAATTACTTCTCATTTAAAGTCTTCATTTTTGTTTCTTACAAGCAGGATTGTATATATAACAAAATAGAACTCATACTTTTAAGTTTCACTTGGAACCCGCTTTCAAGAAGAATAATTGTTAGCCGGCATCTAGAGATCAGGCGTTTGCATTAGAAGTCTTAAACTCGATGTAAGGGCTCTTGAAATCCATGGAACCATCATTGGAGGATTCATCAACTTTCGTTTTGGCAAACCATTTTTAACTTGACCAATAGAAGGTGCACCTGGTGGTGCTAACATTTTTAACTTGACCAATAGAAAATGTTGAATATAAAACATGAAAAGAAAGTTGTGAAATGGGATTTAAAGTCTCTCGAACCAACAGTTGTATTCCAGCTGAAATGAAACAGAAGCAAAAATTGGAACTGTATTTTGATAGCTTACGCCTACCAGCTTATTCTAGTTGTTATAATAAGCAGGTATGGACCAGCTTATTAGAAAAAGCTTTAGATTTTCTGAAATAAGTTGTGAATTGTGATAAGCTAATCCAATACTGCATTAGTTTGACTCTTTTGAAAAAGTTGATCAAATTTTGCAATGATTTTATACTTTTCTAGTTTCGCTATGTATATCTCTAAAAGGTTAAGAAATGGGACATAAACGGTGTTTTTTTTAACATCTTCGCTTTCATAAACCATAACGCCAGCTTATAACATAAAACAAGAGCGGATAGTGACTATTTGACTTACCACAATCCACCCCGTACTGTATCGACCCATACCAAAACCGGCCCATTACAACCTGAGTACATTTTGACCGTTACCCCAATCCTCCAATCTGCCCATTTTGCCATCTCTACTTTCATATATAATTTCTGTTCTCATTTTATTTTTGTGCGTATGTTGTAGGTCTTAGTAAAATGGTCTCTAGAAGAAGGATTCTATCTGCACTCTCGACCCCACGATTCACATTTCTGCTATATTCATCAAGCTATTTTTAGACGGGTTCCATTGTGCAAATAAGGTAGTTTGTTAGTTTCTACTCGCAAGATTTCTATGAAGTTATAATCATGATTGTTATGGAATACGTTACTCTACGATTTGAAATTCAAATCTCAACTTCCCCCCAAGACTATTAGGTTGGATAAGTAAACCCTTCAAGCAAATTTAAAGAAACTATATTAAAAAAAAAAAAAAAAAGAAAAAAAAAAAGAAAGAAAGAAAAAAGTTCCTAAGTGACAGGTGTTAGTTTCAGTAGTTCGTTTCAGGGTAACTTCAGGTTCTAAACTAAAATAGAATACGTGGTGTTGAAAACAATTTCCTGATTTTCGTTGGATTGCATTGAGGATTGTCTGCATATGTTTGGATTTTTTAGTTCTAATAATCTGATCACAGAGGGGTTGCGAGGACTCTACAAAGGGTGAGACCCAGTGATACCCGATCCTTTTGGCTCTTCATAAGTTGCTCAGCTGGGCTGGTTAAGTGGGGTAACATGTCAAATAGGTAACTTTGGTACGGGTCGGGTCAGATTATGCTGATCAACAAAGAGATTTTTGTCCGCTTTTCTAAAGATTTTTATACAGCCAAAAAAAAAAAAAAAAAAAAAAAAAAACCATTTCTTATAAACAAACTAGAAGATTGTCTGCAGTTGAATAATCTTCGCATGACTTTCAATTTTCACTTTGTTTGACCAATTAGAGTTAGTATATGTCCAAATCAAGTTACCGTCTCTATATTATTTCAAATTCTATTTATCATCTCTGCGAGGACTTGACTTCAAATATATTGCAGGGGTTTCACTATATTTGCTAGATTAGGTCCAAAGACTACAATCACATTTATACTGTGCATTATTTGTTGCATGCTGCAAGTAGAATGCTCCTAATACAGTCCGAGAAACAATAATAATTTTTAGGCTCATTTTTTGCATTCTAGATGCGGATTTTATTCATCCATTTATACCTCATTGATGAAATTTTGTAACTTGCGCATAGATGTAGTGGAAAAGAATTTGGTTTTGGTAGTATTATGTAACATCACAGCTCACATGATCTAACATTGTTATTGTTGCATTTGGTTTGGTTTAAAGGTGTTATCTATATCAAGTTGTGAAATACTAAAACTAGCCCAGCTATGTGTTTTGCAATTATAGTTTTTTCGGTTTTTATCTTACTAATGTAAACTGTAAAGTTGCATAAAGAATCATCTCACGTGTAAATTATACTTGTTATATTTAGTCTTTATTTTTGCCTATATCAACGTCTAGGGTGTTAAGTGTCCGTTTTTATTCTTAGTCAAGTAGGAGTCGGTTTGGTTGGCTTGTGTCCCAAGCCCAACCCGTGTCTTTTTAACAACTGACTATGAATCCTTGTTAGAGTTGGTTTACCCTCCCTCTCATCTCTATAAAAGGAGGTGAGGGGGGACGGGTCGTATATGCATTCTTTCAATACTAATCAAAAGTCAATTAGGGTTACTTACTTGTGCATCGTTCTTTACTTTCTGTCGATATAAGCTGTGAGTGTGTCGACTTCGAGATTGAAGTATTACGTTCTAGTAATCAGGGTTGTAGGTTGTCGAATCCTACAAGTGGTATCAAGAGCCAAGGTTCGCGGGTGTCGCTGGTTATTAGTATCGATCAAGAAGGGTTTAATTGTTGTTCTATATCGAAAGTAAGGGTTCTTGGGTCTTCGATTGTCCGGGTTTGTGACAAGGTGTAGGAGGCTTAAGGGTTTGTTGGCTTTTAGATTCTTGACGATCGAGTTTTCCTGGTGGTTTTTTTTTTTTTTTTTTTTTTTTTTTTTTTTTTTTTTTTTTTTTTCTTCTTTGACTTGTTAAACGAAGAAGAAGGGGAAAGAGGGTCAACAAAGGGTTATTTGATTATTTTATAAACTAGTAATTAAGACCCGTGCGTTGCACAAGGCTCATAAAATAAGCGAAAATTGTTGTTGAACAATAACGCTATCAACATTTATATTGAGCTCGTGTGCAACAGCAAAATCGATACTTATATTTATTTGAAATAGTCATGAAGACTCATGCGTTGCACATGGGCTGCATATAAGCGTTCATAGAATAATATTCGTCACTTATTTTCGTCATTATATATCTAAGTTGTGATTGTATCACACATTTTCTAAGCATGGCACACATTTAAAATAGTTTATTGACATTAAAAGAGTATATGTGAAGAGACTTTGTTCAAGATGTTACATTTAAAAGAGTTTCTTCACATGTAATTTTTTAATATGTATAGTCATGAAAGCTCGTGCGATGCACATGAGCTGTATAAAAGTTTTCAAAGTTTAATATCCATAATTTATTTTCGTCATTTTATATTCGACACGTATTTTTGTCATTATATATATAGTCAATAATGCCCGTACGATGCACATGGGCTGTATAGAAGTTTTCATAGATTTAAAATACGTGCGATGCACATGGGCTGTATAGAAGTTTTCATAGCGTAATATTCGGCATTTATTTTCGTCATTTTATATTTAAGTTGTCATGATGTCACACATTTGCTAAACTTTATACGTATTTAAAATATTTTATTGAGTTGCACATGGGCTGTATATAATTTTTTAAAGCGTAATCTTCGGCACTTCTTTTCGTCATTATATATCTAAGTTGTGGTGGTATTACATTTCTAAGCATGACATACATTTAAAATAGTTTATTGACATTAAAAGAGTACATGTGAAGAGACTATTTTCAAGATGTTACATTGAAAAGAGTCTCTTCACATGTAAATTTTTAATATGTATAAGTTACATAAATTATTTTAAATATGAAGCGATGACATAATGTTAGAGACCTTTTATATTCATCCCAGTGCGATGCACACAGGTTTGGACTGCCTCCGGACCCATGCAATGCACACAGGTTGGATCTAATTGTTTTTTTGTAATGTTCGGGACTAATTTTCGGTTCATGTTTGAAACTCTCATTTTTTGTGATAGACGAACTTCGTTGTTCAAATAAAGTACATTATTAAAAGCGACTATAAAATAAATTTCCATTTTAACAAAACTATAAAAACATAATGTAACAATTCGCAATTTCAGGTTAATTACCATTCCCGGAAAATTTCACTATTCACTTTTACTATTCATTTTTCCCGAAACTTTCCCGAAAATTGATTTTTATTTGATATTCTCGAGTGATAAATCATTTCCATGGCAAATTAAATGTTTGACATTCGTCAGATCATTTTCGTGAAAGTTATTAAGGAATTACACGTTTTAGGGTAAAACGTCATTCAGAAATTCTACGTACAACGAAACTCGACCGCGTTAAGCGACCCCGCATCAGAAAAATGTTTGACACACTCATGATTTATTTGAGAATTAATCGTGACTGAGAAAAACATGACCAAAGACTTCCCGGCAGGTCACCCAAGCCAGTACTATTCTCACATGAGCACGCTTAACCGTATGGGCGATTAACCGTTAGACCACAAAACGCGTTTCTAAGACAATTTGAGTTTTCAAATTATTAGAAAAAGTCAACATATTTTTTCCCTCCTCCATTGACCAAAAATCATCCCTTGATGTTATAAGTCATTCCTTGATTTTTAGGCTTACGGTTTGATGTCTAAAAGACATTTAATACCAACCGACACTAGACTGAGCCCAGTCTAGACATTATAAGTCATTTTAAATCATTTTTATCACATTAGAAAAGTAACATTTTACTTTTCTCAATTTTACGCAATATTCGTACGTTTTACGTATTACGCGTTTTAGACCCGTGTTTCCAGTTTTTAGCAGGGTTTTACACCCAAATGGAACCTACCACTCATTTTATATTTTATTATGGAACTTATTGACATGTTTATCAATACTTTCAAGTTCCATAATTTTACGACACCCGGTTTTACGTTTTGAGGCTTAATCATTTACGATTGGCATTTCCCGGAGTCAAAACTAACCAAGTATCTTGGATAATACCAAGAAAAGTCCACACCCTTGCTCTCCAAGCTCATGAACAGCCTTGGAGGGGGGATTCACCACCCATGTGGCTTGATCTTATGCCTTGTGTCATGAGATGTGAACATGTGTTCAACTTGGCCTCCAAGTGTTGACTAGTCAACAATGTAACCTCCTCATTTGCATATAAATGCTTCTCCTCCCACTCCTTGACCATATGAACGACCCACACACACAACACCCTTCATTTTACTAGTTTACTTCAAGTTCCATCCAAGAAATCAAGTGCAATATCCATACATAAACCCTAGTTTAGTTTTGATTCATCAAAACTACTTCAAATCCTTAGAAACTTTGGTGATTTCTCTTGAGTTTGAATCCACTCAAGTCACCTCAATTTTTATCATCTCTCTTTCAAGATTACAATAGTAGAAAGATTGCATGAAGTGAAGTGGGTTGAAGCAAGTCTATCAAAGTCCTATCCTTACATGTTAACTTCCTTTCATCTTTGAAAGCCAAAAGTTGTGAGCCAAACCCTAACTTGATTCTTGTTAAATAATCATGTTCATGTTATTTACATGTTATTCTTGCTATATTATGTCTTGTAGTTATGTCCATGATGTATAAAAGTGAGCAAAACAAGTTATTGTTATTGATTGACAAGATAAGTTACTAAAACAAGTAAACTAGTGACTTTCTTGGTAAGACCTGATCAAAATGGTAAAAATATGATGTTGGATCATTACATATTACAGTAGAGGACTTAACAAGGAAACCATAGCAATTTGAACCACCCAAAACGAGTATACGAGTCAAAAGTTACGCCCATTTGAAGTTACCAAAACTTTGCGGCAAACTGCCAAATACCATTCTGATCAAATTTGGGTTTTGAAAGTCCCACTTCTGATCCGATTCATCAAAAAGTTAAAACACGAAAGTTTTCCGGAACGCCGTTTTCGATCAGGAACAAAGAAGCTCGAGACCTAAAAACACTTTCCGAGTGATAAAATTCTTCAAATTCTAAACAGCCCATTTTTAGGCGAAAGTCACAAGATTATGGTTATACTTTGAAAGGAACAAGAGGTCTTATGACCTATAATCAAGACCACAACCATGGCTAGAGCCAAGGTTGTGTCTCATGACCTTGAAACAAGGACCAAAGGTCATGGCTAGGCCATGACGAAATGACCATACCAACTTTCATAGGCGTAAACATGAAACAAAGAGTTGACGAGAACTTGAACAAGCAATTTGGATCTACTTCACTTAAAAAGGAACCATGAGATATTACCAAGAGAAAATGGTCATACAAGACTTATGAAACTACCCCTAATAACAATCTTCATGTACAAATAAACTTTCCTAAGTTTATTCAAATATCGGACATGTAACCTTTCGGATCAAAACTTATATCTATATATTTCATCAACTACTACAATAGTAGGGAGCCTCATGTGAGGAGTTCATTATGTAAGCCGTCGAGATGAGTTGTGGATTTACGAGTTAAAGTGTCCTGGCTCCTCGAACGCTTACTAACATGACTTCTGAATTATGTCGGCCCGAACGGTAGTAAACGATATACCAAAACATACATGTTCATAAATCTTTCTTTCAAAGACTTACAAATATACATCATACCTCATCATGGACTAAATGCAAGATATATATATATATAGGCACTACTTCATATTATTTACTCCGATCCTAAGTCGCAACATTCTATTATAGGTTGCTCGTAGAAACCTACACGATCCGACCATTACCTTCATTACTTGCTATCTTACTTAAGGTGAGTTCATAGCCCCACTTTCGATTACTTAATTGTTTTACAAACCCTTGGGGGGAATACATGCTATTTATAACCGAGCACAATGTTTTTAAATTGTATGCTTACCTGATTGTTTTATTATCACTAAGTACCAACCTTGCTAAACCGAGATCCTTTATTATGAACCATTTAGTCACTAGCAATAATGAGCGCGAATATTATTAATAGGCCTATTGGGATTGACGAATCCCATTTGTATTGACTAAGTTCAAACAAATGCAATAATATTTGAGATTTAGGTATGTTAGCAAAGTACCTACCGGGATAAATCTGCCGATCGATATTGGTACACGTTAACGTTATGGTGTCATAAGCTTAGTGTATAATACATGTTCCGGGCGTATAATAACGTAGCCTACCTGTTTTGTTTTCCAAACATTGGTGTGAGCCTATAACTCACACTACCAACATATTGTGTTCAATCGATTTAACAAACTCTATGAATATCACTCAACCTTTGTGTTGACCTCTCAAGCATGTATTTCAGGTTCATGACGATCAAGGATGGAACGGAAGGGCACGGATACTCAAGAGGGCTATAAATTTTATTATCATTCAAAACTCATTTATTATACATTGTAAACATGGAACCAATTGGGACCTCATTTTGTAATCTCTGATATTTATATAATTTGAATGATAAACCTTTTCAAAACGACTCAATTGGAGTTCGTTTTCTATCATTGTGACTATTGTGCCGTCGAGTAACACCCAGTTTGAATTCCGCTGCATCCATGAATTGGGGGTGTTAAAGATTGGTACCAGAGCCATGGTTATAGAGAAACGGGTCTAAGTGAGACCTAAACTATAACTACAATCACAAGCAAAAACATTTTATAGCCTTCCGCTCTCCGTGTCTTCCATCCTCCAGACGATTATGGACTTAGTAAGCATGTTATGCTACACAAACATATTAGTATATTCATATATACCCATTTTGAGCATTTCCCCATAGACATTTTTATGCTACACAAACATAATTGCATATTGATATATGTACCCTTAACATTATTGAGCATTTTCCCGTAGACATTTTTATGCTACACAAACATAATTGCATATTGATATATGTACCCTTAACATAATTGAGCATTTCCCGTAAGCATTTTATGCTACATGAACATATACGTATATTGATATATACACACTAGGCATTTTATGCTACATGAACATATTAGTATATTGATATATAAACTCGGTTTATTTTCAATCATTTATCTAAACAATGGACTAAACATATCTGTGTATGCCTATTCTAAGGCATTTCGGCACAGCCACACTCTCCCAATCATGTTCCTACTCCAACATTATATGTCCAAGACATTGTAACTAATTACAATGGTCTCATTCATTTTCCAAGACATTGTGAGATACAATGGTCTCATTCATTTTCCAAGACATTGTGAGATACAATGGTCTCATTCATTTTCCAAGACATTGTGAGATACAATGGTCTCATTCATTTTCCAAGACATTGTGAGATACAATGGTCTCATTCATTTTTCAAGACATTGTGAGATACAATGGTCTCATTCATTTTTCAAGACATTGTGAGATACAATGGTCTCATTCATTTTTCAAGACATTGTGAGATACAATGGTCTCATTCATTTTTCAAGACATTGTGAGATACAATGGTCTCATTCATTTTCCAAGACATTGTATGATACAATGGTCTTAATCATTTCTCAAATGTTTTGAGTCACACAATGGCCTAACCTACTTCCCAGACATTGTGAATTGCACAATGGTCTAACCTACTTCCGAGACATTGTGTTTTGTGCAAATGGTCTCTAGAATTATTCCATCACATTATCAATATCATTTCTTATGATATCAAAAACCCGTCACAATCTATCGATTTCAAAACAAGAAATATGAGATTTCTAAAGGACAAACTAATCCATCATCGACAAAAGCTAAACTTTCTCTACATTCATCAAAGTTTTCTTATGAAACCTTCATTATTAAAAGTTCGTGATCCTGGCCAAGTATGTTCTATTTTAGAACTACTTAAAACTTCCTTTCCATACGTATCTACCCTTACTACCTTCTATGCAATGGAATATGAAAACATACGTTACAAGTCTTGTATGGACGGGACTTGCAACTTAAGGGTTTGACATCGCCTTTGTTTAGTGGACAGTTTCCCGAAAGCAACGGACATATCAAAAGTATACCTAGTTTAGGTATTTGAAAATTTTATCAAACCTTGGCTAAATATAGACTAGTCACCTATATTTAACCTAGGGACAGTGGAATATAGTCTGACTAACTATATTCGACTTAAAATTTTCAAATACTGAGAGTAGTTGTACTAGGGTTATGTTTAGATTGATTTCCTACATGAACTCGATAAACCACCAGAATACATTAAAACAATCTAGAGACACGATAATGTCTTACCACTCAGCGAAATCTTAACACTTTATTTGTACTACCTAACTTCATTCTTGAAAGTTTTCATTATGAGATAATCCGAACTACTATCTGGGATAGTTATCAATTATTCTCTTCATCCTGTAGAAGTACTATCCTGTTTAGGTCCTAAGGATACCATTCCATCATAAACCTTTAAAATCTCTTAAGATTTTTAAAGCAAACTCAACATCTATACCTAAGAGTATTAATGTTAAGCATACACTACACACTTTTGTTCATCAACATATCACATCATTATCTTCACAACCGTTACAAACACAAGCTCATTAACAGATCTTGATACACTTTTAAAGCTCAAATCATCCTTAGTTACACCACAAGCACCCTTATCAGCTTTACAAGATTGAATATTCATCTTGTACTTTTGCTACACCAGTGTCATCTCGTAATACACTACCTTGTAACTCACTGGCTAAGTATGAATGTTGGGTTGGGAATTCTTAAGTAGGATGATTTGTAATTATTTGAATGGATTGGGATGCCTTTTCATTTAAATAAAGAAATTGTAAATCACCGAACCATAAGTTTATATTCCTCTATTTACATTGTTTGGGATGTCTCTCTATGTAAATAAAGAATTATAAACAAGTGGGCTTATTTGTATCCGAAATAACATAAGTATGAAGTCAACCTACATTACATTGCTCGGGTATGGCTTGATACCTACATTACATTGCTCGGGTATGGCATGATACCTACATTACATTGCTCGGGTATCGATACTTATATTTATTTGAAATAGTCATGAAGACTCATGCGTTGCACATGGGCTGCATATAAGCGTTCATAGCATAATATTCGTCACTTATTTTCGTCATTATATATCTAAGTTGTGATTGTATCACACATTTTCTAAGCATGGCACACATTTAAAATAGTTTATTGACATTAAAAGAGTATATGTGAAGAGACTTTGTTCAAGATGTTACATTTAAAAGAGTTTCTTCACATGTAATTTTTTAATATGTATAGTCATGAAAGCTCGTGCGATGCACATGGGCTGTATAAAAGTTTTCAAAGTTTAATATCCATAATTTATTTTCGTCATTTTATATTCGACACGTATTTTTGTCATTATATATATAGTCAATAATGCCCGTACGATGCACATGGGCTGTATAGAAGTTTTCATAGATTTAAAATACGTGCGATGCACATGGGCTGTATAGAAGTTTTCATAGCGTAATATTCGGCATTTATTTTCGTCATTTTATATTTAAGTTGTCATGATGTCACACATTTGCTAAACTTTATACGTATTTAAAATATTTTATTGAGTTGCACATGGGCTGTATATAATTTTTTAAAGCGTAATATTCGGCACTTCTTTTCGTCATTATATATCTAAGTTGTGGTGGTATTATATTTCTAAGCATGACATACATTTAAAATAGTTTATTGACATTAAAAGAGTACATGTGAAGAGACTATTTTCAAGATGTTACATTGAAAAGAGTCTCTTCACATGTAATTTTTTAATATGTATAAGTTACATAAATTATTTTAAATATGAAGCGATGACATAATGTTAGAGACCTTTTATATTCATCCCAGTGCGATGCACACAGGTTTGGACTGCCTCCGGACCCATGCAATGCACACAGGTTGGATCTAATTGTTTTTTTGTAATGTTCGGGACTAATTTTCGGTTCATGTTTGAAACTCTCATTTTTTGTGATAGACGAACTTCGTTGTTCAAATAAAGTACATTATTAAAAGCGACTATAAAATAAATTTCCATTTTAACAAAACTATAAAAACATAATGTAACAATTCGCAATTTCAGGTTAATTACCATTCCCGGAAAATTTCACTATTCACTTTTACTATTCATTTTTCCCGAAACTTTCCCGAAAATTGATTTTTATTTGATATTCTCGAGTGATAAATCATTTCCATGGCAAATTAAATGTTTGACATTCGTCAGATCATTTTCGTGAAAGTTATTAAGGAATTACACGTTTTAGGGTAAAACGTCATTCAGAAATTCTACGTACAACGAAACTCGACCGCGTTAAGCGACCCCGCATCAGAAAAATGTTTGACACACTCATGATTTATTTGAGAATTAATCGTGACTGAGAAAAACATGACCAAAGACTTCCCGGCAGGTCACCCAAGCCAGTACTATTCTCACATGAGCACGCTTAACCGTATGGGCGATTAACCGTTAGACCACAAAACGCGTTTCTAAGACAATTTGAGTTTTCAAATTATTAGAAAAAGTCAACATATTTTTTCCCTCCTCCATTGACCAAAAATCATCCCTTGATGTTATAAGTCATTCCTTGATTTTTAGGCTTACGGTTTGATGTCTAAAAGACATTTAATACCAACCGACACTAGACTGAGCCCAGTCTAGACATTATAAGTCATTTTAAATCATTTTTATCACATTAGAAAAGTAACATTTTACTTTTCTCAATTTTACGCAATATTCGTACGTTTTACGTATTACGCGTTTTAGACCCGTGTTTTCAGTTTTTAGCAGGGTTTTACACCCAAATGGAACCTACCACTCATTTTATATTTTATTATGGAACTTATTGACATGTTTATCAATACTTTCAAGTTCCATAATTTTACGACACCCGGTTTTACGTTTTGAGGCTTAATCATTTACGATTGGCATTTCCCGGAGTCAAAACTAACCAAGTATCTTGGATAATACCAAGAAAAGTCCACACCCTTGCTCTCCAAGCTCATGAACAGCCTTGGAGGGGGGATTCACCACCCATGTGGCTTGATCTTATGCCTTGTGTCATGAGATGTGAACATGTGTTCAACTTGGCCTCCAAGTGTTGACTAGTCAACAATGTAACCTCCTCATTTGCATATAAATGCTTCTCCTCCCACTCCTTGACCATATGAACGACCCACACACACAACACCCTTCATTTTACTAGTTTACTTCAAGTTCCATCCAAGAAATCAAGTGCAATATCCATACATAAACCCTAGTTTAGTTTTGATTCATCAAAACTACTTCAAATCCTTAGAAACTTTGGTGATTTCTCTTGAGTTTGAATCCACTCAAGTCACCTCAATTTTCATCATCTCTCTTTCAAGATTACAAGAGTAGAAAGATTGCATGAAGTGAAGTGGGTTGAAGCAAGTCTATCAAAGTCCTATCCTTACATGTTAACTTCCTTTCATCTTTGAAAGCCAAAAGTTGTGAGCCAAACCCTAACTTGATTCTTGTTAAATAATCATGTTCATGTTATTTACATGTTATTCTTGCTATATTATGTCTTGTAGTTATGTCCATGATGTATAAAAGTGAGCAAAACAAGTTATTGTTATTGATTGACAAGATAAGTTACTAAAACAAGTAAACTAGTGACTTTCTTGGTAAGACCTGATCAAAATGGTAAAAATATGATGTTGGATCATTACATATTACAGTAGAGGACTTAACAAGGAAACCATAGCAATTTGAACCACCCAAAACGAGTATACGAGTCAAAAGTTACGCCCATTTGAAGTTACCAAAACTTTGCGGCAAACTGCCAAATACCATTCTGATCAAATTTGGGTTTTGAAAGTCCCACTTCTGATCCGATTCATCAAAAAGTTAAAACACGAAAGTTTTCCGGAACGCCGTTTTCGATCAGGAACAAAGAAGCTCGAGACCTAAAAACACTTTCCGAGTGATAAAATTCTTCAAATTCTAAACAGCCCATTTTTAGGCGAAAGTCACAAGATTATGGTTATACTTTGAAAGGAACAAGAGGTCTTATGACCTATAATCAAGACCACAACCATGGCTAGAGCCAAGGTTGTGTCTCATGACCTTGAAACAAGGACCAAAGGTCATGGCTAGGCCATGACGAAATGACCATACCAACTTTCATAGGCGTAAACATGAAACAAAGAGTTGACGAGAACTTGAACAAGCAATTTGGATCTACTTCACTTAAAAAGGAACCATGAGATATTACCAAGAGAAAATGGTCATACAAGACTTATGAAACTACCCCTAATAACAATCTTCATGTACAAATAAACTTTCCTAAGTTTATTCAAATATCGGACATGTAACCTTTCGGATCAAAACTTATATCTATATATTTCATCAACTACTACAATAGTAGGGAGCCTCATGTGAGGAGTTCATTATGTAAGCCGTCGAGATGAGTTGTGGATTTACGAGTTAAAGTGTCCTGGCTCCTCGAACGCTTACTAACATGACTTCTGAATTATGTCGGCCCGAACGGTAGTAAACGATATACCAAAGCATACATGTTCATAAATCTTTCTTTCAAAGACTTACAAATATACATCATACCTCATCATGGACTAAATGCAAGATATATATATATATATAGGCACTACTTCATATTATTTACTCCGATCCTAAGTCGCAACATTCTATTATAGGTTGCTCGTAGAAACCTACACGATCCGACCATTACCTTCATTACTTGCTATCTTACTTAAGGTGAGTTCATAGCCCCACTTTCGATTACTTAATTGTTTTACAAACCCTTGGGGGGAATACATGCTATTTATAACCGAGCACAATGTTTTTAAATTGTATGCTTACCTGATTGTTTTATTATCACTAAGTACCAACCTTGCTAAACCGAGATCCTTTATTATGAACCATTTAGTCACTAGCAATAGTGAGCGCGAATATTATTAATAGGCCTATTGGGATTGACGAATCCCATTTGTATTGACTAAGTTCAAACAAATGCAATAATATTTGAGATTTAGGTATGTTAGCAAAGTACCTACCGGGATAAATCTGCCGATCGATATTGGTACACGTTAACGTTATGGTGTCATAAGCTTAGTGTATAATACATGTTCCGGGCGTATAATAACGTAGCCTACCTGTTTTGTTTTCCAAACATTGGTGTGAGCCTATAACTCACACTACCAACATATTGTGTTCAATCGATTTAACAAACTCTATGAATATCACTCAACCTTTGTGTTGACCTCTCAAGCATGTATTTCAGGTTCATGACGATCAAGGATGGAACGGAAGGGCACGGATACTCAAGAGGGCTATAAATTTTATTATCATTCAAAACTCATTTATTATACATTGTAAACATGGAACCAATTGGGACCTCATTTTGTAATCTCTGATATTTATATAATTTGAATGATAAACCTTTTCAAAACGACTCAATTGGAGTTCGTTTTCTATCATTGTGACTATTGTGCCGTCGAGTAACACCCAGTTTGAATTCCGCTGCATCCATGAATTGGGGGTGTTACACATAAAACATTAAACTAATTAGTATATTCAAGAGTATAATTGTATTTCATATAATAAAAAATCAAATCCAATGACCCAAGTCCGAATCATAAACCCGCTGCAATCAATCAATAGACCCGACATTTAACTAAACACAAATTTCTTCTCCTTTATATACTTCTTCGTTTAGAAGATAGTCATTGTTAAGATGATTGTGTGAAGATATTTTTATTATATATTACCATTTTCAATATGTAACATCGACATAATTTACACAGTCATATCAAATATCAAAGTCACGCAATATTCCAAGACGTTTAATTAAGAAAGTGACATTAACACACCGCAAGACAAAAAATTACATTAAGAGCAAAAATATTAAAATGCACCAACAATGTGTATTAATAATTATTGATTAAAAATTGAATGATCGTCACATTATTTTCAATAAACTTGCTAACGAATCAATAGTATTAGCCCATTTATTGGTATTACATGAAGTAAAATATTGCATGTTTAATTTGTAACGTACTATTAATATGAATGCTAAGTATTCATCCCACCAATGGCCGTGGCATTGTTCTTGTTTTTGTTGTTGTTCTTGTCTTTGTCGTTGTTGTTCATTGGCCTTTTGCATGCTTTGTTCTTGATACAATTTTTGTGACTTCTCGTTCTCTTTCTTTAATGCTTCTTGACGCGCTACAAAAAACAATTAGATATAGTTGATCGTTAGTAACTTAAATACAGTTAATCAATATATTGCGTTTTCAATCAAAGTAAAAATGTTCGTGATGTTTCACTTAATTGATAAGACAACGATGTGTAGGATCTCTTAAACCAATAGAGAAGATGATGTTACTACTAACCTTCTAAGCACCATCTTTATGTCCTACATTGTTACACACATAAAATACACGTGAAAATTACATAAAACAATATAAATCAATATGCTAAATACGTAAAATGATATGATGCTTACTTTACCACCATAATAAGTTGTAGCCCAATGTGTACGCGGTGTGGAGGAAGTTGTGGTTTGTTGTGTGTGATTTTTGACACATTATATAGTTGATAAAATATTTGTAACTCATGGATGGGAAGGTAAAAAGACTAACCACTAATTGGTGTGTTTAATTTTTGCATTCATAGCACCAAACACTTCATCTCCTTTGTACTTATCCTTATGCATGACTATTAAATCAATGTACTAACACATGAAGCCTCCATATTTCACTTTCAATTCATGAGCCATTTATTATGAACACTTTGAATTTATAAGACTACATAGTATTTTAGTATATAAGATATTGGTGGAATCCAATACCAGTATTTTTAAAACATCAATTCGTTACTTTTTTGTTTTTATTATTTCTAAAACAAAGGTTACATTAATTAAGAGGGTGTTGCACAAGGGACTTTATTGGTTTGTGATTGTGAGGTTTTTTCACAAGGTTTATCAAATTAATAAAGGGATTAAAGAATGACGGGAGCCAAGTTTGAGATCGAGAAATTCGATGGAACTGGTGATTTCGGGTTATGGAGAGTCAAGATGCGTGCTTTATTAATCCAACATGGATATGAAGCAGCTCTGGAGGTTCTACCCGCGAATATGGATGCTACAGCGAAAGCTGAGCTAAACAAGAAAGCTCACAGTGCCATGATTTTGTGTTTAGGTAACAAGGTTCTGAGAGAGGTTACCGGGGAGACGACTGCAGCGAGGGTTTGGACCAAGCTTGAGACTTTGTACATGACAAAGTCCTTGGCCAATAAGTTGTACCTGAAGAAGAAGTTGTATACATTCTACATGCCGGCTGGACGTACGATTTCCGAGCATATAGATGAGTTCAACAAAATCATTCTTGATTTAGCAAATATTGAGGTAAAATTCGAGGATGAAGATCTTGCTTTATTATTACTCACTTCTTTACCAGCATCATACGAACACTACATTGCTTTATGGACGAGAAGATTTGACTTTGGAGGATGTAATGGCCACACTGAATTCAAAGGAAATCAAAGAAAGATCTAAGGCGAAGGGGGATGATGGTGAAGGGTTATACGTGAGGGGAAGAACTGATCGCAGGAATTCACATCAGTCTAGGGGAAAGTCAAGATCGAAGTCTCGAGGTGGAAGTGATTCCAAAAAATCAATATGTATATAATATATCTCTAAAGTCCAAGGAAATCCGCAAGAAATACGGATTACCCGAGTCGTATCCCGTGAAAGAGTGAATGGAATCGTTGAAATTCGATTCGTGAAATCGTGTCGTGAATAGTGGAAAAGCAAAAAATTATGATTGAGAAACTCAAATATATGATAAGAAATCACAAATAATGCAGAAGGTACAAGCTATATTTGCACAAATGATTTAAAACTAAAAACGGAAGTTCAAACGCGATTCTTAAAACGTAACGTACAAATTTAAACGTAACTTTTAATGAAAAATTATACTAAAAATATGAAATAATTTTATAAAAATCCTAAACAACTTAAAATAATTTTGAGAAAAAGAAAAATATTTTTTTTACTTTTTATGAATTTTCTATGAATTTATTTCTATTTTTTGTATTTTTAAATGAATTAAAAATGAGAGAAAATGTAAAAATTAAAGTGAAAAATACAAAATAAATTTTGAAAAATCTAAAATATCATAAAAGAATTTTCTAAAATATTTTTGGATTTTTAAAGGCTTTTTCTAATTTTTATTTATTAAAAGGTATTTAAAAATGATTTTAAACTAAAATAAAAGGAGAAAAATAGTAAAACTAATCAGAAAAATTTACAGAAAATCTAAAATATTAAAAGGAACTTGAGAAAAATTTTTGAAATGAAAATAAGCTAGAAAAATGCTTATTGAGCTAATTATAGCTTAACACAAGTGCTTATTAATAAGCACGTGTGACCAAACTAAGTAAAACTTCAAATACTGACTCAATACACTCAAAGAAGCTCAAAAGTATTCAATTCAGACCAAGATAAGCTCAGAAACACAAGCAGAGAGCAATTAGCAGTTTATGATAAGCCAAACTAAAAGCAGATGATCATAGAATAAGCCAGACAAACAAGAACAGTTCACTACTCTAAATAATACTAAATGAACTCAGAAACAACAAATAAGCTCAGATTATAAGGCAAAATTAACCACTGCAGGTCCTAGTTCAAATCAGCATATTAGTTTCAAGCACCTTATTTGCAGATCAAAATAAGCTCACCTAATAAGCCCTAAAGTACAAAGTTAAAGGGGCAAAAGCTACTCTATACTACTGAGATTCTAAAAAATGCAAAAGCCCTATCCTTATCAACCAATTGCTACTGCAATTGAATTCAAGTTCAGCTGCCTACTAAAACTATTTAGCTGGAAAAAGTTGACTATATAGTGTTTATATTATGTTGACTAATTCTAAATTCCAACCATTTAATCCTAACAATAGTGATTGATGAGTGTGTAAATACTCATCATTTTGTTCATATTTAAACCACAAAAACATCTGAAAATACACAGAAATGCCTTTAAATACATAAAATATCTCTGAATTGTGTTTTTATATGTTTCAAGTGAAAAAGGATAGAAAACTAAGGAAAAACAACAAAGTTTACATAATTTACAGTTTCAGTCCCTGAACTTTGAAAAATTGGCAAATCTAGTCCTTGGTAATCCAAAACATGTAAAATATCATCAAAGGTCTTTTGGAATTCATAAGTTGTCAAGTTTAATCCTTTAAAGTAAAAAAATTGCATAATGACAACTTTGGTCCCCCAAGTTTGAAAAATGTCAAAAAAAAGGTCCTTAAGGTTTTAAAATTGGAAAATTATCAAAATTAAACCTTGTACTATTCTTAAATGGCATAATTGGTCCTTGTGATAACTATTGAGAGATTACATGTCCAGTCCCTACAAAATCCAAATATTACACTTATGGTCCTTGGGCTTTAAAAGCTACAAACCAACCGGACCCTATCTTTATTACCCAAAATAAATAAAAACCAAACACACCCCCTGGCCCAAACACACAAAAGCCCAAACCCAACCCCTTAATATATTAAACGAGGTTTGACCCCGGTCAACTCCCTCCAAAATACCACCCCTACTGTTCATCCTCCACTCTCACCCTTGTAAACCTGAAAACCAGGGTGGTTTTGTGCCACCTTCACCCCCAGCTGGCTAATCTACACCTTCCACCTCACTTTTCCACCTCCACAACAGCAACAATAAGCATTTAATGCTTCCCCACCACTCAACACTCCATCCACCCTCACACACCCTGTTTTTAAGGGCAACTTGCCCAAACTCATCTAAAAATACATTTCCCTTGTCCCCTCCACCTATACAAGCTTCCAAAGTTCCTTAATTGAAACCAAACCTGCCCTAATCCACCTGTTTCAATTTTGGCGCCAAAATGCCATGTAGATGGTTTAGATGATTTTCAATGAATCAATGGTCAAAATGAAGTGGGAAAGATGTAGAGAAGTCTTGGAAGTCAGAAAAGTCTATAAAGAACAGAAGGGAAGCATTGTGGAAAGATATCTAGTGTAAATTTAATTTCTTAGTTTCGTATTAGTCAATTTAAATTTTCCAGTGTACTTTAAAGCTTTCAAGTTAATTTTCTAGTGATCTCAGTGTATTGTTAACTCTTTCCAATAATCAATTTCAAGGTTTTAGTTCGAATCCAGTTTATGCTATTTTCAAGTTCAAAATTAGCATATTCACTTAATGTTATAATTAGTTGATGTTAAGGACTTACAAGCCAACTTAAGCTCCTCAGAAAGCTTATGAAATCTTTTAGATACCTTAAAAGTCAGTTTAGAGTTGAAATTCAAAAATACCAAGAAAATAAAAAAAATAGCTTAAAATAAAAAAATTCAGTGAATATGATGAAGAAAGCCATGGAGCAGGGTATATTCTTGATGGCCCTGGGTTAGAAGCTTTGTGGAAAGCTATTAAGGGTGGTCTTGATCATTGGTTCTTGGTATTTGGCAGGAAAGCTATTTGTAAGCTTTATTTCTCATTTTGGCATTTTACTGTTCAAGTACTTATCATTTCTTATATCTGTGTTTTTGAGCTTATTCTGTATTTCTTAGTCTAGTTGTAGCTTAAAATTGCATGTTTGTTTGATAGAATACTTGGTTGCTTATATTGTGATCTTAACTGCTATTATTAGCATTAGTAGTAAAATTGGTTAATTGTTGTTATACATGTTGTTTATCTGTTCATTAATGTTTATTATATCATAAGAAAACCTTGTGATTCTGAATTATGGTCTGAATCTGTGTTTAACGTTGAAACTCATAAAATCATTCACTTGTACGGTTGTTTGGATTTGACAATCTCTGTGATCCTTGGTGTGCTTTTGTTGTAGTTTTTGATTGTTATCTGTTAAACTAGGTCATAGTAGCTCAGAACAACCATAAAAACTAGTGTCTACTTTTAATAAAGTCAAAATCACCATTGTAGCTATCTAGTTTATTAACTGTTAAGGTTTAGGAATGGCTTAACCACCATTTAGGCTTAGAACTTATTAACATAGCTTATGTTAGTCTCATTATACCTTAAAACATCAATTTCATTCAGTAAATTAGGATTAAACTTCACTTAGGTCAAACTTTCATCACAATAAGAAAAAGTCAAAGTTGCATATCTCAGGAAAAAGGCAAAAATCCCAAGAATTGTTTAGAATTTTGAGTTAGGATCTAGACCTTTTGCTTCTCAGGGAAAGTAGTCTATCACCTCTACTTTAAAGTCCCATCTTCCTATTATTTTTGTGATTTTTTCTGTGGGCCCACCAAAGCCACAAACACACCTGCAGGGGGACTGACCTCCCTTGCTGCTACTGCAACACAGCCACCACCACCACTTTGGTGGGTGCTACAGGGCTACTCAGTGGTTCCCAAACCCTTATTTTTGGTTCCTTCAACCCCCTCCTAGCCATCTACCAATTTTGAGCAAGCTTTTGAGCTCAATCTTTGTGGAACCCACCTAGAATTACCCTCAAACTCTGTCCCATTTTCTGTGTAATAATAAGAAATCAAGTGCTTATTTGAACTTATTGGCTAGTTCAGTGAGCTTATTTGCTAGGTTCTAGCTTATTCATGTCCATTTAACTTGTTTGAACCTAAATCCACCCCTATGGACCCCACAAAGGCTGATTTCCATTGAAAGTCAACAATAGTCAACTGTCCAAGCTTTTTGTGTCCATTTGCCTTATTTTTAAGCTAGAAATAAGTTGTCTTCAAAAAAGTTTTCTATTTTTAGTATTTAAATAGATTTATAAAAGAAAAACCAGAAAAATCCAATTTAAGAATAAGTGATAGTTTCTATTTAATCTAATTTATCTTTTTAATTTTCATTTTTAGTAAATTATTAAGTACTTTGCATTTTAATATTTTTCTTAATTTTATTTTATATTAAAGTATTTTTAGAAATTTTTCCAGAATTTTATTTTGTAATTTAGTAATTATTATATTTAATATTAGTTTTATTAATTATTAATTAATATTTGAGCATTAAATAGCATAATTAGTTTTTATTAAGCACACCCTAGTTTTTATAATTTTCCTAGCTTTTATATGTTATAAAACACATTTAGGAATTTTTCTAGAATTTTCTCTATTCATCTTCTATTTTTTAGAATTTAATTAGTTTAATTAGTAATTAATTAATAAGTTTAATAATAAGTAATATAGTTTAAAAATACATAAAACCAACTTTTTATAATTTTTTAGGATTTCTGTGATGGTTAATTAGATTTATAAATTTTTCTATAATTTTCTAAGTCATTTAAGTATTATTAGTAATTTAAAATTAGTTAATTAGTTTAATTAAATATAATTAGTAATTAATTAATATAAAAATCACAAAAAGACAAAAAGATATATTTTTAAGTTTAAATTAGTTTTTAGTTATTTTATAATTTTAGAAATTTAATTTTCATTTTTCTAGTATTAAAATAATATTATATTGTATTTAAGTTATTTAAATATGGAGTAATAAATAATACTTATTAAATAGTATTTAATTAATATTAAATAAGTAATTAGTGTAAAAATTCACTTTCTTTTTCTAAAATTTTTCTTTCATCCTTAGGTTTGTAAAAAAGTCATTTTCACCCCCTGAGGGTTGTCAGATTTCAGTTTTCACTTTTTATTTGGTGCGTTGACATTTGTTTAAACTTAAACGTACCTTTTAAGTTTCAAAACGTTTTCACTGATCTGGTTTTTCAGTTTTTGTCCATATTAAGTATTTGTGTCATTTTCAGTAAGAAATCAGTAGTATAATCACTTGAACCCTTTTCCTGTTCATTTCACCTGATCTCAAAGTCGTTTTATTTCAGATTTCACGCCTCGTTGGGATCTAACGACCCGGGGAGACACTACACTCCACGGAGTATTGGTTTAAGCTGTTTAACCTTATTGACCATTCCTTTGGTTAATTAAGTTGACTGTTTAGCACCAATCAATGATGAATTAAGCTCTAAATACTCTGAATAACAATAACTTTTACTGTTTATCAACTAAATTTACAATAACTACAACTGGATCCTATTATATCTAACTGTTTAATGAAATCTAACACTAACTTTGACTTTTTAATGAACTAACCTACCATTATAAGTTATATTAGACTATTACTACTCTAATGTAACCTAAGTGTGCAATTATATCAGTGAACAAACAACAATTCAACTCAGCAATAACTAGATCCAAACACTCCCTTAATTTCAGTTATCACTATGAAACAATTAATCCTACTTGAGAACTTCAAGCCAATGATCAAATCAGTCATTATTAAACTACCAGAAGCAATTTGAACAATCAATATCAACTAAAAACAACTGATACTCAAAATCAAAACTATGCTATAAATGACAGTTATAAAGTGAACAATCTATAACTAAAACTTACACTATCACAATCTAACAAACTCACTACATATAAACTCAAATTGTATCAAACTAAGCTAATGGAACAACAAAATAACAATCAAGCTTAGATCTAAACAGAATCTACTATATGCATTCAGAAATTTGAAATTGAGAATTCAACTTACAAAAGCTTTTCCCTCAGCATGAAAAGAGGGGATTCACTGAGCTAGCCTATCTTTAGATGGGCTCAAATGTTTCCCTTTCTCTATTTGGCTTATCAAATAACACCATGGACCATCATAATCATGTACAGTTGACTTTGTTGACTGGAATTGAACTTGTGAATGAAATGATTTGATTAAAGCTCTAAACAATCTCACAGAAGCTACAAAGCTTAGATGAGATGTTATAAACTACAAACAAGCTTATATAATAAGCTAATTTTAACTAAAACTATTTTTTATATTTTTGTTTTCTGATTTTTTAATAACTTTTAAACTAAATGAAACTGAATTTAAATGAAGGATGTATAGAATGAAATAAGCTGATAATTCAAAGATAAAAGCTGAACACCAAGTAGTTAACAACAATAAACTGAGATGATTAAAGGAAAAACAGATTTCATTAAAAGTAAATGATTACAACTAAACTTGAAATTATGCTATTACAATTGAGAAAGTAAATGGGCAGAGCTTCGCTATTCTAATCTCCACACCTCACACAAGCTACACTAAGTCTTTATTTATAGCACAAGATAGAAGAATCTAGAAAGGAGAGAGGTCACGGATTGCCACCTTGGCAATCCGTGTGGTGTGTTTCTTCAATGCTAATCTAAGCCCTCAGATCATTTCCCAATGATTGCCATATGATAACATCCCTTGGATCAATCCCATTCGTGTGCTTTCTTCGCATCTGACGTACTCTGACATGCTCATTCTCTTCTAGAAGCCCTTTGATTAGACCAATATACCCTTAATTGTGGTAATTAAGCGGATGGGTAAACTTAGGGTTCTAAGGTTCTGGGTGAAGGGTGAAAAATGGGTGAGGGAAATGATTTTGGGTAATAATTTATTACTTTGGTTGTGTTTGACCGAGATGTTTGACTAGGGGATGATGGGCTCGGGTCATTTGGTTTGCAACGTGGGCTTTGGATATTGGATTGGTTTTGGTATTTTGGACTAGGATTAGGAAATTGGATTTGGTACTTGGGTTGGTTTAATTTGGGCTAGGCTTTTTATATTTGTAAATTCAGATTATGTGTTATAAAACAATAAGGACCAAATGTGAATATTATGAAACTATAAGAGCTGAAACTGTCATTTTCCAATTTTGTGATCCAATGGTTTATCATGCCATTTTCAGATTCATAGAGGACCAAAGCTGTCATTTCATCAAAGATGTCTTCAAAGTACTAAAGTTGATTATTTCTGAAACTTTGAGGGCTAAAAGTGAAAATCTCTTGAAACTCCAACCAGGGACCAAATCTGACAAATCTCAAATCTCTGAGGTCTTCTTTAGGCTTTGTAAGCTCAACATTGACTTTTATTGACTTATCTACACTCATTCCACTCTCTTGCTCGTTTTTGCCGGTTTCTGTTTGTTTTCTTCGTTTTTTATGAGATATTCGTACTTGCACATTCATAATCACAAAAACACACTTTCTTTGGCATTTTGGTTTAGTTTTTGGATTATTTAGTCTCATTTTGATAAAGAAAAGGTGAGTAAATAAGTACTCACCAGGAAGACTCAAGTGCTTTATTTGCCAATCTGAGGAGCACTTGAAGAGAAACTGTCCGAAGAATAATCGCAATAAGTCAAATGGTTTCGTCAACAAAGAAGATCAGCCAAGCTCCAGTGTTTCGATTTGTAATGGTTCTGAGGTGATGATGGTTATGAGTGCAGAGGCCCTGCTAGATTGGATCATGGATTCAGGAGGTTCATACCACATGACACCGAGGTTAGATATATTTTTTGATTTTCTGGAATGTGATGGGGGCAGGGTACTGTTGGGTGACAACAGGGAATGCAAGATCAGAGGTATTGGCAAGGTAAGGGTACAACTGAAAGATGGGTCAAGTTTTGTATTATACAATGTCAGGTATATTCCTGAATTGAAAAGAAACTTGATATCGCTGGGAACTCTTGAAAAAAAGGGATATACCGTAAAAATGCAGTCGGGCAAAATCAAGGTGATTAATGGTTCCAGGGTTATTTTATCTGGAACCCAAAGGGATAATTGCGTATACTCTTTGGATGGCCATGTAGTGGCGGGTGAGCTTAATGCTAGTGTTGAAGAAAAAGACAGTCTTGCGCAGGTTTGGCACAAAAGACTAGGACATACCAGTGAGGCGGGACTACAGGTACTGGAAAAGCAGGATCTGTTTGGCAAGAAGAGTCTAGGTAAGCTCGATTTTTGTGAGAATTATGTTTTGGGAAAGTCACATCGAGTTAGTTTCGGTGTAGGAAGGCACACTACTAGGGGAGTGATAGACTATGTTCATTCAGACTTATGGGGTCCGTCTCAGGTGGAATCATTGGGAGGTAAGAGGTATTTCTTATCTATTGTTGATGATTATTCCAGGAGGGCCTGGGTTTATATTCTCAGGTTCAAACACGAAGCATTTGGAAAGTTCAAAGAGTGGAAGCAGTTTGTAGAGAATCAGACTGGGAGGACGGTTAAGAAGCTTAGAATGGATAATGGTCTTGAGTTCTGTAACCGGGAGTTTGAGCAGCTATGTACTAAGAGTGGGATTGCTAGACATTTGACAGTTGCCGGGATGCCTCAACAGAATGGATTAGCAGAACGGATGAACAAAACTCTCATGGATAAGGTACACTGTTTATTAATTCAGTCTGGATTGCCCAAGACCTTCTGGGCGGAAGCGACATGTACGACCACATATCTTATAAATAGGTCACCATCGACAGTGATTGAGAAAAAGACACCTATGGAGATATGGTCGGGACATCCAAGTGATTATGGGATGTTGAGGATTTTTGGTTGTGTCGCATATTCACATGTTAAACAAGGTAAGCTCGAGCCGAGAGCAGTAAAATGCGTTCTTTTAGGGTATCCTGAAGGTGTGAAGGGGTACAGGCTATATAGGCTTGATAATGAATCACCTAAAATAGTCACTAGCAGGAACGTGGTCTTCAATGAAAGTGCCATGTACAAAGACACGTTGAAGGATTCTGGTGCAGGTACTGATAAGTCTGTTGAGGAATTATAGGTTGAGGTAGAACTGCAAAGGTTAAATAATCATTCACTTGAGGAAGATCTGATTGATGGTCAGGAAGATGGCGATGATGAAGATGCAGGGGATCAGGATCATGATCAAACACCGGATCTCACAGATTATCAATTGGTTCGGGATAGAAAGCCAATGACAAGAACGAAACCTTTGAGGTTTCGGGATGGGAGTAATATGGCTGCTTACGCTTTTGCTGCAGCAGAAGAAGAAGATACTCATGAACCGTTGACATACCAGGAGGCAGTTGCTTGTAAAGATAGATCTAAGTGGAAAGCTGCTATGGATGAAGAGATGGATTCTCTGAAGAAGAATGAGACCTATGAGTTAGTAGATCATCCAGCTGGGCAAAAGCTGGTGAGCTGCAAATGGCTGTTCAAGATAAAGGAAGGGATTGAAGGTGTTCAAAAGCCTAGGCACAAGGCGAGGTTGGTGGCTCATGGATTCACTCAAAGGGCAGGTATTGACTATAATGAAGTGTTTTCGCCGGTAGTTGGACACACATCTATTCGAGTTATATTTGCATTGACCGCGTGTAGAGATTATGAGCTAGAGCAGCTTGATGTAAAGACGGAATTTTTACATGGGAATCTTGAAGAAGTGATCTACATGAGGCAGCCACCGGGTTATGAACAAGGTAACAAGGTATGTTTGTTAAAGAAATCCCTTTATGGTTTGAAGCAGTCACCTAGGCAATGGTATAAGAGGTTTGATGAGTACATGCTGAGCAACAGGTTCAAGCGTAGCAGTTACGACAGCTGCGTATATTACAGGAGTTATGCACCAGGTGAGTATATCTATCTACTGTTATATGTAGACGATATGTTGATTGCTTGTAAAAGCAAGGCTGAGATTGGGTCTATCAAGTCTTTGCTTAAAAAGGAGTTTGACATGAAAGAGCTCAGGGAAGCAAAGAAGATTCTTGGTATGGAGATCATCAGGGATTGGAGTAGCAAGATTCTGAGGGTGTCACAATCCGGGTACGTTTCTAAGATTTTGAATGATTTTAGAATAGACAATGGGAAATTGGTTAAGATGCCATTGGATGGGCACTTCAAGCTATCGTTGAAGGATTGTCGGGTTAGGGATTGTGATGTTGAAAGGATGAGTAGGGTGCCATATGCAAATGCGGTTGGGAGCTTAATGTACTTGATGTGTGCACGAGGCCAGACATAGCGTATGTGGTAAGTGTAGTTAGTAGATATTTGGCGAATCCAGGTAAAAATCATTGGGAAGCAGTGAAGTGGATTTTGAAATATTTGCGGGGTACTGCAAACGTGGGTTTTGTGTTTGGGATAAATCGCGGCAACCATGTAGACGTAACAGGTTTTGTTGATTCAGACTACGCAAAGGATCCGGATAAAGGTAGGTCGATCACAGGTTACGCATTTTTAGTACAGGGATGTGTTGTTAGCTAGAAGACAATGCTACAACACGTGGTGGCTCTTTCAACTACAGAGGCGGAGTATATGGCCCTTACAGAGCCTGTAAAAGAAGCTATTTGGCTAAGGGACTCTTGGAAGAGTTGGGCGTGGAGCTTAACACTGTGGCAGTTAATTGTGATAATCAGGGCGCGATTCACTTATCGCGGAATAATGTTTTTCATGAAAGGACTAAGCACATCAATGCGCATTATCACTTTATCATAGAGGTCTTGGAAGCAAAGACGGTTGAACTTCTGAAGGTGGGTACTAAACACAATGTTGCGGATGCCTTGACGAATGTGGTACCTGGACGGAAGTTACAACACTGCTTGGAGTTGCTGAGTGTCGGTATAGGCTAATATAAAGCCTATGGTGGAAATTTTTATATTTAGTCTTTATTTTTGCTTATATCAACGTCTAGGGTGTTAAGTGTCCGTTTTTATTCTTAGTCAAGTAGGAGTCGGTTTGGTTGGCTTGTGTCCCAAGCCCAACCCGTGTCTTTGTAACAGCCGACTATGAATCCTTGTTAGAGTCGGTTTACCCTCCTCCTCATCTCTATAAAAGGAGGTGAGGGGGGATGGGTCGTGTACACATTCTTTCAATACTAACCAAAAGTCGATTAGGGTTACTTACTTGTGCATCGTTCTTTACTTTCTGTCGATATAAGCTGTGAGTGTGTCGACTTCGAGATCGAAGTATTCCGCTCTAGTAATCAGGGCTACAATACTATAAGTTCAAAGGTATGATTGTTGTACAAAGAGGTCCATTGTATGACGGTCTCCTGTTTTGGTAATTTAAACGACAAAACATAAGATAGAAGTTCATATAAGTTAGTCAACTAAGAGGAATGTTGTTGCCGTATTCTTATACTTTAACAAAGATTCATCATAACAACCTAATAGCATGATATTAGTCTCAACCTACAAAGGCCATATACACCGCAATATATAAGCAAGCACAACTTATTTCTTTACTCCATGTGGGATTGACAATAGAGATATAAGAGCATGAAGAGCCATAACCCAAGTTATGAAATAATTCAGCGCCACGTCAGCGTCATATCATCTCAACACCAAAAACCACCAGGAAATCATAACACCAAATAACACCACTTTTTATAAATTTACAAATTCTACCCTCAACAATTTCATTTATTAAACATTCAAACATTTCATTAATAAAACTAAACATTACAATACGAAATAAAAACATTACAATTTAAAAAAAACGACATAAAAGAAATTACGAAATGAAACATATGAAATAAAATACGATAAGTAGATAATTTAAACTAGTAGGTTGGCGGATGTTGCAACTTATATTTATCTTTGATTGTTGTTTTTCGAGTGTCAAGTTAGCAAATAGGTTAGGATTTGAAGAAGACCCGACGTTTGGGTTAGCGTTAGCATTTACAAAACCCATCAACTTTAAAAACTTGGATCGTCTCGTCTCGACATGGTTTTGTTTTTGTGAGAATATGAGTATACGAGTTTTTTTTTCTTTCTTTTTTTTTCTTCTTTTTTTTTTATGTGAGAATATGTTGTATACACTTCTAGTTATTGTTGATTTATAAAGGTTGAAAAAAAAAATTTGAAAGAAAATATCCGTTTATTTCAAATGGTAACTTATATATTTTTTCTTTTGCCACAAAACTAGCCGTTGGAAGCATTTACAAAGTGGGGTTTTGTCTTGAAAACTCATTAAATGTTGAGTATTGCGTTACAACGCACGTTAGTTTGGTAACTCAAGTTATAACGCAGCTCATGGTGGAAATGGGAGAAACGCCGTTTTGGCGTTGAAATGCAGCCACATCGACAGAAACGCAGCTCGTGCGTTATGGCTCCGCATGCTCTAACCCCTTTTGTTGTCACATTGCAATAGAGATATGTAATTGGGAGGTGATTTGCACACTCCATAAAATGATTGGGACACTTTAATTATTGTGTTTGGACATTTATACCCTCACATGGATGAAAGTGTTAGGGTAACTGTGAGGGTTTTGTGTGTGCACAAAATATGTGAAAGAATGAACCTAGGCCTTGTATATATACTTGTAAAAACTTGGAAGACAAGTTTGATGTGGGTTGGGTTTCCCCTCCCCCCATTCGACCTACCTAAGGAGTCCAAGGAGGATTCTGAATCCTTCTTGGCTCCTATTTTCATTCTAGTCCTTTTCCTTTTCCACTTAACGACAGTTAGTACTTACAGTTAATAACTAACAATCATTAGTCCTTATACTTGTGTCAATTAATAAATATACACAACAATTAATATTTATTAATCTTTAATTCCACTAATCAAATTTTGAAAACATAATAATCAAAATGACGTATTTTTTAGTGATTTTTGATGATTTCGCATGTAAGCTTAAATGTGAGACAGTCCCAAATTCACTTTTGATGATTTCGCATGTAAAATGTATTATTATTGTTGTTGTTGTTGTTGTCGTCGTCGTCGTTGTTGTTTTTTCTTATTATTTTTTTTAAACATTACTTTATTATAAACTCATAGGATTTACAAGAAGTTTGTAACAACCATGGTTTTGGCAGGTTAGTTTGACTAATAGTCTTGACTCGGTTGACGTTTGGTTGGTGTGTCCTAGGTGTTTGAGGTGATATAATTGTGATGTAGGTGAGTTTTAGCACTAAATCCCTTTGCATGAGTGGTTTTATTGTGATTTGGAAAGTTTGAAATTTGGGAAAGTTCATTTTGATCACCTTTGTGGTGTAGAAATGACTTGTGTAGTTTTGGTGTTTTTGTGATTTTGCGTAACAAGTTTTCGTTCAAGTATTTGAGCGTTAGAAAGTTACGAGGAGTTTGTTTTTATGAGTTATATTTCAAAAAGAGTGTGAAATTCTATTTTTGGAAACTTTGTTTTGAAAATGATATTTTTCCGGTTTATCGTAAAATTAAGGTTTATCACGTAAGACGTTAGGTTTTGTTTTGGGAGTTTATAAAATATGAAAAGTATGAGGTTTTGAGTGTAATAAATAAATTTAATAAAAAAAAAGTGTATGTGTGTGTGGGTTCGGCCGACCAAGCAAGAAAGGGGGATGGGGAAGCCCAATTTGAGTCCAAATCAAATTCTAAAATATGGTAATTATCCCCTAACAATTTTTATTCATAAAATAAGTCTCCTAAACCTAAAATAAGTCTCCTAAAGCTAAAATCAAGATCAAGGTATATTTTCGATACTAGTTTTCATTCAATTAATTATTTATTGATCTAATTCATGTAATATAAAGTATGATGGATTAGGGTTTGTGTTAACTTCTGTGATTAATGTTATTAAACATGTTGGGATCAATTAATGATAATAGTATGATGATTGGTTAAGGGAATTGAGCGTAAAACATGGTAGAGAGGCGTGGGGTGTCGAGTCAATCAGCTTATATCAAGATGAAATACCTACTTCGCGATAGTGGTAAATGTGTTATGTAGCCTTGAGATAGCGTATGAAGATGAGTACGACTTATCATTCTTAAATGAGTGAACTAAGTGAGCGTACAAATCAGGAGATGGATGATGAGCTGCGAGCATGGGTGTGTTTGATTTTGGAGAAAGCCGGGGTATACATTTATCCTTAGTTGAGTTCTCCTATATCAACAATTATCATTCTAGTATTAAGAATGTGCCGTTTGAAGTATTATATGGAAGGAAATGTAGATTACCTGTTCGATGGGCAGAAGTTGGGATGAGCCAACTGATTGGTCCTGAACTGGTACAAGGGACTACGGATATGGTCTTTCAAATCAAGGAAAGACTTAAGGCAGTGAGAGATTGCCAAAAAATTTACGCGGATAATCGTTGTAGGTCTTTAGAATTTGGTGTTGGTGATTTTGAGATGCTGAAAGAGCTTTCTTGGGAAGGTGTTGTGCTTTTCGGTAAGAAAGGCAAGTTAGCACCGAGATACGTAAGATGTTTGAGATTTCGTAAAGAATTGGATTTGTGGCATACCGGTTGAAGTTAGCTGAGGAATTGAGTGGTGTACATGATACGTTTCACGTATCTAATGGAAAGAAGTGGTTGGCGGATGCTAGTCTGCATGTGCCATTAGATGAATGTAAGGTTGACAAGACTCTTTGTTTTGTCAAGAAACCTGTTGAGATTATGGAATCGAGATGTTAAGAGGTTGAAGTGTGGTGGAAAGTTGTTCGGATCTTTGGTGTTATTGATCGATGTAGTGTATCTATTTTCGTGTATTGTTGGAAGTATCGATATGTTTTCCATTGTGTGAATTCGGGTATTTAGTCGGTTCACATTTTTGCGATTCTTTCTCTGTGAGTTTATGGTGTGGTATTTATCCGCTTAAAAATCCATAAATTTTCTTTTGCTGATGTTTTTGGTGAGACGAGTAGTTGAAATCTCGGGACGCGATTTCCCTAAGTGGGGGATGATGTAACAACCGTGGTTTTGGCAAGTTAGTTTGACTAATAGTCTTGACTCGGTTGACGTTTGGTTGGTGTGTCCTAGGTGTTTGAGGTGATATAAGTGTGATGTAGGTGAGTTTTAGCACTAAATCCCTTTGCATGAGTGGTTTTATTGTGATTTGGAAAGTTTGAAATTTGGGAAAGTTCATTTTGATCACCTTTGTGGTGTAGAAATGACTTGTGTAGTTTTGGTGTTTTTGTGATTTTGCGTAACAAGTTTTCGTTCAAGTATTTGAGCGTTAGCAAGTTACGAGGAGTTTGTTTTTATGAGTTATATTTCAAAAAGAGTGTGAAATTCTATTTTTGGAAACTTTGTTTTGAAAATGATATTTTTCCGGTTTATCGTAAAATTAAGGTTTATCACGTAAGACGTTAGGTTTTGTTTTGGGAGTTTATAAAATATGAAAAGTATGAGGTTTTGAGTGTAATAAATAAATTTAATAAAAAAAAGTGTATGTGTGTGTGGGTTCGGCCGACCAAGCAAGAAAGGGGGATGGGGAAGCCCAATTTGAGTCCAAATCAAATTCTAAAATATGGTAATTATCCCCTAACAATTTTTATTCATAAAATAAGTCTCCTAAACCTAAAATTCTGCATTATAGTCGACATTCAAGAGAAAAGAAGAAGAAAATTTAGGGTTTTTATTATTGAAGCTAAAATCAAGATCAAGGTATATTTTCGATACTAGTTTTCATTCAATTAATTAGTTATTGATCTAATTCATGTAATATAAAGTATGATGGATTAGGGTTTGTGTTAACTTATGTGATTAATGTTATTAAACATGTTGGGATCAACTAATGATAATAGTATGATGATTGGTTAAGGGAATTGAGCGTAAAATATGTTAGTTATTGAGTTAGGGTTTGGACAGATTTGTAAGGCTGTAAAGATGTGAGGGTATATAACAGATGGTGATGAGTTAAGTCACGAATTTTAAGTCTAAATTGTAGTATAATGAAAGAGCTTTCCAAAAAGTCCAGCCACGATCAATTTTGAGGTCGGGAAGTCGGTCTTTTGATTTTTCTTTGTTAAGGTGTCAAAGCTGTCAAACCGGGACAGATTTTGGGTAAAAGTTTGAGGGTGGAATGTGGTTTTAAAAGTGGTATTTTGACTTGGTCTTCTGGAATAGTTAAGTTTTAGGTTATATTAGACTACCACGAAGAGGATTCGCGATACAAACTTGTGGAAGTAATTATTAAAAATCAAAACTTTTTGGTGTGCGTTCAGATCCGAATTTGAGTAGTTGTCGAGTTTGAATTTGTTGTGAGTACTTGTGTGTGTTATTGGTCCATGGCCTTCTGGGATTAGCTTCTATGCTTATGAGAGACCATGGTAAAATTTTGGTGTGAGTTGTTAAGCTTTATTTGTCGTGATTTCATGTGAGTGAATGTACTCAAAAATTCTGCGTTTTCTGAGTTTTAGAGTGTAAGGGATTTAGTGAGTATTAAGTTATGGTAGTGGTTAGTGTGGTGTCTAGGAGATCCATGGTGGGTCATATGAGTCATAGACATCCATCATATGAGTATTACATGGGTTGTAGCTTTTAGCTTGGCCTTGTGTAATGTGGATTATTTTTGTGTGCTATAGATTGTGAATTGTTTTTGTGGAAGCTGCGGAGTTTAAGGTGAGTTCATAGTCCCATATTTTTACTTTATTTTAAGCTTGGGATGGGAATGATGCTTGTCTTAAATGTTTTGGTTTACAGTGATTATGTGTGTGATATTAAAGAGCTTGGACTTATAATGTTATTGTATGTATGCTATGTGTGATTATTTGCTTGCGTGGATGTTTTGGGATTCAATTAGGATAGCGACCTAATTGATGATATATTTTTGGGATTCAATTGGGAGGGTGCTTACCCTGTTGCTCGCGCATGCGACCTAATTGATGATATATTGATGGGTACTACTTTGGATCGGTGGGCACGTTCCGCCCAATGGTTGCCTTATGAGTGTTGTTGCCTTATGTGTGGATATTAACTTGCAAATGCATGTAGCAATATGATAACTATAATTTATTTGTCCAGCTATATTTTGTAATCACAGTAAATTCGGTTGCCTTGTTTGTTGAGTCTTAAACCTATGAATCTCACCAACATTATGTTGACGTTTTAAGCATCATTTTCAGGTGAGCTTTCTAAGGATAAGATAGAAGGATGTGGATAGACGAGACCTTAGTTGCATTTGAAGTGGTTTATCATCTATGTTTGGATTTTATGTTTTGTTTTGGTTATTTTATTTTGGGGTATTGTTACAACACTTTGTGTTTGTACATTGCTCTATTTATGTGCATGTGGTTGTTCTCTATGTAGACACCAGGTGTTGTGATGATATCCATGAAGTTACACCCGCGCGTTTCCGCCGTGGCGGGGTGTGACAAAGTTAGTGGAAAACCGAAAAAGAGAAGGGGAGGAACTCATATCCAATATTTGCGCACTTAGCCTCATACTTGACGCGTTTACGTTGTGCAGCCTAAATCACTGCACGACCTGACACAAAATCAAAAATACCAGTGTGGAAGTGGTATACCATGTGTTCCACTTTCGGTTATTGTCCAGTTACCCGGTGTTCCACTTTCGGTTATTGTATTTTCTTTAGCGACAATCTTATTTATATGATCATCCAAGCGCCAACACATTATCTCTTGCTTCAGTGTGGAAGTGGCATACCATAGTGTTGCCAATGTTGTCACTGAGACTGCCTAGGCTCGAAATCTACATTGGAAGCTTTTTGTGCCACTTCATACTGCTACTTTAGTTTATTGTGACAATGTTAGCACTGATATACCTATCATCGATTTTGGTTCAACATCAACGCACCAAGCATATGGAGATTGACATCCATTTTGTTCGTGATTTAACTATTGGCCACATTCGGGTTCTGCACATACGTTTACGTAAGGTACGTATCCATTGGTTTTGGAGCGTGATTGACGATAATTAAATTTTCAAATTTCCACGTTTGGAAGGACCCCAAGGTATGATCGAGGATCAAGAGTTGGAGTAAAACTCACTTACGACTATAACGTGTGTGCTATGGTGTGTGAAGATTAATTAACTTTGAAGGTGAATTAAACTTGGCTTATTTCATGGAAATGAGCAGGTGTTTATAGAGATGCATTTAAGGTTTCGTACCACCCATGAATGCAATCCACTGGCTGAGAATGGTCCACGTTCTAGACATCTAAAAGATGAGACAAGAATGACACGTGGCGTATTATCCTTGGCTTTGTCAGATTCATGGAATGCTCCATGCACGATTCATGTACGGACGTGATATTCACAGCATTATTTCTACTCGAATGAGATAGTGACATGTATCGTCTATTATAACGGCCTTGGATAAGATGCTAGTCTTGCCTTTGCCTGGATACAGCGCCAGAAAGCAATTAATGCATGTGCAGCCTGTAAATGCGAATACCCATACGATTAATTGCAAGGGTTGAGTATTTTGGGGAAGTTTTTATCTCCAGGTCTGATACACATTTAATGTACATGTAGCTTTTGAATGCGAATAGACATGCAAATAACTGCAATGGTTGTCCTTTTTTTTTTTTTTTTTTTTTTTTTTCTCAAGACCTTCTACGCATTTAATGTTCATTCAGCCTAGGGTTCTGACAGAGTTGCTTTTAAGCCGCCAATAATCTCTTTCCTTGTCGTTTCAAAATCTATATCATTTACGTTTTGGGGTGCGTTTGGTTTGTAAGTGGGTTTGGATTAGGATTAGGATTTGGATTCGGATTCGAATTTGGATTTAGAAAGAGAAAATATAATATATTTTTATTTTATAAATTAATATTGAATTTAGTTATAAATTATTTTTGAATAAAATATTAAGAAAAAATAAAAGTGAAGAGATGTTTTAAAAAACATGTGGTTAATAAGTGCTTAAGAATTAAAAATGTTGAATCCCACTGCCACATTTCATAAAAGATACCAGACTAGCTCGGTTTCATTTTTGTGGGCTCTTATGATCCTATTTGCTTTTCTAATTACAAATAAACAACAAGTTATGGTTATCAACCCATTACTTATAACTGAAACCCACAAACCAAACAGCACCTTGATTTTTTTCCCTTTATTTGTGTTGTCAGCTGTAATTGAGCCGTTTTGTCTTCATTTATTGTTTTTCTGTATGTGCGTCTTTGTCTGCCCTGTGTTTCACGCATTTTGTAGGGTAGCCTTCTACTCACTGAAATTTGGACATGTGTCCTTTGCCCTCCTCCTCCCTGCTTTTTGTCTATAGAAATAGGTATCCCAAGTCGTTTGTAAATCACACAAAGTTTTTCATGCCTCAAAGAAATTTATTTCAATTGTTTTAAAAAAAAAAATATATATATATATATATATATATATATATATATATATATATATTTCAAAGTTTTTACTTTCCCTTATCTAAGTTTCCGTTAAGAGGTGGTTGTAAGCAACAAAAACTTTGTACTCGTTTGTTTGTGAGTTTTCAAAACTTCAAAGACCACTAGTATTTTTAAGTTAGTTTTTACTGTGTAAATCTTGTTTAAATTCGTGCTATTGTAGAAAATTGTTTTAAATAACATCTTTAGCCATAAAAAATGATTGGATAACTTATATTATATTTTGCAATCACTTTAAAAGGAACAACAATTCCAATACAAGCAAATCTAAATAAGATCAAATAGGAGAAGCATACAAATCAAATTAACCGGTTACCAAAGACAAAGTACGATCCAATTTTTTTTCTAAGCCGCAATACTAACAACCCTGGAGCTTTGATGTCATGTAAAAAAAAAGAGAGAATAGTGAACTTTGTGTTACTTGATAAGTAATAAGAGCATTACAAGCGTTCATACACATATAAATAGAAATAATCTCTCGTTTGCTAGACATATTAAATGGGCCTAACCATTGGACCTTTATTAACTAACAATTTTCATCCGCCCATGCCACTCATGATCATCTCTATTTCGATTTGCCTGGACATACTTTGTTTGTCACCTCCATTTGAGGCACATTTATGATTTAACCACAACATTTTTCTAATAACCAAAGTAAAATTCGTAAAACATGGCCACCCATGTCAACTGGTAATTCTTGCACCTCAGCCATGTTAACTTTCCAACAGCCCTTGTCGGTTGGTGATTCTTGAACGTTAGCCATGCTAACTCTCTTTGATTCCTCCATTTCTTCATGTGTCATCTGTATAGAAATTATAAGAGAATACGTTATAAACTTCTGATGTGAAATATGAAAAATGTAATGCATGCATCTACCCTTGTTGCAAATTACTAAATTACTAAAGGAAAGAACAAATATAGAATATGAACGAAATAAGTATTTCCAAACTTGCATTGTTAATGGCTCGAAACTCAATCCCTTCAACATAGATGGCCTGATTTTTAAAATGAGATTCTGAGAAACCCAATAAAAAGACATCAATATCGGCTTCTTCTGCGAGACTTGAGAACTGAATTAACTCTTTCATTAACCATCCATCATCTCTTTCTGTTGTGCAATGTGAACGCAAAAATTTATTTCCTATATGGTACTTAAGGTCGATACATGCATCTGGATTTTCTCTTGGACCACAAAATTTGAAGAGTAGATTAATCCCATAATTAACGCCCGGTGATAAAAGATGAGCCATTATCTTGAATCGGATGTTCATTTTCGAACTATCGGATATGCATGCTACTGCTCCAAACCTGAAATTATTATAAGCATGTAAGAACTACAATAAACTAGCCAAGTTGACCCAATGCACTTCATTGTATATGTTAGCCTCAAAAGTATTGATAGTTTACCAGATTTATTATTGTCTAATAATTAGTCATTGTATAAGGACCAGAGTTGTATTTACTTTATTTCCTTGTAATTGTATGACTATATATGCCTCCTCAAATCTTCACTTGCGATTAGATGTATACAGATAAATAAGCCATTTATTTACAGCATTAGCGATAATTGTATGCATGTGCAGTGACCACGTGATTGTTGAAACCTAAAGTCACATGTTTTGAAGGCTAAAATAAGTCGCTAAAAATTGTGACACATATAGAGACGGCTCATAATATAAACTTTAGAGGAATTTTTTTATCTGGACTCTTTATACTAGTGTTTTACGAAAATGAACCAGCATATATGATTTACGAAAGTGGTCTTTGGCGCGTTAAACAAGTGCGCTTCCATGGGATGAAAGACACGTAATTCATCAACACATTTGGTGTGGACATGTGTTCAAAATGCGCCTGCGCACACATGATAAATATTTCAAACGCGCTGTATTTAAATGTAAAAAAACAGAAAAACCCAAACATAGGCGCACAACATTGCACTCAAGCGCACATGAAAAAAGAAAACGAGACGCGCGGGTGTTAAAAATCAAAGAAAACACAAACACGACAAAATGTAGGCGCACATGAAAACAATTAAGGGGCGCGTGTTTGGTTTATTTTTGTGTGCGCCTGAATTAATAAAAACAAAATAAATTACAAAACAAATACAAAACTACAAGAATCCAAATGTGTAGCGCACAAGCGCGTTTCGTTCATTTTTGGTGTGCGCATCGTATAGTAATATGTTGGTGAATGTGATGTGTAAGAAGAGCTAAGAATGAATGGATGGTAAAGAAACCATTATCTGTTGTTCTATCTTTTCATATGAGCTATGAACATGAAGAAAGCAAAGTAGGAGTGAACAAGAAGAGATCAAAGAGAGACAATATTAATGAAGGAGAAAGAACCTACTAGACATGGTTTTTTGAGGTTGTTTGTTTAAGGAAGAAGAAGTCAGGGGTGTGTGTGTGTGTGTTTGAGTATGTGAGAGAGAAAGAGAGATGGAGGGAAATGGAAAATGACAAAAGAAAGTTATATCTGCTGTTTGCAGTCTTGTCCCACTCCCCATGGTTCATTTTTGTAAAAGTAGTGTAATAAGTTTGTTTTGGTAAATTGGCTATAGAATGAGTTCATTTTGGTAATTATTTCTAAACTTTAAGGCCCTGTTTGTTGAGGATTTAGTAAAACGAGTCACATTCCTGATTCTTTATTAAAAACAGGTCGCTCTATATTCTTTCATCTCATCCACAGATTTCAGTCTTTTTTATAAGAATAATTATGAGACAAACAATAACTACATACAAAACATACATACACCAAAAAAAAAAAAAAACACCAACAAAAAACAAACCTTGATTCCTGAGTAGCTATCCACTCATCTGGCTGGAAGTAGCTTTTGAAATGGAACTCTCTTGCCGATATTACTTCAACTCTTCTTCCGTTAGTCCCAAGAGAAAACCACTATGATACAATTAAATCAAATCTAATTTCAGTAATATACGAGTAATGACTAAATGCATGTGTAGTATTTACTGGACTCACTATGGATAGTGGTCTTTATTATTACTCCGTTTTCTATATGTCATATAAGTGTCACATCGCTTCTCATTCTTGATTTTTCTTTATCCATACTACACTAGTAAGGAACTCATTCATTTCACTTCCATCATTTAACAATTATGAGAAAAAACATTGTGTGTGTGTGTGTGTTTTCAGGGTCTCGGTAGAAAAAGCCCGAAAAAGAGGAAGATGGTTACGTTGTAGGGTTCTTAGAGGGGGGAGTGGGGATGCCACAAGGGTTGGAGCTCCACCTTGGCTTTGATCTAAAAGAAATTTATACTAAAAGATTCATTTTGATTACTAGAAGTGAGAAAATAACACGATCGTAAAAAAAAAAAAAAAAAAAAAAAAAAAAAAAAAAAAAACGTTGATTTTAGTTTTCTAAGAAAAATCATTTTGGGGGCGTTTGGTTGGGAAATTTTAAATTCTGGACTTTTATATTTTAGAAATCTAAATTCTTGAGAATTTAAAATACCTTCGTATGTTTGGTTGATCGAAATTTATATATATATATATATATATATATATATATATATATATATATATATATATAGGGTCATTCATGTAAGAAATCTAATTTTTGTGAGAACGCGAGAACTAATCCTAGCCACTCATTTTATCATCCTTAAACTTTGATCTAATGGCTATTATTAGCTAACTATTTTTTTTTTGAAAAATTTCAAAAAAATTTCAAAAACTTTTTGAAATTTTTCTTGAAAAATTTTCAAAAAAATTTCGAAATTGTTTTTTTCACATGTGCCAAAAAAAAATTTTCACATGTGACCGAATTTTTTTCACATGTGACGAAAAAAAAAATTTACATGCGACGATTTTTTTTTTTCACATGTGACGAATTTTTTTTTTCACACGTGACAAAAAAATTTTCGTGAAAATTTCAAAAATTTTTTTCACATGTGGCGAAATTTTTTTTTCACATGTGACGGAATTTTTTCACATGTGACGAATTTTTTTTTCACACGTGCCAAAAAAAATTTCGTGATAATTTCCAAATTTTTTTCACATGTGACGAATTTTTTTTCACATGTGACAGAATTTTTTTTCACATGTGACGAAAAAAAAAATTTACATGCGACGAATTTTTTTTTCACATGTGACGAATTTTTTTTGCACACGTGACAAAAAAAGTTTCGTGAAATTTTTCAAATTTTTTTTCACATGTGACGAAAAAAAATTTCGAAAAAATTTTTTTCGGAAAAAAAATTCGGAAATTTTTTTTTTTCGAAAAAAAAAATTTTCAAATTTTTTTTTTTTCGAAAAAAAATATTTGGAAAAAAAAATTTAGAAAAGAAATTTTTCTAAAAAAAATAATTCGAAAAAAAAAAATCGAAAAAAAAATTTTCGAAAAAAAAATTTTTTGAGAAAAATTTTCTCGAAAAAAAATTTTTTGAAAAAAAATTTTCGAAAAAAAATTTTTTCGAATTTTTTTTGAAAATTTTCGAAATTTTCTTTAAAATTATTCAAAATTTTTTAAGAAATTTTCAAAAAGTTGATTAACTAATATTAGCAATTAGATTAAAGTTAAAGGAGGATAAAATGAGTGGCTAGGATTACTTCTCGCGTTCTCACAAAATTTAAGCTTCTCATTTGAACGTTTATATATATATATATATATATATATATATATATATATATATATATATATATATATATATATATATATATATATATATTGTAAGGTTAAAATATAAATCTCATAAATATTTATAAAAAAAGTTTATAAAAAAAGTTTATAAAAAAATTATAAAAAAAAGTTTATAAAATATTTATAAAAAAAGTTTATAAAAAGAGTTTATAAAAAATTTATAAAAAAAGTTTATAAAAAAATTCCAAGTAAATTATTTTTGCAATCCGTGAAATTGTAAATTACTTCATTTGAGTGACAAAACAGGACATTTGAAGGAAATTAAAATGCAAATGCCCCCAATATACCCCTATATTCCCCGACCAAACGCCCCCTTTGAATTTTCTCTTGAATTGAAAGTGTGAGGGCCCACCCAAACCATTGGGTTATTGCAATCCCCCTGGGGTACTTACATTCACTCGATCCTAAGCAAAATACATGCCCCACGATCACCATGTACCTAGCCAGTTACTCTCTTTCACCCCGGTTGTTTGGCCTCCCTATTGCGGGTTAGCCAATCTGTTCTCTCGGTGGAGATATATAAGAACGCAGAAAAGCACAAATTAGATAATTACCACTCTGTTCTCTCGGAGCAGGAGTCCTTTGTGAAGGGATGTGCAAATGTCCTTATTGCTCATAGCATAGTAAATCTCGGGTGAATCTGTCATTTGGATTATTTTTCCAAAATCTCTAGGTAATTTGGGTTCCCATATTTCAACTTCCACCTGCATATGAATTATGTAATTAAAACTCCCATCAACCAATACATCACACATTTGTATGCAATAAACTCCACCTCATTTTACATGTGATATTTCTTCACCATTTTAGATTGACAATGCTTGTTACCGTCCACAAATTTTTGTTTATCTTTTTTTCAACTATTTCTTGATACCTTTTGCCTTTATATATTTAGTTAGAACTTAGAAACATAATATGATAAGGACTAAAGACAGAAAGCAAAAAACAGAAAAACAATAAGCGAAGACGAGAAACTGCGATTAATGTGAAGAACTTGCATTTATAAGCACAATTATAGTTTTGGCAACTAAGATCGACTTAGAAAAAATAATAATAATAAAAAAATAAAAAAAATAAACTCCTAGAATTTTTCATGCTAAAAAAACTTTTACCACCCAATTGATCATTCAAAATAATGTATTTTGAACTTTATAACTTCCAGACACATTATGCTTGGTGATAATAGACTACATTTCAACCATATATATACGTGCATTGCGAGGGAGTCACTTTTGTAATAGTATATAAAAAGCTTACTTGAAACTCCAATGCTTTGTTGAGTTGTATTAGCACATCACTGGCTGTTGGTCGTTTTGCTCTCTCTTCAAGTATGCATTTATAGGCAATATTTTGAAATGTAGTCAATGATTCGGGCACAATTTGTTTCTTTGCTGCCTCAAAAACCATCTCAGAGAGTTTCCCCTCTTCAAAATGGCGTCTAACCATATGGACTAGATTTTGAGCTTTACTACTGTAGTGTTCCATCACAAATCTCCCGCACAACATCTCAAATAAAAGCACACCAAATGAATAAATGTCAGATTCTTTGGTTAAAACCCCAGTGGTTGTATATGCCGGGTCACAATAGCCTGGTGTGCCTTTAGCATTGTTGACATCATATTTCATTGCCTGATTTACTGGACTTATTAAGGAACACCCAAAATCTGCAATTTTTGCTTTCAAATCATCATTTAGTAGGACATTTTCGCTTTTGATGTCCCCATGTATCACCACCTTTTTCTTTGAACCACTAGTTCCATGAAGGAAAGCCAACCCCCTTGCGATATCAATGCATATCTCAAGCCGTTTCCTCCATGTAAGACCATCATACTTTAACCACCTATCAAGACTCCCTTTAGATATCGATGGATACTCATAAACCATGATTTTTTCTCCCTTTTCATTACAATATCCTACAAGACTAATGATATTCTCATGTGTATACTCTAAAAGAATTTCAAGTTCTGCCATATGTTCAGATTCTCGCTGATCAGACAATCTATCCAACCGTTTCGCAGCAATGATCTCACATCCATCAGCGCATGTAACCTGTCCTTTGTATACTGACCAAAAATCACCTTTTCCAATCAGATTGTCATGATTAAAGTCTTGTGTGGCCAACATGATATCCTCAAGTGAAATATTGAGGTGCTCCCATTTTTCCTGGGCATTATGGAAACATTATCAGTATGATTAGTGCTCCGTAAGAAACATATTGAAATAATATATAATCTATTTACATAGTATCTTGAATTTTAAATTAGTTAGTAGCCAAGTTCAATGATTATATATAACATAGTATATCTCGGGATACCTGTCATTTGGATTAGCTTTACATTATCTTTAGGCAATTTGGGTTTCCGTATGTCAGTTAGAAACCTGGTGGCTAATTTGTATTATAAATAAAAACAGTACTTAACAGTGCAACTTACAAAGAAATGCGTCGACAACTCTAATGGACGCTAAGCTCACAATTAGACTTTGGCTAACTATACTAATTGCTAATCTAACTTATAATAATCGCACGCATCCAAGTGGCGAGATTTCAGAAACTTTAGACTGTATATGATATAAGAATCTATGCATTAAGTTAAAGATTATGACCATGCGGAGAAAAGTTTTTGAAGTCTTCACAATGTAGCAACGAGGGAAGTGAAAATAAGTTTAGTGCTTTTGAGAACCTTGATGTGATGTTTGAGAATACGAGGATATATGGGTTAAAAAAGATAGCTCCAAGATTAAAGGTAAATATGACAAGCAAGAAAGAAGATTAATTAATTATTCCCAGAGAGAGGAAGAAAAAATTTATGTTTTTTGGTTTGTTCATCTATTTCTTGATATTTACGATATTGTCACTCCGCTTTTTTCAGATGGTTGATTAGATGGAGGGCTGAGATTCGTCCGTACATCCACACTAAAATCCAAATCCGTACCTGATCCCTTCCCTATATATATATATATATATATATATATATATATATATATATATATATATATATATATAAACCGAGAATCAGGTGCGGATTTCAATTTTTAGTGCGGATGTACGGATGGATCTGGAAAAAAGTCAAGATCTGACGCTAATATCACGGTACCAATTGATCATGAAAATGATTTTTTTGATTTTTTTCCTTTTTAGGGAACCTTACTATTGTTGTCTTCTTTACTTTTTTTTATTAAAAAGCATGATAGTTACGACGATATTAACAATTTTTATTAAGAAAAAGTTTTTTTGATATTAAAAAAGTTATTGTGATATTAAATTTTTTATTTAAAAAAAAATTATGTGATATCAGAATCTGATTTTGAAAGTCAAGATCAGATCTTGACTTTTGTAAAAAAGTCAAAATCATACGCTAATATCACAATACCTTTAACGATGAAAATGATTTTTTTTTTAAATTTTTTTTCAGCGATTTATAATTATTTGTTGTTCTCTATATATATTTTTTTTAATTTTTTCAGATTTTTTTGAATTTTTTTCAATAAAAAAATCTACTGTGATATTAACGATTTTTAAAAGGGTCGGGATATTTACGATAATGCCACTCCGCTTTTTTCAAATAGTTGACTAGATGGAGGGCTGAGATTCGTCCGTACATCCGCACTAAAATCAAAAAATGTACCGGATCCCTTCCCTATATATATAAACCTGTTAAGTGCGGGAACTGCGAGAACTCCAATTTTGCATTAAAAAACATGCATGTTCATATAAAACATGTATGTTTTCTTACATACACCTTAATACACATACCTGCATAACATACATGTTCTTATAAAACCATTTTGCATTGCTATGTTGCACTTAACAGGGTTTTATATGAACATGTATGTTACGCAGGTATGTGTATTAAGGTGTATGTAAGAAAACATACATGTTTTATATGAACATGCATGTTTTGTAATGCAAAATTGGAGTTCTCGCAATTCCCGCACTTAACATGGTTCTGAAAATAAAGATACACTATATATATATATATATACACACACACACACACACACATATATATATATATATATATATATATATATATATATATATATATATATATATATATATATATATATATATATATATATATATATATATATATGCATTAACATGATGTACAATATGGATTATTAGGCGTAAAAAGATGATTCTCGCAATTTATTTGGTTCTGAAAAGAACCTTACAAAAAGATGGTTCTTGTGAGAACCATCTTATCTGCGAGAACTAAGAGAATTATCAAAAACATATATGCACGCCTTCAATAATTGTAGTTTTGCACACATGTTTTAGAAACAAAATATATGTTTTTAGAAAAACATAGTTGTTCTAAAGAATTTTACAAGAAATTGGAATTACAAAATTTTTCTTTGAATGTGTGCATATATGTTCTTACAAGGTGTGTAATGATAATATTGCGGCCGTGTATAAGGTTTTTGTGGAAAAAGAGGATGAATTCATGATGATATTGAAGAACATAGGTGGATACTTACGATTATTGATGATTTGCATGTATTTTTATTTTATTTTAAAAGGCGTGCATGTATGTTTTTAGTGGTTCTCTCAGTTCTCGCAGATAAGATGGTTCTCGTAAGAAAGTCTCCCTATATATATATATATATATATATATATATATATATATATATATATATATATATATATATATATATATAGGGAATGGATCAGGTACGGATTTGGATTTTTGTGGGGCTTTACGGACAAATCTCGGCTCTTCATCTAGTCAATCATCTGAAAAAGGTGGAGTGACAATATCATAAATATCTCGTATTTTTTTAATAAAATCTTTAATATCACAATACCTTTTTACACGCAGAACATTTTTTTTAAATTTTTTTTTCAGCGATTCTTATTTATTTTACTTATGCTATCTTTTCAAATTTTTCATTATTTTTTTACTAATATCACTTTAGGTCCTTAACTTCGCAATTTAATTAGTATTAGGAAAATAATTTTTTATTTAAAAAATTTCGGCGATTATTACTAACTTTTTGTCTAGTTTTTTTGTCAAATTTGTTCATATATTTTTTTTTATTAATATCACACTTTATCATAAATTTAGCGATTTTTTGAACAATGAATATAAAAGCTTTTTTTTCAAAATCTTTTTCAAGGGTTTTGCTTGAAAATGCATCTAGTTTTATGTCAAATTTTTTCAGAATAATATGAATTTTTTTTATTTTTTACCTTATATTCACGGTTCATTTTAATAGTGATATTAATTTTTTTAATGAATCTTAATTATTTTACTTATAGCATGTTGTCAATTTTTTCGGATTTTTTTTTTTTTTTTTTTTTTTTTTTTTTTTTTTTTTTATATGTGCAGTAAACTGAATTATGATATTAAGCTTTCATATATTAAACTTAACTTTAAAATTAAGTTTTTTTATGAATAATAATAATATTAAGATATGAAAGCTTAACATCGCATTGAAATCAACAAAGATATTAATTTTTTTTATTAATATCACCGTTCATTTTTTTTATCACTGTTTGTCTTTCATGTAAAAAAACTTAATATCACGGTTGGTTTTATAATATCACCGTAACTATCATGACACCCTTTCATAATATCATTAATATCACGGTAGGTCTTATAATAATAATAATAATAATAATAATAATAATAATAATAAAAAAAAAAAAAAAAGTGCTCGGAACAATTTGAAAAAATTAAAAAATAAAAGAAGAAAACAATAGTAATGATCGCTTAAAAAGAAAAAAAAAATTAAAAAAATCATTTTTATTGTCAATTGGTATCGTGAAGATAGCGCGTGTATGTGATCTGGGCAAAAACGATACTTAACAAGGCAAAAGCTCAATGTAAATCCCATATTTGCTATAATCCAATAAACCAATTTTAGCCATCCAATTTTTATCAAAATTAATAAAAAACTATTTTTCATCTTTTTTTTAAAACAAATATATCTTGCAAATGATAAATCTTGAAGCTATGAAAAATAAACCATCGCGACAAGAATTAAATTATCATTTTATAGAAGTGCATATCTATAGAAAGATAATTTAATTATCATCGCGATAGTATGATTTTTTTCACGTAACGATTAACAGTTTGCGAGATATAGTGAAATGTTTTTTTTGTTTTTTTTTTTTTTTTTAATCAAAAAATGAATGGACATGATTGGTTTATTAGATCTATAGAAAATATGAGATGCACATTGATCTCGACTCTACATAACAAATACAGTAACAAATAAAAATGTAGTTAAAAATACATTTTTAGACATATATAAAACTTACTTCAAGTTCCAATACTTTCTTGAGTTGTATTAGCACATCGTAGGCTGTTGGTCGTTTTGATCTCTTTTCATGTATGCATTGATAGGCAATATTTTGGAATTTAGTCAATGATGTGGGCGCAATTTGTTTCTTTGTTGGCTCAAACACTATCTCATAAAGTGTTCCCTCTTCAAAGTGGTGTCTAACCAAATCGACTAGACTTTGAGCTCTACTACTGTTGTGTTCCATCACAAATCTCCCGCACAACATCTCAAATAAAAGCACACCAAATGAATAAATGTCAGATTCTTTGGTTAAAAACCCAGTGGTTATGTATAGTGGGTCACAATAGCCGCGTGTGCCTTTAGCATTGTCGATGACATAGTTTAATTCCTGATTTATTGGACTTATTAAAGAAAGCCCAAAATCAGCAATGCTTGCTTTCCAATCATCATGTAGTAGAATATTAGCACTTTTGATGTCCCTATGTATCACCACATCTTGCTTTACATCACTAGTTCCATGAAGGAAATTCAACCCCCTTGCTATATCAATGCATATCTCAAGTCGTTTCCTCCACGTAAGTTCCTTGCGCTTTAACCACCTGCCAAGACATCCTCTAGATGCGTACTCGTAAATAATGATATTTTCTCCCTTTTCACTACAATAGCTTACAAGATCAATGACATTCATATGTTTATACTCTGAAAGGATTTTAAGTTCTGTTATCAGTTCAGTTTTTCCTTGATCAGACATTCTATCCAACCGCTTTGCAGCAATGATTTTATCTCCACCAGCGGATGTAAGGTTTCCTCTGTATACTTTCCCAAAACCTCCTTCCCCAATCAGATTCTCATGGCTGAAGTCTTGCGTGGCCAATTTGACGTCGGCAAGTGATATTTGGAGGATACTTTTGTCTTCATGTGATTCCTGGAACACTCAGAATGATATTAATATATGGTAATGGTAAGCTGTCGAGAAAATGTACATAAATTATCAAATTCATCTATCAATGTGGGGTTTTCAATGATTTTCCAGTTTAAAAGAAGGTCCATGCGGGCCAATTTATAAAATAAAATAAAAGGACCATGCAATCCAGTTATTAAAAAAAAAAAAAAAGGTATTCATGAGAAAAGTGGGGGGCTTGGGTTAGAGTTAGATTTCATCTCTTTGTTTGTGGGGAATTTTAGTGAAATTAGGTTTTGGATTGATAGATGGGTGGGTGGGGTTTGGCTTTGTGATAGATTCTCAAGGTATCATTTAGTCATTTAGATAGGCGTAAGGAGGGTATAGTAGGGTGTTGGAAAAAGGGAAATGAGTTGATAATGTTTGGTGTTGGGAATGGGAGTGGGTTAGAAATATTAGATGGAGGGTATGTAAGGATTTGGAAGATTTACAAATTATTCTGCAAAATTTTGTTTATCAAACTTGATTGTAGGGACCGATGGAGGTGAGCGCTTCAAAAGAGTGGCGACTTTACAGTGAGAGAACTTAAAAAGTTGGTGGAAGAGAAGATTCTTAACGTGGATAGTGGGGTGAAGCGACAATTTGGAACAATTGGGTCCCAAGAAAGGTTAACATATTTATATGGAGGGCTCTAAAAGGTAGACTTCCGGTTCGCGATTTACTGAATTATGTAGTTAGCTATCACTAATTCTGAAAAAAAATTGTAACACCTAATTTCTCCTCACAATAGGAATAGTAAGATCTAAAGGGTTTTGAATTATTTCAAAGTGTTTGCAAAAACTTAAAAACTAAAGGAGTACTTAGTTAGCTATCACTAATTTATATAAGATAAGTGAATCGGTACAAAAGGCCCATTCTCCCTCGCATCCTTTTATAGCGGTGAGAGGGAAGAATGCAAGTCCTTAGATGGACTCGACAAGTCCACTGGACTCAAAAAATAAAAACGAAAAACATGTCACTTGCTGGGACTTAAGCAACAATAAATGACTCTTTAGGAATCTGCTGTCCATTCCTATATGCATGGCACCGTCACCTTGCTATTTGAATGAAACATGAACTAAAGTTTCACTTAAACTCCTCTACTTTGGACTAATAATAATATTAAATACGTAACAATTGTTAAGAAGAAAAAGGAGTACGTAGAAAAGAAATGGAAAATAAAGAAGAAAGAAAAACATATACTGATCACAAGAGACCGGTTGGGCTCGAACCAGCAACCTCGAGTCAGGTCTAAATGGAATTGTTTAACCAACACACCCAGCCAATGGGTTGGTTAAGAAGAATTTAGAAAGTGTGCTACGGATCACTTCAAAAAAAAAAAAAAAAAAAAAAAAAAAAAAAAAAAAAAAAAAATCTATTCTTAAATGCTAAGTTCTAAAGTTAGGTGAATATGAATTTGGGACAGGGGGATTAACAAACAAGAATCAAGAAAACTGAGAAAGGAAAAAAAATGGTAACATTTTAAAGAATATTAACTAAATCAAACCACGATGAAATTATTATTAACAGGGAGTAGGAGGTCAAATAATAAAGTATAGTTTAAAATATTACTAACCTGCAAGTATAATGCTCTCTTTAGTTCATTAAGAACTAATTCGGTTGTTGGACGAAGCTGAATATGATTCCCTCCCAAACATTGATAAGCAATTTTTGAGAATGTGTCCAAAGAATTATGAACAATTCCCTTACAAAAGATGTTTTTCTCCGCTTCTCCCATTAGCTTGAGATCTAATATTTCATTTGGTGTTCCATCTTTGAAACATCGTCTTACAAAGGATACAAGCCCCTTGTCATTGTTCCGTCTGTAAATTGGATCATCCGCGAATCTCCAACACAAAATTTCAAATAAAACAATTCCGAAATGGAAAATATCTATTTCTTTTCTATCTGTTAACGAACTAGCACTGCCTCCAAGATAATCCAAGATAGGCTCGGGTTGTTTGAATTCGGAGAAGAAACCAATCACTGCCTCCCAATTCTCCTTCAGTAGAATGTTTCTGCTACTTATAGTACGGTGTAAGTTATTTTCATTGTACTCGAGGCTGGTGTGAATGTAATTCAAGCCTTCTGCAATATCAATGCATATTTTTAAGCGCTTCACCCAAGGAAAGTTAGTGATGTTAAGCATGCTTTCCAGGTGATCTGCAAGGCTTCCATTAGAAGGATGCTCATAGACAAAGAGCATTTCCCTAGGAAGAGTACAATAGCCAAGAAGAAGAACTATGTTGCGATGCTTACACTTTATAAGCGGTAATATTTCTTTAAGGATCCTTGCCTGTTTCTTCTTCAGTATAGAAAAGAATCTTTGTATAACTACAGTTCTCCATTCCGTGGGTAGTTCGCTGTTATTGTCCCCCTTCATCTCCATGGAATATTTGCTATCAAAAATCTTGAGTCGTGCTTTGTGCAGGTCATACTTTTTGGAAACTTGAATCCGGTTTTTTTCGGAAAAATAACCTGTGCCCGCTGATATTTGTGAATAGCTAAACTCCAAGTGTTCCAAGTTGTGTGCCTGCAACATTAATGTGTGCTAAAACTTAAGGGAATCAAAGAACGAAACATTGTTGCAATATACTTTGTTGGCAATCAAAGAACGAAACAAGCAAACAAAATTTGACAAACTAAGCGGAAGATTTTTAAATTGCAAATCAAATTCTAAGGTACAAATTATAATTCAAAGATACCAATTTCTAATTCGAAAGTACAAATAATTCTAAAGCTATCAATCACTATTCATAGATTAAACTAACTGTGATAAAATAGTCTTCTAATTCTAACAGACTCAAATATCAATCTTGTATTCAAGCACACATATTATCAAATTAAACAACTCTTAAAGTGTAAGACACTTTCTAACAATCTTCACTGTAATTTGAACTCCTCCATCCGTTCTAAATCAAATTCAAAATTCCAAACGCTAGGGACACTAGCTTAATTCAAACAAACGATTGATTCCCCAAAACAATCCAAAGTAAACGCCGATGAGTTCAAAAATGAATAACCAAACATTATCTGATAAGTTCAAAACGGTTAGCTAAACCGACAAATCAGATCTAACGATCTTCTAACAAAGACAATCAAATTCAAGCAACCAATTTCAAAAACCCGTGATAATAGAAGATCCAATTTTTTCAAACTAACAATTTCTCAAAGACTGAACAAAATCCAAATGACTTAACTAAAACAAAGTCTTCAAACACTAAATTGATCTTCAAGTTCCAAATATCAATATCGCATTCTAATGACTGTGAACTATAATCTCGACATTGCTTCATATGTAAATAACGAAACATGAAGTTAGTTAGTTAGTAACCGCCAAGCGGTTAAGTTAGTTATGGCGGTTAGTTAGTTAGTTAGTTGGTTATTGTAGTTAAGTTAGTTGGTAGTTATTTCGGTTATAAACCGAATAGTCACAATGGTTGCAAGTACCGATTGGAAACCTATATATATGTATGTACATGTATCATTTAATGGTTAGACGAAATAGTTATTCAGTAATATTTGCAATTCATATTCAACTCATACTGGGACAACGTTGGCATCAGAGCAAGCGTTTCATTTACATGCTCGTTGGATACCAAAAACACTAAACGAGAACAACCAAGAAAAAAGACGTACGCTGGGAACTTTCTGTTTTCAGAGGGATTCGCGGTGCTTCAAAAGGGAACAACGCCTGGATAACTAGGAACGCAATGGAGATAGTGCACGATCAAACTTGTGTGGAATTGCAAACGTAAGCATCAAACGTAATTGGTGGACGTTTTGTTGTGATCTTTGGAAACGCGACAATAAAACAAGAAGGAAGGAACAATATTGTTACAAGAACTTTTGTTGGTAACTGCATTAACGCGGCAACAAAAAGGAAACCTTGTGGATTGCTGGAACACGCAACGCAAAGGAGAAGGTGATAAACGCTTGAAATAAAACGTAGTACCAAGGAAGAAAGAAATGTGTAGTAAACAAGAGGATTAAAGGGTTGTTGTGGACATGGTTGAAAGGATACAGATAAAGTATATCAAGAATTGCTTGTTGAAAACGTTTAGCGATACAAGAACAACAACAACAGCGAACAAAACAAACAAATCATTTGTTTGGAGAAACAATACCGAGGGGTATTCAAGGGTGTTGTGGACGCGGTGTGAAATAGAACCAAGGAGAACAAGAAGAGTTCAAGGAGTTATTGTGGAAAACGTTTGGTAAACACAAGCAGCAACAACAACAACAACGAAAAAAAACAAACAAGTCGTTTGTTTTGGAAAATAATATCGAAAAGTATTAAAAATTTTGTGGCAAAGGAGACTTGGATTTCGAAAAAATAACAAAACAAAAGATTCGCTTGGAAGGATACCGAGAACAAATAAAGTTTGTTTGGAAGGGAAGCCATGAACAAGAAGGAGTCTAGGGTACGTTTTGTGGAGAGGGATTCAATTCGATCACAAAAGAAGAAAACAACGTGGGAACAAGTGTGGTATAGTGAACAAAGGAGAACTCGTTTGATTTGTTGAGAAAAAACAATTCGACACAAAAGAAAAGAAGCCGAGAATTTTTTGTTTATACAAATTGATTTGGAAGAAAAACAACAACGAGGCAACATAAAAAGAACAATTTGGGTGAACGTCGATAGTATAGCAACAAGTTTGTTGGGATTTGGTGGTTATTAACGGGGATACAAGGGAAAGAAAAGACGTTGTTGGTATAATAATCAAGTACCGACACACAAGAGAGAATACGTTTGTGTTTAACACAACAACGAGGTCACGATTCAAATTTCTAGATTTCTATTATATTAAGATGGTATAGAAGTTTTATTTTGTACTATTAGGAAATCCCGAGAACCATTTATTGATCCCGTACTATTAGGATTCCCGGAAAACTATTCTCTATTCCCATATTAGTAGGAATATCATACTAGTTAGGAAATTCCCATACGATTAGAAGGTGAAGATTATAAACACTAATAAGATGGTCGGTGACGATACAACTAGCACTACACTAAAACCCGTAACACCAATTGCACAATACCAATGCCCTAAGTTGAAAACCACGAACTACACAGTTTGGGCTATACAAATTAAGGTTATATTAGAAGCACATGATTTGTGGGAAGCGATAGAAACTAAGGAAAACACGCAAGTAGATGATAAGAAGGACAAGGCAACGATGGCCTTCCTATATCAAGTGTTGACCGAAGATGTGATTTTACAAGTAGCGGGTTGTAAAACGACAAAAGAATTATAGGAATCGTTAAAAAGGAGACACGTTGGAGAAGAGAGAGTGCAGCAAGCACGGTTACAATCTTGATGATTGGATTTCAAACACTTCCAATGAAGGAAGATGACACGGCGGATGCATTTACGGCTAAACTAAATGGCTACGCCACTAAGGCTAAAGAATTAGGGGAAACTTTGGATGAATCACTTTTAGTATGAAAACTATTAGATTCCACACCAGATAGGTTTCTTCAAATAGTAACATCCATAGAACAAACAAATGTTCTCGACGATATTACCTTAGATGAGATCACTGGAAAACTCAAAGCATTCGAGGAAAGGATAAAACTCCGGAAAGGAGGACAAGTGGAAAGCAAGGAAAACTTACTATTTGCACAAGACGAATAATCGAGAAAAGGAAGACGATTTACTAAACGCGAAGGTAGATCAAACTTTTCACGAGGAAACTGGCAAAGTAATAAGAATAAAGATAACTCAAATGAGGAAAGCTCAACTCACAAAGGAAAGCCAAATAAGAATAAATTTGAGTGGGATAAGAGCAAAGTTAAATGTTTCAAGTGTGGAAAACTTGGACATTATAAGAGAAACTGCATAGCAATATCGACAACTCAGGAACAATCAAACCTTATCTTAGAAGACGATGAACCATCACTGTTAATGACTACACACGAAACAGAACACGAGGAAGTTCTATTGAATAAAGGAAAAATTAAACCCAGAAAATATGCTACAGCAGATGCAAGCATATGGTACTTAGATAATGGTACAAGTAACCATATGACGGGAACCAAGAGTCATTTTAGGGATATTGACGAAAGCATAGCTAGACACGTTCATTTTGGAGATGGATCATATGTGGAGATAAAGGGTAGAGGCTCTATACTGTTAGGATGTAGGAACCAAGAACAAAAGATAGTTTCGGATGTTTACTACATTCCAAACCTCAAGAGCAACATACTTAGTCTAGGACGACTTACGGAGATAGGTTGTAAGATCATCATGGATGGAAACAAACTGACTTTGTATGAAAAGAATAAGAAGTTTTTGATGAAAGTAGAAAGATCTAAGAATCGACTTTATAGTATTAGACTACAAATAGAAGCACCTATATGTCTCTTAGCAAATGTAGATAACCAATCATGGTTATGGCATGCTAGATTAGGTCATCTGAACTTTGACGACATCAACAAGATGACAAGAAAGGGTCTAGTGGAAGGAATACCAAGAATAAATCATGCAGGAAAGATTTGTGATGCATGTTTATTAGGAAAACACAATAGAACACCATTTCCAAATCAAGCTAAATTCAGATCAAAGAACCCGTTGGACTTAGTCTATGGAGACCTCTGTGGTCCTATAAGTCCATCCACACACTCTGGAAAGAAACTCATTTTCTTGTTAGTGGATGACTGCACACGTTTCAAGTGGGCCTACTTTCTGGCATTGAAAGGTCAGGCATTTAGCACTTTCAAGGAATTTAGACAACAGATTGAAATGGAGATGAGACTAAAGTTAAGGATGCTAAGAACAGATAGAGGAGGTGAATTTACATCAAATGAATTCACCAAATACTGTAAGGAAAATGGAATAGCATGACAGTTGACAACACCTTACTCACCACAACAAAATGGAGTAGTGGAGAGAAGAAATAAAACAATGTTATCAACTACGAGGAGTATGATGAAAGCAATGAAGTTACCTTTAACTTTTTGGGCAGAAGCAATTAGACACGCCATATACATACTCAACAGGGTACCTACAAGAGCCCTGGTAGATAAAACTCCATATGAAGTACTCTACAACAAAAAACCGAATCTGGAAAACCAAAGGATATTCGGATGCACAGCTTATGCTAAGATAACAATACCTCACTTGAAGAAGCTGGATGATAGAAGCATACCAATGATTTACTTAGGGGTAGAGGAAGGATCAAAAGCATTTAGGTTATATGATACAATAGGAAGAAAAAAAAACATGTTAGTAGGGATGTAAAGTTTATGGAAACAAAACCGTGGGATTGGGATAACAATGATACAAGTACACAAGACTCATTTTGGACAAGTTTTGTAGTAGGAGTTGACAATGAAAACCCTACATCAATCAACTTAGAAAACACTGATAACACATATCAGGAACAGGAGCCGATTAATGCTCCAGATTCACCGATCACACCACCAATATACACTTACAACCCATTCTCAGAAGAAGAGAAAGAGGAAGAAGAAGCTAATGTGAGCTAATTAGGAAGCTCATATCATAGATTTGATAATAGACCAATACGATGTTTCAAAGAAATAAGGGAAATCTACAAGGATGCACGTGAAGTAGAAACTAAAAGTTCACTATTTATGGAAGAAGAACCCCATAACTATAAGGACCCATCAATAGACAAAAAATGGATTGAGGCCATGGAGATTGAATTTGATTCAATCAACAAGAATAACACATGGACTCTTACTACATTGCCCATAAATCAAATGGTAATAGGACTCAAATGGGTCTTTAAGACCAAGAAGGATGCAAAAGGAAAGATCATCAAATGCAAGGCACGGTTAGTAGCAAAAGGATATGTACAAGAACAAGGAATAGAATTCGATGAAGTATTTGCACCAGTTGATAGGATAGAGATAGTTCGGTTGATATTAGCACTAGCAGCATATCATGGATGGCAAGTATATCACTTAGATGTAAAATCAGCATTTTTACATGGAGATTTGAAGGAAGAAGTCTACGTTACACAACCTGAAGGATTTATTCAACAAGGAAACTCAAGGAAAGTCTACAAGCTAACTAAAGCTTTGTACGGCTTAAGACAAGCACCACGAGCTTGGAATGTGAAGCTTGATCAAACTTTGAAGTCATTAGACTTTAAGAAATGTAATCTCGAACAAGCAGTTTACACAAAGTAAAGCAAGACTTCTACACTTATAGTTGGAGTTTACGTAGATGATTTGATAATCACGAGCACTCCAAGGAAGGAAATAGGAGTATTTAAATCCCATATTGAAGACAAATTTGAAATGAGCGACTTAGGATTGTTAGCTTATTACCTTGGGATAGAAGTTACACAGACACGAAGAGAGATTACAATCAAGCAAACAGGTTATATTAATAAGATCTTGAAAGAAACAAGTATGATGGATAGTAATGACACGAAGATACCAATGGATCCCGATACTAAATTGGTCAAGGCGGAAGATGGAAACTCAGTTGATGCAACTTATTACCGAAGTTTAATTGGAAGTCTCCGGTACTTACTACATACAAGACCAGATCTTAGTTGCTCAGTCGGACTACTCAGCAGGTTTATGCAAGACCCAAAGGATCATCATCTGAAGGCAGTGAAACAAGTAATCCGATACATCAAAGGAACAAAGGAGCATGGCATAATATACAAGAAATAAGGCGGCTGCAAGATTACAAGTTACAGCGACAATATTTATGGAATCAACACTTATCAAGGAAAAGGAACTACGGGATAGTATTTTATTTTGGAGAATCACCTATTACCTGGTGTACTCAGAAGCAACCAACAGTGGCACTCTCATCATGTGAATCAGAATTCATGGCGGCTAGTGGAGCAGCATGTCAAGCCTTATGGTTAAAATGACTAGTTAGTGAATTAACTGGTTGGAAGAGAAAAGGATAACGCTAAAGATCGACAACATTTCAACAATAGCACTCGTCACGAACCAGTTTTTCATGGAAGAAGCAAGCACAATGACATTCGCTTATCATTTCATTCGTGAATGCGAAGAGAATGGACACATCAATGTGGAACAAGTCAATTGAGAATTACAAAGAGTTGATATATTAACAAAAGCTTTACCAAGAATAAAGTTTGTGACTATGCGACAAATGCTCGGAGTTCAAGACTTAGGACGAAGCAGTGATCAAGATTAAGGAGGAGAATGTGAACTATAATCTCGACATCGCTTCTATGTAAATAACCAAACATGAAGGACCAAAGAAGTTCGTTAGTTAGTTAGTAACCGCCAAGCGGTTAAGTTAGTTATGGCTGTTAGTTAGTTAGTTGGTTATGGTAGTTAAGTTAGTTTGTAGTTATTTCGGTTATAAACCGAATAGTCACAATGGTTCCAAGTACCGATTGGAAACCTATATATATGTATGTACATATATCATTTAATGGTTAGATGAAATAGTTATTCAATAATATTTGCAATTCATATTCGACTCATACTGGGACAGCAATGACCACTTATTTGATAGGTATTATGGTTAAGTTCAATCTTATTGTATAATTATCAAACAAATTCAATTTAATAAATAATTTAATGAATGGACTCAAATAATTCAAACACCCAAATGTTGCATGTAAAATATTGGTTTTCATATGTTTTAGGATAAATATCACATATTATCTTTTTTTAACCATTCACATGTAACCACAAGGGATGACCCAGCGGTAAGAATACCAGCCTTCCAAATAGGAGGTCAAGGGTTCGAATCCAACGCGGAGAAAATTAATCCTCTTGTGGCCACGGAGGTTCACCTGCGCCGACTCCGGGCTATCCAAATGGGTAGTCGCCGTGGTATTAGTTGGCTCGCAATGTCGAGTCGGAAACCCATGTTACAAAAAAAAAAAAAAAAAAAAAAAAAAAAAAAAAAAAAAAAACATTCACATGTGATATCGATTTGGGGATTTTTTATTCGCCATCATCCTCTGCCTAGTTAATTTTTTTCATATTTTTTGGACATGTTGATCAAAAAGTTCTCATGTTCTTACCAAATATAAGATTAAGATTTATTTCTTCAACTAGGTCGAAATCAAACAACACCTTAATGGGGTTGATGCAGTGTCATTAGTACACTTAAAGGTGTGTTTAGTCTGTTTAGTCATTTATAGCATCTTCTAATTATTCTTAGCCAGAGGCGCAGCTATGTAGGGGCGGGGAGGGGCGCCTGACCACCCGAATTTTTTTTTTTGCGATGTAGGGGGTATATAGTTTTCGTGTAGAAAAATTTTGGTATATTCTGTTTCGACCCCCCATTTTAATTGTTAATTTTTTTGTATACATTAAGCAATAAAATTTTGATCCATTACATTTTACATAAGCCTATCTACCCAAACTAAAATCCATTAATAAACCAAATCCCAAACTAAAATCCATTACTTATTTACTTAGCCCATAAAAAAAAAAAAAAAAAAAAAAAAAAAAAAAAAAAAAAAAAAGAACAAACTTACAAACCCTCCCCCAATCGACCCTCATCTCCTCCCACAGTCCCTCATTCCTGCCTCCTGGCTCCTCACTCCTGCAGTCTCGCCGGCCACCACCACCTCAGCGGCCACCACCTCAGCGGCTCTTCTGGTCAGGTTTGTTGTCTTTAAATCTATTATCTACTTGTCTTTTATTTAGGGAGTTAGTAGAATTGTAGAAATTAGGAGTGTATCAACCTAAGCTTGAAGAGTATAAGCCTAGAGGTCCAAAGAATAATCTTCGTCGATTTAAATTTGCTTGGTTTGGTATGTTCCCTAATTGGTTGAGTATTCTCCAACAATACACAAGGCTTATTGTTTTCTATGTTAAAGATCGAAAGGCTGAACTCTAATTTCTTCAATGAATCGAACCAGGTACCAACCGTTTGTCTCCTTTTTAATGTTTAGTTGTCTTGGACAAATGTTTAGTTTTTTAGTGATTGAAACTTTTTTTTTATATAATAATAGTATTTAATTTTTGACCCGACCCGAATCGAATCACCGACCCAAACATATTACCCGAAAAATAGCGTTAGAAAAAAAAAATTTAATCCGGACCCCCCACTCAAAATTTTCTAGCTTCGCCACTGTTCTTAGCACTTTGTATTGAAAAACAATACTATTGTTGAAACCTTTTTTTTTATTCATAGTTATAAAACAAAGGGTAAAATTTATAAATGCTCTATGTACTCTCTATAGTAACCCATTATACATGCCCAACTAACAAAGATACTATTATTCTCTAAGAAATGTTACACGTTTAGTCCCTATAGTTGCAGAATCTTGTAGCGTCTATCCTTTTGCCCGATGGCAGTTTGTTTTAGGATTATCTCTTTGCAATATCTATTCTTTTGGCCAACAACCGTTTGCAATTATTTTTAAAATTTTTGGTTTATACGTTTCAATCAGTTCTTATACGCTTTTGTACGTTTTTATACGTTTTCATCCATTTTTATTCATTTCCGTCCGTTTTTATCCATTTTGTACAATTGTATCAGTTTTTATATGTTTTCGTCCTTTTTCGTTCATTTTTATATGTTTTTTTATACTTTTTCATACGTTTGTGTACATCTTCTTACCTATTCATACCTTTTAATCGGTTTCTATAAGTTTTTGTACACTTTTATACCTTTTCATCTGTTTTTATCTGTTTTCTTTCATTTTTATACATTTTGTACGATTCTTATTAGTTTTTATATGTTTTCGTCCATCTTCGTTTGTTTTTATACGTTTTTGTCTATTTTCATCTATTTTATTCATTTTCATATGTTTTTATACGTTTTCTTACCTATCCATAAACTATCATCCGTTTCTTTCCGTTTTTACATGTTATGTATGATTTTATCAGTTTTTATACGTTTTCGTCCATATTCGCCCATTTTTATTTTTGTAGGTTTTTGTATGTTTTCTTACCTATTTATACTCTTTTATCTATTTTTATACATTTTTGTAATCTTTTATACATTTTTGTACGTTGTTGTACATTTTAAATCCGTTTTTATCCATCTTTATACGTTTTCTTAAGTTTTTGTATGTTTTTATATATTTTCATACGTTGTTGTACCTATTTATAGGTTTTTACATATTCTTATATGTTTTCGTACATTTTCTTATGTTTTGTACGTTTTAGACTATTTTTTTATGTTTTCAGATGTTGTTGTATATTTGTATACATTTCTATACAGTTTTGGGCATAAGAAAATCTATACTACTTATAATGGAAAAATGGTAAAAGTAAAATGTTGAGTTTTCAACACTTGGTCATAGGAGAGAGAAAAATAATGTAATTAATACTCTTATTAAAACACCTCATTACTTAAAAGTACAATGAGTTATTCACATTGTACAACCAATTAAAAATATATCTACCAAACTAAATACAACCAATTAAACAATTAATACAAATGACAAACCGGGTTTACCCGGGACGCTTCTAACCCGACGGGTTGAACCGGTTTAATTTGACCCGTTTTCGACCCAAACTAGCAAGTTGACCCGGTTTAAATCGACAAATTTTTCGACCGGAACGGTTCACGCTTCAAACCTGACGGGTTGAACCGGTTTAATTTGACCCGTTTTTTACCAACCAAGCAAGTTGACCCGGTTTAAATCGACAAATTTTTCTACCTGAATGGTTCAACCGGTTGAACCACCCGGGTCGAACCGGGTTTCAAAACATTATGTTTAATTCTCAAATCTTCAATCTTTATATCTACCAAATTAAATACAACCAATTAAAACAATTAATACAAATGACAAACCGGGTTGACCCGGGACGCTTCAAACCCGACGGGTTGAACCGGTTTAATTTGACCTGTTTTCGACCCAACCTAGCAAGTTGACCCGGTTTAAATCGACAAAATTTTCGACCGCAACGGTTCACGCTTCAAACCTGACGGGTTGAACCGGTTTAATTTGACCCGTTTTTGACCCAACCAAGCAAGTTGACCCGGTTTAAATCGAAAAATTTTTCTACCGGAATGGTTCAACCGGTTTAACCACCCGGGTCGAACCGGGTTTCAAAACATTATGTTTAATTCTCAAATCTTCAAACTTTATATCTACCAAATTAAATACAACCAATTAAAACAATTAATACAAATGACAAACCGGGTTGACCCGGGATGCTTCAAACCCGACGGGTTGAACCGGTTTAATTTGACCCGTTTTCGACCAAACCTAGCAAGTTGACCCGGTTTAAATTGACAAATTTTTTGACCGGAACGGTTTAACCGGTTGAACCACCCGGGTCGAACCGGGTTTCAAAACATTATGTTTAATTCCCAAATCTTCAAACTTTTATTATTTTTGATTTATAACTTATAATTTTTTTTTATCAATAAACTATATGTCGCTATAAAATCCCGTTGCTATGCACGGGTACTCGTCTAGTGTATAAAAATGGATAAAAATATACAAAAATGGATAAGTACGAAAGATAACGCATAAAAACATATAAACACGCTTCAAAATGGATAAAAACACAAGAAAATGTATGACAACGCATAAAAAGGTAAGAAAACGTATGAAAACGAATAAAAGCGTAAGAAAACGTATAAAAACATCCAGAAACGTATAATAAATGATAAAAACTCATAAAATTGTATAAAAACATAAAAAAAAAAAAAAAAAAAACGTATGAAAATAGAAGAAAACGTATAAACACGTACAATAGCATACAAAAACGTATAAAACGTAAAAAGTAGATAAAAGCATATAAAACTAGACGAAAACATATAAAAATGGATAAAACATAAAACATACAAAAATGGATAAAAATGACGAAAATATATAAAAAAGAAAGAAAACGTATAAAAATGGATAAAAACGTATAAACCGTACAAACACGTACAATAACATACAAAAAGGTTGAAAACGTACAAAAGCGTATAAAAAGGTATAAAACCAGATAAAAAGATATGAAAATGGATAAAAAAATATGAACACGTACAAAAACGTATAAGACGGATAGAGATGAACAAAAAAGATAAAATAGCTGAAAAGGTACAAAATGTATAAAAATGGATTAAAACGTCTGAAAATGTATAAACCAAAAAATTTAAAAATAATATCTCTCCTTCTTAAATTTGGAAATTTCATATATACCCAAACACGCTTTAAAAGGATTGTACATTATTAATTCAATACTTGCACTTAGAGTATAAATGAAATTGATCATGAAAGTAGGGTGATACATGAAATTAATTCTAAAAATAATTACAAACGGTCGTTAGCCAAAAGGATAGATGATGAGGTTTAAAAACAAGCATTTTTTAGGGGTCATTTAACCTCTAAATTCATACATATTTGATCATTTATTGCCTTAAATTGTTTCTAGTTGCATTTTAGGTACTTGTGAAGAAAATGTTGGAAATCGATGTGTTTTCGGTTCATTTGGACAAGAAAACAAAGAAAATGATCAGGTCACGAAAACGTCCCTACTGATGAAGTTATAAAGTTCTCAAGTGAACATTCAGCCTCTGGAGACCACCTATTCTGACCATGTCACGACCAAAATACGGATTTGATAAAGTTCCAGAATTTGCAAGTGACCATTCAGTCTCTAGTGACCGCCTAGCCTGACGGCGTCACTACCATGAAAACAGTGCATGACGGCCTCACAAGCTATAAAGCGACACCGTTACAACGGCGATAGTGCAAAGGAAGAAACCCTAATGACGGCGAGCTGAGGGCGTCACACCTATAAAGTAACGCCGTCACATCTGCAAATCTATATATATATATTTTTTTTTTAGGATTTTCATTATGTTTAACACGTATTGGTAAGACTTTGGAGAAGCCTTTGGTGCATGAATTTTCCAACTTTTGTAAGGGTTTTTAACCCTCTTGACTCCATGTTTTAGTTGAAGATAAGTTATTCTTTAATCATTCAATATGTCTATGTGTTGTTTGATTATTTGTTTATCTTCTCTTCTTTTTCACATGCTAGGCTAGATTTATTAGTGTTTGCTTAGGATTGAATGAAATCTAGTTGTTGATTATTGATTGTCGTCTCTCGTTTAATTAGTTGTTTATTGCATTAGAAGTAGGAAAACTAGCTAGGTAAAATATATTACGAGCTTGAACGTCCGAATAAATGCTCCACTATAGTGCAATAGTTTTTTATTCGTTGTATTTATTGCGTGAATTGCAGTTGTGGACATCAAGAGTCTTAACGAGTCCTATAATTTCCAAACATTGCGGAATTGTGGATGCTGAAATTAGGATTCTTAACGAGATCAATACATTCATAGAGTTAGGGAAAGTAACACATTCCTATGACCAATATTAAGGAATACAACGCACTAATTAAAACAAAGACGTGACAGTTTGACTAATCAATAAGAGATAACTAGGGAGTAATAAAATTCTAAGTAAACACATTTACTTATCTTACGAGTTCACCACTTTACTTTTCTGCATATTTAGTTTTAATTAGTTTATTTAGTATTTAAAAAAACCAAACTCGTCAAATCCTGAGATTTTTACTTTGCTTTCTAAAAAATATAAAAAGACTAAAAATAATCATCCTTCACATTTAGACCTAATTCGTCATACACATCAACCTTCACAACACTATTCCCCTAGAGAATGGATCAATCCCTATGTCTTGCCTGTACTACACTACAACAGTTAGATACACTTCCTAGGAGATTGGAAAACTTAGTTGTTTTGCAAAATTCCGCATCAAGTTTTTGACGCTGCTGCTGGGGAATAGTTTAGGTTTTGATTTCTATCTCGTTTAGGTCTACTCACTAGATTCCTATTAAGTGAGATCTTTCTTTTTATTTTATTAGCTTTCTCGTAGTCTATTTTTTCTTTGCTTCCTTTGTTCGTAAAACTTTTCATTCTCCACCATGGTGAATGGGATGCCTCAAAACTAATAAGAACTACAACCACAACAACCAAACAACTGTGACCCACCAGACCCACCTCGAGTCTGTACTCTAGATGAATACTCCAAACCTAGCCACCAAGGCTATCGAAACACCATTGAGCTTCCCTAAGAAGCCAATGTGTCTCCCTTGCGATCCGACACCATCCGGTTGGTGCAAAACGGATGTGCATTCCATGGATTTCGTTCTAAAGATCCAAACCAACATCTCAAGGATTTTCATAAAATTGTTGATTCCATTGACCTTGATGTTGGCAATCAGGAGACGATACACTTGCGTCTCTTCCAATTCTCTCTACGTGATCAAGCTAACAACTGGCTTGAGCGTCTACCCGCAGGATCCGTCTTGACTTTGGATGATCTGACTTCTTGTTTTCTCGCACAATTTTTCCCACCAGGGAAAACTACCAAGTTAAGGAATGACGTATTGATGTTCTAATAAAGTCAAGGTAAAACTCTTTGTGAAGCGTGGATTCATTTCAAGGACTTGCTTCAAAAAGTCCCTTATCATGGCACTAATCTTTGGCTCTAAATCCAAAATCTCTATAATCATGTTAACTACTCCACAAAGCAAGCCATTGACCATGCGGCAAGCAGTAAGCTTCATAATAAGAATGCAGAAGAATCGTGGGGTATTGTAGAGGATCTCGCCCTCTATCACAACGAATGTTGGAATGACCCTAGCGAGTTGAGCAAAACCATCAAGGAAATATCCCTGCCTTCGAATTCCTCAAGCATTCCCGATCGTAAGATCATTGAACTTGAAGATCAAGTTAAATTCTTGACGAGTTCTTACGAAACTCCTAAACCATCTCGTCAAGTGAATAAGATCACTTCCTCATATGAATTATGTAGTGGCCCCCATGACACTCGTGATTGCATGGAACTCCCCGAACAAGCTTTTGCGGACTATGCATCCTCGCATACCGATGGAGTAGGAGAGAAGTGGTTCACATTCAAACCCGAGAAAAACAATCTTGATGATTCATACAACCCTTCTTGGAAAGATCATCCAAACTTTAGGTGAAACTGTTAAGAATTAAACTACCAGTACAAACTGTCAAGCCTAAAGTTACAATTGCTGAAGAATACACTAGCAATATTAACTGACTTAGTACTTCTAGTACATGAAGTTTGTACTGCTTATATTTTGGAAGACAGATAAAGACGTGTATAATGATAAGTATAGAATAGATTTGGTATATATCTTATTTAGTTAGATTTATACGAATATCATGCATATTATACTTATCTTATAAAGGAATCCTTGTAGTTATAAAAGGAGGTCCTAGGTTAGATGTCAAGTACGTATCTTTAGTGAAAGCTTCAAGGGTGTAAACCCCAGTGATAGTCAAAAATCACTCACATTATACTTAATAATATTGAAGCATTTAGTTTGATATTTCCGTTTATTCATACGTACACTATTACATCAAACAAACAAATACATAAATCTTCTAAGTTTCAAATAGCAAATTCTGCATGTTATTTGATATCCACTCAAATTATTCTTAACACATTCTAAGTGTGTTTAGATCCTCTCAGAAACAAAATCAAAATTCATCTCAAAACAATTTTTCAACTCCACCTAATCATTTTCAACCAAGCGGTTCGACCTCGAATCACCCCTTTAACAATAATCCTTCCAACAAATCTAATAATCTTGACGAATTGGTATCCAATTTTATGTCATCTCAAGAAGCTCATTGTCTAAGTTTGTAGCCGATTTCAAACTACAACAAAGCAAGATGACAAATAAAATTAATACTCTTTTAAAGGTTCTCAATGACCTAGTAATGGGGGAACTCCTAAGTGGCACCGTCAAGAACCTGAAACTAAATGTTAACTCTATTTCATTGGTTTTGTCTATTCGTTCTTGTTCTAAAAAATAAGGTACATCTTCATGCCCTTCACCTCACTTTCACTCGGTCAATACAATTAAAACATGTTACAAACAAACTCAAACTTTTTCAAAAGATCGACAACACAAAGACAATACACCAAGCGAAGTGGCGGTCAACCAAGTTATTGTAACACCAACCAAACAAGAACCCAACCCTAATCTAACTAACGAATTCAAGGATCTTTACCTTGAAAGACCGGCTCTTGATGTCTTGACTCATGCTCTTTATTATAATGCTCTTTTGGATAAATATGTGGAAGGAGTTAAGTTGGGTAAGAATAGGTCCGCTTTTCTTCAGAACAAGTTACCCAAAAAGTTAGATGATCTAGGCCTATTCATTTTACCTTGTAGTATCGGAAATTCTAAAGCCTTTGACACCTTAGACGACCTAGGATCATGCATTAATATACTTTTGTTGTCCCTTTATAGGAATTTCAACTTAGGAAAATTAAAAGAAATGAAAACGGTTATAGGATTAGCATATGGAAGTTTAGCTTATCCAGTTGGGATCTTGAAGGATCAATTGGTGCATATAGGGAAATTGACTATTTTGGCGGATTTTCATGTCCTTGATGCTTTAAGAGACCTTAAGTGCCCATTGCTCGTTGGAAGAGGATTCTTAGCAACCGCTAGTGCGATAATAGATTGTAAGATGTCTAAGATAGCGGTAAGAGAAGGTTACACTAGGTCAATTTATGATGTTCAAAAGCATACCTATGACAAGAAGAGGAAAAGGAACCCCATTGGTTAGTTAGGGGTAGGAGACCATCAAGATATGGCTCTCGGATCAATGGAGATTTTATACTACCTCAACAACAATTTTTCTTGGAAGATGAATTTGTAATGAGAACAACTTACATGGAACAACAATTAGCTAGGGATATTGAGATTAACCCATTTGAGGATCCTCTAGTATTTTGGAAGATTATTGAATTTCTAGGAACATTGCTAGTTAATCTTAGGAGGAACAAGTGGGATTCGAAGGATTCAAAAAGTAAATGGACTTCAAATAAGCCACCAAAAGAAGGATGTGGATTATGGCATATTAAGATGACGATAATATATCCTGATGGAGAGAAGTTCAAAAAGCAATACCAAACAAAACCCACTAATAGGAAACTTAGAAAGAAATTTGATCCAAAAGATATCCTCAATGAGGATCTTATCTATATGACTTAGGGCATGGCTTGAGTCTAGCTACAAGACTCATAAATAAAGAAAAGTGCTTCTTTGGATGCAACCCATGTTTTTCATTGTTTGATGTTTTTTATTTTTGTTGGTCCCGTTTGACTTGAGCAACTCATGATTCGACAAAATATACATAAACACGTGGCGTTTAGACATGGAAATAATAACAAGTTTATGATTCATGATAAGGCAGAATTACAAGGATACTCAAGAACCCACTTAGAGGAGCAGTTGTTGTTGCTTCACGTGGGAATAGTGAATTTGCCGACTACTCGTAGGTAGGAATGTGCCTATACATCTAGCCTTGATGTCCTTTTGGTTTACCGGAGTTGACAATTACAATTTCTGATGAGCTTCTTTTGTATCTTGGAATGGAGCAAAGTTTATCTTCCTAAGAGTTTTCCCATTTAAACTCTATTGACTCACCTAACTACCTTGGTCTTTGATCAGAGAGTTGAGAGATAATCAAGGTATACATGCCCTAATGAATCCCTTGTGCCTGTGTTGGAGTTCCTGGCTCAAACTTATTGACAATCTCTGAACAAATGAACTCCTTGACGATATCTAAGACTTGAACTTCTACTGTTTAAGTGAGTTTGTCTTTTTTTATCATTTCAACTTAGATTCCTAATGTCTTTAAATCTTGAGCCTGATGATGAAGTTATCTTGATCATCATACCTTCATTCAATTATATTATAGTTGGTGATGTGGTCATTAACAAATAGAGAAAGGCCATCAGGGATATAGAGACATTTGTCAGACCTCAGTGTCCCTGATGTTTTGCTCAGGTACCTAACTCACTGAGACTGCATCAGTGAGTAGGCACCCCTTCAGTTGGTCTTTGCCAACTCTTTGAAGTATGATGTTTGAGCTTCATCCCTGTATCAGGGAGAGACATTCTTACTGATCATCAATGTGTTATATGACCACTGATATTCTGTCAGTGAGTGTCTGGCCTTGTTTATGTTCAAATCTTTGTTGGAGACATTTGGGTCAAATATTGGCCCAACAATCTCCCCCTATTTAAACATAAAGATGGCCCGGGTTTAATCATGTATAATTGAGCATAACGACGTCTTCTTATACTCTGATTTTACAAAAGGTATAATGAACGAATAATGTTTTGATTCAGTGTGATTCTACTTTTTGGATTCTAACAGAGATAAGTGAGCATAACAACATCTTCTTATACTCTGATTTACAAGTATTTCCTAAAGTAACACTGTCATTGTAGGCTTTTATCTTCGATACCTTTTGTCCAAGATGAAAGTTCTAGGCTATTGACTTCATCTTGATTCACCATCTTGATTCTGGTTTGATCTTCACTAGTCCGAGCTTTCTCAGGTAGTGGTGTTTCTCCTTTATTTTGGTGATGACCTCTTGAGACCTTTTGTGCTCAGAGTCTCCTAACATTTCTACTTAAGGTCTCCTGAGAATTGTTTCTCAGGGTCTCTTAAGGGTTTAATCTAAGGGTTTCTCCTGTATAGGGTCTCTTGAGCATTGTTGCTCAGGGTCTCCTGAGTGTTTTATGCTCAGGCTCACTTAGGATTTGTTTACATATAGGTTCTAGCAGAATTCTGTCGACATAGATATCCTAAGCTACTTTCGTTTTGTAAGTGAGCAAAAGGACTTCTTCTTACAAACTGTTTTACAACAAATAAAGTAAAAATATTACATTGAAACTAGATTCTTTGTTGTCTTGAACCATTTCTCTTCTTGGTGTTCAAGGTCATGTTCCCTGATGTTTGTTCTAATCAAGCCTTTACATCAATTTTTGCCTGTGAACTCAGTCCCCAATGATTTGTGCATCAGGTTCACTTCTTTAATTATGGTTGTCTTAGATTCTCAAAAATGTTTTCTCCCCCTTAAAAATCATAACGTCAATGAGAGATTTTTAGAGTCCATGCATATATGGTTATGGTTCAAGTAGAAGGAACTTGTGTAGTGTCTATTAGTTCGAATAATAGACGCTGAGACCTCTTCATGGAGAAATTTTCTCCCTGAAGGGTCCTCAGAGAGTAACTAACTGATGGTATGAATAAGTTGTTAGTAAGTCATACTCTGTGGTCTTTACTGAAACTCAGTGAGAAGTTTAGATCTTTTATTCATAGTTTACATGAAAGAAGAGATCAGTTTACATGAACCTCTCCATGACTAGAATTTACAAGTGTTATAAACTTATTACATCAAAGAATTACAATATTTAACTTATCTAATTGTTTTGATGCTGAGGAAGTACAAATAAACTCTCTAGCTTGACTCTTTTATCTTCAGTTTCACAACCTTTTGTCTGTAGTCCAGTGTCTTCGTACTTCAGTGCTCTGGGAACCAGTAACCACTCTCGCCAGAGTCTTTGAGACAGATCAGGTAGTAGGTAAGTACCACCGGATCTAGTCTTTCCAGTCCATCATGACCTAGAAACCATGATCACCCAACTGATATTGCCTTAGAGAGTGAGTTTGATTGCTTGGTCAAGGGACTATTTTGTTCATTGACTGATTTAATGTTCGGTTAGAACTGCTGAAGTAGCCTCCCCATTACAACTCAGTCGGCTTCCACCCAGCCGTCAACCATGTCCTTTGTGCTTACGGCTGGGCAGCAACAAGGATGGGAAATTAAGGATTTTTATCCTTATTTGCTTGACGTCGTTAGGAGATTTTCCTTGAAGAACAGGGATTAGAGTAATCCTTGATGTCAGATGTGTATCTATCCCTATGACATATCCTCTTCCCTATGTTGTTCCCCTTTAAAAGCCTCTGATGTCCCACCATTTTTTGCACCAAATATGGTTTTTATTAAGATTAACCATATTACATCCTAGGATGTTTCCACTAGTAGTTTGGGGATTGGTGGTGCTGAGGTGGAATGGATGGAATTATGATGGACAGGCAGTTTGAGAATTACCTCGCACCAGAAATATTTAACATCACTTTCTTGTTTGAGGAAACACTCGACGATGTTATGGAGGGGATTATGATGTTAGGGTTTTTTAGAGGATGGTGGTTGTAGGTTATTAGCCATCATTCAAGAACGGCTAAAAGTTATAAGTAGTCATTCAAGAACGGATCATGATCATAAGAATGATCCACCCGCTCTAATACCAATTTTTGGTCCGGTTTGACTTGAGCAACTCATGAATCGACAAAATATACATAAACACGTGGCATTTGGACATGGAAATTTCAATGAGTTTAGGATTCATGATAAGGCAGAATTCATAGGTTACTCAAGAATCCACTTAGACACTCTAACAACTTGGTTGGCTTTTCAAGGGGATAGTTGCAGCGGCTATCCCCGTGGAAAGACAAATTAAGGAACACGAAGAAGCATGCTAGGATTAGGTTCTAAGTATGTTGAGAATTCTAACACTCTAACTATGCTAATTGAATTCTCACTTCTTACTCTCGTTGAATGCGCACATTCTGCTTTGTTAGAACAGGCTTATATAGCAGAGCGGTTAATGTTGCTTCACATAGGAATAGTGAACTCGCCGAGTATTCGTAGGAAGGCACGTACCTATACATCTGGCCTTGATGTCCTTTCGGTTTACCGTAGTTGACAGTTACGATTTCCTATAAGCTTCTTTTGTTTCTTAGAAAAGAGCAAAGTTTATCCTCCCAAGAGTTTTCCTGCTTAAACTCTATTGACTCACCTAACTACCTTGGTCTCTGATCAGAGAGCTGAGAGATCATCAAGGTATACCTGCCCTTGTGAATCCCTTGTGCCTGTGCTGGAGTTCCTTGTTCAAACTTGCTGACAAGCTCTAAACAAGTGAACTCTTTGAAGATATCTAAGACTTGAACTTCTGCTATTTTAGTGAGTTTGTCTTTTTGTATCAGTTCAACATAGATTCCTGATGTCTCTAAATCTTGAGCCTGATGATGAAGTTATGTTAATCAATATACCTTCATGCAATTATATTATAGTTTTTGAGGTGGTCATTAACAAAGAGAGAAAGGCCATCAAGGATATAGAGACATTTGTCAGATCTCAGTAGATCTCAGTGTCCCTGATGTTTTGCTCAAGTACCTAACTCACTGAGACTGCATCAGTGAGTAGGCGCCCCTTAAGTTGGTCTTTGCCAACTCTTTAAATTATGCTGTTTGAACTTCATCCCTGTATCAGGGAGAGATATTCTCACTGATAATCAGTGTGTTAGATGACCACTGATATTCTATCAGTGAGTGTCTAGCCTATTTTATGTTCAAATCCTTGTTGGAGACATTTAGGTCAAATATTAGCGCAGTAATTTTGTTTGTGTCATATATGCCTCATCATAATTGTTTAATTCTCATGTATCGGATAATATATGAAAATGCTTTATTTTCTTTTTAACCTTGTCTTATTGCATATAAAGGTATTTTACAAAAAAAATGTAAGGAAGTTCACATTTGTTTAAAAGAATGAAATTCGAACATGAAAATTTACAATTATTGATGAGCATATATTCTATCATATTTATGTGTTTATTTGAGTCAAATGCTTGTATCGAGTCGCAATAAATGTTTTACAGAAGTTACAGGTTTTAAAAAGTTAGTTTTTTCTAGAAATTTTCCAGGAAACAAAACAAAACAATCTGTCAGGTCAATCCTGACAGCTTCAAGATTAAAACTTGACGACGTCAGCTACTGTAGCAACAAATTATTTTAGATTTTTGTTTTTCTGTTGTAAATTAATTTCTGAAAATTTCTAGAATTTTAAATTTTCCAGATTTCTGTAAATATTTATTTTGCAACTATTATATCTTATTTGCTTTCTAGGATTTGTTTTTATTATATATAGTGTTTGCCGTCGATTTTATGTGAGGTTTCGTGTTTATTTTCTTAGTGATTTACATGTTATATTGGAAAAGAAGCATATTATTAGACAATTTTATCTTCTTAGAAGAGCTGACCGTATATCCATTTTGTGTTCATACCGAGCTAATCATGGGAATACTAGTTTCTTTTATCTTTTTAATTTTTCCCATTATCATATCTTTGGTACTATTTAAAAACATTGAGGACAATGTGAAATTTAAGTGTAGGGAGGGTAAAAAGGGACACCATTAAAACAAGTCACTCATTTGCTATTGGGATAATTCCATATTTACTCAATCTAAACATGCAAATGTCATATATAGCCAAAATACAAGTTTTGAATGCATGATTTACAATGCACTTAAAGCATGTTTTGGGTAAATATGGCATTATCATGTTTAAGTTGGGTAAATATGGAATTGCCCCTTAAGTAATTATGTAATAAACCGAAAGAAATACTTGTAAAAGTAATTTTAGCACCAAATCTAAAATTTTTTATGACATTTACAAGTGAAACTTTAGTCTTAATAAAGTGTCTCATGGATAGGAGTTATATAGCTAGCACAAAAACTCTGCCACTCAAAAAATTTCACCCCAAAATGTGAGGTTCGCCTTTAGATATTTAGGAAAAAGCATTCATCTTTAATGCTTATGAGTGTACCGGTAGTATATAGATTCTAGAACTTTCTTTAGTGATGCATTCCAAGATCGCTAGTAAGATCGCATTCGTGTGATTAGGATTGACTAAATGATAAGAGGCATTAGGATAACCCTTGTTTTTAACATGTTATTATAATTACTTTGGCCAAGTAATTACCCCACACCCTTGCTATGTACTCATTTTTAGTACAAGATACACCTAGTTAACCCCTCTGAGCCTATCCTTTTCGCGGTTCTCATAATATTTTAGTGGATTCCAAAATATTAATGAAGAGCATTGTTTACAATCCACCCCCAAATGTTACACCCAAATCGTTTTAGCCTTCCTTGTATGCACTCATCTTTAGTGCATTACTGTTACAACATTTATGTTAAACCCTTAGTTAGTTGTATAGTTGATTACATGGTTGCTAAGTCGAGTCATTATTTACCTTTTTACTTAAAACTATTAATTTGAGAGTAACTATTTACCTATATGCATAACTATAAACTTACACTGCGTAAACCTAAAAGTGACATTTTTCATAAACTACCAATTTTCTCAGTCAATATTTGACTAAAAACTCAAAACAATCACTTGTAATATTTATGTTCTTACTTAAACCTAAAACCGTGAAGTGAACTCGCGTAACGTGAGTACTGACTTTTAACGCATAACGGCACTAGACGGGCAGGTTCTATACTAAATTAACACATTACGGCTCTATTAGAGTTATTTCATGTGTCTTGATATTTTATTTTACAAGTCTCACAATAAACGCGAATAAATTGCATTTTAGCTCACGCGTGCACGATTTTTGCACCAACCAACCAAGTTATTGATCATAGCTCACACCACTACTCATCACCATGCAAAACTACAAAAATTCATCCCTTGTGATAAGCAAAACCGGCTATCCCTTTTATCTCATAAACCATGTGCACAAAACCTTCCAAATGATGACATAATGCATGATATTGAACTAATGAGTCCAAGATGGTGAAACCCCCCTTACATCATCACCGTACCTCCTTCCTGGTCCCCTTTTCATTTGAAAATTTTTCTAACCTTGGTTACACTTCAATTTGTACTCCTAGGATTGATTTTGGTGTCATACACATGAGTTCAAATATAAATAGGTGTCAAACTACACATACATGTTGCCATAACTCATAAAATACAAAAACCTTGTGTCTCCCCTCCTTGTTGCCATCGTACACCACAAACACACACCCTTAAGGGGGAGGGAGTGCATCACTCACCTTCCTTCCCTTCACTCACTCTCAACCAATCCTCTTACGCCACATCACTCCCCCTTCACTCACTCTCTCTCCCTTTACTCACTCATATTTTTGGAGGCACCACTTCACTCATCATTCACTCATTTTTTTTTTTTAAATTCTATTAAAATTTATTAAAAACTAAAATTTCATTAAAATTAAATAAACATTACATAATATTATTAAAATAACATTACATAATACTAAAAATTCTAAAAAACTAAACTTCATCGTTAGACCACTCAAACGGCTCGTCTAACCATACCATCGAACCTATTCTTTTATGCTCCATATGTTTGTTTATTTTTTTTATTTTTTTTATTTTTTTATTTTTTTTTTTGGATCGTATGTTTTTTTTTTGTTTGGCAGCTGTTGTTTTTTTTATGTGTACACTTCAATCTAAAATGTGTGCAATATATACTCTTTCTCCCACAAAAAAGAGCCATTGAAAGGCTCCAACAGTCAACAAACATGCAACGTTCAAAAAAGAAAAAGAGAATCCCGTGCGTGAAACTTTCTGGCAAGGGATGGATCCCACGCATGAAGCTACCCCCGGCGGCGGTGTTCCAATGGATGATGGGATCCCTCACGTGCCTTCAGGCACCCACTCCCACCTCCCTAAGAAGTTTAATTAGTTCATCTGAGTTATCATAGTTGGGTTATTACACAAGATTTAGTCCACTCTTGCACTAGATCAACATTTTCATACCTAAAGTTGTAAGTCATCTTTTAATATCTTAACTTGTACTTTCATGATAATTAAAACATGAAGTTTATAAAACTACAACTTGATTTTCAAGATTTGCAAGTAAACTTTTGAAACCCTAAGTGTGTATATAATTATATATATACACGACACTTATACAAAATCTTTTCAAAATATGTATCACCATGTTATGTTTGTCTTGTTGTACTTAAAATTATTAATAAAGTTAACTTGCGTATGATTTGCGGTCTAATTAGTGTTAATTACTATATTATGTTATGAATTGGTGGATGAGATAAACTAGGTTAGTTGGGGGTTGTTGGTTGTTGAGGAATTGATGAATATTGGTGATAGAGAATTAAGGGTTGATGGTTAAATGAGCTTATGTTCAATAATAAGTTAAAAAATTAGAAAATAGACTTTATAATGAAAATATAGTCGCTTAAATCATTAAAAAACAGGCTTAAAAATCATAAAGTTATGCTATTTTGAAAAGTATGGCGCAAACCATATTTTCTTATAAAAACTCCACTAATAGTGAAACTATATTTTCATAAACTTTGAGTAGCTTTTAAAATCGTTAGAGTCAAGATAGGTAAAAATGGTAAAGTAAAGATTTCCGAACGGGTCATGCCAAATTTTCGTCAGAAATATAACACTTAGATTGTGTTTGTATATCACTATACTATTTGGTGAAAATGCGTATTTTTCTATAAAAATGTCAAGTGAGTTAAATTAAACTATTATAAGTAGTAAATAACTATTTAGTATAAAAACTTGACTAAACGACGAAACCCGACAAATGGACAAAAAATGACAAAAAGGTAAAATGTTTTCTTTAACTTCTAAAGCACAAGCACATCGAGTCATGGTGATACAATGTTTTCAAAACTCATTCCTATCTTCACATTTCATTAAGCGTTATACTAAGTCAAGCCCGTACTTAACTAGGTTGCCTTTCTGAGTCGTTACTTTTTGTCGCCTGACTTACTTACTACGAAATCACTATCTTACTTGAGGTGAGTTTCCATAGCCCCATTTTTACATGGTTTACATTATTTTCTAAACTCTCGGGGTGAGAATACGCTGCTTACTTTTATGCCAACATGAGTACAAAACTAGCTACAATGTCTAGGTTACCACATTGCCATTTAAGTCCCCTACATATCATGAACCGTTAATTACCTATAAGTGTGAATGCTATGAATAGATCTATTTGGTTGACACCCCGTTCGGGTTGGGTTGCTCCAACTGGTCAAACAAACACATACCATTTGATGAATACTTCAAGTGTCTGGCAAACACTTGTTTGGGGCATTTATCTATGCTTGATTGCATACGAGTACATTAAACGTCGGGGTCATGAGCTTTGGGCATTGTATGTATCTATTTTTCCAAGGAATTATCTTTGTTATAATTGTCATAAGTACTGAAATCTTGTGTTCTGTACCTGAATTACATTTACTTAAACCTATGGACTCACCAATGTTATGTGGACCTTTTTAGCATGTATTTTCTCAAGTGCTTAGCTTTACTTGGTGTGCACTGCATGGAGTCCATTTTCCCTAGTCATCATTGGCGACTTCATTCATGAGGATTTCATTGAATCAACTATTACATCGTTTGACTTTGTCATTATTTCAAAACTATTTTTACTATTTCGCTGCGTAACTTGACCATTTATGTATTTGAACCTTTTGTTGACTTATTTAATCAAATGATGTATTTTTCCAAAACAACTCATGTAAGTCGTTCAATATAACTATAACGTTGTATCCATGAAAGTTACGCTCCAATTACTATTCCGCTATGACCCGATTTGGTGGTATGACAGATTGGCATCAAAGCTAATGTTATACTCCCTCCGTCCCAATTTGATTGTCCACGTTTCCTTTTTGGGATGTCCCAATTTAATTGTCCACTACTAAAAATAGATAAAGAAGTTTAACCAAGTTTACTATATTACCCTTGTTTAAAATTATTATTACATACCTTAAAGAAGACTTTAATTAATTACCTAAGGGCAAAATTGTTATTCAGTCAAAAAGTAAGAAAGAGAAAGCTGTAATAAATGTACTTTTATTAAACGGTGTGTTTTTTGTCGGGGAACAATAATTTTGGGACGGTGGGAGTAGCAAACTAGGTTGCATCATAAGCCATAGACTACAACCACTATGTCCTAACACTTTACCATAACCTTATATGTGCACACTTACTATACTTGTTTTATTTACTTACTTTATGCGAGTTATTTACATTTATTTTATGTCGGGTTGTTACGAGTCATGTCTACCTCATCTCATCCCATCATGATCACTGCTGACTCAGATGTCGAGGACACCTCATTATCCACTACTTTACCTGTACCACCTGCTATTCCGGCTCCTGCATCAGGCTCACTAGAGGATGCTTCTGAGGAGACTGAGCCCTTTGAAGAAGGTGAAGTTGCCCTTGCTTCACCAGTTTCACCAAGTCATCTCAGATGATACCCAGGGTGATTTCCTGTCATTCTCCTTGGACAGGCGATACCCTTCCGACGTCCTTACCGACTGCATCCTAATGGGGTACTCAAGATGTAGTCTGTCTGGAAATCGATACGTCCTTTGACTGGCATTTTGTTATCACCTTCTACTTTATTTCATCATCCTTCACCACCTCCATCCCTTTCACCACCATCATCCTCACTACCACCACCTCCTTTTACTAACCATCAGACTACCACGCCTCCGTCACCATCACCCAAACCCGTTTCTAATGTTTTATCACATCGTAAGAGGATTTCTTTCACCTTATCTCCATCACCTATTGACCCATTTGCTGAGGCTGCTGCTCATCCTGGACCACACAGGAGGGTTGATGCCCGCCGTTGGTCGTTCATTCTGCCCGTACTTAGTGGCTCGAGGTGTTAGAATATGGACATTATTTTAGTAGACGTATGTTAGGATCGAACTCGAGATCACGGGATTGCACACAATACGTATGAAGAGAAAAAGTAATAATTATTTATAAATGTTATAATTAATTATTAAACACAAAATAAATAATAATAATTAGTATTATTGATTAATGACTAATTATTTATTAAACGAAGATTAGGAAAGTAATACTAGACAAAACATGGAAACAAGAGAAGGTTCCGGAATCCCCTAGAGGATCCATAACCGATCAGCCCAAGGGGGTATTCCACCTCCTTATGTGCCTTGTGCTCCAAGTATTGATTAGTATATAAGCAAACCCAAGATGTAGGTTTTTGATATAACTTGTACACACACATCTTGGTGTTTTCTCTCATCTCTTTTTCTTTGATCGATCCATCTAAATAAAACCCTATGGGTTTCAATTTTTATAGATCCAAAAAGGTTTTGTGTTTTATTACTTGCATAAACTTTTTCTTGAATTAGTACGTGTGTACAAGAACGTGAATCAAACACACTATTGTTTGATTCTTGGATTGAATTACAAAAAGGTAAGGGGTAATTCTTATAATCCTTATAAACCCTAATTAGGGTTCTTGGTTCCGGAAGATTGCATTGATTCTTGTTCGGGCTAGAATCACAAAGGTACGTTTACGATTTATATTATTGATTAATTAATTACATGTTATTCGATCTATTATAATTGCTTCCGCTCATGCTCACTTTGATGTACTTGGTTTATTTATATGAAGGTCATGATATAATAATTCCAACAGTGGCATCTAGAGCCGTTATAATGTGTAATTAATTATCGAAACGCATAAAAATTGGATCTTGATTCATTTTGTTACATGTTTTTTTTTCTTGGGTTTTAGATTCCTAACCCTAATTTATTTATTGGGTCGATTTGACCTTTAAAGTTTTTTAGGGTTTTGGTTTTTATTTTTTTAATATGATTAGAAACCCTAGGATGTCATGTAATTGTTATGCGTTTTAGTAAACGATCTTGGTGCAATATGTTAATTATTAAGCTTAATCCATGAAAAAGTGCATATTTGCATGGATTTCTATTGTGTTATAATTTAAATTGTTTAAATTGGTTATATATATTAATGGTTAAGTTATATTAAAACATGTAAATTTTAATAGATGTCGAATTGGGGAAGACTCCAATATTAAGTAATCAATTATGTGCTATGTGGTATTTATTTAATTTTGGCTTACGCAATCGATTTATCGATGTATGTGGCTCTTTTTCCAAGAAAAAGAAAGCCCTAATTAAATTTATACGTAATACACCTAGATTTGATTATTAATAGGACTTTTGAATAAGATTTGCATGTGGCTACATGTTTTATACATATTTAATGGTTATGATTATGTATATTTGTTTATTTAGTTGTTTTATTTTTTATTGCATATTACTTGTTTTGTTTATTTATTGTGTTAGACATGTTTATTTAAACGAAAGGGTAATTTTTTGAATAGAAAAATAATACGGACTAAATAATGGCGAAATTGTTTTGGTTTTTAAGAGTTAAAATTTCAAAGAATTGGTTGATTGATGTTTTTGTACGTAATGGTTAAATAGGCTCGACCGAAGTTTACACACTATAAGATGGGTATAAGGATGGCAACGCATTAAATTGTGGCCTTAGATAGACAACATTCTGTCTTAACGCTCGTTTGTGTGTAAATTAGACTTACCGAACAACCATTACATGTACATTGTTATCTTAAGGGTGAATAATCCACAATTCCACAATGATTATCCGAAACACTAAGCTTTTGGGCTTATGCAAAAGTACGATATAGTGGACGATAATTGATGGTTATTCTTTAATTGGTGAACCCGATACCTCAATCAAAACTTTGTTATTTTACTCTTAGCTAATTGGTAATAAAATTGTTTTGTAAAACCAATGTTATGAAGTTGTATGCATGCTTCTTCATACATTATTTTGATCACATCAAAATATTTATACCCTTATAAAATTAAGTCGAATGCCATCTAATTAAGAACACTTGAAGTTGTAGTTTACGTCATGTGAGACTTGGCGAGATTGCAATGGAAAGGTAAATTTCATAAATTCATTGCTAGCAGATCAACTGATGTGATGGATTTGTGAGTTTGCAGTTTTTAAGTTAGACGACTTAAATTGAGTAGGAAGTGAGACTTGGACTCAAGGCATTAAGATGGGGATGAAACATGCTTACAATGCAAAAGTTTTGTGATTGTAAATCCCATAAATCTAGGAATTGCAATATGATATTGGCAATTATTGTTCGACAATTACCTTGTTGAATACTATCATTACTAGCAGATCAACTGATGTAATGGTACTATGTCAATTTAGGATCCTAGCTTTAAGAAAATACTATGGTTTATATGAATATTTGCCAATAGGTATTTTATTTTCTTAAAGATCTAATTATCGAAAATACTGAAATTGAATTTTGTAATTCGTTTTAATGCAACGTTCAAACCGTAAACGTATTTTGGGCTTTGGTAAATTGATCTAGTTCTGTTTTCAAACAAATGTTTGATTAAGAAATATTTACTTGAAAGACAAAAGAAGTCTCCTTTCTATGAAAGAAGAGTGAGACACAATCCTATTCCTTTTCATGAATGAGGAAGGATAATAGGAATATTAGATATGTCTAAATTCTAATATAACTCATAGCAAATTTTTAATGGTTAAGAAAATTGCATACATTTTCTATAGGAGTTTTATCATCCTCATTCGGTGATCAAATTCTTAGTAACGAATATGATATTTGGATAACAGAAAATTATGTATGACATTTTATGAGTTATTATATTTAGAAGCTAGACTAATTACTGCAAAATGTTTAAAGACAAACTAGTTGTTTTTACTATTTTAAAGGTACTACATACATTGTAGGATGGTAGACCTGTTAAGGAAGAAATTGCATGCCCAATTTTTCAAGTTAAAAGCATTTGGTGGATAGTCCATCATTTACGTAGTAGAATACACTTTTAGTGCATAAGTAATTGTTACATATGGACAATTAAAGGTGTGGGAAAGTTAAAAGCACACTATTTGCTTTCACTGGATAGGAAACATTTACAATGTTGTCAAATTCAGTGGGAGTATTGTGTACTTATCACTGAATAAGGAATTATTGTAATGATCTTTAATTCAGTAGGAGTTACAAGCTTTGATATCTTGGTAGCTAAAGATAATTACTTTCCAAGTGTAGACACTCATACTTTTAAGGATAGTCTTGTACGTTTCCTTACTAGACATTGTTGTTCTACATCTACTTGTTATGCTAAAATCTATGACACAATCATATTGAACACATAAACAAATGCATGGCGTGTTGTTTACCAACTATATGAGGTTGTTCCATGCACAAGTGGGAGAAATGTTATATTTATTGTGTGCAAGAAACAACTCATAAAGATATGATTCAATGAATTCTCTTGACTACAAGGTAAGAGAATAATGTTCTAATATTAATTCAAGAAACACTTGGTGTTACAATTTATGTTATGTGAGAGCTTAACTAGATTGCAACAACAAGGTGAATTTCATATTTCATTACTAGCAGATCAACTGATGTAATTGAACTATGAGAATTTGCGGTTTCTAAATTAGATACCTATTAGAACAAGTGTCAATATGATATCAAGACTACTTTAATTTATAGATTTATGAATTCATGGAATGACATAAATTAATTAAGTAATCTAATGTTACTTCAATATGAATATTTATGGAATGACATAAATAAATGAATAAATAATGTTGTTTACATTATTGTGAAGTAATATATTAACTTGAAATTACTATTGAAACCAAAAGATGGTGTTCATAATTACTTTAGTTAAACATGTTTATGTTTCATAGTAAAAATATAAACATAAAGTCTTTTAATTGTTACAAGACTTATAATAAAGTAAGACGTTATCTTGTTGTGTCTTTTAATTAAGACATATACATGAAGTTATTAATTGTTAAATAACTTATAACGTATAGTGGGATTATAACAGTTTATGTTTTCTTGTAAAGACATGGACATAAAGTGACTTTGTAAAAGTACTTGTGTTATAAGGCATGTAAAAGGCTTGGATATTATTATACCATTAAAATGAATTAGTTGGTAAATAGACAAGTCAAAACGAATATGGTTATCTTAAATATTGTTAGATTGTCTTGCAATATTAATACTAATGAAATATCAAATGTTTATGGTATGTTCAGTTAGGAAAATCAAACTCTTGTTATATTGTTTGATTAAAGATAACTATGACTTCTTTTCTTCTAAAAGTTTTCAAGGTTAGAATGTTGAGTATGACTTGGACATATTTGATAAAACTCCAACATAGAAGATTAATAAGACAATATCATATGATGGAATGTGATGAATGTGATGAATCACATTAAGTCTTAAATTGAAGTTCTAAATTTGTTTAACTTTTTATGAAGAGGTTGTTAACAAAGTTAAGTCAGGAACTGTCAATATGTATTTGTAATATCCCAAAAGAGAATATTGTATTATTGCTTAATTTGCTAAGTATTTAAAGATAGTCTTTAAATTGCTAAAAGCAAGTGGGAGTTTTGATCTTTAAAAGATAAAATTACAAGATACATAATCTTCTAAAATACACTAGTAAATATCATGATTAAGTTTGACATTTGAATGTTAAATCTCAACATGATAATAAAGTTTGACATTTAAATGTTAAATGTTAAATCTCAAGATAATGGAATTATCATTCATAGAATAGAAATATATCTCAGATATTTGATGAATATGCTGAGGGTTATGATTTACAGTATTATTGTAAACCTGATAATCATTACGATACATTACCAAATATGAAATTGGGTAAAGTAAACATGATATGAATGATTAAGATGTTGTCCATAAAGATAATCAATTTTAGAAACATGGTTTATCTTAATAGTTAGACTAGAAAATAAAGATGAGTTTCTTCAAAGATTAGATAACCATTGTGGTTTAAATCTTTGAATAGAAATCATATGGACAATGTTGTACACGTATTTAATGTATGTTTTATGACAAGATTATTAACCACATTTAAGCAATTAACTGTGATTGAATATTCTTTTCATAAACACATTAAATATATAAAGATTATGATTGTCATATTTAGTTTCATTTATATGAAATTGACAATAGAATATCAAAACTCTTTCATGAATGATTACTTGAGCGAGGACGATAAGTAATCAAAAGGAGTTTATGAATTCAAATAAATCTTTGGAAGTGTACATGGTGCAATGATCCATGGATGGATAAATGCATGCATCTAGAAGATTATTTTATGTTTAATTATTAAATTCATGTTTTGATTTATAATTGAAATAAGATAATTTCTAAGTATTCCTAAAAGCTAGTGGAAGTATTATGTTTAATTTCTCAAATCATATATGTTGTAGAACATATGAAAAGTAACATTCCATATAAGTAAATGTTAAGTCTTAGAATGGAATGAAACTTTACTTGTAAGATTTAGGAAATAAGACATACAACCTTGGAATGAATGTTTATTGTTGAAACATATGCGGTAAATAAATCTAATATAACATGATGTATTATTTAGAAAGTCTAAATAGATATGTATGACATGAATAAAATCTAAGTATGACTCATAGATTTTTCATGTATATCATGTTTTGTTGTATCATACTTGATTACAAGATGATTTGGCAATATTAATATCTAATTAAAAAGTTATTAGATAACTCGTGTAATATTCTAAAAGGAATATGTTTGATTATAGAATCACATCCTAAAATCTGGAATAGCTTCCAAATTCTATAGATGAACAATTTTTCAATGGTTGTGAAAATTGTCATAGCTAACAAACTTGAAAGTTTGAAGGGCATCAAACATTACACAATAGATATTAATGTTTACGGGAAGTTTTAATAACATATTGTTATTGCATACAATGATGTTAATAAAATTGAGATGACACTCAATACTAGTCATGGTAAGGATTTCATCTTTGACTATATGTACTAGTTATGCTTACTAAAAGCATAGTTGCATTATACATTAAAAGAATAAGAATACTTTAAACTTTAAAATGTTTGGGAGTTTGATTATCATAAATTGGTGGTTAAGGATGTCACACATTTTATGAAATATTACAGGCATTGTCAAAATAGTTGAGTATGCACATACAAGAACTTCACTAGTTGAATTCTTGAAATAAGTATTCTTAAGATTCCGATAGATCAAAGTTGGATGATTTATGTCTTGTCAACAAGTATGAATGTCATTGCTTGAGACATAATACATCAACAAGAGTTATCATGCATTGATCTATTTAGTATTTGGATAAGGGATGTTAAACAATTATTATAATAAATTTAAATACATGGTATGTTTAATTTATAATAAATTGTATCCTATATTTGTATGTTTAATCCATGAATAAATGTTATTTTAAATTGTCCGTTGTCAGTTAATAATATGGGAATATTATTAAATTAAGACAAATCTGAAGGTTGGTATAATATACTTAAAGTATATTGATGCGTAGTCATGCCATTTCAGATGATATTCGATGATACTGAATATAGGACTTATCCTAACTACATGATGTTACTTTATGGATTTAGTTATTAAGTAGATCATGAGAAGTTATCCTCAGACTTGAGATGCAAGATAAGTGTCATGAATGTAGTACATTTTTGTGGAACAACTTAACGCTATACGTAACTGGTAGTAATAAGGGTTGTTTTCGGAAGTGTTACAAAGTTTGTGGGTTTTGCTTGTAGTCAAGATAGAATTTGTTCCTTCAAATTTATTTTTGGAGTTTAATACTGCTGGGCCCCTCGTAGGGTTGGTAAGATGCATGTACGGCCGTACCCAATATCTTCCCTGAATATGTTCAGAAGATTTGGTAATCTTGATCAATCACAAACAACGAGAAACAGAATGGTTAAATTAAGGAATGACTTTAATCCATATCCTTATTAACGTGGTATTAGAAACAAAAGGATAATAATAATGAGAAATCATTAAAAGGTTTTTCCAGGAGCCTTACTCGAGATCGTACTAGAGGCATCGGCGTGTTGCAAGACGCTAACCGATGTGATTACACTATTAAAATATGTCCAAGTGGGAGCTGTTAGAATATGGACATTATTTTAGTAGACGTATGTTAGGATCGAACTCGAGATCACGGGATTGCACACAATACGTATGAAGAGAAAAAGTAATAATTATTTATAAATGTTATAATTAATTATTAAACACAAAATAAATAATAATAATTAGTATTATTGATTAATGACTAATTATTTATTAAACGAAGATTAGGAAAGTAATACTAGACAAAACATGGAAACAAGAGAAAGTTCCGGAATCCCCTAGAGGATCCATAACCGATCGGCCCAAGGGGGTATTCCACCTCCTTATGTGCCTTGTGCTCCAAGTATTGATTAGTATATAAGCAAACCCAAGATGTAGGTTTTTGATATAACTTGTACACACACATCTTGGTGTTTTCTCTCATCTCTTTTTCTTTGATCGATCCATCTAAATAAAACCCTATGGGTTTCAATTTTTATAGATCCAAAAAGGTTTTGTGTTTTATTACTTGCATAAACTTTTTCTTGAATTAGTACGTGTGTACAAGAACGTGAATCAAACACACTATTGTTTGATTCTTGGATTGAATTACAAAAAGGTAAGGGGTAATTCTTATAATCCTTATAAACCCTAATTAGGGTTCTTGGTTCCGGAAGATTGCATTGATTCTTGTTCGGGCTAGAATCACAAAGGTACGTTTACGATTTATATTATTGATTAATTAATTACATGTTATTCGATCTATTATAATTGCTTCCGCTCATGCTCACTTTGATGTACTTGGTTTATTTATATGAAGGTCATGATATAATAATTCCAACACGAGGGGCGAGGAGGGTACTCCGAGTAACTTTGAGATGGGTGAGAGTTCCTCTATGGCTGTTGCTCGGGATCTTGTGGTCACTCGAGAGCCTATCCATCGCACTATTCCCCTCTTGATAGCCAGGCTAGTCTCACATGAGGATCGAATTGATACATCATTGGGGTATATGGATGAGGTTCCATTGGAGCGCTTCGAGTTGATTGAGGAGGATGTTGAGGGTCTAGTGGCTGGGAGAGTTGCCATTGAGTAGGCGTTTGATGGTTTGGGCACAGATCTTCAGGACACTAGAGATAGAGTGGCAGTGTTGGGAGAGCGTTATGATGGCCTACGATGGTAGATACCAGTGATACATGATAGAGCACAGACTTCTCAGCGTGAGAAAGAGACACATTGACGAGATCCTTATGGATCGCTCACGTATTGTTGCTTTAGAGCGCATGTTAGAGTATGATTAGGCCCAGCATCGGGAGGACAAAGAGCTGATTGAGAATGTTATGGCGGATTCTCAGACTCGACATAGAGTGACCACATAGTTGATTGAGGGGTTGACGGAGCAGGTTAGAAATCTGCAACACCACTTAGGAGGTGCTTTTGCTAGTTCTTATATCCGGATGTTATCATTTGTAGTTTTATTTGATTCAGCCACGGTATGTGTTGCCAAAATAGTAACACTTGTAGTATCTTTTCTTGTACAACAAATTTGAAACAAGGTATTATTTAGATATGTGGTTTGATTATGCTATATATTGATATTGGTCTATAAGAGTCGAAATTTTCCATTTATTATTCAAGTGTGTCGTGGTTATATTTATGGATGATGTGATTTATTCTTGTTGTGATTGATTATTATCGTACTATATTTTTATCGTGATCCATATTCTTATTGTGCCATATTCTTATCGTGCCATATTTTGTCGTGCCATATTCTTATCATGACTTATTCTTGTCATGATTTTATACATGTCATGATTCTATACATATCCTTGTGATGACTTTTAATACAAGTGGATTCTCATTACTGTTGTCTTTTGTGATTTAGAACAATCATGCCACTAAAGAAATAGAACGTGAATCCTGCTAACCTTGTTTGACCAGACCGACTGACGGACCGACTGAGACCGGACTGGACCAGACTAGACTGACCACATTCGGTCCGGTCCTCGGTCTCGATTTTTGGGCTAATTCGGTCTCAGTCTTGGTCGGTCAGGTCCGGGACCGATGCTCAGCCCCACTCTAGAAACACCTTAGGTTGATTTCAAAGACATGTTGATGGGTGAGTACTGTCCAAGGAATAAAGTTCAGAAGATGGAAGTTGAATTCTAAAACTAGGCAGTGAAAGGGGTTGACATTGCTGCCTATAACAAATGCTACCATGAGTTAGCAACTCTATGTCCTGAAATGATTTCCACTACTCAGAAAAGGATTGAAAGGTATATTCGGAGACTCCCACTAAACATTCAAGGGAATGTAACCTCTTCTAAGCCAAGCACACTCGATGAGACGATCCGAATGTCTCACAACATGATGGATCAATCATCCGAGCTAGGGCAGCTTGGGATGTCAACAACAATAACCGCAACAACAACCGAAACAACAACAATAACAACAACAACAACAACAACAACAACAACAACAACAACAACAACAACAACAACAACAACAACAACAAAAGAAAGTGGGACAATAACAAGAGTGGTAATGCTACACATCAACCAAACAAGAAACAAGAAGTTGTTAAGGCTTATGTTGCAGGCCCAGTTGAGAAGACGGGCTATGTGGGTAATCTTCCCAAGTGTAAACGATGTCAACGTCACCACAACCCTGGACCTTGTCCTGCTCAGTGTGGTAATTGCAAGAAGATTGGTCATTCGACTAAAGACTGTAGACTCCCTGCTGAAAATCAAAGAACACCAGGAACTTGTTTCGGTTGTGGTGGAAGAGGTCATTTCAAGAATGATTGCCCAAAGAAAAAGAATCAGGGAACTGGAATTCAAACTAGAGGAGCTCAAGGTAGGATATATGCTCTCGGGGGAAAAGAAGCCAATGAGGACCCGAATGTTGTCTCGGATACATTTCTCCTTAATAACCATTATGCTTTAATTTTATTTGATTCGGGTGCTGATAGAAGTTTTGTGTCTACCGCATTTGCTCCATTACTTAATATCACATTGACCACACTAGAAACTGCATACAGCATCGAGTTAGCCAATGATAACTTAGTAGGCGCCGACACCATAATGTGAGGTTATACCTTAAATCTCTTAAACCACATATTTAATATCGAAATTATGCCTATAGAACTTGGATGTTTCGACATCATCATCGGCATGGATTGGCTTTCAAAATACCACGCAAGAATTATCTGCGACGAAAAGGTTATTCACCTTCCTTATAGTAGCAAAACTTTAATCATCTGTGGAGAATGAAGCAGAACCTGACTAAGCATCATCTCATGTATCAAGACTAAGAAGTACATTAAGAAAGGATGTTATGCTTTTCTAGCACACATTACAGAGTAGAAGTCGGATGAGAAACAACTTGAAGATGTACCGATTGCTCGAGATTTCGTGGAAGTCTTTCCCAAAGACTTGCCTAGACTTCCACCTACCCATTAAGTTGAGTTTCAGATTGACTTAGTGCCAGGAGCTGCACCAGTGGCACGAGAACCATACAGGTTAGCCCTGTATGAATTGCAAGAATTGTCTAATCAGTTGCAAGAACTACTAGACAAGTGATTCATTCGACCAAGTATCTCATCCTTGGGAGCTCCGGTCTAATTCGTGAAAAAGATAGATGGATCATCCAGAATGTGTATAGACTACTGTGAGCTGAACAAGTTACCGGTGAAGACCTGTTACCCACTTCCTAGGTTTGACGACCTGTTTGATCAGCTACAAGGCTCTAGTTTCTACTCGAATATTGACCTCATATCATGTTATCATGAACTCAAAGTACAAGAAGAGGATATCATAAAAATGGCGTTTAGGACTTGTTATGGTCATTACGAGTTCCAAGTAATGTTGTTTGGCTTAACTAATGCACCGGCGGTATTCACGGATCTCATGAATCGGGTATGCAAGCTGTATTTGGACAAATTCATAATTGTGTCGATATCTTAATCTACTCTATGAGCAAAGAGCACTACGAAGAACATCTCAAGACAATTCTAGAACTACTCAAGAATGAGAAGTTGTATGCCAAATTCTCTAAGTGTGATTTTTAGATTCGTAAGGTACAATTTCTTGGGCATGTGATCGATAGCCAAGGGTTACAAGTTGATCCTGCTAAGATCGAGGCTATTAAGGATTAGGCAACACATAATAATCCCACTGAGATTCATCAATTCTTGGGTCTTGCCGAGTATTACCGAAGATTCATTCTCTAAGATAGCAAAGCCTTTGACCAAGTTGACCTAGAAGAACTAGAAATACGATTGGGGAGATAAAAAAGAATCAACTTTTCAGTTGTTGAATCAGAAACTATGTAGTGCACCAATTTTGGCATTGCCTTAAGGGACAAATAACTTTGTGGTTTATTCGATGCTTCGATTAAAGGACTAGGAGTTGTGTTGATGCAGAAATACAAAGTTATAGCATATGCTTCTCGACAACTCAAGGTTTAGGAGAAGAATTACACTACACATGACTTAGAGTTAGGAGTCGTAGTCTTTGCTCTCTAGATTTGGAGCCACTATTTGTATGGTACTAAGTATACAGTGTACACAGACTACAAGAGTCTCTAGCACATCTTAGATCAGAAGGAAGTTAACATGAGGCAACGCTGATAGTTAGAGTTACTTAGTGATTATGATTTTGAGATTTAATATCACCCAGGGAAGGCCAACGTGGTAGTTGACACCCTTAGTTGCAAGGAACTGGTAAGCCGCCACGAGTTTGAACTTTAGTTATGACCAAAATGTGAACCTCCCCACACAGATGCTTATTACCCAGGCTGAGGCAGTCAAAGAAGAAAATGTAGAGGCTGAGAACCTATATGGCATAATTAAGAAAGAGTTCGTGACACGTTCAGATGGAACTCTATGCTTTAAGGATATAAGCTAGGTACTACATTTTGATGGCCTACGAGATTTAATCATGCATGAATCACACAAGTTAAAGTATTCCATTCACCTTGGTTCTGATAAGATGTATCATGATATCAAGAAGCTATATTGGTGGCCGAACATGAAGGCAAACATCACCGACTACATCAAAAAGTGTTTAACATGTTCAAGTCTACTACAACAACCAGAAATATGTTCAAGTCTACTACAACAACCAGAAATTCCTTAGTGGAAATAGGAGCATATTAGTATGGATTTCATTACAAAACTCACAAAGACTAAACACTCCACTATAGTGCAACAGTTGTTTTATTCGTTGTATTTATTACGTGAATTGCGGTTGCGGACATTAAGAATCTTAACGAGTCCAATAATTTCCGAACGTTGCGAAACTGCGGATGCTGACATTAGGATTCTTAACGAGATCAATACATTCATAGAGTTAGGGAAAGTAGCACAACCCTACGACCAATATTAAGGAATATAATGCGCTAATTAAAACAAAGACGTGACAATTCGACTAATCAATAAGGATAACTACGGAGTAATAAAATTCTAAGTAAACATTTTTATTTATCATACAAGTTCACCACTTTACTTTTTTTGCATATTTAGTTTAATTAGTTTTAATTAGTTTATTTAGTCATTAAAAAAACCAAACTCTTCAAACCCCAAAACTTTTACTTTGCTTTCTAAAAAATATAAAAAGACTAAAAAAATCATGCTTCACCATTAGATCTAATTCATCATACACTTCGACCTTCACAACACTATTCCCCTAGAGAATAATCAATTCCCCGTGTCTTGCATATACTACACTACAACGGTTAGGTACACTATCTAGGAGGATTGTAAAAGTTAGTGGTTTTGCAAAATTTCGCATCAATAGACACTGCAAAGAGATAACCCTAAAAACAAACGACCATTGTGCAAAAGGATAGACGCTGCAAGATTCTGCAACTACAAGGACTAAACGTGTAAGATTTCTTAGGCCATAATGGTATTTTTATTAGATGAGTGTATATAATGGTTTAATATAGTGAGTACATAGAACATTTATGGATTTTACCCTAAAACAAAAGCTTTTATGCCCGTGGTAACGTGCGACCACATATTATCTCATTATTACATACAAAGAAATAAGATTCACGGCTCTTTGTTTTTACCAAAAACGCCTGACTCGCCTTTAATGTCTTACCCAATCAGACTGGTCAGACTTTAGGCTGTTTGATTTTTCTAGTTTCAGATATGGTCAAATGTGGGCCCTCTTACCGAATAAGAGCTGGGGATTTGGTCTTATTGCCGCTTAACACTATTTACTGCCGCTTAACACTATACAATCTTAACCCATCTTCAAACACCTCAAACCCACAAAACCATTTTGCCCACATCTGCCCTTGTAGTCCATTATGTTATTTTGTTTGTTGGTGTTTGGAGAAAGAAAAATGGTGGGGAGACTGAGAAGGGGATGGTATTGAATGGAGGGGGAGTGGAGTAGGTCAAAGGTGAATTAGACGAATTTGACTTTGTTTTGGGGATTTGAGTTGTTATTACTGTATGAAGACATATGTGAGTGGTGGTGTTGAATAAAGTACAATTAAAGTATTGAAAAATACTTTTTCTATGTAAAATTTACGCTGAAATAGTAAGAGTATTCCTAGAGGGCTAAGATATAAACGGGAGTTAAATTTATGATAGAAATTAATGTTTTATTTTGAGTTTACACAAGTTATTTATTTATCATATTGTGATGGTTTAATAAATATATATTACAAAAATGGATAATTAAAATTATTCACATACTTATACCAAAACAAACAACTATTATTTAATTTAAATTAAGATTTTAAAACCACCTCTTAATAGTTAAATATAGTAATCAGACTGAGACCTAAACATCTTAAGACTATGTTTATTGCATGGGTTGTCAACCCAATCTAAACAATAAAATATACAAATAATAATTTTTTAATCTTTCTACCCAACCTTAGCATCCAATCTAAGTCATCTGCCAACCTATTAGCTCAACCGACAACTTTGCCACATGTCCATGTTTTAATGGCTATATGGTTTTTTGCTTGTTTCATTTTTTTATTCGTAGCATCACACCATCAGTGTTATTAGTAACTTTTTTTTATCAGACTTGTTGAGGGGGAGCTGTTGAGGGGCAGGTGATTAGAAAGAAAAAGATAAAAACAAGGGAGCTCTTGAGGGGCAAGTGAAGAAGATGTGCATTTGTGTAATTTTTTAATTCTCACCCAAAGATTTAATGGTTTACATTTTTGTTTTAGTATTTTGATTTTAATTTTACATTGGTACAAAACTACAAATGTCTTTACGATAGCTCTACACGTTTTTTGCTTTTCCAATTTTCAAAATAGCATTTACTTTTTTATTCTCAAAATTTTAACACATTCCTCGTATATTAGACCTAAATTTCATTTCTATTAATATATTTATCTATTAACAGATTTTAGAACTCAAAAATAAAAATATCTGCTTATGCAATTTTCTATTTATCCAACCGTTTTCCCAATATGTATATTTTATAAATTAGTTATTTTTTTTATTGGAACCAATGGTATAGTTTATAAAATATTTGTTTACTTATAAAAAAATAAGTGGTAAAAAATAATATTATATGTTAGGTTGGGTTATTTATAAATAATAAAAAATAGGAACAAGATCCTCTCAAGTTGTATAACACAACTTGACTTAAGTTAGACGATTATGAGCCATTGGATGTAATCCAATGATTCAAATCAAAAGAAGTTCGTTTGATATCAGCCGTTGAATCAAATCCAAGAGCTTATAATTCACTAACTTGATCAAGTTGTATTATACAACTTGAGAGGATCTCTTTAAAAAAATATAGATTGGTTGTATGTATAGGTTGTGTAGCTGGAGGAGTAAGAAAATAATATTTTAATAAAAGATTGGGTTGGATAAGGTTGTGAATAAAGATAATCTAATGAAACAAAAAATCCCTAACTTCTGAAACAATTTGACCATTAAAATAGTGTAACTTTTATTAGTTATGATAAACTTTGAGCATTATAGTTACTTCTTTTTCTTTTTATTAATCTTGTAAATTATGACAATTTCATTTATCTTCTATTTATCATGATAGAAAGATGAGATGAAACAGATCGAACATGAAAAACAGATGGTCTTATAGGATTTGCTTGTACCTGTGGAAGATAGTACGCTCTATTGTCATATAACCGTTGATGCTCTAACGCAGTCTCAAGGTTCATAACAAGCTGATGTAGACTTGGACGGTCTGCATGATCCTCATTCAAACAACTATATGCTGTTTCCGAAAAGATTCTTGGGGATTCTCCATTCATTGGTTTTCGTAGATCCGGATTAACCAAATCATCTAGTTGTTCATCTTCATAACGGGATTTGGCTTCTTGTGCTAACTTAATATCTCTGTTATCGGTTATTGCTTTTTTACCAAGCAACAATTCAAATAATACTACCCCAAAGGAGTAGATATCAGACTTGTATGTCACCATACCTGTCTTTACATATGTTGGGTCAACATACCCGGTGCTACCACAAGCATCCGTAATGCATAATTGATCCCTTCGAGATGCTAAAGTTGTCATTGAAAGTTCAAAACCAGATAACTTGGGTACCCACAAATCATCTAGTAAAATTTTTGAACTCTTGATGTTACGATGTATAACGCTAAAATCGCGGTTTTTATCATAATGGATGTAACGTAATGCATGCGCGATACCAACACATATCTGCAATCGCTTCCGCCATGTCAGAGTCGGGTCAGTTATATAATTGTCGAGGCTTCCCTTGGCTTCATACTTGTTTATGACAATCTTCTCATTTTTCTCGTCGCAGAACCCCACAAGAGAGACGAGATTTTCATGCTCTAGTTTAGAAAGCATCAAAATCTCTGTCTGAAACTCTTTGTTTCCTTGCCCATACTTGGTATCTAACCTCCGTGCGACAATATCGATCAATTCTCTGGATCGCATGAGTTTTCCCTTGTAGATCTTACCGAAACCGCCTTGTCTAATGAAATTTTCATTAGAAAAGTGGTTGGTGGCCTCCAGTATATCTTTAAGTGGGATTTTTAAGTGATCAAGGTCTTGGATTGAAGAAGACATGGTGTTTGATTTTTGTTTATCGAGTACAAACGAGAGGCTAATGATAAGGTGTTTGGGCTGAAATTGAATGAATGTGGAGGTAGGAAGAAAGGAAGGAAGAGGGTTTTCAAAGCAATGTTTATGTAACTGTGTGTGTGTGTCGATCTGTATTATAATTTAATTATTTATATTTATATCGGCAACCACCGTATTCAACGTTTTTCTGTCGTTTAATTAATCTTGGTTTGGTAGTATAGATCCATTAGTTACAGTTTGCAGCGATTAATTTCTTTTATAGAGGTGAGTTATTTTACAAACTAAGTTTTTGTTACAAACTGAGGGACAAATCCTATCATTCATCTATTTTGATTTAATTGTGGGATTAACCTAAGATTTAATAAGACAACCTAAGTCCATATTTTTTTTCTTGTCCTTTTTATCTATCTTATTTATTCGTTTTCTTTCCTTTTTTTTTTAACTTCACGTTTTTTTTCCTTTAATTCAAGTTTTTTTTTTTTTTTTTTTTTTTTTTTTTACGTATTTTTCGTTTTTCATACATATTCGTCGGTTTTTACGTTTTCGTCAGTTTTCTTACGTTTTCGTTCGTTTTCATACATTTTCAGCCGTTTTCATACGTTTTCGTCTGTTTTCTTACGTTTTCGCTCATTTTCATACGTTTTCGTCTGTTTTCTTACGTTTTCACCTGTTTTCATACGTTTAGTCCATTTTAATACGTTTTCGTCCATTTTTATACGTTTTCATCCGTTTTCTTACATTTTCATCTGTTTTCGAATTTTTTTCATACGTTTTCGTCTATTTTCTTTTCGCCCGTTTTCATACGTTTTTGTCCGTTTTCATATATATATTCGTCCGTTTTCTTACGTTTTCATCTGTTTTTGAATTTTTTCATAAGTTTTCGCTCGTTTTCATACGTTTTCGTCCGTTTTCATATATATTCGTCCGTTTTTGTCCATTTTCATACGTTTTCGTCCGTTTTCATATGCTTTCGTCCGTTTTCATACGTTTTTATCCATTTTTATACGTTTTCGTCCATTTTTATACGTTTCATATGGTTTCATCTGTTTTCATTCATTTTTGTCCGTTTTCTTACGTTTTCGTTCGTTTTCATACATTTTCATCCGTTTTCATACGTTTTCGTCCGTTTTCATTCATTTTCGTTCGTTTTTAAATATTTTTAGACGTTTTCATACCTTTCTGAATATCACAAGTGATATACTGTGATTATCAGAATATCACTTGTGATATTTAGAATATCGTGAGTGATATTGAATATCACTCGCGATATTCTGAATATCACAAGTAATTTTTAACATTCTGTAACATGAAAATCACAAGTGATATTCAGAATATCGCAAGTGATATTCAAAATATTGCAAGTGATATCGGAATATCGCAAGTGATATTCTGAATATCGCAAGTGATATTCTGAATATCACAAGTGATTTGCAACAAATGTTCCGTGACATGAAAATCGCAAGTAATATTCAGAATATCGCAAGTGATATTCTGAATATAAAAAGTGATATTCTTAATATAAATCACAAGTGATATTCAGAATATTACAAGTGATTTCACGCTTTTTTTAATTCACGTTTTTTCAAAAGTGATATTTTGAATATCACTTTGAATATCACAAGTGATATTCTGAATATCACAAGTGATTTTCAACAATTGTTCTGTAACATGAAATTCACAAGTGATATTCAGAAAATCACAAGTGATATTCTAAATATTACAAGTGATATTCTGTAACACCCCCAATTCATGGATGCAGCGGAATTCGAACTGGGTGTTACTTGACGGCACAATAGTCACAATAATAGAAAACGAACTCCAATTGAGTCGTTTTAAAAGATTTATCATTCAAATTATATAAATATCAGAGATTACAAAATGAGGTCCCAGATGGTTCCATGTTTACAATTTAAATGAGTCTTGAATGATAATAAAATTTATAGCCCTCTTGAGTATCCGTGCCCTTCCGTGCCATCCTTGATCGTCATGAACCTGAAATACATGCTTGAGAGGTCAACACAAAGGTTGAGTGGAATTCGTAGAGTTTAGTTAAATCGTTTGAACACAATAATCGTAGTGTGAGCTATAGACTCACACTCATAGTTAGAAAACAAAATCGTTATTTAATTCACTAAGCTCATGCAACCAAAACATTAACATCGAACCAACAAAATTGGCATTATAGAAGCCCTATCGAGGTACTTTTGCCATTATACCGCTAAATCTCAAATATAGTGCATTTGTGTGAACTCATCGTTGTTCAACACAAATGGGATCCGTCAATCCCAATAGATCTATTCACAATATTCGCGCTCACTAAAGGTAGTGACTAATGGTTCATGATATAGGGACTTCGAACATGGCAATCGTTACTTAGTGATAATAAAACATCGTCGTGAACCATACATTAGAAAGCATCGTGTTCGAGTAGAAAAATAATAGCATGTATTCCCCCCATGGGTTTGTAAAGTAGTTAAACAGTAGAAAGTGGGGCTACGAACTCACCTTAAGTTATGTAGTGAGTAGTGAATGTGATGGTCGAATCGCGAAGGTTTCTACGAGCAACCTATAATAGAATGTTGCGACTTAGGATCGGAGTAGAGAATATGAAGTAGTGCCTATATATATATCTTGCATTAGTCCATGATGTGGTATGATGTATATTGTAAGTCTTTGAAAGAAAGATTCATGAAACATGTATGTTTTGGTATATCGTTCACTACCGTTCGGGCCGACATAATTCAGAAGTCATGTTAGTAAGCGTTCGAGGAGCCAGGACACTTTAACTCGTAAATCCACAACTCAACTCGACGGCTTACATGATGAACTCCTCACATGAGGCTCCCTACTATTGTAGTAGTTGATAAAGTACATAGATATAAGTTTTGATCCGAAAAAGTTACATGTCCGATATTTGTATAAACTTAGGAAAGTTTATAGTACATGAAGATTGTTATTAGGGGTAGTTTTATAAGTCTTGTGTGACCATTTGTCTTGGTAAAATCTCATGGTTTCCTTTTAGGTGAAGTAGATACAAATTGCTTGTTCATGTTATCGCCAATTTCATTGTTTCATGTTTACGCCTTTGTAAGTTGGCTTGGTCATTTCGCCATGGCCTAGCCATGACCTTTGGTCCTTGTTCCAAGGTCATGATACACAACCTTGGCTCTAGCCATGGTGGTGGTCTTGATTATAGGTCATAAGACCCCTTTGGTCTTCATAAACCATAACCTATATGTAATGACTTTGTCTAAAAATGGGCTGTTTAGAATTTGAAGAAATTTATCACTCGGAAAGCGTTTTCAGGGCTCGAGCTTCTTTGTTCCTGAACGAAAACGTCGTTCCGGACAACTTTCGTGTTTTAACTTTTTGATGAATCGGACCAGAAGTGGGACTTTCAAAACCCAAATTTGATCAGAATGGTATTTGGCAGTTTGCCGAAAAGTTTTGGTAACTTCAAATGGGCGTAACTTTTGACTCGTATACTCGTTTTAGGTGGTTCAAATTGCTATGGTTTCCTTGTTAAGTACTCTACTGTAATATGTAATGATCCAACAACATATTTTTACCATTTTGATCAGGTCTTACCAAGAAAGTCACTAGTTTACTTGTTTTAGTAACTTGTTGTAACAATCGATAACAATAACTTGTTTTGCTCACTTTTATACATCATGGACATAACTACAAGACATAATATAGCAAGAATAACATGTAAATAACATGAACATGATTATTTAACAAGAATCAAGTTAGGGTTTGGCTCACAACTTTTGGCTTTCAAAGATGAAAGGAAGTTAACATGTAAGGATAGGACATTGATAGACTTGCTTCAACCCACTTCACTTCATGCAATCTTTCTACCCTTGTAATCTTGAAAGATGGATGATGAAGGTTGAGGTGACTTGAGTGGATTCAAACTCAAGAGAAATCACCAAGTATATGAGGTTATGGAAGTGTTTTGATGAATGAAAACCTAACTAGGTTTTAGATATTGATATGGTACTTGAATCTTGCATGAAACTTGGAAGAGAATGAGCAAAGAATGAGAGAATGGTGTGTGAGGTGTGGCGTTTCAAGTGAAGGGGAGGGGGCTATTTATATGGTTTTTGAGGAGGTTAGGAAGCTTACTAGAAAAGTGTTACAACTTGGTGACCAAGTTGTAAATAAATGATGATCTAAGGGTAATTTCATGAGATGAAGCCACATGGGATGACTCCCCCCCTCCTAGGTCGGTTTGGAGTGCTTGGAGAGCAAGGGTGTGGACTTTTCTTGGTATTATCCAAGATACTTGGTTAGTTTTGACTCCGGGAAATGCCAATCGTAAATGATTAAGCCTCAAAACGTAAAACCGGGTGTCGTAAAATTATGGAATTTGAAAGTATGGTTAAACTTGTCAAAATACTCCATAATAAAATATAAAATGAGTGGTAGGTTCTATCGGGTGCTAAAACCCTGCTAAAAACTGGAAACACGGGTCTAAAACGCGTAATACGTAAAACGTACGAATATTGCGTAAAATTGAGAAAAGTAAAATGTTACTTTTCTAATGTGATAAAAATGATTTAAAATGACTTATAATGTCTAGACTGGGCTCAGTCTAGTGTCGGTTGGTATTAAATGTCTTTTAGACATCAAACCGTAAGCCTAAAAATCACGAAATGACTTATAACATCAAGGGATGATTTTTGGTCAATGGAGGAGGGAAAAATATGTTGACTTTTTCTAATAATTTGAAAACTCAAATCGTCTTAGAAACTCGTTTCGTGGTCTAACGGTTAATCGCCCATTCGGTTAAGCGTGCTTATGTGAGAGTAGTACCGACATGGGTGACCTGCTGGGAAGTCTTTGGTCATGTTTTTCTCAGTCACGATTAATTCTCAAATAAATCATGAGTGTGTCAAACATTTTTCTGATGCGGGGTCACTTAACGCGGTCGAGTTTCGTTGTACGTAGAATTTCTGAATGACGTTTTACCCTAAAACGTGTAATTCCTTAATAACTTTCACGAAAATGATCTGACGAATGTCAAACATTTAATTTGCCATGGAAATGATTTATCACTTGAGAATATCAAATAAAAATCAACTTTCGGGAAAGTTTCGGGAAAAATGAATAGTAAAAGTGAATAGTGAAATTTTCCGGGAATGGTAATTAACCTGAAATTGCGAATTGTTACATATTCCGAATATCACAAGTGATTTTCAACTAATATTTTGTAACATGAAAATCACAAGTGATATTCTAAATATCACACGTGATTTTCAACTAACGTTTTGTAATATGAATATCACTTGTAATTTTCTGAATATCACTTGTGATATTCAGATTATCACTTGTGATTTTTATGTTACAAAACATTAGCTGAAAATCACTTGTGATATTTAGAAAATCACAAGTGATATTCAGAATATCACAAGTGATATCCAGAAAAACACAAGTGATATTCTGAATATCACAAGTGATATTCCGAATATCACAAGTGATGTTCAACTAATGTTTTGTAACATGAAAATCACAAGTGATATTCTGAATATCAAAAGTGATATTCAGAAAAGTACAAGTGTTATTCAGAATATTATAAGTGATTTTCACATTTTTTTAATTCACGTTTTCTTCACTTTCTTACGTTTTCTTCTATTTTTGTTCGTTTTCATACGTTTTCTGAATATCACAATTGATATTATTAATATCACAAGAGATATTTTGAATATCAAAGAAAATCACTTGTGATATTAAGAATATCAATTGTGATATTCAGAAACGTATGAAAACGGACGAAAACATATGAAAATGAACGAATACGTATGAAAGCGTAAAAACACGCCTGGAAAGGGACAAAAACGTATGAAAAATTGATGAAAACGGACGAAAACGTATAAAAACTGCTGAAAAGTATGAAAACAAACGAAAGCGTCTGAAAACAGACAAAAATACATAAAAACGGACGAAAATGTTTATAAACGTATGAAAACAGATAAAAATGGATGAAAGCATATAAAAACAGACGAAAAACGTCTTAAAATGGACGAAAACGTATAAAAACAAACGAAAACGTCTGAAAACAGATGATAATGTAAAAAATTGATGAAAACTTTTGAAAGCGGATAAAAACGTCTGAAAACGTATAAATACTGCCGAAACGTATGAAAATAGACGAAAACGTTTGAAAACAGACAAAAATGGACGAAAACAGACAAAAACGTTTGAGTATCACCGAATATCACTTGTGATATTCAGAAACGTATGAAAACGTCTAAAATTGGCCAAAAAATTTAAAAACGGACGAAAACCTATGAAAATGAACGAAAATGTAAGAAAACAGACGAATATATAGGAAAAAGGACGAAAACGTCTAAAAAATGACGAAAACATAAAAAAATGGAAGAAAACGTTTGAAATCAGACGGAAACAAATGTAAACATATGAAACCGGACGAAAACGTATAAAAACGGATGAAATCGTGTAAAAACGGATGAAAACGTATGAAAACGGACGAAAACGTATGAGAACGGACAAAAACGTATAAAAACCAGTGTTGCAAAAATCGGCCGAATTGGCCGATTAATCGGCGATTAATCGGTAATCGGCCCAGGACCTTGGAGAGAATTCCACGGAAATCGGCCGATTAATCAGCCGAGTCAAGAAAATCGGCCGATTAATCGGTAAAAAATCGCTAATCGGCCCCGGACCGCCTCAGTACCGATTCACAATTTTTGCAACATTGATAAAAACGGACGAAAACGTCTGAAAACGGACAAAAACGTATAAAAACGGATGAAAACATATGAAAATGGACAAAAACGTCTGAAAACATATAAAAACTGTCGAAAACGGATAAAAACGTCTGAAAACAGACGAAAACGTAAAAAAACGGACGAAAACATATAATAACGAACAAAAACGTCTGAAAACGGACAAAAATGTATGAAAACGTTTATAATCATGTGAAAACAGACAAAAACGAACGAAAACGTAATAAAGTGAGAAAAAATCGTGAATTTATTTAGAAAAGAAAAGCTTGACTTATTAAAAAAAAAAACGTGAATTAGAAGAAAAAAAAAAGTATATAACGTTAATTGGAAAAAAAAAAAAAAAAAAAAGCCAAAAAAAAAAAAGAAAAAAAAAGAAAGAATGAAATAAAGAAAGTGAATAATAAAAAAGTCAAAGAAAAAGGAAAAAAAAAAAAATGGACTTAGGTTTTCATGTTTAATCTTAGGTTTTCAAACTAAATGAATAGTGGGGATTTGTCCCTTAGTATGTAACAAAAAACTAGTCCCTAAATGAACTTTTCTCTTCTTTTGTATTACTCTCCTCATTTTAAAATAATTATCTTCCGAAAAAAAATAAACAATTTAAGAAAAACCTAATTATCAATTTTTTTCTACTTTTTAACCTTTAATTAATTAAAATAAGTATTCTTTAAAAGTTTTTGATAAAAAATTTCAAACAACGGTAATATGGTAAACTCGATCAAACTTCTCTATTTATTTTTAGTAGTGGACAATTAAATTTGAATATTTCAAAAAAAAAAAAAAAAACGTGAACTATTAATTTGGAACGGAGGGAGTATATTTTGTATGATAATAACTTTTGAAAAACAAGAAATTTATTTTGAAGTAAATTTATGAGAATGTGTGATAAACTTATTACATATTTCTTTTACATTCTAATCACTAAATAAGATTTTTTTTTTTTTTTTTTTTTTTTTTTTTTTTTTTTTTTTTTTAATATTGCAAACATGTTATGACACCTAGATCCACAAATGTTGTTTTTAAGAGAATTAGTTTGGCAATCAAAAAAAGGCTAGTAGCATAACTTGTTGCTCGTTTGCCTTCCAACAATATATAAATCCAAATTAATTCATGAAACTGTATCAATAAAGCTAGGAGAAATTGCTACTAAAAACATGATTTATATTTAGTATTTAATAACTAAGATTACATCAATAAAACGTAATTTACTTTCATAATTATATATTGCATTATATAATTGATACATACTTATATTATAGTAATACACAAAATAAGACTAAAAATAAATTTTGTAAAAGTACAAGGCAGAAGAAAACGTTTGCTTTTGTAAGTATTTATTTAAGTAGTTTTTATCTTTTTATTTTAATCAAAGACACATTATAGGAATCCAACTCAAGTAATTGTATGTGACAAACAACCTATTAACTAATTCAATCAAACCCAAATCCTCCATAACCCGTTTTACTCTACCACTGATTATCCATCCGTCGTTGATACCAATGATCAAATCATCCATCTATTGTCATCTCTCTTCATTAACAACGATCTTATACCAACCACTTCTCCATACGATTTATCTGATCCACCAATCATCTAGATTCAATATTTATTTATTGTTTTATAAAATTTCCGGTTAGATCTACTTTTTTATATATATGCTTTCCAGTTGGATCATTGATTTTATGTGAAAAATCAATGTTTGTGTAATTATAACATTCTATAGATTTTTTATTATTTTTATTTTTTTAATTTTTTAACTTTATTTTATTTTTTTGCAGTAATTTGTTTGGTTTGTACAATAATCTTTATTAGTTATATTTTTAATGGGATGATCAGTGCTTTATGGATTATATTAATTGTAGGTGTTGACAAGTCAATATATCTGCGTATTAGTAGATAATTTAATTGTACACTTTGTTTAAGTATGTATAATTGTTTAAAATCTATGTATAGGTATAATGATTGTAAATATGTTTAATTGGTTGTAATGTTTAAATAATATTTTAATGCATTTAATGTAAAGAATGACCTTTCACTATTACTAGTAGAGCACCCGCATATTGCGGCGACTGGTACCTTAAAATATATGTTAATAACACCAATAGCGTGTCTGCATGTCCATGACTATCAACTAATTAATATATAAAAAGCTTAACAATATTTTATAAAGTGCAACAAGTGAATAAAATACATTCATTGAACTTAATTTTGGATTTTGAATTATTTCCAAACACGTCATCATCATCAAGCTACACCTCATTCTTTATGACCTGAAATTCTGGATAGCACTTAATGCGATTTTACATACACCTAAACCTAACCAAACGCAAGATTAACCCTCTAACGCACCCCTAATTATGTTTTAATGATCAACATACTTAATTATTGAGATTTTAATAAACCCGAATTCATCATGTGAGTTACTTAAAAATTATAAAGATTATAAAACTTAAATATATATAAAATAAAACACTAGCCGTGATCCTCAAATTTATCGAACACGAACCTAGGTTGCTTGAGCTTTCTTGAAAACTAACAATGGAGGCTAGATTATTTTTATTTTTTATTTATTTATTTTTTTTTGTAATGTGTGTTGGATAAAAATTCTAGTTGGGCTTGGACTTGTATGGGTTTAATTTCTTTTCTTTTTTCTTTTAGTCAATCCTGCACAAACATACTATATATTATATATTTTTTAATTATTATACACATTTGATAAATCACAAAAATCCCTAGTTGTTAAATATGACTCGTTACTTTTCGTTTTGTCGTAAAATGCTCAAAGCAAACAATAAATAAGAAATGAATTTCCAAAAATAAAAATACACTTATAAAATATTAAATCATTACTATTGTCGTAAATAAATATTATGTACATCCTTTATAAAATTGCTTAATGGGCTTAAATCAATATTGTGAATTCGATAGATGTCTTAAGGACTTAGAATGCACTAACATGAATTGACATCAATGATTTAACAAGCTTGAGTACCAAAGAATACATATAGCATATAATATCATATAGACATATGATAGCTACATAACAGATTATCTATGAAATGAATTATATAAATCATCAAAACACACAAATAACATTACACATAAGCAACTAATTTATCAAATGTTTGGTAAAAAATAAAAGTTGACTGACCTATAAATCTAACGGTTGTCACAGTGTACTGTCTGGAAATGACGAAAATCTAGTCCAGTACCACCAAGGTGATAATGTCTTATGATCCGGGAGCACTTGGATAATGGTTCATTAACCGCACCTACATTAATTATGGTATTTTAAAGTGTTGCAAAAATCGGCCTAAGCGGCCAATTAAGGCAATTAATTGCTAGGCGGGAAATAACCACCCCGATCTTCATTAATTGGCATTATTAATCGGTTCGGTAAAAAATCCGTCAACATATCTATTAATCGGATAAAAATCTGCCAAATTGGACATAATCGGAAAAAAAAATTGGATAAATCGGCCAAATCCAAAAAAAAAAAAAAAAAAAGGTAGATCGGCCAAATCCGATTAATCTCAGTCTAACTGATCGCTAGACAATACCCGACCGCCCAGCTACCGCCTAGCTATTTTTGCAACTTTTGTATTTCATGGTCAAAGTCTATTTTAATTATTAAAATAAACGTATAACTTCGAGGAAATTAACCTATAACAATGCAAGTGGTCAGATAACACGTTAGATAAATTGCATGTTATCTAGTGACTAAATTATACATTTTTTTGGGGTTTTACATATATATCCTTACGAAAATAGTCAAATACATAATTGCATATATATCCAAAGCATGCATAAAAACCATTGTATTATGTGCATTAAAAACTTGTACAAAAGATATATATGCAATTATTCATTTTGAGAGGGATATATATGCAATTCTGCCTATTTTTTTATATGGATTAAGTCCTAAAATAGTTATGTACTTTTCATAGTGTATCGTTTTGGTACGTATATATTTATTTTTTTAAGTTGTAGAATAACAATGTAGTTTTATAAGTGTTTCAATTTGTTACATGACGATGACGTGTTATCAGGGACGGAGCCAGAACTTTATTGTCGAAGGGGCAAAATATGATAATTTTTAAAAAAATACACTAAAAATTGGTCAGTTCGGGGGGGGGGGGGGGGGGGGGGGGGGGGATTACAAAAATGGCCAAAAAATTTTAAAAATTTACACTGCAATTTTTTTCGCTAGGGGGTCACATGACCCCCCGGACCCCCCCCCCCCCCCCCCCCCCCTTTATCTCCGCCCCTGCGTGTTATACCCCAAAAGTCTGACACGTGGCACCAATTATAACGTGACACGTCATCGTTACGTACCAAATTGAAACACTTATGAAAGTACATTGTTATTCTACAACCTTAAAAAAGTACATGTACCAAAATGGTACTATTTGAAAAATATATTGCTATTCTACGATTTAATTATTATTTTTTTCTTTCTTTTTCTTTTTTTTAAGGAAGAATTGCATATATATCCTGGCAAAAGCTCAAAATTACATATATATCCAGCTTAAACTTTTAATTGCATATATATCTTTTCAAAGTCTTAAAAATTGCATATATGTCCTTTCAAAAGCTTAAAATTTCATATATATCCAACTTAACTTTATAGCTACATGTATATCCTTTCTAAGCTTTCGTAATTCCATATATCCTTTAAACCTCTAATATATCATATACATCAAAATAATTATTTAATTTAACTTTAAACTCTAAATTATGATAATTATAATTTTAAAAGATTGCAACAAACATATTTGTTTTAAGGGTACGATGTCCCGGGGTTCAAATGAACGACCAAAAACAATATATCAAAAAAATGTTTAACTTCAAGAAGAAATTCACCTTATCTAATATCTAATACGAATACATGAAATAAATTATTAAATATATCATGGTTGTTATATATAATACATCACAGATAAAATATGTTTGCAATGAAAGTGTATATATTACTAATAAGTTTATAAATAAAGAAAATATATATTTAAGCAATATTTTTTTTTTAAATTATAATGTTTATGTATTCTAGAGTTGCGAATTTAAATTAAATAGTTATTTGGATATATATTACATATTTAAGGTTTACGGATGATATATATGTAATTCTAAGTTTAGATTTGATATATTTTCAATTTTTAAGTCTTTGAAAGAATATATATGCAATTAAAAAGTTTAGCTGGATATATACATCATATGACACGTGTCACCCCACCCCCACCCCCCCCCCCCCCCCCCCACCCCCCCCCCCCGCCGAAAAAAAAAATTTCCCGCCAAAAAAAATTTTTTTTTTGGGGCAAAAAAATTTTTTTTTTCCCGCCAAAATTTTTTAGTGCATCACAGTTATAAAGTTACTGCATCACGGTTATAAAGTTACTGCATCACGTTTACTGCATCACAATTATGATTTTACTGCATCACGGTTACTGCATTCATGATTTTAATGTTACTGCATCATGGTTATAAAAGTTACTGCATCATGGTTATAAAGAAACTGAATTATCATAAGTTTTATGCATCATATATGTATGTAACTGCATCACAATTAAAATACGATTCTTTTTTAAGTTTTGGTGCATCTTTATTATAAATTACTGCATCATAGTTAATAGTTTGAGTGCATCAGCTATGTTGCAGTAACTTATAACCTTAATGCACTAAAATTTAAAACTGTGATGCAGTAACTTTTATAATTGTGATGCAGTAACTTTATAACTGTGATGCACTAAAAATTTTTGGCGGGAAAAAAAAATTTTTTTTGCCCCAAAAAAAATTTTTTTTTGGCGGGAAAAAAAAAAAAAAATTTGCGGGGGGGGGGGGGGGGGGGGGGTGGGTGGGGGGGGTGGGGGTGGTGACATGTGTCATATGATGTGGCATAGGGGTGACACATGTCGCCCTCACAATCCTTCCTACACTTTTTATTATAAGACCCTTTTTATTTTAACCCAAATCTATATATATATATATATATATATATATATATATATATATATATATATATATATATATATATATATATATATATATATATATATACACACAATTTTGAGCTTTTGCAGGAATATATATGCAATTCCCATTTTTATTTTATTGCAAGTTGGCTTTTTGTTTATAATAAGAACTTTTGGGTAGACTTTGTTTTTTAAGATCATGGTTTGTATAATTGAATAACAATTAACAATATAACTAACATACATAATACATCACACGGATAATATCTTTCATTGAAATATAATATTAAAGCATCTCGTGAAGGTAACATATGGGATAGTTTGTATCAGAACACGCTTTTGTGATTTTGTAACCTGTTAGTTAACATTTTGAACTCAAACTTGACCGAACTAAAATCATACTTAAAGTACTAAGGACGCTTGTATCAATAAAATCCCCATTGTAATTCACAATTATAACGAGATCTACCTAACACAAAAAATATGTCAACTGATATTATTCAATTGCACACTACAAATTGTTTTGGGAGATCTGCATAAAAAATCAATTGCGTGAATTGCGGTGGCACAAAACTTTTTGGGAGATCTGCAATTCTGCATAACACAAAAAATATTACGCATTCAATTGTGTGAATAATCATGGGCTTGTGGTCTAGTGGTAAAGGCTTAAGTAGTTAAGTGAGCCCAAGTGAGAGTATTACCGGTTTTGGTGATTGACCGGGAAGTCCTCACTTGGGAACCACAAGCTCTAATGATATCAGGCGAATCGGGAATAGGAGTGGGGTTATCCCCTACGGAGAGGCTCGCGGTTGGTATCTCGATCTGCCCAAAGATGCGACACTAACTCGAGCCAACAACTAACCCGCCGTTAAAAAAATAAAATAAATAAATAAATAAATAAAATATTGTGTGAATAGCTGTACCAGCTACCACAATGATAAATGTCAACTGATACTTGTCTAGTCATATTATTTTAGTTTGGTTTTTAAATGATCAAGTTGTCAGCATAATTAATCATATCATTATATTAATGGTCAAGTTACTATTATACAGTAGAATTTAGGGCATGCTTGGTGGGGAAGTTATTGGTACTAAGGAATGAGAAATGTAATTAATGAGTGGAGGTACCCGTGCGTTGCTGCAGAAATGCCGTGCTATTTTTTTTTTTTTTTTTTTTTTTTCACACCTTAGGGCTCAGGGACTAAATTGCAAAAGACTACTCTTGATTCCACTGTGGCACTCTAAATGAATTGTGTTAATGAATTTTCCAAATCTTGTCAAAAATGAATCTTCATGAAAATTTTTAATAATCAAAATATCATTTTTTCTTTTGTCAAAAAAAAAAAAAAAAAAAAAAAAAAAAAAAAAGTTGCTACAGTAGCTGCTACAGTAGCATTGCCACAGTACGCTACAGTACATTGCTACAGTACCCCCAAAATTATTATTTTAAGAAAGTTACTGTTCACCCCTCACAAAAAGTACTGTAGCAAGGGGGTAAACAGTACACCCACGGTAAATGTTATATATATATAATAACGATGGTTGTTTAGAATGAATGCAATCACCCATTACCTTATAAGAAAGGAGATCCCTCAAGTTGAAAAAATAACTTAACTCAAGTTGGGGGAATGTAAGCCATTTGGTTTAATCAAATTACTCAAATCAAAAGAAGTTATTTTGATTTGAGTCATTGGATCAAATCCAATAGCTTACAAACACCCAACTTGAGTCAAGTTATTTTTTTAACTTGAGAAAATCTTCTTCCACCCTATAGTGGGTAATCCATCAATTCTTAACAATTTGGGGGTAATGAAAATTTACCTCATTACATTCGTTTGCATTATCATTAATTTTGCCTTTCCCATTACCTCATTTCAACCAAGTGCCCCCTTAGTATTTGAGAAAAATTTCAAAAAGGACCCAGTCGCCTCACGTGATTAGCTTTTCTTGACTGGAATTTTTTCCCCCAAAAAGACCGGGGCTAGTTTGTAATTGGACAAAATATCATGACATGTAACACCCCCAAAATACCGCAGCGGAAGACTGTGTCACTGGGGTGCTACTTCATAATACAAAGTAAAAGTTATAGAAAACGAACTCTAAATGAGACGTTTTGAAAAGTTACCATTCGATTAATAAATTCAAAGTTACAAACATGAGATTCCAAAGTATGATACATAAATGTATACAAAATGTTTTGAATGGTAAATGATAAAAACGTAAGTCTTCAGAATATGCAGCTTGACTCTATGTTCCACGCACTAGCTATCGCCTTACTAACCTGAGATAAACATGCTAAAGTGTCAACACAATGGTTGGTGAGTTCATAGAGTTTGTCTTAAAACAGTTGAAAAGCCTTAAAGAATGTTCGCACAGCAAAGGCATCGTGAATCCACTCAGTTACAAGTCCCGCCATAAGAGACTTGCAACCTGTGTGTTCACAACCCACTGCTAACATATAGTATAATAAAGACATGTATAAGTTCATCAAAACAGTTAAGCAATTAGTAGTGAGTCTCTACTTCATCTCCGAAGACCTCACTTGGGAGCCAATTCCCAAAGACAACTGGGAGCCACTTCCTAAAGAAAACTGGGAGCCACTCCCCAAAGATAAAAGATTACTGGGAGCCACTTCCCAAAGATAAAAGACAGTCATGTATGTATGAAATCAAGTATAATGCAATCAAGTATAAGACAATCAAGTATAAAACAATCAAGTATAAATGTTTTGAGTATTTGTACAAGTAAGCAAGTAGTTGAGCATGTATCCCCCCCAAGAGTTAAAACAAGTATGAAATGAGTAGGGGCTATGACTCACCTTAAGCTTATGTAATGAGAAATGAAAGTGGTAGTCGAATCGCGAAAGTCTCTAAGAGCAGCCTATAATAGAACGTTGCGACTTAGGTTTGGAGTAACGTCTAAGAATACGAAGAATTGCCTATATATGTCTTGAATATAGTTCATGATGTAGTACTTAGTATATAGTGTAAGTCGTTGAATATAAGTGGTTTATGAAACATGTATAGGTTGTACATCTCTTACTACCGTTCAGGCCGACATAATTCAGAAGTCATGGAGTAAACGTTCGAGGAGCCAGGACACTTTAATTCGTAAATCCACAACTCATCTCGACGGCTTACTTAATGAACTCCTCACATGAGGCTCCCTACTATTGTAGTATTTGATAACATATATATAAGTTTTTGATCTTTAAAAGTTATATGGTCTTTAGCCGTGGCTATGACGTGACCTTGGTCATTTTTACCATGGTCTTGAGACTCAACCTTGGCGTTAGCCATGGTTGTTGTCTTGGCTTTAGGTCATTAGACCTCTTGGTCTTAGTAAATCATGACTATTATATAATGACTTTGGTCTAAAAATGGGCTGTTAAGAATTTGAAGAAAATTATCACTCAGAAAGCGTTTTCAGGGCTCGAGCTTCTTTACTCCTGAACGAAAACGTCGTTCCGGACAACTTTCGTGTTTTAACTTTTTGATGAATCGGACCAGAAGTGGGACTTTCAAAATCAAAATTTGATCAGAATGCTATTTAGGCAGTTTTGCCGTTTTGGTTTCGCTAACTTCAAACGGTCATAACTTTTGACTCGTGTACTCGTTTTGGGTGATTCAAATTGCTATGTTTTCCTTGTTAAGTACTCTTTAACAGTAAGTAAGTGTCAAATATCAAAGTTATACTATTGTGGTCGTGATTTTCCATAAAAATCACTAGTTTGCTTGTTTGCTTGTCATAAGTTAACATATGTATACCAATACTCGTTTTATCCATTTTTAAACATCATGAACACAATAACAAGAACATATATAGCATGAAAAGAACACAAAGAGCATGAAAATGATATTGAGCAAGAAAGTGTAATAGGGTTTGCTTACAACTTTTGGCTTTCTAAAGAAAGGAAGTCAAGTATAGAACTAAGACACTAAACCTAAGCTTGTAAACCCTTCACCATAACTCTTGTAACCCTTGCTAGCCTTGATCTAACCCTTGTGAAAATCATTTAACTTCAGCCCTAGTACCCTTGTGTAGCTCTTAATTCAACCATGGAATCACCAAACAAACTTAAGAACTAGGTAGAGAATACTAAGACCTTGAACTTTGTAGTGTAACTTGTATATTGAAGATCAAAGGATCATGGTGCTAGGGATAATTGGTGTGGCATTTGAATGATGAATAAATGAAGACATGAGCTTGCTTTTATACTAAAAATGAGGAGGTTAGAAAGGTAACTAGTAAGCTTCCTAAACTTGGTGACCAAGTTGTAATTAAAATGATATAAAGAATCAATGGTCAAGATTTAACCACACATGGTGACTCCCCCCCCTCTTATGTCGGTTTGTATATGGATAGGGTGACTAGATGAGTAGTCATGGTCTTTGGATGATAATATCCTAAGTATGTAGCTAGTTTTGACTCCGTAAATTGCTAACCGTAAGTTTTTAAGTCACGAAACGTAAAACCGGGTATCCTAAAAATATGAAACTTGAAAGTATGGTCAAACATGTCAATATACTCCATAATAAAATATAAAATGAGTGGTAGGTTCTATTGGGTGCTAAAACCCTGCTAAAAACTGGAAACACGGGTCTAAAACGCGTAATTCGCGTAAAACGCTGAACTGGAAAACGTAAAATTCCGAAACTTTTGGAATTGTCCTAAAATGAGAGAAAATCATATTTCTATTGTTTATAATGTTTTATGGATATATCGGGATGCTAGAAGGACGTTTAAACCTAAAAGTAAATCTCGGACACGGCTTTGTGATTTTTGCAGAAATGATCCGACGAGCGTCAAACTCTCGGATTATCGTTAAAATCGTTTAACTTACGAGAATATGAAATAAAAATTTTGGATGTGAATAGTAAAAAGTGAATAGTAAAAAGTGAATAGTGAATAGTGAAATTTTTGGGAATAAAAGTTAACCTGAAATTGCGAATTGTTACAGTCTCTACCCCTTAAGGAGAACTTCGTCCCGAAGTTCAGTTGATGTTAACTACTTACGGTGTGTCTAAGAGAATTCGGGATCTCTAATATAGTGGTGTTCACTCTGATTCGTCTAAGGTTCTAGTTAAGGAGTTGTATCGGCTACAATTAAGCCCACTTATTTATAACACATTACTTACATAAAGAAGCGTCCAAATTTATGTAAGTAAGGTCTCATAAACTTATGGTTCGGTGATTTACAATTTCTTTATTTAACTGAAGAGGCGTCCCAATCCATTTAAATAAGGAGATTCTAAAACATCCTACTTAAGAATTTCTGACACAAAATCCGCCTTCTGAGGCCGATAGTAAGATAATCAAGTCATCAAATCCCTAAAGCTAAGCAATAATATTATTTAACTCAAATCTTGTGTCTCATCAAACAAGAACTGTCACAAGATCAAGTTAACTAATTAGTTATTACTGAGCTCCATGTTTTTAATGACTCGACGAATCTCTGGGGCTCCTTATAATACTAAAGTCACATCATCTAACAGCGTGGAACTAAACCAACAACTACCAAGAAGCGTATGCGTATGTAGTGTGTGTAAGGCAAATAAAGAGGAAAGTCCTAACGTATATAGTAGTTATAGTCTAGGCACTAAATGCAACCTAGTTCTCTATAACCAAGGCTCTGGTACCAATCTGTAACACCCCCAAAATACCGCAGCGGAAGGCTGTGTCACTGGGGTGCTACTTCATAATACAAAGTACAAGTTATAGAAAACGAACTCTAAATGAGACGTTTTGAAAAGTTACCATTCAATTAATGAATTCAAAGTTACAAACATGAGATTCCAAAGTATGATACATAAATGTATACAAAATGTTTTGAATGGTAAATGATAAAAGCGTAAGTCTTCAGAATATGCAGCTTGACTCTATGTTCCACGCACTAGCTATCGCCTTACTAACCTGAGATAAACATGCTAAAGTGTCAACACAATGGTTGGTGAGTTCATAGAGTTTGTCTTAAAACAGTTGAAAAGCCTTAAAGAATGTTCGCACAGCAAAGGCATCGTGAATCCACTCAGTTACAAGTCCCGCCATAAGAGACTTGCAACCTGTGTGTTCACAACCCACTGCTAACATATAGTATAATAAAGACATGTATAAGTTCATCAAAACAGTTAAGCAATTAGTAGTGAGTCTCTACTTCATCTCCGAAGACCTCACTTGGGAGCCAATTCCCAAAGACAACTGGGAGCCACTTCCCAAAGAAAACTGGGAGCCACTCCCCAAAGATAAAAGATTACTGGGAGCCACTTCCCAAAGATAAAAGACAGTCATGTATGTATGAAATCAAGTATAATGCAATCAAGTATAAGACAATCAAGTATAAAATAATCAAGTATAAATGTTTTGAGTATTTGTACAAGTAAGCAAGTAGTTGAGCATGTATCCCCCCCAAGAGTTAAAACAAGTATGAAATGAGTAGGGGCTATGACTCACCTTAAGCTTATGTAATGAGAAATGAAAGTGGTAGTCGAATCGCGAAAGTCTCTAAGAGCAGCCTATAATAGAACGTTGCGACTTAGGTTTGGAGTAACGTCTAAGAATACGAAGAATTGCCTATATATGTCTTGAATATAGTTTATGATGTAGTACTTAGTATATAGTGTAAGTCGTTGAATATAAGTGGTTTATGAAACATGTATAGGTTGTACATCTCTTACTACCGTTCAGGCCGACATAATTCAGAAGTCATGGAGTAAACGTTCGAGGAGCCAGGACACTTTAATTCGTAAATCCACAACTCATCTCGACGGCTTACTTAATGAACTCCTCACATGAGGCTCCCTACTATTGTAGTATTTGATAACATATATATAAGTTTTTGATCTTTAAAAGTTATATGGTCTTTAGCCGTGGCTTTGCCGTGACCTTGGTCATTGTTACCATGGTCTTGAGACTCAATCTTGGCGTTAGCCATGGTTGTTGTCTTGGCTTTAGGTCATTAGACCTCTTGGTCTTAGTAAATCATGACTATTATATAATGACTTTGGTCTAAAAATAGGCTGTTAAGAATTTGAAGAAAATTATCACTCAGAAAGCGTTTTCAGGGCTCGAGCTTCTTTACACCTGAACAAAAACGTCGTTCCGGACAACTTTCGTGTTTTAACTTTTTGATGAATCGGACCAGAAGTGGGACTTTCAAAATCAAAATTTGATCAGAATGCTATTTAGGCAGTTTTGCCGTTTTGGTTTCGCTAACTTCAAACGGTCATAACTTTTGACTCGTGTACTCGTTTTGGGTGATTCAAATTGCTATGTTTTCCTTGTTAAGTCCTGTTTAACAGTAAGTAAGTGTCAAATATCAAAGTTATACTATTGTGGTCGTGGTTTTCCATAAAAATCACTAGTTTGCTTGTTTGCTTGTCATAAGTTAACATATGTATACCAATACTCGTTTTATCCATTTTTAAACATCATGAACACAATAACAAGAACATATATAGCATGAAAAGAACACAAAGAGCATGAAAATGATATTGTGCAAGAAAGTGTAATAGGGTTTGCTTACAACTTTTGGCTTTCTAAAGAAAGGAAGTCAAGTATAGAACTAGGACACTAAACCTAAGCTTGTAAACCCTTCACCATAACTCTTGTAACCCTTGCTAGCCTTGATCTAACCCTTGTGAAAACCATTTAACTTCAGCCCTAGTACCCTTGTGTAGCTCTTAATTCAACCATGGAATCACCAAACAAACTTAAGAACTAGGTAGAGAATACTAAGACCTTGAACTTTGTAGTGTAACTTGTATATTAAAGATCAAAGGATCATGGTGCTAGGGATAATTGGTGTGGCATTTGAATGATGAATAAATGAAGACATGAGCTTGCTTTTATACTAAAAATGAGGAGGTTAGGAAGGTAACTAGTAAGCTTCCTAAACTTGGTGACCAAGTTGTAATTAAAATGATCTAAAGAATCAATGGTCAAGATTTAACCACACATGGTGACTCCCCCCCCCCCCCCTCCTAAGTCGGTTTGTATATGGATAGGGTGAATAGATGAGTAGTCATGGTCTTTGGATGATAATATCCTAAGTATGTAGCTAGTTTTGACTCCGTAAATTGCTAACCGTAAGTTTTTAAGTCACGAAACGTAAAACCGGGTATCCTAAAAATATGAAACTTGAAAGTATGGTCAAACATGTCAATATACTTCATAATAAAATATAAAATGAGTGATAGGTTCTATTGGGTGCTAAAACCCTGCTAAAAACTGGAAACACGGGTCTAAAACGCGTAATTCGCGTAAAACGCTGAACTGGAAAACGTAAAATTCCGAAACTTTTGGAATTGTCCTAAAATGAGAGAAAATCATATTTCTATTGTTTATAATGTTTTATGGATATATCGGGATGCTGGAAGGACGTTTAAACCTAAAAGTAAATCTCGGACACGGCTTTGTGATTTTTGCAGAAATGATCCGACGAGCGTCAAACTCTCGGATTATCGTTAAAATCGTTTAACTTACGAGAATATGAAATAAAAATTTTGGATGTGAATAGTAAAAAGTGAATAGTGAAATTTTCGGGAATAAAAGTTAACCTGAAATTGCGAATTGTTACATAACACGTGTCCACTTTTAAATGCACACAAAGTAAAAGTGTGTAAGCTATGTATAAGACTTGTCCCCTAGGTGTGTTTTGGGCTACGACTATTCTGTCAGAGCGACTAGTACCTGCGGCGGTCCCAATTTTGTCTTTTAGTGAAAAAAAACTTAAAAAAGTAATAAAATATTAATGCAATATAGTTGGTCGACCCGTCCGTTGGGCGGCTTGCATTTAATCTGTTGGGCGACCTGTTGGTAGAAAAGTGTACTTTTATCTTTTATTTTAATAAAATATGTATTTTACTTTTTATTTTATTACTCCCTCCATCCCATATTATAGTCCACTGTTGACTTTTTAAGTCTTCGTTGTGCAACTTTGACCATATATATTTTTATTTGTGTTATATAATAGTTAATAAAAATTATACCAATGAAAAGTACATTTAAAACTCAATCAATTCATATATTTTACATCAAGTAATATATAACACAAATAAAATAAATAAGGTCAAAAAAAAAAAAATCTCCTTAATACAAATCTGCTAACACACATCTTCTTCCTCAAATCAAACACACATCTTTTTTACACAAAATCATAGACATACTTCATCTTCGTAACACATCTTCTTCAACAATCCCACTACAACCCTAACATTTATTCTAATTCTCATAAACAAACCGTAACCCTGATATTTGCGTTTTTGCGCGTATCAAATTAATATACAAGGTAGACGTGAGTGAAATTCACTAATCAACCTTTAGAGAAAGGAAGACTTGCGAAAACTCGTGAATACAATATATATATGTGATACCGGGTAAGTGATTACCCGGGTCGTGTCCCAACGAGGTGTGAATGGGCAATATCGAACGAGATTCGTGATTAAAATGCTTGTAAGGAATGGTTTAGAGATTATTTGGTATTGTTGAATAACGAGAAATTAAAATAACGTACGAAAAATAAAATAAACGAAACTACAACACGAATACAATCAAGAAATGCTAAATAAAACTTAAGATCTACCTAAAAATCTACGTGAATGATAATAGGAAGTGGGGGAAACCTAAAACGTAATCTAATTTTAAAAACGTAAAAGTTACTTTAAAATAAACGCGAGGCGCAAAATAAAAAGTGAATTTGATGCTACGCTAATCCTATGGGAATGAAAATATTTTTTCTACTTTTTAAAAGATAAAAGAAAATTTTGGGAAAAGAAAAATATTTTTTTGCTTTTGATATTTTTTATAATGAATTAAAGACTAAAATAATTAAATAAGTCCTAGAAAAATAGCAAAACTATTTGGAAAATTACGAAATTTTTTTGGATATTATATTATGCTAATAAGAAACTGAGAAAATTGTAAAAATGAGAAAAGATGCAAAAATAAGCAGTAAATAAGCAACTAATAATCTGACATTTTAATAAGCTAATAACACAACCACTATATTAAATATTCTACTAAAATAGATATCAACAAGAAGCAATCCTAGCTCAGATGGTTGTGTGGTGATGCTTGTGTTGTTCAGTTGAGACAGAGGTGACCAGGGTTCAAATCCCGCTGACACCCTTTTAAAAAAAAAAAAAAAAAAAACATTTTATTTTTGCAATTTTCTTTTGGAATCTTTAAACTCAGATAAAACTAAGCACTTAAAGAAAAACAACTACTAATGAAACTAATTTTTCAGCAGTATAAAAACAGTAATGAGCAACAGTTACCTAAAACATGAAGAAAAATAAATAAAATAAAATAAAAATGAAATGCTAGAAAACGGGGTGCAAGCTTGTACCAAACTGCTACGAGCTAACATACAGGAAAAACTAAGGGCACTGAGGGTAAATAAGCCATGACTAACTGAGAGCTATCCTAAATAAGCTAACTGTAACGAGTAAGCAGGTAAAGATAAGTAACTAGCACAAAACAAAATGAGGTGAAAGCAAGTTTAATTGATGTAAAAAACAGCCTACCCAAGGTCTTTTAGGCTAACGAGCAAACTATCAAATGATAAGCTCAATCGTCCAAAACAGCAAGACTTCAAAGATTAGCTACCAAAGATCATATAGAAACAAGCTGAGCCAAGGTTGAGCTTATATGGGCAGTAAAAAAGCATCAGATAAGGGGCTGTTTGGGGCAGTTTAGGGGCTGCATGGCTGCTGAGGCAATAAGCTAGTGAGACCAGATAAAACATAGAGCAAACAAGCCAGCTAATCAAACTTCCCAAATTACCAAGGTTTGAAATCCAAACTCAAATGATGAGCCGATAGTTGGTCAATGAAAGACGGGTAAAATTGGTGAAACTAGGTGGAGGGCAACTACATGCCGACTGTCCAACTATGAACTTATCAAAAGCTTGCAAAGAAAATTCTAAAAATTTTGAGAAAAATATGTCTAAAACCACAAGTTTCCAAATACTAAAAACCAAAATTTTCAGACTTTATCACTCAATAATGAGTAAATTAAAATTTCCATACTAACCTGCATTTGAACTTGTTTTGAAATTTTGACTTTTTTCGAGATTAACTAAAGTTGACTATTATGAGATATGCTCTAATGTAAAAGACTAAAAATGATAAGTTAAGCTGAGATATGATGGAATTAAGCTATACAAACTAATTATGCAACTAAATTGAAGAGTATGCAATCTAAATCATTAACTGTGATGCAAGAGAGAATTTCAAAGATGATGTTGACTTTTATCTAACTACCTATGAATATTATGTTTAAATTACACTATATGGACCCTAAGGAAGCTGTTTCAACTGTTCCTAACAACTCTAAAGCACAAGGACACAGATTATCAGCTTATGCCAAACACTCTTTTAAAGGCTCTTAATGAAACTTTGAAACAAAGACCAACTGTCAAAGCTAAAAATGCTGTAAGTAAACTTGATTCAATTTAAAATGACCAATGACAAAGAAGACATGATACTAAAAAAATAGAAAATAGGGGACAACAGTAGATAAAAAAATAATCAGACTTTCATTGAATTGAGAACAAAATACAAGAGACTTAGGAAATTCTTGAAAACTGATAATTAAAACTACACCCTAATTAAAAATTGACTACTAAAACCTAAGAACTAATGACTAAAAACTAACTAACTCCCAGTGTGGCTACATTCGACATCATTTATACTAAAATAAAATAAAAAGCTTCCTTCTTTCCTTGGATGTTTCTGTGCTTTTCTTGGCTTCAATCTCGACCATAGGATTTGATTAGAGTCATCTCAGCCCTCGATTCCACCTTGGGCACCACTCTTTAATTTCCAGCCGTGGGATCAATAAAAGGTGAGGATTGATGATGTGGAATGGGATACCCGTGACTTTGCATTGGGGGTGAGGATTGTGAGATGGTGTGTGGCAGGAGGTTGAGTGGAGGATGGAGGTTGTATGGTGGGTAATGGGAAGCAGGGTGTGTGAAGAGGATAGGGGTCTGTTTGTGTTTGACCAGGTCAAAGAACCAGGTATATAATAAAACGTGGGGTTGGTTTTATTAATGGATTGGGTATTATGTTTATGTGGTGTTGGGCTTATGTGGGATTGGGCTGGGGAAGGGTAAGGCTGGTTTTATTATTTGGATTGGGGTGTTGGGTGGATTATTTAATAAAGGGTCCATTTGGTTGTAGATCACAAAAACACAAGGACCAAATTTGTAACATGCCAAAATCCGAGGGCTTGATGTGCCAATCTTCCAAAGTATTCCAAGTGTTTTTTCTGCCAAGTTCCATAATCAAAGGACCATAAAAGTTAATTTTTCCATTTTTGAACATCTGTGGACCAAATTTGCCAAGTTTCAAACTACGGGGACCAAACTTGTAAACTTGTACATTTTGAAAGATTTTTACCCAAAGATCATTATTTGGTAGTTTATGATTTCCAAAAGACATTTGTTGATTTATCTTTTAAAATAAACGCTCAAGGACTAGTTTTGACAAATTTTGAAAGTTGGGGGACTGAAACTGCCAATTATGCAAACTTTGTTCGATTTTCGTTTGTTTTTAAACATTTTGCATCTAAAACATGTAAAACACGATCTTTGGGATATTTTCATTATTTTGATGCATTCTTGAGTATTTTCTCGTGTTTTGGCAGTTAAAATACGGTAAAAATGATGAGTATTTACACACTCATCAAACCCTAAAAAAAACTCTAACCCTCACCGATTAATTTTTTGATGGCTAATTTTAACCAGCTTTTTGATGTGAAGATAAATGTTAGGTCTTTAATTAAGTTACTTCCAAAAATAAAAAATAAGTTGAAGAATAATACAAATCGTTTTAACTTGTTCAAAAGCACGGTTTTTGGCCCATGGTTAGATCTCCTCAAATCATATAATGATAATCATTTGATGAGCTTTGTTTTGCAACATCAAGTTTTTGTCCCGGAGATTGCCGATGCTCCCCCCCCCCCCCCCCCCCCAAAATTATTTACCACATTGGTGATAATTGGTCGCATTTTGGAAGGAAAGAATTTTGTTTAATTACTGGCCTTAGATTTGGGAAAGTTTCATCAGAAGAAGATAAGTATATTCCATTTTATGAGCGTCTCTTTCATGAAAAACCCGAAGGCCCGAACAAGTACAACATCAAGGGGGAAAAAGCTTGTTGTTATAGTTTTGGAGGAGGAATTTGAAAAAACGTGGTTAGATTTGTCGAATCAGGATACTGTTAGGGTTTGCTTTGTGATTGTTGCTGTATTTATTTTTATGGGACGTGAACAAAGGTACAACATACTTAAACATATTTTGTGCTTAGTGGACGATTTTGCCGCTTGGTATGCCTATCCTTGGGGTGAGTACTTGTGTAAGATAGTATTCTATATAAGAACTATCAACGTGGTTTCTAAATATGCCCAGCATCATCTGATGAATAAGGAGATAAACCCAGACTTCAATTCCACATATAATCTTTGTGGGTTTGTTTGGGCTTTCAAGGTTAGAAAACATTTTAGTTAAATGCAATATGTACATTGTAGGACCTTAGATTACACAACTTTATCACAAATATAGAAGATTAGAAGAAGAAAGATGGTGACTTGGTGAGAGTATATGGATCGTATATGTGTAACTAGAGAGATGGAAAATGAGAGAATATTATTAAGAAACACACACAAATACACACACAAGCACACACCTCAAATGAGCCTTTGAGGTGTTTAAATAGTAAGATACATCATGCCCTAAAAGGCTTTCCATGGGCTTTGTCTAATGGGCTTGGTTTACATTTTCTAATAAAGGCTTACATGATATACTTAATAAGCACCAAGTCCATAGCCCAATATACTTAACTATTACAATACTTGTCGACTCAATAATGATCGTCACTTTTAATGCTAACAATCTCCCCCTAAGGGACGATCATTGAGATCTCCCTTTGATTACATAAATGATCAACACTTCTAATGCTAACAATCTCCCCCTAAGGGTGATCATTGAGATCTCTCTTTAGTGACCTTGATCTTTGATCTTTGAAGCTTGTTCTCTTTGAACTTTGAGTCTTTGTGTAATAGCTTTGCTAGATTCTTTGTTCCAATCATGCTCTGTGATCTTTGAATAATGTCGATTGGTTGTTCTTCCCTTTGATCAACATCTTTACTCTGTTGTCTTAACGTCTTTTCCAACATGCTCATACTTTGTTTGACATTGAATCTTTGCGAAGTTCTCTTTTCTTTGACTTCAATCTTTGTTTCTTTAGTATGTAGATTCTTTGATTTTGACTTAGAAACGTTCTGAACTTTGCTTTGCTTTAATCTTTGAAGAGAGCTTTGCAGGGTATGAGCATGTGGATCTTTGAGTGATGGTAACGGTCTTTCTCCAAGGAACATTCATCAGTACCTGCATAAAACAGTTAGCAATAAAGCATCCGGTACTTATAGGTTCGGAATTAGAGATCGTCAACAGCATAGTGTGAAGACTCCTTCTAATCTTTACCAAGGCCGTTCCTGAATCAGATACCCCTGAAAGGGCTTACTAGATCCACCGAAGTACATCAATGATTCAGGTGAGTTGCTGGAGATCACCCCACAACTATAGACCGTTTGAGACAAAGTAACCATCATGATAGAAAAGGCAAGATCCGTAGATCTCATAAAGACTCTTACAACTTTTGTCCTTTTAGGCGATCACAAGTGTAATCATAGGAAAGTGTATCCTAAGAGATCTTTTAATGTATCTCATGGCTCTAGACTCGATAAGTGCATAATTTGGTTTCCTATGCGGAGACTAGGGATGGGTCTCCTACTTCAATATCAACCATCTCTAAGAGACAGATCGATAGATTACACCGGTTCCCCGTGAGAATGAAACAAGCTCTTTTAAGAGAACTTGAGTGGCTAGAAGGTTTAGTGCAGTGCGTCACTGGGTCCATGACGTCTTGTCTTCAATACCGGTGTCACCTTAGTAACAACCAGTAGCATATGAGTTGTACCCGGTGTCTGCCCTAAGGTTGAACATATGGAGGGCTATTTCTTTTCACCCTTTCATTTGCTTTTCTTTTTAATTCTTCAACCCCTTCTTTCTTATTTCATTCTTTTCTCCTTTTTTCAAATCATACCTAAGGACTTCTAATTCTAGTCTATTGGAATTGTCCTTGGGTAGATCCCTCCGGCTCTGGCGGATCATAGGACGGTTTTTCCTCACCTTAGTCACCTTATAACTTCATGACTATCCTATTGTTGCCATCAAACCATTTGTGAAAATCTCTCAAAGCGTTATGATAATAAAACATACTTTGTTAACACTTCGAGAGTTTTACATTTCATGAAGGACTCCCCCTTCACATGTGCTCATGGATTGTTAAGAAATTTGCACATGCGTAAGGAGTTTGCACTTTTAGAATTGATCCACTTTCAATGAACATGACCGATTCGAGACACACTTACATCACTAGTTAGACTAGCTTGAAGTTATTACCCGGCCTGGTCAAGTCCACAGAAAGTTTCTCGAAACGGTACATTTCTACTCAAACAAATCCTTTTCGAGACACGCTTACGTGGCTAGTTAAAGAGTTCCATTGTCAGCTTTTAGGTGACAACTAGCTCTAGTAACTAACTTGAAGTTATTACCCGTCGAGGATGAGTCTTTTCGATTACAAAGTTTTGTTGTTTCGTCAATTCTTGGGTCATTTCTGAGTCGAGCTCGCACGAGATTCAGCCACAATCTTAAACACATTGATCACATTTTAATCACGTCTTCTCCCCCTCAAAAATAGCATATCCATGGTATTTTTTATACCAATTGATTAAAACCTTTTCTTTTTTGGATAGCATATGGGGAGAAACGGATGTTTGATAATTCCGAATTAGTTTCTCTTAAGCATGATTTTTTTGGAACTTCTTTTTATTACTCCCCCTCAAAAACAGAACATTTTGATTAAATTAAGCGATTTAAGGATATGAGGGAGTAATATCTTGAGCTACATCGTAAAAAGTTTTAAAAACCTTTTGAAACATTTATCAAAATTTTGCTCAAAAAATTAAGAAGACTTTGATAAGCTTTTTTTGTGAGAAGTCTTCATATCTTTTAGGATTGTCGCACATAAATGTACAACAGGGTCCTTTCTTTGAAAATCACGGGTTATACACTGTTATGTGTGCATAAGCCATAATGTTTTTAGGATAAGTGCTCAAAAAATATTTAAAACCTTTGAATTGATTTAAGCACTTTCCTTTCTTTGACGAACGAGTCCTTAGCTGAAATACTAAGAAGTCATCATTGAAGCCCGGGTTTCGTACTGAAGTATACGAAAGCCATTATGAATTTGGATTAGACAACAACTTTTGGAACCCATTTAAGCACGGCGCCAACTGGGTTACCATATTTTGAAATCCATTTGTAAGTTGTGTCAATCCGAGACAAAGAAGTTGAATTCCAACGAGGACTGAAAACCTGTGTTTCATTTTGAAATAAAGCTCGTGGAATCAACGGTGATTTAAAACTCTTTTTCTTTTGAAAGTTGTTTAAGAAACTCTGTGTCTCTTTTGGAGTTTTAAAACTTGAAGAAGAATTTTTCCATCCATTGTTGAAACTCGGTGTTTCATTTCGAAAATTCGTTGTAGAGATGACTGGAAACCTTCCAGAATTTGGATTTTTCCAAGCATGGCCATTCCTTTGTTGTAGCGGAAGCATTTCAGAGTATGAATATTTCAAATGTTTTGAACGGCTTTGCTTTGGTTTCCACACTGGCTTTACCGGAGTAAAACGAGAGTATGGAGTTTGAAAACCTTGATTCTTTTCTTTATTAGCACTTGCATTTGAAACCTTTTGAGGAGTAAATGTTTCAGAAAAATTAGATCTCTTTGAAAACTTCCTTCCTTTTTGCAAAGAATAGGTGGTAAATTGAGAAACCCTTTTAGAAAATGGTTTTGAAGATTCACCCGTGTAAACCTTTTCTGAAACACTTGCTTCTGGTTTAGACTCGTTTGAAACTTGAGATTTTCCTTTTGACCGGTTAAGAACATCAAACTTTGCTTTTAAGGCATTGTATGACGTTCTCAAATCATTGTATTCTTTTTGAAGAGAAAGATGATCTGATGATGCCAGTTTTTCTTTCAAAGAAGCATTTTGATTTTCAAGATGTGCAAAATATTTTTCATATTTGTCGGTTTCGATTGAAAAATCATTTTTGGCATCACCAAAATCCTTGGTTTGTTGTGCAATCATTTTTTCCAATTCAGCAATTTTATTTTGAAGCACAAACTTTTCTTTTTCAAAAAGATGATTTGGTGTGATCTGAGAGTCAGATTTGTTTGAAGTTTGATTCTGAACTCTTGACCACTTGATTGAATCAAACAAGTTTTTGTAAGTTTGTTTCAAATGTTCATTTTCTTTTTGTAATGATGCCACAGCATGTTCCAATTCAAGATTTTTAGTATCAAGTTCATCAAGATCAAACTTGATTGTCGTATCATCACAGTTTTCTTCAAAAATCTTTTCTTTTCCTTTAAGCACCGATGTCGAAGAGTTTTCCGAAAACTTTTTCTCATTGTTCTCTTGTAGTTTAAGTTGGAAAGAGATACTTTTTGCTTCGAGTTTTGCAAGATGTTTCTCAAACTGAGCTGTTCTTTTTGACAATTCTTCTTTGACATCAGCTGCTTCTTTTGAAAGTTCGGTGATTTTCTTTTTGAGACAAAGATTTTCAGATTTCAAAGAAGATGTTTGTTTGAAATTCACATTCTTATACTCATGGTTGACAAATGCTGACTTGAACGACTCTATTTGATTTGTGAAAAATTCCTTTTGAATGTCAAGTATTAAGCATTTTTCATCAAATTCGTCTTCAAGAAAATGAACATACTTTAAATCTTCTCTCATTTCAGTGACAAGGTGTTTTTCAAAGTACTCAAAACTTAAGTTGAGATTTTTCACATGAGGTTCAATCTCATCTTTCAAAATCTTTTTGACTTCAATCTTAAGGCGTACATCTGATGAAAGAGGATTGGAGAAAACGCTGGTATCGATGTCTACTTGCTTAAACCAAATGGCCTTTAACGTATGCTCAATGTGATGTTTAAGATTACAAAATTGTTTCCTTGCTCTATTTTGCCATAACGTAGCATCATAAGTAGCAAGTTGAGCTTCTTTGAAAAATCTTTTCACATTTGTGTCTTTTCTTTTGAAAGGTGCTTTTGGAAAATCTGTCAATTGTGTACAACCATACACAAAGCCGTGGTACGAGAGAGGGTTTTTTGTTTGTTTTACTTTCAAACGTTTTTCCTCTTCAGATTTTAAAATATCTTAAGACTCAAACAAAAGATCATCTGACAATTCTTTTCCCATATCTTCAGCGTTGTACAAAATAGGTGTCAGCTTTTTCACTTTGTTTAAAAAACACGGTTTTCCATTTTCTAACTGAGCACTATTTTCAAAACCAATTCTAGATGTTTGTTTAGAAACTTTCTCATCTTTAGTAGGCAGCATGTTGATTGTCTGAGAAGTTTGTCCCAATTTTCGAAGTTTGTTTTCAAGATCGTTTGTTCGTTTAAAAAATTCTTGATTTTCATTCTCAAGTTTTGTATTAACAATCTCAAAATTTGAAGTGGTTTGCTTAAGCCTTGAATTTTCACATTTTAAATCACTGTTCTCTTTTACAAGTGCTTGAACCTTTCTGTTGTTAAGAACCATTTGAGAATCCAGATTTTGAATGGAACGTTTTTCTCGAAGAACAGTTTCTCTATAACCAACTTCAAGTTCTTCATTTCTTTTTAAAAGTGGTTTGACAGACTCTCCATTCATTTCAAACTTCTGAGCTTGAGATTTAAGGTTTGAGTTTTCGAATTCAAGTTCAGCTTTTCTTTTAGTTACATTTTGAAAACCTTTTTCCATTTCTTTAAATCTCTCAAGCTCTTTTGTCAATAAGACATTCGCTTGCTTAGCTTTGCGATTGTCCTCATTGCACTTTTCAAGTTCATGTTTGAAATTATCGATTAAAGAAGCAAATAAGGCACGATCTTGTTCATAAGAAGATCCATCCTGGGCAGGCTCACCTCTATTAGGATCCATATCTGGAGTAACAAAAGTGATATTACTATCATTTTGTTCCACCACATATGTATCACTAATAGACTCAGAATGCTCAGGATGTGTCTGATTATGAGCAAACACATTATCAAACACAACACCATTATTGTTTGAATGTTGTACCTTAGTGAATATCTCTGTGTCTGATGAGGGTCTGATGTGATCATCCTCAGTATCCCAAACTGCTTCATTCCTTTGTGTACCATCAGCATCCGAATCATAGCTAGGACTGCTGTTTTCAACTTGCTGTTCTGAAGATGAATCACTTTCCGTGAAAACCACACTAACATCTGATGCATCACCCTCATTGACTGTTTCCTCTGCTGTTTGAACATCGTTCTCTGTCTCTTTTTCAATCACCTCTGTTTCCTTTAACTGCTTCTTTCTTTTAATTAGCTCTCTTTCTTTAAACTGCATATCTTTTTCAATCTACTCTCTTTCCCGTTTCAGCTTCGCAATTTCATTTAACTCAGTTTCTTCAGCATCAAGTATCTTTTCGAGTTCCCCCATGTCATTTATGCATTGAGTTCTGAATGTCGAATAGCTTACCCTAAATTGTTGGTAAAATGCATCGATAAACTCTGACTGGTTCATTATCCAAGGGTTAAAGATACTCTGAAATTGAGTTTGGATCACTATAAGAGCTTCTCTGCAGTCACGTGTATGAAGTTCTTCTTCATTAAGTAGCTTATCCAGTTGATTCAGGTTTTGATTGAGTTTTTCTTTGAAATAATGAAATCGGTCTCTGACTTAGTATTCAAATGCTTGTTCGAACCTTGACTCATATCCAAATATGTTGATAACCTTCGCAACCTGTGACTTGAACACTGTAAACTTTTTCTTAAAATCTCTCTCCTTCATTTGCATTTCTGTTTCCATTAGGTTCTGATGTGTGATAAAGTTGATCTTGGATCGTTCCAACGAAATAGGAGTTGTGTTTGGTGAAGGTTATTCTCGAAACTTTGTCAACAGGAAAATTCTCGAAACTTTGTCACCAGGAAAATTCTCGAAAAGTGTTCTCGATAAAATTATCTAGAATTGTTCTCGATAAAATTATCTAGAATGCGTTTTAGATAAAATTATTTAGAATGTGTTTTAGATAAAATTATCTAGAATGTGTTTTTGATAAAATTATCTAGAATACGTTTTAGATAAAATTATCTAGAATGTGTTTTAGATAAAATTATCTAGAATACGTTTTAGATAAAATTATCTAGAATGTGTTTTAGATAAAATTATCTAGAATACGTTTTAGATAAAATTATCACCCAAAACTTTCTAAATTATACAATTTAGAGAGTATACCACGAGTCGAAGTGTTTTCTCACTTATACAAGCAAGGGAAACACCGAGTAAGCAACGGGACCAAGTGTGTTCTCGAAACTTTTGAGATTTAGAAACTTTGTGATTTAGAAAAAATTTCTAGAATTTTGAATTTGCAAAAAGCACACCCAAATGAAGTTTGTATTCCAATATTCTTGTACTTCTAGTAATAAAAACACCAAAACTTGAAGAAAGTTGCAAACTTGATGATTTTTATAAAAACTTTTTTAGATCTCGAAAACAAGTACAAAACCAAATTCGAATTTTTAAGCTAGAAATGTTCAAAAAGATTAAAACTTTCTTGTTGGGAAAGGTTTATAACACTAGTTTGTAATCAAAAAAGTGTTAAAAACACAAAACAAACAAGAAAAGTAATGATTTTTTGAGAAAAAAAACGAGAATAAAGCTTAAAAAATACGAAACAAACAACTCCTCAACCCTCCTAAATCATTATTAGGCGATTGATACCACTTGTAGGACCTTAGATTACACAACTTTATCACAAATATAGAAGATTAGAAGAAGAAAGATGGTGACTTGGTGAGAGTATATGGATCGTATATGTGTAACTAGAGAGATGGAAAATGAGAGAATATTATTAAGAAACACACACAAATACACACACAAGCACACACCTTAAATGAGCCTTTGAGGTGTTTAAATAGTAAGATCCATCATGCCCTAAAAGGCTTTCCATGGGCTTTGTCTAATGGGCTTGGTTTACATTTTCTAATAAAGGCTTACATGATATACTTAATAAGCACCAAGTCCATAGCCCAATATACTTAACTATTACAATACTTGTCGACTCAATAATGATCGTCACTTTTAATGCTAACAATCTCCCCCTAAGGGACGATCATTGAGATCTCCCTTTGATTACATAAATGATCAACACTTCTAATGCTAACATACATTTAGTCAAAATTTTAAAGCAATTAGTATGTTTGTGAATGAGAAGTAACTTGTTTTCTGTTAGAATATTAGTGTGTAATAGTTAGGATATAAGTTTAGGGAGTTAATTGTATTTTAGCTCAAGCTTAAGGAGGTTAGTCATGTATTAGGAAAGTTCCTAACCTCCTCAATTGTAGAATCCTTGTTCACCAAGGATTAGGTTTCTCCCCCCTCATTTTCTATAAATAGGGATGAGGGGGTGATGTTTTATTTGTACCTTCTTTTCTTGCTCACGTTTAATAAACGTTTGAGTGTAAAATATCTCGTGTGTGTTGGTGCCACTCGGCATTAAGGGATAATAACCCTTTGCTGAGGTCTTGTTGGAGTAGTTTCTGGTGTGGTTCCGTTCTAGAAATTGGTTTGTTGGATTTCTTCCAACAATTGGTATCGGAGCCTTGTTCGAGAAGAACAAATCACACAACGTGGATAGAGCCAAAACAAGATAAACGAGTGAACCGGGTTTGGTTCGTTGGTTACTGCGCAGTCACGGAAAAATTGGCACTGCGGGTTCATTAACCATTGGATTTCTACGAAATTTGAACCGTAGGTTGAAGACACATAGATCTAGGATCTCACAGGAGGGATCTTGCATCGGAGCTTCCAGGAAAGAGATATAGGTTGTCTAATTTTCTGGTTTGGTTGTTGTGTTCTTTGTCATTTTCGGTTATTGTTTGGCTATCGTTGTGTAGATTACAAGGTTCAAGGTTTCTAGGTTTTCGAGTCAAGATTACTTGGGCAACAAGGTTATTGAAGTTGTCTTGCAAGGAGGTGGATCGATTCTCCTAGGGTTATAGGAAATCGTTTTCTTTTGTCACAAGGTTCTTGAAGTTTCGGTTTTGAGCTTCAAAGGTGACAAGGTTTTGCAAGAAGTTTCAACTTCAAGTTTTCGGTTTCTTGGAATTCAAGTCTTGGTGGTTCTTGGAAGACAAGTAAGGTTTAGCTTTGTCTTGGGATTCAAGAAAAGTGATTACTTGGAGTACAAGGTATATCAAGGTTGTAGACTTGAGGTGGAAAGATCAAAGCTTTAGGGTTTTTCTAAAGGCTAGTAGATCAATTATTACAAGAAAGCGGGTTTAGCACATGGCTTGCGAGACTTGTTGGTAAAGTTGGTTAAAAAGCAACTTGACATGGTTTGTAGCAAGGTTAAAGAAGAATGGCTTGTATGAATACTAGGTTAAACATCGAAAAGCTCGATGAGAATATTGTACAAAAACATGGAGGTTCAAAACAAGTTGGGTTCAAGCAACTTGGTCTTGGTGTTAAAACAAGGGTCCATGGAGTACATGTTCAAAAGCGTGTTTGGTTTGAGGTGGAACTACAGGGAGCTCAGGAAAATCGTGAAGCTGAGGTAATTCAGGAGAGTAACGATCATGTTGTAGTGGCTCAAAAAAAGTTGGAGGTTAAACAACTTGAAGGAAAGACAAACACGGACTGCTTGGTAAATAAGCGGGTATACCTTGGTGCAAAGATCGGGGCAGAAATTATGAAAACCGAAGTACCTGGTCAAGTAGGTGCAGAGGGCAATGTTGCTGAAAGGTATAGAGGTGACAGTAATATGGCTGCTTTAGGAGTTGCTGGAGTGATAAAAGAAGATGCACATGAGTCATTGACTTTCAGGGATGCAGTTGCTTGTGAGGTAATTTCCAAGTGGATGGCTGTAATGAAAGAAGATATGGATACTCGGTCTGGTATGTGTATGCTCAGCAACGGTTTCAGGCGAAGCAGTGACGACAGTAACATATATTACTCGAACTATGCACAAGGTATGTTCATATATCTATTCCTCTATATAGATTATACGGGGTTTACTTGCGAAAGCAAAGCTGAGATCTGGGTTACCAAGGGTTTGCTGGATGAAGCAAAGGAAATTATACTTGGTATGGAGATCTTCAGGACTCAGAGTGGTAATACTCTGAGGGTGTCACGATTCAGGTTTTCCAACGGGATGTCAGTTCGGATATTGTTGGGGGGACACTCTACGCTGTCGTTAGAGGATGGTCTATCAAGGAATCGTGATAAAGAAAAGAAGAGTAAGGGGTCATGTATATATGCAGTTGGAAGTCATGAGTATCAAGTGGTTTGCACGAGACCTGACATAACATCTACGGATGTGGGAATGTTGGATAGGTTTGATCATGGATTACAGACGGACATACAGGCTTTTGTGGATTATGACTACGACATGGGTAGATCAATCACAATGTACGGGTTTATGATATAGGAATGTGCAGTGAGCTAGGAAGCTATGTTGTGGCACATGATGACTTTGATAACAACTAAAGCGGAGTATATGACACTTACTGGAGAATTGAAGGAGGATACATGGCTAAAGGATTCTCTACAGAGTTAGGATTTGAGCTAAGGTTAGTAGCGAGTATTGCTACTGGTGCCTTGACGAAGGCGGTCCCCGGTCCGAGGTTCCAGCACTGGTTGAAGCTGCTGCGTATCGGAGAAGGCTAACTATTACCACTAAGGTGGAAATTGTTAGAATATTAGTGTGTAATAGTTAGGATATAAGTTTAGGGGGTTAATTGTATTTTAGCTCAAGCTTAAGGAGGTTAGTCATGTATTAGGAAAGTTCCTAACCTCCTCAATTGTAAAATCCTTGTTTACCAAGGATTAGGTTTCTCCCCCCTCATTTTCTATAAATAGGGATGAGGGGGTGATGTTTTATTTGTACCTTCTTTTCTTTCTCACGTTTAATAAACGTTTGAGTGTAAAATATCTCGTGTGTGTTGGTGCCACTCGGCATTAAGGGATCATAACCCTTTGCCGAGGTCTTGTTGGAGTAGTTTCTGGTGTGGTTCCGCTTTAGAAATCGGTTTGTTGGATTTCTTCCAACATTTTCATTCAAAAAAAAAGAGGAAAAAAAAAGAAAAAAAAAAAAGCAATGTATCATAGATTAGTTTGGTATCATACATTCCTATTGAGTTAGCATAACATATACAGTGATTAAAAATTGTAATATTGTCACTCTTCCTCTTATTAGTAAATTTTTATTACTGTCGGGGTCTTCGGGTGTTTTTATTTTATTTTATTTTATTTTAATTTTATTACAGATATGGATTTTAGAGAGTTTCCCGGAGAGCATGATTTAGTGGAAGAAAGATGCCAATAAGATCCCACGTGGCCTTGCTTGGTCCAAGAAAGGGAAGTTTGAAAAATCAGATTATAATACACTTTTTGGCCCGGTAAACAAACCCCTCTTCTTTTAGTCATGCTAAGTTAAGTCCAAATTCAGATTGCTTATTACATGTTCTTATGTGCTTATAATTTTGTCATACAACACCCCGAAGTTGTCTACAGGAATGTCTCATGTTTAGGTTGGTTAGGATGCTTCTAATAAATATGTTACGGCCTAAGTTGGGATGTTATAAGAACGATGTAGGAATGGCTCATGTTTAGCTTGGTTAGACTAATGCTAATGGCAACACCATTTCCACAAAAGCAACCCCGCCACATCAGTGCCACCTCAGCTTTCTCTCTCCACAACTCCACCTCAACCATAATTAGCTAGTGGTGACCAGAAAAGCAACCACATAACTTATTTTTTAAATTAAAAAATAAAATAAACTATATTTTGTAGAATTTGTAAAAATTAAAAAATAAAACAACAATATTTCCCTAACATATTGCAAATCACAATCTAGCAGCCCAATTTTTTTAGGAGCCCAAATGTCACCAACCAAAATTTTAAACAAACCCTATCATAAAATATTTACTTCCTTATCCGTTGTCTTCTTCTTCCACTCCAGCCACACCTGCAAAACACAAAAAAACCAAGCCAAACAACACTACCTTTTTCTACATATTTTCTTAAAACCAAGCCAAACGGTAAAAAAAAATGGGGTTGCATGTTTAATTCTTTCGGTTGCTCAAGCAACCAAAACATTTGTTTTATTGCCAAGCGACGCGTTGCTTTTGTTCCAGCTAGTGGGGGCGGCGCATCGATTTACTCGTTTATGGTTGGGGTGCAACGCCCATTAGCATTAGTCTTAGTCTATTTATGGGATGTTTTTGTGTTTATGCTTGTAAGGTATTGTCAATGTCTAGCTTAGTGGTTGAGAGGATCTAAACATACTTATGGAGTTTCGGCTATCGGAAATTTTGAAAATAGGACCAAAGGTGATAATACTCTTTGTGGCAATTTTGGGAAGTACAAACCTTCTGATAACTTTCCAGACCTCAACTCCAATGAAGGGGTCAACCTCCAATGTTGTTTGTGGGGTCAATGACAAAACAAAAAGCATCCCATCTGACATTGACAAAGCTATATATTTGTCTATGCGGCACTGTTTGCTTCTGCAACAAAGTTGCTATGTCAAACATTGAAACTCACGTGAGTCAAGAATATCACATGTCTCCAATATCTAAGTCCAGACCATCTAAATATCTAATCAAACTATTCCTTTAAACCCACCCACTTCATCAAAGAAAACCCAACAAACAAATATCCGCTCCCGAAGCCCATCACCTCACCCAAGCCCAAGAATCCACCAGTAAACGTTCTTCATCCCTCCCTGCCTCATCTGCACATGATAAGCATCTCCACAGAAAGAAAAAGTTCAAATCCCTTCACTTGATTGATCCTATTCATGGAGTCAGGGGTTCTATCACACAACCAAGAAAACAAAAGAAGAAGAATACCTCTATGCCTTTCTCATCTCAACCGATTCCCTCAAATTCTTTCAGTAAGTCCTACAACGAGGCTATTTCCGAATCTTTTTCCAACATCAATCGCTGTAATATTAGGATTCTTTCGAAACACAATATGGCCGCAAGTTCACAATCCAACGAGGTGGATAACACCATTAACATGGGGAATGCAATTGGCTTCACAATGACAGGGAAAAATAAGGCATTGAAAACATTCTCACTAACGGTGACTACTATACTGTTGATCAATGAATGTACTCTCTTTGAATATTAGAGGAGTGGGGGAAGCACATAAAATAAGTTGGGTGAGAAGACTGTTCGGATCACAAAATAAATTTTGTGGGCCTTCAAGAAACTATGTCAAGTGATATGAATAGGCTCATCTTAAAGTCTATGTGGAACTTTTTGTCTTTATGGCCTGTCATAAGCACTATTTATCAAGCTTTTTGCTTGAGGTTAATGTGGTACCTCGCCACATTCCATTTGTACTTAACATTATTTTTTGGTTATATATTAACGGGGTTAAACCCTTTACCAAAAAAAGTCTATGTGGAACAACTCCCAATTTGATTATGTTGTGAAAAACTCCGACGGAAACTCAGGGGGAATTGTAGCGATATGGGACAGCACTCTTTTCCACTCTTTCGTCCTCCTTGGAAGGCGATGGGTTTCTTGCTATCGTTGGGTTTCTTGCTATCGTTGGGAATTGGTATAACATAAACATCCCTTGTCTCTTTTTAATAGTTTATGCCCCTCAAGATCAAAGGCGTAAAAAGAAGCTCTGGAAGGATATGACTCATCTGATTTCAATCCATAATACTCTAACCATTGTACTGGGAGACTTCAATGAAGTGAGGAATGTCGACGAACGTAAAGGAACCATGTTTGACCCGAGAGGAGCTTCAAGATTCAATAATCATATCGTCATCAGGCCTTATTGATTTACCAATGGGTGCTAAGAGGTTTACAAGGATGAACAATCTTGGCCATAAGCTTAGTAAGATAGATAGAATTCTTGTCTCTCAACATGTAATCGATTTTTGGCCTAGTTCTCATACGGTTGCATTACCTAGAGAATTTTCAGATCATGCCCCAATTCTTTTATCTAATATGACAGTCGACTTTGGGGCCTCTTCATTCAAGCTATATAACATTTGGTTGAGCCACAAGGATTTCCCTCAATTGGTTAAGGACTGTTGGACTTGAGAAATGTCGGTCCAATTCCATTAAGGCCTGGAAATTCTATTGTTACTTTCAAATGCTGCAACACCTTAAAAACACCATCAAACAGTGGCGACATAAGGTATGTGAAATTGAAAATTTGGCTCTTGTTGAGTTACATAAAAAGGTGGACTATTTGGATATAAAGGCTGAATTATCATTCTTAAATGATGAGGAAATCATATATTAAGAACTAGTCACATAAAAATGCTTGCGGATTTAGAAGACAGAAGATTAAAAGATCTTAGGAAAAAAGCAAAAATTAGATGGGCACCGGAAGGAGACAAGAACTCAAGTTTTTTTCATGGGATGATCTATAATAGAAGAAACCGCTCTAGACTCAATGGGTTGAACATTCAAGGAAACTGGATTTCAGACCAACTATCTATTAAGAATCATGTCTTCCATCACTTCGGTTCAAGATTCAAAGAAGAAAACCGAGCAAGGCATCTATTCAACAGCAATCTCTTCAAGCAATTTTCATCGGATGAGGTACAATTTCTTGATTGTAATTTTACTAATCTAGAAATAAAAGAAGCAGTTTGGGAATGCGGTAGTGATAAAACTCCGGGTCCCGATGGGTTCACCTTCAAATTTTTCAAAAAACATTGGACCTTCTTGAAAATGACATTTTCTCTTTTGTCAAAGAATTTGAATCGTCTTCATACATTCCTATCGGGTGCAATTCTTCTTTTATCACTTTAATTCCTAAAGTTGAAGACCCTTTGCTTATTGGATATTATAGACCTATTAGTTTAATCGGATGTCAATACAAAATTATTGCAAAGGTCCTAGCTAATCGTCTTACCAAGGTCTTACCATCGGTAGTAGGTGGTGTTTAAATGGCTTTTATCAAAGGACGCCAAATCGTTGATGGACCACTCATGGTTAATGAAATAATTACTTAGGCAAAGAAATATAAGAAACGGCTCATGTTTCTTAAAGTGGATTTTGAGAAAACGTTTGACTCTTTGTCATGGCCTTTTTTATCCTCAATTATGGAGCAAGCTGGGTTTAGTAGGAAATGGATTATATGGATTCAGTCATGTCTAGGTTCGGTATTTGCTTCGGTTCTAATTAATGGTTCGCCAACTAAGGAATTTAAACTTGAAAGAGGCCTTCGCCAAGGAGACCCCCTGTCTCCCTTTCTTTTTATTCTTGCAATGGAAGCTCTTAATGTAGCAATCTTGGAAGCCACTAATAACAACATTTTTAAAGCCATTAAAGTGGGGAAAGACAAGATTCAAGTCTCACACCTTCAATTCGCGGACGATGCACTCATTTTGGGGGAGTCGTCGCTTTCAAATGCTAAAAACCTCTCCCGAATCCTCACTTACTTCCACCTTGCATCCGGTCTAAAAGTGAACTTCAACAAACGCAAACTATTTGGCATTGGGGTCTCTAACATCGAATTAAATGTCGTTACTTCATCGCTTGGTTGTCTTGCTTCTCAACTTCCTTGCTCTTACTTGGGTCTTCCCATTGGTTCTCAAATGTCCAGGTGCACTAGTTGGGATCCCTTAGTCGATAGGTTTCAAAAGAGGCTTTCAAAATGGAAGGGTAACACTCTTTCCATTGGTGGCCGCCTCACGCTAATTAAATCCGTTCTTGGTAGCTTGGGAGTTTATTACTTTTCAATATTCAAAGCTCCTAAGAAGGTCATCAATAAACTTGAAAGTATTCGTAGAAGATTCTTTTGGGATGGAAATTCGGATCAAGAAAAAATTTCATGGATTGCTTGGAAGAAAGTCACATCGCCTCGTAAAAGTGGTGGTCTTGGCATTGGTAGTCTCATGGATAGTAATCAATCTTTGTTAGCCAAATGGTGGTGGAGATTTCGTAAAGAAGAAAATGCCCTTTGGTGTAAAGTCATTCACTCGATTCATGGGTCTTCGGGTGGCATGCTTAATGCTCCTGAGCCTAAAAAATCATCAGGTACATGGTCTCAAATTATCAAGTTAAAGGACGATCTTAATATCATTGGAATCAACCTCGAAACATTATTTAAAAAGAAAGTGGGAAATGGGATGACTACGAGTTTTTGGTACGATAACTTGTTAGGTGGCCCATCTCTTCAGGAGACTTTCCTAAGATTATTTCGACTAGAAATAATGCCTAACTGTCTTGTATCTGATCGTGTCCCCACTTTTTCGTTTCCTGCTCCAGTAATCAACACTACTTCAATTCTGTCCACCATCTGGTCCATCCCACGGATACAACACCAACCACCACGGACCCAGTTATTCGTCCCATTTCATCGAGAGACTTTGCTGGGGTGTCCTTCTCTTGGTCTTGGAGAAAGGCTGTTCGGTCACAAGATGAACTCTTGGAGCTTACTGATCTTCAAAATTTGATAATAAACCTTTATCTTTCTATGGAACAAGATACATGGGAATTTACCCCTGAGCCATCAAGGTTTTTCAAGGTCAGCACAATGCGTAAGATCATTTCAAATACATCAACCGATACTGCCTCTCAACAAACGAGATGGAACCAGATCCTTCCTTCAAAAGTAAACATCCTTGCTTGGCGTGTGCTACTTCATAGGCTTCCAACTAGGGTAAACCTTGATCATCATGGGATTGACCTTGACTTGGTTCGATTTCCCCTATGCAATGATAATATTGAAACGGAAACCCATGTTTTCGTTAACTGCTCACTTGTGTGTTGCATCTGGAAAGATGTCTTCTCATGGTGGCAGCTCCCGGATACATCCATTGCAAACTTAGATGATCTGTTCTCCTTGCCCAATCGTGTTACCATGGAATCTAAGCTCAAGCCTTTCTTTGATGTGGTAGTGAACGCAACTGTCTGGTCATTGTGGAGCTACAGGAATAAAGTGCTTTTTAACATCAAGCAGCCTAAAAAAATCTCATTTTCAACGAGATTAAGCTTTCGTCGTTCAATTGGATTACTAGTAGAAGCAAACGAAAATTTTCTTTTAGTTGGTTAGATTGGTTTAGCAATCCATGTAACTCTTGATCTCTGTATTAGTTCTTCTTAGCGTCTTAAAAAAAAAAAAAACTCTGACAAAACAGGATGTCACCACCTAATAACATTTGTACTCATCCAATCATGCCTAACTCATATATGCCATGGAATATAAGCAAGCAGAAAGTATTTTTGTTTGTTCGATGTGGGATTGTAAACTGAAAGTCAAGTTTTCACAAAAGTAACCACATACATAATCAGTCCCACTATTTAAATGCCAATGATACGTTTATAAGACTCATTTGGAGTAATTACTTCTCATTGTAAGTCTTTATGGTTGTTTCTTAGAAGCAGGATTGTAAATGTAACAAAATAGAACTCGTACTAATTATTGGTCGGCATCCGGAGATCAATCGGGCTTGCATTTGATGTCTTAATACCGATGTAGGGCCTCCGGCCTCTTGAACTCCATGGAACTATCATTGGAGGATTCATCAACTTTCGTTTTGGCACACCATTGTTAACCAATAGAAGGTGCACCTGGTGGTGCTAACATTTGATTCATTGACTGTCGGACGTTGTGTTTACATGTGCGTCTACTGTTAAAATTAAAGCTGGGATGAACGGAGTTCCGAGTGTTTAGAAATTTTGAGAAAAGAAATCCTTTTAAACACCTTACTATGTTTTGAGTCTAATCAGAACTTGGGAGGAGTGTTTGGATAGATCAGCCAAGCAGCTTACGCTTATTTGAATAAGCTTCGGCTTTTCCAGCTTAAGCCAATCCAATAATACTGCCTTTTGTTTTGACACGTCACAAGCTAATAAGCTATTTTCATATTTTTCGGCTTCTTCTGTCTGGTAAAAGCATCTGTATCTTGTAATACCCCGAATTTCTAGCAAGACTCTTTCTAATCCGTTTTTTTTTTTTTTTTTTTTCTTGATGAAGATCGTTGTTGTGTACTAATGAACTATATGGGCCTAGGATACCATGTGCTTGTAACTTGCATTAAGCTGCTTCCTTGCTGGAGAAAGACAGGACATAAGGCCGAATTACCTCTTATGTGGTTGGATTCACTTCATGTATATAAGGTGCAACTGAGCATCGCGATTACAAGTACTAATAATTGGACAATCTAATTGTACACTCAAGCTACTACACATTGCAACAATCTAATGTTTGGAAACTTGGTTAGCATTCTGAACTATGTTGACTTAGGATCAACATAATTGGTTTCTGAAAAGCATGTATATAAAAATCGAATCACTGCAATAAATGTATACTACCCAGATAGCCTTTCTTTAACAACGGTAAATCTTTTTTTAATCTTATTCTTAAACTAACCGTAATAACTTCCATACCGCACATCCAAGCACCCCCCTAGTCCCTCGATATACGCCTTTACAAAGAAGATAACATACCAGGCGTAGGTCTTGGCAAAAAAAAAAAAAAAAAAAAAAAAGAAAAGAAAAAAAAAATTGGTGGCCTCATTCCACGCATTATAATCCTAGAATTAGCTTATGAATATAAGTAAATAAGCCAAGTTGTTTGAACGGGCTTATGTCTGTAAAGTAACCAAAAAGTTAAATACGCTTAATGGCTTTATAATAAGCTTAAGAAAGGTGCTTATTAAACCCCTAAATAAGCTCATAATTTCAAGCTTATACGCTTAACAAAACACTTAAATGAGCTTATTTTTGCTATATAAGCTCTTTAAATAAGCTTAAAATAAACAGCTTAAATGAGGTTATTTTTGCTATTTAAACTAATAAACTCTCTAAATAAGGTTAAACAGACACCTTGGTCACACTAGAAGACATACTCTTTCTTTGATACTTTAAATGAAAAAAGTTTTTTAAATGACCAATAAAAAAAGTTTAAGATTTTATACAAGTTAAAGCTAGCAAGCAAACCAGTTTTGGTAGATTAATCTAACAAAACCAGATTTCTACATCTAACCAGTTTGATGCTCTTAATATGGATGATACGGATGCTTTTGGTATTCCTTCTAATGACACCAACAAGGATGTGGATTCTGGTCGTACGATGGAAGTTAATAAGGATAAGTCTATTAAGACAGGTACTGCATCACAAGAACCCATTGTGAGTGATTTGAAAGAGAAGGAGTCGGTTGTGGCTCCTAAAACTAGTGATTCTTGTACTCCGCCGACCTCTTCTACTAAGAGAGTTAACCCTTTTTCTAAGGTGGGAGAGATCGTGGTTTCTGATTCTGAAGATGAGGTGGTTGCCAACCCATTTGATGAGTCTGCTAATCTATTCGGTGGTGGCCAAGAGTTTGAAGATGATTATGATGACTATGACTATGATGACTATGCGAATCAGGTTTATGATCTTCCAAGGAATTTGGATGCCTTTAATGCCATGTATGGTACCAAGCTTCAAGGTCTTAGGAAGTAATTTTATTTCGTTATGTCCTATGTTATCATTTGAGTAGTGGTTTGTTTTCTTGTTTAGAAAATATGAAGTATCTTGTTATGTAAGCTTTATGCCTATGTAACGGGCTGAGATATGAGATTTCACCCATATCATTTGTACTTAAATGTTTTGGTTAATATATTTATCAGGGTGCAGGATTACTCCCCTTTACCCAAAAAAAATCTAACAAAACCAGATGTCACCAAGCAATAACATAGTACTCATCCAACCATGCCTAAGCCATATTCACCATGGTATATATGCAAGCAGAAAGTCTTTTCTTTGTTCGATGTGGGATTGAAAACTTAAAGTCAAGTTTTCACAAAAGTAACCACATACCTAATCAGTCTACCATAACAGATCGATGTACTTACTTGTGCCACTAATTAAATGCCAATGAAACATTTGTAAGATTCTTACGGAGCAATTACTTCTCATTAACAGAATAGTAGGTGCACCTGGTGGTGCTAACATTTGATTCATCGACTGTAAGAGGTAGTGTTTAGACGTGCGTCTACTGTTGGAATTGAAGTGGTTCAGGAACAATGGTCAAGTTTTTAATAAGAAATCAACTATTTTCAATGAGAAATTGACAAAATGTTTTATAAAGTTAAAGATATTATATAAATTATTGGGTTGATATGATCAGAATTTTGTTAAAGTATTTCAACATAATTCATCATGACAACCCAATAACAATATACTAATCTCAAACTATAAAAGCCATATACACCACACTATATAAGTAAGCACTCCTATGCGGGATTGAAAACTTAAAACCATTTTCGCATAAAACTGCCGTATACAGAAAATTCTCAAGAGAACATAACCCTTTTGTTGACGTAATCAAATATTGTATTATTTAGCTGACATGTCAAAATGGTGAATTTGTAACATGGTTTTCATCATCTTTTTGCTACGAATACCAAATGCCATTCTTATTATTAGAGGAACTTTCCATGGGCGGTTTTGGGCCGGCGCACCATCAGCAACTGAGCCGGGCTCAAGCCACTAAGAGGCACTAAATTTTTTTATACCCATTATATGTACTAGGCCCAACCCACTAAGTGACACTAATAATAAACCCTATTATCATTTAATCCAAAAGGTCAAAAACAATTGTGAAGTGACAAAAGGGTGAAGGGCTGAAGGTGTAAAGCACTTACGCTTTGCTTTCAATAATACATCTTCATCTTCAAATAGTTATCAATTTTAATTTTTTTTAGTTATCAATTTTGCCTAGTTATCAATTTTTAGTTATAAATTTTGCCTAGTTATCAATTTTAATTTTTCTTTTTTGCATAATTGTATACATATACTGATATATAGTATATACTCAAATTGAGTAATTGATATTTGACAAATGACAAATTGTTAAATAATGTTAAACAAGCATCCGGTAGTTTAAAACGAAAAAGAAAAGCAAATGATTGCATATAGAGTATTGTTAACTATTCCAGTGACGGTGGCATCAGCAGAAAGAAGCTTCTCAAAACTCAAGTTATTGAAGTCATACTTAAGATCTACATTGTCCCAAGATAGACTCAATGGATTAGCAATGATTTCTATAGAGAGCGATATGTTGGAGAACATGAATTATGAATCATTGATCGAAGACTTTGCCTTAAAAAACGCGAGAAGAACCGCACGGTTTACTTAAATATATTTCATTTTGTAGAAAGTAATACTTTTGTTGCAAGAATGATTTTTGTTTGTATTTTTAGCTTTTCGTACTTGATTATGGTCTATGTATATTATAATATAGGGGCACTTTTTTTTCCGTGCCGGGCCTATTTTTTTTTTTTTTGACGTTCTCAGCACCGCCCTTGAAAATTTCTAATATGTACTCCTTGAAAATGGTTTTACCAATTTCTACCATACAATTTGTGTTAAGAAAATGAACATAACGAGCAAAATAAGTTTGCTCGCTATTTTATTTGCTCTCCATCATTTTGCTAGCATGACATGCATCATTGTAGCAAGCAAAATACTTTGTTCTTCATTATTTTTGTAAGTGGCAAGCAAAGTAAAGTGGCAAGCAAAGTAATTTGCTCTCCATCATTTTGAAATGTGGCTTTATGACATTTTATCCTAACAAATTTATCCTAATTTTGCTCGTTCAAAATGTAATAAAAACTGACATCTTATCCGAAACATACTAATTTATCTCAAATAAATAAATAAATACTTTTATGATTCTCATTTATCACAATTGTACCATATGCATTGTATAAATATAGGATTATCAAACTAAAAATTACAAAACACACGAGACCAAATGTGCGGACAGTGGATATGGGTTTCTCCCCTTCTCATTCTCTTCCTTGGGAGAGCTTGAGAAGGATGCGGTGACACTACTAAGACGCGTCCGTAGATTCTCGTTGACCCAGGACATTGGAGCACGCGCCGCTGATCATATCTTTAATAGAATTAGTTTTGCTATAGCTAAAGGAGTGGGGGCTCAGCTTGTTTCTCGGCTCCCCTCTAATTTTATCGTAAATCCTATGATTTTTTAATGAAGTGATGTTTTATAATAATAATAATAATAATAATAATAATAATAATAATAATAATAATATAGAGAAAACAAATGGTATCTCTACATTCGATGGTATTGGGGCGACTTCATGGGCTCCTGGGGTGGCCTTGTACAATGTTGTGGAGAAGAAAAAGAGAAAGTATGCGTCGAAATGTGAGGACAATGGATACAAGTTCATACCATTTACTTTTTCTATGTTCGGGGAATTTGATACGGAGGCTTTGGATACACTTTCACGTATTAAGTCTATTGCCATTAGCCACTCAAATAATGCTAATAGTGGTGTTTTTATTTTTCATAGGATAAACTTTTGTATTAAGAAAGGAGTGGGAGGACAGCTTGTGTCTAGACTCGCATTCAACTTCATGTAAATTTTTATTGTTCTAATAAAGTGATGGTTTAAATAAAATAATAATAATAATAATAATAGAAAAAAAAAGTGAGTTTTTCTTAAGAGAAATTTCCGGTATGCATTGTTGATGGTGGTCGTAGTACTTCTTGGTTCATTTAATGCAAATATATATTCGTTTCACATTTAACGCAAAACTATTACGGAGTATGATATATCTTTTTAAAAAAATGGCGAGTTGTAAGTTGTTTATACTTCTTGGTCCATTTAATGCAAAACTGTCATGATCTATTTTTAAGACTAGTGGCGAGCAAAGGCATATACGAGCAAACAAATTTGCTAGCCATATCCTATTTCCTTCTTTTTTTATATTAAATAAACTTTAGTTAGTATTGTGCCACGTAGTAAGTAGCAAGCAAACAAGATTAAAGAGCAAATGTATTTTTGCCATGTCCTTTTTTGTAATGTAAAAAAAAGTGTCGATTTTAATTATATGAATTGGTGGGAGTAGACTTTGGTAATTTTGTTTTCTTATTAGATGGCTGACAAGTCAAATTAGTGATTTTGAAACGGGTTTTGTCCGTACAATAGCTGTCTACTTTCTCAAATGTACCGATATGGTACGTGTACTATTTTTAATACCTGTATAGGAGGTCTACTTTCAGTTTTGTGCTAATATGGTACGTGGGTGACCGGCTACCGGTTGGCAACCTGTAAAACAGGGACAAGTTTTATTTTTGGACAAAAATGGTCCCTAGTGATTTGTTTCTTTTGCACAATAGGTCCTTTGCGATTTTTTCAAAAATGGTCCTTTGTAATTTGTTTCTTTTGCAAAATAGGTCCTTTCTGATTTTTTTTTTCAAAAATGGCCCCTTGTGATTTGTTTCTTTTGCAAAATTGGTCCTTTGCGTTTTTTTTTTTTTTTTTTTTTTTTTTTTTTTTTTTTTTTTTCGTTTTATCCGAAGAAAAAAAAATCGATTTTTTTTTAGAAAAAAAAATGTAAAACGAAAATTCTAAAAAAAAATCTAAAAAATTTTTTTTGTGGAAAAACTTTTTTTCCGAAAATAATTTTATATAAAAAGATTTTTCTTATTTCATCTCTAAAAAAATTTTTGAATAAATTTTTTTCGGAAAAAAGTTTTTCGACAATTTTTTTTTCTAATTTTTTTAGAAATTTTTTATTTGGATTTTTTTTTTTCTAAAAAAAAGTTTGAATTATTTTTTTGGAAAAAAGTTTTTCCACAAATTTTATTTTATAATTTTTTTCGAAATCTTGTTTTGTTTTTTTTGGATTTTTTTTTCTAAAAAAAATTTTCCAAAGATTTTTTTTGGATAAAAAGTTTTTCGACAAATTTTATTTTATAATTTTTATAAAATTATTTTCGGAAAAAAAGTTTTCCACAAAAAAAAAAAAAAATAGATTTTTTTTGAATCTTTTTAAAAAAAAAAAAAATTTCTTTTTACCTTTTTTTTTTTCTAAAAATAATCGAAAAATTAAAGTCCCACGTACCATATTAGCAGGTTAAAAGGTTACCCACGTACCATATTAGCACGAAACTGAAAGTAGACCTCCTATACAGGTATTAAAAATAGTACACGTACCATATCGGTACATTTGAGAAAGTAGACAGCTATTGTACGGACAAAACCCATTTTGAAACATGGTTTCACATATTTTGCTTTTCAAAAAATATTATAAATTTAAAGGGTTTTGCTAAACATAACCTAAAGGGCTATGCTTAAGAAGTTGAAATATGCAATAGTGGTTGTATATTAGGGTGGTTGGAAGCGCACAATGTTTTAAAACTTGGGTCGACTCAGCCGGTTCAACCGGTTGAAGCAGGAATAGGTTAGGAGACCGGGCCGGATGCGACTGAGTTTTTGCTTATTTAAGAACCGGATTGAATCGACAGTTTTTTATTAACCGGGTTGACCCAGTTTGATAAAGACGGCTGGGTCATGACTTTTTTATTTTTTTTTATTTTTCTTGTAACAACAAATACATTTTATTTCCTCTAAAACTTAAAAAAAACACTTTTGTCATTTCATTTTCGCTTAACTCAAAATTTGTGTTAGGTTAATATCTATACTTGTATGGACAAACATATTATTATTTGGGAAGTTTATAGTTCAACTGAAAAGTTAAAGTGATGGTAACTGATGTGGTTAAGTTTTGATGATACAACAATTAAGATTTATAAACTTGGTATTATATTTACTTAAAAAGTTCAGTTATATACACTACAAGAATTCTGTCGATTACCCGTGGACCATATTAGTGGGTAAAAGGCATAATACCGTGGGTAGTTGGCTAACACCCACAAATTTCCCACGTCAGTCGATAAATGGGTAAAACCTCCGAGGGTAATTGTTCACCCACAACTTTTTCAATTCGTGGGAAAATTTACCCATGACGTGTTTAGTGGGTGATTATGTTATTCTATGGGTAAATATTCCACGAGATTTTCGTTTCTTACGACGAAATACCCATACATATAACTGTGGACAATCCGCGGGTAAAATTATTTACAAATATTGTGGTAAAAATTCTTATATCTGGATCTACCCGTCATAATTTACCCATGATTTTGACATGGAAAATAAGCAACATAACATATTTCTAAATAAAGCATTTCATATGAACCTGCATAGTCATATAAAATCCCAAACAGAAGTACTAAAATGAAATTGTATTCAATTAATATCATATCCGAAGTACAATGTATAATCTGATTCATCCAATTTTGTTTTAATAACATATAATAAAAAATACATAGCTATAACTTGTTAAGCAATATAGATACATTAACATTATTCACGAATCATTAATCTTGTATGCTGGGGTGTTGAAGACGCAGTCTCTCCATTGTGGTTTTCACTTGTTAGTCTACACTTGGAACCATCTATCTTTGCTGTAACCTGCACATAGTATAACTATACATTATAATAACCATCAAAGGACAATGAGGAACTTGAAATTCAATTACATAAGACTAAAGCATTGGAATTTACCAATAAATTTATTTGTTCTATGATGTATATGATCTATTGATACAACAGTTTTGACCTCCAATCTTCTAGCCTGCAAATTAGTAGGAGGGTTTAAAGTCTAGAATCTAGATAACCGAATTCATGATTGTTTCAAGTCTAGAATCCAGCCCATGATGCTTAAATTACAATAAACATATACATTAACAAGAATGTATATCATACGACAATAATAGATTTATTAATTCCGAACCAAAATTAAATGTTATACGTATGAAGAAAGATAGATATACCAATCTACATACCAACACCAATGGAGATTTGCCACACCCATTGATAACCGCTTCCTTTACTAAATTCTGAAAAAATGAGATAGCTTGTATTTGAGTCAAACTATTGTGCTAGATAACAATAGAAGAATTTAAATATTGGTGATTTGTCATTCACCAAAAAAGTTAAACAAGATTGATCAGGTGTTGGTTAAAAATGTGAAATCCTTATCTCATTAGGAAGCTAATGGCGTGATATGTGGAAGGTGGGGTAATTCAGTTTCAAAAGTTTAAAATTTGAATTGTTTGAGTAATGCTCTAATTTTCCATCATAAAGGCGGGAGTTTTCCCTCTTTAACATAACAAATTGAATTGATTTTATCCAATGTATATATTTAAGTACTAAAAGCAATGTTTTGAAAACCGGGTTTGAAATCGACCCGGTCGAGTTACCGGGCACCGGTTCAACCGGTTCGACCTTCGGGTCAACCCGGTTTTCAATTTATTATTTTTTTATTTTTTCGACTGGGTCAACTGGTTCGACCACCGGGACAAACCGGGTCGACCCAGGTTTTTATTAAAAAATTTTGAAAAAACAAAACCCGGTCGGGTTTTGAGAACCGGGTTGACCCGGGTCACTCAAAACCCAGCGGGTCTAACCGGTTAACTCGGTTTTAGAAACCCGGGTTTTTTTTACCTGTGTTTTTTGACCAGAACTGGTCGAACCGGTTAATCCGGCCGGGTCGACCCGGGTTTCAAAACACTGCTTAAAAGTGTAACGATGACTATCAAGAGACCAACAACACCACTGTCACAGCTTTCTCTTTACAGGAGAATTTCATGACCAACTTGGCACTATTTTTTTTAATTTTTAAAATACTAAAATTAAAATTTTATTAATAATTAAAAACACTACATTAATAATTTAAATAAAACTAAAAATATTATAATAAAATTTTAAACTAAACTAATAGTCTAAATTATATTTTCCTTTATTTTTTGCTTCATCTCCAACAACTTCTGTCGTTGTATTTTGGGCAAAGTCTCATCGATGCATGAATGATAGAACATGGGATCTTTGTTCCTTTTCTTTCCTCATTGAAATTGAAACATTTCATATCGCAACTCAAGTTTCTCTTTGGTGTGCAAGCCTCTGTTTTTTTAGACATATATGTGAGATGAGAATATTATAGTAAAGATTTGTTTAAAATTGTTTATAAAATGGAGAAGTCGAGGTATTTATAGTGTTAAATGTATAATTTTTTATTTATTTTTTATTTTATTATTTTTTTTAATTAAAACACCTTAAACGGTGTGTGGTGTGGCTTGAGCCATTTCTACTTGAATGTGTTTTTTTCTTCCTTTCTCAGGGACAACCTATTCCACATATCTATTTACCACATAATATCTCACAAAATAAATATTTGAGGCGAGAATTGAAAAACAACATGTTGCTTAATGGCTCCCCTCACATACCACTGGCTAGAAACACTTTTGTTTTTAGTCGTACTTGTTGACTGGTTCTTAAGTTGCAATGTCGTTAGTAAAAATCGTAATTTTTTCATTTGACCACCAATGTAGAGATTTTTTAATAGTGCTAAAATTATACATGTTTTTAGTTTACTAAAAAAAAAGTTACCACTTTAAGTACCCTTGAAATTGACCATGCATATTTAGTTACCACAAATTAGCCACAAAAAATTACCCATGGGCATGATGGTCGTGTGTAATTCGTGGGAAACAAATATTTTCCCACGATACTGTCGATATATTTACCCATGATAGTTGTATTTGTGGGTGATTGGAGGGAAATGCTTTTGCGCGAAGAATTTACCCACAAATTACACAAGAAATACAATGTTGTGGGTGAATCCATGGGAAAAGTTATGGGAAATTAGTGGGTAAACTTGAACTATTTTCTAATTCACTAATGATGGGTAATTTGTGGGTAATATGTGGGTGAATACCCACGAATTAACGTTCGTGTGAAATTATCGTGGGTAATCATCAGGATTCTTGTAGTGATACTATTCTAAAAATACAAGGAGTTATCTCATTTTTATAAACTATAACTATGATTAAGTTGTAAACTATACCTATAAGTTGATTGTTTTAGCATTTTTTCGCATTGTAGATATGAAAAATTAAAGACTAAAATCCAGTAGAGTTATCCTATTTTTATCAGTTTAATTTAATGTAAGATAAAATTTGGACAAATAAATACAGTATCAAAGATGTTATGAAAAGTATAAATATGTATAGAACCGGTTCGACCAGGCGGTTGAACTAGTGACCCGGTGAACCGGCAACTCTACCGGGTCAATAAAAATACCGGGTTTTAAGACACTGGTTATTTGTAAGGGTTGGTGGGTTTATGAGTACTACAAGTTTGAATACTTTAACTATAGCCTTTAAGGCCAGGCCGTCTCATAAATTTTGGTGATTATATTATGACGTAGGCTCTTTATAAACACTCAAGTCTCTATGTATAACGCAATAGGTTTAATCAATTTTGCAAATATTGCTACAATTATAGACAAATATATCAAAGCTAGGCAATAAAGTGCCTTCATCTCACTCAGCTATCTTTTTATTTCAATTAAGATATGTTCCTGTGATTTTGGCATGACTAATTAACTTAAATAATTAAGGCAACTTCCAAATAGTAACAAGTCTACAATCAAAAGACTGGAAAATTAAAATTCTACCCATTGGGTTATGATTAAGCTTACCATAAATAAAAATTCAACATTTAATTAACTTCAAGCATTCTATGTGTAACAACACTTTCCATAAATATAATCATTAAATATGTATAAATATGAAAATAGTTAGTTTATTAAATGCATTTTTCACACAAATCATGATGGTTAACCACCACCCATTGGGTTGTGGTTAGCAAAACCCATCTATTAAACGACATAAACATTTGAATGACCCAAAAAAAACTCTAATTTTGTTTTCCAACCGAAAGAAAAGAAATGTTACGCAAAATATCAAAAGGCCCGGGTCTCATAAAACTTTAAACACCCCCTCGATATAGGCCTTTACAAAAAAGATATAACATATCAGGCGTAGGTCTTGGCAAAATAAAATTGATGGCCTCATTCCCGGCATTATAAAACTAGAATTAGGTTATGAATATAAATAAATAAGCCTAGTTGTTTGAACTGGCTTATATCTTTAAACTAAGTAACTAACCAAAATGTTAAATATGCTTTCATGGCTTTATAATAAGCTTAAGAAAGGTGCTTATTAAACCCCTAAATAAGCTCATAATTTCAAGCTTATAAGCTTAACAAAACAGTTCAACGAGCTTTTATTTTTCTATAGAAGCTCATTAAATAAGCTTAAGGCTATGTTTGGCGCACGAGCTTATCAGAGCTTATCGTAGCATGAACTTATTTTTTTAGAAAAATAAGCTACCATTTAAGATAAGTCTCGTTTGGCTGACACGGCTTGAAGGAGCTTGTTAAAAAAATAAGCTACTAAATGAAATGCTACTTGTACTAGCATGTAAAAAAAATTCCAGCCACATGTTCCTGCAACCTGCTCCAACTCCTACTTGTGTCAAACATACCCTAAATGAGGTTATTTTTTGCTATTTAAACTAATAAACTCTCTAACGCTCTGTTCTCGAGGTTTTTTTTTTTTTTTTTTTTTTTTTTTTTTTTTTTTTTTTTTTTTTAAGTAATGGAAGGGAACATGAAGGGAAATCAAAAAAAGGGGGGTTCTTGAGTTTTTTTAAGATGAAAAGGTAAGGGAAGGGAAGGTGGGAGGGAGGGAAGGGATGGGTTTTTGTGTCTATATGTAATCCGTCCAAATTTGGGAGGATCAGGAGGGGAAGGGGAAACTAACAACATGGGCTTTTGTTAAATTACTATTATATCCTCATTATCTCATGCCTGATTCATAATTTTGACCTACTTACAGCTGCTGTATAACACAAACAAACACAAAGTAATTCCCCAACAGAGATAACTTGGCGATAGCGGATCTGTCTGAGGGCATCTTACTAAACTAATGACGAATCTATAATTTGCAAGCCTCGATATATCGGTATATATTACAAAGCTAAGATGTTATTAATAATTGCCAATTAAACATAAAGTAATTCCCCAACAGAGATAACTTTTACTAACATAAATGCAGGTCATAAATCGAGAACTGAAAAAATAGTAAACAAATGATATAGGACAAATTTATATCGTTAAATAGCTTTTAAATCGATAATGCAAAGTTGCAAACGCTTGACAAATCTATAAATATTTATCTCTATCGGATGCTTTTATTCGATTTTTTTTGGATGTATAATTCCTTTTTGAAGTGAATAGAATGCAATTCTAATTGAGTAAATTATGTTATGAGGGTATATCGGTAATTTGGTTAGATTTTTTTCATTTCCTTCCAACTTCAAATAAAAACTAAAGAACACAAATAAAAATAACCACTTTTTTCACAGTGTCATTCCTTACTTTACCCTTCCCATCCCATCCCCTTCCATTCTTTAAATATTTGACTTGAGAACAGAGCGTAAGTAAGGTTAAACAAACACCTTGGTTGCTGTTAAAAAAAAAAAAAAAAAAAAAAAAAAAAAAAATCCTTTGTCACACTAGAAGACATACTCTTTGATACTTTAAATGAAAAAAGTTATTTAAACTAAAAATTTTTATACAAGTTATGGCAATCTCTTTTGGTAGATTACATTTATACTCTAACAAAACAGATGTCACAGCACAATAACATAGTACTAATCCAATAATGCTTAATGCATATTCACCACGGTATATTTTTGTTTGTTTGAAAACTTAATGTCAAGTTTTCACAAAAGTAACCACATACATAATCATACTTGTCCCACTAATTAAATGCCAATGGTACGTTTATTTTCACAAAACTCCATACAAAAAATTGTTTAGATGATCATTTTTTACACATTTTTAGAGACATGATAACGATTTTTATACCACGTGTTATGACCCATCAAAATTTTAATAGACACAGTGGGCATATCTTTTGTTGTTTATTTTTAATTAGCTATTAATAAATCTATCATGTTATTTCTATCCTTACTAAATCTCTCTGTAACATCGATGTAAAGTTGAGTTCGTTAATAAGTGAAGTGTCAAATACCATGTTTAATGGTTGGTTTTAAAATATTTGGGTTCAACTCTTCAATGACCATGTTAAGTGAAGTAAATAAGCCAAGTTGTTTGAACTTGCTTATGTCTGTAAAATAACCAAAATGCTAAATATGCTTAATGGCATTTGTTGACATAAATAATGTGTGAAAACGTTATTCATATCTTTCGATACCTCTATATTTTGACGATCACAAAATGTAAAATCGTAAATCGTATAATTACTACGTAAACAAGTATTAAGCTAGTTTATATCACTATATCCAACTTAATCACTTAAGGTATGGATAAACAAGTGCTTAATACATCTCATGATCAAAAGGGTATTTAATTAACTAACACAAAGTTTATTTAATTATATAAACATATTATATATTTTTGAAAAACACTTTTAGTAATTAAGAAAAATGTTTTATTCATACTAAATATATGAATTCAAATTTTTAACCAAAATCAGTTAGTTTTTCACCAAATAAACTTTCCCCACTAAAAGACAAGGATTCTAGCCGTTTCAGCTGGGCGGCCCCCTTAATTATAAGGGGCGGTTCCCTTAATTTTAAGGGGACCAGCCTTGATTTAAGGGGACCGGCCACGCTCCTCTGTCAGAATCTTTTCCCTATAAATACCACCTTAAACCTGGATTTTTGCCTCACCTTTTGCACGAAATTTTCAAATCTATAACTCTCTTAACATCCTCTAAAACCCTTTGATCATTTGTATATTAATCCTTGTTTCAAGTGATTCAATCCCTCATCATCCATTCTCATCCAAAGTGCAAAAGAAGAACACTCTTTCTACAACCAAGTTCAAGAAGTGTTGAAGAGTAGTTGTGCATAGTGTATATATACGTTCATTTGTGAATATTGTGTTGTGCTTGTTATATATTGTTTAGAAGATATAGAAGTTGTGTAGGAAGTAGAAGTTGATTAGTAGTGAAGTAGGTTAGTTGTGAAGATTGGTGTGAAGTAGAAGATTGGTGTGTAGAAGATGGGTGTGAAGAAAATTGGTGTGTAGTATATTGGTGTGAAGAAGTTGTGCAGAAGTTGTGATCAAGTTGTGAAGTTGTTGTGGTTGTGTAAGTTGGTGTGTAAGGTTTTCTCCGCCAAAAGGGAGTTTGTTGACATATTGAAGAAAACTCTCGAGTAGGTGACTCGGGGAGTGGAGTAGGAACAAGGAAGGTGTCCTTGTAGCCGAACCACTATAAATCCTTGTGTTGTGGTTTGATCTTTCTAACTCTTCTCATTACCTATTTATTTACCTTTACTATATTAGCTTTGTTAGTTAGTTACCATACAATTGTTCATATAGTGCAAGTATTGAGTTCACATAAACTAGAATCAAAGTTTTTAACACAAACTTGTGTTTATAAATTTAAAAGGACGTAAAACTATTCAAACCCCCCCCCCTTCTAGTTTTCCACAATTGGTATCAAGAGCCACGTCTAGCAAGATTTTTAAAATATATTGTATTTTAAAACTTGTAACGATCTATGGAATCTGAAAAATATTTAGAATGGCAATCTATGCAAAGACCACCACTATTTGAAAGCGATGGATTTTTATATTGGAAAAATCGATTCGAAACTTATGTGAAATCAAAAGATCTAGATCTTTGGCATATTATTACCAATGGTGATTTTTTACCTATTCAAAATAACCCCGAAACTAAGAAAGATGAAATCGTACCTTTTGAAAAACAAAATGATGATTTAAAAAGAAAACTTGCTAAAAATAATGAAGCAAAAATGGTTATTTACAATGCGCTACCACGTAAAGAGTACGAAAGGATCTTTATGTGTGAAACCGCAAAAGAAATTTGGAATTCTTTATTAATAACTCACCAAGGTAATAATCAAGTCAAAGATAACAAAATAGATCTACTTGTTCAACAATATGAACAATTCACGATTCTGGAAGAGGAATCAATTGATAATGCTTTTTCTAGATTTAACACTATAATTACAAGTTTAAAAGCACTTGATGAGAATTTCTCTAGTAAGAATTTTGTTAGGAAGTTTCTTAGAGCTCTTCACCCAAAATGGCGAGCTAAAGTGACGGCTATTGAAGAATCAAAGAATTTGTCAACGCGACAACTTGATGAATTAATTGGTAATTTAAAAGTCTACGAAGCAATAATAAAGAAGGACTCCGAAATGGTTAAAGGGAAACGAGAGCAAAGCAAGTCAATCGCCTTGAAAGCTAGAAAGGAATTCAACAACGAAGATAGCTCATCTTCCGAAAGCGAAGACGAAGAATATGCCATGGCCGTAAGAGATTTCAAGAAATTTTTCAAAAGGCGAGGAAGATTCGTTAGACAACCACACGATGAAAGAAGAATATCTCAAAAGAATAATGATGGCAAGTATAGCAAGAATGAGAGAAAATGTTTCAAGTGTGGTGATCCGAATCACCTTATTGGAAAATGTCCATTGATGACAAGAGATCAAAATCAAAGAGCATTTGTTGGAGGTGCTTGGAGTGATAGCGATGAAGATGAGAAAGAAACAACAAAGGAAGAAAAGTGTCTCATGGCTAAAACATCAAGTGAGGTACGTTTCGAAACCGAATATTTTAGTGATGAAAATCTATCATTAGATGAAAAAGACTTAGATAGTGAATACAATAAATTATGCAAACTAGGACAACAAGTTATGGCTAAAAACAAATCACTAAAATACATTAACAACCAATTAGAAAATGAAGTACTTGAACTAAAAATTAAAATACATCAACTTGAAAAAGGTAAAGAAATTTTTGAAGAATGTAAATCATGTCAAGAGCTTAGAAGTGAAAACAAAAAACTTAAGGAAGAAATTTGTAAACTTGATAAATTTGAAAATAGTAGTAACTCACTTAGTAAAATTATAAGTATTCAAAGAATATCCGGAGATAAAACCGGTCTAGGTTTTAACTCAACCGAAGCCTCAACAAGTGAAGTTAAAAGCGAACTCAAGGAACTAAAACCTTCAAAATCTAATCCTAAGTATATAATCATAAATGATAAGAAAATTCCTCTAGCTAGTAATGAAGAAATAAAACTGTTTTATAAACCATCTTTAAAAATCGAAGTAGGACCGTCGAAAACTAAAACAAGATCTAAAACTCCACCACCTAGGAAACCGAATAATTCTTACCCTAGACCTAAAACACCTCAACCAAGAGTAAACCAAAATAGACGAAACTTTAACAATAATCAACAAATGTGGAACTTCAATCCATGGGGAATGTTTCCACCATATATGCACCCAAGTCAAATACAAAACATGTTCGGGACAAATAACTTTGGTCAAATGAGACAATGGGGACCAACGTAAAAATTTTCACCATTCATACATGGAAATCTTTGATGTCATCCCGTGTTCGGACTTTCCCTTGAAGATTTTGAAGTTAAACGCATTGAAGACGAAAGGTACACATTTCCTTTTATTTCCTTGTCAACAAATACATGCTTAGCTTAGTATCTAGTTTTTATGTGATTTTGATTGGTTCATTATTCCCTCTAGTTTTTATACATATATATACTCATCTACTTATACTATATCTAAATATATATATATATACACTTAGCTATATCTAGGATCTTATAACCTAGAAAATTCATTTGTTGATTTTCTAGAACTAGAAATTGTTCGTTTACGAACCTTTTCTTTTCCCCATTTGCCTTATTGAACTTTAATGTTCAACAACACTCATGCTGATGAAGAGAGATGAGTCGAAAAATCTATGGATGAAACAAACTCCCGGCTTCCGTTGCATACGTCTCCCTCCTTTATTCTCGTCTTATAAGCCCATACTACATATATATATATATATATATATATGTATGTATATATATATATATGTATGTATATATATATATATATATATGTATGTATATATATATATATATGTATGTATATATATATATGTATATATATATATATATATATATATATATATATATATATATATATATATATATATATATATATATATATATATATATATATATATATATATATATATATATATATATATATAGTATAACTTTCAAATGAGAACCATTTTAAATGCAAGAACTGCGAAAACCACTTTCATCCAATCAGAATTTAGTTAATTGATTTCATTTTATTTTATTTAGTTAATATTATAAGGGCATGAATGTAATTTGCCATATATTTCATAAAACCTGGAATTATTTTCATTAAACAAAATCTTTTTCAATTTCAAATTTTCCTACAAACATGGAATTTATTCCTTCTCAGTATAGATCAAACATTACGGTTTCAATTTTTTTTCCCAGATCCTCTTTTTCATATTGTTCGTAGCAAACAAACCCTAAATCAATTTAACAACTTTATCAAACACACAATTATTTTATACATTACGCAAGATTAAACATGGAAAACATTGTTCATGAACAAGATGAAGAAATTCACCACCAGAATAATCGATTGCTTATGTTATCTGAGCAACCATTTGATTCCGAGTTTATAGAACATGATCAAGACGTGATTATGGAACATGATCAAGACGTGAATATTGGTATTTTTTTATCATTGCTTTTTCCATGTTAATATTGTATGTGCATACATGTTTTAATGTCATACGAACAAGATGGAAAAAAAAATTGCATGTTATTTATTTTAGGGTTTCTTTCATACGAACAAGATTGTGTTTTCATCTTTTTCCCAGATACTATTTTTAGTCGAATGTTGGATTGTGTTTTCATTTTGTTAGACATAAAAAAATTGGATGTTATTTATTTTAGGTTTTCTTTCATACGAACAAGATTGTGTTTTCATCTTTTTCCCAGATACTCTTTTTAGTCGAATGTTGGAATATGTTTTCATTTTAGTCGAATGTTGGATTTTGTTATTAGTATTTATTTTGTTTGATTATACGAATGTTTGATTGTGTTTTGCATCTTTTTCCCAGATCCTGTTATTACATGTTTTATGCATGTTATTTATTTTGTTTAAACCTTTTTGTTTAAATGTTGTGTTGTTGTTTTATTTTAGTGTTTCATCATGTGATTTGTGTTTGTTTATGTGTAGATTCTAATGATGTCGATATTTATGAGCTTGATCCGGAGTGTATTCCCACACCCCATGGTGGTAGATATTGGGTACCTGATGTCCCTGTGAATGAGAAGCCTAAAGAGGGTGATGAATTTGCAACTTTTGACGAAGCCTATAACGCGTACAAGGAGTACGCTGCTAAGGCTAGGTTCTGTGTTCGTAAAGGTGGAACAAAAAACAAGGATGGCCAAGTAACACACAAGCACTTGGTATGTCATAAATATGGTAAACCTAGGAAGAGTGTTGAAACAAATACACTTATTGATTCTCCAAATCAGGATGTTGAAGATGTTGAGAATGAAAATGTGAAACGCAAAAGGAAACGTAGATCGACGACGTCCGTTACTGATTGCAAAGCACATATAAGTTTAAAACGTATTGTTGGAACAAATTCGTACGTGATACTCAAGTTTGTTGAGAATCATAATCACAAACTCATTGACCCGGCTAATATGGATCTTTCTCGAGCTAGACGACAGTTGGAATTTGGTGATCATGTTTTCATTCATCGTGCGTCATTATCTAGTATTGGTCCACAGAAAGCACATAAGCTACGAGTTGCACTATTGGGTGGGTTTGATAAAGTTCGTGGCATGCCTGTTGATTGGAACAATTTTAACCGGGGTATGAATTCATTTATAGGTGAAAGGGATGCTCAAATGTTAGTGGACAAGATGCTAAAGAGGAAGGAACATGTACCTGGTTTCTCGTTTCATCATCACACAAAAAAAAAAGAGCTTTGCCGTATGTTTTGGGCAGACGAAACCATGAAGTGCAACTATGTTGCATTTGGTGATGTTGTTTCTTTTGATGCTACTTACTATACTAATAAGTAAGTTCCATCACTATTTTATGTTTTAATTGTAAGGATAAAATCACATTGTCCTGTTATAAACTAATATATCTGTATAACATGTTTGTTTTAGGTATGACATGATTTTCGTACCATTTACTGGTGTTGACCACCACCAAAAATGTGTAACTTTTGGTGCCGCTTTATTGTCTAACGAAAAGTATGAATCGTATTGTTGGATACTTGAAGCATTTTTAAAGGTTCATGGGAAGCAACCACCTTTGGTTCTTACAAACCAAGACGGTGCAGTGCGTAAGGCTGTTTTAAAGATGTTTCCCGAATCACATCACAGGTTATGCATGTGGCACATTACCCAGAAACTCCCCGGAAAGGTATACTTATTATGTGCATATATGTTTTACATATTAATTTTTTGTTAATTAAATTAACATTCAAGTATATATTCATGTATGCCCAACAAACCAATATAATATAAAACCATTTTTATACTTTCAGGTAATGGGTGATGTCGATAAAGAATCTCAATTTAAGAAAGAGTTTCACAAATTAGTTTGGAATATGTACATTGATCCTCAAATATTTGAACAACGTTGGCATGATTTAATAGATAGGTATAATCTTGGTGATAACAAGTGGTTAACTGATATGTTTGCTATAAGGGAAAGATGGGCTCCAGGTTACTTTTCCACGATACCTATGTGTGGTTTGATGAAAACAACTTCTAGATCGGAGAGTTCCAACGCATTTTTCAAGTGTTATTCAAACCCAGGTAACTCGCTAGTCCATTTTATGTTGTGCTTTGAATCGGCTATGGAAAAACAGAGGTATACTCAACGTGTGTTAGACAACACATCGGAAGAAAAGACTCCTGTCATGAAGACACATTTACCTATCGAGTCTCATGCGCGTGATGTGTACACACATTCTGTTTTCAAGGAAGTTCAACACGAAATATATAAATCCTTATATGGATGTTCACAGATTGGTTCTCGTATTGAAGGAGATGTTGAATTTTGTTCGCTACAACAAAGGGATAAGAGATATAATACGGTCGTACACGTAACGGTATGTACCTTATTCATACGTGTTTCTAAAACATTATTGTTATATAAATATAGTAAACAGTTAATTTTTAACAGGACCGGGTCGTTTATTACATTTTTTTGGTAATACTTTTTATCACATTAAGTTTGTACATGTATGTTTTTTATATAACACACCAAGTTTCATCATATTTTTTATTTATTATCATTTTATATATTCTCTTTATCAACCGTTTCAGGTTTCTGTAAATCATTCCGATGGTACATTTGAATGTTCTTGTGGTCATTTTAACCGCCATGGTTATTTGTGTAGACATGTGTTCGGTGTTTTTCGTATTCATGGAATAGACGCCATTCCACATAAATACATAAGTAGTCGTTGCTGTAAAAATGTACTACCTGCTCATTTACTTGATAAGCGTCATCGCTATGGTCCGTGTATTGAAGAAACGGAGGTTATATCATCCGAAATTATGTCAACAGTTGAAGCTTCTAAAAATATGATTAGAAATGACACCGACAAGTTATCTGATCTTCTTTCAAAGGTTAAAGGTTTGAAGACAGATATATGTTCTGATGTCCCCGTACAAAGTGATCCACAAAACAAGGATGCATTGTATGAGGATCTTTTAGGTGTTACCGCTCCTTCTAAAGTTGTCATTAGGAATCCCAGAAAATGTAGACCTAAGGGTTCAACACGAATTAAAAGTGCAGTTGAAAAAGCTAAAGATCAAAAGAAATCAAGAATTAACAGGAAAGTTCCTTTCAGACAACGCGCGTGTAGTAACTGCGGTGAACTAGGTCATAATAAAGCAACATGTAAAAATCCAAAGGTCTAGTTAGTAGACGAGTTTGATGCGGAAGACCAGGAAGATGAGGAAGATGAACAAGATATAGATGAAGACCCGGAAGATGAGGAAGATGATCAAACTGACTCATCTAGTGCGGATGAATGAATATTCATTCGATGCGTAATATGATAGGATTTTTAAATTTTAATATGCATCAAATACAATATTTTATGATTTTATTTTTGATACTTTTTGGATATTTTAAATATTCATATATTTTAAATATTCATACTATGTTATGGTGTTTTTTTAATTTCATGTTCTTACTTAATAAACATACAATACATGTGCACATACAACATACATGTTTTTATTACATTTTATTACTTATTAAACATGTATGTTCACATAAAACATATATGTTTTCATAATATAAACTATATGAATAACATATATGTTATGAAAAAACATGTATGTTTTTACCCTATCACTTAAAAACGTGTTTATTTTACCATATAACTTAGTAACACTACATAATAAACATACATGTTCACAAATAACATACATGTTTTTTATCCTTTAACAATACAACTTCCCATAATTAGTACGCATATATTTTATTATTTAGAAACATGTATGTTTTATGTAAAAAACATATATGTTTTCCTATAAAAACATATATGTTTTCTTATAAAACATGTATGTTTTTCCAATTTAACTTGAAAACATGTGTTTCTTACAACAAACTTATTAAAAATACCATATAAACATTCATGTATATATTAAACATGTATGTTTTTCATTCAATAACTACACATGATGACTATATACATACTAGATACATAAACATGTTAATTAGAGCAATCACATTCATTCAATAACATTTATGCATATATAAAATTGCCTAAACAAACCAATAATTTATAAACCACAAAAGCTATTGTTCAGATACGTTTCAAACAAAATAAACCATAAACCGTAACATATATGCATTAAAATGGTTCATGCATATATGTATCTAACAAAAGAAACCAGAAAACATATGTTTTTAAAAAACAATAAAATATTTCCATTCAAACACCTTTTTTTGTTACTTTCTTTTTCTTGGCATTCGCATCTCGAAATTTCATCATTTCTGCGGCAATTTTATCCTTGTTTATGTTGCAATCAGAAAGCAATAGTCTAGCGGCATACTTCTTTCTCAATTTTCCCAACTGGTTTGTTTGCTTCCTACCTTCATCCTCTATTCCGCAATCCCACCTTTGTATATTCATCCCAATGTAATCCTCCATGTGCCGCATAACGAATACGCCACAATCCTTTGGCCTTTTATCCGTTTGCCAATGGAACTCCCCATGAGTTATTTCACTTTTCAATATTTCATCGGCTTTTTCATGATTTCTGTTTTTCATGAAGTTTCCAAACTTCTTTTGCTGCAATCATTAACGTTCCAATAAGTTGAATTTCATAAACAAATCAACAACACATATGATAATTAGTCCATCATTAATGTACATACCAGGATTGTCGCAACTATAATGCATTCTGTATCGGTCGGATTCTGTAGTTTCTTGTTATCAAACACCATAACCGCCAGTTTCTTTATATTGAAGCAGACTACGAACTTATGTTCACCATTACTAACCGGTATGAAAACCTATGTTTATATATAAGTTTGACAAAATCAGGTTATCCATAACCCAATACACCTAAACACCCACTACACCTAAACACACCTACACACCCATTTCCCTATACCACAATAGTTAATAAACACAAACATTTCTATTTTGTAACAATACACCCATGTTATTATCCCAGAACATCCATGTTTTTATACCTTTAAACATCTATCTTCATATTCACCCCCAATGTTTTTTAACAATACACACATTTTATTAAACCGGAACACACAAGTTTTTTAACAACAACGATAACTATTTTACTTACAATGTCCACATCCTTGAGCATATGTTGTTTCCCTGCACGAGCAGCCATCAACTCCACATTAGCTAAATAAGCTTCCACGATATAAACTGCCCTTATGTCGCTAGTAAATTCCTTCTTATCCTGTTTACATGTTAACTTTCACGATATATCTTGAGTATGGGAATAAACATTTTGTACAAAAATTTAAATAACTTACCACATCAAAATTTGGTAAATAGAATCTTGAATGGCTCGCCGGATCTTTATATTGCTCCAACGAATTAAGAAATAAACTCCAGGCGTCCACAACACGACTATCGATATTATCTACGCCCATTAATGTCATTAACTGTGCAAACGTAACCTTCACACCAGTACCGGACTCAAACAAAACATCACTGTCATAAAATAGCCACAATAATTAAAAGTACATTGAAACTAATCATATGTAAAATTAAGTAACAAAAATATTCACAAAAATAATTAAGAGCATACTTGAACTCAATGTCGCTTGTGGTTAACAGGTATGATTCCAGCAGCTTTTCTTCCGTGGTATACCTAGCATCAATATCAATCACTCTTGCCAAGAAAGGGGATAGCATCGTTCCCGGTTTTGAACATACCCGTTTCTCACGAACAAAGTCTGGTTTAACAACACTTAATGGGACTACATTCACCGCCTTTCCTTTATCTTCAGTCCCACTTTTTTTTCCCGCATTCACGTTACTAGCACTTCCATATTTACCTATCTCAGTTTCTTGTACGGCTACTTCATGTTCGTGACCCTTTCTAGACCCACTACCTTCCCCCTCCTTCTGTGTTGCCTACAACGGGTCTTGTGTTAACCCCAGGCTGAAACTCGGTTTATCCATTTTCATTCTATTTTTTTCAGCATAGAAATCTTCACATGCCTTATCGGATGATCTAAACACCTCCAGCTGTGTTTGCGGCCCCATCCTGAACCCGGGAGAACCAAATGGTTCTTCATTCGAATCATTTATCCTTTCCTCATTATTACCTCTACCACTACCCTCACCAGCCTTTTCTTTCAAACCATCTATCCCTTCCTCATTTGTACCTCTACCACTATCCTTGCCAGAATTTTGGATCATCAATGTTTCACGGTATTGTTGATTCAAATCAGACATCAACAAGTTACCTGGAAACATTACTAGTCCCGACTCCAAAGTCTTTTCAAAACAGCTCCTTGCATTCCTAATACCTTCTATCAGTTTTGACAACTTCCATACAATTCCCTACATGCAATGAAAATTATCTTATGTTACAATCATACTTGTCACGTACGTAAAACAAGTATTAAATAATTATAATATACATCCTACATTACCTCCTCATCACTTGGCATTGGATCCGCATCTTCTTTAATATAGGGTCCTTGTTTAGCACCCATCCCTAGTCCTACCCCATCACATTCTTCCTTTTCCCTTTCTTTCAGCAACTCAAATGTCCAAATTTTTGTAGGTGGTCTAATGCGAGGCACATAGAAGCTGTCACACATGATTCCATCAACATAGGCCATCTGTTTCATACATAAATCTCAAATTAAAAAAACATTTATGATAACGAAAATTATATTAAACGTAAATTTATATAATAAAAACAATATCGAACTTACAGTTAGCAATGTTAATGGGCCCATAAAATAACTGTTTGTCATTTCTCGTTTTCACCCATCTTTACAGCTTTTCAACCCTCGATAAACATACTCGCACCAGTTAATTGAAGCGAGATCCGTATCACTTCGTATATGATCTAGAACCCTTAGATCACACACCGCCTTCCCTTTCACACCACCCATAACATTAGCAAACAAGACAATGAAATTTAGTTTAAACTTCATGTCCGCTACCTTTGATTTCCTAAACTCAGCCTTAACATCCCCCGTTAGTATTTCCTTTTTATCATATTGTTCATTCCAACTATCCAACATATCTATATCCTTCTCAATATCTTCCTCCATAATATCCTTCCCATCATTCCTAATTCCTAGCAATTCTCCTATCAAATCCTTAGTAATAACAATAGAATCATTTACCAACTTGATCTCCATTGTTTCTGGATTAAACTTATCAACAACATAGAATGCTAGCTTATTTGGAATTCCATCTAGTTTGAAATCCAGAAGCCCTCCTAATCCAATACGTTCCAAACACATTTTTTGAACTGGCGTTAGTGTTTGGATAGCATTAAAGAGCTTTTTGGGACTACTTCTAGTCTGGAACGTATACGTTCTACTACATTCAACTTTAGAAGTTTCACCCTTCTTTCTCTTTGGTTTCTGAACATTCTCAATATCATCACCTATGATTAATAAAAACTAATTCAGTATACGTATAACTAAAATTGTATTAAGTTAAATTGTTAATTCAAACAATCCTTATCAGTATACTAAATGCAATGTATATAAACACCAAGTACGTACTACTTACATTTAACCACTTTTTTCCTTTTCGATCCTGCTCCTTTATCAACCTTGACTCTTTTGTTCTCATTCTCATCTGTCACATAGATACCATATTAACAACACTCTCAATATACATTTTATATTTGCACTTGTGTTTATCGAATTAATTAACAACGCTCATAATATTAACAGCACTTTCATTGTTTTATTTTATTAACTATACTACAATTGCTATACATGAACAACAACATACCTTTGTTACCCGAACTCCCTTTTACATCTTTTCCTCCTTCTGTTTCAGTGTTTCCTTTATTCCGTCCGCTTCTTCTTAAACCTAAAAGGTATACATTACACTATTGTTTAGTACACTCATAACATATAATATATTTAACAGGTATGTTCATTAACTATTGTTGTGCAATAACATAAACAAATAACCCTATTACAACTTACCTGAGTTGTTCCATTGATCGTCAACAAAGTCATCATCATCATCTTCTTCAACATCAATTATATTTTCTTCAACAGCTTTTTCCACAACGATCTCCTTTCCTTTTCTCTTTGAACCTATTGTACGTAAATTATTAGCATATACTTATACCCTTTGTTCACAAACACCACTGTTTCACAAACACCTATGTTTTAAAATACACAACTGTTTCACAATCTTTTATTATACAAAACTAAACACCCATGTTATTGAAAAACCCCTGTTTCACATATGCTTAATAAAAAACATCCATGTTTCAAAACCACATTAGTTTATGTTATTCACATCCTAACACCGAATTCGGACTTTACAAAAACAGATTCATTTATGCCAAACATCCTTGTACACATCAACCATTTATATACACATCAACCATTTATATAACTAATCACATAAACACACCCTTGTAACAGCTTTCAACTTAACCCAAACAAAATACTAAATCTTATACCCTATACAAAATACCCTTGCACATCGTAACATCCATGTTACCACATTCTTATATGGTATAACTAATCACATCAAAACACCATTGCACATCGTAACAGCTTTCAAACTTATCACATCCAAACACCCTTGTTTTTACAACACAACACATCGTAACAGCTTTCAAACTAATCACATCAAACCACCCTTGTTTTTTTCATTCTTATATCCTATAAATAATAACATCAAAACACCCTTTCTCATCGTAACATCCATGTTACCACATTCAACCACGTAAAAAAAAAATAATAATAAAAATAAAAAATCAAACATTACAATCGGTATCATCTTCTACAACCAAAAATCAATTCACAATCAAATTGCATTCAAAAAACAATCAAACATTCGAATTTAATTAAAAAAAAAAAAAAAAAAAAAAAGTCAATCGGTATCATCTTCTACAACGAAACATAAATTCACAATCAAATTGCATTCTAAACACAATCAAACATTCGTATTTAATTAAAAAAAAATGCATTATAAATTCCAATCGGTATCATCTTCTCCAACCAAAAATTAATTAACAAACTAATTGATGACAATAACAATGATGTCATACCTTCCATAGATGTATTTGTCATTTGATTCAATTAAAAACACAACTCCGAATGATTTTATGGGTCGATGGATATGCGGTATATATATTGGGGGTTTAGGTTAGGTGTAAGTGGATATTCATGAGTCTTGAGAGATAAATAAGAAATCTTATAAATATATAGTTATAATCGTGGGTGTTATATGCAGCAACTAGTATCATGATCATTATCAATGAGAAAAATTTGGAAGAAATCCCTGTATTGTAGCATGCAGTTAATGAGAGTCTAAAAAATAAAATACCTATTTTACCCTTTTCATTAATGTTTCCAGGGAATGTAGTTTCATTTAATTACAAAAAAACCATTTTGCATTAATATGTTGCACCCTATCCTTTAATTATGGTACATAAGTGGTTTTCGCAGTTCTTGCACATAATATGGTTCTCATATGAAAGGGACCCTGTATATATATATATATATATATATATATATATATATATATATATATATATATATATATATATATATATATATATATATATATATATATATATATATATATATATATATATATATATATATATATATATATATATATATATATATATATATATATTCAATTTTTTTAAAAGTTAAAAAAAAAGAATATCGTATCAAACGATTTAACGCTTTTGAATAATTCATGTACAAAAAAAATTGTGTTATGTAATAGAGATACTTATATAAAAAATATAATAGAAGAAATTATATATAAGGTATATATTATAGTTAATTATAATATCAATAAACCGGGTATAGATTCGGGTAAACGGATTCGAGTATGGGTACGGGTCGGGCGGGTGTTACCAGAACCCGTACCCGACTAAATTTTTTTTATCAATACCCAAACCCGCCAACCCGCCCAAACCCGACCCAACCGGTTCGGGTTTCGGTTTCCTCCGTCGGTTTAGGGTGCTTTTGCCATCCCTAATTGTGTGCGAGTTATAATGAACTAATTAAATGAGCTTATTTTTGCTCTTTTTGCCAGTTAACTCTCTAAACTAAGCTTAAACAAACACCCCTATCATTAAAAGACATGCTTTTCAATATTTTAAATGATAGAAAGTTATAGAAAAAATTGAGAGCTTATATAAGTTACGAAATCCTACCAAGAAAGCTGTTAACGTAATTTTTGCTCCTCAACAGAATTCATTAGAAAAACACATACAACTTAACTCAACTCAACTCCTATGTTTTCACAAAAGTAACCACATACAAAAACAATTTGGTGCGAGGACATAACTCCTTCTGTTGTCACATAGCAATAGAGATATAATAACACCTTTTATAATTAAATAAGCCAAGTTGTTTGAACTTGCTTATGTCTGTAAAATAACCAAAATCTTAAATATGCTTAATGGTTTTATAATAAGCTTAAGGAAGGTGCTTATTAAACCCCTAAATAAGCTCATAATTTTAAGCTTATAAGCTTACCAAAACACTTAAATGAGCTTATTTTTGCTATATAAGCTCTTTAAAACAACTAGCAAAACACTTAAAGACATACTCTTCAATATACTTTTCTGAACGCGATTCATTTCATTAAAACAACTAGCAGGAAATAAGTGAAAGATTTTACAAAACATTGGTACAAGCAAAGTACTTGGATCACATATATCCAGTCAAACCACACAAGTTTTATATTCCTATTTTGGTTCATAAACCAATAGTGCGTTAGAATTTTTAAATCATCTCCAAGTGTTTATTTTCTTGGTGGATTCAAGTCAAAACATACCCAGTTTGGGGTATCTCCCTACAATCCAGGCAACGATTAGTATAACCACATTGAATCATGCTTTGTCAATCCCTTCGGTGAGGTAATTCTTGCTCTATAAGCTCTTTAAATAAGCTTAAACAAACTCCTTAAATGAGGTTATCACTACTACACAAAAGGCTATTTAGATCACTTTAAAAAGATCACTTTTCCTAAAACCCGATCTACTTAGTGAAAATGGGCGGGCCTTAAGAAACCAAAACTTATTTTGGAACAAAACAGTGATGTATTTGACAAATAAAAAACAAAAAGATCGGCTATTTAGCAAAAAGACGTTCTAAATAAGTTAAGCGGGATTTATCCCTCCCTTTCAACCTTTTCACTTTTCATTGCCCGCTCATTGTCATCACACATAAAATAAAAAACACCAAAACCTACCTACCATTGTTCTTCACCAATTTACAACACCGGCGTTCAACCACAACCTAACCCCGACTATAGCCCTCCTCACCATTGTCACTTGATGTAACCACCGCTATTTATGTATAAACTGATCATATTGTATGCATAAAAAGATCGGTTGGGAACTGATCTATTTAACTTTTGCTCAAATAGATCACCCTTAGTTAGAGTGGTTCTAGACCGTTCTTTTTGAGGGTTTTCAACCGATCTATTTAACGATTTCTCTAGTAGTGTATTTTAGCTATTTAAACTAACAAGCTCTCTAAATAAGATTAAACAAACACCTCGTTCACACTAGAACTCTTTGATACTTTAATTTAAAAATAATAATAATAATAATAAAAATCAAGATTTTATACACCATGGTATATAAGTAAGTAGAAAGTCTTTTCTATGTTCGATGTGGGATTGAAACTTAAAGCCAAATTTTCACAAAAGTAACAACATACATAATGAGTCTACCATAACATATTTTGATGTACTTACTTGTCCCACTAATTAAATGTCAATTTACATCTTAATAAAAGTCTTCATGTTTGTTCCTTACAAGCATGATCATAAATTATAAACTATATAACGAATATAAGGTGCACCTAGTGGTCATGGCCGTCCCATTGATTTGGTGGCCCGGTGCGAAATCACAAATGGGGCCTCATAAATCACAAAAAATTTAACTATTATGGAAAATAAAAAGTTCTTTTACATTACACAAAACATTAACAAAAGTCAAATTTTACGCTACCAAAAAAAATTACAAATATTTAGACTGTTACTAAAGCACAAATACAGCTAGAGGTGGCAATTTGTGCCCAAACTCAAAAAAATGGGTTAAATGTGCAAATTTTTAAAAGATTTGGGTACATTTGGGCCCTCTCTTTTTTTTTGAAATGGGCATATAATGCCCATTTAGAAGTTAAATGGGTATAATGGACACACATGTTTTTCTCTAAATTGGAGAACATTAAATTGTTTTTAATGAAAAACTTATTAATATATTACTTAAATATAAATGAGGTGTTACGTTTGAGGAATTTTTGTTGTTGTTTTAAGTATTTTCTAAAGTGATTTGCGCCCATTTGGCCCGCGCCCGTTTAGCCCGCGCCCGTTTTGCCCATAGCCCGTTTAGCCCATAGCACGTGCCCGCCCGGCCCGCCTGTTTTGCCACCTCTAAATACAGCTTTACTTTACAAAAAAAGACGCAACATACTTATTTCTTGAAGAGTGCCATTCTTTTATCATTTTTCATAGCAAATTTAAGTTGTCGATCAACATTTCATAATTAACACTTTCTAGTATATCATTCTCAATAGGACTTCAACTTGTCTTAAGTAAACAAAGACACTAAAAATTCAAAACATTTGTGTATAAAACTATAAATTGAGTCGGTTAATTTATATTTATATATTTTTTTAACAAACTCGGATGTCCCAAAGAACGATAACATATTATTAATCTCACGTTGTATGGGCAATAGACACCATTGTATATAACGTAACACAAATTCTTTTCTCTAAACAAGCTTTAATGACTCACCTTAAATGAGCATTTTTTTATACAAACTTATAAACTTTGTAAATAAGCTTACACAACACCCCTAATCACATTAAAAGGCGTACTATTCATTATTTTACATGCCCAGAATCTGTTTTTAATATGGAAATTTTCAAATAAGTAAAAAAATTTAAGAACATATATAAATTGTCATCGTGGATACAACAGGATCGTCATTTTCTCTTTAACGAATTTTTACTATCCACAACAATAACATAATACTGATCTCAATTCATATAAGTCCTAAACACACGACACTATGTAAGTAAAACCAAAATCTACCCCTAACAAACCAAATTACCAAAATCTGAACTATTTTTTCACTTTACGGAATTCTACATGGCGGCGAGCAAATACATTTACCTGCCAAATTAATTTGCTCGCTACTTGTTTGCTCCTATAGTCGTATCACTCTTTGCTCGCCACTTTTGTGTAACGAAAAGGTTTATTTAATAAAAAAGACATGGCTAGCAAAAAAAAAAAAAAAAAATTGCCCGTATAAGTTTTGTTCAGTTTTTTTTACAAAAGCATTACACTTTGCATTTTCAAACCCAGATCACATTTTAATGAATGAACCGTATGGTGTGCTTCTTTAATTGCTTGCCACTTATAATGGATGGAGAGCAAGTTATTTGCTTGCCACTTGCTTATTTTGTACAATGGATGGAGAGCGACGAGCAAACTTGTTTTGGTCAGTATGTCGTATTTTGTAAGACACATTTCTCAGGTAAAGATTGATGACACGATTTTCAAAGTGTCTATACTAGAAATTACCTCATATAAATAAGCATAAATTCTTTGGTTAACTGCTTGAAAATGTATTATATTTGTCAATTTTGTTATTGTGTGTACCGAACTTTTATTTTTTTCTTATTGTGTGTACTTAAAAAAATGCTAAAACCTCCTACAAATATCCCTACTCACATGATACTGCCACTTGTTAGAATTAACGGTTTGGATGCAAAGAGAGAATAATTATAAAAAAATTATTTAATATTATTGTTTGTGACTATTTGTATGATGATTTAGTAGTAGATTGTAGCAAAGTTTGTTTACTAAATTTTGATTATTACGTGTATTTTGTAACTATTTTACCCTTACTTTTTTAAAATTTTGAAGGATAAAATGGTTATTTCACATGGTTGAATAGTCACAAAATACACACAATAATCGAAATTTAAAAGTTCGATACACACAATAAAAAAAAAAATAAGTTTAATACACATAATAACAAAAAGTGGCTGATATAATCATATAATATATTTTTAAGCAATTAACCATAAATTCTTCTCTTCACCTCATGTGCGACTTAAACTTGAAATAACTTTTCAAAAGTAACCTCATGCAAAAAGTTGTTCTAGAGACATAGCCCTTGTATTACCGTAAACAAATAGTAATTATGTTTTTTAACTCATTGTTACAGAGATAAAATAACACCTTTAAGTAACCGTTGCCTATGATGAATTGACACATGCTAGAATCATGAATTGTATGGAACGAGACTACCGTCATGTTCCCCTATCACGCCATGTAGGATTGAATCACAAAAAGCTATTTTCAATATTCTAAATAACAAAAAAGAAAAAGCTAACAACTTATCTATACTACATGTAAAGAAAAAATGGTCAAAGTGAAAAAGTAAAAAAGTAAAAAGTAAAGAATGTGAAATGTTGAAAAATCTTATTAAAGGAAATTATGAAATATAATTAATATTCTTATTAAAACACCTTATTATTTAAAAGTACAATGATTTATTCATATTGTACAACCAATTAAAAACATATCTAATAAATTAAATACAACCAATTAAAACAATTAATACAAATCACAAACCGGGTTGACCCGGGAAGCTTCAAACCCGAAGGGTTGAACCAGTTTAATTTGACCCGTTTTCGACCCAACCTAGCAAGTTGACACGGTTTAAATTAACCAATTTTTCGACCGGAATGGTTCAAACGGTTGAACCACCCGGGTCGAACCGGGTTTCAAAACATTATATTTAATTTCCAAATCTTCAAACTTTTATTATTTTTCATTTATAACATATAATTTTTTTTGCCCTTCTAAAAAAAACATATAAATTTTTTTTATCAATAAACTATTTGTCGCTATAAAATACACGTCTAAAACCGGATTGACCCGGACAATTCAAACCCGACGGGTTGACCTATTTTGTTGACACAACCCGTCGGGTTCACCCGGTTTTAATCAAGGTTGTAAAAATCGTTAGGCGCTAGTGAGGCGGTCGGGTAGGGCCTAACGATTAATCGGTTAGGCGGGGATTAATCGGATTGGAATTTTTATGAACAAAATTGTAATTTTAGATATTATATTACATTATATGTATGAAATAACATCAAAGTTCAAATATTTCAAGTTTTCAAATATAAACATAATACATAATTCTTCAAAGTTCAAAGCCAAACATATATATTACTCAGTTTGTTGACCATTGTTAAGCTATCTTTGACCGATTTTGTCCGATTAATCGGTTTGTTAACCGATTTTTAAGCGATTTTGACTGATTTTTAAGCGATTTTGTTGACCAATTTTTAAGTGATTTTGTCCGATTAATCCGATTAGACCGATTTTGTCCGATTAATCGGTTTGTTGACCGATATTTAAGCGATCATTGACCAAAGCGATTAAATAGGCCGTTTATGATAAATCAATGCGCTTAGTGAGCGATCAGCGATTATACGGGGATTAATCGGCCGCCTGGACCGATTTTTACAACAGAGGTTTTAATTGACCCGTTTTTCGACCAGAACGGTTGAACCACCCGGGTCGAACCGGGTTTCAAAATATTATGTTTAATCTCCAAATCATCAAAATTTTATTATTTTTGTTTATTACCTCATAAACTTTTTTTATCTCCAAACTATTGCCGTTATAAAATCTCGTTGCTATGCACGGGTACTCGTCTAGTCTTAAATACTTATAATAGAAAAATGGTCAAATGTGAAAAGTGAAAAACTGAATTTTGGGTCAATGCCCTTGTCAAAGTTTAGAAAATTGAATGAAATGTTGAAATCAACCATGCGTTTAGCTGTAAACTACTTTACTGGAAAAAGTTAAACAATTAGGAGTAAAATGGAAAGTTGATTCATTAGAAACGTGCTCCACATTTATTAAATACACTGCTAACTTTAATCTATCTATGGCAACCCTGCTCCACATTCTCTAGAAAGTTATATGAAATATGGCAACTTAAAGACTATTTATAGAAACATAGTAATATAGCGTGTTTTACTGGAGGAAATGACCTAAATTTCGAAAAGATTCATTATGGGCAGCTACATAATTATTGAATGCACAACTATCATCTCAAAACATGTACTCTTATATGATTTCTGAACTATATATATATATATATATATATATATATATATATATATATATATATATATATATATATATATATATATATATATCAATTCTTTGCTTGACTGGCACTTCAAAATCAACTATTGTATATGAATATATTGTTAAGTTGTTGACTATGTCCTCGTCCAGTCTATCTTACTCCTTAGTTTATCTTGCTCAACCTAGTTTATCTTACTCCTTTCGAAGAGATCCTAGAGGGGGTCTTGAAGAAACACAAGTTCAGGAGATGCTTAATCTGGTTCAACCAGTGGTTCTCAACCAGTCCTTGGATAAATGGATATGGTCCTTGAACAGTTCTGGAGAGTATTCGGTTGCTTCATTCAGGTACCTAATCGATAAGCATCTTCTTCCGATAAGTGAAATGAAGACCAGTTGGATTCGCTATGTGCCCATCAAAGCAAATATTTTTGCGTGGAAGGTAATGACGAATTCATTACCAACTAGATTTAATATCTCGAGACGCGGGATCGATATTATGTCTTTAGAGTGCGTTAACTGTGAAGTTGGGATAGAGACCACAAACCATTTGTTTTTTACGTGTGATATGGCTAAGAATCTGTCACAACTAATTGCTCGATGGTGGGATGTTCCTTTTACTGATTGTGATTCTTACGCCGACTGGAAAACATGGATTGATAACGTCAAAATGCCGAAGAAGAATAAAAACATGTTCGAAGGTATATTTTTCGTGATGTGGTGGAGTCTATGGAACTTTCGTAACAAAAAGATGTTTCAAGACAAGTTTATTTCAAAGGCGACGTTCTTTGACGAGATCATTTGTAATTCTTATTATTGGTGCCGTTATAGAAGTAAAACTATGTTTAGTTGGGATGATTGGTTTAAAAACCCATCTATTATTTCTTTGTAATTTTCTAGCTCCTTGCTAGTTTCTAATAAAAATCGCCGTTCAAAAAAAAAAAAAAAAAATGTCCTCGTCCAGTCGCACGGGCTTATATAAATTAAAGCTTTATACATTCGTCTATGAATCACATAATTTCGTATACCTCCATACATATCATTCTTTTCCCTGTTTTTTTATCAACAACCTTATGGTGGGATGACTTCTTACTTGTCCAACTCACATGAGCTTGGATGCAACCGGTTCATAACAAACCCAATGTGATCAACCTTAAAATAATTATCAAGGACGAATAGGTATTCATTTAAATATATACAAATACATTTATTGATTCTGAAGTCAACTTATATTGTTACATGTTTTATGGTGTTATTATATTTATATTTGTTCATATGGCTATGTGTGCATTGTTTTTGTTTAACAAAATGCAAGTAACCGTTTGGATGGCTTTTGTATCGGGATTCAAACACCAACTGAACCAAGGCGATGTTGTTATCTTGACGATGTACAGACTTGGCGCGATTCAACCTTCTTATTGCATTGTGTCGAACCCGATGCACCTACGCTTTATTCATAGAAACACACAGGTCAAGAAGTGTGTTGATTTCTATGGTTCAGTTCACGGCTTCGACTTCAACCCATTTAAGAAAATATTGGAATGCATAACTATGTATTCAATACTCAAATTCTTTTAAATTCTCCATGGTTCATCTACTCTGTTTGTGCAGTTGTGTTATATGTGCTAACTCATTATCATAAATATTGCAAAGTAAATTCTTGTGTCATTCCGAAATATATGAATGATATTACATTTAATTTGAGTCTTCTCTCTAATAGTTTGTGTTTCATCACTTTTCTGTTTCTTATTTAATTTTTAATAAATGACAAAAGCAACTTTGTGTTAAATGACCAACCAATGGTTGGTGATCGTCGTGTAATCTTTTTATTGACTGATAGTATGAAGAACATATATTACGTCCATGTTATTAACTCAATTGTTGAAAAAAAGTCCACTTCGTTTGTTTTAAAAGGTAATTAATTTCTTGAAGACATATTGTTTCTTAATCGTGTATCATGTTTCATGTCATAAAAGAGAGATAGAAAGCAAATATGAGCATTCATCATCATTCAAATTTTGATGATATCTAATGGTGCATAACATATAGCTAATTTGTGGGATATTATCGCATGTTACAATCTTTTGCATTTACATTTTGATTATTTCATGTTTTATGTATAAATGTTATATGAAACACTTACAGTTGTTTGCTGCTATATATATCGTCGCTATGCATTTTGGTTATTTCACGTTTTATTACAACTATATTTGTTTGCTGTTAAAAAATTCCGTTGCTATGCACGGGTATTCGCCTAGTATATACAAGTTATGGTCCATGGAATACCGAATTTGTTAAGCTAGTTTTGCTATGTTTTGACTTTCCGAATAGTGATATGATGTCACGAAAAACGGCCGCTCATTTCGTATCTTGAAGAAAGTCGAGTAGGAATAGATGGCCTACCCCTTGGTCACACAAGAAGATACTCTTTGATACTTTAAATGAAAAAAGTTATTTAAATGACACAAAAAATAAAATTAAATTAAAAATTAAAAATTAAGCTTTTGTACAAGTTAGGTTAAACAAAACACTTTGGTCATACTAGAAGACATACCCTTTGATACTTTAAATGAAAAAAAAAAAAAAAAAAAAAAAATTATTTAAATGACACAAAAAATAAAATAAAATAAAAAGTAAAAAATTAAGATTTTGTATAAGTTATTGTAGGCAGCATTGTATTTGTTAGACTAATTTTGTATTTTTAGTCTATAAAAACACAATGTTACCATCAATAACATAGCACTCAACCATTCATGCTAATGTAACATTCACCACAGTATATAAGCAAGAAGAATTCTTTTCTTTGTTCAATGTGGGATTGAGTGAAAACTTAAAACCAAGTTTTGACAAAAGTAACCACATATATAATTAGTCTAGCATAACAGATGGATTTACTCACTTGTCCACTAAAGTCGAGTGTTTAGCAAATATTGAATATAATACATGAACAAAAAAGACATTTTCGTAACAAAATGAAATACACATTTTGAAATGAGAGCTAAAGTCCCTCAAACCAGTTTAAAATAGGTCATTTTCTTTTACCAAAAATAGACAGTTGTGTTGCAGCTGAAACGACCACAGAAGAGATAGCTGCCTATACTTTTATATTAGTCAAAGGAAAGCTTATGCACGGTTCCAAATGACGCGCAAAGCTTCTTTATCCACAAGCCAAAAACTGATTATGTGTTTATAAGTCCCCAGTTATCATATAGCAATTAGAACCAAAGGGTTGTATCTCAATGTTATCCCATGTTGTGTGTGAAGCTCCTCAACTAAATGGTTGTAGGTTCAAATCCTGCTTAGGACTTGTGAGATAGATTTGTGGTTTAAAACTTTAAATATTGTGAGATAGTTAAAATTGTCGTTCTAAAAAAAATCATATAGCAATTAGAACTTGCAAGTGTTTGGATCGATAGAGCCAAACTTTCGCTTACCAGCTTATTCATGAAGTTATCATAACTCATAAGCAGGCACTATACATCCATATAGTTTGTTTAGGTTAGGTAATAAAACACCTTATTTACATGTTTTCTTTATAACCCATAAAAATGGTTAATTCAACAGATTGTCATAGAGACTTAATAACATTTCATAAGTGCCCATCACTTTATACCTACGTTAAATGTGAATTATACTGCAAGTTCAAAGTTTTAAAGGTAAGAATGTGTACTCAGATCAATGTAAAAGTATATTTGAGGGTATGACTATTTCTAAGTTTACCATATGTCAAAATGTCAATTTTCAAATTATAAAACACAAATGTAACTCAAGGCTATTGATTTTATGTAACTCAAGGCTATTAATTCAACAGATTGTCATAGAGACATAATAACATTTTCATAAGTGCCCATCACTTTGTACCTACGTAAAATGTAAATTATACTACAAGTTCAAAGTTTTAAAGATTAGAATATGTACTCAGATCAATTTAAAAGTAACGTTGAGGGTATGACCATTTCTAGGTTTATCATATGTCAGAATGTGAATTTTCAAACTAGAAAACACAAATCTACGTAAGTCAAGAATGTTGATTTTATGATATGATTGTTGTACAAATTGGTCCATTAAGGGAAATGGCATGATTGTTTGAACTATGAAGGTCTCTAATTATTTGTCATAGATAAACTATGCTTCAACAATAAGAAGTGACTCATTGGTCTCGTGTTTTGTTAATTTAAATGACAGAAAAATTAGAAGATTATATAAGTTATTGAGTGGCTAGACGAATGTTTTGTTGGAAAATTTAGTGCACTGGTGGGATTGGTTCACACCTGGTAATGGGCTTGGAGGTACGGAGTGTACACTCATCAGGTCCATGAACATCCTGACTCAAATAGTGGTTGTGTAGGATTCTGCTGCTAGTATTGGTTTCCACTGATAGTGGATCCTGCTGCTAGCATCAGGATTCTGCTGATAGCAATTCTGCTGCTAACAGTATGACTCTGCTGCTGAGCAGTGATTCTGCTACTAGTGATAAGTGGATTCTGCTGATGGTTATGTAACTGATTTGACCTATTCAAATGGCAGTTACATCTACACTTATGACCTCGTTTAACTGGTCAAGTAACCACTATTTTAGGCTATAATGGGGATAATTATGTGGAGATTAATGGGCCGATTAATTCTCATAATTCCATTTGACTAGCCATGAGTATCTTCCTATAAATAGGAAATCATATTATGCATGAAAATATACACAGAAAACATATAACACTTATACACGAAGGGTTATTGATTTGTGCCTAAATCACTAACAACATTTGGTCTTATCCCAAGTAGATATTCGTGATACCCAGGCATTAGGGTCGAATAGTTTACTTTGGAAAGTGATAACACGATTCCAAGTGATATCCGGTAACCTTAATTGGTACGTAGCTAGGTCTTTGATTATCTTAACCCTGTTCTGGGCTTATAACCCCAACAATCAAAGTAAACTATTTGGTGATAATCAATGGTTGCTGCTATGAGGCATATGGCTGCTAGTTTTTCCAAATTGGAAAAGTTTGAAGGTGTTGACTTTAGAAGGTGGCAAAAGAAGATGCACTTCTTGCTATCAAGCATGAATGTTGTGTATGTTCTTAACACTGCCATTCCTGAAGATCATGGGGATGCTGCTACTATGAAACAAATGAGGGCAAGAAGCAAATGGGAGAATGATGATTATGTTTGCAGAGGTTTAATTCTCAATGGTATGTCTGACTCTCTCTTTGACATTTATCAGAATGTTGAATCTTCCAAAGAACTTTGGGATTCCTTGGATGCTAAATATATGGCTGAGGATGCTTCAAGTAAAAAGTTTCTTGTAAGTAATTTCACAAATTACAAAATGACTGATTCAAGACCAGTTATGGAACAATACAATGAACTTCTTGGAATACTTGGAAGGTTTACACAACACAAAATGAACATGGATGAGGCTATTTCAGTCTCTTGTATCATTGACAAACTCCCTCCTACTTGGAAAGATTTCAAGCATGCCTTGAAACATAAGAAGGAGGAACTGACACTTGTTCAGTTGGGTAGTCATCTGCGTATTGAGGATTCTTTCAGGGCGCAGGACAATGACAAGCCAAAGAGTAGCAATGCTACTGGTGCATCTGTTAAGGGCTGATCCTAACAAGAAGGCTACACCTACTTGTTGGAAATGTGGCAAATCTGGTCACATTAAAAGGGATTGCAAAGGTGTTAAGATTGGAGGTAAATCCAATGGTTCAGGCACTAGTGGTTCAGGAAGTGGTGGTCCAACCAACTCACTGAAAGGTCAGAATATGTTTAATGAATCTCTTCAGGTTTATTATGTTACATATGTATCTGAATCTAACTTTGTGCAGGATGATGATGTTGCGTGGTGGGTTGACTCTGGAGCAACTGTTCATATGTGCAAAGATAGATGCTGGTTCAAGACTTATGAGTCACTGAATGATGGATCTATTCTTCATATGGGAAATGAGTCAACAGCCTTGGTGCATGGTCGTGGTTGTGTAAATTTTAGTTTTAGTTCTGGAAAGATTGTAACTTTGTTTAATGTTATTCATGTTCCTGATATAAGGAAGAACTTGGTTTCAAGTAGTGTTTTGAATAATCATGGATATAAACAAGTTATTGAATCTGATAAATTTATTTTGTCCAAACATGGTGTGTTTATTGGTTTTGGCTATTTGTGTGATCAAATGTTCAGGCTGAATATTGTCACTGGCATTGTTAATTCAGGCTTTATGTCAACCTCTAAACTGAATGACTCTACCCTGTGGCATGCTAGACTTGGCCATGTACATTTTAAAAGGATGCAAGATATGTCTAAGGATGGGTTAATCCCAACATTTGACATGGACACTGAAAAGTGTAAAACTTGCATGTTGACCAAAATTACTAAGAAACCCTTTCAGGGTGTAAAACGTGAGACTGAGCTCTTGGAGCTAATACACAGTGACCTGTGTGATTTGCATGCCACTCCCTCTTTGGAGAACAAGAAGTACTTTGTGACATTTATTGATGATGCTTCTAGGTTTTGTTATGTCTATCTATTACATACCAAGGATGAAGCATTAGATAAATTCAAGGTATTTAAAACAGAAGTTGAGTTGCAACTTGGGTCCCTGATCAAAAGATTCAGGACTGATAGGGGAGGTGAGTACATGGATACTCAGTACTTTCAGTCTGTTGGTATAATCCATGAAACTACTGCTCCCTATACTCCTCAACAAAATGGTATCTCGGAAAGAAAGAATAGGGTACTGAAGGAGATGGTTAATTCCATGTTGTCCTATTCAGGACTGAGTCAAGGGTTCTGGGGTGAAGCTATGTTAACAGCTTGCTATTTATTAAATAGGGTTCCCAATAAAAGGAACAAAGTCACCCCTTATGAACTATGGAATAAAAAGAAACCCAACCTGAATTATCTCAGGGTCTGGGGCTGTAGGGCTGTTGTAAGACTCCCTGATCCAAAATTAAAAACTTTGGGTGAAAGAGGCATTGATTGCATCTTTGTTGGATATGCTGAGCATTCCAAGGCATACATGTTCTATGTTATTGAACCTAATGAATATGTTTCAATTAATTCAATAATTGAATCAAGGGATGCACTATTTGATGAGAATAGATTCTCATCAGTCCCTAGACCAAGTCACAGGATTCCAAATGGAACTGATGACAATGGAGTTTCAGAGGTCCCTGATAATTTATCATCTCAGGCCCCTGCTGAGGTTGTGGTTTGATTCGTATGAAAACCAATTATAATATTTATAGTATAGTATCGAAGTGATCCGCGTAAAATACGGATCACCCTAGTCGTTTCCCAACGAAGGCGAATGGAATCGAGAATATCGATTCGTGAAATCGTGATTTGAAAAGTAAGAAAGTGAAAAATATCAATCAAATAGTTCACGTATTCACAAACAAGTATGAAATATGCAAAGATTACAAGCTAAGTATGCACCGAAATTAAAAACGCAAAAACGGAAACGCAACCGTAAAATTTAAAACGTAACGTATGACGAAAAATGATCTTACGAACTTGGAAATATTTTCTAAAAATCTTAACTAAATAAAAAGAATTTTAAGAAAAAGAAAAATATTTTTTTGACTTTTTATTTATTTTCTAGAATTAATTCTCTATTTATTGAATTAAAAATGAATTAAAAATAGAAAAAAATAGAAAAACAAATTGGAAAAATGAAAATTAAATTCTAAAAATTCTAAAATATTATAAAAGAATTTATAAAAATATTTTTGTATTTTTCAGAGCTTTTTCTGACTTTTTATTAATTTTTGGTAATTAAAAACTAATTAAAAATTGAATAAAATCAAAAGAAAATAAGAAAAATAGTAAAAATGGTTGGAAAAATCTGGAAAAATTCCAGAAATTCTAAAATAATAAAAAGAACTTAAAATAAAAATTTGAAGTAAAAATTAAAAAGGAAACTACTTATTCTAGTCAAATCAGCTTATGGCAAGTGCTTATTTATAAGCACTTGCCAAAGAAACTTAACCAAACTTTTTACACAGATTTAATATGCCAAAATAAGTCCAAAAATGCTCAGAAATCAAGCAGTTACCAACAGATAAACAAATTGCAAGCAAATAAGCAATAAAATAAAAACTACCAATAAGCACAAATCAAAATCTAATAAGCAAGAAACTCAGAACAGATTACAATCACTAAAACTTAACTAATCAAACTCAGATCACTCAAAAAAGCACAAGCTACAAGCTCAAATGGGCACTTGCAGCCTAGTGAATTACAAATAGATATCAAGTTGAATCACCTAAAAAGCAGTCTACAAAAGCAGTCCTGATAAGTGCTAAATCAGAAAGTTAAAGAAGCAAACACTAGTCTACAATACTGAAATGCAATAAACCGAGAAACTCATTCAGAAATAACCTTATGCTACTCTAAAAAATTAAGCTAAATCAGCAACCAATGAGGATTTAAAGCTGAAAACAGTTGACTAATGAAAATTCCTACACTAATTGACTTTTACCAAATTTGAACAAATAATTCTACTCTAATATGTAATAATAAGCTATGATTTAACTATATTAAGCTAACCATGTTTATAATGCAGCTACAACATTCAAACAATACAACTGTATTGTAAATTCAGTATCAGTTATGCTAAATTGGAAACTATTTTGACTTTTAATTGAACTAACATACTAAACTGATATTGCAAAACTTAATTATTATCCTCTATAAGCTAGTATGAGCTATAAACTATATTATCAAACAACTACACTATTCAACTACTGCCAAATCCAAACACCCCTTATGAGATTATTAAGCTGAGATACTATGAGTTTCTTAACAACTTAACATCCTACTGATTCCATTACCTCAAAAATCTCAGTGCACAGTTAAATGATCAGTTACAATCAACTAGTTTCAACTGATGAACAAATTGACAGATCCAAAATTCATGACAGTTGAGCTATGAATAGAAGCAAACAACTCAAATTAGCAAACTAATGTCTCAACAAGCTGAACTAACACCAAATTACACTTTATCAACAAACAAACTCTACTGATTCCAATAATAGCTCAAACTGACGGATCTCAATTTCAAAATACCACATCCACTGGAATGAAATCAATAAACAGATAATGAAACAAGTATGGAACAATAGTCCACAAACATATAATAACTACAAATTACTAACTATTTGAACTGCAACAAAAGAAATAAGCAAACTCAATGAAACAATATTTAATGAAACAAAGATCTATACTAATTGATTCTAAAAATTCAATGCAAAGGTATGAATACTCAAATGAGAACTTACCAAATCCTCTCAGCCAAACAGAGAGGTTTTCCTACACAGCCTATCTTTAGGATAGGCCAAGCTCTTCCACGTCTAGCTTGTACTATCAAAATCACCATAAATTCCACCAAATTCTGCCTCAGTTGACCACCATTGACCAACAATAATATGAACAATAAAAATAAAAACTATTCCCACATGAACGTTGTAAAGCTGAAATTCAACAAATGAAAATAAAAACAAATTTAAATGAATGCTGATTTCAATTAAAACTATTTTTGTTATTTTTATTTTCTGATTTTCTCAAAGACAATTTGAATGAAACAATATTAACAATGAAAACCAGTGTTGCAAAAATCGGCCTACAAGGCCGATTAATCGGCGATTACAAGCTGAACGGCCTTGGACCTTAGAGCGAATTACAAGGTAATCGGCCGATTAATCGGCCATGGACCTTGGAATCGGCGATTAATCGGCCAAAAATCGCTACACGGCCCTCGACCGCCTCGGGACCGATTCACGATTTTTGCAACATTGATGAAAACTAAGATATAAGGACTAATTGAAACTGATTAAACCAAATGATAAAGCTACTCAGTTACTAAAAAAATATAATAAGCAATAAGCAATAATGAAAGAAAAAAAGTTAAAAGCTGATTTATATTAAGAAAAATAAGGAGTACAATTAAAATGAAATACAACTACAATTCAGATTTGAAAAGGGCAGAGCTTCGCTACTCAAAGTCTCCACCAAAACTAAGCTAACATCACATCTATTTATAGGAGGTGAGGGGTGTAAGCTCACGGATTGCCAGGTTGACAATCCGTGTGATTTTGTGTTTCTTTGTAGCAATCCTGAGCCATAAGATCATATCCCAATCATTGAAAGCAATATCAGCCTTAGGATCTGTTGACATAAATTAATGCCTAAAAACATTATTAACATGTTATCAATATCTCTATGTTTTGATTATCACAAAATATAAACTCATAGAACTAAAACTTGTGACATAAACAAGTATTTAGTGATTAATATTTCTCTTTACATCCAAATCACTTAAGGTATGAATAAACAAAGTGTTTAGTGCAATTTATGATCAAAGGGGTATTTAATTAACTAATGCAAAGTTTATTTAATTATATAAACATATTATATATTTTTGAAAAACACTTTTGGTAATAAAGAAAAATGTTTTATTCATACTAAATATATGAATTCAAATTTTTAACCAAAAACAGTTAGTTTTTCACCAAATAAACTTTCCCCACTAAAAGACAAAGAATCTGGCCGTTTCAACTGGGCGGCCCCCTTAATTATAAAGGGCGGTCCCCTTAATTTTAAGGGGGCCGGCCATGAATTAAGGGGACCGGCCACGCTCCTCTGTCAGATTCTTTTGCCTATAAATACCACCTTAAACCTGGATTTTTTTCTCACCTTTTGCACCCCAAAACTTTCTGTTCTAGATCTCATTTCTATTCTCCAAATCCTTTGATCATAAATACATAATCCTTTGTTTCAAAGTGATTCTTACATCATCCTCTCAAGTGCAAGAGAAGAATACTTCTATCCTCCAAGACAAGAAGTATTACAACTTGTTGTGACCTCCACATCCAAGTTGTTGGTGCATCATCAAGAATATCTACATATATCTTTGTGTAGTGTGTTGTGAATATTTGATTGTAGATAGTTGTGATTAGGAATATAGATAGTGTGATTGGCTAGTAGATTGTAGTGAAGATTATTGGTGTGTAGAAGATAGGCGTGAACTGGATTGTAGTGAAGACTATTGGTGTGTTGAAGATAGGTGTGTAGTTAGTTGGTGTGAAGTAGTTGTGAAGAAGGTGTGATTTCGTTGTGACGAAGCTTTGGTGTGTAAGTGGTGTGTATATTGGTGTGTAAGGTTTCTCCGCCATAAGGAGCTTGTTGACATAGTGAAGAAAACTCTCGAGTAGGTGACTCGAGGAGTGGAGTAGGGCAAGGAAGGTGTCCTTGTAGCCGAACTACTATAAATCCTTTGTCTCGCGGTTAGATCTTTCCATATCTTACTTATTATCTTGCTTATATCGTTATTACATTTGTAGACGTAGACGTATATATATAGTTGCTCATATAGTGCTGGTATTGATTTTACTTAAAGATCAAACGAAAGTTTCATTCACAAAACAAAGTTTTTAAAATCAAACTAAAAAGGTTACATACATATAATTGATCATTTCGATCAAGTATAGTTTTCATACAAAATATAACTAAGGATTATAAGATAAATGATTACGTACTTATCTCTTGTATATAGCTAGAATTGTTTATATTATGCATGTGTTGATTTCACATACTTAGCTTACATTATTATTATTGTTCATACTTAGATATACTTGTTCATATTGTTCAAGATTTGAGTTCACATAAGATTGAATCAAAGTTTTAAAAGCAAACAAGGTTTTAAAACTAAACCAAGTTTTCATAATAAAATTAAAAAGACGTAAAACTATTCAACCCCCCCTTCTAGTTTTCCACAATTGGTACCAGAGCCACGTCTAGCAAGATTTTTAAAATATATTGTATTTTAAAACTTGTAACGATCTATGGAATCTGAAAAATATTTAGAAGGGCAATCTATGCAAAGACCACCACTATTTGAAAGTGATGGATTTTTATATTGGAAAAATAGATTCGAAACTTATGTGAAATCAAAAGATCTTGATCTTTGACATGTCATTACCTTTGGTGATTTTCCCCCTATTCAATATAATTTTGAAACTAAAATGGACGAAATTGTATCTTTTGAAAAACAAAATGATGATTTGAAAAAGAAACTAGCAAAAAATAATGAGGCTAAAATGGTTATTTATAATGCCTTACCACGCAAAGAATATGAAAGAATTTTTATGTGTAAAACCGCAAAAGAAATTTGGGATTCTTTACTAATCACTCACCAAGGTAATAGTCAAGTTAAAGAGAACAAAATAGATCTTCTTGTTCAACAATATGAGCAATTTACAATTCCGGAGGAGGAATCAATAGATAATGCTTTTGCTAGGTTTAACACCATCATCACAAGTTTAAAAGCACTTGATGAGAATCTTTCTAGTAAGAATTTTGTTAGGAAATTTCTTAGGGCTCTTCATCCAAAATGGCGAGCTAAAGTTACGGCGATTGAAGAATCGAAGAACTTGTCAACTCTTCAACTTGATGAGTTGATCGGCAACCTGAAAGTCTACGAAGCAATAATAAAGAAAGACTTCGAGATGGTCAATGGAAAAAGAGAGCAAAGCAAGTCAATTGCGTTGAAAGCTAGGAAGGAATCTAGTAACGAGGATAGCTCAACCTCCGAAAGTGATGACGAAGAATATGCGATGGCCGTAAGAGACTTCAAGAAATTCTTCAAAAGGCGAGGAAAATTCGTTAGACAACCGCATGATGAAAGGAAAGCAAACCAAAGAAATAAAGATGACAAAAATGGCAAAAGTGATAGGAAGTGCTTCAAATGTGGTGATCCAAATCATCTCATCGGAAAATGTCCAATGATGTCAAGAAATCAAAAGGCGTTTGTTGGAGGAGCTTGGAGTGATAGCGATGACGATGAGAAAGAAATCACAAATGAGGAGAAATGTCTTATGGCTAAGACATCAAGCGAGGTACGTTCCGAAACCAAATACTTTAGTGACGAAAATTTATCACTAGACAAAAAAGACCTAGATAGTGAATATAATAGGTTATGCAAATTAGGTCAAAAGGTTATAGCTAAAAATAAGTCACTAAAACATATTAATAATCTATTAGAAAATGAAGTACTCGAATTAAAAATTAGACTACAACATATGGAAAAAGGAAAAGAAGTTTTTATAGAATGTAAAACATGCATAGAGGTTAATAATGAAAATGAAAAACTTAAAGATGAAATTTTCAAACTTGACAAGTTTAAAAATAGTAGTAACCCACTTAAGAAAATAATAAGTGCTCAAGAAACTTCGGGAGATAAAACCGGTCTAGGATTAACTTCAACTAATGTTTCAACTAGTGAAAATAAAAGTATAAAGTTTGAATGTGAATCTAGTAAACAAAAATCATTAGAATCAAATCCTAAGTATATACTTACAAAAGATAGAAAAATACCCATTGCGAATGATGAAAAAGTAAAAACTTTTTATAAACCATCCTTAAAGACCGAAGTAGGATCCTCTAAACCTAAATTAAGATCTAAAACTCCACCACCAAGAAAACCTAACAATCATCATCCAAGATCTAAAAAATCTCAACCTAGAAGAAATCAAAATAGACAATATTACAATAACACTAGAAATCAAATGTGGAATTATCAACCAAGTTACAATCCTTGGGAAATATTACTACAATACATGCATCCTTGCCAAATGTTAAATATGTTTGGACCAAACAACTTTGGACCAATGAGACAATGGGGACCAAGTGGCTAAATTGTCAATCTTGGAAGAAGTTGGAATATCATCTACAAATATCTTCTATAAGTCAACATGGTCACTTGAAGTGCTTGAAGATATTCCATTGAAGACTAAAAGGTACGCGTTTCTTTTAAGTTCATCACTATAATTTGCATGCTTAGATAAATGATTAGTTAGATTAATGCTTAGTACAATATTGCTTATATTCTTATAACCTAGAAACATCATTGGTTGACTTTCCTAGGAATAAGATAAAATTGTTCATTGCCAAACAAAATAGAAAATGGAAATCTTCTATATCCACTATTAGGAAACTCATGGTGATGAAGTGAAATGAGTTAAGTGGATCAATCGTTAATATAGAAGTAGGATTAGATCCCTCGCGTAAGAAAACTATGGATGAAACAAGCTCTCGTAGAATATGGCATTAAGATAGATAAGCGTGCAAAAACAAAGGAACTATAGATGTTAGGTTATACCCCGTTCAACCCTCTCGCATCTAACATATATATTTTAGTCATCACTTCCTTTAGGATCATAGGATTTGTAGAAACGATAGCATGAGATAATAGTAGGCTTGACCAATCCTCTTGAGCATGAGATCTTTAATAAACATCTTTTAAAATATATGATTAATGATATTTGTTGTCAAAATCTAATATCGTTAAAAATATGCAAAAACCTCATATTTTAGAAAATAGTTTTTCAAATAACTATCACACTTTTAAATAAGATGTTTTCACTATATATATCTACAATTTTGTTTTGATCAAAACCAAAGATTGAGAAAATTTTCTTTATCCTTCATTAACACTTTTTGAAGTAAAACCGAATCTATTTTATTCAATTAACTCTCATATCTACATGAAAACCTACTTTCAAACATTGTTGAATAATGATAAAAACGTCTCTTTAAATCATGCATGGTGATCTCATATTTGTCATATATATTTATATAAATGACACTTATAAGTGAACTAAATCAAATCAAGAGGACCATGGTTTGTCTATTAAGACTTTGTTTGTAACAAGTCTAGAAACCCATGTTATCATAATACACATTAGGATTAATCCTCCTAGTTATGTAGTTATGAAATACTTGATGTTGCTTATTGTTTCCTAGCTCTTATATTTTGCTTGCTAGATGAGTATGTTTGCATGATAGATGAAATTGCTTGATTACTTAATCTCCTTGGTTAACATGCTTTAGCTACATAATTGCCTACATAATTTGTCTATGTTTAATTGCCTCAAAGAGTTGGACTTGTTTGAAACCAAAAACACAACCTTTCTGCAATTCACTACCAAAAACCCTTTTCTGGCAATCTGGGAATCACCAGATGGGCGGCCCCCTTAAATCATAAGGCGGCCCCCTTAATTATTAAGGGGACCGGCCTCCAATTAAGGGGACCGGCCATCTGATGATCAAAAGGTGCTGTTTCCCTTTTCTACTTTTTAGCCCACTTCATCCTACACTTCCCAAAATTCACAAACTTATTCTATCCTCAACCTTCCATAAAAGTTTATCCATCCTTGATCCCACCAATCCTACATTATAAAACACTCTCATTCCTCTCAATCTCCACTCATCTCATCATTTCCTCTCCCATTAAACCAAAACCACCAAGAAACTTGTTTGGAGAAGAAAGCCTAACTTCCTTTAAAATTCCGTCAAACCAAATGAGGTTGTCAAACATCCAACACCAAATTCCTCCTATGTTTTCAAACATTACTTACCTAACACCTCACTCTCCTTCTCACCAACATTACATATCAAAAACCTTTACTACCCATATCCTTCTACATTACACTCAAACCTCATAATCTTTTCACAACTCAAGCGATGTTGTTCATATTTAACCAACACCTAAACCTCACTCTCACACAAATGATCCATTTAACAACAAATCATCCATTCGTGCTTCGACTAATGATCCTTCTTATGATGAGCATGCACAATCCCAAAACCATAATCCCAACCTCATTACCAACACTTTACATGTTGCTCATTCAACAAAAACACCATCCACTCATGAAGCATCTTTTCCACCCATATCATGTTTTCATGATTACCCAAGCTCAAACATGTCTCCACCACCAAGAGTATCACCACCACATCCTACAACTTCACATGCCATTCCTATGTTGCATGTTCAAACCCTCACCCAAGACAACTATCATGCTCCACCACCATCACCTTCCTCCGAACACTTGAAGTTCGTTGAGGCGCTAAAAGAAGCCCATGAGCTTAGTGCTCTTTTAGCCTTACATCTTGCTCAATGCAATTTGGATCCACCTTCATCTAGATCACCCTCATCACCACACAACATAAATCAACTTGAGAAGCATGTCAACAATTAACCTTGTTGCATCTTTCTCCTAAAAATGATTGCATTCAATGAACACTTCACTTGGATTGAATATCTTCTCACTAGATCACATCCAATACCCTCACTTGAACAACATCCAAAACCTCAATCAACCTCTTTCGCTACAAACTCTCCACCACCAAATTATCCAACATTCATGACCCGAACATATACCTCCATTAATCCAACAACCTCCATTAATCCAACAACCTTACCCTAACTCAACCATCCTCATTCCAAACACTCCATCATCAACCATCTAAGCATACCATATGCTTATGATTTTCACTTTCAAATACGAATCAACCAACCTTTGGTTGCAAGCAAGTCCAAGTGCTCTCTTAGGCAATATAGGACTATGTCTTTTCTTTTGTGTTATTTTTTCAAGCATATTGAATGTTGTAATGCTTTACATTTCTATAATGCTTGAATGAATCTTTGTTTAGTTGCATAATTGTTGCCTTGCATATATGTGTATCTTGCTCTCTTAAAATATTTTTGTAGCAAAGATCTCCATAGCTCGTTCCCTTGGTGCTCTCAAATGAGGGGGAGCATACATCAAGGGGGAGCATTCTACCCGTTTAAACTTCCCTCGCGAAGCTTACCCGGCTTAACCTTTTTGATTTTACAAAAAGGGGGAGAAGAGAAATGTAAACTCTATAATACTTGTCTAAAAACAAGTTTTAGATATATTGAGTTTAAGGTTTTGTAATAATCAAAAAGGGGGAGATTGTTGACATAAATTAATGCCTAAAAACATTATTAACATGTTATCAATATCTCTATGTTTTGATTATCACAAAATATAAACTCATAGAACTAAAACTTGTGACATAAACAAGTATTTAGTGATTAATATTTCTCTTTACATCCAAATCACTTAAGGTATGAATAAACAAAGTGTTTAGTGCAATTTATGATCAAAGGGGTATTTAATTAACTAATGCAAAGTTTATTTAATTATATAAACATATTATATATTTTTGAAAAACACTTTTGGTAATAAAGAAAAATGTTTTATTCATACTAAATATATAAATCCAAATTTTTAACCAAAAACAGTTAGTTTTTCACCAAATAAACTTTCCCCACTAAAAGACAAAGAATCTGGCCGTTTCAGCTGGGCGGCCCCCTTAATTATAAAGGGCGGTCCCCTTAATTTTAAGGGGGCCGGCCATGAATTAAGGGGACCGGCCACGCTCCTCTGTCAGATTCTTTTGCCTATAAATACCACCTTAAACCTGGATTTTTTTCTCACCTTTTGCACCCCAAAACTTTCTGTTCTAGATCTCATTTCTATTCTCCAAATCCTTTGATCATAAATACATAATCCTTTGTTTCAAAGTGATTCTTACATCATCCTCTCAAGTGCAAGAGAAGAATACTTCTATCCTCCAAGACAAGAAGTATTACAACTTGTTGTGACCTCCACATCCAAGTTGTTGGTGCATCATCAAGAATATCTACATATATCTTTGTGTAGTGTGTTGTGAATATTTGATTGTAGATAGTTGTGATTAGGAATATAGATAGTGTGATTGGCTAGTAGATTGTAGTGAAGATTATTGGTGTGTAGAAGATAGGCGTGAACTGGATTGTAGTGAAGACTATTGGTGTGTTGAAGATAGGTGTGTAGTTAGTTGGTGTGAAGTAGTTGTGAAGAAGGTGTGATTTCGTTGTGACGAAGCTTTGGTGTGTAAGTGGTGTGTATATTGGTGTGTAAGGTTTCTCCGCCATAAGGAGCTTGTTGACATAGTGAAGAAAACTCTCGAGTAGGTGACTCGAGGAGTGGAGTAGGGCAAGGAAGGTGTCCTTGTAGCCGAACCACTATAAATCCTTTGTCTCGCGGTTAGATCTTTCCATATCTTACTTATTATCTTGCTTATATCGTTATTACATTTGTAGACGTAGACGTATATATATAGTTGCTCATATAGTGCTGGTATTGATTTTACTTAAAGATCAAACGAAAGTTTCATTCACAAAACAAAGTTTTTAAAATCAAACTAAAAAGGTTACATACATATAATTGATCATTTCGATCAAGTATAGTTTTCATACAAAATATAACTAAGGATTATAAGATAAATGATTACGTACTTATCTCTTGTATATAGCTAGAATTGTTTATATTATGCATGTGTTGATTTCACATACTTAGCTTACATTATTATTATTGTTCATACTTAGATATACTTGTTCATATTGTTCAAGATTTGAGTTCACATAAGATTGAATCAAAGTTTTAAAAGCAAACAAGGTTTTAAAACTAAACCAAGTTTTCATAATAAAATTAAAAAGACGTAAAACTATTCAACCCCCCCTTCTAGTTTTCCACAGGATCAAACCCTTGTGACGCGTTCATGCCAATCACCATCTGCCACGTACACCATTCGTGTGTTCCTTGGCTTCTAACAAGTCCTGACACTCTGACATGCTTCTAGAAACCCTGTGATAAGACATAATTACCCTTAATTGTGGTAATTTCAAGGATTAGTAACGTGAATAGTAACTAGGGTTTATGTTTTTGGGTTGGGTGAAATTTGGGTGGAGGGAAATTGGGTACGGGTAATTTTCTTTTTATTTATTTGACCCTTGACCTCTTTGACCAAGAGGTGTATAAATGTTGACCAAACATAACTTGTGGACCGGGTATGGATAAATGGTGGGCTTTTGGTTTTACTTTGGTATTGGACTTGGACTTGTGGTATTAGATTTATGTTTCCAGCTTTTACTTTTCAAGGACAAATTTTAAAGCTTACTAAAATTCCAAGGACTAAATGTGAAATATTCTGAAACTTCAAGGGCTGATTTTGCCTTTCTTTAAAAGTAAAATCCAAGGACTAAACTTGACAAGCTTTAATTCTTCAAGGGAAAAATTCTGACAATTCAAGCTCAAATATGAAAAATGCTATCCCGGCTCCGGCTTTCGTCCTCTTTTCCACTCTCGTGCTCGGTTTTGTTGTTTTCTCGTGATATTTGTCTTTTTCTTAAATATCCGTACCTGCATATCACAAACACAAAAACACTACAAATTTGGCATAATTCAATTAGTTTTTGGTCTTTTGAGTCCGGTTTTGGTCTTATAAAAGTGAGTGAATAAGCACTCACCATGGTTCAACAACCTGAACCCGAGCTCAGGAAGAGCAAAAAGGTCAGGACTCCAAAGTCATTTGGACCTGAGTTTCAATTATACTTAATTGAAGGTACAAGGAATGAGGTCTCTGACCAATATTCCTATTGCTTCATTGTTGAGGATGATCCCAAAACATTTGAAGAAGCAATGAAGTCCCAGGATGTTGCTTTCTAGAAAGAGGCAATAAATGATGAGATTGAATCCATCATGGGCAACAACACTTCGGTGTTGGTTGATCTACCACCAGGTTGCAAACCTCTTGGTTGCAAATGGATTTTCAAAAGGAAAATGAAGGTAGATGGAACTATTGAAAAGTTCAAGGCTAGACTAGTCATTCAGGGCTTTAAACAAAAGTCAGGGATAGACTACTTTGATACTTATGCCCCTGTGGCACGTATCAGTACCATAAGACTGCTGATTGCTTTAGCATCAATTCACAATCTGATTATTCATCAGATGGATATGAAGACAGCTTTCTTGAATGGTGAATTGGATGAGGAGGTTTATATGAACCAACCTCAGGGCTTCATCTTGCCTGGCAATGAAAACAAGGTGTGTAAACTGATTAAGTCCTTATATAGACTCAAACAGGCACCTAAGCAATGGCATCAAAAATTTGATGAAGTGGTTTTGTCTAATGGTTATGTTCTTAACCAGGCTAACAAATGTGTATATAGCAAATTTGATGAATTTGGTAAATGAGTCATTATTTGTCTATATGTTGATGACATGTTGATCTTTGGTACTGACCAAAATCAGGTTGACCTGACAAAGGAATTTTTGTCATCAAAGTTCTCCATGAAGGACATGGGGGAGGCTGATGTTATCCTTGGTATAAGGATCAAACATGAAAGCAATGGTATATCAATTTCTTAGTCTCATTACATAGAGAAGGTACTGAAGAAATTTAATTGCTTTGATTGTACTCGAGTGAGTACTCCCATGGATACCACTGAGAAGCTTATGCTGAACAATGGCAAAGCTGTATCTCAACTTGAGTATTCCAGGGTGATTGGCTGCCTGATGTATGCCATGACTTGTACAAGGCTTGGCATTGCTTTTGCTGTGGGTAAACTGAGCAGGTATACTAGTAATCCTAGTGCTCAGCACTGGCAAGCAATTCAGAGGGTACTGAAGTATTTGAAGAGAACTATGGACTATAGTCTCCCATATACTGGTTATCCTTCAGTGTTGGAAGGTTACACTGATGCAAGTTGGATCAGTAACACTGAAGACAATTCGTCTACCAGTGGCTGGGTATTCCTACTTGGTGGAGGTGCAATTTCTTGGGCATCCAAGAAACAAACTTGTATCACCAGTTCAACAATGGAATCTGAATTTGTAGCTCTAGCAGCTGCTGGCAAAGAAGCTGAATGGATGAGAAACTTGCTTCTTGAGATTCCATTGTGGCCTAAACCTATAGCATCTATTTCTATCCGGTGTGATAGTGCTGCTACATTGGCAAAGGCTTATAGCCAGATGTACAATGGGAAGTCTAGACACTTAGGTGTCAGGCATAGCATGATTCGTGAACCAATCATGAATGGGGTGATTTCTATAGAGTTTGTTAGATCTCAACAGAACTTAGCTGATCACTTGACGAAGGGTCTTGCTAGAGACTTGGTTATAAAGTCTGCTAAAGGGATGGTTTAAAGTCCAACTTGGTCACTGAATGCTAGGACACCCAACTCCCTCCTGAGGTAACTTGGGAGCTGAGTTCAATGTGGAAAGCTGAACATTCAGTGTACTGAAGCACATGTTTTACAAACATCCCAAGGTTTGTGCTTGGAACCTGCTGGAAAGGAGGATGAAGTCACTTCTTCTTAATGGTTAATTTTCTTTGAAAAAGTGCTTGGCAGGAGCATGAATAAAGAGGAACCACCTATGTAAATGTTGAAGTTTTGCCGCTTCAGGAAGCTATGGAATTTTAGCTTTTACAACATTTATGAATTGGATATGGACACATGGCTTGTATAGTGTCAGGAGTGTTTAAGTGTTTGAAAACTTGTGTGTATTTTATCTTCAGGTATTCAAATGGGTTGAAGGGTTCAATTCTTAGAACACCCTGATTCTCGAATATTTGAACGTGTAATGTACTAATATGAAAATTCAATCCTCAGGATATTTTCGTTTATGCACTTGTTTTGTTTTATGGTTATTTCATGCAAAGGTAGTGAACTAAATTTGGGGAGGATTGTTGGAAAATTTAGTGCACTGGTGGGATTGGTTCACACCTGGTAATGGGCTTGGAGGTACGGAGTGTACACCCATCAGGTCCATGAACATCCTGACTCAAATAGTGGTTGTGTAGGATTCTGCTGCTAGTATTGGTTTCCACTGATAGTGGATCCTGCTGCTAGCATCAGGATTCTGCTGATAGCAATTCTGCTGCTAACAGTATGACTCTGCTGCTGAGCAGTGATTCTGCTGCTAGTGATAAGTGGATTCTGCTGATGGTTATGTAACTGATTTGACCTATTCAAATGGCAGTTACATCTACACTTATGACCTCGTTTAACTGGTCAAGTAAACACTATTTTAGGCTATAATGGGGATAATTATGTGGAGATTAATGGGCCGATTAATTCTCATAATTCCATTTGACTAGCCATGAGTATCTTCCTATAAATAGGAAATCATATTATGCATGAAAATATACACAAAAAACATATAACACTTATACACGAAGGGTTATTGATTTGTGCCTAAATCACTAACAACATTTGGTCTTATCTCAAGTAGATATTCGTGATACCCAGGCATTAGGGTCGAATAGTTTACTTTGGAAAGTGATAACACGATTCCAAGTGATATCCGGTAACCTTAATTGGTACGTAGCTAGGTCTTTGATTATCTTAACCCTGTTCTGGGCTTATAACCCCAACATGTTTTGTTACCTTATTTTAGTACTACGTACTACAAGTGGGATATCTTGAAAACTTATCACAAAAAGTAACGCCATACAAAAAATTGTTTAGATGATCTTTTTTACACTTTTTTAGAGACATGATAACGATTTTTATACTAAGTGTTATGACCCATCAAAATTTTAATAGACACAGTGGGCATATCTTTTGTCGTTTATTTTTAATTAGCTATTAATAAATCTATCATGTTATTTCTATCCTTACTAAATCTCTCTGTAACATCGATGTAAAGTTGAGTTCGTTAATAAGTGAAGCGTCAAATACCATGTTTAATGGTTGGTTTTAGACAATTTGGGTTCAACTCTTCAATGACCCTGTTAAGTGAAGTAAATAAGCCAAGTTGTTTGAACTTGCTTATGTCTGTAAAATAACCAAAATGCTAAATATGCTTAATGGCATTATAATAAGCTTAAGAAAGATGCTTATTAAACCCGTATATAAGCTCATAATTTCAAGCTTATAAACTTGCCAAAACGCTTAAATGAGCTTATTTTTGCTATATAAGCTCTTTAAATAGGCTTAAATAAGCACCTTACATGAGCTTCTTTTTGCTATTTAATCGAATAAACTCTCAAAATGAAAAGAATTGTTTAAATAACAAAATAAAAAGTTAAGATTTTATACAAGTTACTGGCAGAAGCATGTGCTTTTGGTAGAATAATCTTGTTATATTTATACTCTAACAAAACCACAATGGTACCACCAATATCATAGTACTAATCCAATCACGTCTAATTCATAGTCAATACGGTATATAATCAAGCAAACGTCTTTTCTTCGTTCGATGTGGGATAGAAAACTTAAAAGTCAAATTTTCATAAAAGAAACCACATACATAGAACTGATGTAATTGTCCAATTAAAGTCTTCATGTTTGTTTCTTACAAGCAAGATTGTAAATATAGCAAAATAGAACCGATTCTTTAATTTTGCTTTAGGAAACTGCTTTCAAGAAGCATAAGGGTGTGTTTGTTTTTTTTTTAAAGTCTTACTAGCCCTCTTACTCTTACCAGTAAGAGGTGGACAGACGTTTTTTTTTTTTTTTTTTTTTTTTTTTTTTTTTTTTTTTTTTTTTTTGAGTCAGATCTAGTTAGACATATAACATCTTACTCAATAAGATGTGGGGGACTTGTCTTATTGCCTCTTACTCGATAAGAGATTGAAAACTCGTGTTAATATAATATATTTGATGGTTTATTAACTATGTTATATTTATGATAAAAAGTATTGTTTCATATTTACATAAGTTACTTAAATAAATTGTGGAAATGAGCACTTAAAATCATTCGGACAATTATACAAAAACAAACAACATTATTTCATTTAGATTTAGACTTTCTAACCACCTCTTACTGGTAAGATGAGGTAGTCAGATTCGGATCTAAAACATCTTAATAAAACAAACACACCCTAAATTGTTAGCCGACGGAGACCAGGCATTAGCATTTGAAGTCTTTAACCTGGTGTAGAGGCACTTGAACTCCATGGAACCATCACTGGAGGATTCATCGACTTTCGTTTTGGCAAACCATTTTTAACTTGACCAATAGAAGGTGCACCTGGTAGTGCTAACATTTGATTCATCGACTGTCGGAGATAGTGTTTAGACGTGCATCTACTGTTAGAATTGAAGTTGTGATGATCAGAGTTCTGAGTGTGAAGAAAGTGTTGAATATAAAACATGAACAAAAAGTTGTGAAATGGGATTTAAAGTCTCTCGAACCAATAGTTAAGTGAAACAGAAGCAAAAATTGGTACTGTGTTTGGATAGCTTTCGCCTACCAGCTTATTCAAGTTGTTATAATTGTTAGTTGTACAATTAGACTTTGATTTGGTCCAATAAGTTATTATAGATTGATTATAATTTATATAGTGATCGGCTGTAAATTAGGATGTCTTGAATACATTCCTTATATTCTCTCATATTGTAAGCATGTATACCCTGTATTGTAATCGGTTATATCATCGAATCTTTTTTCTAATAGAACAAAACCCCTGTTTGGAATTTTTCATTTCAAAAATTCAATTCATACCTTATTTAGTAATAATTTTTTAAAAAGTGTTTAATTATAAATAATACCTAAAATATTTCTATATTTGACAGAAACTTAAAAAAAAATCGTTCTTATACCTAAAACATTAAAATGGGCAAAAATACACATGGGTTTCTAGGGTTTTTTTTGATAATTTCAGGGCAAAAGTGTAAAATTAAAACAAAACCCGGAGGTACCATTACAAACACACCCACACAATAAGGGGAAAACACACACACACACACACACACACACACACACACACACATCTTATTCAATCCTTTTCTTCAATTCCAAATCTTACAACTGAACACACACATCTTATTCAATCCATTGCTGCATCTTCTGGTAGATGTAGCCACGCGTCACAACAAGAAGAGGAGTTTAAGGTTAATTGTTATTGTAAGTTTATGGTTTATTGGTTTGAACTTGATTGAGATTTTGTGTTATTATTAATTTAATTTAATTAAGGTTAATTGTTCTATTTTGTTTTCTTAATTCTTTGTTTTCCTTTAACTGATTTTACTACCATATAAGGTTAATCACATAGCAATTTGTATTTCATTGGTACATAATATTATTCAATTTGGTGATTTAGTACTCTTATCTTGTGGGTAACAAAATAGAAGATCAGAAACTTGATATGATGAATAAAACCTGTTATTGGTTACATGAAACATCAAATGTCCATATGTTATTCAAGTTGATTAAACTGTTGTTTGTGTAGCTGTTATTCAACATGTATTTGGGTGATATATACTTACATATTTAACCATCTCATTGCTCTCATCTTAACCATTGATAGTAATTTTATTGTATCTTATTATATTGTCTTGAAAAGTAGTTAATGTTAATCACTGATTTTTATGACATGGGTGTTTGCATTATGCGTTTCATCCTACATAAGGTCAACTAAACATCTACAGTTCTGAACTGATTATAGATAAATATAGAATGCGTTTATAAATTTCAGCTTCTTTGTATTGTGAAATTTTACAAAGGATATTGTTCTGTTTTGATTTGTTGTTGTTGTTGTTGAGAATCTTTTTAATAAGTTTTAGTTGTTTAAGAAACTTTTTACATATTGTTGGACTTAACTGTTAATTAAAAAAACAAAACAAAAAAAGCCTCCAGACTTGTCAGTACAATACAAGTTTATATTGTATTACAATTGCAATTAGAATCCTTATACGACCTAAACTAGAACCGGCTTAAAGCATTATATAAACTCAATTGATAGCCCATGTTTTTTATTCCAACGAATTCATCATCACAGATATCTGCATCTCATTGAATAGAACTCAACCAATCAGCAGGTTTTCTTTTTCGTCTATGTAGAAACATATTTATATGTATTAAACATCTTATTCGTTAGGTTTTCTTTTTCATCTTCGTTGAGGGAAAAAAGGGCGAAACAACCTAGATACCTTAAAACTTGAACTACCCTTATGAATTATTGTTTGTTTGATTTGTTAGTTGTTTTGTAAATTTAGCTTAGCTGTTTTTTAAGATTGTGAGTTTGATTAGCTAACCTGTATTTCAATTGCTAATACTCATCATGCTAGGTCGTATGTGTTATCATGTTTTGTTTCTAAACTGTTGTAGTTTTTAATGGAAAAGATTTATATTTATTCTGAATCTTATTTGTCTATTCTGTTCGGCACTAAAAACATCAAATCTACTATTGTTTGTAGGTATATATCAGTTTGGTAAAAGCAACCCCAGACACACGCCCTTTATTTTACTCTTGCAAAATCAGTTTTGCTATTCTAGTATGAATTATAATGAAATTTTTGTTTGTTTGTATTTGTTACAAATCACCATGAGTCATCTAGAGAGCAAAAAAGTTTAATAAAGTTTGCAATTCATGGTTCTAGATTGGAGACTCTTTCGGAATTGCAATTCATTCGGACCGTTGATGTCAAGTAGCAATCTGTCCGTTTCTGATTATAGAGCTTTCTGCTCAAGTTAAAGTGTATGCTCATGTTTCCCTCAACATGAAGAAACCCATATTTGCCATGTGGTTGTCAAGGTATGCAATTTTGACCATATTACTTATGAGCTGGTCCTTTCAGGTTATGTTTTACTCAAACGAGTCATACATAAAAAAAATAGCTAAAAAGAAAAGATGACAAACATGCTGATGTCGCCCATAGTATGTTCTTAAAGTATAGAAATTTTGTACACCATTTTATTCACCGAATTAGGATTACCATTGTTATAGCATGATTTTGTAATCATAGATGACACACTAAATATTCACAAATAGATTTTTGACATGGACAAAAGATCGTTTGTTGTCCACCCTGGCTGAATCCATTTTGACCCATACAAGAAAATCGGTCATCAGAAAAACCAACCCATTCCCGTTACTCGACCTACCCATCTTAAATCCATTTTCCTTCCATTTCTAAAGCTCTATTTTTCTGAAAAAACATTATTTGAAAAGTGAAAACTTTTATTACAAAAGTGTGATTAAAAAGTGACAGTCATACGCTGCTATATATATATATATATATATATATATGCAGATGCAGGTACACATTATATGATCTGCAAATCGCATTATATGATCGAGCCATTAATGTCATAAGGTTATCGGTAGCATCTAATCATGGAAGCTTTCTTTTAAAAAAATCATTATTTATAATTTTTACTAGATGTGGTCAAGGGATTGAAAAAACAAATGTAAGGAACATTGACATACAACGTTATAAGAGAGGGTGTTTTGAATCACATAGTTTAAGCTTATTGCTTGCAGGCATAAGCCTATAAATAAGAAGGCGTGAATATGAAATTTCAAGAGAGTGTTTGTATTGGCTTGTGCAATAAGAAAAGGCAATGGGCAAATGTGTAGTTAATGTGATTGGCAACTTATGAGCAGTTAAGTATAATGCTGTTAGAAATTAGAATTGGTAAAGGGTATGTTGTCCTATATCACGAGTTACTTTTGTCAAACATACTCCATATACGATTCTAATTCAATTGTCATTGACCGATTGATACAAAATAAAAAACATCATTATTTTGAACCCTAAACTACATTCGAGCACAAATCATTTTCTGAAAATAATAAATAAATAGAAATATACATACATGAAAAATCCTATTAATCATGTTGGAAACTAAACTGATAAAAATATAACGATCATAATTTATCTAAAAAAGTGATTTGAAGTAGGAAGCGAATATAGCCAATAAATAAATAGACAAACATATATAAGTAAGATTTCTTATTTTTAATACCACAAGTAAAACCATCGAATACAATTTACCTTGTTTATATATTGCACCAAGTCAAATGTCACCTGCAGTACTTTTAAACAAAGCTATGTGATTATTGATATTTGACCTGTAAGTGATGGCATGTATTATTTATTTATTTATTTATTTATTTATTTTTAATTTTTTTTTAAGACCAAGCTATAGGGAATACATTGTTCAGCGTAGAATGTAGATGGAGGACCGGTCCTGAGCTATTTGACACCCTGGGCGAAAAGACAAAAAAAATTGCCCTTACTAAACAAAGTAGGTCTGTGTAGATGCAAGTTCTTAATTGAACAGGCCATGAAGGGCCTGAAATAACCGAAATTCCCTCGAATAAAAAGGATTGTAAAATCTGGCGATAGTTTGAATACATATCATCATGCATGTGCTGATGTGTATGTGTATGTATGTACATGGTCTAGGCCTGACTAACTATTACTATTAATAATCATTATGGCTAGACCCTAGAGATAGCAACAATGGGCTAGCTAAATAAATGGTCAAAATTTGGTACAGGTTGAAACGGGTCAGGTGACCCAAAATACTTTTTGTTCAAAAAATTTAAAATAGTTATCGTCCATTTTGTGGTTTTGTGGTAAAATGTTAAATCAAGAAAATAAGAAAAAACGCAATCACCCATATACTACAAAAATCTCTACCTAATCCTGTCCTATAGGCTGCGGTTTCTTCTTTAATCCAATATAAGAACAATGAGAAGAAAAGAAGAACATATTAATGATGATTGCATAAAAGGTATTGATTTTCTTAACAATTATATTATATGCATATTAGTTTTGTAGGGGTTAATTTTCAGTATGAACAACTTACGAGCACCCTATTTCAACGATTGAAGAACCAAAACCAAAATTCACATGAAAGGCTATATAATTTCAGTTTCAGATTTTAATATTGGAAGATTTGTGGTTTTTGATTGGTTTCTATAAATTGTCTTAAATTTGGGTTTTCTGCACTGTATTTATCTTATTAATTGTTATCGTTTTTCAGAACGCGATGGAGAAGCTCTTAAATATGGATGATCCATGGGTATATGCAACCGGTGTTGGGACAAATCGGACCCGTTGGACCAATGGGACCGAGTACGCATTCTAAAATGCAACTGATGTTAGGCCTTCAACGACTGTGTACTTTGCGAGATGCTCAACATTAACATCAGTTATTTGAGGCACAACATCAATTAGTTGATGTTGCTAGAGAACAAAAAATGTTCAGGAATTTTGAGCAACAATAGTTTCAAGTTTTCAACATCAACAAAAACAAAATCATCATAATTAAGCATATCGATCAAATGAGGTATAATAGAAAGTTTGATGCTGTTGGACCATCAATACCCATTTTTTGTTTACGTTTTTTAAACTTTCATCCAGAAAAATGTATAAGATGTGGTGGTCATAATTTATTTCAAGAAGATTTTTGGTATTGTGTTGTAAAAGTGGTATGTAGTACTTATCTGGAGTATGTAGCATAATCAACTTTTAATGTTTGGGTAAAGTGATGATTTTGGTGTCATTTTACATGTTTAGTGTCTTTGGATTTCTTATTAAAACTAACATGGTAATATGTTTATTGCATGGATGTATTAGATAACATATTTTGAGTGTTTTTTGAGGTTTGTTTCCAAACTATCCAGCATCGATCAACTCAAAAGTATAAAACATATAAATCTGTATCAAGGATCATAACTTATTCTAAAGAAATAAATGCAAAGTTCATTACATTTTAAGAAAATATACTCGGTATTAATACATGATATATAAAATATTTATGTCAAAACCCCGTGCGTGCACGAGTATTATAACTAGTAAGCAATAAAACATTACTCTCTTACATGTTATAAGATTATAGAGACAACATGTAAGAGAGAATAATATTTTATTGCTTATTCGATGATATAACCGATTACAATACATGGTATATATGCTTACAATATGAGAGAATATAAGGAAAGTATTCAAGACATCCTAACTTACAGCCAATCACTATATCAATTTATAATCAATCTATAATAACTGATTGGACTAAATCAAAGTCTAATTGTACAACTAACAATAATAAGTAGGTATGGACCACCTTATTCTAAAAAACTTATGCTTTTCTGAAATAAGTTGTGAATTGTGATAAGCTAATCTAATACTGCATCATTTTGACTCTTTTTAAAAAGTTGACCAAATTTTGCGATGATTTTGTACTTTTGTAGTTTCGCTATGTATATCCCTAAAAGGTTAAGAACTGGGACATAAATGGTGTTTTTTTAGCATCTTCGCTCTCATAACGTCAGCTAATAAAATGGTGTGAACAACAGTATAATTTGCACACTTGGTTTTTTACTAACATATAACAAGAACGTATGTTGACTATTTGACTTTAAAAAGGTCAAAGTTGATATCTAATGGGAAGTATTATTCTTCATCGTTATACACTTTTACCTGAACCTCGTACAATTGTAGTCAGCATATATCACATGTTTATTACGGTTGTAATGTACTGCCACATTCCACCCCGTACTGTATCGACCCATACCAAAACTGGCCCGTTAAAACCTGAGTACATTTTGGCCGTTACCCAATCCTCCAATCTGCCCATTTTGCCACATATACTTTTATATGTAATTCCTGATCTCATTTCGTTTATGTGGGTATGTTGTAGGTCATAGTAAAATGGACTCCTCTAGAACCCTACCTTTGATCATTTAGTGTTCATAATTTCTAATGATATCATTCAGTTATTTAAAAACTTATGCACTCTCGACCCTACGATTCAGGTTCTGATCACAGAGGGGCCGCGAGGACTCTACAAAGGGTGACACCAAGTGATGCCCGATCTTTTTGGCTCTTCATAAGTTGCTCAGCTGGGCTTTTGGTACGGGTTTGACTCAGACTATGCCGATCGGCAAAGAGATTTTTGTCCGCTTTTCTAAAAAGATTTGAACTGTTCTGAATATGATTGCCAAGACTATACTGTTGCAAAATAAATAACCTTTTTTTAATAAACCAAACTAGAAGATTGTATGCAGCTGAATAATCTTCGTATGACTTTCAATTTTAACCTTGTTTGATTCATTTATAGTTAGAACACGTCCCAAATCAAGTTACCATCTCTACTTTATTTCTATTCCTATATATTTTCTGCGAGGATCTGACTTCAGTAATATATCATCACATTTTCATGAAGCATAAGCACATTCAAACAATATTTCCTGCATTGTGTGTTATCATAATTGGTTATGAATATTTACTATCAAATAACCACTTGTAAAACACGTATCCGAACACTCCTTATATGCCTTAATGATATGTTTGGTGCTGGTTACCAGGATTGGAGAGTCTTGATTACGGCAAACGTAGAACCGGACAAAGAAATGATTGTAAACTTGGTCAAGGCAGTTCATGGCCGGGTGGATATCCTACTCTTACTTTATATGTTCATTACTTTTTAATTTGATAATTTTATACCACTATACAGATGCCTTATGTCAAATTACATTTGGTTACATTAATTTTTACTGATGCACCACTTATTTGTCAACAAAAGGAAAAGTTTTAGAAGTGGTTCAGCAACAATGGTCAAGTTTTTAGCTCAACTTGCAAAAGATATACACACCACGGTATATAAGCAAGCACAACTTCTTTCTTTACTCCATGTGGGATATATTGAAAACTTATCACAAAAAGTAACTCCATACAAAAAATTGTTTAGATGACATAACCCTTTTGTTTAGATGATCTTTTTTACACATTTTTAGAGACATGATAACATCTTTTATACTTAGTGTTCATCACTTTATACTCACGTAATTCGTTTAGTATGTGTGGGTACATATAGCAAGTAGCAGTAATTTTCTTACATTAAAAAAAGTTACAGAAAAGTTAAGAGCTCATATAAGTTTTTTAAAAAAAGTAAGAGCTTATATAAGTTAATGAGTTGATGGAATGTACTTTAACAAGATTGATTCTAACGACCCAATAACATAATATTATTACCAATATATTTAAGCCATGTAAAGGCCAAAATGTTTTTTACTACCCCGAATTTGATCAACTGGAATTCCAACTACCCTAAAGTATTATTAGTACCTTATAGTACCTCATATCTGGTTATTTGGTACATATACTACCCTAACCCCAATTAATATAGTCACATTACTTTCACATGCCATACTACCGTTAATTTTTAACCGAGGAAATTGGATGTGAGATTTAATTAGTGACATTTGTTCCTTACTTTTTTCGACAATTTTTTTCTTGTATGTCTTCGAAGTTTATTACACACTTCTTCAATATTGATCCTGTAACGGATTATTACTTTTGGAAAAGTGTTGCATAATTTTTTTTATTATCACAAGTACTAAAGTCACACCATTAAAAAAAAGAAAAAAAAAATTGGTCAATCTTTTTTTTTTTTTTTTTTGCTAAATTAAATTTGCGCCACAAAAAATAAAATAACACAAAATATTAACTGATGTTTCATAAAAAAAAAAAAAAAAAAAAAAAAAGACTTTTATTGAAAATAGGAGAATTAACACATTGTGTTCTAGAATCAAACTTTGTCAAAAATGCAAACTTGTCAAAACGTTGTGATTTTTTTTAGTTGCTATAATAGTATAACTTGTTTGTTGTCGGATGTGACACGAGTTACACTAAATTTTAGGTCACACTCATGGATATACCACTTGGGTGTCTGGTGTACGGCACGGACTACACTCAATTTTAGGCCATGTAGTATAATTTTTATTTATTAAAAGTGTCTCTTTTTTCTATTTGCAATCTCCGTTAATATTTTTGTGTTATTTTATTTCTTTATGGTGCAAATTTAATTTGACAAAAAAAATTTTTTTGACAAAATGTTTTTTTTATTGTGCCAATTTAGTACTTGTGATAATAAAAAAATTATGCAACACCTTTTAAAAAGTAATAATCCGTTCCAAGATCAATATTGAAGAAGTGGGCAATAATCTTCGTAGACATACAAAAAAAAATTGTCGAAAAAGGTATGGAACAAATATAACTAGCTAAATTTCACATCTAATTTCCTCCGTTAAAAACTAACAGTAGTATGACATGTGAAAGTCATGTGACAATATTAATTAGTACTAGGGTAGTATATGAACCACATAACCAAATATGAGGTACTATAATGTACCAATAATACTTTAGGATAGTAGGAGTTCTACTTGATCAAATTCATGGTAGTAAAAAACATTTTGGCCCCATGTATATAACCAATCACAATTTCTTTTCTTTAGTCTATGTGAGATTGAAAACTTAAAATCATGTTATTACAACAGTAGCCACATACAAAATATTGTTCGTATAGACATAGCTCTTTAATTATCTTAATCAATTAACGCCTTTTATCAATAATTGTCATTATTTTCCACCCACATAGTTTGTTTAATTTATGTTATATCACAGCTTATTTACATGATTTCCTTATAACCCATCAAAAATGGTTCTTGAGACAAAACCCTCTCGTTTGATAAAATTTTTGCATTATTTATGTTCTATTTACTCAATGTTATAAAGACGTAATAACATCATTTATTTATACTACATATAAAGGAAAAATTGTCAAAGTGAAAAAGTGAAAAGTCAAGGAATGTGAAATATTGAAAAATCTTATTAAAAGAAATTATGAAATGTAATTAATACTCTTATTAAAAACACACATTACTTAAAAGTACAATGATTTATATACATTGTACAACCAATTAAAACAATTAATACAAATCACAAACCGGGTTGACCCAGGACGCTTCAAACCCGACGGGTTGAACCTGTTTAATTTGATCCGTTTTCGACCCAACCTAGCAAGTTGACCCGGTTTAAATCGACCAAATTTTCGACCGAAACGGTTCAGCCAGTTGAACCACCCGGGTCGAACCGGGTTTCAAAACATTATGTTTAATTCCCAAATCTTCAAAATTTTATTATTTTTCATTTATAACCAATTAAAACAATTAATACAAATCACAAACCGGGTTGACTCGGGACGCTTCAAACTCGACGGGTTGAACCGGTTTAATTTGACTCATTTTCGACCCAACCTAGCAAGTTGACCTGGTTTAAATCAACCAATTTTTCGACCAGAACGGTTCAACCGGTTGAACCACCCGGGTCGAAACGGGTTTCAAAACATTATGTTTAATCCCCAAATCATCAAACTTTTATTATCTTTCATTTATAACCTATAAACTTTTTTTTATCAATAAACTATATGTCGCTATAAAATCTCGTTGCTATGCACGGGTACTCGTCTAGTATATTATAAGTGTACATCAATTTGTACCTACGTACTTTGTTTAGTTTATGTTATAACACACCTTATTTTATTTATATGTTTTCTTTATGACCCATAAAAATATTGGCCAAGCACAACCGACCCGTCACGTTATTAATAGTCAAAATGGAATAAAAACAACAATTAATCACCCAACAGACCACCTCTTGGTGATCTTCTATTACCAATAGCTATAACAGATTAGTCCCCAAATCGAGTGCTAACCAAAAGAGTTACAAAAGACAAGGATAGTCCCCAAGAAAAAATTAATGCTATCAATCCTCACTACAAACCCTCAAGCACTCAATCAAACACAGTCAAGTAAAGAGATTGACCATGCAGATGATACCAACTCTATGAAGGATATGATCAAATAAAGAGATTGATCGATATCAACAAACACAATAACAAACTTTTAGAGAGAAAACTGATGACTGTAACAAGATGAATGAAACCCTAGATCGGGCTAAGGAGTATACAACAGTCATTTAAATGAAAAAAAAAATGTTTTAAGACATTATACAAGTTAACCCCCGAATAACATAGTACAAGTCCAACGTTAATGTTTATACTATAACAAAACACAATGTTACCCCCTAATAACATAGTACAAGTCCAACGTTGAACAAATCATACACACCACGATATATAAGTAAACAGAGAGTCTCTTTTTTGTTCGATGTGGGATTGAAAGCTTAAAGCCAAGTTTTTCACAAAAGTAACCACATACATTAATAATCAGTCTACCATAATAAATGCACTTGCTTGTCCAACAAATTAAATACTGATAATATATATGTTTTTTCACAAGCAGGATTGTAAATATAACAAGCTAGCTTCAAGGCCCGCCCGATGGGCGGCTAGCTCTAAGAATTTGTTTAAGATAAGATGTGATGGAAAAAAATTGATACAAACATATTAGAAAGATGTTAAAACTGATAGATGTTTATCACAAGTAAGAAAGTTACATTAAGTCGACTGTAAAAGAAATAGCAAAGAAAAACACACTTATAAACTATAAAGTTTATTACCACGTAATACATTATTGAAAATTTTGGAGATGTAAGTGTTGCTGATTTGCTTTTGATACCAAACCAAGGTATGGAAATTGTTGCATTATTTGAGAAAAAGTTATCATATGATGCTTCACATTTGGGTTTGGTGATAAGCTTATCCGGGTTAATGTGATTCCATACATATACATTGGAGACGTCAGCAGCTAAGATTATGTGTTTTACATCAGATGTGAAGCATGCTGACAATGAGCTCCCTGAACTTATATTCCCTGCTTAACACAAGTTTCATTAATCAAATGATAAGGTGCACTGGATACCACTTTTAATTAGTATCATTAGTATTTTAGACTTATCTAGGTTAAGTCTTATCCCTAATGGGCCAACTGAATAAACAATACTAATAACTATGTAATATGTAACATATTTTACCCGGTTCAAAATCTATCACTAAAATGGGTCGTTTTTGATGATGTATTTTTCAACAGGTCTTCACCCAATGATCTCACGATTCTCAGTGTAAAAAAGAACCACATATCGTATATCTTTTTGCAAACCGATTCAAAGAAAGTTTCTAACTTTTCAAATCATTTTATTTCGTCATCGTTGCAAACAAACAATAGTTATTGCAAACATATCAAATTAGCAAAATATGTTGCAAGAATGAGCATTTTGTGTAGTGTGTCAGGTGTGTAACGATATGGCATTTACATTCCCACTGTTACTCCATTTAACCATCAAATACTTCAAAGGGAACATAAAAAACTAACCCTTTAACGGTTCCAGTCACCCTAACAGGATTGTTGAGCATGTTGAACACAATAATACCTCGAAGGGAAGTAATCAATCTGAAAGGAAAAAAAAACCATTTAATGACTATAGGAATTAGAAATTGTGAGAACAATATAAAAATCCAAAGCTCATTTAGTAGACAAACTGATCCAATTCGATTTCTGAGGCATCAAATCATGTTTAGAATTGGAGTTGCTTCAAAATAATATGTAGGATAAAAATCAAATGTAGTAATTTGATTTCATATTATAATTTTCACACTCACCAAAATTACTTATTTACTTGAAACAATTAGACTTGATTACAGAAGCAAATTCCATTATAGAAATTTCATGAAGCATTAATTAAATTTAAAATAAATCATGATGCAAAGTTTTAAATAACCCTATTTAAGAGGTTTTATGCATAAACATTTTACACTTTGAGCATCATTAAACTATATCCTTTTGAGATGTTGGGTATTTGAAAACATTTACATTGCTTTGGATACACCAAGTGACTAATATTGTTTTTCTAAGATAAATGTAAGTTTTTATACAAACAAACTATACATTCTGTCTCTTAGATTACTTGCTCACATTTTTTACTTCATATTACTTTAAATGGTACTCACTAATCATTTCCCTCCAACAAATAAAAATTATATAAGCATCATAAATTGCAACTTCAAGATAAGGAGTATAATATATTGGTGAAGGTGAAACCAACTGATCTTGTCTCTTTCTGTCTTCAGGATAGTAATTTTGGTTTGCGAGAACATCTTTGACAAGATCAGCATTTGCATTATAATCCTAACAAACTGAAACTTGAATTTATGCAAGTATAGAAGTACCTAATATTCAGAAGTGTGTCCGGATATTACTCACATATATAAGAAAGCTTCAAGTTGCAAACAATTTGAAATACAATTGTGTTTTATCATTAACTTTTTGGAGACTGTAGCAAAAATTTTAATTTGTACCTTTATGCCTTGACAAGGATTGTGGCACCCGGTCCATGGGTCAGACCTATTATGGCATAAACCTATAAAAAAAAACATACAATTTCATAAACTAAGATAACGGTTGTTACAAAGAGAATTCATTTCTAAAAACAATTAGAACCTTGATGCCAGAACAGAGCTTGTTAAGAAATAAGGTAGCCAACGCTTCGCTTTGCACATCTTCAGCAACGGATAATGGAGGCCTTTGTTTCTGAATTGGAATAAAAAACAATCAGTAATATACATTCACCACACATCCAAAATGATCGCATAATTAAAACTGGAAATGGAATAAGTAACTTGAGCTCATTAAGGACTTTACCTTCAATGCCAACTCTAACACTTTGATTACATAATTAATGTTTGAAATCTTCTTCTCGTAGATTAGAGCAATAGGGTCATCCAGTTCCTGTGATCATAAAAAAGTTGACCTTTTTTAGCATAAAATAAGTTAAAATAGATACACATAAAACAATTTATAGACTAATAAGCACATGGAGTTACACATTTCTGATTCTTGGTGTTTGTGATAAAATGTGGAGATATATATCCCTGTCTAACTTAATTCCCACAATAACTTCTAGTTCATTATACAACGTCTTTCCGTCCTACATCCGTTCATAGAGCTTAGCAAATTATCCGTTATATATGACCATGGTAATAAGAGTAACATAAAAGAAAGCTTACTTGAATCCCTTTAACCTGCAGTGGCCTCAACTTACCATCTCAGACAACATTGACGACAATCAGTTGCCTCAACTCGAGCCGGCCTTAAGTTGATAGTCATGTTTTTCGTGAAGCTGGTAATGATCAATAGGCAAGCATGTTAGATCCCATTCCCTAACAGCTTATCACATCATACTTCATTAGCTTATTATATATTTGTAATCTATATTACCTAGGCTAAATCTCTTATAGTGATACAGTTACCCAAATTTGATGAGATTCTAAAAGTTGTTTCGTTATGCTAATGTGTATATTTTTCTACCTTCTCAAAATAAGTTGCGCATACTGCCTAAAATTATGGTCAGGGAAATGAAATATTTTATAGTCGGCTAAACAATACAGTAATGCAGAAATTGGCAGTAGAACTTATTAAAGTGATTTACTTACATGAGTACTTGGGGGCAGATTAATGAATGTTTAATATACCACTTTTTAAGAAAAAAAATACGATAATATAAACACTCGAAAGTTTACCACTTATTTAATAAAAAAATATACTATACTATAAACACTCGAAAGTTTCTTATAATCAACGAAATACCAAAGTGGCTGCTTTCAAAGTTTTGGTTTTAGATATCTAATTTTTACTCGTTTGACTCATTTAGAGATAAATCATAAGAAAATTGGACCCATAGTTTAGTAATACGGGTCACAAACTCTACATATCTTGCTCGTAAAAGCCGGTTTTAGTATTATGATTAAATTAAAATTATGTTAAATTTCTAAAAATGGTTGCTATCACAGCTCAAAAGCATATCACTCCTCTTTTCCTCTTAAATGAGTTGCACACTCTATTAAAGTATTTATCACATATATAATAAACGCGTTCAAATTAAAACACAAATAATCAACAACAAAAATACATCCTAAATATCTATCTCGGCTTACCCTATCTCAGCTTCCAGCAAAAGCCTTGATTTGTTATGCATCACCATTCAACATAATCCTTGATTTGTTTTCTGTACAAAAACATAAACCTGTTGCTCAAAATCATCTTTGAAAAGGTGTATTTTTTGTACAACCACTTCCGTACGTTCATAGGAAGCTTTTTGTTTTCTTTTTAGAAATAAAACGCGTTTATTAATCAAAGCAGAACCAATATTTGCTTGAAACATGGTTTTTGAAATGCTGATAAACATCAACAATCTTTATAACGCATGTATTAATCCAAGCAGAACCAAGTTTTGTTGAGGCATTTTATCAAACAGATTATATGCATACCACCCATTATAAAGTTTAATCCATAATTTCAAAAATAATCCAATAAGCAATCACGCAATATAAAAAGACATGATTCCATATCATACTTCAGAAATAAAAAAAAGATCGTACCTTGGATATCATACTCGAAAAATCTCAAGCTGCACGAATCGATTCACTACACCGAAATACATGTGTTTTGATGTAAAATGGAAAATTAAACCATGGATTTACCTGATTCGTTGAATGATAATATAATGATTTGGTGGGTGGTTTCTGCTTTCGTTTGTATTTCGTTATTGTGATCATAGTGTTTGATTTGTGATCAATTAAATTATGTTAATTTGATTGAATGTTAACTATTTTGTAGGCAAAAGTTAGGGATTCACCAAAAAGAGGTTAGGGTTGATTCACATATTTTTAAATAATGGTTGATTTGGGGGAGTTTTTTCTGGAGGAGGCATTTACTTGATATTGATTTGGGGGAGTTCTGTTTGACCGAGAAGAGTTGAAAGTCAACTTGCTTTATGACCATTAGATCAAATGAATATACAGGTGTCGAGTTTTATGGTATTTTGAGAAAAGATGATATTTTCAAAACCCTGTTTTACTATACTAGTAGATAGAACTTGTACTTTAAGTTTCTCAAGGAAACTGCTTTCGAAGAAGGCTAAGGGTGTGTTTCTTTTTTCTCTTAGCTAAGGGAAATGGACCATATGGGTCCACACAAGCATTTAATAATATTTCTTTTTTGTGTGGAGCCCACAACTTTCCACTAATACCTCTATATCCACAAGCCATAAAATACATCTCTCTCCCCATATAGATGCATTAACAGACATAGGCTCACGTAGGACCTACATGATCCCTTAGCTAAGGAAAAAAAGAAACACCCCCTAAGGTTTGTTTGTAAAACTGCTAATCCAATATTGCATCTTTTTTACTCTTTTTAAAAAGTTGACCAAATTTTGCAATGATTTTGTACTTTTATAGTTTCGGTATGTATATCCCTAAAAGGTTAAGAACTGGGACATAAATGGTGTTTTCTTCGAGCATCTTCGCTCTCATAAACCATAACGCCAGCTTATAAAATGGTGTGAACAACAGTTATAATTTGCACACTTGGTTTTTAACACAAAAGAAGAAATCTGTCGAGTATTGTGGGAAACGGTGAACACTTTTATTTATAAAATCAGATTATAATAAATAAATAACAGAAATTAAATAACAGAAAAATAAATACAGACAGAATGGAGTAGAAGCAGAAGACAGACACTATATAACGTAAATAAAAGAAAGCAGTAAATAACGAGGCTCGTGTTTAACACGATTCCCTTAAAACAGATTCGCCGTCTGTTTCCCAGGGTACAACGTTCAAAGCTGTTGCACAGCCGAACTTGACTTACTTGCCTGAAAGATCACGAAAACCTTGTGTGCTTCTGATCGAATGACTGCTGGAAAATCGTCTGGTATGGAGCTACGTTTTCTGTGTACCAAAACTGAATGAGGTAGGCAATATTTATATTGAAGACTCAACTTGTTCTTCAAGATAAAATTTTGGCCGAAAATTACAAAATCTGTTATTAACAAAATAGATTTCCGAATATTAAATTAACACAATAATATTCTGACTAACTTATTTTCTAAGTCTCAATCTATTCCAAAAATAGATTTACAGAAAATCTGGAAAAAGGATACCGAAACTGGCAGCAAAAAGATACGCACGTATGCGAGGTTTCGGAGCTGCATTCGTGTCCGCAGGTCGCGCGGGCTCGCATGAGTTCAGTAGCTTCGAACTCATTTTGGTCCAGAAATCCCACAATCTGCACCCCCCCCCCTGCGCGCGCACACGTAGGAGTGGGAGCATGGCTCACCTAAAGGAATTTGAAAGCTAGTACAAGGATATCCTTATAAACTAGTCTCCACTTCCTTCACTAGGCGATGTGGGATGCAACACTTTTTCCCTTATATTATGTTTCATGTGCCTCACTTTGAGACACGATATCTCATTCATCTTAGCTCTATTTTGGACATACTTTAGCTTGTTACGAAGCTCTCTTGGAGGAGAACAAAACGCCACCAAGAAACATAAATATATATAACATATACATACATTAAATTATGTCCAAAGTTTTACAAAAACTCATTTTGTAAACCATTTTTCCAACAAGTATTTGACTTTGAAAAGGTCGAAGTTGACATCTAATGGGTAGTGGAGTATTATTCTTTATCGTTATACAACTAGCACAGTACTTGGATCACATGGTCAAACCACACAAGTTTTAGCTTCCTACTTTGGTTCATAAACCAAGAGTGTGCTAGAATTTTTAAATCATCGCCAAGTGTTTATTTTCTCAGCTGATACAAGTCAAAACATACCTGGTTTCGAGTATCTCCATATGATCCGGGCAGTGATTTGTATAACTTACATTGAAACATGCTTTGTCAATCCCTTAATGTTTACCGTATCATGCCATGTAGGATTGAATTACAAAAAGCTATTTTCAATATTTTAAATGACAAAAAGAAAAATCTAAGAACGTATACAAGTTATGGTCCACGGAATACTCACTTTGTTAAGCTAGTTTTGCTAAATTTTTGCTTTAATAACAAAATCAGATGCTATAGACCAATAACATAATACTAATCCTAAATTATGTAAGTCATATACACCACAACATATATGTAAGCACACATTCATTTCTTTGCTCCATGTGGAACTGAAAACCTAAAACTAAGTTTGCACAAAAATAAAGAGTGTTGTTGCATGTATATAAAAACCAAATTACTACTACGTATGAATTACTCAAATAAATGTAAACTACAGAAATAGCCTTTCTTTAAACTAACTGTAATAACTTCCAATCTTCCATACCGAACATCCAAGCACCCCCTCGATATAGGCCTTTACAAAGAAGATATAACATACCAGGCATAGATCTTTGCAAAATAAATAAATAAATAAATAAATTGGTTGCCTCATTCCCGGCAGTATTATTCTAGAATTAGCTTATGAATATAAGTAAATAACCCAAGTTGTTTGAACGGGCTTATGTCGGTAAAGTAACCAAAAATGTTAAATATGCTTAATGGCTTTATAATAAGCTTTAGAAAGGTGCTTATTAAACACCTAAATAAGCTCATAATTTCAAGCTTATACGCTTAGCAAAACACTTAAATGAGCTTATTTTTGCTATATAAGCTCTTTAAATAAGCTTACATAAACACCTTAAATGAGGTTATTTTTGCTATTTAAACTAATAAACTCTCTAATTAAGGTTAAACATAGACCTTGGCGACACTAGAAGACACTCTTTAATTTATACTTTAAATGAAAAATAAAAAAAAAGTAAAGATTTCATACAAGTTAATGGTTGGCAACAACTAAATTGGTAGATTAATTTTGGTTATATTTATAATCTAACACAACCAGATGTCACCAACTAATAACATAGTACCAATCTTATCGTGCCTAATTCAGATTTACCACGGTATATATGCAAGCAGAAAGTCTTTCCTTTGTTCGATGTGGGATTGAAAGCTTAGCCAAGTTTTCACAAAAGTAACCACATACATAATCAGTCTACCATAACATGCCGATGTACTTACTTGTCCCACTTATCAAATGCCAATGATATGTTTGTAAGACTCATTAAATGTCTTCATGTTTGTTTCTTACAAGCAGGATTGTTGATATAACAAAACAGAACTCATACTTTAAGTTTCTCTAGGAAAATACTTTCAAGAAGACTAATTGTTGGCCGGCATCCGGAGATCGATTGCGCTTTAGGATTAGAAGTCTTAAACCCGATGTAGGGGCTCTTGAACTCCAAGGAACCATCATTGAAGGATTCATCGACTTTCGTTTTGGCACACCATTTTTAACTTGACCAATAGAAGGTGCACCTGAAGTTGCTAGCATTTTGATTCATCGACTGTCGGAGGTAGTGTTTAGACGTGCGTCTACTGTTAGAATTGAAATTGTGATGATCAGAGTTACCAAAACATGAACAAAAAGTTGTGAAATGGGATTTAAAGTCTCTCGAACCAGTTTAAAACAAAGGGTAAATAAGTCATTTTCTTTTACCTTAAAATCAACAGTTGTATTGCAGAAGCAAAGTTTATATGATTACAAGCACCAGTAATCATATAATCAATTAGAACTGGCATGTGTTTGGATAGCTTGCGCCAACCAGCTTATTTGAAAAAGGTTCGGCTTTTCTGAAATAAGTTTTGAATTGTGATAAGCTAATCAAAACTGCATTATGTTTTTACACATTATAAGCTAATACGCTTATCTTCAGAGTTTATCTTACCCAAACAACCTCTTTGACAAAGCTTAGTTCTTGTTCACCGAAATTGTAACTCTCAACAATGCAAACCATTTTGACTCTTTTTAAAAGGTTGACCAAATTTTGCAATGATTTTGTACTTTTCTAGTTTCGCAATGTATATCTTTAGAAGGTTAAGAACTGGGACATAAATGGTGTTTTTTTCTAGCATCTTTTTTTGGGTAAAGGGATTATACCTGGTGAAATATATTAAAGAATAATATGAGTTGTGTACAAGCAAGAGCGGTGATGAGCCACTCTTATAAAGAAGAAAAAACGAAAACACTCGTATTTGAACACCCTCAAATACGAACAGCCACTAAGCAACAAAATACTAACAGGAAGGCTATGCTATCATAAAGAACAAATTAAAAACCATGCACAACTTATGCAATCTTCATTTGGCTTACTCTCGCCTCGTTCTAGCTTGAATCTGCTTTATGCAAGCTTTGAGCGAACTGTCTCTACTATAATCTTGGCAACTTGGTCTTCATTTCTACTCGGCTTAACATGTACTCGGTTGTTGCGTTCCTGCCAGATAAAGTAAGCAGACGAGGCCAAGATTAAACGGGCCACTATACATAACAGTTAACACATCTTCGCTCTCATAACGTCAGCTAAATGGTGTGAACAACAGTTATAATTTGCACACTTCGTTTTTAACAAGAACGTATGTTGACGATTTGACTTTAAAAAGGTCAAAGTTGACATCTAACGGGAAGTGGAGTAAAAAAAACAAAAAAAAAAAAAAAAAAAAAAAAAAAAAGAAAGTTAAGAAAAGTTATTCGGATCACGAAATCAAGTTGCTTTTCAAATCATGCAGTTGGAGGGTGTTTGGATACAAAATTTGAAAGTGAATATGTGATATTATCAACTGGCTGGAGGACTGTCGGAGATATTGTTTAGATGTGCTTCACTGTTTGAATCAAGTTGTGAGTTGTGAGTGTTAAAACATGAACAAAACGGAATATAGGTACTTTTAAATTACACAAAAATAAAGTGTGTTGTTGCAGCAGAAATGAAAACAGAAGCAAAGATTCTTTTCTCATACATTGCAATCCGATTATGTGATTACAAGTCCCACTAATCATATAATCAATTCAAAAAGAAATCCATTTAAACACCTTACTATGTTTGGATAGATCAGCCAAACAGCTTACGCTTACCAGTTACCAGCTTATTTAAGCTGTTACAATATGCAGTTATGGACCAGTTATTTGAATAAGCTTCGACTTAAAAAGTGTTAGATTTTATACAAGTTAGAGCTTTGAGAGCAGAGCAGAAAGTCTTTTCTTTGTTCGATGTGGGATTGAAAACTTAAACCCAAGTTTTCACAAAAGTAAACACATACATAATCAGTCTACTATAACATATCAATGTACTTACTTGTCCCGCTAATTAAATGCCAATGATACGTTTGTAAGACTCGTTTGTACGGAGCAATTACGTACTTGTCCTTAAAAGTCTTCATATAAGCTTAATGTTGGAACAAATTGAGTAATGACCATCAAGGATATCATATTCAACTTAGACTAGTTATAATACCCGCGCACGCGCGGGTTTTTTTTAATTTTTTGAATCATATATTTTTATTTATTAAAAAGCAAATAATCTAATATTTTGTTTTGTTTGATTATAGTTTTTTATTATTAAAGATAATTATTTAAAATTTTTAATCATATTATTAATTGCATCTTATCTATATTTTTTGTATTTATCTTCTACTTGTGTTATGGATAAATATAAAATGTTACCTAATAAGAAAATAACATTTTTTTTAAATAAAATTATTACTAACTAAGGTATGAATGCATTTTTTTGAAATGAAAAATTCCCAATAAGAATTTTATTTTATTATATAAAAGATTTAGGTAAAATTAAAACAAAACGACTATGGAAGACAATTTTGCCATTGATTTATGATTATGTAGAGCAAATGAACATTTTATAAATCTTTTCTTCATGCACTAACATTTTATAAAATAACGGATAAGTTAAATAAGTCCAAACATTTTTGAATAAGGTAGACAAAAAAAGAACTATGGAAACCTTTTAAAAAAACTCAAGCTTATATGCTACTTTAAAGCATATTTTGCTATATAAGCTAATACGACCTATAAATAAGCCCTAAAACACTTCAAATGAGCCTATTAATTCTATATAAGCTAATATAAGCTCTCTAAAGAAGCTTAAATTAAGAGCTTGTCTTTGCAATATTAGCTAACGAGTCCTCACAATATGCTTAAACAACCACCCCTAATCGCATTAGAAGTCATGCTCTTCATTCTTAAATTTCAAATGAAAAAAGTTATTTTTAATATATTAAATCCCAAATGACAAAAAGTTGAGAGTTTGAAGACATACTCTTCAATGTTTCAAATGACAAAAGTTGCTTTTAATATTTTAAAACCCAAATGACAAAAAGTTAAAGAGTATGTAGACCAAACCCGCAATAATCTTAATCTATACGCATCATCATATACAAGATCATGGTAGGATTGGCCCAATAACATCACATTAATCTCAAACTATACGCATAATATACAACATGGTATATAAAAAAGCCCAAACTTTCTTACTACATGGGAATCAAAACTTAAAACAAGTCTTCACTTAGAGCTTTAGGTGTCATAACACAACTAACATCAAAAAGCAAGGTTGCAAAACTCGCTAGGCGGTATTTGGGCAGTCGGATACTGCCTAGCTATTAATCGGTTAGGCGAGGATCAATCGAGGATTAATTAAATTGGATTTTTTTATATATAAAATTATAAAATTTGAAACTATATGCCCGATTTGGCCTATTTGACTGATTTATTTCTGGTTTGGCTGATTTCTATCTGTAACCAAGTTGGCCGATTTATCCGATTATTTTCCGATTTGTCCAATTTATACCCCATTTTTTTGGCCGATTTTTATCCGCTTAATTGATATGTTGACCGGTTATTGACCAAACCGATTAACAAGGCCAATTAGTGAAAATCGGGGCGGTTAATTCCCGCCTAGCGATTAATCGGCCACCTAGGCCGATTTTTGCAACACTGTCAAAAAGTGATGTCACATCAGTGACACCTTTACACACAACCACCACCCTTCATACATCAAACACAAATACAACACAATATAAACTCAAACCAATTATTAAAATAAATAAATAAATAAATAAATAAATAAATAAATAAAAAGTTTCAACGCAAAACCGAACACCACGCCCGTTAACCCCGACATTATGGTGCCATTCACTACCCGTGGTGAGGCACCACCACGCGTGAAAGACAATGACGCCTCACCACTACCACACATGAAAGAGAAGAAATTAAGTTGGTAAGGTAGTGACTAAGGCTGCTAATCGGGTGAAAACCGGACCGAGACCAAATCCGGCAAAAAGCCTAGACCGAGACCGGATCGAATGTGGTCGGTCCGGTCTCAGTTTGGTCTCAGTCCAAATAAGCTAAATGTCCTGTTTTTAAGTCGGACCAAACCGGACCAAGACCAAAATTATAAAAAACCCGAGACTGAGACCGGACCAAATGTGATCGGTCCGGTCTCGGTCCAATCTGGTCCGATCGGTTTTGTCGGTCGGTCTGGTCCATCCGGTCCGTTTGATAACCTAGCGAAATACATCTTTTTTCATTTTGTTTATATGTGTAAAAAGAAAATGGGTAAATGGTGGTTTATTACGGAGTACTTTATTAGGAAAGTCAAAATATTTACAGCCCATCAGAATCGGGTCAAACCCGAATAAAACAAAACATAAAAACCAGAGAAATATTAAAAAAATAAACAAAAAAACTGGTTCTTCATTTCATTTCAGAAACCCTCTTATGATTCAGGTTCTTTCATGTTTTTCAATCTTAATCATTTCATATGCCATCAAATCTTGTTAAAGATTCTCACTTTTGCAACAAAATTATAAAAAAATATGTTTTTTTCTGACTAATTGTGAGTAATTTAATGCTATTTGAATGCTAATGTGTTATATGATTCTTTTTTATAGAAAATCTTGTTAAAGATTCTAAAGTTTGTTGCTTTTTTGTGTTTTTTGATTTTTTTATGCTTTGGATGTATAGTATTTCTGATGCATTATGCTGTTTGAATGATAAAATTGTGCTATATATGCCTTTTGGTTTTAGTCTATTAGTCGGCCAAAAAGTCGGAAACCATGGTTGCTCAAAGAAAATAAAATCTTGTTAAAGATTGTAGTTTTTGATAAACTTTTGTGATTATTTGATTATATAGGCCTTTTTGAGGTTGTGTTTTTCAAGGGTAATGTTGTATGTACATGATGTTTGAAATGATAAATTTGTGTATATGCTTTCGTTAATATTAGGGGTGGCAATCGAGTCGTGTTCGTGTTGTCGGGTTCGCGGGTTAGTGTAACCTCTACCCAAACACGACCCATTTATTAATCGTGTCAAGAAACTCAACCCTAACCCGCACCTGCATAACACGTGTAACCCATTTTTGACCTGTTTAACCTATTTAAATAAATAGGTCAAGTAGTGAATAAGGTTGGTGGTTTGTTGATTTAACTAGCTTAAATGAAAAAATGATATAAGGATTTAAAATATGATAAAAATAATAGACAAATAACTATACGATAATTTTCTCAGTTATAAACATCAATTTCTATGATATATGAGGTATAATCGTAATTCAATCATATTAAGTACATAAAAGAATATATATAATCCACATTCAACATAAAAAGGCATGTTATATATTTTATTTTTAGAGTCTTATATACTTAAACGGGTTTACGGGTTGACCCGTTTAATATTTACTCAACCCAAACACGACCCATTTATTAAACGGGTTAGACGGGTTGACCTGTTTTTGACACAAACCTGTTTATCCTCAACCCAAACCTGTTTAACTTGGTGTCGTGTTCGTGTCGTGTCGACAATTGCCACCCCTAGTTAATATTGCAAGTTTTGTTACATTTTGTGAGTATTTGCTGTTTTAGGCCTTTGATCTCTAGTAGTTCTTAAGCGTAATGATATTCAACTAGAATTTAGCTGTTTTATATGTAAAGGAAGTGGATTAGTATTTGAAATTGGTGCGTAAATGGTGTTTGGATGATTTAGTTGGGATTTTGAACGTTTAGGTGGAATGGGTGTGAAGAATGATCCGAGTTGGTGGGCTTCACCATCAAAAGTTGCATCTCATTTTGGAACAAGTGGTCTTGCTGTTGCTGCGGCCACTGGCGTCACACATCCATTAGGTTTCTTCTTTCGATTTTCGATAATTTCATGTTGTAATTCTAGGTTTTGTTCTATTCCATCTGTTTGGATGCCATACTGAGATTTAATATTATAAAGTGGTGCTAGTGAGTTTTTGAAAACCATGATCTGGAGTTGATTTTTGAAAAGTTGAAGCTCAAATGTGAGTGTGATTTTGCTCGCACTAGAGTTACTATCACGGATTATGTAATCCTAACCATAGTATAGGATGCATTAGCAAACTATACTGTGTTTCTCTGCTTTTGTGTCCTGTTATCATTTTCTTGCCAAACGATCATACATCATAATCGAATAATCGAAATCACTTGTTTCCATTGTAACCCAAATCTGGTAAATTTTGGCATATAACCCAAACACAACCATTCTCACTTAAATGCTGTAAAATGGCCCTGTCTACTTTGTGGTATCTTAATATCTTATAAAGCAAGGAAATTTGTTTTGTTCTGCAGATGTACTTAAAGTTAGACTGCAGATGCAACTTGTTGGACAAAGAGGTCCATTAAGCGGAATGGTATGTACAGCTCTGGTATCTTTCATAGATACATGCTTTAACAATAAGAATTGACTGATAGGTCTCATTTTGTGGTGTTACCGTGTTACAGGGACAAACATTTGCTCGAGTTGTTAGAAAAGAAGGAGCTCGGTCTTTGTATCTTGGTTTGACACCAGCATTGACCAGGTCAGTTCTTTATGGAGGTCTACGTTTAGGTTTGTATGAACCTTCTAAAAATTTCTGTGAATTGGCCTTTGAGTCCACTAACATCTTCATGAAGATTGCATCTGGAGCCGTTTCTGGTGCTTTTGCCACTTTGCTGACCAACCCTATGGAAGTTCTAAAGGTAAAATTCTATATGGATTGAAATTCTAACGTCTACATATCCTACGTAATGAAGTGCCACATGATCACAGAAATCACATTTTTATTAAGGTTGTATGTTGCATTGCACAAACACTCCGATGCGTTCTGATGCCAATAGTTTATTATTGTTAGCATCTCCATGAATGCTGATGAATGAAACATTGGTTGTTGAATAGGTGCGTTTGCAAATGAACAATAACGCGCGTAGAGGAGCAATTGGTGAACTGCAGAAGATTGCTGCTAAAGAAGGTGTATTAGCTCTCTGGAAAGGGGTTGGACCTGCTATGGCCAGGGCAGGGGCCTTAACGGCATCACAGCTGGCTACATATGATGAGTTTAAACGGGTTAAGTTCTAAATTGCAGTTTACACCTGTATAGCATCCCATAAATATGAAGTTTTAGTTTTTTTGGTGTATAGAATATAAAATGTTTGTAGTGCGTCCGCTAGAAAAACTCGTTATGGTAGTTCATTTTCTGGACCAGAATTCTGAATCAGCCACTGTTAAAGTTTACTAGTTACATTAACTGTATGTGTCAAATTGTGCCAGAACCTATTATATAGAGGTGGCAATTTCGACCTATTTATATATGCATGGGTCGATTTGGGTTGTGTTCTATTTCAAATGCATAAAAAAAGCAGCTAAAACGTGAACGGGCCGAATTGGTGAAACAGTTTGAAAGTCTCCCAAAGTCTATATTTAATGCATGCAACCTCCTAAGTCGTTTTATTTAGAGATTTGGATATCTATTCTGTTATCATTTGTAATGCAACGCCCCAACCCACCCCGTACCATATCGACCCATACCAAAACTGGCCCATTACAACCTGAGTTCATTTTGACTGTTACCTACTTACCCAATCCACCAATCTGCCCATTTTGCTACGTCTACTTTTATATATAATTCCTGTTCTCATTTTGTTTATATGGGTATGTTGTAGGTCTTAGTAAAATGGACACCTCTAGAAGAAGGATTCTATCTGCATCTCATGTATGAAACCTACCTTTGATCTTTCGGTGTACATAATTTCTAATCGTATCATTCAATTCTTTAAAAACTTATGCACTGTCAACTCCAAGATTCACATTTCTGCTATATTCGTCAAGCTTGTTTTAGAACCTATTACATCATAAACACTTGTAACTAATTGTGACTTGCATCATGTGAAGATCGAGTACAATTGCAGGCTCGGTGAGTACCCTCATAACTGCACCTATGGACATGGTTAAAACCCGTCTAATGTTACAACGAGAATCTATGAGTGATGGAGCTTACAGAAACGGGTTTCATTGTGCATATAAGGTAGTTTGTTAGTTTCTTTTCCCAAGATTTCTATGAAATTATAATCATGATTATTGCTGGAATATATTACTCTACACTTCAAGCAAACACTATGTGGGTTGAATAAGTAAAAATCCTTCAAGCAAAATTAATTTCCCTAAGGGACAGGTGTCGGCTTCATTAGCTCGTCTCAGGATGGGGTTTCAAGTGCCAAACTAATAAAAAAAAATCCGTGGTCTTAAAAATGATCTTCTGACTTTAGCTGGATTGCATTGCCTGATGTCCTCATATGTTTTGAATTTCAGGTTCTGATCACAGAGGGGCCTCGAGGACTCTACAAAGGGTGAGACTCAACGATCAACTAATCTTTTAGGCTCTCCATAAGTTGCTTAACTAATTTCGTAAATAGTTTTAGAGGTGGCAAAAGGGCTGGTTAAGTTGGCTAACATGTCAAATGGGTAGTTTGTTGTGTAGTGGTTGTGTCAGATTATACCTATCAGCAAAGAGATCTTTATCTTTTTTTATAAACTTTTGTGATTAATTAATGTTCTACATTGCTGTTCTAAAAAAACGTAAAATAAATAAATAATTAATGTTCTAAATATGACTGCCAAGACTATACTGATGCAAAATAAATAGCATTTTCTAATAAGCCAAACTAGAAGGCTGTATGCAGTTGAACACACTTTGCATGACTTTCAAGTTTCAACTTGTTTGAACCGTTTGACACACTTCCCTTTTATGTGTATAACCCATGTGACCCATTTGAGTTAGAACATGTCCCAAGTTATGTTACCATCTCTACTTTTATATATTCTCTGCGAGGGTTTGACATCAATTATATTGCAGGGGCTTTGCTATATTCGCACGATTAGGTCCACAGACCACCATAACATTTATACTCTGCGAGAAATTGCGTGAGCTTGCTGGACTGAAAGCAATCTAGTCTCAAAAGTAATGTTAACTTATTGTTCTTGACTGCATTATTAGTTGCATGCTGCAAGTAGAATGCTCCTAATACAGCCTGAGAAATAATAATATTTTTTTAGACACATTTTTAGCATTCTAGATGCTGATTTTATTCATAAGTTTATACCCATTGATGAAATTTTGTAACTTCCGCATGATGTGGCGGAAAAGAAATTGTTTCTGGTTGTATTGTGTAACTTTACATGATACAATGTTGTTGTAATATGTTCCATTTGGTTCTTGGTGCCGGTTCAAAGGTTCTATTGTATCGAACTCTGAAATACTGAAACTAGCTCAGCTATGTGTTTAGCAATTATAGTTTTTTCGGTTTTTATTGTATTAATGTGAAATGTAATGTTGCATAAAGAATCATCTCATGTGTAAATTATACTACAAAGTTCAAAGTTTCAAAGGTATGAATGTGTACTCAGATCAATGTAAAAGTAAAGCTGAGGGTATGACTATTTCTAAGTTTATCATATGTCAAAAATGTCAATTTTCAAACTAGAAAACACAAATGTAAGTACAAATTTAAGTCAAGAATGTTGATTTTATCTTAGGTTGAATGTCTGCTTTTTTCTGCTCCAATGACTTGGGGCTAATTTTTCTCTACACAAGAATAAAATGTTATTGGCCATTCTTGCAAATAGGTAAATAGATGAGGTTTTTCCTATTTAGGTTATTTGGAGATGCGAGTTTTTGACTCATATGTATGCGGCATAACTGAAATATTATGTGACTGTTTCTGACCATTTTTTTTGGCCGTTTTCAAATGTGTATCTATGAGTTTTCAATTTGGCGTCGGTGGTCAGTGACGTACTCAACACACACAAATCATAAAAAAAAAAAAAAAAAAAAAAAAAAAAAAAAAAAAAAAATGGCCTCTTTTTAGCGCAAGCTTATTTCTTTGGCAGTGAGGGGGAGGGGTGCAATGGCACTGATTTGGCTGAAGCCAAATGTTTACGTTTGTTTGGCGCTGAGCAAATATGATTGCACCCTTTGCTCTAAAAGTGACGATCGTCAATTTAATAATAGGACTTTTTTTCTTTAAACAAGTTATCATGTTAAGAGCATGGGGTACGGTTGGCTGGTGGCTGGCGCCATCACCACCAGCCCAAAAAAGGTCACGGCGCACCACACTGGAGGTTGAGCCATGACCACTTGCGCCGTCACGAAGGCTCAGCGCAATGGGCAATTTTTTTTTTTTTCTTGGATTCGACCGTTGCAATACGTGAATGTAAGGACTAGTTTTCTTTTTTTTTTTCTTTTTTCTTTGGCTGCTGTGTTTGTGCAATTTTTATTATTATTATTTATTTATTTTTTCGATGCGCAGGAGATAGAAGAAGAAGAAAGGGTATTTATGTGTGTTTGGGCTTTGGGCCAAGTGTTTATAAAATAACAAGTCTTTGCACATTAGTATAAGTTATACTTCTTATTTTTCATGCAACTTTTTTTTTTTTTTTAATTGTAATGCGTGTGTTTTTTTTAAATTAATGAAGTTTATTTTAGTTAATATTGTGTATGTTTTATTTTATGTAAAAGGAAAAAAAATGGCCGACGGCACCAGAAATTCTGGTGCCAACGTATACCCCTGAAATGTGATGTCGTGGGTTTTCTGGTACTATGAAGCTTTTTGCTGACGTGGCAGCAAAAAAGTCTCACGGCACCAAGTCATGGCATCAACGGTACCCAGTGCTCTAAACGTTGGAAAAGCTAGCATGTGATAGGGATTATATATCTTTTTCTTGTAGGTTCAATGTCCCGGCTGACTACAGTAATTAAAGATGGCTTTATTATAAAGTACTTGCATTTTTTTTTTCAGAGTTGATACTTAGAGGGAAGGTGTTGTAACTAGCAAAAATTACTCATTTGGGCTCACGGTGCCCACCACCTTAACACCTCTTCACAACTAACCTCTTCTCACTCACAACTAACTTTAACTTACTCATTTGAGGCTCACCACTTACAACTTTATATTTTTATTCATTTCATTAAATAAACTAAATTTATTTCATTAAAAATAAAAATACATTACATTCAAATAATACAAATAATATTTTTTATTAAAAAACAAAAATACAAAAATACGTTAAAACACACAAAGCAAAAAAATAGAAGACCAAACAAAAAAACAAAAATACTTTAAAACACACTTAGCCCAAACAAATATAGAAGCTCAAACACACCCTTATGTCCTTATCAATATCAGGTCTTATTTAGTCATCTTCTTCCTCTTTTTTTAATAGCCTCCTTCACCTGTAAAAAGCGCGCGCAAAAAAAAAAAAAAAAAAAAAAAAAAAAAAAAAAAAGGAAACCTGACAACCGTGTCAGAAGAAGACCTCGTCGTGCAGACGAGTTGGTATCAAACAACGAGGTGGGGGTGTGGCAACGAGCAGTGGTGAGCGCCACCTAGGACTGGCGAAGGAGGGTGGCGAGCCACACCTTCCCCTCTAAAAACCATTTTTTTTATGCACACACACCACAATGTTGCATCATTAATGCACATATTACAACATACTATATGCATAATTGTGGTGTGTTCATCAATAAAAGTGATGAGTATCACTACTTTTTTAGCAAAAGTACTTACAATATGTATATGTTCAAGTGAAAAAGACTTGGTAGTATATAAAAAGCATAGAAGGTGACCAAAAATGCAATATGTATCATGGCATAATACGTGAAATTTATTATCTCTGTATAGAAACATAGGTTCTCGACAGCAACAAAAAAGACTCGAACAAACTACAAATAGATCTGCGCGTTGATGCACAAAATCGTACATGGATGATGCACAACGTTTATCGACATGAATGCAAGTCTTATATTTAAATCGATGTACAAAATATGTAGAGTAGCATGTCGCGTTAGGATGAACTTTTACATTTTCTAAAGTCGCAGTCAATGGACTATTTGATACCTTTCAAGTTCAATTGAAACCATAATAGAAAGATGTTATTAGTACTTTAGTAGCTCACAATTGTGTTGCTTTTAATTCTAAGAGATTTGAAAGTTTACTTTATGGCACTCCTTCTCTCTCTACAACTTTTCTCCACCTTCTCACTAAATTATATCCGACCTATACCCATAAAATCCGATCTTTTTCCGGCGGTCGGCTACGGCCGGCCGTCGGGACTGTTTTTCTTTCTTTAAATAAAAGGTTTGCCTACAGATCTGTCATCTCCTCCGATGCCGCTGTTGTCGCTGCTGCCACTGCTGCTTCTGCTCAGATCTGTTGTGGTCCGTCATCGTCGGCTTGCTGCTGCGTAGGGATTTGGTTTAGATCTGTTAGGATTTTGTTAGGCTCCTTTATGGATGCCTTGTTTTAGCATCTTTGTATGTATTTTGTACTTAGTGTACTTTTGTCAAGCTGCACTCTTATATGGTTATTTTCAGTCAAAGCTCACTCGGGTGATTCCCCCCACCCTTTGAAAGGTGATGTTATAGGCTGTTACAGCTATATGGTGTATGTCTTGTGATGTAACTTATTATGTTGTTATCTTCCTCCGTTTGTGAGGTTATGTTTCGATGTAATTTGTTATGTCTTATCTTCCTCCTTTGTGAGGTTTGTAATGAAATGATATTAATCTTTGTTAAAAAAAAAAAAAAAAAAAAAAAAAAAAAAAAAAAAAAAAAAAAAGTTTACTTTATGCTATAAAAATAATTAAATAGATTTTTATGGTTATCCAATACCTATTTACCAATCAAAAAAGCTAGTAACATGGAGCAGCCACATGATATCCACTTGCTAGTATGAGATTAATTTGTACCTTCCACTTCTAGAACAAATCCACTTTGTTAATTTGTTTCTAGAAATTTTCTAAACTAATCACTATTTAAAAAGTGTCATTAGGGCTAGTCAATTTTTCAAATCAAATTCACTTGTATCAAATCCTGGTCAAGCTATGGAAAATAATAAAATGACTACTATACTTTACATTGTGTTTGAAAGAACACATCTAGAAGTGAAATCAGCTTAAAAAAACTAAATTGATGATTTCAAGTTATTTTGAGAGAGAAAACGAAAGAAAACCGTGTAAGTTTAAAATAATATACATGAATTGTGCGACTAATTTTATGTCTAAAATAGAGATTAACACATGTGATTAAACACAATTATTAATCTTTTGGGAACATGTGATTCATGTGAAGTAGTAACTCCAAAAATATGTGTTAGGTCTTTCTTTGTTTTGTAATGTTTTATTCCCTATTCTTCAAATTAAGGTCTATAATGTGAATCAAATCTTTTGTCTAATGATATTTAACTCATCTAATATTAAACAAACATTAGATGAAACACATGGGAATAAGTTTAATACCCTAATTTGGCTTGTAAAAACATGTTTCATGACTAAAACCGCATATATCCAAGCTAGCATTTAAACATATATACGATATATTCTTTTTCGATGTATTATCATATTTGTATAGTACATATAAAGAAAAGCACATTTCATTAAAAACTTATAAAATAAATAATGTTGTTTTAACAAAATACATTTACTTATAAAAGATAATGCAATTTATTACGTAGTATTATTTAAATACCTAATTACAATTTAATCTACAAACTTTGAGTCGAGTTATTCTACAAACCAAACATTTCTCACATGCCAAGAGACTCATCCCACCATCCATCTAAAAAGAAAATCAATCGTTGAGATTAAAAGCATTTTAATATTTTACCCATTTTTTATAATTTAAATATCTCTTAAACCGTTAATCGTTAAGCGAAAATGATTACACCATCGCGACGGGCATTTAATTATCTTTCTATAGACGGACACTTTGATATACTTTCGAGAAAAAAATCGTCTTTTTCACATTTTTTTTCGTGGCCGAAAAAAAATCATATATGATATTACATATCATATTATATATGATATTACATATCATATCATATATGATATTACATATCATATATATGATATGTAATATCATATATGATTTTTTCGGCCACGAAAAAAAACATGAAAAAAACAAAAAAAAATTGTCGAAAATATGTCAAAGTGCCTATCTATAGAAAGATAATTAAATGTCCGGCGTAACGGTATAATTTTTTTCGCTTAACGATTAACGGTTTGAAAGATATTAATATTTGAAAAAAAAAAAAAAATGGGTTTTTAAATTGTTGGGATTAATCTCATCCATTAGATCAAATAAAAATGGAGAGAAGATAGAGGGTGGAGATTAGTCCCTTGATATGTAAAAAAAGTTTGATTATCTTATATCACAAACTTTTTTCACTCTCACTTATTCACACTATACACAAAGAAAGATAAAAAAAATATGGCTATACAAATTGATGCTACTAAACCGTCACTGCTATGAACATGTAACCGATTAGTTTCATTAAATTAAAGACGTTTTTTTGCGCCTTGCAAAATAGTTTTAAGGGACGATCAAACAATAAATAAGACAACCACTCGAGTATTCAAGAAGAATTTTATTTTATAGACCAACAAAAAACAAATAGATGATGAAGATAACTTGACAATATTGAAAAAAACAAAAATGCATTGATATCTTTTTAGATTCAATAAACTACAAAATAGAAACTAAATATACAATCAAAAAATATAAATATAAATGTCGTTATAGGTTATACTAAGTTTTAAATAGAGAAAATTTCATGTATATTTTTGAAAATTTTAAAAATTTTATATATATCATTTTTACTAGTTTTTAATGAATAAAGTACAATGCATTTAATATATTCAAATGATATATACAAAATTTTTGAATTTTGTAAAAGATATAAATGAAATTGCCCGTTTTAAATATATGTACGTTACCTCGTATATAAGAATAGAATTTGATGATGGCTATTGGCTAAATATTCTTACTTTTGATTTTTTAATCCCTTAATTACCTCCAATAGCCCACCAATAGAAATATTAAAATCTTATACTCTACTTCTTTTTCCTATTTCAAACAAAACAGCCATCTTTTCTGCCACCCCACCAATTCAACTCACATTTTCTCCTTTTTAATCTCCTATATATATGTGCTTTGTAGAAAACACACACTCATTAAAGTTGATAATCACTTTCCTAATGTTCTAATAACTTACATCATCAAAGAACACAAGTTATTAAATAGTACTACTTCTAGCAACATTCCTTAGTAATTATGGAATGGAATTGGAAGATATATAATGGTATGGTTGATATGAGTCCTTACTTGTTGGAATCATCTGCTGACTCGGATGATTCCAACAAGGGTTTTTATCATTATAATGATAATAAGCATGATCCTCATCAAGGTTTTCATAATCGTCAAGAAGAACAACAACAAGAGCAAGAGCAAGAGCAAGAACAAGTAGCAATGGATGATGATGATGCAGAATCTTGGAGTTATGATCATTCATTTCATGGTCATGATCATGATCATGTCAAAACACATGCTAAGCATCATCAAGCTCATAGGTATGATGATGGATATCATGATGATCATAAGTTTCATGGTCATGATCATGATCATGAGGATGATGAGGAAGATTTGGATGATGATAATAGTTGGGGTGATAGCAAGATGATAGGCCAAGAAAAAAGATGTCATGACTTAGGTGTTGATTTGTCACACTTGAATGATAGACAATTTTGGGAAACTTGCTTAGCAACTTAACTTTAGTTAGAACGATAAGAGAAATAAAGATCCTATCGACAAAAATATTGTTCGAACTTGACTCAAATGAGATGTATTAGCTTTCAAACTTGAGTACTTGTTTTCTTTATTATGGCGTTTTTAGTTCTTTCTTTAGCGTTATACATTTTACGATGCTTTCTATTTATGGAAAGGCTATACGGAAATTTTAAAATCGACATATTTTTCATCAAAGTTTCCACATTTTCGTGTTACTAGATGCGTATCTTAGTTGGTTCGAATGGCAATGTAGCATAAGAGAGCATATAAGACATCATTCATACCGCAAATGACTTAAATATGATGAGATTTTTTACTTTAAATTCTTCATTTAAAACGTTGGAAAAGCTACAGCATGTGATTGGGATGATATGTCTTTTTCTGTTGGTTCAATGTCGACAACACTAATTCAAACCAGTGATTAAAACGCAACATGTATCATGGCATAATGTGTGACATTTATTCTCCTTGTATAGAAACATATGTTCTCCACAACAACAAAAAAGACTCAAACAAACTACAAATATATCTGCGTGTTGATGCACAAAACGTACGTGAATGATGCACAACGTTTTTCAACATGAATATATGTCCTATTTTAACATCGATGTACAAAAATGTCGCGTTAGGATGAACTTTTAAATTCTAAAGTCGTAGTCAATGGATTGTTTGGTACGTTTTGAAACCATAATAGAAAGATGTTATTAGTAGCTCACAATTGTGTTACTTTTAATTTTAAGAGATTTGAAAGTTTACTTTATGCTATAAAAATAATTAAATAGATTTTTAAGGTTATCCAATACCTATTTAGCAATCAAAAAAGCTAGTAACATGGAGCATTAAAATGTTACTGTACAAAATGCATGTTGCAGCAGCCACATGATATCCACGTGTTAGTATGAGATTTGTACCTTCCACTTCTAGAACAAATAGTCCTTTGTAATTTGTTTTAGAATCTCAAGAAATTTTCTTTGAAAATTTCTAAACTAATCACTATTTAAAAAGTGTCATTAGGGGTAGAGGCCATTTTTCAAATCAAATTCACTTGTATCAAATCCTGGTCAAGCTATGAAAAATACTCCGTAACAAAATGACTACTCCCTCCGTCTCAAAATTATTGTCAGGAGACAAGAATTACAAAATTTAATAAAAGTGGGGTCACTTTTGTTTTCAACCATTCAAAGGGAATATTCCCCTACTATATTTCTTAGTTTTTACTTAAAATAGAAAGTGGACAATTAATTTGAGACATCCCAAAATGAAAATGTGAAAAATAATTTTGAGGCAGAGGGAGTATTATAGTTTTACATATATTAGATTTTACACTGTGTTCAGAAGAACACATCTAGAAGTGAATCAGCAAAAAAAAACTAAATTGTTGGTTTCGAGTTATTTTGGGAGAAAAAAAAAGTAAGTTTAAGTTGATATACATAAATTGTACGACTAATTTTATGTCCAAAATAGAGATTAACACATGTGATTAAACACAATTATTAATCTTTTGGGTACATGTGATTATGTGAAGTAGTAACTAGAATACTAGATCCAAATATGAGTTAGGTCACTCTTTGTTTTGTAATGTATTATTTCCTAAGGTTCTTCAAGGATCTATAATGTGAATCAAATCTTTTGTCTAATGATATTTAACTCATCTACTATTAAACACATGGTAATAAGTTTAATACCCTCATTTGGCTTTGTTAACAACATGTTTTATGAACCAACTGAGTTCAGTTGGTCACCAAATGTGACCTTGAGGAGGTTGTTACCACATATCCGAACCGAGAACCAAATAATTACTTCAATTCGGTTCGGTTACAAATTCGGTTCGTGTTTTTTCGGTTCGGTTCAGTTTATGTGAGTGAAACCCGAATTCTCCACACCCCTACTTAAACAAATCTTAATGCATGAGGTTTCAGGTTCGAGTCTCTCCATGGAGGTTTGCCTTCAAGGTGGAATCTGTGGGGTGCTGGCTCATAGATGCGTCGATTCGATGCTGGCAAGAACTACCTTTTGGGTATGTACTGTGGAATCGAATCACTAATTATTATTCGAGGTTGGCAAGAACTATCTTTTGGGTAAGTACTGTAAAATCAAATAATTAACTTAGTACTGTACTAACTTGGCGTTAAAAATAAAATAAAATAAAATAAAATAAAATAAGAAAAAGAAAACTCTTAGAACCTCTTAGATTGGATAAATTTACTAAAACTGAATATATCCAAGCTAGCGTTCAAAACATACTATATATTCATTTTCGATGTATATGATATTTGTATAATACACATAAAAAATACACATTTGATTAAAAACTTATAAAATAACTAATGTTGAACTTTCTTCACGCTCCCTTATTCCACGCTCATATATACACAAGAAAGATAAAAATACATCTACACAAATTGCCGTCACTATAAACCGTCGCTACTATGAGCATGTAACCGTTTAGTTTCATTAACACTCTATTCTTGAGTTTGAAAGAAGAGGGAAATGAAAATAATAAGAAAGAGAAAAAAAATGAAGAAGTAATGAAAATGTTGGTCGACATGTTTTGAAATAGAGGAAATGAAAAGAAAAAGTAAACATAAATCATGTTTTTAAGTTAGAGTAAAAAAAATCACTTGTTCAAATTACATGTATGCCCTTTAGTTGTTAGTACCAAATATTTAAAAAAAAAAAATTACCTATTAGTTTTTACACAACATATTTAAAGTTTCCTTTTCATTTCCTCCCTAAAAAACGAGAATAAGATTTTCTAAGAAAGATTCCTCCCATTTTGCTATCCGCTTCCTTTTCCTTTCTTAACAAAAAAAAAAAAAAAAAAAAAAAAAGTCATTTTTCTTTTGTTTCCTCTCAAGTTTTAATCAAGAACATAGTATAAAAGACATTTTTGTGCATTGCAAAATAGTTTTAAGGAACAATCAAAATTGCATGGTTGTTAAGATCTCGATCATGATTTTAGGATCTTACGAGTTTACGATACTAACAAATAAAAACGATCCTAATCCTACGTAGGACTTTTGCGAGACAGGATCTTAATAAGATCACGATCTTAACAATAGGATCTTAAAATCTCGATCGGTCCGATCTTACTTTTCTTGAACCACAAACTAGAAAATTACAAATTCATATATTAAGTTTTGTAGAATATGAAATACAAGAGACCAATTGTATTAAACCTTTCATAATTGTAATTTTGACATATATATATATATATATATATATATATATATATATATATATATATATATATATATATATATATATATATATATATATATAATATGTAGATTTTCACAATTTTAAATTGCATATTAAAAAAATGACACTATAATAGGGTCCTAATATCCCAATTCATTCTTACGATTACAATCTTGAAAAAACGAAAACGATCTTAAAAACCTTGAAAAAATGAATAAGACAACCACATGAGTAGGGCTGAGCATGGACGACCCAAAACCGAATCGGACCGACAAAACTGACCGAATCGACAAAAACCGAACCGACCCGACAGACCTTTTCAGTTTGTTCTCGGTTTCATGTTTTTCCTATTTTTGGTTTCGGGTCGGTTCGGTTCGATCAAAAATCAATAAAAACACACACAAACCAAATCGATTAGACTGAACCGACACAAAACCGAACCGAACCGATCATATTCGATTCGATTTCGGTTCATGTTTTTCATGAAATCATTCTCGGGTCGGTTCGGTTTTTCTTGGATCGGTTCTGTTTTGAAACTTTGCTCAGCGTTACATGGTTTTGAAACTTTGCTCAGCCTTACACAAGAGTATTCAAAAAGACTTCATTTTATAGACCAACAAAAGACAAATAAATGACAAAGTTAACTTGACTTTATTGAAAAAACAAAAATACATTGATATCTTTTTAGATTCTATAAACTGAAATACAAACCATACAAACAGTCAAAAAAAATATATAGATGTCGTTACAGATTACTAGTTATAACTTATAAGTCCCATACACGCGGTTTATACATAAATCAAATTTATTTTAAAATTTTAGTTAACTATATGAACATATAAGAATTTACCCATAAAAATTGTGATATAAGTACAACTAATAAATATGCACGAGCTTTTCATTATGTATCAATATCTATTAATATTTTGTAAAAAAATTTATTTGATAAAAGATTTAACTTTGTTTAGCTGACGTTATTGTTTAACTTTAACTATATATCATTTTATATAAAATGTGCGAGTTTAGTCACATAATGAGCGTTGATGAATTTAAAGTATAGTTCGTAAAAAATTTTAAAAATGTTTTTTCCGGATATCTGTATATAAACTTTAGATAATAATTACATAAGTCGTTGTTATAAGTAAAATCGCATATATTTATTTTAATATGACAATAACTCATGCTTAACATTTGATATTTATATTGTCATTAATAATAATTTAGCGGTATTTAATTTTCAAACTCGTGTACACATAGATTAAACTAGGGATGAGCAAAAGAACCATAGAACCGGAACTGGACCGAGAACCGGACCGGAACCATGAAGAACCGAACTGGAACCAGAACCAATGGTTCCAGTTCCGGTTCTTGATTTTGAGATTTTTCGGTTCTTGGTTCGGTTCGGATCAATTCCACCGGTTCTCGGTTCTGGAACCAAATATCCAATAATTATAAAAATATGTAATTTTTTTTACTTCTTATCAAAATATTAATCAAATCCTATGTATCATAAAAAAAAAACCCAATTAGCCATCAAGCCAAACACTCTAAACTCTAATCTTTAATTTACTGAAACATCCACAAATTAACAAGTAAAAGTAACTATAGAATGATTGATTATTTGAGTTTATGGTTTAGTTGTTAATTGTTATTTGCTTAAATGTAAATAGTTGCAAGTTCTTAAAAAATTGATTTTTTGTGTTTTTTTATTAGCTTAATAGAAAAGCGGTTCCTATACGGATAGATCCAAAAGAACCAGAACCAGAACCGGAACCGGAATCGGAACCAAAAACTATATTCGGTTCGGTTCTCGGTTCCCACTTTTTAGAAAAATCGGTTCTCGGATTCACCGGTTCTAGTTCCGGTTCCAATCGGTTCCAGAACCATGCTTATCCCTAGATTAAACTTTTAAATAAGATAACACGAGTCCTTATTTAACGTATATAATAAATAAAAAAATATTTTAACAAAATGAAAGGTTAAAACTAATATTTATTTAAAAAAATATTTAACGTATATTAAAACTAATTCGTATATTTACAAAATTTTGTAATTTTAATTGATTAAAGTCTTAAGCTAATACTAATACTCATGTAATTATAAACAAAGTTCATATTATAAAATCTATGGGGTATAAAGTGTAATGTGTTATTTGTTTATTATCTAAAGTTATTAAAAAGTATGAAGACTTATAATATTACACTTAACTCTATATAATATATTTTAAATACAACCATTAAAGTTTTATTACTTAAGTCATCTTTTTTTAAGTTTTATTTTCATAAATTTCACACATATTTTTAGGTGTTTTTCTTTCTCAACTAAATTCTCTACCAAATTTAATAAAGTTTGACCAAATCAATTCAATTTTGACTTTTTATAGGCGAATCATAATGATTGATTTCGCCTATGTGTTAAAATCGAAATTATGATTTTGCAAAATCACCACGAAATAATGTAATTCTTATATGAGTAAATTACACCGTTCATCCTTGTGGTTTGTGTTGACTGGCGTCGTTAGTCCCTTGACCAAAAAAACTGCACCGTTCGTCCTTAAGAGGCAAATGTTTGGCATCGTTAGTCCCTCCCCCACTAACGCTTGTTAAGTGTTGTTACACATGAAGTCCCATGAGGGTATACTAGTCATTTCGCAAACCAAAAGGACGAACGGTGCAATTTTTTTAATACGTTCGTAAGTTCCGTTTTAATACGTTTTCGTCTGTTTTTGTACGTTTTTGTCGTTTTCGTCTCTTTTTTTTACGTTTTCCTCCGTTTTTTTACGTTTTCATCATTTTTTTACGTTTTCGTCCATTTTTTTTACGTTTTCGTCTGTTTTATTTCATTTTCTTCTGTTTGTTTACATTTACGTCCGTTTTTTACGTTTTTATCCATTCTTAACCGTTTTTTCGGTTCCGTCTGTATTTTAGGTTTTCCTCCTTTTTTACATTTTCATCCATTTTTTTCGTTTTCGTCTGTATTTTTATATTTCCTCTGTTTTTTTACGTTTTCATCCGTTTTTTTCGTTTTCGTCTGTTTTTTTACGTTTTCCTCCATTTTTTACGTTTTCATCCGTTTTTTTCGCTTTCATTTTTTTTACGTTTTTGTCCGTTTTTTTCGTTTTTATCTGTTTTTTTTACGTTTTCGTTCATTTTTTTACATTCTCATCCTTTTTTTTTGTCTGTTTTTTTTTTAAGTTTTCGCCTATTCTTTTACGTTTTTGTCTTTTATTCTAATGTATTCATACATTTTCGTTCATTTTTTACATTTTCATACGTTTTTATCCATTCTTATACGTTTTATACGTTTTCACAACATGGGTATATCAAATAATAACCAAAAAACATCAAATTTCAAAAAATAGAAAGAATAATTACAGGTTATTAGCATCAACCTTCAACAACTAGTCCTTTGACTTAAAAAAAAACTCATTTTAAAATATAGGTATGCTAAATTACAACCAAAAAACATCAAATTTCTAAAAATAGAAAGAACAATTACAGGGTATTAACATCAACATTCAATACCCATGTTGTGAAAACGTATAAAAACGGATAAAAACGTATGCAAATGTAAAAAATGAACGAAAATGTATGAAAACGTTAGAACAAAAGACAAAAACGTAAAAGAATGGGCGAAAACGTAAAAAACGAACGAAAACGTAAAAAAAAGACAAAAACAAAAAAAACGGATGAAAATGAAAAAAAGGAATGAAAACGTAAAAAAAACAGACAAAAACGTAAAAAAAACTGACGAAAACAAAAAAAACTGATGAAAACGTAAAAAAACGGAGGAAAACGTAAAAAAAAAACAGATAAAAACGAAAAAAACAGATGAAAACGGAAAAAAAACGGAGTAAAATGTAAAAATACAGACGAAAACGAAAAAAATGGATAAAAACGTAAAAAAACGGAGGAAAATGTAAAAATACAGACGAAAACGAATAAAATGGATGAAAACGTAAAAAAACAGAGAAAAACGCAAAAAAAACAGACGAAAATGAAAGAAACGGATGAAAACTTAAAAAACGGAGAAAATGTAAAAATACAGACGAAAACAAAAAAACAGATGAAAACGTAAAAATACAGACGAAACCGAAAAAAATGGTTAAGAATGGATAAAAACGTAAAAAAATTGCACCGTTCGTCCTTTTGGTTTGCGAAATGACTAGTATACCCTCATGGGACATCAGGTGTAACAACACTTAACAAGCGTTAGTGGTGGAGGGACTAACGACGCCAAACGTTTACCCGTTAAGGATGAACGGTGCAGTTTTTTTGGTCAAGGGACTAACGACGCCAGTCAACGCAAACCACAAGGACAAACGGTGTAATTTACTCTTCTTATATTATATAAAAGATACTACTCCCTCCGTCCCTAAATAAATGTCCACTATTGACTTTCAAAGTTTTTTTGTTTCAACTTTGACTTTGAATTATTTCATTCGTGTTATGTAATACTTGATGAAAATTATACCAATGAAAATACATTTAAGACCAAATTCGTTCATATATTTTGTATCAAGTATTACATAACACAAATAAAATAATTTACGGTCAAAGTTAAAAAGAGAAGACTTAAAAAGTAAATAGTGGACACTTATTTAAGGACGGAGGTAGTATATTTTAAATTTAAATATACGTGACATTCTATTTGTGTTACCTCATGGCCGGTATAAAAGAATAGAATTTGATGATGGCTATTGGCTAATTAGCTAAATATTCTTACTTTAGATTTTAATTACCTCCAATAGTCCACCAATAGAAATACTAAAATCTTACACTAATTCTTTTTCCTATTTCAAACAAAACAACCATATTTTCTGCCACCCCACAAATTCAACACACTTTTTCTCTTTTTTTAATCTCTATATATGCGCTTTGTAGAAAACACACACTCATTAAAGTTGATAATCACTTTCCTAAAGTTCTAATACCTTACATCCTCAAAGAACACAAGTTATTCGTAACATTCCTTACTAAGTATGGAGTGGAATTGGAAGATATATAATGGTTATGGTATGGTTGATATGAGTCCTTACTTGTTGGAATCATCCGCTGACTCGGATGATTCCAACAAGGATGTTTATCACTATAATGATAATCATCATCATCATCATCGCGGTCTTCATGATCGTCAAGAAGAACAACAACAAGAGCAAGAACAAGAACAAGTAGCAATGGACGATGATGCAGAATCTTGGAGCAATGATCATTCATTTCATGGTCATGTGAAAAGCCATGATAAGCATCATCAAGCTCATAGGTATGATGATGGATATCATGATGATCATAAGTTTCATGGCCATGATCATGATTATGAGGATGATGAGGAAGAAATGGACGATGATGAGAATTGGGGTGATAGCAAGATGATAGGCCAAGAAAAAAGATGTCATGACTTAGGTGTTGATTTGTCACATTTAAATGATAGACAATTTTGGGAAACTTGTTTAGCTACTTAATTCTAGTTAGAAAATTCAGAATAAAGATTCGATCGACAAAAATATTGTTCGATCTTGACTCAAATGAGATGTATTAACTTTCAGACTTGAGTACTCTTTTTCTTTATTATGACGTTTTAGCGTTATACATGTTTACGATGCTTTTCTATTTACGGAAAGGCTATATACAAATATCAAAATCGGCATATTTTTCATCAAAGTTGCCACATTTCTCGTGTTACTAGATGCGTATCTTAGTTGGATCAAATAGCAATGTAGCATAAGAGAGCATATAAGACATGTTTATTCAATGGGTAAAAGTGTAAAAAGGAAGAAGATTTTTGACTTTGTTGCCATGAATTTTGGGTGGAAGATAATCAAGCTTGTAGTATACGGCCCATTACTTTTCTTGTTTTCTAAAACACACTAGTCAAATAAAATCTAAGGGAATAAACTTTTGTCACTCACACATTATCATAATAAGATTTAAAGTCATGATCTTTTAGGTGATCATCATATGAAAAGTTTAGGTTAGTTACCATTGTTTTTTTTTTTTTTTTTTTTTTTTTTTTTTTTTTTTTTTTTTTTTTTGGAAAAAAAAAATAATAAAAATAAAAAAAATCACTAATTTACAATTAGCTCGCAATAGTACCATACAGGACTTCAGATTATCCAGCCGCGAGCAATCTTAGTTATTGGCGGGATTCGGTCCTTTATTTAGCCGTTTAGATAGTGATCAAATTTTTTTAACGAACCGACAAACACTTGGTTAGAAAGCATCTCACGGTTACCGCTACGCTATAAACCCCTTTGTATTATTGTTTTCTTACACTTCTATTTCAGTTTTTATTTAATGCTGATTGTGATCTTGTTTCAACTCCAATTTCCTAGTACTACTTGCTAAACTCAGTAAAGACGGCATTCAATCGATAATAAACAACAAAGATTTGTGTGTTTGCGTAAAGTACACCTGCAGGTAACAGCAGCACATCCTGCAACTACATCTACTTCAGGCCGTAACATGGGTTAGAAAATACTTCACATAAAAGAAACATGGTTATTTTTACATAGTTAAGGAGAAGATAATTGAGCAGTTGCTTCACATACATGATACAACATTTAAGACTTAATATCGAAGATTTGGTAAGCATTTCAATAATCATTAAATCGGCCAATTCGTTCATGTTGACCTACAATCTCCATGCTCGTTTCACTTTCTTTAGAATCATATCCGCTAGTTGGACTAAAGCTTTGTGTTACGAGTTCGAGTTCTTTCTTGAAACGATCTTTAGCATCTTTGTTCTTTTCAATCTGTTTCAAGAATCTTTCTTCCATCTCGCTTAGTGTTTCAGTTTCATTACCACTATTGAAATCGCGAGTATATTCATGGTCTTCTTCATCTTCCGATGATACTTGTCTTAGTTCACAACTAGTTTGCACCTCTTCATGGCGGTTGAACTCATCATCGGTTTGTGGACCCCATGTGGGTGAGAATTCACGGGTTATGGTTGTGGTATCTTCGCGTTCTCTTAGTGTTTTTGTGATTAAGGTCTTGAGCAAGTTCATCACTTGTACCGCATGCATTAGAGCTGTTAACGGATCGGACATCTAAACAAGAAACAAAATGCAAAAGACAAAAACTGTCATATAAGTTGGCATGTCGGAAACTATTACTATTAATTGTCAATAAGTTTGATCAGCAGTCAACCAAATGTCATACCTAAATACCACGAAACTTAATCATCTAATTATATGATTTTGCATATCCTACTATTAGTTAAAAGTTAAAACATATCATTCAGACATGTTATCAGATTGTGCGACCATATAGGTGTTTGTTGCATAAGTTTTGTTATTTTGTCTAAATTTGGTCCAACTAATCGTAATCATTAGCGATAGCAACTACAATCAACAAAAACAGCTTGCCAACCATTTTCTCAAATGGTTCAATGTAACCAGTAGTCTATTATCTTAAAGCTTAATGATTAATATCAATTTGTTGATAAAAACTAGTCCTGTCGACCTTAAAAGTCGAAATTTCACTCCTTTTACGTATTTATAATATGCAATATAACCACAAAATACTAGAAGGGGTAACTTCAACCCGTTTAAGTGAAAAAGGACCAATTTGGTTATATTATATTCATCACGGGTCAAGAGTATTAAAAACAAAAGTTCCAGTTCAAAACATAACACTAGTTCCTCCAAAGCATGTTCAAGCTTTACACCCTCGTAATTTGAGATGTCATAAAAAATTAAATAAATCTTTTTAGTCTAAAATTTTCTAGTAATAATTATTCAAAAAATGGAATTTTGGATAGAGACAAAGCTTGTGGGTCAACCCAACCTGACCAGACCAGTTTCGACCCGTTTTGAAACTTCACCCTACATCATTGCTTATTATCTAACCCAACCATTTTGCCACCTCTAAACTAAAGATTAAAAGAATTTACCTGAGTCATGTTTGGAGCAAACACCATGGCGATATTTCTGGCATTCATTTTATTTAATTCTTCTTGTTCGGCAACATCAGACATAAGATCGACAGCCCAATTGAGCAATGCAGTCTCAGTTGGTTTTAAATGTTTCACTAGCTCAACCCGCTCCTCTTCAGTGTTACAATTTAGAACCTCGTCAGGGGAAAGCCCGTCAAGGATGCCACACGGAAGCTCACGAAACCAAGCTTTAATTAAACCTGCGAGACAATGCACCTCTATATCTTTAGGCACATTGCCTCTGTTTAGCTGGTCTCGTACATGCTCTTCGTGACTGTTCTCAGGATTTATGCGGAATATTCCTTCTGCCTATAAATTAATATTAGTTAGAATTAACGTTCTTGGTAATGGTAGATAAAATAGTAATCTTGAACACATTGTGAATCGGGTAATTTTGGTTGTCTATCGCAAATGGGTCAAACTCAAAACAAAGTTAACTAGAAGGAAAAGAGGCCAAACGGGTTGAACACTTGAACAGGTCAACAGGTCGAAAGCCGCGCAAAGTGTATATTAATGCATAAAACTTGTATCACTTTATTCAAAGATTTGATTACTGTGGTAAAAGTAATCCTTTTTAATAAATGCATTAATTAGTCATAACAAACTAAAAATGAACAAAAGGTATTTGTAGGTCAACCCAACCCAACCGACCCGTACCAAAAAGTGAATTTTTCTACCCAAAGGTTTTTTGACCCATTGCCCAACCCGACTGGTTTTAGTGGTAACGTTTAACATTTTAGTTTATAGTAATGCTTAGCTATTACGTAAATGTCTAAAATACCCTTCAACGTCAAAAAGTAAAATAAAAAATAAAAAATATTGGGACCATGATTTTAAACCTCCAACAACAATCTATAACAATAGACTAATAGATAACTTTAGCTTTCGGGACCAAGATATAATAAACCTCCAATCACAATCTATCGCGATAGACTTATAGGTAACAGATATGATTTCATGAAATGCACTATACTAATAAACTTTTTACTGCTTGCAATGTAAATTGAAACAAAAAATATGTCGGGGATAAATGAATGTATGACTGCCCATACACGTATCATGTGATAGATAATAGAATTTTCCACAACCAATATTCACTGTGTGAGATTCCACAGACGTTATATTTTTGCATTATATATGTACCTTTAGACCTCCTTGAGCATATAACCGTTCCTGCATGAGCAACAGAATTGTCGGGACACTGTTGCCTCTTGAATCATACGAGCACTGCATCGATTCAGCTGAGACACCAAAAACGCTAACACTGCAAAACAGAATATATAAGTAAAGAACACGATCAAAATGAACAGAGTATACATATGACTGACTCCTTATTAACTTTAAAGTTCAAACTCTAGCTGTTCTTCATTCTAAACAAACAGCCTTTATTACAACAGAGATAAACGTAAGTGCATAACTAAATCATCAAACTAAAACAGAAGATGGGATCAGCCCCATTTAGGGGATGTTTGGATATGCATTTCGAGAGGAATTATATGATATTGAATAATCATAATTAGACAATCTAGGGATGAGCAGCCTCGAAATACCGATACCGAACCCATCCCGTACCGAACAATAAAATCACTTCCGGTACCCGTACAGGTATCCAAGTTTTCACTTTAAAAAAATCGATAGATTCGGTGCCAAACACCAAAAAAACTGAATATACCTAGAGACCAGAATATTAATGGACACATTATTTTTAACCCAACCCGCCCTTAGTAATACTACACAATGTAAGCTATGAATGTTTGGTTGTTATGTTATTTGTTAACATTTAAGTTTATCGATACCGTGGGATCGGATACTGCTCAAAAAGGCCGAGTTTGGTCCGAAATACCTGCTGTCACAGTCACGTACCAACCTGTTGTCACAGTTTGGACATACCCGGATACCACACAGGCGTATGATCTGAGGAAACATTCTGCCAGAATGTTGAAACCAACCACACAGGGAGCATGGAAAGCGCATACGGCCGTATGGCCTGTGACCCTGCACTTTGTTTTTCTTTTTTTAATTTCTGGTATAGTGGCGGGAAATTACCGAAAAACCGGTACCGGTACCGATTGGGGGTTTCAGTACAGGATTCGGTATGCAACTTTCTCCTTCAGTTTTTTTTTTTTTTTTTTTTTTTTTTTTTTTTTTTTTTTTTTTTTTTTTTTTTTAATAGTATACTCAGTATCGGTACCATCCGTACTAATTGTGCTCATCCCCAAGACAATTCATTGTAACAAATTGTGTTGCAAGTACGATTTACTTCAACTCGTAATTATCACTTTAGATGGTCTTTAGTTTATGACAAATTCTAGTTATCTAAGGAGCTAAAAGATGAGAGAAAGAATATTCCCTCTCTAATGTTACGTTCATTAAAAGGATGTTCGGAATTGCTTATTGAAACTGCTTATATGCATAAAAAATAAACAGAAACCTTTTTATTAAGCAAGTACTTACACTAAGATAAGCACATAATTAGTATTGCCAAAACACTGAAAACTGCCAAAAAAATAAGCTAATAAGCACTAGAATTAGCAATCCCAAACACCCTCAAAGATGTAAAAACAATTTATTGAGCTTTGGATTCTTATCATCAATATTTACTGAGGTTTTAAGCATGAGGGTCCCACTTTCGCATTCACTTATTGACCATTTTGCAGCATATGCTATTGTCGACAAACTCTAAAACCCCTATTCCAAACTATTTACACAAAGTCACAAACTTAAACACAAATACTGAAGTGGGTTCCATCCTACATCCATTCATATCATAAAGTACCAACACAAAACTTGATATTAATATCAATGTGTACTTAAAAATGATTATTTAGTGAACAATGCTACCTAGGACCTTACATAGGTATTAACTTCATATTTAAGCGAAAGCCTTAAAAACTTACCTTTGGATATTTGCAATAAAAAGTAGCTTACCTAAACACAATAAACCGGCTAACCACTTTTAGAAGGGGGGAAAAAAAAGCTATTCATACACCCATGTGCGCAAATTTCCAGTCAATTATGATCCAGACCCTCCAAATTATTAAACTTTTGATACTCATTTTTCACTATTTACCTAAGGTAGGTGATCCGCACTCAGTCAACTTTGAATCGCACACAACATATACAACCAGCATTACGTTATAGCAATAATGTTTGTGTCCACATCATTATTGGGTATGTGCAAATCATATACTTAATCAAACATAAAAGGTCCCCACTTTGTCCTACACTAAAATCTCCATTTAATGGAGTATCATTTATCAATAATCAATTAACTCCTAAACCTTAGATCCCAACATAAATATAGAAAGTGGGTTCCATCCTACATCCATCTTTATCATATACCCCCCTCACAAATTTCAAGATTGATAAACTTCATACTTTATTTCGGATAACCCCACGCCAACTAATCCGTAAACTAAGTAAAGCTCTCCTAGTAAAGAGGTTGGTGTGGCCACTTCAGAGTTCTTTGCACCACGCAAACTCAAAATAAATAACATTCATACTTTTATTATCGCCACACAGACTCAAACCAGATAAAGACTACAAACTAAAAAGTAATAAACTTTACACTTAAACAAAACTAATTAAGAAAAAGCCAAAAAACAAAAAACATGAAACTAAAGTTACCTAGCACTTGGGACTTTACATGGGACCTCAACTTCAAATTCAACAGGAAGACCCAAAAAACCATGAAACCTATCAAATGTAACATGGGTCAAATGTTGTACATCAGTGGGCCAACCAATCTCCATCTTTCTTGGTTTTGGTTCCTCAAACCCATCAAATCTACAAGCAGCTAAAGATTTCCTTATAACTGCTAAAATATAAGCCAAGATTTGATTTTGATTATCTTTTGAGACACCCTTTTCGTCATTACCCCCGCCACCACAGCCGCCGCAGCTGGTGGGCATGGCCACCATTTGTGTCATGGGGTTGACTTTTTTTGGTCAAAGTTTGGGTTTTTTTTGGGGTGTGTGTGTGTGAAATGTGAAGAGGGTTTTTGAAAGTGATTGTTGGGTTTATGATAAAAATGTAAATGAGAAGTTGGTTTGAAAATCCAACTACTTTTTTTATATTTTTTTTCTTGAATTGAAGGTACTTTTTATTTATTTTTATTTTATTTATTATTAATTTTTTTTTTAAATGTTTTGTTAAGATGTTGATTCATCCTATCTTTGACTATTTTTTGTAGATTAGGAATCTTTTTGTCTTTTATGTGTTTTAAAGTAAAGTTTAGGTTACATTTATGCCAACGGCTAAATTATAAATGGAACATATATCTTGAAGCTAAGAATCATCTTGCCTTTGTTGGTAAGGTGGTTTGAAGGTTTTAGAAAGTATTTTGGTTTAAATCTCGATGTTTGGAAAACAGAAATGTTCAGAGACGGCTAATGAAATAGTGGATGGACTAATAGTAGTGGTTTTTGGTGTGGTTGTGTATCACGTCAGCACTATATCTGATATCTCTATGCACTTCCACCACCAAACTACAGTAGTGTTGACATTGAACTCGTCATATAGATATATTTCACTTAAATACAAACATACATCACAGACTCGCACACACAAATAAATACAAATTTAGCTTGGTGATATGCACCACCGAACCACCTTCAAATTGGGCCAGCCACTCGTGAAGCAAAAGGGGTCCCGATTGTGTTTGACACGTGAAAAATGGTGGTTCACATGTGGTGAATGCCCCGCTACAGTTGGTCTTAGGCGGCATACATAATATAGCCAAAATGGCTTGACTTTTCTCGGTTACTCCAAACAAGAATCTGTTTTGGTTTTCTTTCATGTTTAAACTAAGATTTGACGAATTATGCTAAAAACTCTACTAAAATTCTATTTAGAAAATTCAAGAGTATGTTCACTTTGTGCTATGACAATTAAATGGCTTTAAAAGAAACTTGTATGGTTAAGTAAACACAATTTTGTTTTTGCACTATGTTAATGATATCTAAAAAGGTTTGTTAAAATAAATGAACATATTCCATGTATGATTTTAGATATAAGATACAGTATGTTTGTATCTCTTTTTTCATAAAAGATATGTAAATCTAAAAATTCTCGAAAATATTTAGGGTCCGCTTGGTTCAAAGTGAGGAAAGGGAAAGGGTAAGGGTAAGGGAATGCAAAGGAATGAGTGAGGTGGGTAATCAATACATTACCCTCTAATTTACTCTATGATTGTTGATTACCCAGTACGGGATAATCAATCCCTTACCTCTAACTAACCAAGCACAAGTATTTAAAGAAGGTGAGCCCAAATCAATACCTTACCCATTCTTCACCCATCTTAACCCCACCAAGCACCCTATTAGACTTTAAAAATGTTCTATATGATAAATTTGGTCATCAGTTACCCAATCATAATGATAATGAGTAATATGTCGACAAATTTATTTATTTTAGAAAAAAATGAACACTCCAAAAAAGTAATAATCATTACAAAATTGTCCTGATGCCTAGACATGTTGACTTACTCACAAGATGTTTTTTGTTCGAACATTATTGATACAATATTTAGAAGCGGTCGATATAATAAGAAGATGTGATTCGCAATTTTATCTTGATTGGAACACTTAACTATATAAGTAGTCAAAAAATTGTACACTTGAGTGTCTCAATCAGTCAGAGCACATTGTAATATAATACAACTATGTAATGCACAAAGTTGAATGTCTCAATAAAAAACTTGAGTGTTCAAATCAATTCTCATATAATAAGCCTCAACCTTATCTCGAATGACCCATTACCAAGACTACTAAAAGTCTAAAACCTGATTCTACTCGAAGACTGCAGCAGTCGCAACAAACCGAAGCCTTATTTTTCAATGTCTTACTTAACACGCGGAGAAGGAGCTAGGGTTTGGATCGAGTCAAAGACAATCGCGATAATACACATATTAGACGCATACACCTGAATAAAAAATATGTCATTCCCGAATAACTTTTAAGAGAAAACCACATTAATTTACGTTTAAAACCACACGAAGTATGTTTCGTATTTTTGGCTTGAATTTATCATGAAAATTACTGGTATTATTTTTAAAAGTCTGTATGAATCACATAGCAAATGTCTGAAAGAGAGAACTGCAAAATACATCTCTGTGGTTTACACATTTTGGCATCTTACATCCCTGTCAGAAACTTTTTGCAATATACATTCCCGTTAGGCAAACGTTTGACACAATACATCTCTCGTTAACAATGAGGACTAATGGTACAAATTTTTCCTCCGTTATCTCTTAACGAGACTGAAAATATTACACCGTTAGCCTTCGTTAGCCAAACATTTGCACCATTAGTCCTCTTTTTTAGAAAAAAAAAGTTAAAAAAATTTAAAATTAAAAAAATAGTTAAAATTAAAAAAAAAATTAAAATTAAAAAAAAGGAAAAAATTTTAAAAAATTCATTTTTTTTAAAGTTAATATTTAAAAAAAATCAAAATTTAAAAAAAAATTAATATCTTCGAAAAAAAATTAATTTTTTTTATAAATACGCATTTTTCTAAAAATACTAAAAAAAAGGAAAAAAAATTAAAAAATTAATTTTTTTAAAGTTAATATTTAAAAAAAAATCAAAATTTTTTAAAAAAATTAATATTTGCGAAAAAAATTATAATAACATTAATTTTTTTTTAAAAAATTAATTTTTTTAAAATACGCATTTTTTATAAAAATTAATTTTTTAAAAAAATACGCATTTTTTAAAAAATTAATTATTATTTATAAAAAAAATTTTTTTTTTTTTTGCAAATACTAATTTTTAAAAAATTAATTTTTTTAATTTTTTTCCTTTTTTTTTTAATTTTAAATTTTTTTAACTTTTTTTTTTTTTTTTTTTTTTTTTTCTAAAAAAGATGACTAATGGTGCAAATGTTTGGCTAACGAAGGCTAACGGTGTAATATTTTCAGTCTCGTTAAGAGATAACGGAGGAAAATTTTGCACCGTTAGTCCTCATTGTTAACGAGGGATGTATAGTGGCAAACGTTTGCCTAACGGGGGATGCATATTTCCAAAAGTTTCTGACAGGGATGTAAGATGCCAAAATGTGTACACCACAAGGATGTATTTTGCAGTTCTCTCTATCTGAAAATAAAACTTAAAATGAGAAGAATGGAAAATAATTATAATCATATATTTTAGATATATCGACTTGAATTAGATGCATCTCTATTCATTTTGATACATCATAATTAGTTTTGAAACTGATTTTGAAGTGAAAATTATGCAAAATAGTACTAGCAACAAATTTGACCTATAGAGGACAAAAAATATATAGGATTTGTCTAACTTGATGAAATATATCTAATATTTGTATATGCATCTAACTTTTAGCTAGAACATATATTATGATGCATCTAAAATATTAAGGATGCATCTAATTCAAATTTATGCATCTTTAATATATAGTTATAGTTATTTCTCATTCTTTTTATTTTAATTATTTTTCTCATTTGATCCCAGTGAATGAAATATTACTGTACTAAGAAAATCCTAACTGCTAATCTGATTACATAAACATTACAGCATCGTCTTTTTATATTAATTTTCTTTGCTTCTTATACATGATAAGTGTTTTTTATATACATCATCACACCACGCTTGATGACGATTTATTTATAATCCATGGTTCGTTGTGGAATACACATCAACCAAATATTCTAGATGAGTTGGTTAATAACTTATTAAGAAACTATTAATCTATAATCATCAGGTAGCAACGTAATCCCTGTCATGTACTACTAGTTATAATGCCTTCGCACGCGGTTTTTTTTTTTTTTTTTTTTTTTTTGAATCATATATTTTTATTTATTAGAAAACAAATAATTTAATATTTGTATTGTTTGATTTATGATATTTAATTATAGTTTCTTATTATTAAAGATAATTATTTAAAAATTTTAATCCTATTGTTAATTGTATCTTATCTTTATTTTTTGTATTTATCTTCTACTTGTGTTATGGATAAATATAAAATATTACCTAATAAGAAAATAATCTTTTTTTTTAAAATAAAATTATTACAAAATAATTTATTAATCATTTTTTTAAATGAAAAATTTTGTTTTATTATATAAAAGATTATTTATGTAATCATAATGAGATTATATATTGCACAACAAGTTTTAAGAAGGTCTTCCCGAAATACTTTCTATCGTAAGTAATAAAATTTGTACAATATTATTATTATTATTATTATTATTATTATTATTATTATTATGGGGGCTTTATTTTCAGAACCATGTTAAGTGCGTGAACTGCGAAAACTCTAATTTTGCATTAGAAAGCATGCATGTTCATATAAAACATATATGTTTTCTTACATACACTTTAATACACATACCTGCGTAACATACATGTTCATATAAAACCATTTTGCATTTATATGTTGAAGTTAATAGGGTTTTATATGAACATGTATGTTACGCAAGTATGCGTATTACGGTGTATGTAAGAAAACATACATGTTTTGTATGAACATGCATGTTTTCTAATGCAAAATTGAGGTTCTCGCAGTTCCCGCACTTAACAGGGTTCTGAAAATAAAGATACACTTATTATTATTATTATTATTATTATTATTATTATTATTATTATTATTATTTAGTAACTAAAGTTGCGTCACAAAAAGAAAATAGCTCAAATATTATCAAGGGTTGCATGTATTACAGAAAAAACTTTTTGAAAAAATCTACATTTTATGACTTAAAATTAGGTGTGTCAAATATATGCCACACCCAAGGCTCATGTCGGTTCATCCCTGTTAGCCTCTTATTGCATCTGTATTTATGGTGAAACATACAAATGATATTAAGGTGGGGAAAAAGGTTTATTACAAAATGATTACATAACTAACAAATGAGCTCGACTAGGCTATTTATACATAAAGAACTACATTTAGAAGATTCTAACTAACTAAACAAATATCTAATCTTCACATCGTCTTGCAATCCGTCTTGGCTTGGTGTAGAAGAAGATATTTCATTGGCGTTGACTTTTGGATATTGTGAACTTGATGCTTGTCAACTGTATAGCTTTTAATCTTATAGTATCTCCTATACCCCCCCCCCCCCCCCCACCAAGTTAGCAGTGTGAAAGGATCACAAATGCCAAACTTGCTAAGACATTTAAAGTGTAAAACCTTACGTAAACCTTTAGTAAGAACATCTGCTGCTTGAAACTTTGTAGGAATGTAAGATGGTATAATTTTGTTTAGCCCTGATCTTGTCTCTAACAAAGTGGCAGCCTATTTCTATATGTTTGGTATTTGCATGATGGAATGGGCTAGAAGCAAGTGAGATGGCAGATTCATTATCATACATAATGGGGACAAGATTTGTGATCTTGAAATTAAGGTCTTGAAGCAAGCATTTGAGCTAAGTTATTTCACAAGTACAATCTGCAAGAGCTTTGTATTCTACCTCTATTGATGATCTAGATACAACAAGTTGTTTCTTAGAGATCCATGAAATAAGACAACTTCCAAGAAAAACTGCATATCATGTGTGACTGATCTTTCAGTGATTGGAGAAGATGCCCGATTACTATCACAATAAGATGATAGGGAAAGAGAGTTGTTTTTTTTTGGGAAGTGTAAACCTTGTCCTGGACATAATTTGATATGCCTCATTACCCTTAAGAGAGCCTTCATGTGTGTTGTGGTAGGATTTTGAGAAAACTGACTTAGAACTTGGGCTGCAAATGAAAGGCCTAACCTTGTTATGGTGAGGTAAATAAGCTTTCCAACTAAGGTTCTGTAGAGAGATGCATCAGAAAGGATCACTAGTAGTGGTATTGAGTGAAATTGTGGGATTAAAAAGTGTGATGGTAGGCTTTTCTTCAAGTACACCATTATGTTGTATGAGCTCCAATGCATATTTCCTTTTAGACTTAACAATACCAGTTGAATATTTGAGAAACTCAATCCTAAAATAGTAATGTAAAGGACCCAGATCTTTGATGCTAAACTGATGATGAAGTTGATGAGTGGTTGGTGATTGCCAGCTGGAAGGATGTCATCTACATATACAAGTAGAACAATGAAATGTGTGTCTTGAGAGAGAGTGAACATTAAAGTATCTGCATAGCTTGCTTGAAATTGATGGATAAAAGAAAAGTAGTTAACTTCTGGAACCATTGTCTGTTAGCTTATTTGAGACCATACAAAGATTTTGTTAACTTGCAGACTGTGTTTAGAGGTAAGTCTTTGAGTATCCTTGAGGCACAGTCATGTAGACTTCTTCATTCAAATCACCATGGAGAAAAGCATTATTGATGTCCAATTGCTCTATGAACTATTTGTTGTAGACTGTGATTGCTAAAAAAGCTCTAACGGTGACCATCTTGGCAACAGGAGCAAATGTCTCTTTGTAATCAATGCCTTCTTTCTGGTTGTATCCCTTTGCCACTAGCCATGCCTTGTATCTCTCTATGGTTCCATCTACAAAATATTTGATTATGTACACCTACTTACAACCAATAGGAAATTTGTTAGTAGGCAAGGTGCATAATTCCCAAGTATTATTTTCCTCTAAAGCTTGAATTTCCTTTTTCATAGACTTTACCCATTTTGGATCTTTAGAAGCTTGGATATAGGTATGAGATTCAATATTTTTGTTAATAGTATTGATTAGGTGTCTTGCTGTGGAAGTGGAAATGTTGGAATACTAATGAAATTTATGAAAGAGTGTTTTGACACAGTCTAAACATTTGATTTTGGTAGTTTGTATTGAAAATCTTTAAGTTTTGTGGGAATGGTTTTGGTTCTATGTGAGGTTCTTAAAGGTGGTTGTGAAGGTGCATGAGGTGATTCAGTAGGAGGCTGTTTAGGAGTTGGTGGTGAATTAGATGGTGTGGGGTGATTGTCTGACTGAATAGGTGAAGGGGCTGAAGGTGTATAATTGGTGCATTTTACATACACCTCACGATATGTTAATTGTTTGATTATACGTCTTATTATTCTTTATATAACCTACTTTGTGGTGTTTTGTAATTATGTAGGTTATGCATTAAACGGAGTTAAGATGGTGATTTTACAAGACAAGAATGAAGAACAAATGACATATGGTTTTTAGCCTACAAGACTAGAAGTTTAAAACACGCACAAGAGTAGTATCTATACTAAGTCATTTAATAGAGGTACTATATTATTAAAGAGAAGGAAATGAAGGAGACAAAGGGATGTTGGCATCTAGGTTCTACTTAGATGCCTATAAAAATAAAAGCATCTATCTAGGATTCATTAACATCTATCTTCTCACATAGATGCCAAACTTTTCTTTCTCCTACAAAAGTCACGACACCAAAGGAAGGAAGGCATCTAGGTTCTACCTAGATGCTTATTAAGACCACAACATGATCTGTTAGTTTTATAGACATAAAATAATAAACGTGAGTTAGGATCGAACTCGAGATCACGGGATTGCACACTTTACGTATGAAGATTAAATGAATAATAATTATTTATAAATGTTTAGAATATTTATTGAAACACAAAACACCTAATGATCGTTAGTACTTAATGGAAAATGGCTAACGACCGTTAGACGAATAAAAGGAAAGATTTATAGATGAATAATTGGAAGGTCAATAAGGTTCCGGAATCCCTTTTAGGGACCCTAAACCGACCGGCCACAAGGAGTGCACCTCCTTTGTGCCTTGGACTCCAAGTTATTTCACCTATATAAACAAACCCAAGGTTATTTGTTTCTCATCTCTTATACACATAACCTAAAGTTTTCTCTCTTCCCTTTCTCCTTGCAAATCCATTTGAACACCCCTATTCCATAAGGGTTTTGATTTTTTTTAAGCTAAAAGTGTTTTTGTGTTTATATTACTTGCATAATCTTTTACTTGAATTAGTACGTGTGTACAAGAACGTGAATCAAACACACTATTGTTTGATTCTTGGATTGAATAACAAAAACAGTAAGGGGTTATTCGTGTAATCCACATAAACCCTAATTAGGGTTCTTGTATTGAAGATTTGCTTTCACTTGATTCTTGTTCGGGCTAGAATCACAATGGTACGTTTACTATTTATTATTGATTAATTAATTACGCATTATGTGATCTTGTTATAACGCTTCCGCATGTGTTTACTTGATGTCAATTGTTTATATTTATGATATGTCATGTTATATAATTCCAATAGTGGCATCACGAGCCGTTATAATGTGTAATTAATTATCAAAACGCATAAAAATTGAATATTGATTTGTTTTTATACATGTAATCGATTTAGGGTTTAAAAAAAATCCAAACCCTAATTTTTTTAGGTCGATTTACTTGAAATTTGTTTTGGGGTTTTGGTTTTGATTTTTAATATGATTAGAAACCCTAGGATTTTTATATGCATTTTTGTATTACTTGTTTTTGGTTTATGTATTGTAAAGACATGTTTATAAAAGAAAAAAGGGTAATTTTTAATAGAAAAATAATATGAAATAAATAAATGGCGAAATTTGTTTTGGTTTAAAGAGTCAAAATTTCAAGATTTTATTGAATGAAGTTTCTGTACGTAATGGTTAACTAGGCCGACCGAAGTTTGACAAACTATAAGGTGGGTTTAAGTAAAAACGGGTTCTTTAAGAGATTCGCTCATACCGGGTTTTCTATGCTAGCTTGTACGTCAAATTAGACTTACCGAAAAACCATTACATGTACATTGTCATCTTAAGGGTGAATTAACCACAATTCCATTTATATGGACGATAATTGTTGGTAATTCTTTAATTGGTGAACCCAATACGTCTATTGAAACTTTGTTATTTTGCTCTTAGTGAGTTGGTAAATAATTTTTTTTTGTAAAAACTAATGTTATGAAGTTGTATGCATGCTTCTTCATACATTCTTTTGATTTCACATCAAAATTAATACCCTTATAAAATTAGTTGAATGTCATCTAATTAAGAACACTAAGTTGTAGTTTACGTCATGTGAGAGCTTGGCTAGATTGCAATGGAGAGGTAAATTTTATAATTTCATTGCTAGCAGATCAACTAATGTAATGGAATTATGGTTTTGCAATTTTTAAGTTAGAAGACTTAAATTGAGTAGTAAGTGAGAACTTGGACTCAAGGCATTAAGATGGGGATAAAACATGTTTACATTACAAACGTTTTGTGATTGTAAATCCCATAAATTTAGTAATTGGAAAAATGTTATGCCAATTGTTGTATGACAAGTTACCTCATATTATATTTTCATTACTGGCAGATCAACTGATGTGATGAAACTATGTTTATTTGGGTCTTGGTTTTCAAGAAAATTCTATGGATTTTATTTCCTTGGGTATTTTATTTTCTTGAAAAATTGTATTATCAAAAATACTAATGTTTTGATCTTTCTTTATCTATAGAAATGACTCAAACTGATAACACCAATTTACGTTCTGCGTTCAAGGCATACTTTGAACGAGAAAAATTGTCTGGCATAGAGAATTTCAATAAATGGTATCGGTCACTCAGGATTGTCTTGCGAGTGACTGATCAACTTGAAATCTTGAAGACGCCTTGTCCTGCTGAACCAACTGGCGATGATGCAACTGATGCAGCAAAAGCCGCTTGGAAAGAAGTTTATAAGACGCATGTTGATGTGGCATGTTTAATGTTAGGGGCGATGGTACCTGCTTTGCAAAGGCAGTTTGAAAATTTCTTCCTTATGAACATGATTGAAGAACTTAAGAAACTATATGAGAAACCAACAAATGTAGAAGTTTACGATTTGATGGAATCTCTACATGGTTGTAAGCAAGGTGATGGTGAACATGTGAGTGCTCATGTATTGAAAATGAAGAGTTACATGGATCAATTACAAGCACTTGGAAAATCATATTACAATGATATGGCTGTGAACTTAATCAAAAGGTCATTGAATAAGGATTTTAGTAGTTTTGTTAGGAACTTCAATATGCATTGCGTGGGGAAGACAGTAAGTGAATTGCACGCACTGCTCATTAATTATGAGAAAGGTACACCACTAAAGGCTCCTACACCCTAGGTACTTGCTATTCAAAGGGGTAGAAGTAACAAGCCAAATGCGAACAAGAAAAAAGGTAAGGGAAAGGGTAAGGCTGATAAGGGTAAGCAGGTTATGGCTTATCAACCTTCTCATCCTAAAAAGAACCCTCCAAAGAAGGATAGTCTAAAGAAGGATCAAGGATGCCATTACTGCAAGTTGATGGGTCATTGGAAGAGGAATTGTCCTCTTTATCTCGATGACTTGCGAACAAATAAGGCTAAGAAGACTGGGCACGTAAGCGCCAGTACTTCAGGTAACTTATTTGTAATTGAATTATTTACTTTATCTCATAAAATAAATTCCTGGGTATATGATACTGGATGTGGTATTAACATTTGTAATACACTGCAGGGGTTTAGAGAGTACAAGAGATTATCTTATGGAGAGCGATTTCTACAAGTGGGCAATGGAGCACAAGCAGTAGTTGAAGCCATAGGAGTGTTTAATTTAGTTTTACCTTCTGTTTATTACTTATTTTAAACAATTGTCATTATGCACCATCTATTGTTAGAGGCGTTGTTTCATTTTCGTGTTTGTTCGATCTTGGTTTTACTCATACTATTCATAGCAATGGAATTTATGTTTCTTTAAATTGTGTATTTTATTTTAATGCTATTGCTGTGAATGGTGTATTTGAAATTGATATGAATAATTGTATGTCCAATAATAATAATTCAATGTATAGCATAAGTAAGAGAATAAAGTGTGACTTGAATTCTTCTTACCTTTGGCACTGTAGACTTGCCCATATAGGCAAGACTCGCATGCAAAAGCTACAACATGAAGGGCTTTTGAAAAATATCAATCATAAATGTGAGTCTTGTATATCTGGAAAGATGACAAAGAAACCTTTTCATAGCAATATGGAAAAGGCTTCAGATCTACTTGGTTTAATACATACTAATGTGTGTAGACCACTTAGACATGTGTCAAGGAAAGGTGCTAGCTACTTCTTAACTTCTATAGATGATTTCAACCGTTATGGTTATGTTTATTTACTTAAACATAAACATGAGGTATTTGAAACATTTAAAGTTTTTAAGACAGAAGTAGAGTTGCAATTAGGAAAGAAGATTAAAGCTCTTCGTTCTGATAGAGGTGGTGAATACCCTAGTCAAGATTTTAAAGATTACTTAGTTGAGAATGGAATTGTCCAGAATCTCACATCTCCATATACTCCATAACAAAATGGTGTATCTGAGAGAAGGAATCGTACATTGTTGGACATGGTTCGATCAATGTTTAATCTTACTAATCTTCCTTTTTCATTTTTGGATTATGCTTTAGAATCTACTGTTCATGTTGATATAAATAATGCGTAAAAACGTTATTAATATTTTTCGATATCCCTATGTTTTGACGATCACAAAATCTAAAATCATTAAACGTAAAGTCATTACGTAAATAAGTATTTAGTGACAAAATATCATTATATCCATCTAATTCACTTAAGGTATGAATAAACAAGTGTCTAATACATTTTATGATCAAAGGAAGGTTTATTTCCTAATTACAAATTATATAAAATGGTATAAACATTTTATATATTTTAGAAAAATACTTTTGGTAATTAAAGAAAATGTTTATTTCATAATAAATATATGAATTCAAAATTTTAACCAAGTTCAGTTAAATTTTCACCAAATAAACTTTTCTCAGAAAAAGATAAAGAATCTGGCCGTTTCATATGGGCGGCCCCCTTAATTTTAAGGGGGCCGACACACAATTAAGGGGGCTGGCATACGCTCCTGTGTCAGATTTCTTTGCCTATAAACACTGGTTCAAATATGAATATTTTCCTCACCTTTTGCACTAAAACTTTCTGTTCTAATTCACTCAAATCATCTTCCCAAATCCTTTGATTATAAACACATTAGTTCTTGTTTTCAAGTGATTCCATCCATCCTCATTCAAAGTGCAAGAGAAGAATACTCCTTTCATCTCAAAACCAAGAAGTGTTGAAGATTAGTAGTGTAGCTTGTATTTATAGTATAGTTGTGTAGTGATTGTAATTGATAGATCTAGGAGGGTTAGTAGCTGTGAATAGAAGTAGTGAAGAAATAGTTGTGGTGTGAAGAAGAAGTAGTGAAGGTGTGAGAAGTAGTGTTGTGTACAAGTTGTGAAAAAGGCGTGTAGTGGTGTGAGATTGGTTCTAGCTACTATTAGGACTCGACATTTAGCTTAGTGTCGTTAATTGGTGTAAGTGAAAGTTGTGTAAGGTTTCTCCGCCAAAAAGGGAGTTTGTTGACATAGTGAAGAAAATTCTCGAGTAGGTGACTCGAGGAGTGGAGTAGGGCGAAGAGGTGCTTCGTAGCCAAACCACTATAAATATCACGTGTTGTGGTTTGATCTCTCTATCTCTATCTTTTCATTACTTTCATATTTACGTTATCTTTATTTAGTTAGTTAGATTAAAATTGTTTGAGTTGTGCAAGTGTTGAAATTCACATAAATAAGAATCGAAGTTTTTATCAAACAAAGTTTTTAAAATATAAATTGACGTAAAACTATTCAACCCCCCTTCTAATTTTCCACAATTGGCATCAGAGCTACGTTAAACAAGATTTTTAAAATAAACTGTATTTTAAAACTTGAAATGATCTATGGAATCTGAAAAATATTTAGAAGGTCAATCTATGCAAAGACCACCACTATTTGAAAGTGATGGTTTTCTTTATTGGAAAAATCGATTCGAAACTTATGTGAAATCAAAAGATCTAGATCTTTGACATATTATTACTAATGGTGATTTTCCTCCGATACAAAATAATCCTGAAACCAAAAGGGATGAAATTGTACCTTTAAACAAAACGATAATTTGAAAAAGAAACTTGCTAAAAATAATGAGGCTAAAATGGTTATTTATAATGCGTTACCACGCAAAGAATATGAAAGAATTTTTATGTGTAAAACCGCAAAAGATATTTGGAACTCTTTACTAATCATTCACCAAGGTAATAGTCAAGTCAAAGATAATAAAATAGATCTTCTTGTACAACTATATGAACAATTTATGATTCCGGAAGAGGAATCAATTGATAATGCTTTTGCCAGATTTAACACTATCTCACAAGTTTAAAAGCACTTGATGAGAATTTTTCTGGCAAGAATTTTGTAAAGAAATTTCTTAGGGCTCTCAATCCGAAGTGGCGTGCTAAAGTGACGGCTATTGAGGAGTCAAAAAATTTATCAACTCTACAACTTGATGAGCTAATTGTAAACTTGAAAGTGTATGAGGTGATAATAAAGAAAGATTCCGAAATGGTCAAAGGAAAAAGGGAGCAAACCAAGTCAATCGCATTGAAAGCAAAAAAAGACTCTAGTGACGAAGAATGCTCAACCTCCGAAAGTGAAGATGAAGAGTATGCCATGGCCGTAAGAGACTTCAAGAAATTCTTCAAAAGACGAGGAAGATACGTTAGACAACCGTTTGATGAAAGAAAAACATTCCAAAGAAACAAGGACGACAAGACTAGCAAGAACGAAAGAAAATGCTTCAAATGTGGAGATCCAAATCATTTTATTGGAGAATGTCCGAAATTATCAAGAAGTCAAAACCACAAGGCCTTTATAGGAGGAGCATGGAGTGATAGTGACAATGATGAAAAAGACACAACAAAAGAAGAAAAGTGTCTCATGGCAAGATCTTCCGATGAGGTACGTTCCGAAACCGAATACTATAGTGATGATAATTTATCGTTAGATGAAAAAGATTTAGATAGCGAATATAGTAGATTATGCAAACTAGGACAAAAAGTCATAGCTAAAAATAAACTACTAAAACACACTAATAATAAATTAAAGGATGAAATACTTGAGTTAAAAATAAAACTACAAAAGCTAGAAAAAGGAAAAGAAAGTATTATAGAATGTAAAGAATGTCTAGTTGTTAAAAATGAGAATAAATAACTTAAAGAAGAAATTATTAGATTTGAGAAATTTGAAAATAGTATTCAGTCACTTAGTAAAATAATTGGCTCTCAAAGAATTGCCAAAGATAAAACCGGTTTAGGATACGACTCAACCGAAGCATCAACTAGTAAATCTAAAAATGTAAAGTTTGAAAGTGAAACTAGTGAACTAAAACCTTTAGAGTTAAAACCAAAGTATATTGTTTTGAAAGATAGATTAGTACCTATTGCAAGTGATGAAGAAATTAAAAACTTTCATAAATCATCTTTAAAACCCGAAGTAGAACCCCCTAAGCCAAAAATAAGATCTAAAACTCCACCACCTAGAAAACCAAATAGTCCTCATTCTAGGTCTAAAACTCCTCAACATAGAGTAAACCAAAATAGACGAAACTTTCACAATAATCATCAAATGTGGAACTTCAATCCTTGGGGAATGATTCCACCATACATGCACCCAAGTCAAATGCATAATATCTTTGGACCAAACAACTTTGGTCAAATGAGACAATGGGGACCAACAAGATGAATTCATCATACCTTGGCAAGCTTGGTTTTCTATCCGCTTTCACATGGTTATGAAATCTCTTGAAGACTTTGAAGATTTGCTTGTTGAAGACAAAAAGGTACACGCCTTTTTTAAATTTTCATGTCAAGATTGCATGCTTAGTCTAGCATCCAGTTCATTGTTGCTATAGCTTTTTCGTAATTACTCTTAGCTAATTCACTTGTTTATATATATACACATATTTTCTCTTATAGCATATACATACATACATACATACATACATACATACATACATATATATATATATATATATATATATATATATATATATATATATATATATATATATATATATATATATATATATATATATATATATATAAACATTGCTACCTAACACGGTACACACACAAAACACACTTTTTTCTCTCATACCACCACAAACCACACACACACACAAAACGCGTTTCTCTCTCCTTTCTTACAATAAATCCGATCTAATTTCCGATAAAATAAATCCGATATTTCCGATCAAATAAACCGTTATTTTTTTAATTTCCGATCTAATTTCCGATAAAAAAACACAATAAATCCGATCAAATAACATCGTTTTTTTCCGATCATCATAAAAATGGCGAAAAAAAGACACAGGAACCGTAAGTGCACTAATTTTATGTTTTCCGATCATGATTTTTTTATTTTTTATTTTAATTTTTTAATAAATATCTTAATTTCATGTTTTTTTTAGGTCACTTACAGCTACTCGTATAAGCCCCCGAACAATGGAGAAGATAAGAAGCATAGAACAAAATCAGGAAGAAAGTAAGAATTATACGTCTGAATCAGTTATATTATTTTATTTTTAGTGCATCTGAGTCAGTTATAGTTATGTTTCTTTTTAGTGCATCTGATTAAGTTATATTTTAGTGAATGTAAAATTTTAATGAATGCTAAAATTATTTATAATATGTTAGTGCATTTGTATGTATTAGTTTAGGGCATATTTATGGAATAAATTAGATAATCATTGTATATATTTGTATGTAAAATTTTAGGGAGCCTGTATGTAAAATTTTAGGACACATGTATGTTAAATTTTGGGGCATATGTATGGAATAAATTAGTTTATAATTGTATATATTTGTTAGTACAATTTTAGGGCACCAGTATGTACAATTTTAGTGCATATGTATGTAAAATTTTAGGGCACCAGTATGTTAAATTGTAGTGCATATGTATGTAACATTTTTAGGGCATATGTATGTAGCATATTAGGGCACCTGAATGTAAAATTGTAGTGCATCTGTATGTAACATTTTTAGGGCATATGTATGTAACATTTTAGGGCACCTTAATGAAACATTTTTCGGGCATCTGAATGTAATATTGTAGGGCATCTGAATGTAATATTTTAGGGCATATGCAATATTAGTATATTGGATTAAGAAGCGAACCAGTTTTACGATTGTATTAATTATTTTTCAATCGTAATTTCAGCACCCGAACCAGATACCGAAACTTATTCTGAAAATGAAGCCGGGAGGTCCCAAAACAGTAAGTCAAATGATCACATTTGAGAATTGTACTTTATATTTGAGTAATGCTATTTACATTTGAGTAATGCAATTTCAAGTTTTATTTAAACTCATTGTCATTTGAATTTCAAGATATTTATCGGTTTAAAACTTACAATTTCTGTTTTCACAAACTCATATCAGGTTATCGTACCTTTTGTGAGCTTGTGATAGTTTACATTATGTTTTAATCTCAAATTTTATCAAAATTCAAACTTATTCAAAAACAAACGTCAAACGTTTATGATGGTTTTCTTATTTTGAAACATGCTTTTTCTATTTTTCTAAACCTAGTTCATGCTTCTTTGACACAAATTTTTAACGAAATCCATCTCTTGTAACAAAAAATTACTTCAGTTTACCCATTAGGGGGCATTTGGCACAATTAGTTTTTATTAGCTAAAATCTGTTTTGTCATAAATATAAACTTGAATCAGTTTTAAATTGTTGTATTATGCAGTTTTTAACCATTTCAAACTAGTTTCAAGTAGTCTATAAGTTGCTTATTGTGTATTATAAAATTTTTATTTTCTAACTATGTTTAGAAAGTCACTAGTGTATAATCAGTTTTAGCCCTTGTTTGTTGTTTACTTAGCTTTAATTTAGATACAAATAGGATGTTGTTTGTGGTTTTACGATGTTTAGATTGCATGTATGAAGCTGCAAATGGCCAAATGATGATTACTGCTGAATATTAGTAAGCTAGATATCGTACCTTAGTGCATCTGTATGTAACATTTTAGGGCATCTGTATGTAACATTTAAGGGCATCTGAGTGTAATATTTGAGTCAGTCAGTTATAATTTGTTTATTGCACATGTATTAAATATTTTAGTGCACATGTATGGATTATTTTAGTGCATTTGTTATTATTTTGTTATATAACTTTAGTTCATAAGTCGTTATATATGCCGCATCACTAATTATGAATGCGTTCTTGGGCAGGTACCGACTCTAATAAGAGTCAACGCAGAAAGAAAACAATCGCCACCAAAAAAAGGAAGATAAGAGAAGAAAAGGTAAAAAAGAATGCAAAAATTACAAAGAAATAGAAAGTCATAGAAAATGATAGAAACAACAAACCGACGGTGGTTTTTCCAGCAATTAAAACTAGGTCCTCACCAAGAGACATAGTGAAAATCTTGAAAGGGTTGACAGATAATCAAAAGCAGGATGTGAAAGAAATGGGTTTTGAATCATTGCTGGACGATAACTTCAATATAAACACAACACCGACAAAATTGGGATATTGGGTGGTTCAACAATTTGATCCTAAGACGTGCACAATCAATATGGGAGATGGAAGGGCAATTCTGATTACTGCAAAGATGATAAAAAAAAATGCTGGGAATTCCAATGGGCGATACTGCAGTGACGCAAGTACGTTTTGCAACAACCGAGTACCCATTGATTGTTAGATGGAGGCATACGTACGACTATCCAGATGATAGATTTTACTTGACAACAGTGGTCGAGAAGCTACTGACTGAACATCATACTGGATTAGAATTCAAGCTTAATTTCCTTGTTGCGGTTATTTCAATTCTTGGAGCTTATACGAAAAATGGACTGGTGAACCAGAAGTTTATTCAATGCATCGAGAACGAAGAAGATATAAAGAATATGGATTGGTGTACCTACTTGCTGGAAATAATGAAGAAAGCAAAATCTGAATACACAAAAACAACCGGTTTCGGAGGGCCGCTTTTGTTAATGGTGGTAAGAACAAAGTGAATCAAAATTATATTAATATTTTCTTTTTTTTTTCTTTTTTTTACATATGTGTGACAATTTTTAGAGCATCAGTATTGAAAGAAAAAAAAAACGCATCTGCATATAATATTATATAAATTATTGTGCATTTTGATTTGTATATTTATGCTTATTTATGAATTTAATTACTTTACAGCTTTTGTATCTAAATTCAACCGTATCAGAGGAAGTTGAGATTGTTGAAGAAAGCCTAGCCATAAAGGCATGGGACACACAAAAATTGAAGAGAAGGGAGAAACAGGAGATTGCCATGGGTGGTTTTGGAATGTTGCCGATTAAAGAAGGGTTGCAATACATTGAGCAAACAAATAAAATGAAGATGACAAGGAAAAAATTACAGGTAATCAGTTTTATCCCTTGTTTGTTGTTTACATGGCTTTAATTTAGATGCAAATAGGATATTGTTTGTGGTTTTACGATGTTTATATTGCATGTATGAAGCTGCAAATGGCCAAATGATGATTACTGCTGAATCTTAGTTTGAAAATGTGTTCTGTTGACGAATTTAGGTTGCTTATGTTTAGGTTTTGTATGTGTGGAGCTGTGATTGTGTTAAATATAGATTTGTGTCTTTGCATTTCTGTTGTTACAAGCTTAATTAGGTTGAGTAACTTGCTTCGTATAGTGTTTTGCAAGTAGTGGTAACTGTAGCTTAGAGATTTGTGGAGTTTAGCAAATTTGTCATAGTGTAACTGCTAGGTTTTTGACTGTTTGGATTTGCATGATTTCGGTAGTTTTAGATGTTGTTTTGCTATAATTTTGGTACCAATAGTTTGCTTTAGGATAATGATCGCCAAATCAGTTATAATACTCATAGGTTTAAAAGTCAAAATTTAGATTTAGATTTCATTTCTGCTAGTGAAAATTGCAAAGTATAATCTGCCATTTGGAGAATTGCTGTATTTAGTGTTTGGCTGTGTGATTTTTATAGTTAAACATCTCCACATAACACCTAGGGTCAGATTTGATTGGCTAAAAATCAACAAAGTCAAACTTTAGTTGTATTGACCATAGTCAACTGGAACTCTTTAATTACTAGTTTTCATTACCTGATCCAAGCATCAACACCAGTTAGCATTTTGAGCTTATATCCTTTTGGAATTCTTTAAAAGTTGGATTTAAATGATTATTGGTTACTTGTTTTCTGTGATCAAAAGAGTTTTAAGTGTTTGGAATAGTTTTGACGGGTAAAGAGTAGTTATGAAAGGTCCAATTTGGACAGTTGTATGCCCTGCACCAGCAGCCTGCCTACATGACCTCTTTTCTTAGCATTGTTTATTCTTCCTTAGTATAAGCTTATTGCATAATCCTTTTTCCTTTTGGTAGCTCATTATGATATCTTGCTATAACTGTGTTTTATTTGGTCTTAAGTGCTTAATTGATAGCTTAGTTATAGTTAGCAAGTAAGGGGTTCGCTGACTGTTTCTGTCTTATTAGTTGGTAACTGATTGAGTATTTTTTAGCTTATACTGAGTACTTTACTGCTTGATTTTAGTTGTTCTGAGCATACATAAGTGCTTGTGCCTGACTTAGATTTTGTTAGCTTTTGATGCATAAGTGCTTATGCTTACTGCTTATTCATTGGTTTATGCTCTGTTGCTTTTAGGGCATCTGTATGTAACATTTTAGGGCATATGTATGTAATATTTTAGGGCATCTGAGTGTAATATTTTAGTCAGTCAGTTATAATTTGTTTATTGCACATGTATTAAATATTTTCAATAAAGATGACAAGTAAAAAATTACAGGAGTTGAAGAAAATCGCAGAGTTGGGTGACAGACAACCAGGTAATATATCATATATTACAATATTAATTGCTTTACAGTAACATGTATCCGATAATCATATAAAGGTAGTTGAATAACTTTATTAATCGATTTACAGTAAAACAATTGGAGTATGCTCAACAAGAGATAGTACGTCAGGTTTATACACCAAGAGTTGATTTGGAAGATGGAATTTGCGGTATTGGTGAAAGTTCAGAGAGGATTGAAGCAATTAAAAACTTTCAAAAGAAACCACCCGAGGTAATCTGATATATCAACACAACTGCGGGGAGGTGTTGGGATGGAAGTAGTTGAAAGAATTTCATGATTAGCAAAGAATTAAAATTGGAATATCTGTCATTGGGAAAGCCAGGATGCTGTTTCAATTAATATCAATGGTCCCGATGACGATGTTGTTTTGTATAAATAACGACTTCCCGAATTAGCATTAACTATTAGCATATTAGGTGTTAGGTTTATATTTAGTATCATTTGTATGTAAGAACAAATCAATGCAAATATTGTTTAATTATAATGAAGATGTATAATTAGTAATAATTGATGTTAGAGTACATGAACGATCACGTGTTAGAAATAAAATGATATATGTTAATGCATCTGTTATTTATAATTAGGGCATCTGTTATTTATAATTAGGGCATATGTTAGTTATAATTAGTGCATCTGTTATTTATATATCATATGCATTATATGTATAGTACATCAATAATATACTAATACATTGTTACTGGAAAAAACAAAATGTTTCAGGACATGAAGATAGAGATAAAAAAAGGCGTTGTCAATAACAGGAAATATATAAAGCATTGTTGATGAAATGCTGGAAATGGCTGCAATTTCTTACCCTGAAGATGAAGAAGTCACATCACTAATTGAGTCAAGAAACGAGAAGATTAGGAAAGCGTTCAAACCAGGAAAAATCGCCGCTGCACTTGAATCGGAAAACGATATAAATGATGAACATATGAATGATGCGCATATATCACAAGAAGAAAATGATATAAGCACAGATGATTTTTTAGGAGGGGGACCAGATATAGAAACCGTTATGGAAACACCAGAAGATTGTTTGGAAACGAATGGGGGAAATAAAGTAAATGAGGAATCTAATGGTATAAATAAAGGAGAAAAGGTTAATGGCGATATTGAAAAAGAAGTGAATGAAGGTGTAGACACAGAGTTGGTTATACAGGTTGGAGAATCACCGAAAACTGATGGAAATGTTGGTATAAATGAAGGTGGAAACGCTAATGAATATCTAGTTTTAAATGAGGTGAATCAAGGTGGAAAAAGTGCAGACGTGGGGTTAAATGAAGTTGAAAAGGAGGCCGAAAAAGGAGTTGTGAATGAAATAGTTGAAGATGCAAATGTAAGGTTTGTTGGAGAATCACCGGTTGAAGAATCATCGATACATTATAAAAGGAAAAATAAAATTAAAGTTGGCGAAAGGACTGTAAGCCAAATTATGGAAAGACTCGCAAAGAAAGGGGAATCAACTAGATTACCAAAACTTTCAATCCCGGTCGCAACTGAAAATGATTTAGAAGTTACAGGAACCGGTAAAGTTTCAAAGAGGCAATACATTGATTTCACACCACCAAGTTTCAATCTGTTTTTGCAAGATGATGAAATGAACAATATAGAAACAGATTTAAACGTTGTAATGAAACTTCCACTGACACAACCTTCAGAAATGGAAACCGGAGACAAGCATAAAAGTGGAGTGGTGAAATCAAAAAATGACAAATTGGTTAACCCTTCAAAGGATACTTCTATGAACGAAAAGGACGGTGTGACAAGGACTGAAGCAACAACATCGATGGATGATGTTGATAACGTTCAAGAAAGTGTAGGGAAAACAGGTGAAAAACCCAGGTCTGAGCATGTGATTGTCGATACGATACTTCAAAACAAAACAAACACGCACCAAACATTTATAAAAAGACCTAAGGTGACAATAAAGATATCAGAAGGGTTGAAAAAACCAGGTGATTTAACAATTCATAAAACTGGTGCGGATAAAGGTAAACAAGTGCTTACGTCTGATGAGGGTAATCTTTCGACCACTGGAGCAATTAGTGCGGTGCCAATAAGCTTTATGAGGCCAATGGAACAAGGAAATGAAGTATTATGGAAAAGAGTGAGCAATCCTACTGAAGTACTATTGTCTCCATATGTCAAAAGAAAGGTCAGCATCACCACAAATTTGCAGAGTGATGAGAAAACAATAGCTGATTACATGTTCAGCGGGATGCTTCCTCCTATGTGAGTAAAAATGTAAATGTTAATTTAAAAAAAAATAAATTTAGTGCATCATAGAATTATTGTTAATGCATCCATGTTTTGAAGTAATACATTTACGTGTGACCAGGGATATTGTGTTCAAAACATTCGACATGGAGATCCCGAGGGTAGTATTTGAAAGTTTGTATGGAAACTTGCCGGTAACAAGCGCTGCAATTGACGTGTGGAGCATAATTCAAAACAATGATGAGAAGTTGAAAAACAAGGTGGCATCGCGATCTGTTTTCTGCAAAACTGGCATGCTGGTAAGGAAAACACGTTTACTATAATATTTGCATAATAATGATCATTAATGCGCAATATGTTGTTAGTATGATTAGATAAACACTTATATCACCTATATGATTATTGGTTTTATTTTATTTTTTGTTAAAATATGATGATTGATATAAAAAAATCGTGTGATATATTGGTATTAGTGAATCGTGCGATATATTAAGGCATAATATTGAGTATGATTATGCAATACGATAAATATGTGGAACGACGGAACTGGTTGGATACATTGCGTATTTGATAGTGTATTGAAATATTGAGACATATGTATGACATATTTTAGTGCATCTGTACGGTATATTTTAGGGCACATGTATGAATATTTTGATGCATATGTATTAAAATAATTAGATAAACAACTTAACAACATATATGATTACTAATTTAATTTTAGTGCATATTTGTTAATAATTTGTTGAAATAGAAATCGTGTTTTGTGTTTTAAAGATAACACGGAAGGCACACGACTTCAAAAGAAGGATGGATGGCGTGCTTGAATATTCAACGAAAAAAAATCTTGACAAAGTTGAAATGGTAAGTTATTTTAAATAAAAATGAATGAAAAATTGATAATATATATATATATATATATATATATATATATATATATATATATATATATATATGGTGTTTAACAATATGAATATGAACCAGGTTTTCTTTCCAATAACAATGGCAAGAGAAAATTATAATCACTATTATCTCGTCGTGTACAATTTGAAGACATGTAAATCGTATATAATCGACAACGTGCGAGAGCAAAGTCAAGATGTCATTAGGCGATATGGGGATACTCCAAAAGCACTGGTATGTTTTAAAATTATAGCATCAAAGATAAAAAAATAGTGCATCAAAGTTTTATTATATTCAAATCTGAATTTTGGTTTGAAGATAGTTGTTATTATAAACTTCACATATTGCATATATTTATGTTTAAAATGAATTAACCACCTGTTTTTTTTTTGTTTATTTATTTATTTATTTATTTTTTTTTAATTTATGACAGACGAAGATCTTTGCAAATTATTTGCAATCAGAAAATCACCCAAACGTAACAAAGATAGCAACAACGAAAATCAAGATATTGAAGTTGGAGTGGGAAACAAGCATGGACCGTTTCGGATCTGCAATTTTCCTAATTAGGCACATGGAGACATTCTATGGAACAAAAAAATATTTCAAATCTGGAATTAAAAAAGAAGGTACAGCGCAAAACACCCAACTCACAAGCCTTCGTAAAAAGTATGTGGTAAAGATGTTGATGACTCTTATCAACGAAAAAAGAGAGCAGGTAGAACAAGAATCTAAGAAATACGACAACTTCAATGATGCTCAGAAACAAAATTTCAAGAAATGCGCATTCCCAAAGCTTCAAAAAAGAGTAACAAAGTATTTTGAGGATCATGAAGAGAAAATAAGGAAAAGGTGGAGCTTTTTAGGGAACAAGTCTTTTAATGAAAACAATATGATGTAATAAGCTTGATATTCGAACTAGAATTAGGAACTTTCAAATCATTAGATACACAAGTTTAACGTAGCATAAAACTAGTATGTTTATGCAAAGTGTGATACGCTATGTTTACGCAAAATATTTTATGCAGCAACTATTGTGTTTATGCAAATGTGTTGATAACGTTTGTTGATGTATAAATTCTTATTGCATTTATATATATTAAATATGAAAAAATGCACGAATGAAATGTGTGTATAACATTTAAACATTTGTTCAGATATAATACGATGCGTATGTGTGTGGTAAAAAGTGCATCAAGGTTAGGATAAAAGGTGCATTTGTGTGGTAAAAAATTCAATAAATCAAAATCAAAATTAAAAATAAAATTCACACATAATATGTTTATAGAATATGTTTATGGATAATATACTAGTAACAATATAAATCTGTCGATAATAATAAAACAAACATATGATAAAAAGTGCATCAAGGTTATGATGATTGGTGCATCTGTGTAATGTTAAAAAAAAATAATAATAATAAAAAATACAATATACAATTACACATAAGACAATATGAGAATCCAAATAAACTTCAAAGTACAATTATACAGAATCTAAATCAAATTCAAAGTAATCATCGTACAGAATGAGATTTATTTTTGTTGCAGAAGTTCATTATTCAATCACAAATCCTAAAAAAATAAAAAGGGATAGAATTTTTTTTGAGAACAAGTACATAAAACCCGCATGTGAGAAACATACTGGTCCATCACTCCTGGTAATCCACATCAACAGAACGAGTAGAATGGGTTGATCTTTTGCAAGTACCACTGATGCTGTTCTTGTACGGGCAGGTTCTAGAGTTGTGACCTTCAGCCTTTCCACAGGTAAAACATGTTCTTCTCTTCTTTGATGCTTCAGCCTCTTTGCTTAAAATTTCATCCATGTTCTTCCATCTTGAGTGGGAACCAGTCCCTTTGTTCTTCGATTGCTTGGGAACTTTAATCTCAACTCCAGCTGGTTCAGTGATACCAAGCACCGAACAGAAAATGTCAGCCTTGTTATTGGAAAGAGAAACAGGAACCTCATCTTCAACTAAAGACAGCAAATCCAACAATTGCAAACGGTACATCTCAAGTTTTTCTTTGAACGACATCAACCTATCAACTGTAGCTTCAACAATCTGGCGAATTGCGCGATGAGCAGAACAAGAACTTGACTCAGCAGCATTCACAGCATTCATAGATACATCAAAAGAAATACTATCCGGAGTCTTCGACCATCTATGAAGAACATACTCTTTTGGAAAATCTTGAACATTGTTCATCCTCAAAACGTATAAAATGTGACGGCATAGAGGACCAAAAAGGTCAAAACGCTTGCAAGAGCACGTCACGGTCATATCAGATGAACAATACAACACCTGAAAAAAATAAACAACAAATTAATGCATCTGTGTATAGAATAAAGGTGCATCCATTTATTATCAATTTGATTATATACATAAAAAAACAAAAAAAGAAAAAAGAAAAGAAAAGAAATATATATATATATATATATATATATATATATATATATATATATATATATATATATATATATATAAGTAAATAAAAAATAAAATAAAAATAAACAATAAAAAATATATATATATATGTAATCAAACATACCTCATACACTTCAGACGAATTCTTGTCCTTATTATCACGAATAAAGTATTTTATAAACAACCCAATTTCTTCAATGTTGAGAGATAAGCAATGGACAATAGAAGAAACAAGCTCATCTTGAACATCAAAAAACACACTCAACGAGTACAGCTCACCAGCATCCCTCTCCAATTTCAACTCAGTACGGTATTCATGTGTATTGTAATGAGATTCATGATCATTCTTCCGCTGAATGTACCGCTGCGAATCCATAGCACTTTCAAAATGGCTATGAAACTCAACCAACGTAAGGTGTGGATTAGTAAACCTTCCAAAGAAATGATTTTCAGATTCAGATCTTGAAGTAGTACGCATAAGTCCAGACATGTCTTCGTCTCTCAGAAAAGCTGGAATCCATCTAACCCTCATTTCAAAAATATCAGACAACCACTTGTTTTCACTCAGATCAAAATCCGCAATAATACTCGCCCATTCCTCTTCAAATACACTAGGTGAAATTTGGTCATTCCAAACTATCCCACAAAGCCTTCGTTTGAAATCTGAGTTCTTACAAATAGCAGAACCAACCTGTAATTAAAAAATAAAAAAAATAAAAAAAATAATAATATATAAATAAGTAAATTAAAAAAAGTGCATCAGTGTTACATATTAGTGCATCAGTATTATAAAATTAATACAACATTAAAACAAAAATCAATGATGTACAAAATCGACATGATGTACATTTGTAACATGAATAGCAACCACCAATGTGTTTTTTAAAAAACAATTGTTTTGTTAGAATGTTGATATTTTTTATGTTATTATAAAAGTGCATCAGTGATACATATTAGTGCATCAGTATTATAAAATTAATGCAACAAAATTAAAAAAAAAAATGTAACAATTATTATAAATATACCTTAGTAGTGACCTTCTGCATAATGTGCCACATGCACAAACGATGGCGAGCATTCGGAAAAACATCAGCAATCGCTTGCTTCATCGACGGGTCCTGGTCAGTAACGACAACTTGTGGGTCAGAACCAAAAGCCTTTTGGAACGACTGAAGAAGCCACTTGTATGAAGATATCGTTTCATCAGATAGAAGTCCAACTCCAAATGTAACCGAATGGTTGTGGTTATCTATACCAGTGAACGGTACAAAAACCATCTTGTACCTGTAAAAAAAGGTGCATCAGTATTGAACAAAAAAGGTGCATCAGTGAGTATATATATATATATATATATATATATATATATATATATATATATATATATATATATATATATATATATATATATATATATATATATATATATATATATAAAAGGTAAAAAAACATTACTTGTTAGATCTAAATGTGGCATCAAAAGACAAGATATCTCCAAAACGCTTATAGTTTAACTTCGCAGCATTGTCTGCCCAGAATAATCCACTCAACGCATCCCCTTCACCCACGTAATAGTCCATAGAAAAACCTTCACAATGCTTCTCCAAATTCTGCAACTTCTCAACCGCCATTTGAGCATCACGATCTCCAATAAACAAATTCATATCACGGTGAAAGTTTTTGCAATCTACAGCCGTCACTCTAACATTCTCAAATCCACCATTCATCTCCTTCATCAGCTTAAATGCTTTAACAGGTCCAACATTTGGGTTTGAAACTTCCATAATAAATCGTTGTTTTGAGAATCCCAAGTCTCTTGAATTCATCAAAAATTGCATATCATGTTGTGACACAAGAGGATGCTTATGTTCCGTCACAAACCAATAAACCTCATAAACGTCTCCCTCAACCTTCCTAATCCTCATTGAAGCAGGACAGTCGTTCTTACACGAAGTGTTTTTCCTGAATGATTTTTTAACAAAAGAGTCGCTAACTTGAGACGAATCAACAGTTTTCCCTTTATCAACAGAATTACCTTTACCATTAACACGTTTTTCACCCTCGTAATCTGATTTATGCTTATCATACTTCGATTCTCTCTTCTTTCCACTTTTCCTACAACTGAAATACTTAATGATTGGTATACCACTTAAATCATCCCTACATTTGGTTCCTAACTTGATGTCTGATACGTGGGAATCGCACCAGGCTTTACCTTTCAAGGGATCTTGAGAAGTTTACAACCCTCACCAGGCAGTGTACCTGATCGTTGTAGTATAGTATAGTGACAAGTACCGGGGGATTGATCGTTCAGCTAGGAATAGTGTCGCTAGGATTAGAAAACCTAAATACTAGTTCTAAAGGTGAGAGATGATTCTTTTTGTATTTTTATATTTTTTTAGAAAGCAAGTAAAAATCTCGGGTTTGAAGGATTTGGGCGGAATTAGTTGCTAGTCAACTAACCCAATACTAAAGATGCAATCAAAATAAAATACTAGAAATGAAAATAAACTAAATTATACTAAGGTTGTGAGCAATAAGTGGAGAAAATGTGTTTACTTAGATTTCACTACTCCCTAGACATCTTTTATATGTTAATTACTTGTTATAGTTGCATGGATGACGGATTGTATTCCTTAATACCATTCATGGGGTATCGCACATAACTCCCCAATTCTATGAGCTCTTATCTCCTCCTATACCATGCCCAGCACAACCATATGGATTATAAACAGTGGCTCATGCATTAAATACAACCAATAAAGACCTAGTGCAATAGGTTCATGTTTCCTAAGACGTTCAAGCATGTTACCATTTGGAGATCTGCCAGTTTTCTTAAGCCTAACATATAAATTCATTCATCCAAAACAAGTATAAACAAGTAATCAACACATAATTAACATCTAGGTTTCATTAGATCCAAGCAACCACAAGATAGATCTAGCCTAGCATGATGGAATTAAGACAAGAACAAGATATAGACAACCAACACATAGACATATTGATTGAATTAAAAGAATACTTATCTCAATTACACATGAAAGGTATCAAGGGCTTAGAACCCTTGAAAAACCTGTAAAATTCGCACCAAGTTCGTACTTAGGGTTTCTCCAAAACTTCTCTTTTTTTTTTTAATGTGAAAATTAGAAAACTATATATAGGAAAAGCGGTCTGACGGCGTCAAGACCAATCTTGTGACGCCGTCACCTCGCCGCCAAAACTCTTCTCGGACTGCCTTGATCTACTTCCGACGCCGTCATGTATTAGCATTTCCAGGCCGTCATGATCTTTACTCTTGACGCCCTACTTTGTGACGCCGTCCAATATGTACTGGGTCGTCATGGACTTTACTCTTGACGCCGTCAGGGTGTTACTCTTGACGCCGTCACGTACTGTTCCCAGCAAGAAAAATTAAGACTTTGGCGTTTTCTTCACTTTTATGCTCCAAAAACGTCCGAATTGCTTCCTTTTCCAGATTTCACTCCCAAAGTACCTAAAATCACAAAAGGAACGATTTAGGGCAATATTTGATCAAATAAATTCAATTCCGGGCTTAAATGACCCCCTAAAAGTGGTTCGTTTTTCGCCTCATCAATGTCAAAACCAGATATCTTCGCATATTGTCTATAGAAATTGTACGCCTGAGAAACCGAACCAAATATAGTCCCTTTGGTAGGTGTATCAGCAACACCTACACTAGGAATCCATGTTCTATAATTGCCTAAACTAACACCCACGTCACCAATGCTATCAACACTAGATGAACAACAACTAGGATTCTGAGTAAAACTAGAACTAGCAATGAAACCAGTAAAATAAAAATAAAAAACGTATATTAAAATATAATTAAGTGAATCAAAATAATAAACATAGCATCAAGTATAATAATATTGCATCAACATACATAGTATACATTATAGTAATGTATAACAGAAACACATAATGTTATAAAATAGTGCAACAACGTACATAATATACAGAATACAGAATATAACAAACAGATATCATAGTAAATTCAATTAGTGCATCAATATATAAAATTGAACGTTTAATGAAAGTTAACCGATTAAAAAAAAATCAATTAACGATGCGTATAACAGCTAAAATATGATTAATCATACTGTTTGAGATCGGATTTTTGTGTTATTACTGATGCACTAATTTTAAAGTTTATTGAAATCGATTAACGATGCGTATAAAAAAAACAGTTAAAAAACCTTACAATTGAGATCGGATTGAGGCATCTTATTTAAATCGATTGCACGATCCTAAGAAAAAATGTGAATGCAAGTAAAATAAGAGAATTATTGTTTGGATTTTATAGAGAGATGTAGAGAGAAAAAAAGTAGCGATTGATTAAAAAAAGTGAAGAAGAATAGGGATAATATACGATGCAATCAGTGATATTACAAAAAATGATTAATCAGTCCTTATAAAATTGTAAAAGTTACAATTAGACCCTTGTAGTTGGGTGGAAAAAAGGGGTGGGAGATGGAGGGTGAGATTTGTACATTTTTCCAACTTTTTCACCAAGGGGGGGTTTTTTCATGAACCCACCTATATATATATATATATATATATATATATATATATATATATATATATATATATATATATATATATATATATATATATATATATATATATATATATATACTATATGCCTTTATAACCTAGAAAACTCATTAGTTGATTTTCTAGAACTAGAAATTGTTCGTTTACGAACCTTTTCTTTTCCCCTCTTTTGGCCTTCTTGAACTTTAAACGTTCAAACATACTCATGTTGATGTAGAGAAATGAGTTGAAGAACCTATGGATGAAACAAACTCCCGTTACCTTTTGCATCCGTCTCCCTCTCTTTTTCTCGTCTTATAAACCCATACTATTTATATATAAATACATATATACATACTTATATACCTTCCAAAACCCTCTCGTCCACTTGACAACTTGATTAATTTTATCCGAAATGATCAAGAAATTTTATTGATTAATTTTATCCGAAATGATCAAGAAATTTTAATTGACGAAATGTCAAGTGAAAGTGTCGAGTAATTCCTTTCGTGCGAATACTCACCAACGTTTTTTTTGATTAAATATAAATCTAATATATATATATATATATATATATATATATATATATATATATATATATATATATATATATATATATATATATATATATATATATTTTCTTGTTCTTTCCAGAAACAAAAACCGCGAAAAAAATATTTTTTGGAGGGCGGCCCCCTTAAAATTAAGGGGACCGGCTGCCAAAATAAGGGCGGCCCCCTTAATGTTTAAGGGGGCCGACCATCTGATTGTTCCAATACGTTTTCCCTCTTATTTCTTTTGCCAAACACTCCTCTTTCTCATCACCACCAATTTCTACTACTGCTGTGACGAAAATCCAAACCCCAAAACATCTAAAACTACTTTCAAATCACATAATTCGGGCTATTTCGCAAAGGGCAAATTCATCTAACACGATTACCATCTGTAAGATTTTCATAACACATTTCTAATTTTATCAAATTTGATCATAATCATGATTTAGCATTTTATTTCAATTTCTTCAATTTCATCTTTTCTTTCAAATTGAGTCTAGGAATTAAATAACTAAATGCTTCCCTTAGGATTAGAAAGTATGATTAACACTAGAAACCAACAATTACAAACACCTCTTGTCAAAATTTTTTTGAAAAAGTTCATACACTCATTTTCAAAATTTTGCTTGTACATTGTTGAATAATGCTACAAAAACTTGCTAAAACATCACATTATGATTTTATAACCTATTTATCACAAAAACAAATTTTTCGGTGAAGTAAAAATATTTTTTTTTGTTTGATAAGAGGGTGTTTGGATCATGTCCAAATAGTGTCGAATATTATCCAATATAACCTTTACAATACATCATCATGAATATAAGTATAAAACTAGCATTTTAGAGTTGTGAAGATATATAATTCATATATATATATATATATATATATATATATATATATATATATATATATATATATATATATATATATATATATATATATATATATATATATATATATATATTGACATTTTGGTAGTAAATTCTCTAGATAAGGAAGCGTTTGGTTTAACTAGAAAAATAGTATTTTTGAGTCAAAATGTAAACTATTCTTTTCGAAACAAATCATTTGCATAAGAAACTTGTTGGAAATAGCTAGTTATACAATCTAATATACATCTAGCAAATTTTCATGATATATTAAGATGTTTAAAGGGGCGTTTGGATTATCCCATGACGACTTGATAAACATCGTAAAATATATCTAACACAAGTTAAAAATAAAATAAGGAACATGGTAAACTACTTCTTAAGTTAAAGGTCTTTAGAGTCAAAGTACGTTTACGTTCCTCATATGTCATAAAAATATAAGTATCATGTTTTAACGTTAACTTTATTTTAATTTTATGTTTGTTATTGTGTTTAGGTGAAAATGCCCAAAGTTATTACCGAAGATATTTCCTTAACCAAAAACTATATTCCCAAAGTTTCAACTTCCCACCACCTCTCCTTCCATTGCTCATTTCTATCGTCAAATTGAAGATAGAAATATTCATGAAGGTCATATCGTACATCCCACTTACTATCAATCCTATTTCATTGATCGTATGTTCACAAATATCCGTTTTGAATGTCTTTTCCAAATAAATGAACCCATTATTCCTCGCTTTATTCTCGACTTCTATAGCCAAGTCAAGGTCCAAACCGATGATTTTGGTTCTATTCTCATCTCATTCATGGTCCAACATGAATTCATCACTTTAACTCTTGCACAATTCGGTCAAATCCTCCAACTTCCTTTCACCGGTCAATCCGTTTTCTCAAACGAATGGGATCTTGGTTCTCTTCAATATTCTCGTCCAACTTTTGGTCCTTATTTCTCCGAAATTCATTCTCTACAAAAAATTCGTCAAATGCTCGGGTTAACCCGTGAAACCACCACTCGAAAAATAAAATCCAAAAATGTCGATATCACCAAAAACCAAATTCTACTCAAAGAATTAAGCCCCGACATGAAGCGTTGGTAAGAACTCATTTGTGAGAATGCGTTTGGTACCGGAGGCAACCGTGACCATCTCCCGGTTAGCCTCGCTCATATGTTGTATTGTATTGTTGCCGAACAACATTACAATTTGGCTTATTTCTTTATCAAGCGCATTGAACGTGCAAGATCTACTCCTAAAGCCAATCTTCCGTATGGAATGTTCCTCACTCGTCTCTATCGTCATGTTATCCAACACTATCCCGATCTTGATGGTAGCATCTATGAGTCCATCTATCCAACCTTACATCCTATCGTTCTTAAACAAACCCGTAAACCTCGTAGTGATAAGGGTAAATCTCGTCGTCACAGTTTCCATGGCTCATCATCTCGTCGAGAGGATGACGAAGAGGATGAATTTATTCATCGTGCTCCCTCTCCCGATACGTTTCTTGAAGACTTGGAAGAACTTGAAGAAGACGACTACCTAGTGCCATCTCCTTCGTCTCAAACTAACCAAGTGCTATTTGAGCGACAAACCGATTTGCTCAATCAAAACCGAAGGATACGCGAGGAGATGCGAGGAGGCTTCAAATCTATTGCTAAGACGATTGGATGATTGTTCAAGAAGAAGAAGTGATGGGGACTTTTTATTTGCTTTGGATGATCATGTTTGTTGAACTATTAGTTTGTTACTTTTGTTGAATAATTGTTTCTTACGTGCTTTATTTCCGACATATATTCGGAAATTAATATTTGTTGCCATGATTTTAGATACATTTAAACTATGTTATTAGTTAACTTATTATTATTAGATGCTCTACATGCATGCTTGTTTTTATACTTGTCTTTAATCTATGCTTGCATGATTTATTTATGATTATATATATGCTTCTCTAATAGACCAAAACTAAAATAAAATGTTCCAATAGAGCTTGCTGCAAACACAAAACCAAAATAAACCACTTTTAGAAATTTTTTGAAATTTGGTCGTCTGGGAATTCATCAGATGGGCGGCCCCCATATATCGCACGGGCGGCCCCTTTAATTTTAAGGGGGCCGGTCATGAATTAAGGGGACCGGCCATCTGGAACAGTTTTTACACTGTTTTCTTTTGCAACTTGTGACTTCTTTTGCTAGTCCCAGCTACCATTTCCCTTAAAAACTAAAATGATTTTGGAATCTAACAATGCAATTTCAAATTAATACCATTTCTAATCATGATTCCATGCTATATAACCCTTTCCACCTTCATCCACACTTCATTATCATCATCAACCTCAACAAATTCATCATGTCATCACCAAAAACCACCACCTCCAACAAAGCCAAGAAACAAAAACTTGTTATCATCCCACCAAAACAACTCTTTATTGATCTCACTAGTGAAGACAATACCACTCCATCACTACCACCTCAATGCTCATCTCCTAGTGCTCCAAATGCACCATCCAAAACACCATCAACACATGGAACCTCCACCTCTTCCATACCATCATCATCATCATCATTATCATCATCTATCAATGACTACATCAAACTCACCTATCACCTCCACCAAGAATTCCACCACCACCGCCTCTTGAAAATGCAACCTTAGACATAACACTTTCATTGTCACCCATCACACCTCTTAATGCACAATTTTCACCATCACCACTCATTCCACCAAATTACAATCCCATCCTATGGAGCTTACTTGAAGCCCTTGGTGATACATCCCTTTGTTGCATCCATAACTGAACCATCATCTTTGGATTAAGAGATGAAATCTACTACATGTTTTCATACCTTGAAAACTTGTTCCCTCAACCTCAACCAACAACATCCACACCTCCACCACCAAAATCAACCACACCTCCACCTTCATCAAACACACCTCCATCAACTCCATCATCTCCACCTACAACTTTGCTCCTCCCAAACTAAGCATGGATCATGGTTGGAAAATAAAATTGTTTTTAACCATTTTGATGAACAAGCTCTAGGAAAAACATTTCTATTAGAGTTTTGGTTGATTGTAAGCCCTTAAGGCTTTAGTTTATTAGTTAAATTATTCATGCATCTTGGATGCATGTTGCTTGTATTTTATTCATATTAATGAAGTGTTTCCTTTCATGCTTAGATTGCTTGTTCATTTCTTTTCATATATATAATTGTTGCATGCATATATATTGTATGTTCTAAATATTTTTGCAAGCATTTCATATCTCGACTTGCCTTGTAACCTTAAAACGAGGGGGAGTACATATCAAGGGGGAGCTCATCCAACATCGGGATAACCTTTTTGATGTTTACAAAAAGGGGAGAGAAGTGATATAAACTCACTAAATACTTGCATATATAATAATTTTTGATTTAATGAGTTTAGATTTTGTAATCATCAAAAAGGGGGAGATTGTTGATATAAATAATGTGTAAAAACTTTATTAATATTTTTCGATATCCATATGTTTTGACGATCACAAAATCTAAAATCATTAAACGTAAAATCATTACGTAAATAAGTATTTAGTGACAAAATATCATTATATCCATCTAATTCACTTAAGGTATGAATAAACAAGTGCCTAATACATTTTATGATCAAAGGAAGGTTTATTTACTAATTACAAATTATATAAAATGGTATAAACATTTTATATATTTTAGAAAAACACTTTTGGTAATTAAAGAAAATGTTTATTTCATAATAAATATATGAATTCAAATTTTTAACCAAATTCAGTTAAATTTTCACCAAATAAACTTTCCCCAGAAAAAGACAAAGAATCTGGCCGTTTCATATGAGCGACTCCCTTAATTATAAGGGGCAGCCCCCTTAATTTTAAGGGGGCCGACACACAATTAAGGGGGCCAGCATACGCTCCTGTGTCAAATTTCTTTGCCTATAAATACTGGTTCAGTTCAAATCTGAATTTTTACCTTTTGCATTAAAACTTTCTGTTCTAATTCACTCAAATCATTTTCCTAAATCCTTTGATCATAAACACATTAATTCTTGTTTTCAAGTGATTCCATCCATCCTCATTCAAAGTGCAAGAGAAGAATACTCCTTTCATCTCAAACCAAGAAGTGTTGAAGATTAGTAGTGTAGCTTGTATTTATAGTATAGTTGTGTTGTGATTGCAATTGATAGATCTAGAAGGGTTAGTAGTTGTGAATAGAAGTAGTGAAGCAATAGTTGTGGTGTGAAGAAGAAGTAGTGAAGGTGTGAGAAGTAGTGTTGTGTACAAGTTGTGAAGAAGGCGTGTAGTGGTATGAGATTGGTTCTAGCTACTATTAGGACTCGAAATTTAGCTTAGTGTTGTCAATTGGTGTAAGCGAAAGTTGTGTAAGGTTTCTCCGCCAAAAAGAGAGTTTGTTGACATAGTTAAGAAAACTCTTGAGCAGGTAACTCGAGGAGTGGAGTAGGGCGAAGAGGTGCTTCGTAGCCGAACCACTATAAATATCGCGTGTTGTGGTTTGATCTCTCTATCTCTATCTTTTCATTACTTTCATATTTACGTTATCATTATTTAGTTAGTTAGATTAAAATTGTTTGAGTTGTGCAAGTGTTGAAATTCATATAAATAAGAATCGAAGTTTTTATCAAACAAAGATTTTAAAATATAAATTGACGTAAAACTATTCAACCCCCCCCTTCTAGTTTTCCACAGTTCACATTCTAAATATGGTTCCCACAAAGAAGGTTGATAAGACACCATATGAGATATGGAATGGAAAAGCTCCGAACTTGTCTTATTTAAAGGTCTGGGGTTGTGAGGCGTATGTTAAACGTGATTCAACAGATAAACTCCAACAAAGATTTGTAAAGTGCATTTTTGTAGGATACCCAAAGGAAACGATGGGTTACTACTTTTACTACCCACCTGAGAATAAAGTGTTTGTTGCTAGGTATGATGACTTTCTTGAAAAATATCTTGTATCTCAAGAAGTCAGTGGGAGAATCTATGATCTGGAAGATGATCATGATAATGCATTACCTTCAGAAAACACTAGCACACTTCCTGTGGAACCTGAAAGTCTGGGTCCTTCACCTGAAGTTGAAGCAGTTCCCATTCGCAAGTCTTCTAGACATATGAAAGCTCCTGACCATCTATGTCTTAACGTAGAGTGTGAGGAAACTATACTAGGGTATCTTAGTGAACCTAGTAGTTATAGAGCTGCCATTAATAGTCCTGAAAAGGATAAATGGATGGTTGCTATGAATGGGGAAATCCAATCCATGAAAGATAATGAAGTCTGGATTGAAGTATATCTTTCTCCTAATGCCAAGGTAGTTGGGAGTAAGTGGCTCTTCAAGAAGAAAACTGACATGGATGGAAATGTACACACCGATAAGGCTTGTCTGGTTGCTAAAGGTTTTACTTAAACTTTTGGAATCGAAGAGCTATTAGAATTCTCATAGCTATAGCATCGTACTATAACTATGAGATTTGGCAAATGGATGTAAAAACCGCTTTCTTAAATGGTCGTCTAGATGAAGACATCTATATGGCACAACCAGAATGGTTTCCAAATCATGTATGCAAACTTCAAAGATCTATTTATGGATTGAAGCAAGCATCATGAAAATGGAACAAGAGACTTGATACTGAGATTAAAAAGTTTGGATTTACTCAGAATCTCGATGAGCCATGTATATATCACAAAGCTAGTGGGAGTGATAATGTATTTTTTCTAATTTTATATGTTGGTGACATATTGATCATGGGAAAAGACATTCCAAGTTTGTAGAAAGTTAAGGCATATCTTGGAAAGTGTTTTTCTATAAAAGATTTAGGAGAAGCTGCATACATTCTGGGAATCAAGATCTATAGAGATAGATCAAGGCGGTTAATTAGATTAAGTCAAAGTGCTTACATTGACAAAATATTGAAAAGATTCAATATGCAAAATTCCAAGAAAAGATATTTGCCAATGGAAGTAAACATGGCTTAAGTAATGAGTTATGTGCTTCAACACCTGCTGAGGTGGCTCGCATGAGTAAAGTTCCTTATGCTTCGGCTGTAGGATCTATTATGTATGCGGAAAAATGCAGAAGGCCAGATGTGGAGTTTGCTTAAAACATCACCAGTCAATTTCAACAGAATCCAGGTGAAAAACATTGGATTGCTGTTAAACCTATTCTTAAGTATTTAAGAAGTATAAAAGATATGTTTTTGGTATATGGTGGAGAACCAGATGCAGAACTTGATGTTACAGGTTTCTGTGATGCGTCCTGGCAATGTGACAAAGATGATGCGAAGTCTCAGACGGGTTATGTCTTTGTTATCAATGGAGGAGCAGTAGACTGGAAGAGCAAGAAGCAGAGTACAATTGCAATGTCTGCAACAGAACCTGAATACATTGCTGCTTCAGAAGCTGCTATGGAGGCTGTTTGGATTAGGAAATTCATTTCAGGGCATGGTGTTATGCCTTCAATTGAATTACCTATTAATATGTATTGTGACAATTCTGCTGCAATCATATTTGCCAATGAACCTGGAGTCATGAGAGGCACCATACATTTTATATGGAAGTATCACTTTATTTGAGAAAAAGTTAACAAAGGTGAAGTAAATCTGCTGAAAGTTCACACAGATGATAACTTAGTTGATCCATTCACTAAGGCTTTAGCTAAAGGAAAGCTTAATGAATTAGCCAATGGCATTGGGCTTATATTAGCTTGTAGTTTCATGTATGACTTTGATTAGTATTTAGATAAAGGATATTGTAAACAATTATTATTTTTAATGAAATAAAGTATTTTGGTATGTTTATTTTCATTGTTAATTCTTGTTATCCTATTTTTGCATGTTTAATCCATGAATAAAAATTATTCTAAATTGTCCGTTGTCAGTTAATAATACGGGAATATTATTAAATTAAGAAAAATTTGAAGGTTGGTATAATATACTTAATGTATATTGATGCGTAGACATGCCATTTCAGATGATGTTCAATGATACCGAATATAGGACTTATCCCAACTGCATGATGTTACTTTCTGGATCTTGTCATTAAGTAAATCCTAAGAAGTTATCCTCAGACTTGAGATACAAGGTAACTGTCATGAATGTAGTGCATTTTTGTGGAACAACTTAACGCTATACATAACTGGTAGTTATAAGGGATGTTTTCGGAAGTGTTACAGAGTTCGTGTGTTTTGCTTATAGTCAATACAGAATTTGTTCCTTCAAAATAAAATTTTGAAGTTTAATACTACTGGGCCCATTGTAGGGTTGTCAAGGTATTTGCGTGGCCACGCCCAAGATCTTCCCTGAAATGTTCAGACGATTTGGTAACCTTGTCAATTACAAACAACGAGAAACAAAATGGTTAATTAAGGAATGACCTTGATCCATATCCTTATTAACGTGGTATTAGAAACAAAAGGATAACAATAATGAGAAATCATTAAAAGGTTTTCCAGGAGCCTTACTCGAGTTGTACTAGAGGCATCGACGTGTTGCAAGACGCTAACCAATGTGATCACTCTATTATGATATGTCTAAGTGGGAGCTGTTAGTTTTATAGACATAAAATAATAGACGTGAGTTAGAATCGAACTTGAGATCACGATTGCACACTTTACGTATGAAGAGTAAATGAATAATAATTATTTATAAATGTTAAGAATAATTATTAAAACACAAAAACACCTAACGACCGTTAGTAATTAACAGAAAATGGCTAACGATCGTTAGACGAATAAAATGAAAGATTTATAGATGAATAATTGGAAGGTCAAGAAGGTTCCAGAATCCTTTTTAGGGACCCTAAACCGATCGGCCACAAGGAGTGCACCTCCTTTTTGCCTTGGACTCCAATTTGTTTTACATATATAAACAAACCCATGGTTATTTTTTTCTCATCTCTTGTACACATAACCTAAAGTTTTCTCTCTTCCTTTTCTCCTTGCAAATCTGATTGAACACCCCTATTCCATAAGGGTTTCGGTTTTTTTGAAGCTAAAAGTGTTTTTGTGTTTATATTAGTTGCATAATCTTTTAATTGAATCAGTACGTATGTACAAGAACGTGAATTAAACAAACTATTGTTTGATTCTTGGATTGAATAACAAAACGGTAAGGGGTTATTCGTGTAATCCACATAAACCCTAATTAGGGTTCTTGTAGTGAAGATTTTCTTTCACTTGATTCTTGTTCGGGCTAGAATCACAATGGTACGTTTACTATTTATTATTGATTAATTAATTACACATTATGTGATCTTGTTATAACGCTTCCGCATGTGTTTACTTGATGTTTATTGTTTATATTATGATATACCATGTTTCCAACAACATCTACCTAGGAACTTTTAACATCTGTGTTTTACATATGATGAGATCAAATAAGTACATTTTATTATCATTTACCCTATTTAATTGACTTGTTTTATATTATTTTGTATGAGAATTGGTGCCTTTATGTTTACTTTAGTGATTCTGAGGTAAAAACAAGCTAGGTGAAAGTTAATGATATTGGATGAATTATGGAGCTAAATGATCAAGATTTGAAAAGTCTACTGAAATTCAAGAGATGCGCCGTATCTCTCTCAACAGATACGTCGCAACATCTGTTTACTATTTATTATTGATTAATTAATTACGCATTATGTGATCTTGTTATAACGCTTCCGCATGTGTTTACTTGATGTTTATTATTTATATTTATGATATGTCATGTTTCCAACAACATCTATCCATGAACTTTTAACATCTATGTATTACATATGATGAGATCAAATAAGTACATTTTATTAGCATCATTTTTCCTATTTAATTGACTTGTTTTCTATTATTTTGTATGAAAATTGGTGCCTTTATGTTTACTTTAGAGATTCTCAAGTAAAAACAAGCAATAGGCGAAAGTTAATGATATTGGATGAATTATGGAGCTCAATGATCAAGATTTGAAATGTCTACTAAAATTCAAGAGATGCGCCGTATCTCTCTCAACAGATACGTCGCAACATCATACTTAGATGAATTAGAAGACCAGTGCCTGACTTTGAAGAATGCGCCGCATCCAATTACAACATGCGCCGCATATGAAACTTTGGTCAACGAAGAATAATCAACTTGATCTACTCCAAAATACGCCGCATCTCATCTACAACATGTGGCGTATCAGCTAAAGACTTCACCAGATACTATCCAAGATGTTAAAGAACATGCGCCGCATTTAGAAAGAAGTTACGCCACATCTAAAGGCGGTGTACGAATATTACAGAATATAATAATCTTGGACCCCATGCGAAGTTATGTAGATGCACCGCATCTGTCATCAACATGCGCCGCATCGACCCCTCAGACAGAGCCTATAAATACCCCAAGACAGATACGAGTTTGGTGTACAGAAAAACCCTAAGGAGATGAATTCAGTCGAAGAAGCATCACAAGACACGTCCCAAACGAAGATCTTAGAACCGTAAGAAGGTCCTGTATGTGTATAATTCATTAAGTAGTTTTGTTTATTGTATTAGTAAGCTTTAATCCATCAAGATTGATGGGCTTGTGGCCACCATACTGCTCCCCTTAAAATTGCTTTCCCATCGGTCAAAGTTTATATGATTGATTTTTTGGTGAATTATATTTGTGCTTTGATAACCTCTGTGTTTATTTGAGTCTTCTAGGCTACCATACCTATTCCTCGCCTGCTTATCTAGTGTCTAGAAAGTAGGATAAACATAAGTAATCATTAAAGGTTTACTCGCCGATATATAGGATTCAACGAGACAGATTAGATTACGATACTCATCATATAAAACTAGCAATATAACAAGTTACAAGCTACTTAATTATAAGGACATGTCTTCTTACGTGTTTCTATTATCCATATGTGTACGTGATTGCTATTCGCCGATTCGTTCTCATTAGTTTTACTTTTTATTGTTTATTAACATCCGTGCCAGTCTCTCAGGCTGAAACCCCTTTTTTATTAGAGTAGGATTGTAAAACTAACTTAGATATTAAAATACTGATTAAATCAACTAGATATTATATTCCATTCTTAGTGTTCGACACTATACTTACCACTATATGCATATTGATCGGGTACACTGCTCGTTAAGTGTGTGTGTTAATAACAAGTTGGCTGATGAGGCGAAAAATGAACCACTTTTAGGGGGTCATTTAAGCCCGGAATTGAACTTATTTGATCAAATATTGCCCTAAATCGTTCCTTTTGTGATTTTAGGTACTTTGTGAGTGAATTCTGGAAAAGGAAGCATTTTGGACGTTTTTGGAGCATAAAAGTGAAGAAAACGCCAAAGACTTAATTTTCCATGCTGAGAACAGTATCTGACGGCGTCAAGGGCATTTTGGTGACGGCGTCAAGAGTAAAAGTGGTGACGGCCCAGAGAGAATGTGAAGGCGTCACCCAAGGCCGTCACGTGTTAACTTGTCAAAACTTGCGCGCGGAGTAGCTGATATTGTTTTGGTCATAACTTTTGCATACGAACTCGGATTTAGGTGATTCAAAAGCCCACGCGAAGAGGACGAAGAGATCTACAATTTGGTGAAAAAATAGTCATGACGGCGTCATGAGAACGAGCTGACGCCATCAAGCCTTGCCGACAGAAAACATGCCTATAAATATAACTTCATAACTTCACTTTTTGTAAGCCCTAAACCCTAAGGTCGATTTCTGGGTTTAGGTGGGTGTTTTTCCAGTAACTTAGAGGGTTTCAATCACTCCATAAACATCATGTATTGGTTTGATGATTCTATCTCAACTATGTCTTTCATTATTCTTGTTTGCTTTTCTTTGATTATGTTTTGCTAATTCACCTTGTGTCTACTTATGATTATGTGAAACTTGTATATAATTGATTAGATCTCATTGATTTCTTGTTGATGTTGTGTCTATCTTCATCAATGAGGGGCTTGTTGATGTGTGTGTCTATCTCCATCAATTAAGGCGTGACAACTTCAATAGATCTAGTTGGTTTAGTTTATAATTCTTGTTTCCTATTGATTCTTGTTTTGATTGAATGAATTTATATGTTAGGCTTAAGAAAACTGGCAGATCTCCAAATGGTAACATGCTTGAACGTCTTAGGAAACATGAACCGATTGCACTAGGTCTTTATTGGTTGTATTTAATGCATGAGCCACTGTTTATAATCCCTATGGTTGTGCTGGGCATGGTATAGGAGGAGATAAAAGCTCATAGAATTGGGTAGTTATGTGCGATACCCCATGAATGGTATTAAGGAATACAACCCGTCAATTAAAACAAGGTTACAATTCTATAGGTAGGATTGGATAGCTAGCAAGGAGTAACATATCATGGGTAGACATGCTTCACTTATCTTGTAGAACCTTAGTTTATTTTCTTGTTTATTAGATTAATTAGTAGTTTTTGGGTTAGTTGATTAGCAACTAATTCCGCCCACTCCCCCAATACCCGAGATTTTTACTTGCTTTTCATAAAATATAAAAACATAAAAAGAATCATCCTTCACCTTTAGACCTAGTTAGATTAATTTCAATCCTAACGACACTATTCCTAGCTGAACGATCAATCCCCCGGTACTTGTTACTATACTATACTACAACGATCAGGTACACTGCCTGGTGGGGGTTGTAAGCTTCTCGAGATCCCTCGAGAGGTAAAGCCTGGTGCAATTCCCACGCATCATTGGCTAAATATAAATTTAAAACTTGAAAAAAGCTTAAACACCCTATGCTACACTGACATATCACACGCATCAATTTTTTGGCGCCGCTGCCGGGGAATGAATTGCTAATATCTGTTTATTTGATTAGTAATTTAATTAGATTCTAACCACTAACTTTGTTGTATATTAGTATAGATTGCATTCATTGTATATTTTGCATATTTTATTTTTCTTGTTTGTTTGTTTGTTAGTTTATTTTTATTTTCTGTAATTTTTATTTTTCTGTATTTACTTCTCTCTGCTGTATTTTGCTGATCCAAACGATGCGACGCATTTGATTTATCAGAAACGGCGCATTGCGTTTTTTATTTTTTATATACAACGTAAACTTAAAATTCAAAGTATGGCGTATCTAACCCCTAGATACGACGTATTCTGTTCTTAATCAGAAAATTTTCAAAACCCTAACGAGATACGACACATCTGTTTCGATGGTTGCGGCGCATCTATTTATTTATTAAAAACAATTTTTCGAATTTATAAACTGAGATATGACGCATCTGTTTTCACAGATATGACGTATCATTTTTCTGAATAAAAGACTGATTTAATATTTAACGTAATAAGATACGACGCATCCTAATTCTGGGATACGGTGCATCAACAGCAGATATCAACTTCTTTTATTTTTCATATTCCGTTTTCATTACTTGTTTTATGATTTTATACTTCATAAAACCTATCCTACTGATGCTTTTGTGCTGAATTTCAGGAAGTGCATAACCCGGAGCTCTGTTAAAGAACTCATCAATCTTTTTGACAATCCTGACATAAAGGAGGTTAGTGAAGAAGAAGTAACCAAAAGCAATGGCAGAAAACACTACAATGGAGGAGTACAAGAACGAGGCTCGAGCAAAATGCTGTCAAGAAATTGCAAGACCAACACCCAATAGGAACAAAGGGTTTGTTGTAAGGGGACAATTGCTCAAATTCCTACGAGATAATGCTTTTTGTGGATTAGAAAAGGAAGATGCAAATAAGCACATAGAAAGAACCCTTGAAATTGCTAACCTCTACAGAACAAAGAATATGACCTACAACCAATTCATGCTTCGAATCTTTCCATCTACGCTAGCAGGGGAGGCAAAGTGTTGGTTGAACAAAGAACCTACAAAATCTATCACCAGTTGGGTTGAGCTTAAAATTAAGTTTTTGGAAGAATTTAGCCCCGAGTTCACCTGTTGGTTAAGATCTAAGTTTCGCTACCCCGATAAAATGGGTTCACTTTTAAAGAACGAACTATGGAGTTACTGGAGAGCGGAGAACGACGAAGGAGAGACGGAAGATGAAGAGGGTAAATTTTTTAGAATTGAAACAAATTTGTTTGATTATGAAATCCCTTTGTGCAAGGAATTTAACGAGTTTAACTACTTGTTGAAAATTGATGCTGATGTGTTTACTGGAGACTTGCCTGGATTCAAAACTTATGAAACATTCAAGAACACTTGGTTGTCTGAATGCAACAATCAAGTTTCATGGGTCTATAATAAACCAGCATTTTATGATGAATTGGTACATAGCTGTGATCCTATTCGTTTCAAGAATGGAACTTGTGAATGGCCAAGTTGTGACTGGAAGAACGAAGGAATCTGTAATGGGGGAAGCATAATTGGGATGAAACGAGTTGGTAACGATGTTTACTTTGAAGACTACGATTGGTACGATCAAATTGAACACTGCTCGCGCAAGGCAGAAGCTTTACAAGAGAAAGGTCGAATCGAGTACTTAAAAGAAGTAAAGGGGGCATCGGATAATGCTTTCTGGGAATGGGTGCATAATGATTGTGATGATTATACAAGGTTGGATCGACAATTACAATGGGAGTTAAAAAGAAAATGGGATGAGATCCAAGATTATCATCAATCTATCAAACATCATCCCTATGAGAAAGCTTATGAAAATTACGACGATTCACAAAGAAAATTAATGAAAGAACTTGATGACTATTTGATTAAGGATGATTATTCTAATTTCATCAACAAAGGCGAAGAAGAATTCAATAAGAGAAAATGCAAACTTCTTGGAATTACTTATCATAACCCGCCAATGATGATCTCTGAAAAAATTTGTAGTTGTCAAATACTTTTTTGGGCCATGTGACCAAAGAATTCATTAGATTAACTCGATCTGAAGAAAACGTGTCGCAATTGTGTGGGAACATCTTTCGGATGAAGGACGAAGGATGGGATGTGATAAGAACAAAATAGGAGCTGAACGTGAGTCTAACTTGAAGACTCTAGAATAAAGAAAATTGCTCACCGGGAGATAACCCGGATTTATTTTTATTGTTTTTGTTGTCGAGTCTGTCAGACCTGCAGCAAATGCGACGCATCTCCATCAATAGATGCGGCGTATCTACTGCACAGGTCATATCTGTCTTTATTTTTCTGCATTTTATTTTTTGAACTATGAACTTTCTGTCAGTTTATTTAATACGGCGCATCCCTGGTTAAGGATGCGACGTATTTAATCTTTCTGACCCGTACCAATTCCAGGCTCGATACGGCGTATCTTCCTCAATAAGATGCGGCGCATCGACTGACATGATGATTTACAGTTTTATTTTTATTTTTTATTTTCTAACCACTAATGAATTTTGTACAAGTAGCGATCTTCTTAAACTCAGGTGTATAATTGGTGGTATTTATAGTTATTGCTCGCAAATGCATAATGAAAGATCAAACCGAGCAAATCTCAGATAAGTTTTTCGTTCTAATTCTTTTTATTTTCCTGTTTTTAATAAACAACGAGGACGTTGTTTAACTTAAGTGGGAGTGAAGAATTAGAACTTTTACTTAACTCTTACTTGTCTTTATTTTTCAAAAATATGCTTTAATTTGCGCTTAATATCTCAAATTTTAAAATAAGTCCCCTTGTAACTAATTCTCTTGTAATGTACAGACATCAATAAAAGACAATCATTCATGTTCATCATACGCATTATCTCATATAGTAGTATTATCAGGAACCTCTAAATTTCAATGAAAATTCATAGATAGATGTTTGCGGTTCTACAATTGGCAAACTCCTCAACTACACTCGTCTACAACTCGTGTATCCAAACGTAATTATTAATGGTTATCGTACCGGTAATAATCATGATCGAATCGAAGGGGTGTGTTTTGGATCCAACCATGTTTCATTGGGTTCACCTAAATCATTGTTTCGATAGCTAGGTTTAGTAGCTGATCGACTTAACAACATTATTGCCTTATTTATTCTAATTTCGACTTGGATATTAATTGTTTTTGTTCTCCCATATTCACATCATGATAACTTAGGATTGTTATTTCGACTCATCTTCTTCTTGTATAACAACTTCTATACAATAACAGCTTAAATAATAGGGTACATTTCGTACATAGCGAATACGATTGATTCTTGCTCAACTTATGTAAAAATGGTATCAATCAATCACAAGAATCAAGATAACTCAACCAACCACCCCTATTACAACCACCCCTATTACAAAAGAATCCTAACAGAAGTTTGTACTCAAACATGTGCAAACAAACATACAAAAGAAATATTAGATTGTTTACAAAGAAACATACAAAAGAAATATTATCCCCTTAAACAGACGCAGTCTCTCGATCACAACATCAAACACTCAACACTCAGTACGTTCTTAATCAAACGAATACACAAATCAGTGAGAATTAAGAGAGAAAACATAAGATCTCACCAGAATTATTTATTATTATTATTATTATTATTTTTGGCGGCAGAATTATATAAAATAAACGTGCCAAATGGTGAATAACCTTGCATATATTACAGAACTACATATCAATAGCTTTAAAGAACAAGTTTTTTACATGATCCTTAACACTTGATAGATAGCTATCTTCATTATGTTGATAAACAACTTGAGATGTTCTTGACATGTTAAGGGCAACTCTTATCATCGGCCAAAGCACCACATTTGGTGCAACAAGCTCCGCGTTGAGATCTTTCCACAACTCATGGATAAGCTCCAAAATTTGTTTTCTTTCGTCTTTATCACATGTTATCTTCTTCTCTTTCACGAGCAACTGTATGCTCGATAGTATCTCGCCTCTTTCTTGTTCTTCCTGTGCATATATATGCCACATTGATATATTTAGTCAAGTTCAAGACAAACCTAATAGCACAAGAATTTAAGGAAGCTTCATGGTATTAGTTAAAAAAAATAAACAACCTCTAATAGCTTTCTACTATATAAGTTAATACCTTAGCCGTTCCCAAATCATCCCAGAGCCGAAGAATGGTTCCCGCCAAGGTGAAAAATTTAGGGTATGGCTCAAGAAGATCCACCATGTTTTCTTTATTAACTCCATCGCATATAAGAAAGAACATATGAACAAATGCCATATACGACCCTGATGTTGTAACCGCATTGTCCATATAGTCTTTAAAGTTTGGTATGGTTCCTGTTTTCAACCATTTGACTTCCACCATGTAACCCTCTACGATGTTGATCCACTGTAATATAAAGTGCAAACTATCAAAATCAATCTATTTCTATCTATACATGCAAATAATAAAGTGGATTGATCACTAGTAGAACATTAAGAAGAAAATAGTTACGGTCTTGCGTAGAAATGGTTCAACATATAACCCTCGTTCTCTAAGGACTTTATCACATATCTCACTGGTAGTATTATACAATGCCATGTAGCTTGCTTGCATATACTCAGGAAGTTGTTCGATTTCATTCATGTCCCATCTGTTGAGAAAAATGTTTGTTTCAATATATATGATTCAACCAACATTAAAAAAAATTAAATCCTGATAAAATTACCTCTGAATTATTTTCGTAAGGAGTACAAGATCATCATATGAGCCATAAGTGTCATATATATCGTCAAGAAGTAACAAAATGGAAGTGGTTTTAGCCATCTCGATTCTGGTAGCAGAGTACTTTGGCTCAGGTAGGACTCCAACAGTCCATAGAAAGCATTCAACGTGTCGATCTCGTACAAAACTAAATTTACGCGCAACACCTAAATGGTTCCACCATCTAAAACAAAATTTTGAATTACTAAGAGACGTAATGAAATATTCAAGAGAAACAAAAGGAAGTACACCTTCTTTTCCAAATTAAAACTCCACGTTCATGTGTCTAATCTTAAAATTACAACAATAAAAACGATGTATTGATTTTAAGTTTTGAATCTTATGCTTGTTAAAAAGATAAATTTTGATTTAACTAGAAACGATGTAATCATTGCATATTACTGATAGAACTAAAACGGGTGCTCTTTGTTTACTGAACCCTTTTTGAGATGGTGTGAGTAATACTCTTTACCTAGCCACCTCAACCAGTTCCCTCCGGAAGAGCGATTGAACATGATTGTAATCTAACTTTGCAAGCTCTAGCAGTAATGGGTTGTGATCGTCTTCATTACCATAGTCTTCAATATATCTTCTTGCTTCTAAAGTTTCCATGCGCAAGTGCATTGGAAGCTCTAAAGCTTGTAAAACTTTCTTTGAAAGTTTGGGACCTAATTTTGGAACACATATATTGAGTTCTCGTGTAGTAATTTTCTTGGCATGCAATAAAAAGATTTCCTCATTTGAACCCAAGTATGAAGCTTCATATAAACTCAACAATCCTTCTATGTCTTCACTTGTCGATTTAATGAATTCACCATTCGTATCAATGAATTTTCGGAAAACCTCTGCAATAAAAGGTGATATATAGTTACTCAACATATTCAATGCGTGTTACTCAATGCGTCTAACTAACTGAAATGCAAAATAGATTTTTTTTCTTCATATAAATGTACGTGTTAAGTTTCAGGAACATTTGAAATTAAGCTAGTACCCGAATTGGTAGGGATGCCATTTTGTCGCAGAAGACGAAAACATAGAGCTACTATATGTAGTTCATCATCAGGCAAACATTGTTTGAGCTTTTCTAGTATTTCATTGATATCCTCTTGAAAATAGTACCCAATTCTCAATCTTTGAATAGTATCAACTAGCTTCAATGACATTTTGGGATCTGAAGTCGTCATCAAAACTCTTCTGGTCTTTTCTTTGAGTTCGTCGATTCTTTCTTTAGCATCAGCTTGCGGAGACATTACCTATAACTCATTATCGAAATAAACTAAATGAGATGGAAATCGAAGATTTCTTCTACTCTAAATAGCGAGAGAAGCTAACATGCAAGCATGCATGATAGACTCCATTGTTATTACTCTAAATTACTTAATATGAAGCATAGTAACAAACATACAACTAGAAACGAACCTTGACGTCAGGAAGATCTCCTTGGAGAATATTAATCGACATTGAAATGTTGGAAACGTATACGAGAGCCTTACAAACTACAAAGGATCGAGGAAATTTTCTGAAATGCTTTATTACTATGTAATACATATATTCTATATATAAAAGGTTGTAGATTTTAATGTGAACAAGAAAGATTCCAACTGCCACTGTATTAGTCCATTTAGGTAAACTAGCCATGTAGTTGCGTTGACGAATACTCGTATAACCAAATAACCCACGTTAGCGTACAATTGAAACATTAAAATCGTCTTTGTGCTTATATTAGTACATGTGTAATGCATCAAAATCGAAAAATGAGAAAGTAACAATGGTGGTATTTTGGCACACGGTAATAGTCTTGACACGGCATAGTTGGTGATAATGTAAAGACAAAAACAATGTCAATTATTAGTATTGCAAAAGCATCTTGGTTGACTTTACCCTCTCAAGCCAATATATATTCTTTCACCACAATAACAAATTATACACAATTACTTTTTAAAATGAATCAATCATCTCTTTATGATCCTTTTTATAATATAAAAATACAGTAACCTATAATTTAATGTGACTTTAAAATTGTGTAAGCAAAAGTTAAAATGTTATTTAATTAATTGTATTTTAAGTGTTTTCGGTAACAATCATTTACGTATATTATTAATTTCATAAATTAATTTCATTTTAAAGAACATGTTGATTACTAATATTAGTATTTGACCAAATCTATCCATTAGGGGGAGGGAGTGCTTCACTCACCCTCTCTTCCTTTACTCACTCCAACAATTGAAATGCGTCACATCATTCTTCACTTTTTCACTCACTCGCTCATATTTTTAGAAGCGTCACTTCACTCACCCTTCACTCATTTTTTTTTTTTTTTTTTTTTTTTTTAATTCCATTAAAATTTATTAAAAACTGAAATTTCATTAAAATTAAAAAAACATTACATAATATTATTAAAAAACATAAAATAACATTACATAATACTAAAAAACTAAAATTCATAATACTAAAAAACTAAACTTCATCGTCTTCATCGGCTTCATCGTCCACCTCAAGGTATTGTAACTGTTGAGCGTCAACATGCTCCCATAAGATCAAATCGGAGACGAAAATGTGTGTCCTCATTTCGTATCTCGACTAAGGCTGCTTCGTCAAACACAGGTTGGATCGGAGGATCCCGAATATGAACTGGGGAGATTGCGTTACCGGAGTCATGTAGAATCACGTTGTGCAATATCACACACGTATAAACTAGTTTTCTAATTCTGTCTACTGTGTACGGCCGTAAGGGTCGTCTCAGTATACCCCATCTACCATTGAGAACACCAAATACCCGTTCAACATCTTTTCGAGCCGACTCTTGTACTTTCTTGAACTTTTTCTCTTTCGGGTCGGTTGGATATTTGAACGCTTTAACAAAAGTAGACCATGTAGGATATATGCCATCAGTTAGATAGTAGCGACGCTTGTACATATGGCCATTCACAACAAATGGGCACTTAGGTTCCGTACCATTACGCTTGGTGAGGAATAGCGGAGATTGCATCACAACATTCACATCGTTGTTTGAACTCGGCGGTCCAAAGAACGCGTGCCATATCCACAAATCTTGAGACGCCACTGCCTCCATCATAATCGTGGGGTATTGATGATCACTCCTTTTATATTGACCCCTCAATTCGATTGGACAATTCCTCCAATCGAAATGTGTGCAGTCTAGGCTACCGATCATACCCGGAATGTGATGTCGAGCTTCGTACAAACATGCAATATCATGGCTTGTTGGCCTACGTAGGTAAACTGGACCATATATCTGAATAACAGCGTCACAAAAAAATTGAAGGCATTCACGTGACGTTGTTTGAGCCATTTGTAAACATTCATCAAACTCATCCGGTGGATTACCGGTTGCGAGTTGTTTAATGGCATACGAACATTTTTGTATGGCTGTGAAACTTTTTTTCGCTCTAGCATCATAACCTTCTTGAAAATACTCAAATCTAGACTCAATAGCATGTGTGATTTTCAAAAATAAACTTTTACGCATACGATACCTATCTTCAAACACTTGATCGTTGTATTTTGGTTCTTCACAAAAATAATCACGATGCAATGTTTTTGCAGCTGTGATCCGATCGCGTTTTACTGATGTTCGTGTAGACCCTGCCGTATCTTCCTCCTCATCTGCGTCAATCGCGTTAGCAAAAAACTCAAGACCACTATCGTTAGACCACTCAAACGGGACGTCTAACAATAAAGTCGAACCTATTCTTTTATGCTCCATATAGTTGATTTTTTTTTTGGTTTGGATCGGTATGCTTTTTTTTTTGCTCTAAAATGAGGCTCGATATAGATTTTTTTTTGCTCTAAAATGGTTTTTTTTGTGCTTTCCACCCACTACAACCACTCCATTTATACAATTAAAAAAAAATGAACCGTTTGATCCCAACGTTCTTCTTCAATTTCGCCTTACCGTGCGGTATGGAGGTTGCGGCGGCGGTGTTACCGTGCATGAGGCTTACCGCACTGCACCTCCCTGTACCCACTCCCATTGCTCTTATAAGCAAATGTGTAATCTGATTTTTTTTCGCCTTGCATTATAAGTCCCAAATATATCATAAAGTATTAGAAGGGTACCCCGCGCAATGCAGCGGCGGATACCCAGTTACTATTTTGTGGCGACCAAATGTTTTTCATTTTAAACATTCCTTATTTGGTATGTTCCAAATACTTTATAACGTAGTAGATATATGTTTTTCAATTCTATTAAAATACTCCATCCGTCCCATATTAAGTGTCCACTTAGCAAATGCACAAAGTTTTAAGAGATTTCACTAACTACACTTTCCGCCAATCAAATATTATTATTACCCACTAAAGTCTCATCTTATTTGTTGGAAGGTACAAATAGACATTTAATTTGAGACATCCCAAAATTCCATCGTGGACACTTAATATGGGACGGAGGGAGTATATCAATATTGGCGAGGGTTATTATATGGTTTAAATAAGATTTAATTTTTTAAATTTTATACTCCTTCGGTCCCAAAATAAATGTCCACTTTGACTTTTCATAGTTAAACTGATTCAACTTTGACCTTAGCTATTTTTGTGGGTGTAATATAATATTTGATATAAAATATATAAATGAATTGTGTTTTAAGTGTATTATTAAATGACATAACCTTTCATCAAATATTATATAACATAAACAAAATATTTAAGGTCAAAGTTAAACCAGTTTAACTCTGAAAAGTCAAACTAGACCTTTATTTTAGGACAGATGGATTATTAATTTTCTAATTTTCTTTTTATATTAATGTTTTTTGTCTTAGAATTTTAATATTTTTTTTATAGAAAATCTCAAATACTTTATAGTATAAATTATATATATTTATTGTTTAATCTTTTTGAACCCGTACCAAAAAGCTCACTATCTAAAAAAAGACAGAAGATCTACGCCCACAACAAAGCAAGCGAATCTAAAACAAGTACATTCACACCTTAGCCGGCCCACATGGTAAAAGGGTATATATTTGGCCTTAAAGCGCGATCGTCCATTTTTGGTAAAATGTTGATATTTGGTCTTAGGTGGTGAATAAAGTCTAGATTGGTAAGTAGTTTAAAAGAAAACGTTTAGCATGTGTTTATTGTCAAATACGTGAGGTAGCTAGGGTGTCGGGTCAGGTTGAATCGAGTTTTGAATTTTTTTAAAGAGACCCGTAACCTGACCCGGTTACGAATCGGGTTATCATGTTCTGGTGAGATTCGAGTCGGGTGATTCGGATTATCGAGTACAAACATCGAAATATCAAATTAGTCAATGTAACTTTTTAAAATGTAGATAATCATAAAAAAAATTATTCGCACTTGACAAATCAATATAAGTTTTTAAAAGATACCAGTAGGTATTCAGTTCGCAATTTTGAGTTTTTTATGCAATTATATATATGCAATTACTAAGTAAAGATAATATTTGATTGTGAAATGTGAGCAAACAAGTCCTGGGTACACTATTATTTTGAGACATCTTTTATATAATACAATAAAACCCTTATTGGAATTTTGCATTTTAAAAAAATCAATTCATACCTGATTTAGTAATAATTTTATTAAAAAAAAAGATTATTTTCTTATTAGGTAATATTTTATATTTATTCATAACACAAGTAGAAGATAAATACAAAAATATAGATAAGATATTTAAAAAAAATATTGTTTATTTTATATTTATCCATAAAACAAGTAAAAGATAAATACAAAAAATATAGATAAGATGCAATTAATAACAGGATTAAAATTTTTAAATAATTATTTCAAAAAATTAAAAAAAAAACCCGCGCGTGCGCGGGTATTATAACTAGTTAAATACTTAATATTAAACCCAAAAAACCATAAATTAACAAGTCGGCTGGAATGTTAAGAAAGAATTAAATACGAAGGTCCGTTTTAGGTCTAGATTGGTAAGTAGTGTAATTAAAAGAAAAAGTTAAGCCTGTGTTTATTGTCAAATAAGTGTGGTAGCCATAACGTGTAATGTGTTTATGGTCAAATAAGTGTGGTAGCCATGCATGTATATATATATATATGATATAAAGAAGGATAGCACATGTGGTGAAACCCCACCAATTCGAATTATACTCCTGTATTCATTTTCAACTTCACCTTAAGATGGAGAATGTTTATTCCTACTTGTCTCTCATTTTCATATTCCTGATGTCCACCATTTTCATCTTCAGATACAGTAAAGCTAGATCGCATCTTCCACCGAGCCCCTTAGTCGTCCTTCCGATCATTGGACATCTTCACCTCCTTTCCCACATCCCTCACCAAGCATTTCACAAGCTTTCACTTCAATATGGGCCAATTATTCATTTATTTCTTGGCTCAGTACCCTGCATTGTTGCTTCTTCGCCAGAAAGTGCGAAAGAATTCCTTAAAACCAATGAAAATGCCTCTTTAGATCGACCCAAAAGCTTAGCTTTAGATTATATTACTTATGGATATAAAGATTTCGTGTTTGCCAATTATGGACCTTACTGGAAGTTCATGAAGAAGATTGTTAATTTACAGCTCCTAAATGGCAGAACACTTGACTTGCTCAGTTCAATTAGGCACGATGAGCTTACTCGTTTTATAAGATCATTATCTGAAAATGCTAAAGTTGGAAAATCAGTGGATCTAGGCGAGGAGCTAATGAAATTGGTTAACAATGTGATATCAAGAATGGTTACGAGGGAAAGATGTACCGACAAGGAAGGCGAGGCAGAAAGTGTGGGAAAACTGATTGCCGAGATAACTGTGGCAAGCGGTAGCTTTAACCTTTCCGACTACATATGGTTGTTTAAGACTCTAGACTTGCAGGGATTCGAAAAGAGGGTGAAGGATATTCGATCAAGATTCGATGTAATAATAGAGAGGATCATGAAAGAGCATGAAGAGGCAAGAAAGCACAAGGAGATTGGAGGAGTGCAGGACTTGCTTGACATTTTACTTGATGTCGCACAAGATGAGAGCATGGAAGTAAACCTGACCAAAGAGAACATCAAAGCCTTTATCCAGGTTTTGCCAATATATGCATCTTAATCTTTTGAACCATATCAAAATATTCATCATTTTTAACCTCAAAAATTTTTAAAAAGTTATAGGGTTACAATGTTAGTGGGTTAATTTGTTAATACTTTTTTACTTTACCATTTGACCTTTGTTACAGCCATCGTAGGGCTTTGGCTGATGATATCGTCCTTATTTAGAAACTGGTCTGCGCTGAACGGTTAATTATTACATATTGCACATTTAGTAAAATAGAATAGTTTGTATTAAATAGCCTTAAAAAGTCCGTTGCATATATAAGTGAAAAGTGAATAGTATGTTTTGATGTTTCTCATCTTCTCAAGAGACACAGTTTCAATGTTTATCTATCTAGCTAAATACGAAATCATGTCTTTGCCATTTCAGAATATATTTACCGCAGGAACAGACACTGCAGCAACTACTACAGAATGGGGTTTAGCAGAACTTGTCAATCATCCCGATATAATGAAGAAAGCAATTGAAGAAATTCATCAAGTTGTTGGTGAAAGCAGACTAATACATGAATCAGACGTACCAAACCTTCCATACCTGCAAGCGATTGTGAAGGAAACGTTACGTCTCCACCCAGCTGCCCCACTTATACCAAGAAAATCAACAGAACATTGCACAGTGGCAGGTTACGACATACCAGCAAACACACATATTTATATAAATGTGTGGGCCCTCCATAGAGACCCAAACCATTGGGAAAATCCACTAGAGTTTAGGCCAGAAAGATTCCAAGAAAACAAGCTGGATGTGAGGGGACAACATTTTCATTATTTACCATTTGGTAGCGGGAAGAGAATGTGTCCTGGGATATCACTAGCACTCCATTTGGTACCCACAACGCTTGGGTCTATGATCCAGTGTTTCGACTGGAAACCTGGGAAAGATGGAAACCTCACACGTGTTGATATGGAAGAGGGATTCGGGCTCACACTCCCTAGAGCTAAGCCTTTGGTTTGTGTTCCCGTGCCCCGACTTGATCCAATCCCATTTTCAATGTAATTAACAATGCACAGATCATTGTTGTTCAAACAATCTTTTGGGTTATTCGGAGATATAGCCATATAGGAACAACGTTTGCTAAGCTTCTACTTGAAACCTCTGTGCGATGATATTGTTAGTGAAGACATAAAAATCCTGTCGCATACATGGATTCCCTAGGAACAATAAGGTTAACCGTTATTGGTAAGATTGGATTAGGGATCTAATTCAAATAAATAAAAACAGCCTAAACAGCTTTAATAATTTTGTGGTGAACACATGTATATGCATATTAATATGCGACCTTAGTCACCCAAATACATTATCTTTTGCAAACCAATTTGTTAAAACTGACTGGTAGAATTTGTTTGTTGATTCAGTTTAAAAAACGATGCCAAAAATCGACGTCATAAGCTTATTGGCGATCGATTTGGAGGATAGAGTATGATGCCTTTAGCTAGCTCTCTATGACTTTCATCAAACGATATCTTGAGTAGTTCTGGTTCTTCAAGTAATAATGAATGTCAAACACAACATTTAGTTTTGAACAAGTTAGTCAAGCTTATTAAAGAATAACACTCGACTACTTGAGTATGTTGCAACTTAATTATTTTTTATCTTATACTAGCACGGTACCCGCGCGATGCGGCGGCGGGTACCCTGTGACTATATTTTCAGGAAATGTGATTTTATGCGGCCATATTTTTTTAACGATTAATTTACAAATAACAATAGTTTTAAGGTTGGATCAGTTGGAAAACCTCATGCATCTTAACCTAGAGGTCAATGATTCGATCCTCACTCCCTATAAAAGGTAGGAAGTCCTTTTCTATCTTATATAGAACTAGAAGTAGCCTCTCTACCTTAGGTAGGGGTAAGACTATCTAAATCTCAACCTCCCCATATATCGTGGAATACGGTATTGGGACCCATAAAAAAAGCAGTAGTATAATTTCATTTACTGTTAACCGAAGCTACCACAAACGTAAATCTTGATTCTTTGCTTCAGCACAATCACTTTTAAATTTTCTGACTTACATGCGACCTTTTAGGCATAGTAAGGCGACCGACATTTATATTTTTATTTTTATTTCAAAAAAATCCATCTTTTTTACACTATATATATCCCTTACATTTTCATTTTTAATATACACTACTCACATGAACCAAATATCAAAATTAGCCCAAAATCAACTATACCATACAAATAATATACGGCTCAATTACCAAGGTAATTAGTCTAAAACCATTTTCAGCCTAAACAAACTTTAATCATCAATATCTATTAAGGCTCATGATAAAACTACCAAATAATTTGTGATATCATTTGGCCAGCCCAATTAACAATCAAACCGGTATATAACCCAAATGTGAGGACTTATAAATACGTTTACAAAACCTAAATTACCTCATTCCTGCCCTGATTTCCCTCACAAAATTAAGCGGCCATGATTTGCAGCCCACACAAACATCACATACTCTTCCTTTCTTTCTTATCTTGATAACCAAACATAGCCAACAATCTATGTTTGCAAGAAAATCATACTCTATTCTTGAATATCAAACGAAAACTCTCTCTAAGGTTTTATGTTGTGTTGATCGTGATGGTGGCTTTGGGATGGGGTTAGAACTGAGGTAGATGTAAATGTTGGGTTTTATTGTTGATGTATACTTTCTGTTCGTGGACCATAGATGGAATAAGTTTGATGTTTGTTTTGGCTTCATTGATGATTGTTCTTTTATATTCGTTTTTGTTTTGATATGTAACGGTACATTTTTTTCTTCTTTTGTGGAATGCATTAATCGGTCGAGGGGGTGACTGGTTTGTGAATTTTAGAGCTGTCCGACCTTGTGGTTGCAGTGGCGGCAACTCGGTCAGTGCAGGGGCGACCGGTCCGGTCGACCGACCACTGTGCCCAACCTAATGGCTTTATTTTTAATTACTTGGCTTAGTAGATTGATTAGCTTGTATATTATGGTTAAATGATTGTATATTTTGAAGAAGGGGTGAATTAATTAGTGTATTAATTATATGTGTTGAATAGATTGTTGACCTTAAAATCATTGTGCTTTACATACTTGTGCTCTGTTTTTATGACTTGTATTTACTTAAAAGCTATTGTAAATGGTTGTAATTTTTTTATGAACGAGTGTTTTTAATAGCATTAATGTTGTTTGGTAGAATTTTGGTCTTAAAATGACACTATGCTATTTTTTGTTGTACAATATGCTTACTTTGTTGTAATTCTGAAAATTGGGTGTATTAAAGTATTGTAAAAATGCATTATTTTTTGTAAATCTGAAAATTTTGGAGAGAGAGTGCTTTATGCATTATATGTAGTATAGATGATAACGCAACCACTAGCAAAAGCTTTTAGTCCTCGAATCCGTTTTTGTTTCAAATTTCTGAAAAAACATGCACATAAAAAATAAACACATAAAACAAAACAAACGACACAAGCTTCATTTGAACATAATACACAGGTATAATTGATATTTCCAGGATCGATTTAACAACAAGATTACAAGAAGTTGATTCTTCATTATTACTAACAGCATAACGAGTGTTACATTGTTATTTTGACACACTTTTACAATGATACATATGTTCCTTTATATAGGCTTCTAACCGAACCATTATGTCCCTTTATGAGAGGGTATAACTTCCCGTAACTACTTAATAACTACCATAACTACCATTAACTAACTATAACCGCTATTCGGTTACTAACTATCTAACGAACAATTCCAGCCCTATGGCTTTCGTTTATTATACTAACAAGACTTATGCAATTAAAAGTGCAACATTTCCCTCCTAATTGTTAAAGTCTTGTTCTTCGAGTCTCCATGCTCTTCTCCACGTCTTCCTTCACATTGCCTTCTAACCTGACCCCAAACTTTGTCTTGTTCATTTCTTCATTCTGTGACTCTTCTATTCATGCATCTTCTTGGTCTTTGTCTACCAGATCTTTTACAATAGCACTATCAACACTTCTTTCTCTAGATCTTTTACATTAGCACTATCAACCACTTCTTTCTTAGACTTCTCATGCCAAGGCACCCTTGCAGTTTCATAATACACTTAAGTCATGTCAATGAACCTCTTGTTGCAATCTTTCAATGCTTCCTTTTCACCATCTGTCAGGCCCTGTAATTTTGCAATGGTCTTCTATCTTGTCGCGTTCAAGAGCAGTTACCAACAAAGTGTTCCACCAATTTTGTTTGGCGTTCACATTTGTTCCTTCAATCAATTTGTATTCCTCTTCTCCTTCAAGGATGGATTGAAGTCGTTGCTATCTGCAACTCCTGTTGGTTCTGATCGTGCACTATCTTCTTCCAAGGTCCTTGGTGTCATACCCTGCCACGGCGGAAACGCGCGGGTGTAACTTCATGTATATCATCACAACACCTGGTGTCTACATAGAGAACAACTACATGCACATAAATAGAGCAATGTACAAACACAAAGTGTTGTAACAATACCCCAAAATAAAATAACCAAAACAAAACATAAATCCAAACATAGAGGATAAATCACTTCCAATGCAACTAAGGTCTCGTCTATCCACATCCTTCTATCTTATCCTTAGAAAGCTCACCTGAAAATGATGCTTAAAACGTCAACATAATGTTGGTGAGATTCATAGGTTTAAGACTCAACACACAAGGCAACCGAATTTACTGTGATTACAAAATATAGCTGGACAAATAAATTATAGTTATCATATTGCTACATGCATTTGCAAGTTAATATCCACACATAAGGCAACAACACTCATAAGGCAACCATTGGGCGGAACGTGCCCACCAATCCAAAGTAGTACCTATCAATATATCATCAATTAGGTCGCATGCGCGAGCAACAGGGTAAGCACCCTCCCAATTGAATCCCAAAAACCGGTAACGAGTAGGAGTATTACTCTCCAATTGGATACTCCCCCCCCCCCAATTGGACCACACAGCATTATCATCACATTATCCAATCCACATAGTTTGGTACGAGCAGGAGTATTACTCTCCAATTGGATGCTCCCCCCAATTGGACCAAACATATATATCCACACAAGCAAATAATCACACATAGCATACATACGACAACATTATAAGTCCAAGCTCTTTAATACCACACACATAATCACAGTAAACCAAAACATTTAAGACAAGCATCATTCCCATCCCAAGTTTAAAACAAAGTAAAAATATGGGACTATGAACTCACCTTAAACTCCGCAGCTCCACAAAACAATACACAATCTATAATACACAAAAATAATCCACATTACACAAGGTCAAGCTAAAAGCTACAAACCATGTAATACACATATGATGGATGTCTAAGACTCATATGACCCACCATGGATCTCCTAGACACCATACTAACCACCACCATAACCTAACACTCACTAAATCCCTTGCACTCTAAAACTCAGAAAACGCAGAATTTTTGAGTACATTCACTCACATGAAATCTTGACAAATAAAGCTCAACAACTCACACCAAAAATTTACTATGGTCTCTCATAAGCATAGAAGCTAATCCCAGAAGGCCATGGACCAATAACACACACAAGTACTCACAAGAAATTCAAACTTGACAACTACTCAAATTCGGATCTGAACGCACACCAAAAAGTTTTGATTTTTAATAATTACTTACACAAGTTTTTATCGCGAATCCTCTTCGTGGTAGTCTAATATAACCTAAAACTTAACTATTCCAGAAGACCAAGTCAAAATACCACTTTTACAACCACATGCCAACCTCAAACTTTTACCCAAAATCTGTCCCGGTTTGACAGCTTTGACACCTTAACAAAGAAAAATCAAAAGACCGACTTCCCGACCTCAAAATTGATCGTGGCTGGACTTGTTGGAAAGCTCTTTCGTTATAATTCAATTTAGACTTAAAATTTGTGACTTAACTCATCATCATCTGTTATGTACACTCACATCTTTACAGCCTTACAAATCTGTCCAAACCCTAACACATAATCTAACGCGTTTAACACTCAATTCCCTTAACCATTACTCATTATATTAACATCTAATCATCCTAACATGTTTTACTTCAATAATTTACAGAAGTATATAAACCCTAGATTCCATCATATTAATTATTACATGAATCATAACAATAATTGATTAATTACACATAAGGGTTAAAGATTTTACCTTGATTCTTGATTTTTTGCTAGACAATTATGAAACCCTAATTTTCCCCTCTTGATTCTCCATATGTCGACCCATATTTGCAGAAAAAATGCTTTAGAGGTGTTTGGTTTGGTATATATATTAATTAGGGATAATCCTTAGGCCTAAGAGTCATATTTGGACTCAAATTGGGTTTCCTTTTCCCCCCTTATCCCTTAAATCCGAATTTTGCATATATAAAATATACATTTTTATTTTTTTTATTAAATTTATTTATTACACTCAAAACCTCATACTTTTCATATTTTATAAACTCCCAAAACAAAACCTAACGTCTTACGCGATAAACCTTAATTTTACGATAAACCGGAAAAATATCATTTTCAAAACAAAGTTTCCAAAAATAGAATTTCACACTCTTTTTGAAATATAACACATAAAAACAAACTCCTCGTAACTTACTAACGCTCAATTACTTGAACGAAGACTCGTTACGCAATAACACAAAAACACCAAAACTACACAAGTCATTTCTACACCACAAAGGTGATCAAAATGAACTTTTCCAAATTACAAACTTTCCAAATCACAATAAAACCACTTACGCAAAGGGATTTAGTGCTAAAACTCACCTATATCACTCATATATCACTTCAAACACCTAGGACACACCAAACAAATGTCAACCGAGTCAAGACTATCAGTCAAACTGACCTGCTAAAACCACGGTTGTTACACTTGGTGTCTCTTCCCTTCTAAGTCTTTTGATCTTCTTGATCAAAAACTTGAATCACAACTTGTAATCTTGCAACCTTTGGCTCTGATGCCACTGATACACAGGTATAATTGATATTTCCAGGATCGATTTAACAACAAAATTACAAGTTGATTCTTCATTATTACTAACCGAAGTTGACACACTTTTACAATGATACATATGTTCATTTACAATGAAGTTGATTCTTCAGTATTACAAGAAGTTGACACAGTTTTACAATGATACATATGTTCGTTTATATAGGCTTCTAACCAAACCATCATGTCCCTTCATGAAAGGGTATAACTTCTTGTAACTAAATAAGTACCATTAACTAACTATAACCGCTATTCGGTTACTAACTATCTAACGAACAATTCCAGCCCTTTGGCTTTCATTTATTATACTAACAAGACATATGCAATTAAAAGTGCAACAGAACATTCACCCACTGATGCAACATTATGACTAAAATTAAATAAGCATCATCGAGACATCGACCATCAGACTCGGCCATACTTAATAATACAGTAATGAAAAATGAATAGAATTTGATAATATTAACCGATCTATGTTCAGGAAGCTCAATCTTGAGAGTGTTTATGTGTGTGAATATTCGTGAAGATTCCCGTCACTAAAGCAATCCGGGTATTTTAAAATTTTAGTGTGTGTAAGGCTCAACAGATGTATGAAATGTACCTTCTATTTAGGTTGTAACTTGTAAGTAAAAGAGAAGTTGTTATACAACAAGATGAGTAAATAATCCTAACTTCTAATTATAGGTGAACAGAAACAAGATTTAAACCAAAATCAATATAATAAGTGAATGTATGTACGTCGTTCATCCAAGCTACTAACCTATCTACCAACGACAACGCTTTGGGTGAACTTGAAAGAAACGTGGTTTGATCCAAACATCCCTTCGATCATTGTTTTTACAGTTATGATAAACACCAATCAATTTTGTATGGATACACGAGTTGTAGTTGTAGACCAGATTTGTCAACAAGCTTGTCTGGTGTACAATTGGAAACATAAGTATATTAACTTTCCCAAAGAATTAGAGGATCTCTTTTATACTTTTCCTTGCAATACTTGACGGTTTCACTAAGCGGTTTTATAACATAACAAAATGGTCTCTTGAGTGCATCCCCGCAGGAGTAAGGTTTCACTTTGTTATCTCTGACAGAAGATGTGAGCGTATAACTCTGATCATCTACGTAATAAAAAGTTTGACTCTTGTAGTCGAATGCTGCAAACCTCACAATGCAAGGCTTGTACTTACAAATACGAATGCTTTTAGGTAGTAGTACCTTGTGGCAAGTCAAGTACTTTCCCCTTTTGAAATGACTATTACTTCACTTGGTGTCATAATGGAGACGACACAGTTAGGGTAGGTAGGCTTCAGAACGCGGTTGCACGGCGTTTAATTTCTTGCATGCGAAGTTAGGGAGTACAATCTTGGCTCGAGAAAAGGGTAAAAAGAAGAAAATGGGTCCTTCGCATTTAAGAACAAATAGCCATCCTTGATAAATTAGGGGTGTTAATGAGTCGAGCTTTTAATGAGCTACTCGAGCTAGAGCTCGTTTATCTCGAGCCGAGCTTAACAATTTTCGAGCTCGAACAAAAGTTATTGCTCGTTTAGTTTCAGAGCCGAGCTTTTAAAACTAATATTTAGCTCAACTAGCTCGAAAACTCGTTTAGTTTACACGAGCCAAACGAGCTAATCGATCTAAACAAGTCGAGCGAGCTAAACGAGCTGAACACCTTTATAAACCTTTTTCTTTTACTATGTATGAGTAAAATAAATCTTAATTTAGTTGAAAGTACATAAAATCCATACATATTGTTACACACTTTAAAACCCTAACTTTCAAAATTAATAGATAGCATTTACTTAGGAAAAGGATGATGATCTAGGAGCTTAAGTACTTGATTCTACACACCCTTCTTGACTAAATAAACACTTGAACCAAACTAAGTTTTGTTTTTTTTTTTGTTTTTTCTTCCTTGCAAAACCGACAGACACATATAAACACTTTACCAACTCTCTAGAACACATCTAGACTTTTCTAAAGATAGATATTTATCCTAGTATAAGATTTAGTTTAATCACTTGGCAAGATTTGTCCTTCCATTGCTATAACAATTTGGTTTTAGTACTAGAACAAGTTAATTCTACTGCACCTTTGAGCTTTTGACAAGAAATTCCCTCTAGTACTATAACAATTTAATCTTGGTACTGAGACAAGGTGGTTCTAGTACTAGTTTGGGATTCTGAAAACTTAGTTCCCTCTACTTATATACTTTAACTCTATAACTTATAATTTTGGTAATGTACAATACTTATATAATATAATAATACCTTTTCGGATTTCGGGTGTTACACCCTAATTGAACTCTTGCCACTATAAGTCAAGTGGGAATTTGAAATTAACTAATAATGTGGTTGTTTATGATGTTCTTGTTGTTCCTGGATATTGTGTGAGTTTCCTATATATTAACAAATTAATTAGAGATAGTAAAATTTTTGTTGGTTTTTATAAGGATAAGTGTTATACTCAGGACTTGAAATAGGAGAAAAATCTAGGAAATGGTAGTGAATCTGGTGGTCTTTATCTGTTTGATATGCAATCTGATGATCCTGTTGGTAAGTGCAATGTGGTTATGTCATATAATGATGCTAAATTAGTGTGGCACAATAGACTGGGTCATCATGCTGATCAAGTCTTATCTGTGCTTCAGTCTGACCTTGACATATCTAAAAATACCTTTGTGCCTGTGTGTGAAATTTTTCATAGTGTTAAGCAGACAAAGGATCATTTTCCTTTGTCTGACCATAATTCTAAGAAGCTTGGTGAACTTGTTCACCTTGACTTTACAGAGTTCCTTGCAGAGAGGGATATAAGTATTTCTTGACTATTGATGTGTGGTTTTGCAACCTTGCAAAAGGTTTTACCTCTCGAGAGATCTCGAGAAGCTTGCAATCCCCACCAGGCAGTGTACCTAACCGATGTAGTATAGTGTAGTGTCAAGTACCGGGGGATTGATCATTCAACTTGGGGAATAGTGTTCGTTAGGATTAAAAATTAATTAAACTAGGTCTAGAGGTGAGGGATGATTCTTTTTGTATTTTTATATTTTATTGAAAGCAAGTAAAAATCTCGGGTATTGGAAGAGTGGGAAGAATTAGTTACTAGTCAACTAACCCAAATAACTACAAATGCAATAAAAATAAATAACAAGAAATAAAATGTTGAGAAAAACCTTATAATGAGAGAAACGTATTTACTCAGATTTCACTACTCCATAGCTATCTTTCATTAATTCAATAGTTTGTTACAATTGTGTGGATGACGGGTTATATTCTTTAATACCATTCATGGGGCCGTGTACGATCTTCCCAAACTCTATAAGCTTCTACCTCTTCTTATGTCGAGCCGACAACTATCTCCTAACATGACATCCTTAGTAGTCACTTATGCATTAAATACAACCATTAAAATTGTAGTACACATCCGATTCATGTTTCTTAAGACGTTCAAGCAAGTTACCAATTGGAGATTAGCTATTTTTCTTAAGCCTAACATCGAAATCATTCATCCAACAACAATTAATAACAAACAATCAACCAATAATTAATAGCTAGGTTTCAATACATCTAAGTAAACAAAAACAAACCTAGCCTAGCATGTTAATGTAAAGACAAGCATAAGATAGAATCAAACAACACATAGACATATTGAATGATTATTGGAAGACTTATCTTTAATCAAAAATGGATGAAAGAAGGGTTTGAAACCCTTACAAGAATGTGAAAATTCGACCTAGGGTTTATGGTAAAGTTCCTTCAAAAGTTCTCTCCCTTAATGAATGAAAATTAGAAAACTATATATAGAGATTAATATCTGACGGCGTCACGTTATACATGTGACACCGTCAACTAGCCGCCAATGCTCTCATCGGATTGCCTAGATCCAGATCTGACGTCGTCACTTGTAATTCTTCTATTGGCCGTCACCTTGTAATTTGCTCTTGACGGCCTAGGCGTCACAAAGGGTGACGCCGTCACTCTTTAAGTCCAAAAATCTTTCTGGCACGTCTCATGTAAACTTCATATCCACCGCTTTGCCAACACATGACGCCATCACCTGTAGAGCGTGATGCCGTCAGGTACTGTTTCCAACTTGATTTTGAAGACCTTGTCGTTTTCTTCACTTTTTGCTCCAAAAATGTCCAAAATGCTTCTTTTTCCAGATTTCTTCTCCAAAGTACCTAAAATGACAAAAGGAACGATTTGAGGCAATATTTGATCAAATAATCACGACTTAGGGATTAAATGACCCCCTAAAAGCTTAACATTTTTCGCCTCTTCAACTATTGTTGATGACTACTCTGAGCTGTATGTGTTTACTTAGTCGAAACTAAGGATGAATTTTTTGAAGTGTCTGTTTCTTTTATAAACTTGATTTATAACCAAATTTGTGTCAAACATAGGGGTGTAAATGAGACGAGAAAACTCATGAGTTATTCGAGATCGACTCATAAACTACTTGAAACCGACTCGATTTAAACGAGTCGAGCTCGAGTTCGAGCTACTCGACTATATTATCAAGCCGAGCTCGAGCTCTAAAATAGTTGGCTTGTGATGCTCGCGAGCCTTAACGAGCTTCAATTAGATTACACTTTTACCCATTTATATACATAAATTTACTTAATTTTCATACGAATCGAGTCGAGCCAAGCTTCATATGTTGAGTATTTATTGAATTCGAGTATGAAATGTAGAAATAAACTAGCTCTAGTTGAGTTTACAGCTCGAATTTTATATGACGAGTTGAGTTTCGAGCTCGAGTTATAGTATTCGAGTCGAGCTCGAGCTTGGCAGTACTCGGCACGTTTACACCCCTAGTCAAACTTAATACTGTTAGAACTGACAATGGAACTGAATTTGTTAATAAGAAAATGAGTCATATGTTTTATGATCTAGGAGTTATACATAAAACTTCATGTGCCCATATCTCTCAGCAAAATGGGATTGCTGAAAGGAAACATAGACATCTACTAAATGTAGCTAGGAGTCTTATGTTTCAGGGGGGAATCCGTTTAAGGTTCTGGTCTAATTGCATTCTGATTGTTGTCTATCTTATATGAACAGGTTACCATCATATGTGTTAAAAGGTAAGTGTCCTTATGAGTTGGTACATAAAAAGAAAACTATTTTTTCCTATTTGAGGTCTTTTGGTCGTCTGTGTTTTTCAACTATGTTAAATAATCATGATAAAATGTCTTTTAGGTCTGAAAAGTATGTTTTGATTGGTTATTCTACTATTAAAAAAGCTTGCAAACTTTTAAGTTTGGATACCAGAAATGTCTTTTATTCTAGAGATTTAAAGTTTTATGAAAATGTATTTCCTTTTAAATGAAAACTTTTGATACTGCTGATGCTGCCACTGTAAGTGAAGTAGATCACTTGAACTTTTCTAGATAATAAATGGTCTCAAAGTCCCTATGATGAAGGGAGCGATTCATCAGTTGAGGATGGTAGTGAGTCACCTTTTATTGATACTACACAGAATATGTATCAAGAAGGTTGACAATCTGCAACCCATTTTGGTGACCAAAACTGGTCTGAGGGCAATAATCAAGAATATGTTTCTATACGAATTCATGATAATAGTTTTGGAAATGGTGTGCAGACACCTGTATTAAGAAAGTATACCAGGCAATCTAAGTTACATGTTAGATTGAATGATGATGTGTTTAATTTTAAAGTGAGGTATGGTATTGAAAATATGTAAATTATTCTAGTATGAAAAGTCTAATATGTGTTTTGCATCTACTTTAAATAAGTCTGTTGAACCTACTTGTTTTGAAGATGCTTTGAAAGATTCTAATTGGGTTGAGGCTATGAATAATGAGATTGAGGCACTTAACGGGAATAATACTTGGATTGAATGTGAGTTACCTGTAACAAGAAACCTGTTGGTTGTACTTGTATTTGGAAAATAAAATATAAAGCATTTGGTGAAATTAATAGGTATAAAGCAAGATTAGTTGCTAAAGGCTTTAATCAAAGAGAAGGTTTTGATTATGATGAGACTTAGTCATGTTGTTAAAATGGTCATTGGGGTGTTTAATCAGCATTGCGGTGAATATGAGTTGGCCTTTATATCAGTTAGATGCTAACAATGCTTTTCTTTATAGTGATTTGGTTGAGGATGTATATATAGTTTTACATTAAGGTTATAATAATGTTGATAAATCTAGAGTCTGCAAGTTGAATAAGTCTCTTTATTTTCTTAAGCAAGCCCCAATGCATTGGAATGACAAACTTACCACTGTTGTGGTTGAACAAGGCTTTGTCCAAAGTAAATTTGACTACACTCTATGTAGTAAACATAGAGATTCTTTTTTATTGCATTGCTTGTTTATGTGGATGACATAGTTATAACTGGTAATGATGAATCTGAAATATGTGAATTCAAAAAGTTTATGAGTTCTAAATCCATGAAAAAAGATTTGGGAGAGTTAAAATATTTTATTAAGACAGAAGTTTTAAAAAATGAAAAAGGTATTTGTATGTCCGAAAGGAAGTATTGTTTGGAGTTGTTATATGAGTATGATTTATTAGCTGCTAAACCAGTTGACACATCTTTACCTGAGAACACTGTTTTGAACTTTGTTGAAACCGAAAAAGATAAGTATTTGAAAAATGTTACTAGTTACTAGAAATTGGTGGGTAAATTGATATATTTGACAAATACAAGACCTGATATTAGTTATGTTGTGCATTGCTTGAGTCAGCATATGCATAGTCCATCATAATCGCATTTAAAAGTTGCTTTAAGGGTCTTGAAATATTTGAAAAGGTCACCTGGGTCTGGTTTGCAGTTTAACAAAGATTATGATTTAAAGTTAAGCATATGTTGATGCAGATTGGGCTAAGTGTCAAAAAACAAGAAAATATGTGAGTGGTTTTTGTGTCTTCTTGGGTCAGTCACTTATTCCTTAGAAAAGTAAAAAGCAGTCTACCTTGTCTAAAAGCCCATCTGAGTCTGAGTACAAGTCTTATTTCTGCAACATGTGAGGTTGTATGGTTGGGTAATTTGTGGCACAGTTTAGGTCTAAAAGGGTTATATCCAGTTGAAGTGTTTTGTGATAATAGTGCAACAATCTTTTTTTCAAGAAAAACTAAACACTTTAAACTGAATGTTCATTTGGTTTGAGAAAAGGTAGTAGCAGGTGTGATTAAAAGTGCTAAGATTCATACTGATGATCAATTTGCAGACATTTTCACAAAATTGCAGACATTTTCACAAAATGTCTTGGTATTATTCAAGATAACTTTTTTTTTTTGTAACAAACTTGGTTTGTTTGACATGTTTGCAGGAAAAGCTGATAACACTTTAAAGAAGGAAGTAAAGGTTGGTGAGCAGTTTGTTGACTTATCAGCTTGAGGGTGGATGCTCATTAAAATAGTCAAACTTCAGCAACATAACTTAGAGGGCCATTTATGACAATATCTCAAAGTATTTTACTCTATCTTAAGTCTAGGTGATGTTTGCTCACGGTTTGAAAGATGAAGGGCTAAAATGCAAGTTTCGGTTGTATAAGCTATCACCCGGATCTAGGGTTTGATAACTTGTCATTATACACACTTGTTTTCTCTGTCGTTTTCACATAGTTGGTTATTCTCATCTTGTGTAGTCTGTTTAGTCTTTGATATCATTCTTGATATCTTGTTTGCCTGATTCTTGTAATAACACACCAGTCTGTTGATATAAATAATGCATAAAAATGTTATTAATATTTCTCGATATCCCTACGTTTTGACGATCAAAAAATGTAAAATCATTAAACTTAAAATCATTATGTAAACGGTATTTAGTTACAAATATCATTCCAACTAACTAAATAACTTAAGGCATTAATAAACAAATGTCTAATACATTTTATGATCAAAGGGATTTTTATTTAGACACTACAAATTTTATAAAATGTTATAAACATTTTATATATTAAAAAAACACTTTTGGTAATTAAAGGAAAATGTTGAATTTCTAATAAATATATGAATTCAAATTTTTTACCAAAATCAGTTAAATTTTCACCAAATAAACTTGCACCAGCAAAAGACAAAAAGTCTGGCCGTTACAGGAGGGCGGCCCCCTTAATAATTAAAGGGGCCGACCACCATTTAAGGGGCTGGCACGCTCCTATGGCCAGATTCTTTTGGCTATGAATACTGGTTCATTTCTGTAATTTTTCCTCACCTTTTGCACGAAAATTTTCTGTCACAATCCCTTCCAAACATCATTCTAAATCCTTTGATCATAAGATTATAAGTCTTTGTTTCAAGTGATTTACTCCTTCATCACTCAAAGTGCAAGAGAATAATACTCCTTCAACATCTAGTTAAGAAGTATTGTAGATTTGTGAATATAGTCTTGTAGTTGTGTAAATTATTTGTAAAGGTGTAGATTGTTTATAATAGGTAGATTTAGCTGTGTTAATAGTGAATAAAAGTAGTGAAGAAGAAGTAGTGTTGTGAAGAAGAAGTTGTGAATTCGTGAGAAGTCGTGTAGTAGTTGTGGTGTGTACAAGTTGTGAAGAAGTCGTGAAGAGTAGTGAGATTGGTTCTAGCTACTACTAGAACTCGATATTTAGCTTAGTGTCGTTAATTGGTGTAAGCAAAACTTTTGTAAGGTTTTCTCCACCATAAGGGAGCTTGTTGACATAGTGAAGAAAACTCTCGAGTTAGGTGCTCGGGGAGTGGAGTAGGGCGAAGAGGAGCTTCGTAGCCGAACCACTATAAATCTTTTGTCTCGCGGTGTGATCTTCCTATCTCTATCTCTTTACTTACTTGTTTATGTTGTTATTATTTACTTTCGTAGATATAAGTATTCATAAGTGCACAAGTATTGATCTCACATAAAAATAGAATCGAAGATTTTGAAAAAAAAGTTTTTATAAATTTAAAAACTACGTAAAACTATTCAACCCCCCTTCTAGTTTTCCACAATTGGTATCAGAGCCAGGTTGAACAAGATTTTTAAATTAAATTGTATTTTAAAACTTGAAATCGATCTATGGAATTGGAAAAATATTTAGAAGGGAACATGACATTTAAACCACCATTTTTCGAAAACATAAGTTTTCTTGAATGAAAAAATCGATTCGAAAGTTATGTGAAGTCAATAGATTATGATCTTTGGCATGTCATTTCAATTGGTGATTTTCAACCAATAAAAACTATTTTTGAAGAACAAGATAATTGTTTCAAAAGTTTGCTAGATAAAAAAATAAGGCTAAAATAATTATATATAAAGCTTTACTAAGAATTGAATACGAAAGAATATTTTTTTGTCAAACGGGAAATGATATTTGGAAAAGCCTTTTAAACCTTAATCAAGAGAAGTGTCAAGCCAAAGAAAATTTTGCATACAAAATAGTAGAAAATGAAAGTATAGTAGATAAGTATTTAGTTGAAATGAGTACAAGTGCTACTAGTTCAAAATTTTTGTATGAAGGTAATGATGGCAAAAATTCCATGAGTCACGTCAAGAGTAAACAAGAAGGTTGTATAAAGATAACGATCAAAAAGGAACTTAGTGACGATGACGATTCTAGTTTCGAAAGTGAAGACGTAGAATATGCAAAGGTCGTTAAAGAATTCAAGAATATTATTAAAAAGCAACAAAGAGCACAAGATAAAAGAAAAACAACCCAAAGAAGAAGATCTAGTGACGAACACGAAACGATGAAGCACAAATGTTTCGTAGCTCAAGCATCTAATGAAGTATGTCTTGGAGTAGATTTGGAGCACGATGAATGGATAAAGGATAGTGGATGCTCAAGACACATGACGGGGAATCGCAAGCTATTTTCTACATACAAGGCGTATAACGGAGGTAACGTTGTTTTTGGTAGCGATCGTCGTGGAAAAATCATAGGCAAAGGTACGATTTCTCGAGACTCTCTAACTATTGAAAATGTTGAACATGTAGATAATCTAACATATAACTTGCTTAGTATAGGTCAAATATGTGATAATAAGTGTAGGGTTACCTTTACCGATAAAGATAGTGAAATAATTAAGGATGAGAAAGTCATAGGTAGAGGAATTAGGAAAGCAGGTATATATGTTATGAAACTAGGAGACAAACCGGAAGATAGGATATGCTTAGCAACTCTAGATGAAAATTCCACCTTGTGGCATAGGAGATTAGGTTACGCTAACATGCAACAATTACAATCTTTAGTCTCTAAGGAACTAGTTAGAAACTTGCCTAGTCTAAGATATGCTCAACATTTTTGTGACGCTTGTAAAATTGGAAAACAAACACATGCTAGTCACAAATCTAAAAATATGGTATCCATTACTAGATGCTTAGAATTACTTCACATGGATCTTTTTGGTACATCTGCAGTCCGGAGCTACGATGGCAACCGTTACACCTTAGTTATAGTAGATGATTATTCACGATACACGTGGACTAGGTTCTTAAGTGATAAAACCGAAGCCTTTGAGAAATTTGAGAAATTTAGTAAAATGATTCAAAATAAATTAGGATGCTCAATAGTATCAATTAGGACGGACCATGGTAGGAAATTTGACAACGAAGTACAATTCAGAAAATATTGTGATTTAAATGGAATATCTCACAATTTTTTCGCTCCTCGTACTCCTCAATCAAATGGGGTAGTAGAAAGGAAAAATAGGTCTTTACAAGAAATGAGTAGAACAATGCTAAATGAGCAATCTATCCCACAAAAGTTTTGGTGTCACGCCGTAGATACATCAACGTATATACTTAATAGGGTTTCTATTAGACGAATATTAGGAAAAACTCCTTATAAGTTATTAAGAGGTGGAAAACCAAATATAGGCTACTTTAGAGTATTCGGAAGTAAATGCTTTATCCTTAATACAAAATATTACCTTACTAAGTTCGATCCTAAGTCATACGAAGAAATTTTTCTAGGATATTCACAAAATAGTAAAGTATTTATAATTTTAAATAAACATACTATGAAAGTAGAAGAATCCTTAAATGTAACATTTGATGAAACTCCTCCACCACCCTAAACATTACCTTTAGAAGATGATGATGTGATTGAGGAAGAAGCTATTGAGGTTAGTAAAAGTAAGCCCTTAGGAAAAGATAATGAAGTAGAAAGATTAGAAGAAAATGAGATTGTAAATATTAAGGAATCAAAATAACATCCTTTAGGTAACATCATAGGAAGTTGAAATCAAAGAACCCTTAGATCACAAGCTCAAGATGAAAGTAACTTCTTTTGCTTTATGGCAACAATAGAACCTAGGAATGTAAATGAAGCCTTAAAGGATGAAAGTTAGATTATGGCTATGCAAGAAGAATTAAATCAATTTAAAATAAATGATGTTTGGGAACTAGTCCCAAATCCTAGGAATGTGACCATAATAGGAACCAAATGGTATTTAGGAATAAACTAGATGAGAATGGAATAGTAACTAGGAATAAAGCTAGATTAGTCGCCCAAGGTTATAATCAACAAGAAGGAATTGATTATGATAAAACCTTTGCTCCGGTAGCTAGACTAGAATCTATTAGAATACTCTTAGCTTACACTTGCGCCCTAGATTTTAAGTTATACCAAATGGATGTGAAGAGTGCATTCCTCAACGGTTTTTTTTATCAATGAGGAGGTTTATGTGGCACAACCTCCGGGATTCATTGACTTCGCAAAACCTGATTATGTTTATAAACTCAAGAAGGCTTTATATGGACTCAAACAAGCCCCTAAGGCTTGGTATGATCGATTAAAAGCATTTCTTATTAAACATGATTATTCCATGGGAATGGTAGACAACACTCTCTTCACTAAAAAGAAAAACCCGAATCTCATCATTGTTCAAATATATGTCGATGATATTATATTTTGATCGACTTGTCAAGAAATGTGTGATAAATTTGCCAAAATCATGAATGATGAGTTTGAGGTGAGTATGATGGGTGAACTTAACTTCTTCCTAGGATTATAAATAAAACAATTAGAAGATGGAATATTTTTCAACCAATCTAAATACATTAAGGAAATGCTTAAGAAATTTGGCCTAAAAGACTCAAAACCCTTAAAAACACCTATGTCTACGGAAGTGAAACACACAAGAGATGAAGAAGGTCAGTTTGTAGATAATACTAAGTATAGAGGAATGATAGGTAGTTTACTATACTTAACAGCAAGTAGACCCGATATCATGTTTGGTGTTTGCCTTTGCGCCAGCTTTCAAGAGGATCCCAAAACCTCTCACCTAGGATTATGGTATCCTAAGGATTAAAGGCACTATACACTTAGGATTATGGTATCCTAAGGGATCCGGCATAGAAACCATTGTCTATGCGGATTCGGATCATGCGGGAGACTACGTGGATCGAAGGAGCACTAGCGGTATTTGCACGTTTATGAGATGTTGCCTAACATCTGGGTTTTCCAAGAAACAAACCGCTCTTGCTATTTCGACCACCGAAGCCAAATATGTAAGCGTTGGAAAGGCATGTCAACAAGCACTGTGGATGAAACAAGCTCTCGTAGACTATGGAGTTAGCTTAGAAAATATTCCTATAATGTGCGACAATAAAGGTGCTATAGATTTAAGTAAGAATCCCGTTCAACACTCTAGGACTAAACATATAGAAATACGTCACCACTTCCTTAAGGATAATGTACAAAAAGGTAACATATTTATAGAAAAGGTTGCATCGGAAGATAACATTGCGGATATATTCACTAAACCCCTTAAGCGTGAATTATTTAACCACTTGCGTTTAGGATTAGGAATGATGGAGCAAATTGACTAAATTTTATTGCATTTTCGTTAATCACTTTGTGCATAATTTTTTTTCTCTTTTCTCTCGTTTTCGTATCTGAGTCTAGGATTCTATTTCACACAAAATTGAAGATTGTGAAACTACATCACATAAACATTTCTATAAAACTCAATCTATTTTATTTAAACTATTCTCACTTCTAGGAAACACATGAAAATCATTTTTCTTGCATTGTTGAATAATGCTAAAAACATTCTTTAAAATCATGCATGAAATCTCACATGAATTGTCAAAGTATATAGTCTAATATATATACCTTTGACATTCATGGGTTGAGCAAAACTAAATCTAGGAGAATTTGGATTGCTTCTTAGGATATCTTCATCTTTGCATTAGGAGTCAAAGCAATCACATCTACACATTTGTTGCATATAGGCACACAGTAGAACAAAGTTAAGAATTACATTGTCACATTTGTTCCATCACTAGTTTCTCGCTCACTAGTTGCCTTTGCCCTTACACAAAGATAGTTGTCTTGTGAACCAGACCCTAGGCGGCCCCCTTAATTATAAAGGGTGCCCCCCTTAAAATTAAAGGGGTCAGCCTATGTTTAAGGGGGCCGGCCACCTGAAGGTCGAAGTTCACTGTTTGCTTTCTACTTTTTAGCCCATTTCACCCTATTTTGATTCTTCACTTTCCTAAATTCACAAACACATTTTGTCTAGCAAATTCACCACATATTATCCTTCCATAAACACATAATCATCACACTATAAATACCCTTCTTCATCACAAATCATTACTCAACCCATCATGTCATCTCCCAACCACCCAAGATCTAAGCCTTCAAGGGTTGCAAAGATCTCCGTCAAACCTGTGTGGAGAAGAAAGCTTGATACTTGTCAAAAGTCCACCTCAATCAATGATGTTGTCTCCAACCAACCGACACCTAAACATCAAACTCACCCAAATGAAACCTCTCTTTTACCTCAACAAGTCAACCTTACAATTTCCCTTTCCAACAAAATTCAACATCCATCTCACTCACTTCTACCAAATGATCCTTTTGAGGAACATACTCAATCTCAAAACAACAACCATCACTCTCATCCAAACATGAATTCTATGTTCCATGTTCAAACCTCAATCCCTAGTCACAATCCAACTCCACCATCATCACCTTCCTTCGAACATAAAAAGTTCGTTGAGGAACTCAAAGAAGCTCATGAGCTTAGCACTCTTCTTGCTTTACACCTTGCTCAACGCAATTTGGATCAACAACCTTCCTCCACCCACTCCTCACCACCCAACAACTTGATCCAACTTGAGAATCATATTAACAATTGTCCTTGTTGCATTTTTCTCCAAAAACAAACCAATGCACTCAATGAACACTTAACTTGGATTGAGTATCTCCTCACAAGGTCTTCTCCGCCGCCATCACAAACACAACTCTCCAACCCTTCCGCTCCAAACTCACCACCACCAAACACTCCAAACACTCCAAACTCTCCAAACAACATTCCCACAAAAAACTACCTCCACTAAATCCAACCACTATGCTACCCATCTCCAAGCAAGTCCTAGATACCTCAAGTTGGCAACTTAATATTATCTATTGTAGTATGCTAGAAAAGCATATATGTATGCTTATGTACCAATGATTATGTTTTCAACATAATCTATTTCAATAATTAATAAATGGTTCTTGTGTCTTATTATTTTCATGCATTCTTATTACTTCTTTTATATATTTGTTCCATGCATCACACATATATTGCTTGTACTATAAATATTTTTGCATGCACTCCATATCTCGATTTCTCTTATGACCTTAAAACGAGGGGGAGTATATGTCAAGGGGGAGCTCTAGTATCGTCGGGGTAACCTTTTTGATGATAACAAAAAGGGGGAAAATGATATAAACTCACTAAATACTTGTATATATCTTAATTTTTAATTTAGTGAGTTTAGATTTTGTAATCATCAAAAAAGGGGAGATTGTTGATATAAATAATGCATAAAAACGTTATTAATAGTTCTCGATATCCCTACATTTTGACGATCACAAAATGTAAAATCATTAAACGTAAAATCATTACGTAAACAAGTATTTAGTTATAAATGTCATTCCATCCAACTAAATCACTTAAGGTATGAATAAACAAATGTCTAATACATTTTATGATCAAAGGGATTTTTATTTAGACACTACAAATTTTATAAAATGTTACAAAGTTTGTATATATTTTAGAAAACACTTTTGGTAATTAAAGGAAACTGTTTAATTCATAATAAATATATGAATTCAAATTTTTAACCAAAATCAGTTAAATTTGTACCAAATAAACTTGCACCAGTAATAGACAAAAAGTCTGGCCGTTACAGGAGGGCCGGCCACCATTTAAGAGGGCCGACACGCTCCTGCGACCAGATTCTTTTGCCTATAAATACTGGTTCATTTCTGCAATTTTTTCTCACCTTTTGCACGAAAATTTTCAGTCCCAATCCCTTTCAAACATCCTTCTAAATCCTTTGATCATAAGATTTTAAGTCTTTGTTTCAAGTGATTCAATCCTTCATCACTCAAAGTGCAAGAGAAGAATACTCCTTCAATATCTAGTTAAGAAGTATTGCAATTGTAGATTTGTGAATATAGTCTTGTAGTTGTCTAAATTATTTGTAAAGGTGTAGAGTGTTTATAATAGGTAGATTTAGGTGTGTTAGTAGTGAATAAAAGTAGTGAAGAAGAAGTAGTGTTGTGAAGAAGAAGTTGTGAAGTCGTGAGAAGTCGTGTAGTAGTTGTGGTGTGTACAAGTTGTGAAGAAATCGTGAGAAGTCGTGAAGAGTAGTGAGATTGGTCTAGCTACTATTAGAACTCGACATTTAGCTTAGTGTCGTTAATTGGTGTAAGCAAAAGTTGTATAAGGTTTTCTCCGTCATAAGGGAGCTTGTTGACATAGTGAAGAAAACTCTCGAGTTAGGTGCTCGGGGAGTGGAGTAGGGCGAGGAGGAGCTTCGTAGCCGAACCACTATAAATCCTTTGTCTCGCGGTGCGATCTGTCCATCTCTATCTCTTTGCTTACTTGTTTATATTGTTATTATTTACTTTTGTAGATATAAGTATTCATAAGTGCACAAGTATTGATCTCACATAAAACTAGAATTGAAGATTTTGAAAATAAAGTTTATATAAATTTAAAAACAATGTAAAACTATTCAGCCCCCCTTATAGTTTTCCACACAATCTTTTCATTTGGTTGTGTAGTCTGAATGTGAGTGATTCTTGTAGTGAGGTTAAGTAAGATCCTTCTAAAGTACTATTTTCTTTGTATTTTTGATCTAACTCATTTAAGGAGGATCTTGATTTGTACTTAATAAATTCACAAAAGGGTGGTTGGCTGAGTGATATATTGTGTTTTTGTGTGTTCTTACCATTTTCCAATGTTGCAAAAAACGGCCTACAAGGCCTTGTAATCGCCGATTTCAAGCTACAAGGCCCTAGAACGGATACATTTACAAGGAAGTCGGCTGATTAATCGGCGATTACAAGGTTTTGGGCCGATTAATCGGCTAAAAAACGCAACTCGGCCCTCGACCGCCTCAGGACCGATTCACGATTTTTGCAACATTGCCATTTTCACAGTATAACATGGGGTGTTACGGTTGATATAAGCCGATGTTCTTCGAGTTGATATAAGATTTATCTGGATATGCAAATCATTAAACTAACCCCACATAACTTAATTATATACCCATCTATGCAAACTTACGAACATGAAGGAAAAAAACTAGCAATTAGGAATGAAGAATCAAGTCAGGCCATGGGCTTATCTTCGGACAGATATACTATATCGTCATCACAAACTGATTAGGGATAGTTGAGCTGTTACGTTTTCGCGGTACACGCAAAGATTTTCGACGCGTGATCATAAAATGCATCTAGCATAAAATCTTATGGCTCACCATCATGTTGCTCATCCACAATCGTCTTAATAGTTCCAATTTCATGATCTACAACCACGTGTGATATCACGCGGGTACAATGTTGACTCTCCTGATCACAAAGGTACAGTTTTCCTCGCGTCGTATCAAGGATGGCTACTCATACTCAAAAGAGGAGGTGCCATTTTCTTCCTTTCGCCCCTTTCTCCAGCCACGATTGTTCTCCCTAACTTCCCATGCAAGAAAGTGCTTGGACTCGCCACAAGTGAAGTATATAATAGTAATTTCAAAAGGCGAAAGTGCTTGGACTCACCACAAGGTACCTATAGGCATTCGTATATGCAGGGACTTGTGTAGCATCATGACTTATGCAGCATTCGTTCGCAAGATTATTGGCCTAATTAAAGTGCTCATGTAGTCACGTTTTCTGTCAAAGAAACAAAGTAAATTGTTACCCCAGTGAGGATGTACACAAGTTGCCCTTTTGTTACATCAATGATCCATTTACCGAAACCATCAAGTATAGCAAGATCAAATATAAGAAGGATCCTCTAAATTTTAATGAAAATTCATACATAGATGTTTGTGGTTCTACAATTGGCAAACTCCTCAACGACACTCGCCTACAACTCGTGTATCCAAAAGTAATTATTAATGGTTATCGTACCGGTAATAACCATGATCGAATCGAAGGGGTGTGTTTTGGATTCAACCGCATGTTTCATTTGGTTCACCTAAACCATCGTTTTGATAGTTAGGTTTAGTAGCTGATCGACTTAACAACATTATTGCCTTATTTATTCTAATTTGACTTGGATATTGTTTTTGTTCTCCCATATTCACATCATGGTAACTTAGGATTGTTATTTCGACTCATCTTCTTCTTGTATAACAACTTCTATATAATAACAGCTTAAATAATAGCGTACATTTCGTACATAGCGAATACGATTGATTCTTGCTCAACTTATGTAAAAATGGTATCAAATCAATCACAAGAATCAAGATAACTCAACCAAACAGCCCTTATTATTACTAAAGAGTCCTAACAGAAGTTTGTCCTCAAACAGGTGCAAACAAACATACAAAAGAAATATTTGATTGTCCCCTTAAATGGATGCAGTCTCTCACAACATCAAACACTCAACACTCAAAAGTATTTTCTTAATCAAACGCATACACAAATCAGAGAGAAAACAAAAGATCTCATAGAAAATATTAACATGCCAAATGGATGAATAACTGAACCTTGCATATGTTAGAGAACTACATATCAATAGCTTTAAAGAACAAGTTTTTTACATGATCCTTAACACTTGATAGATAGCTATCTTCATTATGTTGATAAACAACTTGAGATGTTCTTGACATGTTAAGGGCAACTCTTATCATCGGCCAGAGCACCGCATTTGGTGCAACAAGCTCCGCGTTAAGATCTTTCCACAACTCATGGATAAGCTCCAAAATTTGTTTTCTTTCGTCTTTATCACAAGTTATCTTCTTCTCTTTCATGAGCAACTGTATGCTCGATAGTACCTCGCCTCTTTCTTGTTCCTCCTATACATATATATATGCCACATAGATATATTTAGTCAAGTTCAAGACCAACCTAACAGCGCAAGAATTTAAGGAAGCTTCATGGTATTAGTTAAAAAAATAATTAACAACCTCTAATAGCTTTCCACTATATAAGTTAATACCTTAACCGTTCCCAAATCATCCCAGAGCCGAAGAATGGTTCCCGCCAAGGTGAAAAATTTAGGGTATGGCTCAAGAAGATCCGCCATGTTTTCTTTATTAACTTCATCGCATATAAGAAAGAACATATGCACAAATGCCATATACGACCCGGATGTTGTAACCGCGTTGTCCATATATTCTTTAAAGTTCGGTATGGTTCCCGTTTTCAACCATTTGACTTCCACCATGTAACCCTCTACGATCTTGATCCACTATAATATAATGTGAAAACTATCAAAATCAATCCATTTCTATTTATATATGCAAATAATAAAGTGGATTGATCACTAGTAGAACATTAAGAAGAAAATAGTTACGGTCTTGCGTAGAAATTGTTCAACATATAACCCTCGTTCTCTAAGGACTTTATCACATATCTCACTGGTAGTATTATACAATGCCATGTAGCATGCTTGCATATACTCAGGAAGTTGTTCGATTTCAGTCATGTCCCATCTGTCGAAAAAAAAAAATGTTTGTTTCAACATTAAAAATAATAATAATAAAATAAAAAATAAAAAAAAATAAACCCGATAAACTTACCTCTGAATTATTTTCGTAAGGAGTACAAGATCATCATATGAGCCATAAGTGTCATATATATCATCAAGAAGCAACAAAATGGAAGTGATTTTAGCCATCACGATTCTCGTAGCAGAGTACTTTGGCTCTGGTAGGACTCCAACAGTCCATAGAAAGCACTCAACGTGTCGATCTCGTACAAAACTAAATTTACGAGCAATACCTAAATGGTTCCACCATCTAAAAACAAAATTTTGAATTACTAAGAGATGCAATGAAATATTCAAGAGAAACAAATTAAATTTTGAATTACAACGACTAAAACGATGTTTTGATTTAAGTTTTGAATCTTATGCTTGTTAAAAAGATAAATTTTGATTTAACTAGAAAACGATGTAATAATCATTGCATATTACTGCTAGAACTACGACGAGTGCTCTGTGTTTACTGAAGCCATTTTGAGATGGTGTGAGTACTTTACCTAGCCATCTCAACCAGTTCCCTCCGGAAGAGAGATTGAACATGATTGTAATCTAACTTTGCAAGCTCTAGCAGTAATGGGTTGTGATCTTCTTCATTACCATAGTCTTCAATATATCTTCTTGCTTCTAAAGTTTCCATGCGCAAGTGCATTGGAAGCTCTAAAGCTTGTAAAACTTTCTTTGAAAGTTTGGGACTTAATTTTGGAACACATATATTGAGTTCTCGTGTAGTAATTTTCTTGGCATGCACTAAAAAAATTTCCTCATTTGAACCCATGTATGAAGCTTCATATAAACTCAACAATCCTTCTATGTCTTCACTTGTCGACTTAATGAATTCACCATTCATATCAATGAATTTTCGGAAAACCTCTGCATTAAAAGGTGATCTATAGTTACTCGACATATTCAATGCGTATTACTCAACCAGATTAAAACAATAAGTGGATGAGAGGAAAATCTAACTAACTGAAGTGCAAAATAGATTTTTTTTTCTTCATATAATTGTACGTGTTAAGTTTCAGGAACATTTGAGATTAAGCTAGTACCCGAATTGGTAGGGATGCCATTTTGTCGCAGAAGACGAAAACATAGAGCTACTATATGTAGTTCATCATCAGGCAAACATTGTTTGAGCTTTTCTAGTATTTCATTGATATCCTCTTGAAAATAGTACCCAATTCTCAATCTCTGAATCGTATCAACTAGCTTCAATGACATTTTGGGATCTGAAGTCGTCATCAGAACTCTTCTGATCTTTTCTTTGAGTTCGTCGATTTTTTCTGTAGCATCAGCTTGCGGAGACATTACCTATAACAATGAGATGAAAACGGAAGATTTCTTCTACTCTAAATAGCGAGAGAAGCTAATTAACATGCATGCATGACAGACTCCATTATTTTTACTCTAAACCAAGATTATAAATAGCGTGAGGCATGGCGGCGAAACCAAGCCTCAAGCCTTACGAGCCATAGCGAAGCTACGGCGTGACTCAAAGGCATAAATTTTTTTTATATATTTATATATTTATATCATATTTAATACATATGTGTATATATATAATACATCAAGTTTACAAAAAACGTTATACATAAAAAATAAACTCAAAAAACTAAATTATCCTTGCATTTTTCGTCATTTCTTTAAATAAAATCCTTTTCATCGGAGTAGTTGTCAAAACTTTCACTCGTTATATGAGTGGTAGAACCATATAATCAAGTTAAAAACTTGAAATTGATTTATTAGTTACAATGCCCAAACCCAAATCCCTTATATCAGTAATTCGGTTATTCTAGCCCAAATACTAGTAAATCCTTTTAAAACTTCAAAATAAGGCGCCACGTCTCGCGCTAAGGCGAGCCTTATCGCGCCTCATCACTCGCCACGCCTTAAGAAGATGCCTTGGTCTGTTTCGTAGCGCCGATGTCACGCCTCAGACCTTAGCGGCGCTAAGACGCGCCTTTTAGAACCCTGCTCTAAACTACTTAATATGAACCAGAGCAACAAACATACAACTAGAAACGAACCTTGACGTCAGGAAGATCTCCGTGGAGAATATTAATCGACATTGAAATGTTGGAAAAGTATACGAGAGCCTTACAAACGACAAAGGATCGAGGAAATTTTCTGAAATGCTTTATTAGTATGTAATATGTATATTCTATATATATAATAGGTTGTAGATTTTAATGTGAACAAGAAAGATTCCAACTGCCATTGTATTAGTCCATTTAGGTAAATAGCATTCACACACCTCCTAATATTTTTGTATTTTTTATTATTTTTTTTTTCTATAATTTTGATTACATTATAAAAATGCAAAATAAAAAAAAAACATAAATTATAAAGTTTGATAAGTTAAAAATATTAAAATATAAAAAATACGGAGCAAAATACTATAAAACGGTCATTGTTCTGTTAATAAAATGAGTAAACTGCCCAAAAAAATGCGAAATAAAACCATCAAGTCAAAATACTAAAATAGTATAAGACAAAATATACGAAACAAAAGCATTAAAAACTGTCTTATCCTGTTAATAAAATGGATAATAAAAAGGAAGAGGAGGGGGATAGTTGGTGTACTAACCTTGTGAATCTAAAATACAAAAGATCTGTGTCCCTAACAAAACATGCGAATCTAAAATAAGTATATTCACACCTAGCCAGCCCACATGGTAAAAAAAAAAAAAAAAAAAAAAAAAAAAAAAAAAAAAACCGTTACACATGTATTTATTATACAAAAAAATAAATTAAAAAATAAATAAATAAATAAATAAAAAATAAAAAATAAAAAATAATTAATTAACATCCTAAAAATTAAACCCCCTCTACGACACTCTTGACAAGATGGCTGGAATGTAAAGAACGAATTGAATACGAAGGTAGATATTTTTTCTTAAATGGTTGACTAGGTTGTTTTGAGCATGTGTTTAAAAGAAAACGTTAAGCATGTGTGATTTTAGTACAAGGTAGATATTTGGTTTTAAATGGTTAACTAGGTGGGGTTAAGCATGTGTAATGTGTTTATTGTGAAATAAGTGTGTAATGTGTTTATTGTGTGGTAGCCATTCATGTATTTATATGAGGAAAGAGAATATTTTCTAAAAGTTATGAAAACTCATGGTGAGGTCACCATCTAGTATAAAAAAACACATCTTTTTAAAATGGCAAATGATTTGCACACTTTACTGAATAATTAGGACACTCAAATTAATTTTGTTTGAATATTTATAATCTCACGTGGGTAGAAGTGTAAGGGTAACTGTGAGAATTTAAATGTCCATACACAATAATTTGGAGTGTCCCAATTATTTTTTTGAGTGTGCAAATCACCTCCCTTTCAAAATTTCATATGCATTTATTGTGCGACACGTGTCTTTTCATTTTATAAAAAAGTACATATATGACGTGATATTTTGTCTTATTATTAGAAGTATTAAAAGATTAAAATACCCTCCTTTTTATACTTTATCCGTCCTATATTAAATGTCATGTTTGATTTTTTAAAGTTTTTTTTTCTCAACTTTCCACAAAAAGGTGTAGATTGGCGGGAACACCCTGACCCCGGGTGCCTTTTGGCACCAGCCATTGTCCACCCCACAAGGAATAGCTCCGGCAACTCTCCTGGCCTAGTGGGGCACCAACTGGAGTGAGCCGAGACTCTCGGACTCTTGAGCTCTTATCCACAAAGTCTCTCCAGTGAGCCCATAGGTTTTGCGGAGGTGGGTACCTACCTGGGAGCAAAGTGCCAGGGATGGGATTCGAACCTGAGTCTATTGACTCAAGAACGAAAGCCCCACCCACTGGACTAAAGCCCCAGTGGTTGATATAAAATTTTTGTTTGTGTAATATAATAGTTGATATAAAATATATGAATGATTAAGTTTTAAACGTATTTTCATTGCATATAATTTTTATCAAATACTATATAATACAAGAAAAATATTTAACGTCAAATTTGATAAAAAAAAATTGAAAAGTCAAACTTATATATTTAATATGAGAGAAAAGGAGTATTTTATCTACCCACCTCACTCACACTTCCCCCACCTACCCTCCACCTTCACCACAAAATCTTCTTTCTCACACTCACCCAACACTTTTATTTCTTGTCATCGTCACTTTTTCTTTTTATAATAAAAACATTTCAATAAAAGAAAACCAAGATTTTCTTTCTATAATAAAATCATTTCATTAATTTTCTTTGAAAAACCGAACAAACAAAACTCTTTACCGTCTTGTCCTTCGAATGAAAAAGTCGGATTTAAGATCTTCTAAACAATGTCTCGGGTAGGTATCTTTTTTATTTTCGTTTTTGGTTGTTGTTTGTTAGATCAATGATGGGTTTATAAGTATAGGTCTTTAAAGATCTTAACCAAAGAAAAAACATGAGATAATTTTACCTTTTTGTTTCTTGGTATTTGACGCATGTTGGGATTGGTGGTGAGATGGTGTAAAGTGGCGGGTTCTGATGATGGGTGGTGGTAATTGCTGGAGCGGTTGGTGGTGATGGGTTGGTGGTCCTCTTATGTTGGTCGTGGATTTATGTTTTCTTTTGAAAAAAAAAAAAAAAGTTTGACCGGAATAAATGGGTAATTTTGAGTGTTAAAATCATTGAGGTAATTCAGAGTATATCATGGAATTTTCGGCGGAATATGAGTATCTCCGGAATTTGAAAATAAAGCGAAGTCGCACATTCGCACATTTAATGGGTAACACAGTCGCATATTAAATTGACGCTCTATTCTGAAGTCAAATTTTTAAAAAATGGGAGGGAATGTGAATGGGAAGGGAATAGAATGACAAAGTAAAAAATGACACTGTGAAGAAAGTGGTTATTTTTATTTAGGTTTTTGAGTTTTTATTTTAAATTGGAAGGACACGAAAGAAAGCTACCAAAATTAACAATATACCTTCACAACATAATTTACTCTGTTAGAATTGCATTCTATTTACTTCAAAAAAGAACCGTACAATTTTATTCTATCAAAATTGCATTCTATTCATAAAAAAAAAATCGAATAAAAGAATCCAATAGAGATATCCTAAATAGCAAAGTGCATTTCGAATTTTTGAATAAAAGCATAATTTACTATACATTTTTATTAATTGTATCCACTTCAAAAAAAAAAAATTGTACATTTTTTAGTTGTATAAACTTCAAAAAAATAATTTACTTACTCATCAAAAGATGATATCCCAAATAGCAAAGTCCATTAATTATACACTGACGCAGCCAATATTTTTTTCACAAAACCTTTGACCTGCTACTACTAACTATATGTATTTATTTCCTTAATATTATACCATATATATTACAATACAAAGAAAATAATTTATTATATCATTTGTTATATAACTTATTATATATTTATATCAAAGAAAATACATGATACAGTAGTACTACATAGAATTCATATACAAATCTCTTTATCATGTGTGATGTTGTTATACGAGGAAAGTGACAGATCAATATGTGTTTTCAAATTTTCATTAACAAAGTGACAGATCATTATGTTGTTGTACGAGGAAAGTGACAGATCAATATTAACTACGTACACCGTAACAAAAAAGTCATGGTGATAAAAGCATAAACATTAGGGTAGACTTACAGTTGATACCTTTGTGATTTTTATGTGAAAAAGTGCGAAAACTGCTTTTGTTTGTGGTTGTTTGTGTTATACAGCTGGTGTAAATAGGTAAAAATTATGGGTCGTGCATGAGATAATGATGATATAAAACATGCAGAATCGATTGTAAGAAAGCCAAAAATCGGAAAAAGAACAAGATCTGACTATCAAAAAATATAGCTGTTTCTAATCAAGTAATCACGTTGGTCTATTTGATTTTTTCAGCTTATCTTTTTCCATTTTTAGTTGGGTGGTTGGGACAAAGTTACTTGTACCTTTGTAAACCATTCCTAGAGTTTAATCTATACCTTATTTTACATAATCAGGGCTATCAGTTTTGGACTCAAAACGACAATAAAGGTGACTTTGAGATCAAGAAGGTCCGCCCGGGTCAGTATAATTTATATGCTTGGGTTCCTGGGTTCTTGGGTACATCGGTGATTATATGCTTGGGTTCCTGTTTCTAATCAAGTAGTCACGTTAGTCTATTTGATTTTTTCAGCTTATCTTTTCCATTTTTAATTCATCTGCATTCTCTACATCACCTTACGATTTTGTTTCATATGCTCATAGTTAGAGGTGGAAAAATAGGCAGGTTAGGTAATAGTTCAAAACTTGAAATTTTGGTAGGGTGGGAGCCAGGTTGGATTGGTCTAATGGTGATACACTTATATGTCGAAAGACTCTGAACTTTGTGATTTTATTTTTAAATAGTTAATGTCAAATATATACAACTCTTTAAATATACATTAGATATACTAAGTTTTATACCATATAAAATCTACTTCAGATGAAACTACATTAGATCTGAAAAAAGTAAGAGCATAGTAATTGATCTTTTTTTATGTGTTTTCCCCTTTTTTTACTTTCACTTTATTCGAGGAAAATACCATAGACCTTGTTTGTGTAGATAGTTGAACCAGTGGCGCATCAAGTGACTCAAAACCACCAAAGTAGATAGTTGAATAAGTGGCGAATCAAGTGACTCAAAACCACCAAAACAACAGATAGTTGAACTAGTGGTGCCTAACAAACTAGATGCACCTGACAAAAGACAAGGCAATAGTGTCTCTATGTCAAATGTCAAGAAATAGATGCACCCGTCAATAATATATATAACCACATACTTTTTAGAGAGGAATGTTTTCTAGCATCTAATCAAGAACTTTATTCCGGTATGCTCATCTAGTTCTGTCATGTTGTGTACTTTAACATGTTCTAGTTCTGCTCTCATCCTGATGTGGTTATTGTTGATATGCAGCAGCCTCCATTTTCAAGGTTTTTATATCCAGATGATGAGATTAGATCAATGGGAGAAAAACTTGTAAGTTTAACTGCAAATTTTATTATTATGTTTATTGTTTTGGATTAAAAGTCTTCATGATGTTGTTTGAATTACTGCTGCTCATGTTTGTGTTAATATTGCTTAGATGGATTTAGTGCTGCTCATGAACTTCAAAGAAAATGTGCCAAGTATTTACTACTGCTAGTACAAAAGTTACTACTGCTAGTGAAAGTTGGTACTACTCAGAGATCAAGACCGCTCGAAGTACAAAAGTTACTCAGAGATCAAGACCGCTCGAAGTTGCTAGCTAGTTTCTTCTGGAAAAGATTATAGATACTTAATTAGGAAACTATTGTAAGCCGACTAGGACTCCTTGGTGTATAAAAGGATGGCCAATTTTATATTTGGTTCAGTTATATACATTCCAATTTTATTGTATTTGAATTTGTTTTGATATATATTGATCTTTTAAATGTGACTAAAAGATGAATATAGTCACACTTTTGGTCACTGTTTTCTTAATTCGTTTTGTGACTAAATATTACAAAAGGCCACATAAACATAAAATTAATGTGGCCATTGGATGATCAATAATCACACAAAATACACATTTGTTCACTTTAAACAACATATGGTCACACCTATTACCACTTCTGGCCACTGTTTGCGTAATTGTATGTGACTAAATACTCAAAACAAATATGCTTTGTGTGACTAAATATTACAAAAGGCCACGCAAACATAAACTTCATGTGACCAATGGATGACCAGTAGTAACACAAAATGCACATTTCTTCATTTTAAACATCATATGGTCACACTTATTAACGATTTTGGCCACTGTTTGCTTAATTTTATGTGACTAAATACCCAAAAGAAACATACTTTGTGTGACTAAATATTACAAAAGGCCACACAAACATAAACTTCATGCGTCCATTGGATGATCAATAGTCACACAAAATACATATTTCTTCACTTTAAACAACATATGGTCACACTTATTAACACTTTTGGCCACTGTTTGCTTAATGGTATGTGACTAAATACCCAAAAGAAATATGCTTTGTGTGACTAAATATTACAAAAGGTCACGCAAACATAAACTTCATGTGGCCATTGGATGATCAGTAGTCACACAAAATACACATTTCTTCACTTTAAACAGCATATTGTCACACTTATTAACACTTTTGGCCACTTTGTGTTAAATTGTATGTGACTAACTCCAAAAAAATAACTCATTGTGTGACTAAATCATCACAAACGTCACATTTATTGTATATTCATGTGGCCACAAGACGGGAAATAGTCACACAAAATACACATTTACTTGAATATATCATCTCAAATTTCACATATATTATATATTTATGTGGCCAAAGGACGAACAATAGTTACTCTCAAAAAACATTCATGTGACTATAAGGTGTTTACGATCACTGATAATGACTAATCCAACAAAACTTGTGCCTAATTTGTCACACATATTCGGGGTTTTGGTCACTCTTTTTCGATGGACAAGGCCACGAACTCAACAATGTGACCATATGCAACCTACGGTGGCGGGACCTTTATTGACACACAACAAAAAAAAACGTGTGTGACTATATGCATATCGTTACACATTTTTGGCGTGATCAATACAAATTTTTGTACTAGTGGGGATGTTTGGGTTATAACAAGTGCAAGCTAATCCCACGATATCATGACGTGAGCTCTAAATGCCACCGAGGCGATTGTTTCTTTTAAGTAACTATTCAAAGTGGCATTCAACAGTGTTCATGATTGCTTATTTAGTTGCTTATATGTGTTTTGATTTTGTGTGTAAAACTGCCTATTTGGCAGCTTATTTTCTTAAGCTAATACATAGTCTAGATTAAGCTTTCTAAAATTCCCATACACCCACTTTGAATTGCTCCCATACGTGACGTGTGTTATTAATATTTTTTAGCCTTGATATCATATACCGAATCTAATATATATGTGTTTTCTATAGGAAAATTGTATCTTGGTGAGGTCACCATCTAGTAAAAAAAACACATCTTTTCAAAATGGCAGATGATTTGCACACTTCACTGAATAATTGGGACACTCAAATTAATTGTGTTTAAACATTTATAACCTCACATGAGTAGAAGTGTAAGGGTAACTATGAGAGTTTAAATGTCCATACACAATAATTTAGAGTGTCCTAATCATTTTTTTGAGTGTGCAAATCATCTCCTTTTCAAAATTCTCATATGCATTATTGTGCGACACGTGTCCTTTCATTTTATAAAAAAGTACATATATGACGTGATATTTTGTCTTATTATTAGAAGTATTCAAAGATTAAAATACCCTCCTTTTTATACTCTATCCGTCCTATATTAAATGTCATGTTTGATTTTTTTAAGTTTTTTTTTCTCAACTTTGACATTAAATATTTTTGTTTATTTATTATAATAGTTGATATAAAATATATGAACGATTAAGTGTTAAACTTATTTTCATTGCATATAATTTTTATCAAATATATATAATACAAGAAAAATATTTAACATCAAATTTGATAAAAAAATTGAAAAGTCAAACTTATATATTTAATATGAGAGGAAATGAATATTTTATCTATCCACCTCACTCACACCTCCCTCACCTACCCTCCACCTTCATCACAAAATCTTCTTCTCACACTCACCCAACACTTTTATTTCTTGTCATCGTCACTTTTTCTTTTTATAATAAAAACATTTCAATAAAAGTAAACCAAGATTTTCTTTCTATAATAAAATCATTTCATTAATTTTCTTTGAAAAACCGAACAAACAAAACTCTTTACCATCTTGTCCTTCGAATGAAAAAGTTGGCTTTAAGATCTTCTAAACAATGTCTCGGGTAGGTATCTTTTTTTATTTTCGTTTTTGGTTGTTGTTTGTTAGATCAATGATGGGTTTATAAGTATAGGTCTTTAAAGATCTTAATCCAAGAAAAAACATGAGATCATTTTACCTTTTTGTTTCTTTGTATTTGACGCATGTTGGGATTGGTGGTGAAATGGTGTAAAGTGGCGGGTTCTGATGATGGGGTGGTGGTAATTGCCGGAGCGGTTGGTGGTGATGGGTTGGTGGTCCTCTTATGTTGGTCATAGGTTAATGTTTTCTTTTGAAGAAAAAAAAAAGTTTGACCGGAATAAATGGGTAATTCTGAGTGTTAAAATCATTGAGGTAATTCAGAGTATATCATTGAATTTTCGCTGGAATATGAGTATCTACGGAATTTGAAAATAAAGCGAAGTCGCACATTCGCACATTTAATGGGTAACACAGTTGCATATTAAATTAACGCTCTATTCTGAAGTCAAATTTTTAAAGAATGGAAGGGAATGAGAATGGAATGGAATGAGAAGGGAGTAGAATGACAAAGTAAGAAATGACAATGTGAAGAAAATGGTTATTTTTATTTGTGTTTTTGAGTTTTTATTTTAACAATATACCTTCACAACATAATTTACTCTGTTAGAATTGCATTCTATTCACTTCAAAAAAGAACCGTACAGTTTTATTCTATCAAAATTGCATTCTATTCATCAAAAAATTTTTGAATAAAAGAATCCAATAAAGATATCCCAAATAGCAAAGTGTATTTCGAATTTTTAAATAAAAGCATAATTTACGATACATTTTTATTAATTGTATCCACTTCAAAAAAAAAATGTAAATTTTTTAGTTGTATCCACTTCAAAAAACTAATTTACTTACTCATCAAAAGATGATATCCCAAATAGCAAAGTCCATCAATTATACATTGACGCAGCCAATATTTTTTTCACAAAACCTTTGGTTGCTACTGCTGACTATATGTATTTATTTCCTTAATATTATACAATATATATTACAATACAAAGAAAATAACTTATTATATCATTTGTTATATAACTTATTATATATTTATATCAAAGGAAATATATGATACAGTAGTACTACATATAATTCATCTACAAATCTCTTTATCATGTGTGATGTTGTTATACGAGAGTCACAGATCAATATGTGTTTTCAATTTTTCATTGACAAAGTGACAGATCATTATGTTGTTGTAGGAGGAAAGTGACAGATCAATATAAACTGCGTACACCATAACAAAAAAGTCATGGTGATAAAAGCATAAACATTAGGGTAGACTTACAGTTGATACCTTGTGATTTTTCTGTGAAAAAGTGCAAAAACTGCTTGTGTTTGTGGTTGTTTGTGTTATACAGCTGGTGTAAATAGGTAAAAATTATGGGTCGTGCAGAGATAATGATGATATAATTGTAATTTATCAAAGGCCCATGCGGTTAGTTTCCCCTTTCCCCTCCCGATCCCTCCAAATTTGGACGAATTACATATACACACAAAAACCCATCCCTTCCCTCCTTCGCACCTTCCCGCCCCCTACCTTTCCAACTTAAAAAAACTCAAGAATGCCCATTTTTTTTTATTTCCCATCCCATCCCCTTCCGTTACTTAAAAAAAAAAGACTCGAAAACAGGTTGACTCTTATAGAGATAAAGGTAAATAAGTAATTTTGTAATAATAGAAAAAGAATACTCTGGAAACCCTCACCTAATAGTAAACTACCATGGTACCCGCGCATTGCAGCGGCGGGTACCATGAAATAAATTTTTTTGATTGAATTAATAAAAATGTCACATGAAGTCATTCCGACACCTAAAATTGCCTCGAGAACGAAATACTAAAAGATTTTGTAAACTATACTTCCCACCCTAGCATATATTTACAATCTTAGTCCCTAAGGGTGCAATAGGGTTCACACAAGGTCCAAAACACTTTCCTATATAAACCTCATTATACACTCACTTAGGGTTTGACACCCTTTCTCTACCCTATTTCTTCTTCTTCTCCATTCGTTTTTCCGGCCAAACAAACACCACCGCCAGCTACTTAAACTCACCGCCACCACCACCACACTCCTTACAACCTCCCCATCATTTTGACGTACATCACGCGCTAAGAAACACCTCCCAACACCACGATTAACACCACCATAGCTCGTGTTCATCACCAAAACCATCTCTCTCTCGTTTTGTTGATAATGGCGGTCGAAGGTAGGAAAACCCACCACCCTTTTTTGTCGTTCTAGTGACGGTGGAGGATATGTACATGAATTTTCAAGAGTTTTTGATTAAATAAAGATTAAAACTAATAAATATGAAGCTAAATAATTGTTTGGTATCATTTTCTTTCTTTTTGTTATTGTCATTGTTATTGAGTCTCGAAAACAAGGGATGCCGTGAGCTTGAGCTCTCAGCCTTGTGTATCGAGTCGAGTTTTATTGAGTCGAGTCTTGGTAACAGGTTCGTGTTTAGGTTAAGATGGAGGGTTGTACATTGTGTTTAAATGATTGTACTATTGGGTGTAGGGTGTTTTTAATGCTATTAATGTAGAATGAGGGTTCTACATTGTGTTTAAATGATTGTAATATTTGGTGTATGAGTGTTTTTAATGCTATTAATGTAGAATGAGAGTTGTACATTGTATTTAAATAATTGTAATATTGGGTGTAGGGGTGTTTTTAATGCTATTAATGTAGAATTCTAAGGAAAGTGGTCTGAATTTCGATTCATGGTAGTTTTTGTTGTACACAATGCTTTGCTTGTTATAATTATGAAAATTGCTTGCTTTAATGTGTTGTAAACCTTGCATCCTTTTTTGTACATCTGAATTTTTTGGAGAGAGAGTCCAATATGCTTTATATGTAGTATAGATAAGTGGAAACGTGTCACACATCTAATGCAGTCGCACTTGACCATTTTAAGAAGATGTGTTTTTTTTTTCTAGATGGTGACCTCAGTGATAGTTTTTGTACCTTTTTCAAAATTAACAAGAAGCATAGCACATGTGGTGAAACCCACCAATTTGAATTATATTCTTGTATGTTTATCAGTTTCAACTTCACTTTAACATGGAGAATGTTTATTCCTACTTGTCTCTCATTTTCATATTCCTGATGTCCACCATTTTCATCTTCAGATTCAGTAAATCTAAATCTCATCTTCCACCGAGCCCGTTAGTCGTCCTTCCGATCATTAGACATCTTCACCTCCTTTCCCACATCCCTCATCAAGCATTTCACAAGCTTTCACTTCAATATGGGCAAATTATTCATTTATTTGTTGGCTCAGTACCCTACATTGTTGCTTCTTCGCCAGAAACTACGAAAGAATTCCTTAAAACCAATGAAAATGCCTCTTTAGATCGACCCAAAAGCTTAGCTTTAGATTATATTACTTATGGATATAAAGATTTTGTGTTTGCCAATTATGGACCCTACTAGAAGTGCATGAAGAAGATTGTTAATTACAGCTCCTAAATGGCAGAACACTTGACTTGCCTAGTTCAATTAGGCACGATGAGCATACTCGTCCTATAATATCATTATTTGAAAATGCTAAAGTTGGAAAATCAGTGGATCTAGGCGAGGAGCTCATGAAATTGGTTAATAATGTGATATCAAGAATGGTTACGAGGGAAAGATGTACGGACAAGGAGGGCGAGGTAGACAGTGTGGGAAAACTGATTGCCGAGATACACGAAGTTTCTTATTCTTCCTATTGTAGCCAAGAATCTGACTTGGCATGGAATTAATTACATAAATTTACATGAATCGTCCCTGTGGCTCAAAACAATTACACCATTCGTCCTTGAAACAATTACATAAAAGGTCCTTGTAGCTCAAGAGTTAAAATATTTGCATCGGTTAGTCCTCATTGAGTTAAAATATTTGCATCGTTAGTCCTCATTGACTATTAAGTTAAAATATTTGCATCGTTAGTCCTCATTGAGTTAAAATATTATTGACTATTCTTACGTTAAAATATTTGCATCGGTAGTCCTCATTGACTATTGAGTTAAAATATTTGCATCGTTAGTCCTCCTTGACTATTCTTACGTTAAAATATTTAAATCGTTAGTCCTCATTGACTATTGAGTTAAAATATTTGCATTGTTAGTCCTCATTGAGTTACAATATTTACATCCTTAGTCCTCATTGACTATTCTTACGTTTTATATTTGTTTTCGTCTAAAGTTTAGGGTTTAGGATTTAGGGTTTAGGGTTTTGGGTTTAAGGTTTAGGGTTCTCTAAACCCAAAACCCAAAACCTAAAACCCAAAACCCTAAACCCTAAACCCTAAACCCTAAACCCTTCTGCTCCGAATCATTAAAAGTGTAAAACACGAAAGTTGTCGGGAATGATGTTTTACATCAAAAATCGTGAGATTTTAACCTGAAATTGCAAAACAATGAATGTTTACTACCAAAATTAAGCGGTTTTCGACCTAATTCATAACTTATAAATTTATAAACACTTGTAAATCTTATAAGTTATAAGTTGTGTAAATCATCAAACTTATAAGATTTACAAGAGTTTATAAGTGTATAAGTTATGAATTTGGTCAAAAACCGCTTAAGTTTTGGTAGTAAACAGCCATTGTTTTGCCATTTCATTTTAAAATCCCGCGTGTCTTGATGTAACATTATTCCTGACAACTTTTATGCTTTAAACTTTTGATGAGAAAAATGGATAAAAATGTAAGAAAAACAAACGAAAAGGGATAAAAACTTAATAATAGTCAATGAGGACTGATGCGTGGAATTGCGCCCTCGCAAAAGGTTTTACCTCTCAAGGGATCTTGAGAAGCTTGCAATCCCCAAGAGGCAGTGTACCTGTTCGTTGTAGTATAATATAGTGACAAGTACCGGGGGATTGATCGTTCAACTCTAAGAATAGTGTTCGCTAGGGTTAAAATTCTACTAAACTAGGTCTAGGGGTGAAGGAAGATTCTTTTTGTATTTTTATAATTTAAATTAAAGCAAGTAAAATCTCGGTTTTGGAAGGAGTGGGCGGAATTAGTTGCTAGTCAACTAACCCAATTAACTAAAGATGCAATCAAAATAAAATAAAATAAACTTAAACTAAACTGTGGTGTAAACAATAATAAGAGAAAGTGTGTTTACTTAGATTTCATTACTCCCTAGATATCTTTCACCGGTTGATTAGCTTGTTACAATTGCATGAATGACGGGTTATATTCCTTAATACTAGTCGTAGGGCCGTGTGTTGATATAAATAAATGACTAACAACGTTATTCATATCTTTCGATATCTCTATGTTTTGATAATCACAAAACGAAAACTCATCAAATCAAAGATTATGACATAAACAAGTATTTAGTAGTAAATACTCATCTTTACCATCTAATCACTTAAGGTATGAATAAACAAAGTGTCTAATGCATTATAAGATCAAAGGAACACTTTTGTTAATCACTATATATTTATAAAATGTCACAAAACATTTTATATCTTTTATAAAATATTTTTGGCATTAAAAAAATATGTTTAATTCATTACAAATTTATGAATTCAAATTTTCAACCAAAAATGGCAAATCTAATCCAGAAAAATTTCCCTCACAAAAGGACAAGAAAATCCAACGTTCAGGAGGGCGGCCCCCTTAATTATACTAGGCGGCCCCCTTAATCATTAAGGGGACCGCCCCCTAATTAAGGGGATCGGCACGCTCCAGAACAGTATTTTCTGGCCCTTTAAATACTGGATCATTCCACATATTTTTCTCACCTTTTTGCACTAAAAACTTTCTGATCTAAACGTCCATTTCCTTCCTCTAAAAATCCTTTGATCTTATATACATTGATCTTTGTTTCAAAGTGATTCAAGCCTCAACACTCAAGTGCAAAGAGAAGAATACTTCTATTAGAAGTATTACAACTTAGTATCATCTTGCTATCTAAGTTGTTTGTTTATTTCATCTTGTTGATCCTTCATATTTTGGTGAATAAGGTGTATGTATTAGTTAGCTAGATTGTGTTATAAAATCTAGAATTGTTGTAAGTGTGAAGTGGAACTTGAAGTGAAGAAGTAGTGTTTCATAGTAGTGGTGATAGGAGATATTAGCAATAGTGATTAGTAGTGAAGAAATTGGAACTTCCAATTTAAGAAGACATTGAAGTCTAGAGGTTGTAAAGACGTTAGAGACTAGAAGGTGTGAAGAAGTTAGAGCCTTGAAGTTGTGGAGAAGTTAGAGCCTTGAAGTTGTGAAGGTGTTAGTCCTTGAAGTTGTGAAGAATTTGTGAAGGCGTGAAGATACTTGTGGTGTGAAGAAGTATTGAAGAAGTGAAAAGGTGTGAATAAGGTGTGGTGTGAAAATAGTTGTGAGATTGGTTCTAGCTACGATTAGAACTCGACATTTTGCTTAGTGTCGTAAATCGGTGTAAGCTTTGGTGTGTACGGTTTTCTCCGCCATAAGGGATGTTATTGACTTAGTGAAGAAAACTCTCGAGTTCGGTGCTCGGGGAGTGGAGTAGGGCAAGGAAGGTGTCCTTGTAGCCGAACCACTATAAATCCTTTGTCTCTCGGTTTGATCTTTCCATCTCTCACTCTTTGCTCGCTTACTTATTAGCTTTTCGTGTATAGTTATAATTGTGTGTTGTGCATATATTGATTTCACATAAAGATCAAACTAAAATTCATTCATAACATTAATCTTATAAAAACAAACCAAGTACATAAACTTATATTAAAACACTTATACATATATATATGCTTATATATATGATATATGAAATCATAAATTCTTTCCCAACATTATCCATAAGTAGTGTTTATACAAAATCATAAATAAACTAGTATCTACACTTTTGCATTAAAGAGTTTTGAAATTGTACATTATACATAAGTAGTGTTTATACAAAGTCGTTAATAAACTAGTATCTATATTTTTTTCATTAAAGAGTTTAGAAATTTTTGTCTAATCTTTAGAAGCTAACTTTTACAAAACAAATAAAACGAAAAAGACGTAAAACTATTCAACCCCCCCTTCTAGTTTTCCACACCGTGTACGATCTTCCTTAACTCTATAGGCTTCAACCTCAATCTTATGTCGAGCCGACTAACAGCTCCTAACATGGTATCCCTGGAAGTTACCTATGCATTAAATATAACCAAATAATCGTAGTACACATCCGATCATGTTTTTTAAGACGTTCAAGCAAGTTACCAAATGGAAGTCTGCCAGGTTTCTTAAGCCTAACATCAAATTCATTCATCCACAACAATTATAAGCAAACCATCAACCAATAATTAACATCTAGGTTTCATTACATCTAAGCAAACACGAAGAAAACCTAACCTAGCATGTTAAAGAGAAGACAAGCGTAAGATATAATCAAACAACACATAGACATATTGAATGATTTGGTAAAGTACTTATCTTCAATTGAACATGGAAGAAACAAAGGGTTGAAACCCTTAAAATAGCTGGAAAATTCGTCTAGGGTTTTATTCCCTCATAGTTGCACACAATGAATGAAAAATATAAAAATCTATATAGATTTTGTAATCTGACGGTGTCAAGAGCAAGGTGTGACGCCATCAACTCGCCGCCAAAATAAACTCGTATTTCCTAGATCCACTTCTGACGCCGTCACTCTCTATGGGTTCTGGGCCGTCACTCTTTATGATAACTCTTGATGGCCTTGGAATTTTTGTACATGACGCCATCTGATGTCCTTCACAAAACATTCTGGCGCGTCATGTGTAATTGATTTATCCACCCTTTTGTTAACTCATGACACCGTCACTAGCAATATGTGACGCCGTCAAGTGCAATTTCCAGCATGATTTGAGACTTTGTCGTTTTCTGCATTTTTTCACTCCAAAAACGTCCAAAATGCTTATTTTTGTAAATTTCCTCTCAAAAGTACCTAAAATGACAAAAGAAACGATTTAGGGCAATACTTGATCAAATAATCTCGACTTTGGCCTTAAATGACCCCCCCAAAAGCGGTACACTTTTTGCTTCATCAAATACCCTTACACTTGAGATTTGCTTGTCTTCAAGCAAATGCGTTTTTATTCTAATCAAAATACAAGTTAGGGGTCATTTAACACTAATATAAAAGTAATTACAACAAATGATCGTTCCACTTCAACCAAAAACAAGCACGGAAATTATACACTAGCACCTCACAAATATTGTTTAGATACTCACATCTCTCGGGTGTAATAAAGTATATATCACAATATGGAAATGGAAAACATCTCTCACTACCTGTCATAGCAAATAGATTACCATAGGCTTGGTAAAAAATCAAACCTCCACCACTTGGCGTAAGCACCTAGGATAAACTATCAAAGAGGTCTTTTAAAGGGTTATAAAGTGAGGTGTAGGGATAGGATAAACACAGTTTTGTTGGATAAAGGCAATATTTACTGGTGGCAAGTTAATCATCTTGGTTAATTACATGTACAATGTGGCGTTGCTAAGCGAAGACTCAACTCGACTTAAGCTAATCAAAAACTAACAAAACATAAAATGAAACGGGATGGTAGTCCGTATGTTTTTTCTCTTTTTCTTTTTCTATTTTTTTTTTCTTTTTCTTGATTTTTCGATTTTTTTTCATACACTCTTGCCCTACCATCCAAAATAATACATCACAGGGAATTTGCATTCCCCTTACACTTGAACTTTTACATACTTTACAATTAGCTATTCTAATGACTCGAATTAAGATAATCAAAACACTTGGAGTACTTTTTAAGATTACGCACATATGGGGGTAATATATGATGTTCTTCCCCATTACTCCATAACACTAGTACTTTACCCATGAGTCCCAATCGTCCCAAAACAATATGTACAAGATATGACTCGACTTAGCAACCATGTAATCAATTAGATAATTAACTAAGGGTTTAAACATGTAACAATAATGCACTAAAGATGAGTGCATACAAGGAAGGCTAAGGCGATTTGGTTGCACATTTGGGGTGGATTGTAAACAAATTCTTCCTTTAAGTAAAATGCTTAAAGTTAGAAACGAAAAAGATAGACTCGGAGGGGTGTACTAGGGGTATCGTGTACTAAAAATGAGTACAACGCAAAGGTGTGGGAGAATTAATTGACTTTACTAGTCAAGGTAATTGACTTAAATGGTCAAGTAATTATGATACGGGTTTAACACAAGGGTGATCCTAATGCCTCTTATCATGTAGTAAATCCTAACTACACGAATGTAGTATCACTAGCGGTCTCGGGATGCATCACTAATGCAAGTTCTAGAATCTAAGTACTACCGGTACACTCATAAGCACTAATAATGAATGCTTTTCCTAACAAATCTAAAGGCGAACCTCACATATTTGGGTGGAAAATATTTTTGAGTGGTACGGTTTTTGTGCTAGTTATACAACTCCTATCCATGAGACGCTCATTAAGGCTAAAGCTTCACTCCTAAATGTTGTAAAAAAATTTAAATTTGGCGTTAAAATTGCCCTAACAAGTATTTCTTTTAGTTTTATTACACACCTACTGTTAAACTAACAAACTCAAGTGCAATTGTATTCTCTAAGGTATCATCATTTACCCTCCCCTTACACTTAGGCTGAACGTTGTCCCCAATGTTCAATAAAAAGATGTAAAAGTAAATAAGGTAAAAGAATGAAAACAAATACTCCCCTGATTCGTTCAAATGTGGATAAATCGTTAACATGGTTAAATCCTCCTCAAAGAAAAATGAATGTTGAAAGCTTCCCTTCCGAAATAATAAATCATCTTCTTGTCCAATATAGCCTGTTAAACCTGAGAAAGCAATCATGGCAATCTCGCGTAAACTCGGCGGCAATATATATATATATATATATATATATATATATATATATATATATATATATATATATATATATATATATATATATATATATATATATAAAAGGATATAATGCTTGTGGAATGAATGTCTGCAGATTTCCTGGAATTTATAAAACCAAAGAATTAACAAAAACTTTAAGACTCTGTTAGAAAAACAAAACTTGCAAAATTTACAGATTTTTACACCTGACGTCGTCAGAGTGTTCTGAAAGAAATCTCATGTTAAGTTTCCGGAGAATTTCTGAAAAAACTTATGCATTAATCCCTCGAATTTCCTGCAAAATATCATTATGACTCGATACAAGCATTTGACTCAAGCAAATACTAATATACATGTTCATTTAATGTTGTTGTGGTTCATGTTCAATTCCATTCTTAAAAACAAATTTGGATTCCCTTACACTTATCTTTTGCGAAATACCTTTTATGAAGTTAAGACAATCAACAAAATAAAACATTTTCACAATTTAGTTTGAAACATGATCCACAAACAATAAAAATAAAGCATGCATACGGAAACAAATAAAATCAAACAAACAAACAAACAAACAAACAAAACAAATAAAACATGGGTTGCCTCCCAAGAAGCACTTTTCTATATTTACAAGTCTTGTAGCCATTGAGGACATCTTTGGGGATCAAACTTAGGTTTCCATTTCCTATCGGTTCTCTTGGTGCTGTATGACTTCTCAAGTTTTTCTCCATCCGGATCATATGGAATCATCTTCATATGCCATGATCTGTCACCTTCCTTAGGTGGTTTGTCCCAATTCCATTTACATTTATTCCCTTCCCTTTTCCACTTGTTCATTCCTAAATTGATAGGCATCACTCCTAGGAATTCAATCATTTTCCTAAAGACTAAGGGATCCTCAAAGGGATTTAGTTCTTCATCCCTAGCTATGAGTTGCTCCACCGAATGCGTTTTGTTTATAAACTCCTCTTCTAAATAAAATGGGCGTTGAGGTCCTATGAGGTCTCCATTAACCCAAGGTCCATACCTAGATGGTCTCCTATTCACATCTACCCAATGGGGCTTTGGTTCCTCATTAGTATCATAGGCATGTTTCTTAACATCAAAGAACGACCAAGTTTCTCCTTCTCCTACCGCTATTCTAGATTCCTTACAATCAATCATCGCACTTGCGATAGCTAAGAATCCTCTTCCTATTAATGACGGGCACATAGTGTCACTATCCATATCAAGGACGTGGAAGTCGGCTAACATTGTCAATCTTCCTATATGCACTAACACGTCCTTCACTACCCCAACTGGATATGCTACACTTCCATTCGCAAGCCCTATGATTACCTCAGTTTCATCTAACTTTCATGGCTTAAGAGTGGTGTATAGAGATAATGGAAGCAAATTTAGGCTTGACCCAAGATCGGCGAGTGTGTCAAAAGCCTCAGAATTTCCAATCTTACAAGGTAACACGAATATGCCCGGATCATCTAATTTCTTAGACAACTTGTTTTGAACGAAGGCGGTCCCATTCTTACCCAAATTAAGTTTCTCTTCATATTTTTCTAAAAGGGCATTGTAATAGGGAGTACGGGTTAAGACATCAATGACGGGACACTCAAGGTGAAGTTCCTTGAATTCTTCGCCAAGGTCTTGTGTAGGAAGTGTTTCAACTATGCTATTGACCGAATTGATGTTGGGTGTTACATTCAGTTGGTTCTTTTGAAAGATTTGGGTTTGTTTGAAACACGTACTCATGGCATTGACCGAATAGTATTGTGGACAAGAAGTAGGAGACGAAATAGATGATATAGCGTTAACGTTTAGTTTCGGATTCTTGCAGTGTTACTTGGGAGTGCTCCCATTTCTCGGTCATTGAGAACTTTCAACAATGTGTCAATCTTATTGGTCATCTCACTTTGCCTTTGTTTGAAATCGGCTTCAAACTTTGCTAAACGAGTCTCTTAAGATGCCATAAATTTGGACATCAATCTTTCAAAATTATTAGTACTACCATAGTTGTTGAAAGGATTGTTGTTGAAAGTACGGTTAGGGGATGGACCGTTTGGTTGAAATTGATTAGGTGGAGTGAAAGAATTGTTTTGGGGCATGTTGATGAGGCGAAAAGTGTACCGATTTTAAAGGGTCATTTAAGCCCGAATTCCTGATTATTTGATCAATTACTGCCCTAAATCGTTCCTTTTGTCATTTTAGGTACTTTTGAGGAGAAATCTGGAAAAGGGAGCATTTTGGACGTTTTTGGAGCATAAAAGTGAAGAAAACGGCAAAGTCTCAAATTCCTTGCTCAGAACAGTACCTGACGACGTCAAGACTTCATACATGACGGCTTCAAGCTTGGCAAAAGAGGTAGAAGTGGAAAATACACGTGACGGCCCAAAACATTTTTTATTGTAATTGACCTGACGGCGTCACCAAGTCCGTCAGGGTCATTTTACAAGTGACGGCCCAGAGCTCAATTTCTACATGACAGCGTCAAGACTGGATATAGGCAATACGACCCTTAATTTGGCGGCGAGTTGACAGCGTCAGAAGCTATAACATGACGTCGTCAGGATGTATTCTCTATATATATTTTTTTCCAATTTTTCATTGTAAAAGGTGGTGGAACAATAGGAGGAACTTTACCACAAACCCTAGGTCGAATTTTCATCATATTGTAGGGGTTTCAAACCCTTCGTTCATCCATGTTTGAATAAAGATAAGTCTTCCAAAATCATTCAATATGTCTATGTGTTTTTTGATTCTATCTTATGCTTGTCTTACGTTTAACATGCTAGGCTAGGTTTTTATTGTGTTTGCTTAGATGTAGTGAAACCTAGATGTTGATTATTGGTTGATTGTTTGTTTATAATTGTTGTGGATGATTGTATTCGATGTTAGGCTTAAGAAAACTGGCAGAATTCCATTGGTAACTTGCTTGAACATCTTAAGAAACAAGATCGGAAGTGTACTATGATTTTTGGTTGTATTTAACGCATAAGTGAATTCTAGTGATCCCATGTTAGGAGCTTTTAGTCGGCTCGACATAGGAGTGAAGTACGAGCTTATAGAGTTAGGGAATATTATGCACGACCCTACGACTAGTATTAAGGAATATAACCCGTCATCCATGCAATTGTAACAAGTTAATCAACCGGTAAAAGATATCTAGGGAGTAATGAAATCTAAGTAAACACATCTTTTCTCATTATTGTTTCCACCACATAAATACATTAGTTTATTTTCATTTCTTGTTATTTAATTTTGATTGTATCTATAGTTAATTGGGTTAGTTGACTAGCAACTAATTTCGCCCACTCCTTCAAAACCCGAGACTTTACTTGTTTTCATATAATATAAAAAATACAAAAAGAATCATCCCTCACCTCTAGACCTAATTTAGTAGGCTTTCTAATCCTAGCGACACTATTCCTGAGTTGAACGGTCAATCCCCCGGTACTTGTCACTATACTATACTACAACGATCAGGTACACTGCCTGGCGGGGATTGCAAGCTTCTCAAGATCCCTTGGGAGGTAAAACCTGTTGCGAGGGCGCAATCCCGCATATCAAGTTTTTGGCGCCGCAGCCCGGGGAATAGTTATTGTCTAGGTTAGAGTTTCTTTTTATTAGGTCTACTTGCTAGATTCCTTTCTAATAAGATTTTTTATTTTTTATTTTTTTATTTTTTTAAGGTTTCTTTAGTCTATCTCATTTCTTTGTTTCTTTGTTTGGAACCATTACCATCCGACATCATGGAAGGTGGTAATATCTTTGAACCCATCAACCCACCACAACAAGAACACCCACAAAACCTACCACAAGCAAACCAACCTCCTAGACCCCAAACTTTAGGAGAGTATTCCCGTCCTAGCCACCAAGGCTATCGGAACTCCATTGAGCTCACTCAAGGAGCCAATGTGTCTCCCTTGCGATCCGACACCATCCGGTTGGTGCAAAGCGGATGCGCATTCCATGAACTTCGTTCCGAAGATCCTAATCAACATCTCAAGAATTTTCTAAAAATCGTAGATTCCATAGACCTTGATGTTGCAACTAGAAAGACGACCTGATTACGTCTATTCCAATTCTCTCTACGTGACCAAGCTAGTCAATGGCTTGAACGTTTTCCCGCGGGATCCATCACCTCTTTGGATGATCTCACTTCTCGTTTCCTTGCTCAATTTTTCCCACCGGGGAGAACTTCCAAGCTTAGAAATGACATCTTGATGTTCAAACAACGTCAAGGTAAAACTTTCTACGAAGCATGGACTCGTTTCAAGGACTTACTCCAAAAAGTTCCTCATCATGGCATAGATCTTTGGCTATTAGTTCAAATCTTCTATGACCATGTCGACTTTCACACCAAACGCACCATTTATCGAGCCGCGGAGGCAGGTTGCGTGATAGAGACGCCGAGGAATCTTGGGAAATTATTGATGAACTTGCCTTCGAAAATCGTGAGTTATGGGAAGTTACGCATGTTATAAACTCGGCTATCAACGCAATCTCGACACCTGGGGAAACCACCCAAATCTCCGAAGAACTCCTTTGCGAACTTGAGAGAAAAATGGATTACCTCACGGAAAAACAAAAGAGACCTTTAAGTCCCAGACGAGCAAAGATCAATTCTATCTCAAATATGAATCCAACACCATTTTCTGAGTCATCTCTTAGAGAGAATGTCGAAACCTTTCAAAAATATGCTCGACCTTATTCGCCTCCTCAAAACTTCAGCCCAGAATTCGAAACTCAAATGAGAGAGTACATGGCAACCCATTCTGAGCGGCTTGCTAAATTCGAGGAGGCTGTTTATAAACAAAAGGAGGAGATGCAAAAGAAAATGACGGGGATGATGAGCTTAGTGGAGGAATACTCAAACCAAAAAACCCCAGAAATGATGTTATTAAGGAAGGAAAGCGTTACCCCCACTACCCAATTTGTTAACTCTATCACAATTGTCCAAGAGGGTAATGAAGAGAAGGAAACCCCTATTGTACAAACCGTTGAGTCACCACCAAAATCTCAATCACTAGGGTACTACCTAAAACATGATATAGGTGAGAATACCATAACAAATTGGATAAAGGGTGATGGACGTAACCAATCCTCCAAACGGGTTTCCAAAAGTGAGAAAGAGGGGAAAGATGAGTATGATACATTACCTGGGGGGCCGGTATTTGAGAAGCTACTTATATTAAAAGTGGCTACAAAGCAGATGGCTTATGGGAACTTTGAGATACCAGCCAGCATTGGAAAGTTACAATATCTGGATGCTTTCGCCGATCAAGGATCGAAGGTAAACCTAATGCTTCTAACTATTTACACCCAACTCACTACGGAAATGCCGGCTACCACCCGTGTTAAGCTATCCTTCACTGGTCACTCTTATGTATACCCTTTGGGAATTGCAGAGGACGTACTAGTCAATGTTGCAGGTTTCATGTATCCCGTCGATTTCATCATCATCGATGATAAAGGAGGTGCGTGCATGCCAATAATCCTTGGAGCACCATTCCTCACCACAGCAAGAGCTGTCATTAGGTATGAAAAAAGGGAAATTGAACTTAAGTCAGGAAAAAGGAAGATTAGCCTTCCTATGACCCCACGATGTGTGCAAGAAAGCCTGATGAAAAGAAAGCTAAAAAACAACATTGACACATCGCATAATCATGTTCAAGAAAAAATCCTTGCATGGGGAACAAGAATCAAAAGCTACAAAGAAACTGAGCCTGAGAGAGGCAAAAGCAGCGATAAAGTTCATGTCAAGTTTGAATGCAGTCAACCGACGGAGAATCATGTACCATTTGCAGAAGGAGACTTGGTACTCTTAAGGCATTCAGAGATAAAAGTACCTCCCGACGAGCCAAGTCCCTGGTGGTATGGACCATTCACAATTAAAATCCTACGCTAAGATGGGATAGCTACCTTGTGCAGTAAAAGAGGAGGGGAGGTGACTGCAAGTGTCGGACGATTGAAACCCTACCACCCCGATAGCGAGGATCATACTTATATGGGATACGTCATCTCAAGAGATGAGGTCACGTAATAGCCCGTGACCTTGAGTCTAGCTACAAGACTCGTAAATAAAGAAAAACGCTTCTTGGGAGGCAACCCATGTTTTGTTTGATTTTTATTTGTTTGAATTTATTTGTTTCCGTATGCGTGTTTTATTTTTATTGTTGGAAAATCATGTTTCAAAGTAAATTGTGAAAATGCTTTATTTTGTTTTTAACTTCGTCTTAATTACATATAAACGTATTTTGCAAAAGCTAAGTGTAAGGGAAACCCAAATTTGTTTATAAGAACGAAAATGAGCATGATTCACTACAATATTAAATGAGCATGTATGTTAGTATTTGTTAGAGTCAAATGCTTGTATCGAGTCATAATGATGTTTTGCAGGATTTTCCAGGAAATAAGGCATAAGTTTTTCCAGAAATTTTTCAGAAACTTAACATAAGATTTTTCCAGGAACATTCTGACGGCGTCAGGAGTTACAACCTGACTGCGTTAGGAATTACAACCTGACGGCGTCAGGTACTAAAATTCTGAAAATTTTTGCGAGTTTTGTTTAAACTGGAGTCTTAAGATTTTTGTTAATTCTTTAGTTTTATAAACTCCAGGAAATCTGCAAACATTCATTCCACAAGCATTATATCTTAATTTGCTTTCTAGGATTTTTTAGTATATATAGATTGCCGCCGATTTTAAGCGAGGTTTGCCTTGATTGTTTTCTCAGGTTTAACAGGTTATATATGACAAGAAGATGATTTATATTTCTAGAGGGAAGCTTTCAAAGTTCATTTTCTTAGAGGAAGATCTAACCTTATTGATACACTATCCACACCGAACAAAGCAGGGGAGTATTTGTTTTCATTCTTTACCTGCTTTACTTTTACATCCTTTAATTGAACATTGGGGACAATGTTCATCCTAAGTGTAAGGGGAGGGTAAATGATGATACCTTATAGGATATAATTGCACTTGAGTTTGTTTGTTTGATTGTAGGTGTTTAATAAAAATAAGAGAAATACTTGTTAGGGCAATTTTAGCGCCAAATTTAAATTTTTTTACAACATTTAGGAGTGAAACTTTAGCCTTAACAAGCGTCTCATGGATAGGAGTTGTATGACTAGCACAAAACCGTACCACTTAAAAAAAATTTCACCCAAATATGTGAGGTTCGCCTTTAGATTTGATAGGAAAAGCATTCATTATTAGTGCTTATGAGTGTACCGGTAGTATTTAGATTCTAGAACTTGTGTTAGTGATGCATCCCGAGACCGCTAGTGAGACTACATTTGTGTGGTTAGGATACAGTACATGATATGAGGCATTAGGATCACCCTTGTGTTAAACCCGTATGATAATTACTTGACCATTTAAGTCAACTACCTTGACTAATAAAGTCAATTAATTTTCCCACACATTTGCGTTGTACTTATTTTAAGTACGCGATACCCCTAGTACACCCCTCCGAGCCTATCTTTTCGTTTCTAACTTTAAGCATCTTATTTAAAGGAAGAATTTGTTTACAACCAACCCAAATGTGCAACCAAATCGCCTTAGCCTTCCTTGTATGCACTCATCTTTAGTGCATTATTGTTATTTGTTTAAACCCTTAGTTAATTATCTAATTGATTACATGGTTGCTAAGTCGAGTCATATCTTGTACATATTGTTTTGGGACGATTGGGACTCATGGGTAAAGTACTAGTGTTATGGAGTAATGGGGAAGAACATCATATATTACCCCCCCCCCCCCATATGTGCGTTAATATTTAAAAAGTACTCAAAGTGTTTTCATTATCTTGATTCGAGTCATTAGAGTAGTTTGTGGAAAACTAGAAGGGGGTTGAATAGTTTTACGTTTTTTTTAATTCTTTATAAAATTAGTTTTAGAGTTTACTTAGCTTTTAAAAACTTAGATTTGATAATATGTGATCTCAAGTCTTGTACAATATAGACAATTAACACTACACAATATACTACAATTATAAATAATGAAATAAGTAAGAGATGGAAAGATCGAACCGCGAGACAAGAGATTTATAGTGGTTTGGCTACAAGGACACCTTCCTTGCCCTACTCCACTCCCCGAGCACCTAACTCGAGAGTTTTCTTCACTATATCAACAAGCTCCCTTATGGCGGAGAAAACCGTACACACCAATTTACACACCACTTTTCACACCACTACTTCGTCACACCTAAGTGACAACTTCTTCAAATCAATCTACTTCACAACTAACAACTCCACACCTATCTTCTTCACACCAATCTAGTTCCTAGCTTTTCTTCTTCACACCAAGCTACTAACTAATCACACAATCTATATCTAACACAACTATCTACAATCAAATATTCACAACAATCTTCACAAAGAATAATGTAAATAGTCTTTGAAGATGCATCAACAACTTGATGTGGAGATCACAACAAGTTGTAATACTTCTTGTCTTGAGGGATAGAAGTATTCTTCTCTTGCACTTGAGAGGATGAAGGTTGGATCACTTTGAAACAAAGAATTTTACACTTATGATCAAAGGATAAGAGAATAGAGATTTGGATCAAGATCAGAAAGTTTAGAAGTGCAAAAGGTGAGGAAAAAATCCAGGTTTAAGGTGGTATTTATAGGCAAAAGATTCTGATAGAGGAGCATGGCCGGTCCCCTTAAATCAAGGCCGGTCCCCTTAATTTTAAGGGGACCGCCCTTTATAATTAAGGGGGCCGCCCAGCTGAAACGGCCAGAAACTTTGTCTTTTAGTGGGGAAAGTTTATTTGGTGAAAAACTAACTGATTTTGGTTAAAAATTTGAATTCATATATTTAGTATGAATAAAACATTTTTCTTTATTACCAAAAGTGTTTTTCAAAAATATATAATATGTTTATATAATTAAATAAACTTTGCATTAGTTAATTAAATACCCCTTTGATCATAAATTGCACTAAACACTTTGTTTATTCATACCTTAAGTGATTTAGATGTAAAGAGAAATATTAATCACTAAATACTTGTTTATGTCATAAGTTTTAGTTCTATGAGTTTATATTTTGTGATAATTAAAACATAGAGATATTGATAACATGTTAATAATGTTTTTAGGCATTATTTATGTCAACAATCTCCTCCTTTTATAGTGTAAGATTTGTGTGTTTATGGATGGATAAAGTTTGTTTGGGAGATTAGGACAAATTGTGTTGGTGAAGATTAGGAAATGTAGGTTGAAATGGGCTAAAAAGCAGAAAAGATTCTGTAAACCCGACCATCAGATGGCCGGTCCCCTTAATTAGGGGGCGGTCCCCTTAATGATTAAGGGGGTCGCCTTACAGAATTAAGGGGGCCGCCCATCTGGTGATTTCCAGTTTGCCAGATTGGGTTTTTGGCAGAAAATTTGCAGAAAGGCTATGTGTTTGGATTAGAATTCAAGCAAGTTCAATTCTCTTAGGCAATATAGAGTCTAATTTAATCAAGATATAGCATGCATGCAAAAACACATAGGCAAAAGAGCAAATAATTAACACATAATAAGCAATAGGAGGTAAGTAAAGGCAAGCACACTTAAGCTTCCTAAGGCACCTATCTTAGATTAAAGGCAAAGGCAATTAGTGAGTGAAAACTAGTGATGGATCAAGATTACACCATTATTAGTGAATTTGTCCTAGTGAGTGTCTATATGCAACAAATGTGGAGTTGTGATTGTTTCGACTCCTAGAAGCAAAAAGAAATAACGATCCTAAGAAACAATCCAAATGATCTCCTTGATTCAATTTTTGCTCGATCATGAATGTCAAAGACATATATTAGATTATATACATTGACAATTTATGTGAGAGTTTATGCATGATTTTGAAATACAATGTTTTTAGAATTAGTCAACAATGCAAGGAAAATGATCTTCATATGATTCCTAGATTGTGAGAATAATTTTTAGAGAAAATTGATTGAGTTTTACAAAAAAAAAATTATGCAAAGAAAATAAATCTTCTCAATCTTTAGTTTTGTGCGAAATAGATTCCTAGACTCAGAAAAGGTGGAATGGAAGAAAAATAAATTTCATGCAAGTATAAATTTGAATTAATTCAATGTAATTTAGTCAACTTGTTCCATCATTCCTAATCCTAAACGCAAGTGGTTGAATAATTCACGCTTAAGGGGTTTTATGAATATATCCGCAATGTTGTCTTCCGATGCAACCTTTTCTATATATATATTTCCTTTTTGTACATTATCCCTAAGAAAATGGTGACGTATTTCTATGTGTTTAGTCCTAGAGTGTTGCACTGGATTTTTACTTAAATCTATCGCACCTTTGTTATCGCACATGATGGGGACATTTTCTAACCCAATGCCATAGTCTACGAGAGCTTGTTTCATCCATAGTTCTTGTTGACATGCCTTTCCGGCGCTTACATATTCGGCTTCGGTGGTAGAAATAGCAAGAGCGGTTTGCTTCTTCGAAAACCAAGACGTTAGACAACATCCCATAAACGTGCAAATACCGCTAGTACTCTTTCTATCTACGTAGTCTCCCGCATGATCCGAATCCGCATAGACAATGGTTTCTATGCCGGATTCCTTAGGATACCATAATCCTAAGTGTATAGTGCCTTTAACGTATCGGAAGATACGCTTAACCGCTTCTAGGTGAGAGGTTTTGGGATCCTCTTGAAAACGGGCACAAAGGCAGACACTAAACATGATATCGGGTCTACTTGCCGTCAAGTATAGTAAACTACCTATCATTCCTCTATACTTGGTGTTATCTACGGACTCACCTTCATCGTCCTTTGTGAGCTTTACCTCCGTAGACATGGGAGTTTTCATGGGTTTTGAGTCTTCTAGGCCAAATTTCTTAAGCATTTCCTTAATGTACTTAGATTGGTTAAAGAATATTCCATCTTCTAATTGTTTTATTTGTAATCCTAGGAAGAAGTTAAGTTCACCCATCATACTCATCTCAAACTCATCATGCATGATTTTGGCAAATTCATCACACATGTCTTGACAAGTCGATCCAAATATAATGTCGTCAACATATATTTGGACAATGATGAGATTTGGGTCTTTCCTTTTAGTGAAAAGAGTGTTATCTACCATTCCTATGGAATAATCATGTTTAATAAGAAAAGCTTTTAATCGATCATACCAAGCTTTGGGAGCTTGTTTGAGTCCATACAAAGCTTTCTTTAACTTATAAACATAATCAGGTTTTGCGAAGTCAATGAATCCTGGAGGTTGTGCCACATATACCTTCTCATTGATAAAACCGTTAAGGAATGCACTTTTCACATCCATTTGGAATAACTTAAAGTCTAGGGCGCAAGCATAGGCAAGTAATATCCTAATCGATTCTAGTCTAGCTACGGGGGCATAAGTTTCGTCATAATCAATTCCTTCTTGTTGATTATAACCTTGGGCAACTAACCTAGCTTTATTCTAGTAACTATTCCATTCTCATCTAACTTATTCCTATATACCCATTTGGTTCCTATGATGGTCATATCCTTTGGATTTGGGACTAATTCCCAAACATCATTCGCCTTAAATTGATTTAATTCTTCTTGCATAGCTATAACCCAACTTTCATCCTTTAAAGCCTCGCTAATATTCTTAGGTTCTATTGCTGAGAGGAAATAAAAGAAATTGTTTTTATTTTGGGCTTGTGACCTAAGGGTTCTTTGGTTAAGATGTCCTATTATATTATCTAATGGATGTGATCTAGATTCTTTAATATTAACAGTTTTGTTATTTTCTAAGTGAATGTTTTCATTATCATTTCCTATGGGTTTTGTTTTACTAACCTCAATAGCTTCATCTTCGACTAAATCATCATCTTCTAAAGGTAATGTTTTAGGAGGTGGTGGTGTTTCATCAAATGTTACATTTAGTGATTCCTCTACTTTCATGGAGTGTTTGTTAAGTATTATATATGCTTTGCTATTTTGTGAGTATCCTAAAAATATTCCTACATATGATTTTGGATCAAACTTAGTGAGATAGTCCTTAGTGTTTAAAATATAGCATTTACTTCCAAATACCTTAAAGTAGCTTAAGTTTGATTTTCTACCTCTTAATAACTCATAAGGAGTTTTTCCTAGAATTCTTCTAATTGATACCCTATTTAAAATATAAGTTGATGTATCTACGGCGTGACACCAAAATTTTTGTGGGATGGATTGTTCATTTAACATAGTTCTACTCATTTCTTGTAGTGACCTATTTTTTCTTTCTACTACGCCATTTGATTGAGGAGTACGTGGAGCGGAGAAATTGTGAGATATTCCGTTTAACTCGCAATATTTTCCGAATTGTACTTCGTTATCAAATTCCCTACCATGGTCTGTCCTAATGGCAACTATTGAGCATCCTAATTTATTTTGAATCATTTTACTAAATATTTCGAATTTTTCAAAGGCTTGGGTTTTGTCACTTAAAAACCTAGTCCACGTGTATCGTGAGTAGTCATCTACTATCACTAAGGTATATTTGTTTCCTCCATAGCTCCGCACAGCGGATGGACCAAAAAGATCCATATGTAATAATTCTAGGCATCTAGTAGTGGATACTATATTCTTGGCTTTGTGACTAGCATGAGCTTGTTTTCCAATTTTACATGCATCACAAAAATGCTTGTCATATTTTAGATTAGGCAAATTTCTAACTAATTCCTTAGAGGCCAAAGATTGTATTTGTTGCATGTTAGCTTGTCCTAATCTCCTATGCCATAGTGTAGAGTTTTCATCTAGGGTCGTTAGGCATATCCTATCCTCAGGTTTGTTTCCTAGTTTCATAACATATATGCTACCTTTTCTAATTCCTCTACCTATAATTTTTCCATTCTTAACTATTTCGCTATCATCTTCGGTAAATGTGACTCTACATTTATTATCACATATTTGTCCTACACTAAGCAAGTTATATGTTAATTTATCTACATGCTCTACATTTTCAATAGTAAGTGAGTCTTGAGAGATCGTACCTTTGCCAATGATTTTTCCACGTAAGTCACTACCGAAAATAACGTTACCTCCATTGTATGCCTTGTATGTAGAGAATAGATTGCGATTCCCCGTCATGTGCCTCGAACATCCGCTATCTTTGATCCATTCGTCGGTTTCTTTTGCCATAAAACACTTTTCGTCTCTTGGATTTTCAACTTCTTCTTTGTCACTATCACTCCATGTTCCACTAACAAAAGCACCTTGACTTTCATAACCCGGTGGCTTTAGACATTTGCCAATGAGATGATTTGGACTTCCACATCTAAAGCACTTTCTTTTCCCGTAGTTGTCACTTCTATTCCTTTGGAATGCTTTTCTTTTGTCTCGTGATGATCTAGTGAATCTTCTTCGTCTCCTGAAGAACTTCTTGAATTCTCTTACAGCCATTGCATATTCTTCGTCTTCACTTTCGTCACTTGAATCATTATCATCACTAGGTTCCTTTTTGGCTTTTAGAGCAATGGATTTGGTTTGTTCTTTCTTGACTTTGACCGTTTCCGAATCTCTTCTTATGATTTCTTCATGAACCTTTAAGTTGCCAATTAGTTCATCTAGTGATAACGTCATCAAGTTCTTTGATTCTTCGATTGCCGTGACCTTAGCTCGCCATTTTGGATGCAATGCCCTAAGAAATTTCCTAACACAATTTTTACTAGAAAATGTCTCATCAAGTGCTTTTAAACTTGTGATGATAGTGTTAAACTTAGCAAAAGCATTATCAATTGATCCCTTTTCTGGAATCGTAAATTGTTCTTATTATTGTACAAGAAGATCTATTTTATTATCTTTGACTTGGCTATTACCTTGGTGAGTAATTAGTAAAGAATCCCAAATTTCTTTGGCGGTTTTATACATAAAAATTCTTTCATATTCTTTGCGTGGTAACGCATTATAAATTACCATTTTAGCCTCATTATTTTTTGCTAATTTCTTTTTCAAATCATCATTTTGTTCTTCAAAAGATACAATTTCATTCATTTTAGTTTGAACATTATATTGAATAGGTGGAAAATCACCAAAGGTAATAATATGCCAAAGATCAAGATCTTTTGATTTCACATACGTTTCGAATCTATTTTTCCAATATAAAAATCCATCACTTTCAAATAGTGGTGGTCTTTGCATAGATTGCCCTTCTAAATATTTTTCAGATTCCATAGATCGTTACAAGTTTTAAAATACAATATATTTTAAAAATCTTGCTAGACGTGGCTCTTGATACCAATTGTGGAAAACTAGAAAGGGGGTTGAATAGTTTTATGTCTTTTTAATTCGTTATAAAATTAGTTTGAGTTTACTTAGCTTTTAAAAACTTAGATTCGATAATATTTGATCTCAAGTCTTGTACAATATAAACAACGAGATTGGCGATAATCCGCCGCGTTGCGGGCGGGCCTTTTTTTTTGCCAAGATAGTTTTCTATAAATAAGGCAGAATGTTTTGGCCGTTGTAATATGAATAAATGATGTAAAAAGAGTAGATAAAACTTTTAAAACCCATGTATCCAAACCCTTCATCATTGATTTTATATCCTTATAATACATGAATATCCTTACAGTAGGCAAAATATATTAAGATATCCATTCCATTGTAACAGATAGCAAAGCTAAAGTTGAAAGAACAATATTACAAAAATTTATTTCAGATTTGTCCAAGACTGGTGCGTTGTCAATTTTCCAGCAACAAACCAATTTTACAACAGCTTGAGAGGAAAAAGTAATGTGGCAACGTACCGTTGCTCTTTAGCCTGTATTCAGATGCCGCAACTGTTGCTAATAGAGTTCTTTTAATCTCATTTGACAACATGCAGTCTCCAATTAAATACCACGTCCAGATGCAAACTTCCGACAACGCTGCACAACCACAATCAAATTGCTTATGAATAAACTATAAATACAACATATATTTAGAAATTATAGTTGCTCCTATTAAAACACACATGTATATAAAACTGAAATTTGTATACATGATTTTTCTACACAAAAAGGGTGTGTTTTTGTTACTTATTTTTCTACACAAAAAGGGTGCGTTTGTCTGCTTATTTCAGCCCCTAAACGGGTGCGTTTTGTTTGTTAATTTTTCTGCACAAAGGGTACGTTTGGTTGCTGCAATACAGCTCCAAAAAGGGTGCGTTTGCTGCTGATTTTTCTGCACAAAAACTGCATTTGGAGCTGCTGATTTCAACCCCTAAAGGGTATGTTTTGCTTGCTTATTTTCTGCACAAAGGGTGCATTTTGTTTGCTTATTTTTCTGCACATAAGGGGCTGTTTGTTGTTGTTTCTGCCCAGCCAAACATCAGCCATAAGGGGGTGTGATAACTAACCAAACAAATCTAATTAAAAAACTTGGTCAAGAGCTCGCATACCCACATGTTTCAGCTACTGTTTCAGCAGCCCAAACTACCCATTTCAGCACACAACTGAATCCGTTTCAGCCCTGCTGCAGCCCCCAAACGCACACATCTCAGTCCCATTATCTGTAATTTAGAACGCTCTGTCATGGAATTATATTACAGGTTGGAAAGGAGGTAGCCAATTTGTTGTTAAATGTATACATACATACCAAGCGTATCATTACCTGCAATTTAGAACGCTCTGTGTTCTGTGGTCTTTGCATCTTGGTACGGGGAATCCTTGAATAACTTTTTTCCTGCACACGGAGAACCTTCTGTAATACAACGGTCGCTTTGAATTGATTCTTGAAATGCTGGCTTCATTTGTAAATCCGAGTCGCTACATTTAATGATTTGTTATTACTATTCTTTATACTTGAAAATGGACAAAGACAAAAGGTATGTAGTTACCTTGTAGTTTTGGGAATCAATTTCCAGCAACGTAGCAAAAGAAAATTGGTTCCTGGTTTATTGTTGCTCTTCATCCTCGAACCTTTTTTGTTGGATGGCACGCACTTGCGGTATGCCAAGGAGGGTGTTGTACCTGTGACAATATATGTTTTCAGGTGGACGTGCATATTGTTATGGTTACTGTGTGTAGGTGTTGATTACAAATGTTTTTCGAGATTTCTATTGCTGCTGTAATGCGGTAATAAATTTAGAGTATTATAGTTACCTCGGTATCTATTTGTCAGTTGTCACCCACCATGAGACAATTGCAATGACGATTGGGTTTTCCATACTTTTGTATCCACTAAAACCCGTTCCCGATTTGCACTCAACCAAATCACTTAATATTAGTTGTGGCATTACCTTACTCGAATACGTTACACTCAACTAAATCACTTAACATGTTTAATATCGTATAATGTAATACCATTAGTCCAGAAAACCCGTTCCCGATTTGCAGCCTCTTTCCCCAAATTCATTACTTGACTGGCATAATCATAGGGAAAAAAAATCCAAATAAGCTACTCCAAGCACCCGCAAATCTCAATAAAATTCCAGACAACCCTAAATCACATAAAGAAACAAATAATTAAAACTTACACAAACTGATTACCGTAGTAATGAGAGGATGATACTTTTGGCCATGCATCTCAGCCGGTGGAAGCAAACCTTTGACGAAAACAAAGTTGTAAATTTTTAGATCAAAGAGTTCAACAACACATAATCACGGTTTATAAACTTCAAATAGTCACGGTTTAGAAACTTCAAATAGGTTAGAGAATTTCACCTTTTTCGATTCGTGGTCCCGTAGCACACTTAAACCTGCAAAACAAATGCATATAAGACTAATTTTAGTCTTAAAAAGCATATAAAGTTTCAACACCAACAACATAAACCAAAGTTGTAAAGTTTTAGATGAAAGAGTTCATACCTGGATTTGCAAAACTTCGACATTGACCATTTCCATAGTCACATCCTTTCTGCAAATAAACATACTAAAGTGCATCAGCGGTTGGAAGAAAAACGAATATTAACCTACTAATAATAAAAGCATAAATTAACGTGTTCCGTGGGTAATATGTGGCACCTTGCTTTTATCCTTTTGTGTTGTAAGCATATCGTACGGCTCTTTCAAACAGAAGCCCTAACTAAAGACCTATAACCCTTCTGAATCATAACTTATTTAGTCAAGCCTTAATTAGGATTTATATCATAACAAAATAAGGCTAGACATATTATTGTAAGGGTGAATGGCAGCTACATCCAAAGACCCCTAATTTCATAAAAACCTTTAAATTTAAACGAAACCCTAATTTCTATAAATCAGTTCACAGAAACCCCTAAATTTATACGAAAACCTAATTGTTTTGAACCACATAGCCAGTAAATATAAATATTTTAAAAGATTACTTATAAAAAAATCAACAAACCTCACGAATGGTAGCCGTTCTCATCCTTAAACCTCCCTAACTTACCGTGAAGACATTCAGCGCTGCTAATTTTATTCTTCTGATCCTCTCTAAAAGCTAATAAAACATGTTTGGATTAACGGGTTTGGATGGTGATCAGAGGCGATCTCTTTATTACTGTGTTGTTTTCTGGAAAGTGCGTGAAGAGGAGACATTTTTTTGCTTATATTCAAGATGGAGCAGGACTAAATGAAGCGGACTGGGCGACGCAAAAGTGGGCAGAATGGGCTAAGCGGTTGGGCCTTTTTTTTTGGCGGGAAAAACGCACCCAAAACGGCGACGTTTCGCATATGGTTTAATAATATGTATAATTAACACTACACAATATATTACAATGATAAATAATGAAATAAGTAAGAGATGGAAAGATCGAACCGCGAGACAAGAGATTTATAGTGGTTCGGCTACAAGGACACCTTCCTTGCCCTACTCCACTCCCCGAGCACCTAACTCGAGAGTTTTCTTCACTATATCAACAAGCTCCCTTATGGCGGAGAAAACCGTACACACCAATTTACACACCAATTTACACACCACTTTTCACACCACTACTTCGTCACACCTAAGTGACAACTTCTACACAACTTCTTCAAATCAATCTACTTCACAACTAACAACTCCACACCTATCTTCTTCACACCAATCTAGTTCCTAGCTTTTCTTCTTCACACCAAGCTACTAACTAATCACACAATCTATATCTAACACAACTATATACAATCAAATATTCACAACAATCTTCACAAAGAATAATGTAAATAGTCTTTGAAGATGCACCAACAACTTGATGTGGAGATCACAACAAGTTGTAATACTTCTTGTCTTGAGGGATAGAAGTATTCTTCTCTTGCACTTGAGAGGATGAAGGTTGGATCACTTTGAAACAAAGAATTATACACTTATGATCAAAGGATAAGAGAATAGAGATTTGGATCAAGATCAGAAAGTTTAGAAGTGCAAAAGGTGAGGAAAAAATCCAGATTTAAGGTGGTATTTATAGGCAAAAGATTCTGACAGAGGAGCGTGGCCGGTCCCCTTAAATCAAGGCCGGTCCCCTTAATTTTAAGGGGACCACCCTTTATAATTAAGGGGGCCGCCCAGCTGAAACGGCCAGAAACTTTGTCTTTTAGTGGGGAAAGTTTATTTAGTGAAAAACTAACTGATTTTGGTTAAAAATTTGAATTCATATATTTAGTATGAATAAAATATTTTTCTTTATTACCAAAATTTTTTTCAAAAATATATAATATGTTTATATAATTAAATAAACTTTGCATTAGTTAATTAAATACCCCTTTGATCATAAATTGCACTAAACACTTTATTTATTCATACCTTAAGTGATTTGGATGTAAAGAGAAATATTAATCACTAAATACTTGTTTATGTCACAAGTTTTAGTTCTATGAGTTTATATTTTGTGATAATTAAAACATAGAGATATTGATAACATGTTAATAATGTTTTTAGGCATTATTTATGTCAACATAGTTTATTGTAAAGTATGTAAAAATACAAGTGTAAGGGGAATGCAAATCCCCTATGATGTATTATTTTGGATGGTAGGGTAAAAGTGTATGCAAAAAAAATAAAAAAAAAAAAATAAATAAATAGAAAAAAAAAAGAAAAAAAAAGAGAAAAACATACGGACTACCATCCTGTTTCATTTTATGTTTGTTTTATGTTTTTGTTATTTTTGATTTAATAGCTTAAGTCGAGTCGAGTCTTGGCTTAGCAATGCCATATTGTAAATGTAATTAACCAAGATGATTAACTCGCCACCAGCAAATATTGCCTTTATCAAACAAAACCGTGTTTTCCATATCCCTACACTTAACGTTATAACCCTTTAAAAGACCTCTTTGATAGTTTATCCTAGGTGCTTACGCGAAGTGGTGTAGGTTTGATCATTTTCCAAGCCTATGGTAATCTATTTGCTATGACAGGTAGTAAGAGATGTTTTCCATTTCCTTATTGTGATATATACTTTATTACACCCAAGAGATGTGAGTATCTAAACACTATTTGTGAGGTGCTAGTGTATAACCTCCGTGCTTGTTTTTGGTTTTTAGTGGAATGATTATTTGTTGTAGTTACTTTTATATTAGTGTTAAATGACCCCTAACTTGTATTTTGATTAGAATAAAAGCACATTTGCTTGAGAAGAAGCAAATCTCAAGTGTAAGGGTATTTGATGAGGCAAAAAGTGTACCATTTTTAAGGGGTCATTAAAACCCGAATTCGTGATTATTTGATCAATTACTGCCCTAAATCGTTCCTTTTGTCATTTTAGGTACTTTTGAGGAGAAATCTGGAAAAAGGATGCATTTTGGACGTTTTTGGAGCATAAAAGTGAAGAAAACGGAAAAGTCTCAAATTCCTTGCTCGGAACAGTACCTGACGACGTCAAGACTTCATACATGACGGCGTCAAGCTTGGCAAAAGAGTTAGAAGTGGAAAATACACGTGACGGCCCATAACATTTTTTAGTGTAATTGACCTGACTGCGTCACCAAGGCCGTCAAGGTCATTTTGCAAGTGACGGCCCAGAGCTCAATTTCAACATGACAGCATCAAGACTGGATCTAGGCAATACGACTCTTAATTTGACGGCGAGTTGACGGTGTCAGAAGCTATAACATGACGCTGTCAGGATGTATTCTCTCTATATATTTTTTTTTTCCAATTTTTCATTGTAAAAGGTGGTGGAACATTAGGAGGAACTTTACCACAAACCCTAGGTCGAATTTTCATCATATTGTAGGGGTTTCAAACCCTTCTTTCATCCATGTTTTAATAAAGATAAGTCTTCCAATAATTATTCAATATTTCTATGTGTTGTTTGATTCTATATTATGCTTGTCTTACTTTTAACATGCTAGGCTAGGTTTTTATTGTGTTTGCTTAGATGTAGTGAAACATAGATGTTGATTATTGGTTGATTGTTTGTTTATAATTGTTGTGGATGATTGTATTCGATGTTAGGCTTAAAAAAAACTAGCAGACTTCCATTGGTAGCTTGCTTGAACGTCTTAAGAAACATGATCGGTGGTGTACTATGATTTTTGGTTGTATTTAATATATAAGTGAAATCTAGTGATCCCATGTTAGGAGCTTTTAGTCGGCTCGACATAAGAGTGAAGTAGGAGCTTATAGAGTTAGGGAATATTGTACACGGCCCTACGACTGATATTCAGGATTATAACCCATCATCCATGCAATTGTAACAAGCTAATCAACCGGTAAAAGATATCTAGGGAGTAATGAAATCTAAGTAAACACATCTTTTCTCATTATTGTTTCCACCACATAAATACATTAGTTTATTTTCATTTCTTGTTATTTAATTTTGATTGCATCTATAGTTAATTGGGTTAGTTGACTAGCAACTAATTCTGCTCGCTCCTTTAAAACCCGAGATTTTACTTGTTTTCATATAATATAAAAAAATACAAAAAGAATCGTCCCTCACCTCTAGACCTAGTTTAGTAGGCTTTCTAATCCTAGTGACACTATTCCTGAGTTGAACGATCAATCGCCCGGTACTTGTCACTATACTATACTACAACGATCAGGTACACTGCCTAGCGGGGATTGCAAGCTTCTCAAGATCCCTTGAGAGGTAAAACTTGTTGCGAGGGCGCAATCCCGCGTATCACATGTTTTGGTCTTGTTTCCACCTAAGGTTCAGGTGATTTTTCCAAAAGGGGTTGTATGAATCACCGTAAGGGTTTTGCTCAGGTTTGAAAGTGTACCACTTGTCTCCCGCTCCGTTGGTACGCGAGGATGCGTAATCCGCGAAAGCTTGTTCGGGGAGTTCCATGCAATCACGAGTGTCGTGGGGACAACTACATAATTTGCACGAAGAAGTGATTTTATCCACTTGGCTTGAAGGTTTAGGAGCTTCGTAGGATTTCATGAGAAACTTGACTTGGTCTTCAAGTTCCATGATCCTACGGTCAGGAGTGCTTGAATTGTTCGAAGGCAAAGATATTGCCTTGACTGTTTTGTTCAAATCACGGGGATCATTCCAACTTTCGCTGTCATAGAGAGCAAGATCTTCTATGAGTTCCCATGATTCTTCCGCACTTAGATCACGAAGCTTGCCACCGGCCAATTGGTCAATGGTTTGCCTTGTGGAGAGATCGATATGGTTATAGAAAATTTGGACTTGGAGCCAAAGATCTACGCCATGATGAGGGACTTTTTGGAGTAAGTCCTTGAAACGAGTCCATGCTTCATAGAGAGTTTCACCTTGACGTTGTTGGAACATCAGGATATCATTTCTAAGCTTAGTAGTTCTCCCCGGTGGGAAAACTTGAGCAAGGAAACGAGTTGTGAGATCATCCCAAGAGGTGATGGATCCCGCGGGTAAACGCTCAAGCCATTGACTAGCTTCGTCACGTAGAGAGAATTGGAAGAGACGCAATCGGGTCGTCTCTTGAGTTACAACATCAAGGTCTATGGAATCTACGATTTTGAGGAAATCCTTGAGATGTTGATTAGGATCTTCGGAACGAAGTCCATGGAATGCACATCCGCTTTGCACCAACCAGATGGTTTCGGATCGCAAGGGAGACACATTGGTTCCTTGAGTGAGCTCAATGGTGTTTCGATAGCCTTGGTGGCTAGGACGGGAGTACTCTCCTAAGGTTTAGGGTTTAGGAGGTTGGATTGGTAATGGTGGGTTTTGTGGGTGGTTTTGTTGTTGTGGGTTGATGGGATCAAAGAGATTACCACTTTCCATGATGGCGGATGGCAAAGGTTACGAACAAAGGAACGAAGAAAAAGATAGACTAAAGAAACCTATAAAAATAAAATAAAAATCTTACTAGAAAGGAATCTAGCAAGTAGACATATAAAAAGAAATTCTAACCTAGACAATAACTATTTTCTCGGGCTGCGGCGCCAAAAACTTGATGCGTGGAATTGCGCCTTCGCAAAAGGTTTTACCTCTCAAGGGATCTTGAGAAGCTTGCAATCCCCACCAGCCAGTGTACCTATTCGTTGTAGTATTGTATAGTGACAAGTACCGGGGGATTGATCGTTCAACTATAGGAATAGTGTTCGCTAGGGTTAAAATTCTACTAAACTAGGTCTAGGGGTGAAGGAAGATTCTTTTTGTATTTTTATATTTTAAATGAAAGCAAGTAAAATCTCGGTTTTGGAAGGAGTGGGCGGAATTAGTTGCTAGTCAACTAACCCAATTAACTAAAGATGCAATCAAAATAAAATAAAATAAACATAAACTAAATTGTGGTGTAAACAATAATGAGAGAAAGTGTGTTTACTTAGATTTCATTACTCCTTAGATATCTTTTACCGGTTAATTAGCTTATTACAATTGCATGGATGACGGGTTATATTCCTTAATGCTAGTCGTAGGTTCGTGTACGATCTTCCCTAACTCTATAGGCTTCAACCTCAATCCTATATCGAGCCGACTAAAAGCTCCTAACATGGTATCCCTAGAAGTTACCTATGCATTAAATATAACCAAATAATCGTAGTACACATCCGATCATGTTTCTTAAGACGTTCAAGCAAGTTACCAAATGGAAGTCTGCCAGTTTTCTTAAGCCTAACATCGAATTCATTAATCCACAACAATTATAAGCAAACCATCAACCAATAATTAACATCTAGGTTTCATTACATCTAAGCAAACACGAAGAAAACCTAGCCTAGCATGTTAAAGAGAAGATAAGCAAAAGATATAATCAAACAACACATAGCTATATTGAATGATTTGGTAAAGTACTTAACTTCAGTTGAACATGGAAGAAACAAAGGGTTGAAACCCTTAAAATAGCTGGAAAATTCGTCTAGGTTTTTTTTCCCTCAAAGTTGCACACAATGAATGAAAACTAGAAAACTATATATAGATCTTGTAATCTGATGGCGTCAAGAGGAAGATGTGACGCCGTCAACTCGCCGCCAAAATAAACTCATATTGCCTAGATCCACTTCTGACACCGTCACTCTCTATGGGTTCTGGGCCGTCACTCTTTATGATAACTCTTGATGGCCTTGGAATTTTTGTACGTGACGCCGTCAGACCTCCTTCACAAAACATTCTGGCGCGTCATGTGTAATTGATTTATCCACCCTTTTGTTAACTCATGACACCGTCACTAGCAGTATGTGACGCCGTCAAGTGCAATTTTCAGCATGATTTGAGACTTTGTCGTTTTCTGCACTTTTTTGCTCCAAAAACGTCCAAAATGATTCCTTTTGTAAATTTCCACTCAAAAGTACCTAAAATGACAAAAGAAACGATTTAGGGCAATATTTGATCAAATAATCTCGACTTTAGCCTTAAATGACCCCCCAAATGCGGTACACTTTTCGCTTCATCAAGGACTAACGATGCAAATATTTAAACTCAATAAGGACTAACGATGCAAATATTTTAACCTAAGAATAGTCATTGAGGACTAACGATGCAAATATTTTAACTCTATTCTATGACGACTAACGATGCAAATATTTTAACTCTTGAGCTACAGGGACCTTTTATGTAATTGTTTCAAGGACGAATAGTGTAATTGTTTTGAGCCACAGGGATGATTCGATTCATGTAAATTTATATAATTAACTCTATGCCACGTCAGATTCATGGTTATAACAGAAAGATTAATAAAGTTCGTGAATAAAATAGGAAAAAAAATAATTATAGCATACAATAGTAAAAAGTGGCAAGTTGAATATATTTTTGGACAATTTTCCCTTTCCTATATATGCATCTTAGTCTTTGAACCATATCAAAATATTCATCATTTTTAACCGCAAAATTTTTAAAAAGTTATATGGTTACTATGTTGGTGGGTTAATATTTGTCTAGGGAGGCCTACCCATCTTAAATTAATTTGTTAATACTCTTTGACTTTACCATTTGACCTTTGTTACAGCCATCATTGGGCTTTGGCTGAATATGTTGTCCTCTTTTAGAAAATGGTCTACATTGAACGGTTAATTATTACATATTGCACATTTAGTAAAATTGATTAGTTTGTATTAAATAGCCTTAAAAAGTCCGTTGGGTATATAAGTGAAAAGTGAATAGTATGTTTCAATGTTTCTCATTTTCTCCAGAGACACAGTCTCAATGTCTATCTGTCTATCTAAATACGAAATCATGCCTTTGTCATTTCAGAACATATTTACCACGGTAACCGACACTGCAGCAACTACTACAGAATGGGGTTTAGCCGAACTTGTCAATCATCCCGATATAATGAAGAAAGCAACTGAAGAAATTCATCAAGTTGTTGGTGAAAGCAGACTAATACAAGAATACCAAACCTTCCATATACCTGCAAGCGATTGTAAAGGAAACGTTACGTCTCCACCCAGCTGCCCCACTTATTCCAAGAAAATCAACAAACATTGCACAATGCCAGGTTACGACATACCAGCAAACACACATATTTATATAAATGTGTGGGCCCTCCATAGAGACCCAAACCATTGGGAAAATCCACTAGAGTTTAGGCCGGAAAGAATCCAAGAAAACAAGCTGGATGTGAGGGGACAACATTTTCATTATTTACCATTTGGTAGCGGGAAAAGAATGTGTCCTGGAATATCACTAGCACTCCATATGGTGTTGGAATTATTATATCATGACATTCATATAAATAAACCAAGTACATCAAAGTGAGCATAACGGAAGCAATTATAATAAAATCGAATAACATGTATTAATCAATAATTAAATAGTAAACATACATTTGTGATTCTAGCCCGAACAAGAATCAAAAGCAATCTTCCGGAACAAGAACCCTAATTAGGGTTTATATGGATTACAAGAATTACCCCTTACCTCTTTTGTAATTCAATCCAAGAATCAAACAATAGTGTGTTTGATTCACGTTCTTGTACACACGTACTAATTCAAGAAAAAGTTTATGCAAGTAATAAACACAAAACCTTTTTTAGATCTATGAAAATCGAAAACCCTTAGGGTTTTGTTTTGATGGATCGACCAAGAAAAGGAGAGGAGAGAAAACACCAAGATGTATGTGTACAAGTTATGAGAAAAACATGCATCTTGGGTTTGCTTATATACTATTCAAAACTTGGAGCTCAAGGCACATAAGGAGGTGGAAACCTCCCTATGCCGATCGGCCAAGGACTCCCATAGGGGATTCCGGAACATTCTCTTGTTTCCAAATTTTGCCTAGTATTACTTTCCTAATCTTCGTTTAATATATAATTAGTCATTAATCATTAAATACTAATTACTATTATTTATTTTGTGTTTAATAATTAATTATAACATTTTATAAATAATTATTACTTTTTCTCTTCATACGTATTGTGTGCAATCCCGTGATCTCAAGTTCGATCCTAACACACGACTATTATTATTTTGTCTATAAAACCAACAGCTCCCACTTAGACATATCATAATAGTGTGATCACATCGGTTAGCGTCTTGCAACACGCCGATGCCTCTAGTACAACTTGAGTAAGGCTCCTGGAAAACCTTTTAATGATTTCTCATTATTATTATCCCTTTGTTTCTAATACCATGTTAAATAAGAATATGATCTAGGTCATTCCTTAATTAACCATTCTGTTTCTCGTTGTTAGAAATTGACAAGATTACCAAATCTTTAGAACCTTTCAAGAAAGACCTTGGGCGTGGCCACGCAAACACCTTGACAACCCTAAGAGGGGCCCAGCAGTATTAAACTCCAAAAATTAATTTGAAGGAACAAATTCTTTATTGATTACAAGCAAAACACACAAACTTTGTAACACTTCCGAAAACAACCCTTATGACTACCAGTTACGTATAGCGTTAAGTTGTTCCACAAAAATGTACAACATTCATGACCGTTATCTTGTATCTCAAGTCTAAGGATAACTTCTTATGATTTACTTAATGACAAGATCCATAAAGTAACATCATATAGTTGGGATAAGTCCTATATTCAGTATCATCGAATATCGTCTGAAATGGTATGTCTACGCATCAATATACTTTAAGTATATTATACCAACTTCAGATTTGTCTTAATTTAATAATATTCCCATATTATTAACTGACAACAGACAATTTAGAATAACTCTTATTCATGGATTTAAACATGCAAAAATAGGACAAGAATAATTAATAACAGAAATAAACATACCAACATACCTTATTTCATTAAAATAATAGTTGTTTACAATATCCTTTATCCAAATACTAATCACAGTTATGCATGAAACTACTAGCTAATTTAAGTCCAATTCCATTGGCCAATTCATTAAGCTTCTCTTTCGCCAAAGCCTTAGTGAACGGATCAGCTAAGTTATCATCTGTGTGAACTTTCAGCAGATTTATTTCACCTTCGTTAACCTTTTCACGAACAAAGTGATACTTCCATAGAAAATTTCTGGTGCCTCTCATGACTCCAGATGATTGCAGCAGAATTGTCACAATACATATTAATAGGTAATTCAATTGAAGGCATAACACCAAGCCCTGAAACGAATTTCCTAATCCAAACAGCCTCCATAGCAGCTTCTGAAGCAGCAATGTATTCAGCTTCTGTTGCAGACATCGCAATTGTACTCTGCTTCTTGCTCCTCCAGTCTACAGCTCCTCCATTAATAACAAAGACATAACCCGTCTGAGACTTCGAATCATCTTTATTACTTTGAAAGGATGCATCGCAGAAACCTGTAACACAAAGTTCTGCAGCTGGATCTCCACCATATACCAAAAACATATCTTTTGTATTCCTCAAATACTTAAGAATATGCTTAACAACAATCCAATGTTTATCACCTAGATTCTGTTGAAATTGACTGGTAATATTTTGAGCAAACGCCACATCTGGCCTTGTGCACTTAACCGCATACATAATAGATCCTACAGCCGAAGCATAAGGAACTTTACTCATGCGAGCCACCTCAGCAGGTGTTGAAGCACAAAACTCATTACATAAGCCATGTTTTACTTCCATCGGCAAATATCCTTTCTTGGAATTTTGCATATTGAATCTTTTCAATATTTTAACAATGTAAGCACTTTGACTTAATCCAATTAACCGCCTTGATCTATCTCTATAGATTTTGATTCCCAGAATGTATGCAGCTTCTCCTAAATCTTTCATAGAAAAGCACTTTCCAAGATATGCCTTAACCTTTTGCAAACTTGGAATGTCTTTTCCCATGATCAATATGTCATCAACATATAAAGTTAGGAAAATTACATTATCACTCCCACTAGCTTTGTGACACACACATGGCTCATCAAGATTTTGAGTGAATCCAAACTTTTTGATCTCAGCATCAAACCTCTTGTTCCATTGTCGTGATGCTTGCTTTAATCCATAAATGGACCTTTTAAGCTTGCATACACGATTTGGAAATTTTGGATTTTCAAACCCTTCTGGTTGTGCCATATAGATGTCTTCATCTAGATGACCATTTAAGAAAGCGGTTTTCACATCCATTTGCCAAATCTCATAGTCATAGTACGCTGCTATAGCTATGAGAATTCTTATAGCTTTTATGTCTGCTACAGGAGAAAACGTCTCCTCGTAATCAATTCCAAAAGTTTGAGTAAAACCTTTAGCAACTAGACGAGCCTTACAAATGTGTGCATATCCATCCATGTCAGTCTTAATGTTATAGAGCCACTTACTCCCAACTACCTTGGCACCAGGAGGTAAGTCAACTTCTTCCCAGACTTCATTATCATGCATGGATTGTATTTCCCCATCCATAGCAGCTTTCCACTTAGCCTTTTCAAGGCTATTAATGGCAGCTCTATAACTAGTAGGTTCATTAATATCCCCTAGTGTATACTCATCGACCTCTACATTAAGACATAGACGGTCAGGAGCTTTCACAGATCTTGAAGATCTGCGAATGGGAACTACTTCAACTTCCGGTGGAGAACCCAGACTTTCCGGTTCTATAGGAAGTGTGCTAGTATTTTCTGAAGGCAATGCATTATTTAGATCATCTTCTAGATCATATACTCTCCCACTGATTTCTTGAGTCACAAAATCACTTTCAAGAAAATCACCATATCTTGCAACAAACACTTTGTTCTCAGGTGGGTAGTAAAAGTAGTAACCCATTATTTCCTTTGGGTATCCTACAAAAATGCATTTTACAGATCTTTGTTGGAGTTTATCTTGTGAGTCACATTTAACATACGCCTCACAACCCCAGACCTTTAAATAAGACAAGTTCAGAGCAGTCCATATCTCATATGGTGTCTTATCAACCTTCTTGGTGGGAACCATATTCAAATTACGAACAGCTGATTCAAGAGCATAATCCCAAAAAGACAAAGGAAGATGAGTAAGATTATACATTAATTGAACCATGTCCAACAATGTACGATTCCTTCTCTCAGATACACCATTTTGTTGTGGAGTATATGGAGATGTGAGATTTTGGACAATTCCATTCTCAGTTAAGAAATCTTTAAAATCTTGACTAAGGTATTCACCACCTCGATCAGAATGAAGAGCTTTAATCTTCTTTCCCAATTGCAATTCTACTTCTGCTTTGAAAACTTTAAATGTTTCAAACACCTCATGTTGATGTTTAAGTAAATAAACATAACCATAACGGCTGAAATCATCTGTAAAAGTTAAGAAGTAAACAGCACCTCTCCTTGACACATGTCTAAGTGGTCCACATACATCCGTATGTATCAAACCAAGTAGATCTGAAGCTCTTTCCATATTACTATGAAAAGGTTTCTTCGTCATCTTCCCAGAAATACAAGACTCACACTTATCAAATGACTCATCATTGATATTATTCAAAAGCCCTTCACGTTGCAGCTTTTGCATGCGAGTCTTACCTATATAGGCAAGTCTACAGTGCCAAAGGTAAGACGAATTCAAGTCATACTTCATTCTCTTACTTATGCCGTACATCGAATTATTATTATTGTTGGAAGTCATACAATTATTCATGTCAATTTCAAACACACCATTCACAGCAACAACATTAAAATAAAATACACCATTTAAAGAAACAGAAATTTTATTGCCATCAATAGTATGAGAAAAACCAAGATCCAACAAACATGAAAAGGAAACAACACCTCTAATTATAGAAGGTGCACAATGACAATTGTTTAAACAAAGTACTAAACCCGAAGGTAAAACTAAATCAAACATTCCTATGGCTTCAACTGCTGCTTGTGCTCCATTGCCCACATGCAGAAATTGCTCCCCATAAGCTAGTCTCCTTTCCTCTCTAAACCCCTGCAGTGTATCACAAATATTAATACCACATCCAGTATCATATACCCAGGAATTTAATTTATGAGATAAAGTAAATAATTCAATGACAAATAAGTTACCTGAAGTGCTAGCGCCCATGTGCTCAGTCTTCTTAACCGTATTGTTTCGCAAGTCATCGAGATAAAGAGGACAATTCCTCTTCCAGTGGCCCATCACCTTGCAGTAATGGCATCCTTGATCCTTCTTTGGATTATTCTTGACAGGAAGGTTCTTCTTAGGTTGAGGTGGTTGATAAGCCATAACCTGCTTATTCTTATCAGCCTTCTTCTTTCCTTTACCCTTCTTCTTAGTCGCATTTGGCTTGTTAATTCTACCCCCTTGTATAGCAAGAACTTGGGGCGTAGGAGCCTTTGGTGTCAACCCTTTCTCATAATCAATGAGCAGTGCGTGCAATTCACTTACTGTCTTCCCCACACAATGCATATTGAAGTTCCTCACAAAACCATTAAAATCCTTGTTAAGGGATCTATTGATTAAGTTCACAGCCATATCATTGTCATAGGGTTTCTTAAGTGTTTGTAGTTGATCCATGAAACTTTTCATCTTCAACACATGAGCACTCACAGGTTCACCATCACCCTGCTTACAACCATGTAGAGCCTCCATCAAATCATAAATCTCTACATTTGATGGTTTCTCATATAGTTTCTTGAGTTCATCAATCATGTTCATGGGGAAATACTCTTCAAACTGCCTTTGAAGAGGTGTGGACATTGCCCCTAACATCATTGCGGCCACATCAATATGTTCCGTACAATCAAGATTCCATTTGGCCTTAGCAGCTTCAGTAGCTGCCTCGCCTACAGGTTCTTCAGGACAAGGCTTTTTCAAGATTTCAAGTTGACCAGTCACTCGCAGGACAATCCTTAGTGAACGATACCAATCATTGAAATTTTCTGAGCCAGTCAATTTTTCTCGTTCAAAATAAGTTTTGAACACACAACGGAAGTTGGTGTTATCAGTTTGAGCCATTTCTACAGATAAAGAAAGTTCAAAACATTAGTATTTTTGATAATACAATTTTTCAAGAAAATTAAAATACCCAAGGAATTAATATCCATAGAATAATCTTGAAAACTAGGATCCTCCATAAACATAGTTTCATCACATCAGTTGATCTGCTAGTAATGAAAGTATAATATGAGGTAACTTGTCGTACAAGTAATTGGCATAACATTTGTCCAATTCCTAGATATATGGGATTTACAATCACAAAATATTTGTATTGTAAGCATGTTTAGTCCCCATCTTAATGCCTTGAGTCCAAGATCTCACTTACTACTCAATTTAAGTCTTCTAACTTAAAAACTGCAAACTCACAAATCCATCACATCAGTTGATCTGCTAGCAATGAATTTATGAAATTTACCTCTCCATTGCAATCTCGCCAAGTTCTCACATGACGTAAATTACAACCTCAAGTGTTTTTAATTAGATGGCATATGACTTAATTTTATAAGGGTAATAATATTTTGATGTGATCAAAATAATGTATGAAGAAGCATGCATACAACTTCATAACATTGGTTTTACAAAATATTTTTATTACCAATTAGCTAAGAGTAAAATAACAAAGTTTTGATTAAGGTATCGGGTTCACCAATTAAAGAATTACCATCAATTATCGTCCACTATATCGTACTTTTGCATAAGCCCGAAAGCTTAGTGTTTCGGATAATCATTGTGGAATTGTGGATAATTCACCCTTAAGATGACAGTGTACATGTAATGGTTGTTCGGTAAGTCTAATTTACACACAAACGAGCGTTAAGACAGAATGTTGTCTCTTTAAGGCCACAATTTAATGCGTTGCCATCCTTATACCCATCTTATAGTGTGTAAACTTCGGTCGAGCCTATTTAACCATTACGTACAAAAACATCAATCAACCAATCCTTTGAAATTTAAACTCTTAAAAACCAAAACAATTTCGCCATTATTTAGTCCGTATTATTTTTCTATTCAAAAGTTACCCTTTTCGTTTATAAACATGTCTAACACAATTAATAAACAAAACAAGTAATGTACAATAAAAAATAAAACAACTAAATAAACAAATATACATAATCATAACACTAAATATGTATAAAACATGTAGCCACATGCAAATCTTATTCAATAGTCCTATTAATAATCAAATCTAGGTGTATAACGTATTAATTCAATTGAGGCTTTCTTCTTCTTAGAAAAAGAGCCACATACATTGATAAATCAATTGCGTAAGCCAAAATTAAATAAATACCACATAGCACATAATCGATTACTTAATATTGGAGTCTTCCCCAATTCGACATCTATAATAAATTTACATGTTTCAATATAACTTAACCATTAATTCATATAAACAATTTAAACCATTTAAATTATAACACAATATAAAAATCCATGCAAATATGCACTTTTTCATGGATTTAGCTTAACAATTAACATATTGCAGCAAGATCATTTACTAAAACGCATAACAATTACATGACATTCTAGGGTTTCTAATCATATTAAAAAATCAAAAACCAAAACCCTAACAACCCTTAAGGTCAATCGACCCATAAAAATTTTAGGGTTAGGAATCTAACAAATAAACCCTAAAAACATGTAACTAAACGAATCAAGATCCAATTTTTATGCGTTTCGATAATTAATTACACATTATAACGGCTCTAGATGCCACTGTTGGAATTATTATATCATGACATTCATATAAATAAACCAAGTACATCAAAGTGAGCATAGCAGAAGCAATTATAATAAGATCGAATAACATGTAATTAATTAATCAATAATTAAATAGTAAACATACCTTTGTGATTCTAGCCCGAACAAGAATCAAAAGCAATCTTCCAGAACAAGAACCCTAATTAGGGTTTATATGGATTACAAGAATTACCCCATACCTCTTTTGTAATTCAATCCAAGAATCAAACAATAGTGTGTTTGATTCACGTTCTTGTACACACATACTAATTCAAGAAAAAGTTTATGCAAGTAATAAACACAAAACCTTTTTTAGATCTATGAAAATCGAAAACCCTTAGGGTTTTGTTTTGATGGATCGACCAAGAAAAGGAGAGGAGAGAAAACACCAAGATGTGTGTGTACAAGTTATGAGAAAAACATGCATCTTGGGTTTGCTTATATACTATTCAAAACTTGGAGCTCAAGGCACATAAGGAGGTGGAAACCTCTCTATGCCGATCGGCCAAGGACTCCCATAGGGGATTCCGGAACATTCTCTTGTTTCCAAATTTTGCCTAGTATTACTTTCCTAATCTTCGTTTAATATATAATTAGTCATTAATCATTAAATACTAATTACAATTATTTATTTTGTTTTTAATAATTAATTATAACATTTTATAAATAATTATTACTTTTTCTCTTCATACGTATTGTGTGCAATCCCGTGATCTCAAGTTCGATCCTAACACACGACTATTATTATTTTGTCTATAAAACCAACATATGGTACACACAACACTTGGGGTCTATGATCCAGTGTTTCGACTGGAAAGCTGGGGAACATGGAAAACTCACACGTGTTGATATGGAAGAGGGATTCAGGCTCACACTCCCTAGAGCTAAGCCTTTGGTTTGTGTTCCTGTGTCCCGACTTGATCCAATCTCAATGCAATTAACATTGCACAGATCGTTGTGGTTCAAACAACCTTTTGGGTTATTTGGAGATACAGGAATAATGTTTGCTAAGCTTCTACTTGAAACCTCCGCGCGATGATGTTGTTAATGAAGACATAAAAATCCTGTAGTAAGATTGGATTAGGGATCTAATTCAAATAAATAAAAACAGCCTAAACAGCTTTAATAATTTTGAGGTGAATACATGTATATGCATATTAATATGCGACCATAGTCACCCAAACACACTATCTTTTGCAAACCAATTTGTTAAAACTGACTGGTAGAATTTGTTTGTTGATTCAGTTTAAAAAACAATGCCAAAGATCGACCATCATAAGCTTATTGACGATCGATTTGGAGGATAGAATATGATGCTTTGGCTAGCTCTATGACTTTCATCAAACGATATCTTGAGTACTGAGTAGTTCTGGTTCTTCAAGTGATAACTAATGTCAAACACAACATTTAGTTTTGAACAAGTTAGCCATGTGAATCTTAGTTGTGAGCATAAATGTTTTTTCATATCCTGACGATAGAAATGAGTTTAAACAAGCCATATATATTGACTAACACTCGACTACTCGAGTATGTTGCAACTTATTTTTATCTCAATATGATAATGCTACTACTAACAAAAGCTTTTTGTCCTCGAATCTGTTTTTGTTTCAAATTTCAAAATCAACACGCACATAAAATTAGAAAAACGACATGCTACACAAAATGTAAAAACAAAACAAACGATACAAGCTTCATTTGAACATTCACCACTGATGCAGCATAATAACTACCATTAAATAAGCATCATCGATCATCAGACTCGCGCATACATAATTATACAGTAACAAAAATGAATAGAATTCGATAATATTAACCTATCTACGTTCAGGAAGCTCGATCTTGAGAGTGTTTGTGTGTGTGTGCGCGTGTGTGAATATTTGGGAAGATTCGCGTGTGTGAATATTTGGGAAGATTCCCGCCACTAAAGCTATTCGGGTATTTTAAAATTTAGTGTGTGTAAGACTGAACCGATGTATGAAATGTACCTTTTCTTTAGGTTGTAATTAAAAGAGAAGTTGTTATACAAGAATAAGAGGAGTAAAAATAATAATCCTAACTCCTAAGCTATCATTAGGTAAATATGGTGAACAGAAAAAAGATTTAAATCAAAATCAAAATAATAAGGCAATGTACGTTGTTCAAAATCAAAATAATAACAACGCTTTGGGTGAACTAGAAAGAGACGTGGTTCGATCCAAACACCCCTTCGATCATTGTTTTTACCGTTATGATAAACACAATCAATTTCGTTTGGATAAACGAGTTGTAGACCAGATTTGTTGACGAGTCTGTCTGGTGTACAACCGCAAACATCATAACGTAACAAGATGTTATGTAACAAAATGGTATCTTGTGTGCATCCCCACGGGAGTAAGGTTTGACTTTGTTATATATCTTTGACAGAAAATGTGAGTGTATAACTCTTATCATCTACGTAATAAAAGGTTTGACTCTCGTAGTCGAATGCTGCAAATTACCTCACAATGCAAGGCTTGTACTTACAAATACGAATGTTTTTAGGTAGTTACCTTGTGGTGAGTCACTTTCCCCTTTTGAAATGACTATTATTTCACTTGATGTCAGAATGAAAACAAGGCAGTCAGGGGAGGTAGGTAAGCTTGATAACGCGGCTGCATGGCGTGTAAATTTCTTGCATGGGAAGTTAGGGAGTACAATCTTGTCTCGAGAAAAGGGCGAAAAGAAGAAAATGGTTCCTCCTCGTTTGAGAACAAGTAGCCATCCTTGATATGATGCGAGGAAGATTGAACTTTTGAGTTAGGAAAGTTGACATTGTACACTTTTGGTCTCTTGTGGTTGTAGATGATGCAATTCGAACTTCTAAAACTGTGCATCAGGAGCCATGGATGAGAATAAGATTGTATCACAGCAGATGCCCTGTATGAAGCACGTCGAAAATCTTTGCGTGTACCACGAAAACTCAAAAGCTCAATGATCCCTAATCGATATGCGATTAAGGATAGATAGTATATCTCGCTCTAGGAAGATCCCATAAAACCTATCAACCAATCATAGTCACCTATTTATATTTTCCATTTTTTTTTCTTTTCAAAACAACATATCTTGCAAACAGTAAATCTTCAAGCTACAAAAAAAATACCATCGCGATGAGAATTAAATGATCTTTCTATAGATATGCATTGTTATATAGTTTCGACGATTTTTTTTTTTTTTTTTTTTTTTTTTTTTTTTTTTTTTTTTTTTTTAATTTCCGCCCAGAAAGAATCATATATGATTCGTCAAAATTATATATGATTCGTAAAAAATCATATATTATTCGATTCTTACGAATCATATATAATGATTCGTAAGAATCATATATAATTCGTAAGAATCATATATGATTTGTTAAAATCGAATCATATATGATTCGTAAGAATCATATATGATTTTTTTGGGCGAAAAAAAAAGTTCATCGAAAAAAAATTCGTTGAAAGTATATAACAACACATGTCTATAGAAAGATAATTTAATTCTCGTCGCGATGGTATTTTTTTGTAGCTTGATGATTTACGGTTTGCGAAATATTTAAGTTTTAAAAAAAATGTGGAACTTTATTTTTTATTTTGATAAAAAAATGAGTGGCTAAAATTGCTTGATAGGTTTTATGGTAAAAATTGGGTATATAAAGAACTTTTGGCCACTAAATCATCTCAAATTTAAATTAAACAACACAAATAATATAACATTTTATAAAAACTAGTCAAACAAAAAACAATAGTTTAATAAATACAAATAGTAAAACTACAAGTACAACATATTTTTCTTCACCATGCATATTTTATTCTCCATCCTATACAAGTTCTAAACTTATGTTTACACTTATTTAATTCATTGATACATCTATACAACACCAATAATTAATATTAGTCTTAAAATTTTTATTCGTTCAAAAATACAATTAATATACCACATGCTACTAATGTGGTCTTTATGACACAAAAACTTAAATTCGATTAAAAAAATCAGACATGTCAAAGCAAAAAACAATCCAGGTGGTTTATAAAGTATGAAAAATGTGTAGCTTTTAGAATACTGTAATTCATATTTCATTAAGCAATAATTTCATATATAGATTTACTAATCATATATTTGCACGAACTAATGTAAATTACTTTATGTTTATACGTTACATAATATTGTGGTGAATATTACACAACATTTATTGATTAGCAAGTACCTTTCACCGTCAATCGTCACAACTTCGTAATACTACTAACTGCCATTTTCCTATATCCATGGCATCATGATGCACCGGTACTCTACTATATTAATATAGATAGTGTGCGATAAAGTTATTATCTAAATTTCTCGCCATGCAAAATGTTATTATCACAAAGAATATATAATCAAATACAGTAATATTTTTCGCCAAAAGTTTTGATTACAGAATACCGGGTCACTGCAACGCGCAGATACCAAGCTAATATCAGTTAAAAGAAGATCGACTCATATCAACCGACACATACCATGTTATGCATATCTCATACTTGAGTTTGATTTCCATATTTACTTTTTATTTAAACGATTGATCCATAAATGGAACGTGGATATGGAAGAAAAGCTCGGGACGGATTTAGGAGTTTTAATAAATAGTAAAAAAAAAATGTTGATTGGACCTTATAGCCAAATTGTTGGTCATTGCTTCTTTTGTTTAGTAACAATTGGAGAATAAAAACAAAAATTAACATTAAAACAAACTTTTGGTGTGGAAAAAAAAACAGATAAAGAGAATTAAATCGTACGTTAAAATAAAAGAGAACATGTGCTTATGCTATAAAAGCAAGAAAGCATAAGAAAAGAAAAAGATAATATATATATGTATATATATATATATATATATTGTAACACCCCCAAAATACCGCAGCGGAAGACTGTGTCATAGGGATGCTACTTCATAATACAAAGTACAAGTTATAGAAAACGAACTCTAAATGAGACGTTTTGAAAAGTTACCATTCGATTAATGAATTCAAAGTTACAAACATGAGATTCCAAAGTATGATACATAAATGTATACAATGTTTTGAATGGTAAATGATAAAAGCGTAAGTCTTCAAAATATGCAGCTTGACTCTAAGTTCCATGCACTAGCTATCGCCTTACTAACCTGAGATAAACATGCTAAAGTGTCAACACAATGGTTGGTGAGTTCATAGAGTTTGTCTTAAAATAGTTGAAAAAGCCTTAAAGAATGATCACACAGCAAAGGCATCATGAATCCACTCAGTTACAAGTCCCGCCATAAGAGACTTGTAACCTGTGTGTTCACAACCCACTGCTACAATATAATATAATAAAGACATGTATAAGTTCATCAAGACAATTAAGCAATTAGTAGTGAGTCTCTACTTCATCTCCGAAGACCTCACTTTTATGATGTATCCAAACATTCGCAAATGTTAGGATGTATCAAAGACAACTGGGAGTCAATTCCCAAAGACAACTGGGAGCCACTTCCCAAAGATATAAGTTTACTGGGAGCCACTTCCCAAAGATAAAAGACAGTCATGTATGTATGAAATCAAGTATAATGCCATCAAGTATAAGACAATCAAGTATAGAACAATCAAGTATAATGCGATCAAGTATTTGTACAAGTAAGCAAGTAGTTGTGCATGTATCCCCCCCAAAAGTTAAAACAAGTACGAAAAGAGTAGGGGCTATGACTCACCTTAAGCTTATGTAATGAGTATGATAGTCGAATCACAACAGTCTCTAAGAGTAACCTATAATAGAACGTCGTGTCTTAGGTTGGAGTAATGTCTAAGAATACGAAGAATTGCCGATATATGTCTTGCATATAGTTCATGATGTAGTACTTAGTATAATGTGTAAGTCTTTGAATATAAGTGGTCTACGAAACATGTATAGGTTGTATATCTCTTACTACCGTTCGGGCCGACATAATTCAGAAGTCATGGAGTAAACGTTCGAGGAGCCAGGACACTTTAATTCGTAAATCCACAACTCATCTCGACGGCTTACCCAATGAACTCCTCACATGAAGCTCCCTACTATTGTAGTGTTCAATATGTATAATAGTTATAATGATTTCGGTTTAGAAAGTCTTAAGGTCTTAGCCGTGGCCTTGCCGTGGCTTTGGTCATGGCTACCATGATCTTGAGACTTAGCCTTGGCTTTAGCCATGGCTGTGGTCTCGGATTTAAGGTCATTAGACCTCTTGGTCTCATCTAATAATAACCATAATATAGTAACTTTGGTCTAAAAATGGGCTGTTAAGAATTTGAAGAAAAGTATCACTCAGAAAGCGTTTTCAGGGCTCGAGCTTCTTTGTTCCTGAACGAAAACGTCGTTCCGGACAACTTTCGTGTTTTAACTTTTTGATGAATCGGACCAGAAGTGGGACTTTCAAAATCACAGAATGCAAACAGTAGGTTATAGGCAGTTTCGGCGTTTTGGTGTCGCTAACTTCTTATGGCCGTATCTTTTGACTCGTGTACTCGTTTTGGGTGATTCAAATTGCTATGTTTTCCTTTTGAAGTCCTCTATAACAGTAAGTAAGTGTTTCATATCATGGTTACTTTATTTTGGTCGTGGTTCTCCAAGAAAATCACTAGTTTGCTTGTT